>OX451735.1:1356721563-1358109236 GCA_948472305.1 Vicia faba
TGGTTAGGAGGTGAATTTCTTTGATCAACTCTTGAGAATCCTTGAGTATTTGAGAATCTTAGAAGAATGTCTTGAAAAAAATGGGAGGGGAAATTTTGGGGTACAACAGCTGCCACTGTTCAATCTTCTTAAACCTGAAGAGTTATATTGGCATGTCTTCCATTCATGACTTGAATGTGGAAGATGATTGAACACATAAGTGTCCAGAAATTTGCACTCACTTGTGTACGAAGTAACAATGTTGGTAGATTATATTGGAATAGGCTTAAAGATACCATTTGGAGAGGTGAAGGAGAGTCGTCAGAGATGGGCTTATAGATGTCATCCAAAGTAACTGTTGATAGAATTTAGACTAAGTCTGCGCTCGACTTCAACTAGAAGAAGTATCAGGATAAATCTACACTCAATTTAAACTGAGACAAAAGAGGTCTTTCATCTTTAACTGGAAGAAGTATCAGAATAAATCTATGGTTGATTTGATCTGAGCCAGAAGATGTCTTTTGATGTCTTTAACTTGAAGAAGTGTCAGAATAAATCTATGGTAGATTTAATCTGAGCCAGAAGATGTCTTTTCCTATCTTTAACTGGAAGAGGTATCAGAATAAATCTATGGTGGATTTAATATGAGTCAAAAAAAAATTCTATTGGAAGAAGTATCATAATAAATCTATCATCGATTTAATCTGAGCCAGAAGACGCCTATTACCGTCTTTAACTGGAAGAAGTATCAAAATAAATCTATGGTTGATTTAATCTGAGCCAGAAAAAGTCTACAAGAAGAAGTATCAGAATAAATCTATGCTTGATTTAATCTGAGCCAGAAGATGTCTATGCTTGTCTTTAACTGGAATAAGTATCAGAATAAATCCACGCTCGATTTAATCTGAGTCAGAAAAAGTCTATTGGAATAAGTATTAGAATAAATCTATGCTTGATTTAATCTGAGCCAGAAGATGCCTACGACCATATTCAACTGGAAGAAGTATCAGAATAAATCTATTGTTGATTTAATCTGAGCTAGAAAAATTCTACTAGAAGAAGTATCAGAATAAATCTACGCTTGATTTAATCTGAGCCAGAAGATGTCTACACTTGTCTTTAACTAGGAGAAGTATCAGAATAAATCTACGGTTGATTTAATCCGAGCCAGAAAAATATCTACTGGTAGAAGTATCAGAAAAAATTTACACTTGATTTAATTTGAGCAGAAGATGTATTTGAAGGAAGTGTTCATCATGTAGATAGTCGCCCCGTCCTATTTCGAGAATTGATCTACAATCTGTTTTTGTTGGTAAACCCGTCCTGTTTCTGGAGTTCATACCACTTGGTGATAAAGATAGTCTCCCCGTCCTGTTTTGGGGAATTATTCTTTGCTTAGTTGTATAGATAGTTTCCCCGTCCTTTTTCGGGAATTAATCTTGGACCTATTTAAGAATTGTTGATGATATTCATTTGTTGATTGATCTTTCCCGAAAAAGTAAAGATTTGGCTGTATGCAATGTCATGATGTATGAAATGCATTGTGTAATGATGTTCTCAAAATAAATGATATTATGCTATATGCGTTTTGTATGCATATGCTATAATATTTGTAAGTGATGTATGAATGTGAAATGTTGTTAGAAGTGTATCAACGGTTCCGTATGACGTCTTGCTGGGGAAAATGAATCTCTGACTGGTGTTGGGGATGGAGAACATGTGTAATCTTCAACCATGTCTAGAATTCTTCCGCTGGGGATTCCTGCTCGCTGTCGGAGGAAACTCCACTAGGGAATGTTGACTTCTATTTGGGGAGGAGAGTTTAGGAACATCAGTCATTCATCGCTCTACTGGAGAGTTTAATTCTTATATACCCTGACTGAAGATAAAAGAGATGGATAACCTTCTGACTCGTCTAGGGAGTTTACTTCTTATATACCCTGGACTGAGGATAAAAGTGATGGATAACCTTCCGACTCCTCTAGGGAGGATAAAGTTGACTGATATTTGGTTCGATTCTAGGTTTTGTAGCAACTCTCTGGGGATAGTGGTGACTTCACTAGGGAGAGGAATTTTTTCGGTGATTCGTAGCCCTTTGAGGAATAGACTTAAGTTGGGGGAGACTGTAATCTGTTGGGGAAATAAATCTTGTTGACGGAGAAATATTCTTCTGAGGAAATGAGATCATCCAGAGAGAAGAAATCTGCAGGGAGTTTTACCGTTTTGGAGGAATAAACTCAGCTGAGGAAGAGAATTTCCATGGATTGTACTGATTGGAACTCCGTAGTGTGGGTGATATTGCTAGGAAAAGATCATATTCTTTTATCTGCCAGAGCAAAACGCCAGAGAAATTGCGGGGAATGTATCTTCATTGAAGGTGAATTTGTGAAGATTGCTTTGTGGGGATAATCTAATGGAAGTGGTTTTGTGGGGATTTGTGGACGGCTTGAATGTAATCCCAACTCCTAGAATCTTGAGTAAATGCTTATTCTTGTTTTATGCATATATTTGTTAACAGTTAATCATGTTTATATGCATATTTTAATTAAATTTTAGTCATTGGACCTTTTTGCAAACAAAGTAGAAAAAACAAAAATTTTGAACTTAAGGTGTATTTGTAATGATAGTTTACCTATAAACAGGCGATTTTGTACAATAGAAACATAAATCCTAGTAAGAGGAAATTGTCGTGAAATGAAAAGAGTATAAAGTGAAAATAAAACATATATATATATGTGTGTCATACCCCAATTTTTTACCTAAGATCCCATCTTCATTTGCATTTTTTGTTATATACATCAAGGTCACAAAATATGGTCGGTTTCGAACTTCTTACCTTCGAGCATTGCTTGTGTAGAGATTATCGATTGTTATGAAAATTTTATCTTATGCATGACTAACTTCTAATCAAGCAAAGAAGTGTATGTTTTTTTGTTTCTTTGATTTCATGTGCAGAAAACAGATCTGAATCAAGAGCATCAGGCGTCACGCCTCAATTAGGGTTTTTAGTCTCTCAAGCCAAAAGTACGTTTGATTGTTGATTCTCGAAGACTGGTTCGTCAAGGCACAACTTCTAATCTCAAAGCATGGAGTCTCGAACATCATTCAGGCTCATTTTGATCACGGATGTTTTAAGTGTGATAGCTTTTCGGGGAACTTTCAGAGAATCATGTGTTTATTTCCATGCTCTGTTTCAACAAATGGCATCAAGCTTCTCCGAAATTCTTCAGAAGAAAACAGTCAAGTTTCCATGATCCCTGGTTCATGTTTGTTTTACCTTGCCTCAAAATACAAGAAAATATCAGGCTAGGCGAGACGACTCAAAGCACTTTGACAAGAAGTCAACACTGCTAAGATCAAGATTAAACGATCATAAATTTCCCTATTTTCAACATTTCGATACGATTAATTTTGCACAGCTATCATAAGGGATTTCTCCTCCAGGTTTCTTCAAGGCATTGTTGGTTATATAGGATTGAAGTACAAATTACAACTTATTTTGCTCGATGCAATTTTTGTCCTCATCAAATACTTGTTACTCCAATTTGCAAGTTAGTTTGAATTCAGAGCATTAAAGATTCATTAGGATAAAGTTCTATTATTGAGATTTGGGAGTGAAGAATTTTCAAGTGAGTCAAGGTTTCTTAATGAAGGTAATTCGTTCATCAAATCACGATGAAAGTACGATGAGAAATTTTTGTGTGCTATGGCTTCAAGTTACAACCAAGGAAATATTTCATTTTTTTAACAAAGTATCTCAAAGTCATTATTTAACCATTTTGTGTGATTACTTTGATGGATTCACACCGTGGCCTTTTGAATTCACATGAGGCATTTATTAAAGAAGATATTGAAAAGTGAAATTTGATTCAAAATTGTCATTCATCACAAGAACAAATACATGATGGTTACAACTTTATTACAAGATCAATTCATGTAATTCATTTGGATCTCTAATACAAGATGCAAGATTGAGGTCTTAAGGCTTGCATTATTATTTATTCGTCATTCAAAAATTCATTCAAGTATCAATCAATTCCTTTTTCAAATTCAAGTGGAAGATTTTTAATTTCATCAAGACAAATAAAGATTCAAAGTGTTCATAATTACAAAGGAATTAAGAGAAAATTATATTCAAGACAAATTTCCATTCATGTTACATAAAAGGATAAATTCTAGAACTATTGTTATTTTTTAAGCTTCCACTCTTGCTCCAATACCCCACCAAAAATTGTTGTAAACTAGTCCAAATACAACCTGCAAATAAGCCTATTTTCCAGCCATGTTCCAACACAACAACAATCCAATTTTTGTGGTACTTTTGCTGTTCAAAACAGCAGCTTGCAATAGTCCCAATTCTGCCCAAAAAGGCTATAAGCCAGTCCAAAAAAATAGCAGCATGCAATGGTCCAAATTCTGCCAAAAACTGCTATAAATCAGTCGGTTACAGCCTGCTGCCCTGCATCATAACAACGTAGAGGTTACACCAAAATGGAAAATCAAAACTGTATGAAAAAAAGCATTGAAACAGTTAATTCATAATTTTTCAAATGTTTCATATTTTCCCTCCTAAAACCCCACATATTTCACTATAAAAGGCCACCTTCATGAGAAAAAACAGAAGAGGAGAAGTTTGTTCAAGAATAGCAGAAAATAACCAAAGTTAAAGAAGCTTGAGCATCAACAAGAGAGTGAGGGAGAACTTACTGTTTTTTTAAGCTTCATCGGAGAGACTTCGATAGGTATTTCTTCTCCCTATTACTTCTGCATAATGTTCTCACATATCCATCAGTATCATCACTTCAATGCTTAGAAGTGATGATACTTAGAAATGTTTAGAATAATAATAACAATAAACACCGACAGAAATGTATAGGAAATGACACAAAAATACAAAGAATCCATAACAAACCTCAAAAAACACTACTCAAAACTATCAATTTTGCAGAAAATTCTCACAGAATACCCTGTTAAACCTCTGCTCAAAAATACCTTCAACAGGCCAAAAAATCTGCAGAAAACCACAGACACACACCAAAGTCCATCTAACCTCTTCATTTTCTGCTCGATACTCTCAATCTTCCACATACTCAGACTACCATACACGCAAACCTTCATTACCTCAAAAAACACTATATCTCTCTCTAACACACTCTCTCTTAAATCATCTTCATCACTGAAAATGGCTCTTATACTAGACAATTGTGAAGGAATTTTACTCTCTCTAGACTCACATAAATCAGTCCCACCACCATTTCTCACCAAAACATACAAACTCGTCGATGATCCCCTCCACATATCACATAGTTTCTTAGAGTGAAGATGACTTCACTTTCATCGTTTAGCGTCCTCCAGAATTCGCAAGAGACCTTCTCCCAAATTACTTCAAACACAACAACTTCTCCAGCTTCGTTCGCCAACTCAACACCTACAGTTTTAGAAAGATTGTACCTGATAGATGGAAGTTTACTAATGAATATTTCAAGAAAGGAGAAAAGCATTTGCTATATGAGATTTATAGCAGAAAAACAGCGCAGTCGCAACAAACCGGAATCATGACCCATCACCATCACCACCACCAGCAACCTTCGACCAGCTCGTTTAAACTACCTCACAAACCGAGCTTCAAACACCCATCTATCCACCTTCAACAAATCTTCAACTTCTGTTTAATGTTGCTACCCTTCTCATAATCTCCCATCGCGCGACACATATCACCTTCTGTTATCACGCAGCGAGCTTCCATCTACCACTCAACAACCAATTTTCGTCTAGATTTTTGCTAGCACCAACCGGTAACACCGCTTCGACAACCAATAGCTTCAACTATCCACTTCTCATTCCGTATTCCCGTGACTAACCTTCAGCACACATAAGTTATTCCGCTCATATTCGACTACAAACAGTCACCCATTTAGATACATACTCCAATCACAGACCCATTTTAATCAAGTTCCTTAATCCTTCCAAAGCTTCTCATCACAACATAAAATGTTCATAAAGGGTTTGGATGAAAGCGCAATCCAATGGATCAATCGAGGATCACATGTAAAACTTGAAGATCTTCACACTCCAAGCACACATACTCCTTTAGCATAGAAATTACCCCTTCCAAGACCATCTCTTTCTGCCATAATTTCCAGTAATCTCACTCCAAAGTCTCCATATTTGCCTCCTTTGAAGTTTTATTCTTCTATGCTACCAACGTGCAACCTCGCATTCGGATTTAGTGATCGCCATGTTGGTCATAATCATGATGGCAGTGTAAGTGATGATGATAAAAGTTTTGTATCATTTTCTTGTCCGGCTGTTGAGAGTGATGATGAGGATGGTGAAGATGAAGAAAGGGTTCTTGATTGTTTGAATACTCCGATTGCACGGTGTTATGATGAGAATCAATTATTTGGATTTGGTAGTGGGATAAAAGTTAAATCTTTAAAACCTAGTGGAATTTTGAGGAAAGGGTTGGTTAATGAAAATATAACTATTCAGTTCCTAATTGTGTTAGTGCTAGGAGATTTACTGATGGAGAATTGGGTTTCAACAAATGTGTTCAAAAGCAAATGACTCCGTATGGAAGCAGGGACCATGGATATGGAGGAAGTGGTAGAAGAAGATGATGATGATACTGATGAGAGTGACAAGATTGTATATTTGTTTCAACTTTCTTTTAATTGCATCTTATTGGAAATAATAATAATTTAATATGACCTTTCCCTTCCCGATGTTGACAGACGCAGTGCCTATCTTTATTTTTAGGGTTTCAAAACCTTTCCTTGTTCTCTTCCCAAATCGGGTGGCCCAATGGGTCTGTTGGCCCCAATCACCTTATCATCATTACCTTTTATTTTAATTAGAGGAATAGATATAACAGATAAAAAACATAGCTCAATAGCAAGGCATACTAATGATGACCAGAGGGACCAAAGTTCTACCCCTTGTTGGGGCATTTTATTTTATTTTAGCTCTTTTAGCCTTATTTCCCAATTTTATTACATATATGATAACAAATATTAGTTAGTTTATTAGTATTATATATATGTATATATATATATATATATTATATATATATATATATATATATATATATATATACATATATATATATATGTATATATATATATATAGTATATATATATATATAATATATATATATATTATACATATATATATATATGTATATATATATATATATATAATATATATATATATATATATACATATATATTTATATGTATATATATATATATATATATATATATATATATATATTATATATATATATATATATGTATATATATATATATATATATATATATATATATATATATATATATACATATATATATTATATATGTATATATATATATATATATAATATATATATATATATATATATATATATATAATATATATATATATATATATATATATATATATATAAGATATATATATATATATATTATATATATATATATATATATATATATATATATATATTTATATAATATATATATATATATATATATATATATATATTATATATATATATATATATATATATATATTATATATATATATATATATATATATATATATATATATATATATATATATTATATATATATATATATATATATATATATATATATATATTATATATATATATATATATATATATATATATATATATATATATTATATATATATATATATATATATATATATATATATATATATATATATATATATATGTATATATATATATATATGTTGCCAATATAAAATACAAAAATACATGCTTTTATAAATTAATCTTTTATTTAATTTTTGTTAATTTTTTAATTGTTCAAAATACATGCTCTTTATCAATTAGTCTTTTATTTAATTTTTTTATTTATAATTATTCAAAAAATACATGCTGGTATAAAATTAGTCTTTTATTTAATTATTGTTATTTAATCAAATACATGCTAGTATCATTTAATTCTTGTGATTTATTCAGTTGTCATTCTAATTAACTTTATTCTCGATCATTTAATCTTTATATCTTTCGTTCGTCTAAAATCCAAGGGAAATGTCTTAACTTTGTTGACTTTATGTCATTAAATATATCTGATACGATTGTGCGAAACCTTCATACATTTTTTTTAGTGTTGTTAATCCTAAGTTAAAATTTTCCTAAAAGACTCAATTTTAAAACTCACACCTTTTAAGTCAAAACATCGACACTAGGTCGTCGTATCTTCAAAATCCCATTCACGCCCCATTTTAGATAAACAAACAATTTTAACCAAAAACAAATATTTCAAAAGGTTCATGCAGAGTACCGCAGATGCATTGAGTGCTAGTACCTTCCCATTTTATAACCAACCACCGAACCTTCGATCTATTTCAAAAACGCATTGTATATTCACTACTTTTAAGTATTACTTTACATTGCATATTTAAGGGTTTTATTTCGCTCTTTTCCCTTTTCCCTTGGAAATAATAAAGCGTGGTGGCGACTCTTTCTTTTGTGAGTCGAGTTAATTAATAGCTCGATCTCTGATTTACACCGCTACAATTTTTATCGCTAAAGAATTGGAGACTCTGTTGGGGAAAGATTGACCTCTTGCTGGTCCATCCTTAAGTGGGTTAAGCCTAATTTGTCATATCTGTTTTTATTTGTTTGTTTATTTGATTATATGTTATATATTGTGGTTATTTGGGTGTTGATGATACTTACAAAGGAAAAGTCCTATACCCGGACCGAATTACACTTAAGAATAGGACGGGCGATATAGTCAGGTTAACTTTGAGGGAGTAATCCCGAAGAAGGAAGCATGAAATCCCCCACTCAGTGGAAGCCCCTTTGAATGTAGTATTCGTTTACCGAATAATAGGGAAGATGTTACTGCTTTCAACCTGGGAGCTAGAGAAGCTGAGAACTGTAGAACCCTTAACCCATCTTGGCCTCTTAGGTGTAGTGCGAAGACTATAACAGAACAATATGAAAGTAGTTATCACGCGATGCTGCACTTAGACGAGTTTCTCTTGAGAATATTGCTAATTACCTAGTAATCGGGATGTTGGTAATATCCAAAAAAGGATCGTAGACTATGGGAACTTTTAGAACCTTGTTTTATAGGTGTGATTAAACCTTTAGTGCATACTTTGGGGGTTGTCTTTACCTTTGACTCCATGCTCGTAGCGTTGAACCTTTGAACCCCATGTTTGTAAGCTTATGTGTAATTGTTGCATTATCATTCATTCATGCATCCATAAGCATTCTTTAAACATGTTTTTCAAGGAACTTAAAAATGATTTTTGCAGACATCTCAGATACTTTTACTATGGATTTTGGAAAAATGAACACTCGAAGTTACAGTTTCAAGGATCCTGAGATTGAAGAGTTGAAGAGTTTGATTCATAAGATTGAGAACCTTACGGATTTTCGAAAGAAGTATGGATCTATTATTCCTCTTATGAAGCGCAAGATGAAGGAGTGTATCCTTACTATGTTGGTCCAGTTCTATGATTCGTTGTATCGATGCTTCACTTTTCCTGATTACCAGTTGATTCCCACTTTGTAAGAGTATTCTGATATACTTGGTTTATAAATCATCGATTGTGTTCCTTTCACCGGATTAGAAGGGGAACCCAAATCTCATGAGATAGCAACAGCTATCCACTTGAGGAAGTCTGAGATAGAAGATAACATGACTACCAAGGGAGGAATCTAAAGCTTACATGCACAGATTTTGTTGAAGAAAGCTTGTTACTTCGCCGAGATAAAGGATATTGTCGCCTTTGAAGCTGTCTTTTCTTTTCTTGCTTATGGGTTGTTCTTGTTCCCTAAAATCAATATGTTCGTGGATGTCAATGCTATTAGAATCTTTTTAATTTTAAATCCAGTCTTTATGCTTCTTAGAGATACCTTCTATTCCATCCATCTTCGAAATGCCTACCAAGGTGAGATGATTATCTGTTGTACACCATTGTTATACCAGTGGTATGTTTCCCATTTACTTGGGTCTGATGTTTTTTGGGATCTCAAGAAGGAGCCATGAAAGGCGCCAAAAATTATGGCTCTTACTCAATTCTACATTGATAGGTATAATCAAGCTTATTATGATGTGAATATCATTGATAGTTGTGGTGTTTTTCACAATGTGCCTCTTCTTGGTACAAAGGAAGGAATTAACAACAATCTTGTCCTTGCGTGCCACCAGTTTGGGTACCCAATGAAAGACAAACCAAACAATATACATCTGAGTGGTTTCTTTCTCCAAGAAGGAAAGGATCACAAAGCAGCTAAGGACGAGATTGAAAGGGCTTGGCGCCATGTCCATAGAAAGGGAAGAGACATATTAGGGCAGAGAGGTGTTATTCTTTGGAGTCTTACTTTCAATGGGTTCGTGCTAGGCCTTGTGCTCTCAAGATGCCTTATTATCCCGAGAAACCTTTATTCCATGTTACTACAACATCATCAACTGCCATTCCTATTGAGAACATAAAAGAGTATCAGGAAAATCTGGCTAGAATGGAATCTGAAATAGATGACTGTAAGGAAAAATATAGTATGTCAGAATACGAGAACAGGGTCCTAACTAGACAGGTGAAGGAGAAGGAGGATGTTTTATTTATTCAAAATAGTTGGTTTATTGATTGTGATGAGAAGCTTAGTCAGAAATATTCATTGCTCAAGAAATATGCTAAGGAAAAGAAGAGAAAGAAGGAAGATTTGATAGGCGTTACTCCTGTTCCTAATCCATGGAAGAAAGTTGTTGATCAGCTGATAGCCGAGAAGACGAAGATGGAAGGCTTTTATGAAAAGAAGAAGATTAGGAAGCTTAAGTTACAAGTAGCACTTGGTCCTTCGTCCGATGATGATTTTGAATTATCATAGTCACTAGCTTTTATTACTTATGCCATTTTGTAAAACTCTTTAAAGGGCTTTTATGTTCCAAAGTTGTAATTTTCTGCCTTTTATTAATGAAATAAGTTTTGTTGTTCCAAATTCATTTACCATTGATGTTTGCAAGTTATCAAAGTTTTAAAGTTCCTTGAAAAACTATCAAAATAAATAATCATTTGTATCTTATATCATGCATCATTCAACATTCAATCTTACATGTTTTCTAGAGTATTATTCTTGCTTCTTTTCCACTCCGATAGATCGTCAAGTTGCTTCACCAGTATAATACTCGAGCCAATCGTCGAAAGAGAATGGAAGATCTAGAGCAAGAAAATCACGAGCTTCGTGAGGAGGTTACTACTCTTTGTACTGGAATGGAAAAATTGATCGTTTTGGTGGAAAGCTTGATGGCTTCTCAGAATCAGCCATCGACTTCGGCCACTGAAGCTCAAGCTCAAACTACTATGGTTTCCGAGGTCGTCACTGCTCCAACCTCTTTGGCTCAAGTCAACCCTTCACAACATAAAATTCCAAAAGGTTTTCCATGGGGTATGCCTTACAATTTCACACTAGAAAGGTACCATCCTATTGTGCAACCCCTGATTCAACCTATTGTATCTTTTCCTCAACCTAAGATGACTATTGTGTAACCTGTGATCCATCCTATGGTATCTTTCCCTCAGCCTGTAATAACTATTGCTGCTCCCGTGGTTCACACTATTCCATATACAAATGAACTCATTTATCATGCTGAACCTGCTGAAATTTTAGGCATCTTCGATAGGATGGATGAGTTCCAAGACCAATTCCAAGAAATGCAGATGGAAATTAGAGCACTTAAAGGGAAAGACATGTTCGGGAAAAATGCTCACGAATTGTGTTTGGTCCCAAACGTGAAAATCCCAGCTAAGTTTAAGGGGCCCGACTTTGAAAAATACAAAGGTGACTCATGTCTGCAAAGTCACATGACCATGTATGTGAGGAAGATGTCCACCTACTCTGATGATCATAAGTTATTAATTCATTACTTCCAAGACAACTTAACTGGTGCCGTCCTGAAATGCTACATGGGTTTGGATAGCACCTGAATCCGCAACTTCAATGACCTCAGTGAGGCTTTTGTTCGTCAGTACAAGTATAATGTTGACATGGCCCCGAACCGAGATGAACTCTGAGCTATGTTCCAGAAGGATAGAGAATCTTTTAAAGAGTATGACCAAAAGTGGCGTGAGATTGCCGCTCAAATCTATCCTTCCCTTGAAGAAAAACAAATGATGAAGATTTTTCTGAAAACATTAGGTCTCTTCTACTATGAGAGAATGATCGCAAGTGCGCCTAGCGACTTCATGTAAATGGAGAACACGGGCATGTGACTTGAAGAGGGAATCCGTGAAGGGCGTCTAGCCTAGGAAGGTGGTACATCTAGTGGTGCCAAGAAATTTGGGAGTGTCTCCCCTAAGAGGAGGGAATAAGATGTTAGTGCAGTGTTTCTTGGAAGCCTGAGAAGAGGATGTTCACACGTTATATAAGTCACTCCTGCTATCCACCCAACAATGGTAGCTCCAACCTATCAAGTCTCTCCAATTCAAGAACGACAATTTCAGCAAAAGCCTCGACAACAAGCTCATCAATTCAACAATCATAACCGTTCACCGAGAAAACCATAGTTTGATGCACTCCCAATGACTTAAAATGAGTTGTTCCTTGATTTGATCCGGAAGAATCTCATAAAAACTAAACCTCCTCCTATTGTACCAAATAATACTTCCCCTTGGTACAAGGCTGATCAATTCTTTGCATATCACCAAGGTTCGCTAGGACAAAATATTGAAAATTGCTTTTCTTTAAAGGCAGATATCTGGAGGTTAATCAAGAGTGGTATTTAGTCTTTCAAAGATATTAACCCAAATGTGCAAGCTAATCCATTGCCTCAACATGGGGCATTATCGGTAAATATGGTGCACGAATGTCCTGGAAAGTTCTGAGTCTACCAGGTTGAGCATATAAGGGACTCACTGATTAGAATGCATCAAAGTTTAAGTAGACTTGCCTTATTTAAACATCGACATAATTATGACGTTTATGAATTTTGCTCAATAGAAGTTGATTTCCCAGTTGTGAAAGAAGATATTCAGAAGTTGTTAGATCAAAGGGTGATTACCATCACATATGACAGAGATCCAGATGGCGAGGTGAATGTTATAGTGCCACAGTTTAACATGCCAGAACCAGTGGGGATTTCTTATGATAGTCAGACTTCATCTGCTGCTCCTTTGATTATCTATCCACCTGGTCCCATTCCTTATAACTCGGACAAAGCCATACCATACAAATATAATGCCACCGTGATTGATAATGGAGTAGAAGTCCCCATACCACCGAGTGGGTGTATCTTTGCAGCTATACCATCCAAAAGGGATGAAGTTCAAGTTAGAAAACCTATACTAGTGGAATTTCCGATGATGAATGTTGAACCAAGGGTCGAGACAGGACGATCTAGTGCTTTTAACCCACATCCTGATGATGATGAGATTTTGTAACTCATTAAGGGAAGTGAATACAAGATCGTGGAGCAACTATTGCAAACTCCTTCCAAGATTTGTGTGCTCGCTTTTCTAAGAGATTCTAGTACTCATAGGGAAGATTTAATGAAGGTCTTGAACCAGACGTTTGTAGATCATGATGTGAAGGTAGACTAATTTGATGGAATTATAGGAAACATTACCTCATGTAATAATCTTAGTTTCAGCAAAGAAGAACTTCCGGAAGAGGGAAGGAACCATAATATGGCCTTGAATATCTCAATAAATTATGGAAATGATACTTTGTCAAGTGTGCTGGTAGATACAAGTTCATCATTAAATGCACTGCCCAAAACTACATTATCTCGACTATCACATCAAGGTGCTCCTATGAGACCTAGTGGGGTAATTGTCAAAGCATTTGATGGTTATAGGAAAACTGTCATCGGTGAAGTGGATCTCCCCATAACAATTGGTCCTCATACCTTTCAGATTACTTTCCAAGTAATGGATATTCATGCTTCTTACAGTTGCCTATTGGGTTGCCCATGGATCCATGATGTAGGGGAAGTCACTTCCACGCTCCACCAAAGATTGAAGTTTGTGAGAAATGGAAAGCTGGTAACAATTGGTGGAGAACGGGCTATGGTGTTAAGCCACTTGTCATCTTTTTCCTATATTAATGCTGATGAGGCTATTAGGACCCATTTCTAAGCTCTATTTATCACTAATAATGAAGTAATGAAGCAAGGGGCATTTATTTCTTCTCTTGAGGATGTGCGACGAGTGGTTGAGAGTGGTTCAGCTGAAGGATGGTGCCAGATGTTGACTTTGCCTAAGAACAAGTTTAGAGAAGGTCTTGGTTTTTATCCCATGTCTGCAAGAGCTAAGCCAGATACAATTACCCGTCCGATACAAGAAGTTTTTTGAAGCGCAGGTTTTATCCATCTGACTCCGCCCGAAGTTGATGCTATAATGAAAGATGATTCTAAAGAGGATTTACCTAACTTTGTAGCGCATGGAGTGGTTTGCCAGAACTGGACCGCTGTTGATATTCATTATGTGATGCACATTTATGAGTAATGCTTTATTCTATCTTGAAAAAACCTTTTGCTCTGTCCAAGGCAAGAGAGTATTTGTGTTGGGCTATGTTAAAAATAAATCCTTTTTGCTCTACCCAAGTCAAAATAGAAGATGTTTGGGCTTTTGTTTCAAGTATTTCCAATCATAAATAAAAATGTTATTTTGTCACCCATACTATTTTTTCTTTTCGCTTTTTCTAGAAAAAATGGTAACAAAAATAGAAAAGATAATAATAAAGAAATATAATAATCTTTTTTTTATATATCTGTACAACCTTCACATTAATCGAGTTGTAAAATAAAGCATAAATCATATGTGCAGATTAATGCATGACCTAACCATTTAAAACAATGACCTTATGCCCCCTCCTAACTTTGAATTCCTTGTGTTCGAAGCCGAGGAAGAGGATATTAAAGAGATCCCTGATGAAATTTCCCGTGTACTCGAGCACGATGAAAAGATCATTCAACCGTTCAAAGAGCTTAAACATTTTTTATTTCTCCAACATTTTGTAAAATAGAAACATAAATCCTAGTAAGAGGAAATTGTTGTGAAATGAAAAGAATACAAAGTGAAAAAAAACATATATCTATGTGGAAATTATCTCGTCAGGTTCCAACTACGCTATTTCCCCTATGTCTTTGAACATCTCATCCTTTGCTGTCAGAAGTAGTTGATTGAACTGATCGATGCCATTTTAACTTTTGACATTGATAATAAAGCTTGCAGTAAGTGATTCAAAGGGACATAGTCGTACGTTTTTAATCCCTAACTTTTTCCTGGGCCGCCCTTTCGGGTTTTCAGTCCACGTGGATACCCTTTCTTGCCCAAGCCGCCTTTTCAGGTTTTTGACTTGTCGGGTGTACAGTCTTTTATATATATCCTAATTTTTTCCCGAATACTTTTGGTTCGTCGGGATGCCCTTATTTTTTCCTAGGCCAGTTAACCTAACGAGTCGTTTTCATGTGTAGCATCTTTTGACCATGTCCGCATTCACAGGGTGCGGGAAATCTTCACTATCCATAGTGGCTAGTATCATAGCACCACCTGGAAATACTTTCTTTACAACAAATGGCCCTTCGTAGGTGGGAGTCCATTTTCCCCTGGGATCACCTTGCGGTAGAATGATGTGTTTTGTTACTAAGTCACCAGCCCGATATGCCCGATGCTTGATCTTCTTGTTGAATGCCTTGACCATACATTTATGATACATCTGACCGTGACAGGCAACCGCAAGCCTTTTCTCGTCAATCAAATTCAACTGATCTAACCTAGTCTGAATCCATTCGTCTTCGTCTAAGTCTGCATCTTTCATAATTCTCAGAGAAGGAATCTGAACTTCGACAGGTAGGACAACTTATATGCCATAGACCAGAGAGAATAGGGTTGCCACAGTCGATGTTTGTGCCGAAGTGCGATAGCTGTGGAGAGCAAATAATAACATCTCGTGCCAGTCTTTGTAGTTCACAACCATCTTTTGCATGATATTCTTAATTTTCTTGTTGGTGGCTTTCACTGCACCATTCATCTTTGGTTGATACAAAGAAGAGTTGTGGTGCTTGATCTTGAACTGCGTGAAAAGCTCAGTGATTATAGTGTTGTTGAGATTAGTACTATTGTCTGTAGTGATTCTCTCAGGGATACCATACCGATAGACAAGGTTATTCTTGATAAACAAGGCGACCTCATTCTTAGTAACAGAGGCGAACGAGGCTGCTTCAAGCCATTTTGTGAAGTAATCAATGGCGACGAGAACTAATTGATGCCCGTTAGAAGTAGTTGGCTTGATTTCTATGATCATATCAATTTCCCACATTGTGAATGGCCAAGGAGAAGTCATGACATTCAAAGGTACTGGAGGCACATGAACTTTATCAAAATAGATTTGGCACTTATGACAAGTCCTCGAGTGATGGTGACAGTCGGTTTCCATAGTCGACCAATAGTAACCTGCTCTCAGGATCTTCTTAGCCATAGTATGACTACTAGAGTGAGTACCAAAGATTCCTTCATGCATATCTTCCATAATTTTCTCTGCTTCCTTCTTTCCCATACAACAAACAAAGTTGAATCATGATTACACTTGTACAATATTCCATTTCTTAATAAGAACTTACCCAAGAACCTCCATAGGAATTTCTTGCCATTGATCGATGCCCCTACAGGGTATTCTTTAGCTTCAAGGTACCTTTTAATTTCATGACACCAAGGTTTTTCTTCTACTTCATCAGTGTCAATTTCATAACAGTGTGTCGGTTCGTCGAATCTTTCAATGGTAACTCTGGGAGCCTTGTTGTCCCATCTAAACTTAAACATGGATGACATGGTAGATAAGGCGTCCGCCAACTGATTTTATTCTCTTGGGATATGCCCAAAAGTAATCTCTTTGAAATATGGATTCAAGGTTAGCACATGTTCTCAGTAAGGGATAAGATTCAGATGCTTCGTATCCCATTCTCTGTTGACCTGACTGATTACTAAGGCTGAATCCCCATATACGCTCAGGAATTTGATTCTCAGGTTAATAGCATCCTTAATACCTAGGATACATGCTTCATATTCAGCCATGTTATTGGTGCAGTTAAAACAAAGTCTGGAAGTGAAGGGTGTATAGAAACCTTGAGGGGAGATGATTACAACACCAATTTTGTTGCCAAGTGCGTTAGAAGCTCCATCAAAAACCATAGTCCATCGGGATCCTAGCTCAGGTCCTTCATATGGTCCAGGTTCTTTTGTGACTAGCATGATGTTCTCATCCGGGAATTCAAAGTTCATAGATTGGTAGTCGTCTATAGCTTGATGTACCAATTGATCCACCAGTACACTTCTTTTGATTGCTTTTTGAGTGGTGTACTGAATGTTGTATTCTGTCAAGACCATTTGACATCGGGATATTCTTCTAGAGAGAGTTGGATTATCGAATATGCACTTGATGGGATCCATTTTAGAAATCAATAAAGTGGTGTGGGTTAACATATACTGTCTCAGTCGGCTAGCAGCCCATGCCAAACCGCAACAAGTTTTCTCGAGCTGTGAATATCTTATTTCACAGTTGGTAAACTTTTTGCTAAGGTAGTATATTTCATGCTCTTTTCTACAAGACTCGTCATGCTGCCCAGTACACACTCCATTGAATTCTCTAACACTATTAGGTACATTATTAAAGGTCTTCCTTCAACTGGGTGCATTATAATCATAGGTTCTTGTCATTACTCCTTGAATTTATCAAAGGCTATTTGACAATCATCGTTCCATTTTACTACTTGATCTTTCTTCAGCAGCTTGAAGATTGGATCACAGATAGCCGTCAAATGAGAAATGAACCGGGCAATGTAATTCAGTCGTCCTAAGAAACCTCTAACCTCCTTCTCAGTATGGGGAGCCGACATTTCTTGAATAGCTTTGAATTTTGCAGGATCAACTTCAATACCGTTACCACTGACGATGAAATCTAGGAGTTTTCCAGACCTCACCCCAAAGGTGCATTTGGTTGGATTTAACCTCAGCTTGTACTTCTTCAGCCTTTCAAATAACTTATGTAGATTATCAATATGTTCTTCTTCAGTTTGTGATCTTTCTATCATATAATTGATGTAAACTTCTATATCATGATGAATCATGTCATGGAATAAAGCTACCATGGCACGTTGATAAGTTTCCCCAGCGTTCTTCAACCCAAAAGGCATGACCTTGTAACAGAAAGTGCCCCATTATTTGACGAAGGTAGTTTTCTCCATGTCTTCAGGCGCCATTTTGATCTAATTATAACCCGATAAACCATCCATGAAGGAGAATACCTTGTGTTGAGAAGTGTAGTCGACCAAGACGTTAATATGTGGAAGTGGGAATTCATATTTGGGGCTTGCCCTATTTAGATCCCTGTAATCTACAAACATACGTACCTTGCCATCTTTCTTTGGTACCTGAACAACATTAGCAACCCATTAAGGATATGAAGTCACTGCTAAGAACCCTGCATTAAATTGTTTCATAACTTCGGCCTTGATCTTTTCTGACATCTCAGAACGCATACGATGAACCTTCTACTTAATCGGAGAACAACCCTCTTTCATTGGCAGACGGTGAACCAAAATATCAATGTAGAGGCCTGGCATGTCTTTGTATGACCAAGGAAATACCTCAACATAGTTGTGCAACATTCGAATCAATTTGCTCTTGACACTGCCCCCAAAGTTGGCGCATATCTTGACCTCTTTTGTATCTGTCTCAGAGCCTAAGTTTACCACTTCGAATGACTATCTATGGGGTTGGATAGCCTTTTCTTCTTGTATTAAGAGTCTAGATAGTTCTCCAGGTATCTCACAATCTTCCTCACCTTCGTCCTCGGCTTGGTAGATCGGATTTTCAAAGTCATAAGCGGCAATAGCGGAATCTTTATCAACGAGATTCGGAGTAGATGAGGATTTGCAATGTAGTGTGTGAGTGTGTGTAAGAACCCATAGCTATTTAAAAGTGGAATAAATTAAAAAGAAAGATAGAGAGCACAAAATTTGAATGCAAAACGTCCAATGTTTTCACTAAATGAAAATATTACATGTGAAATGACAACCCTTAACAAATGAACTGTTGTGCCTCGGGCAAGACACAAGGTTTAAAGTCATTGTTTTAAAATAAATTACATAACCAAACTTCTTAAAGCAATAAAAATAGAAATAACTATTCCTCTTGGCTGAAGGAGATAGGGAAATGTCTTCTGCTTCCAAATTATGGAGTTCGCTTCCAATGGTAGGAAAGATCCAGTTGTCGAAATCACCATCACTATCATCATCTTCTATAGCGTTGATTCGGTTGTTGTTGATACGGAATGGAGGTCTTCCAACTCGAGCGCGACGGAAATCCCAAACCAAACTTACCAGATTGTATTGGATGTCAGGGAGCTGACCCTAAATAGTACAACCACCTTCTTCTATAGTTGGTTTGGCATCTTTCAAGGAAGCCAACTTGTGCGGAACCCTAGTAGTCTTTGGAATGGTAGAAACATCTTCAACAGCAGCGGGAGGGATCACTTCAAAATCATGATAGGGAGTCTCGATGAATTCTCCATCCATATCCATATATCCGAATGAATTCAGATGGCTGGCTATATACTCCTCCTCTCCGTAGATAGTAACAATCTTCCCTTTCACATGATACTTTAGTTTCTGGTGCAAAGTGGAGGTAACAACGCCTGCCCCATGAATCCAGGGGTGTCCTAATAGACAAGAATAAGCTGGTCAGATGTCCATTACATAAAAGGTGGATTCAAATATTTTTGAACCTACTTTGATAGGGAGATCCACTTCTCCATGTACCATTCTTTTGGAACTGTCAAAGGCTTAAACTATGATGTCGCTAGGTTTCAGCACAACTTCTTTGCAATCTAGTCTGTCAAGAGCGCCTTTTGGTAGAACATTCAGGGAAGAGCCAGTATCAACTAACACATGAGCCAATGTAGTGCCCTTGCATTCAATGGAGACATACATGGCCCTATTATGATTTCTCCCCTCCGGAGTTAGGTCAATGTCAGAGAAACCTAATCCATTGTCAATCAATAATATAGCAACATAACTTCCAAATTGATCGGCATAAATTTCTTATGGTACATGGGCAGTCTTAAAAAATTTCATTAAAGCTTGTGCATGAGCTTCAGAACATAGTAGCAGGATAACATAGAGATCTTGGATGGGGTCTGCCCCAACTGTTTAACAATTTTGTAGTTGTTCTACGAATGATTTTCAAAACCTCTTTCATTTCTTGTCCAGGAGTATCCTTGACTATAGCTTCTTTTGGGGCCTCCGTTCGGCAAGGCTCTATCATTGGCTCTTCACTTCGAGCTTCAGTAGTTGTCTTGGTAACTGTGAATTGAACATGTGGAGATATTTCCGGGAAGAAAAATCCTTCCACTTCAAGTAATTTTTCTAGTCCCTTTAATATTATCAATATTGAGATCATCCTCTTCATCATCTTCATCAGGCAACTCTTGTTTAACACCATGGTAATAGACGTCAGACCCATAATTCCACGGAATAGCCTTTTCCGAGGAATATGTGATGGGCCCAGGTTTTGTAATGATTAAGGGAGAAAATTTTGGATCGGCGGTGATCCTTACAGAACCCTTGAAAGTGATATTGAAAGGAGTACCAGATATGACAGACAAATCTCGACATAAATTCTTAGTATGCGGGACTTTTTCAATCAGAATAACATGTTCATCCATCAGGCGTTGAATTCCTTCCTTCAGTAACCCACAACCATTAGGTTGAACCGCACAACAATAACATTCTTTAACATAGCCTGGAAATAAACCGACTTATAGAAAATTCTTCTTGACTTTTGAGAGAGGAGTAACCACATCATTTACAGAGGTAACATACAGAACATCTTCAATAGCACTTATGCCTTTGTCATGCTTCGGCATAGGAGCAGTAATCACGTTCAGAGTCTTAGGATGGTCGAACTCAATTTCCTTATTATCAATCATGTCTTGAATTTTGTTTTTCAGGGCCCAACAATTGTTGGTGTCGTGCCCAGGACTGTTCGAATGATATGCACATCTTATGTAGATTATCAATATGTTCTTCTTCAGTCTTTGATCTTGCTATCATATAATTGATGTAAACTTCTTATCATGATGAATCATGTCATGGAATAAAGCTACCATGGCACGTTGATAAGTTTCCCCAGCGTTCTTCAACCCAAAAGGCATGACCTTGTAACAGAAAGTGCCCCACTGTTTGACGAAGGTAGTTTTCTCCATGTCTTCAGGCTCCATTTTGATCTAATTATAACTCGATAAACCATCCATGAAGGAGAATACCTTGTGTTGAGAAGTGTAGTCGACCAAGACGTCAATATATGGAATTGGGAATTCATATTTGGGGCTTGCCCTATTCAGATCCCTGTAATCTACAAACATACGTACCTTGCCATCTTTCTTTGGTACCTGAACAACATTAGCAACCCATTAAGGATATGAAGTCACTACTAAGAACCCTGCATTGAATTGTTTCATAACTTCGGCCTTGATCTTTTCTGACATCTCAGAACACATACGATGAACCTTCTACTTAATCGGAGAACAACCCTCTTTCATTGTCATACGGTGAACCACAATATCAGTGTAGAGGTCTGTCATGTCTTTGTATGACCAAAGAAATACCTCAATATAGTTATGCAACATTCGAATCAATCTGCTCTTGACACTGCCCCCAAAGTTGGCGCATATCTTGACCTCTTTTGTATTTGTCTCAGAGCCCAAGTTTACCACTTCGACCGACTCTCCATGGGGTTGGATAGCCTTTTCTTCTTGTATTAAGAGTCTGGATAGTTCTCCAGGTATCTCACAATCTTTCTCACCTTTGTCCTCAGCTTGGTAGATCGTATTTTCAAAGTCATAAGCGGCAATAGCGGAATCTTTATCAACGAGATCCGGAGTAGATGAGGATCTGAAATGTAGTGTGTGAGTGTGTGATACGGTGGGAGAACTGACTTGGGTTTTGCGTTTGTTTTCGCAAATGTTTCGGTTGAGCAAGAGTCGCCACCGACTTTTTATTTTATCCTAAGGAAAGGTTTAAAAAGCACAGCAAAACCCTTTGAGATGTTTTCTTGGGTTCGGGGAGTAGGTTATAGAAAGGGAAGGTATTAGCACCCTTTATATCCATGGTTATCCATGGGCTCTTAGTTACTTGCTTAGATCACCTTGCCTTAATTTTCAATTGTTTGAAATGGTGCTTTCAATTGTTTGAAATGGTGCTTTGTGTGTGGTTTTGAAAGATGTTTGGAAAAGAGGCCAATGTGGTGGCAACCTTTGTAATGATCCATGTTGGGATGTATACAAAGATGTATGTCTTTTGAAAAGTTTTCAATGTTTTTGAAAGTTATTTTGAAAATGTGTTGTGGAGTGTGGTTTTGAAAAATAGGCAAGGGTTTTTGTTTTGCAATTTGGCAAGTAACCAAGAGCTATCTACCCTAAATTTCTCAAAGATCTTTGCTATGTTTAAACCCTTTTAACAATTTTGTTCCACCATTGTATTTGGTGGACAATCTTGTGTTAGGATGTTAACGGGACGGGCGCGGGTCATCGTTTAGACCATGATTGCAATGATGCCAAGTATCTTTGGGCAATTTTTCCTTTAAGGGACTTGATCATTTGTAGGTAACTTTCGAAAGCGTCATCGAGGGACTATGATCATTTTGATTGTTTTATTTTTGCCAAAGATACCTAACATGCAATATGGCCCATTATTTGAAAGCAACAAGTGGAGTAACCCTAAGGGTGCAAGTGTGATTAGTGTTGTCCATTTTCATGCTTGTTTATCTTGAAATTAGGTCAAACTATTTTTGGTTAATTTTGCATACAAAACCCTAATTCTAACATGGTATAATTAGAAAGCTTTTAAATGCGAAAAATAAAAGGTCTTAAGTTATTACAACACAATATATGGGATGGGGGGTACAAATGTTCAAATGGGGATATTTTAGCAAGAAATTAAAATCTAACTATTACATCCAAATTGAAATTATATAAATTAATTAATTGCACAATAATTAAATAAGATAAGATAAATATGCAAAAAATGCAAAAATGATTTTCATATGTATGTAAAAGAGTATTTATCATGTGTCAAATAAGCAAAAATAAAATGAATTAATTTTTGGTATTTTTATGTATTTAGGGCAAAAACCCTAATTTTATAAATAAAAGGTATTTATTATATAATATATGTAATATTTATTAATTATGTACAAAAATAAATAAAAGAAGGTATATTGTAAAAAAAGGTATTTTTGAGGTCAAAATATTAATAAAAATAAAATGTATTAATTCTTTGTATTTTCCCTAAATATATTAATAAATATATAAGTATTTTACATTATTTATTAAATATATATATTATGTACAAAAAATAAAATATTCAATATTATTAAAAAAAGTATATTTTTATTATAAAATGTTTTCAAGAGATAACATAAAAATCAGAAATAAAATATGTTTGTATTATTTTTTGTATTTTAAAATAAAAGTATACTTATGTTTATTTATATACAAAACAAAATAAAGCCAAATAAATATCAAATAAAATGCAAAAAATGTGGGAAAAATAAATTTAATATTTTTTCATGCTTAAATAAAAATATGGAAACAAAATCAAAAGGAAAAAATGGAAAATGACAAGTAAAACTCAAAATGGGCCAGGGGGGTGCATGTGAAATACAGTGCTGTGAAAAGGAAAAACAAATCTCAGGCCCAGCCCAAGACTCTGTCTTCTTCAACCTCTAGCATCCTTGAACAAAACACGCGCTTCTGCTATCTCAAGATTCTTGGACTTTTAGCACAAACTCACAATATGAAAAATGTTAAGCATCAAGCCACGATTCCATACATATAAAAAACTTAACCTAACTCTCAGAAATGAGAGAGAATTTCTCCATCCCTAATTCTTAACCTAAGTTTTTGTCAATGTTCAGGTCTCAAATTCTCTCAGCACATGCAACATAAATGGAAAGTAAATGAAGTGGTGAAAAACACAAGAAGGGGGGGTTGAATTGTAAAACTGAAATCTAATGCAATGAACAAGATATTTTTATCCTGGTTCGTTTGATCTCAAACTACTCCAGTCCACCCGTCAAGGTGATTTCGCCTCTCTCCAACGAGGTCTTAATCCACTATATTCAACTGAATATTACAGACTGCTTTAACAACTGCTAAAGCCTTCTTGATCCAAACCACAACCCGGTTTGTCAAGGTAACACTTTCTTACAAAGAGATAAAACTAAGTGTGTGGATGTTTTCTACAAAACTGTATCACAACTATGATGTATACACAAATTGAAGCTTAGAAACTAGATTGCTAAACAATGATAGAATATCAGAATGTGTGGTTTAGCAAAACTGAGAGAAAGAAGATTATGATTAGCTTTTGTGCGTGTAGAGATTTGGAGAGCATTAGCCATTTCAATCTTCAAAGTCTTGTTTATATAGCACTGAGATGATGAACGTTGGATGCAATATTCTTGATTCAATGCTAATAACAAACTTTCCTTATTGAGCAGATCTTGTCTGGAATGAGGCCGTTGGAATTAATTTGCTTTCAATGCACAGTACTGTTGCTTACATAATGCAAGTTCTGGCTTGGCTCATTCTGACTCTGCTTCGCTACTGATGAACTGTTGTGTTTCTTTATCAGAGTGTTGAGCGCAGTCTTGTTCATCAGGCTTCAGCATGTACGTGAGTTGATCATCTGATTCTGACATTCTGATATGGCAACTTCTGATGCTGGTGTCTGAAATCAAGTTCTGATGCTGAATAGATGTGATCTTGCTTATATCAATCAGAGTATCTGCAAGTCAGAACATAATAATTTTAGGCAGCAGATAGTTCATACATGAAACTTATAAATACTATATCTTTTCACTTTGTTATCATCAAAACTTAAATATAGGGTAGTAGATTCAAACTTTGTTCTAACAATCTCCCCCTTTTTGATGATGACAAAAACTAGATATTTTTAAATGAAAATAGCGTGAAAAGGTATCTGAGATATGTATCAGAGTAAGAAGTAAAAGGATAAGGAGTAAAGAGATATCAGAGTTGAGAGATACTCCCCCTGAGTTTATTACTTCCCTTTGATTACACGTGTTCTTCAGGATCAGATCTTTTTGCCTTTCTTTGAACATCAGAGTATCAGAGTCTTTGACTTATCAGAAGCTTTATGTCAGAGCAGAGCTTCAGAGCTTTTCTTGTCAGAGCTTTGCTTTGGATCAGAATATCAGAGCGGATCAGAACTTCATAGTGATCAGAGCTTCAGAGCTTCAAGTCTTCAGAGTGTCCAGGAGCTTCCTTGTACCTGTAGACTTTAAGCAAAACAGAAAAAACATTTTCAAGTAATAGAGTTAGAATGTTTGAGAATTTCTGTCTAGTTAGCCGTTATTGATTAAAATATCATTCTTGTTCTCCCCCTTTTTGTCAGCAATCAAAAAGTGTAGGTGATGTGCTAAAACAATTAAGATCAAAAAAACTAATCATATTAAGAGAGTTCAGAATCAAAACAAGAAAATAGTACAAAACATATTCAAACAGTACATCAGAAAATCAAGGAAAACATGAAAAAGGACATGAATGAAAAAAGAGACTAAGGTTGAGGAGGCAAGCGTGTGAACAGGTTCTCCAGCATGGCTTGGATCTTTTCAGCAGTCTCATTCTGCTTGTGCACCATGCTGACAACAGTGTCAATCTTGCTATCCTGCACATCCATTCTCTCTTTCATCTTCTGATCGCTTTCATCCATTCGCTGCTGCAGACGCATGTCATTCAGCCTTAGTTCTTCCAGAGTCTGCCTGTCCAAGGCAGCTTGAGAAGCATCAGAAGCAGGAAGCTTCTGAGAGCTTTCAGCAACATCTTCTGCTTGACTTTCTTCAGCTTGAATGGTCTTGTCTTCTTCTGATTGCACCTTTGCAGCTTGCTGTTTCTCAGACCAAGGTTCACTATCCAGAGGGAGCACGTCTTCTTTCAGAAGCTGACTTCCAACTTCATTCAGAAGCTTGCTGAAATTTTGTTGTGCCTGCTCATAGTTGATATCCTGCAACTTGAGGGCTTCAGCACGTACCCAAAGTCTGAATTGTGACCAGAGCTGGTCAGAAGCAGCTGGGTCAATCATTCCAGGACAGACTTGCTTCAAAGAAGCAATCCATTGCAGCACACCTGTTTCAAAATTCATAATACCAGAGCCAACATCTGGTTGTTTTGGTTTTGGGATGGCAATTTTGTGTTTCAGATCAGCAAGACGGTCAAGACTGGTTAAGTCTATGAAAGTCCTGTTGGGGTTTTCGGAGGTTTTCTGAGCAGCTGTTTGTTTTGGATATGGAGTATCAGAATCAGAGATTATGATTGGACTGGGTGGTGTTTTGGGAGTATTTGGTGGTGTAGATTATGATGAGGATGGCAATTGTGCTAAGGTGATAGTTGTTCCACCTGGCAGCTGGATTGCCAAAGGTGATGGTTGAGGTGAATGAGGTTCAGATGGTTGAGGAGAAGGAGTTTCAGAGTGATGAAACTCTGTTTGAGGTGATGGTGGATTAATTTCTGGTTGGGGAGAGGGAGACGGAATTGCTGGTTGAGGAGAAGTTGTTGGAATTTCTGATTCTTCAGCAGATTGCTGTTGTTCTGGTTGTGGAGGAGGAACAGTTTATGGTTCAGAGATTGGTTGATCAGAGGTGTGTTGATCAATGTCAGACAGCACTTGGTCAATTGCTGATGTTGTTGAGATTGTTGGTTGTTTGGGATGTTTGGTTCTAGGTCTTCTGAGTTTTAATGCCTCAGAAGGGTCCTCTTCTAGTACAGTTTCATCTATGGTAGGGATGGGGATTGAGATTCTATAAGAGGTTTGAGGAGGAATAGATGCTGGAATAGTAGAAGAATTTAAAACAGAAGCAGCAGATGAATTACCTCTTTTCCTGGGTGTCTGCTGGGATGATTCTTCTGATGGTGCCTTCCTCTTCTTCGTCTTCTTCAGAGTCACTTCTTGCTGAGGTTGATGCAGAGCTTTGATAATCAGATTTGGATCTGAACCATCTGCCTTGCACGCATCCAAGTACCTGAGAACCACCTCTGGTTTGGATTCAATTTCAGAAAATAACGGAAAGTCACTCAGAGGCACTCTTCTGCTGGTGATATCAGCAATAGGAGTAGCTCTGGGTTCCTTCTGAATATTCTCTATCAGCTTCATCTTCTTCAAGTTCTTTGCATTCATAGGTTTCCCAACTGTTGGTTCAATAGTGCTTAGCTCTTGAGCTTCTATCAGATGCTCAATCAGCCTATTCTCTGTCAGAATATCTGATATCAACCTTCCAAAAGGTATCCAATCCCTCTTGGTTCTTTCTTCTTCCCTGGTTTCCTTCACACTTGTTCTGAGGTGGTTGAACAGGAAGTGAGCCAGATTGATCTTTACCTTCTGATCAATAAAGTAGATCAAAAACTGTTGATCCACATTTATGTAATCAGGAGAACTGGTTGGTTTCCTGTGGTTGAAGCACCCCAGAATTATCTTAGCCCACACTCTGTAATGATCCTTCAGATCTTTAATCTTGCTGCTGGGCACCCCATGAGTGAAAATCCTTGCAGCTATCACACCTACATCAGCACATCTTTCAGCCATGTCCACACAACGGACGCCACCGCCACTGTAACCGATTAGCCTTGCAATGTGATCCTCAGTGATCACAATCTTCTTCCCCATAACAAAGGAGGTGACTAGATGTGTTGAAGCCTTGGCGTGAATCCATAATTCCTTGACTAGCATTAGGAATGTTGGTCCAACCAACCTGTCAAAATACCTTTCCCACTTTTGAGCCCTAACTTCTTCAGTTAGGTCAAATCTGTTCTCCTTCAAGCTTCCAAAATCAATGATTAATTCAGAAAGCACTTCAAGATTCTTCACAGGAGTGAGGAGAGTTCTGAATGGCACTTGATATTGCTCAGATGATGCTTTCTTCTGAGGACCTGCAGAAGCACTGCTGGAGGTTGCCATGTTCACACTAAAAGGGTTTTGAGAATAAACTGAGGAAAATAGGTTTTGCAAGATTAATGTAAAGGATGAGAATGAGAGATTAATGTGCTTAAATAGAGTTTTCAAAACTATTTTGAAAAGATAAACGTTTTTTAAGAGAGAGAAAAATCATGATTGCATTTTAAAAGCATGATTACTTTTCATTAAATGCTTGCTGATTTTGGGGGATTTGAGAAAGATACTTAAAAACGGTTACCAGACATGTGTCTCAATGCACCCAATCAGCGCTTTGCCTTCTCAGAAGCGTGCACGCGTTCTGCTTCAGAGATATGCTGATGATTGGATGACACTTGTTTGATGTAGTGATCAGCACGTCTGTCTTTGAGCTTAGACTCTCAGATCTTTAGACTTGCATCTGATACAATCTGCATGTTCTATCTTTCTGAAAGGAGATTGATCAGAAGTTCACAGTAAAACAATTACATTCTGAAGGTAAATATATGGAATTAAAACATTTTCACTCTGGACACACTTTCATGCTGAGATGTTTCAGAATGAAATTAAACCTATCTTCTGAAAGGGGTTTAGTAAAGATATCAGCCCATTGATGGTCTGTATCTATAAATTTTAAGTTCAAAATACCTTTCTGAATATAGTCCCTAATGAAGTGATGTTTTATTTCTATATGCTTAGCTCTACAATGTAAAATGGGATTCTTACTTAAGCAAATAGCAGAAGTATTATCACAAAGTATAGGAATGTTACTCTCAAAAATCTGGAAGTCTTCAAGCTGACTTTTCATCTAGAGCATTTGTGTGCTACATCCTGCTACTGCTATGTACTCAGCTTCTGCTGTTGATAGAGCAATTGTTGATTGCCTTTTGCTGGACCAAGAGATCAGATTTTCTCCCAGAAATTGGCAGCTTCCATAAGTACTTTTACGTTCCACTCTGTCTCCAGCAAAATCAGCATCGTAGTAGCCTACTAAGCTATAATCACTAGATTTTCTATAAAACAGACCCAGATTAGTAGTACCTTTCAGATACTTGAAAATTCGCTTAACAGCTGTTAAGTGAGATTCTCTAGGATCTGATTGGAATCTAGCACAGATACAAACACTGAATAATATGTCAGGTCTTGAAGCAGTCAGATAGAGGAGAGAACCAATCATACCTCTGTAGACTTTCTGTTCTACATTTTTGCTTACCTCTTCTCTTTCCAGAATGCACGTGGGATGCATTGGAATCTTTGATGGCTTACATTCTGAGAGGTCAAATTTCTTCAGAAGATCTCTGATGTATTTGCTCTGATGAATGTAAGTTCCTTCTGGAGTTTGATTGATCTGAATTCCTAGAAAGAATTTCAGTTCCCCCATGAGGCTCATCTCAAATTCTGCCTGCATACACTTAGCAAATTTTCTTCCAAGAGAAGGATTAGTAGAACCAAAAATAATATCATCAACATAAATTTGACAGACTAAGATGTCACTCTTAACTGATTTACAGAATAGAGTAGTGTCCACTTTCCCTCTGGTGAATTCATTTTCTAGCAGAAAGTTACTTA
Source organism: Vicia faba (assembly GCA_948472305.1). Taxonomy (NCBI): domain Eukaryota; kingdom Viridiplantae; phylum Streptophyta; class Magnoliopsida; order Fabales; family Fabaceae; genus Vicia; species Vicia faba. Next base: position 1,356,751,116 of record OX451735.1, read on the forward strand.
GCCTTTCATACCAAGCTCTGGGAGCTTGTTTCAGACCATACAGTGACTTCTTTAGTTTGAAAACATGTTCTGGATGTTTTGTATTTTCAAAACCTGGGGGTTGGTGTACATAAACTTCTTCTTCTATATAACCATTTAAGAATGCACTTTTGACATCCATCTGATACAGAGTGATGCCTCTATTAACAGCAAATGAAATTAAAAGTCTGATAGATTCTAACCTGGCGACTAAGGCAAAGGTTTCTGTATAGTCTATCCCCTCTTGCTGACTATAACCTTGTGCAACCAGTCGTGCTTTGTTTCTGATGACTTCACCTTGTTCATTTAGCTTGTTTCTGAACACCCATCTTGTTCCAATGACGTTGAATCCTTTTGGTCTGGGAACGAGATCCCATACGTCGTTTCTGGTGAATTGATTCAGCTCTTCTTGCATTGCCAGAATCCAGTCATTATCCAGAAGTGCTTCATCAATAGAAGAAGGTTCAATCAGAGACACAAGTCCCATAAGTGTTTCTTCAGAGTTTCTGAAGCTTGCTCTTGTTCTGATTGGATCTTCCTTTCTTCCTAGGATAGTCTCTTCTGGGTGATCCAAGCTGCTTCTGGGTAATCTCTTCTGAGGTTGATCAACAGCTATTGTAGGATTGCCAGCAGTGCTCCTTTCAGACGTTGAAGGAATGTCTGTGTTGAGAGCTTCTGATGACTTGTCTTCAGAACCTGCAAATTCAATTTCTATACCTGCAAAAACTTCATTCTGCTTTGACTTTTCAGAGTCAAGCTTATCATCAAAACGAACACTGATTGATTCTTCCACAATCTGTGTTTCTGTATTGTATACTCTGTACCCTCTTGAGCGTTCAGAGTATCCTAACATAATACACTTCTGTGCTTTAGAGTCAAACTTGTTCAAATAATTCTTTATATTTAATATAAAGCAAGTACATCCAAATGGATGAAAATATGAAATGTTGGGCTTTCTGTTCTTCCACAATTCATATGGAGTCTTTTCCAGAATAGGTCTTATTGAGATTCTATTCTGAATGTAGCACGCTGTGTTTATTGCCTCTGCCCAAAAGGTCTTAGCAACGTTTGTCTCATTGATCATGGTTCTGGCCATTTCTTGCAATGTTCTGTTCTTTCGTTCTACAACTCCATTTTGTTGGGGAGTTCTAGGACAAGAGAAATCATGCAGAATGCCTCTGTCATTAAAGAATGACTCAAAATCTTTGTTTTCAAATTCTCCACCATGATCACTTCTGACTTTAACGATTCTAAGATCCTTTTCATTCTGAACTTGGTTACAGAAGGTAACAAACACAGAGTGTGACTCGTCCTTGTGTCTTAAGAACTTTACCCATGTCCATCTGCTATAGTCATCTACGATTACTAACCCATACTTCTTACCACTGACTGAAGCAGTTTTAACTGGTCCAAATAAGTCAATGTGCAGAAGTTCTAATGGCTTAGAGGTAGAAACAACATTTTTGGATTTAAAAGAAGGTTTTGCAAATTTGCCTTTCTGACATGCTTCACACAGAGCATCTGAATTGAACTTCAAATTAGGAAGTCCTCTGACCAGATTGAGTTTGTTAATCTGAGATATTTTTCTCATACTAACATGCCCCAATCTTCTGTGCCAGATCCACTGCTCGTTGTTAACAGACAGAAGACATTTTACATTCTGACTCTTTAGTTCAGAAAGTTTGATTTTGTAAATGTTGTTTTTCCTCTTACCATTAAACAGGATAGTCCCATCTTTCTGACTAACAGCTTTACATGATTTTTGATTAAAGATTATATCATAACCGTTATCACTTAATTCACTTATGGATAACAGATTATGCATCAATCCATCTACTAGTAGAACATTATTAATAGAGGGAAGATTTCCATTACCTACAGTTCCAGAGCCAATTATCTTTCCCCTCTGATTGCCTCTAAAGCCAACGTGGCCTCCAGGCTTAAGTTCCAGGCTTTGGAACATATGCCTTCTTCCCGTCATGTGTCGTGAGCAGCCAGAGTCCAGGTACCATGACTGGTGTTTCTGACTTGCTGCTAAAGATATCTGCAACATGTATTATTTTATCCTTAGGTACCCAGATTTTCTTGGGTCCTGATTTGTTAGTTTTACCAAAACTCTGGTTGAATTTTGGTTTCACAGAGTGCTTACTGCTAGTGTATTTGATATCATGTGTGTGACCATATACAAAATGTGAATTCAGAGGAGTGTGTTTAATGGTTAAGTCCATGACATTCTTTGGTGTAGGAACCTTGCCTTGGTATCCTATTCCTTTCCTTCCGTTTCTGCTAACTCCATAGATCATTGAAGCCATTCTGCTTCTATCTATGCTTTTAGCTAGGAACTTCTGGAAACTGTGATCATACTCCTTGATGATCTCATCAGCGTTGCTGGGAGTTTCAGAAATTGGTTCCTTCTGAGAGTTTTGTAAAGTGTTTTCTAATTTTGAAATCTTATTTCTCAGCTCAGAATTTTCCAATTTGAGACTCTCAGTCTTATTAGAGTCAGATTCAAGATTCCTTTTCAGGTCTCTGAATTTAGCTCTAATTTGCTGATAACGTTCCAGAATCTCATTAAGGCTTTCAGCAAGTTCAGCCTTTGTAAAGTTAACAGCAAAGTTAGGAAATACCTCTTCAGTGTCTGATTCAGAAGCTTCACTATCTTCTGAAATGTTAGCCATGAGAGCTATGTTTGCCCTTTCATCATCTGATTCTGAGTCAGCTTCAGACGAGTCAGAGTCATCCCATGTAGCCATGAGACTTTTCTTCTTCTCTCTTCCAAACTTCTTTTTGGGCTTTTCCCTCTGAAGCTTTGGGCAGTCACTCTTATAGTGTCCTTGCTCATTGCACTCATAGCAGATAATGTCTTTGGTGTTTGGCTTTTTGCTACTGGAGGAGCCTTCAGATCTTCTGTATCCAGAGGAAGAATTTGTCCTTCTGTATCTGGAAGAAGACTCGTTCTGATCAGATCTTCTGGGATTCCTGAACTTCCTTTGTCTTTGCTTCCACAGTTGATTTACTCTTCTGGAGAGAAGGGAGAGTTCGTCTTCTTCTGATGAGGATCCATCAGATGTTTCTTCAACTGCCTGTAAAACTTTAGACTCAAATTTTCTGTTAGATTTTAATGCTAAAGGCTTACCTTGCTTCTGAGGCTCATCAGCTTCTAGCTCTATCTCATGACTTCTGAGGGAGCTGATAAGTTCCTCCAGAGTGATTTTGTTGAGATCTTTAGCTAGCTTCAGAGCTGTAACCATAGGTCTCCACTGCTTGGGTAAACTTCTGATGATTTTCTTGACATGGTCAGCAGTAGAGTATCCTTTTTCCAGAACTTTGAGACCAGCTACCAGAATCTGGAATCTAGAGAACATGGTTTCAATGGATTCAGATTCCTCCATTTTGAACTCCTCATACTTCTGAATGAGCGCCAGAGCTTTTGTTTCTTTGACCTGAACGTTGCCCTCATGCGTCATTCTGAATGAGTCAAAAATATTCTTTGCTGTGTCTCTGTTGGAGATCTTTTCATACTCAGTATAGGAGATGGCGCTGAGGAGGATGGTTCTGGCCTTGTGGTGATTCTTGAAGTCACGCTTTTGTTGATCAGACATTGTTTTTCTATCAATCTTCTGACCACTTGCATTCACAGGGTGCGTGTATCCATCTGTCACCATATCCCACAGATCAGCATCATGTGCCAGAAAGAAGCTTTCAATTCTGTCTTTCCAGTAATCAAAGTTTTCTCCATCAAAGACTGGAGGTTTGCCATTGAATCTGTCTCTGTCCTCATTGTTGTCATTGCTGATGTGAGAATTGTTTCCTGCCATTGTGTTTTTCTGACGCTGGATCTTGTACTGACACGGTTAAGTGTTTTAGCTCAGAACCAGGCGCTCTGATGCCAATTGAAGTGGTGAAAAACACAAGAAGGGGGGGGGGGTTGAATTGTAAAACTGAAATCTAATGCAATGAACAAGATATTTTTATCCTGGTTCATTTGATCTCAAACTACTCCAGTCCACACGTCAAGGTGATTTCGCCTCTCTCCAACGAGGTCTTAATCCACTATATTCAACTGAATATTACAGACTGCTTTAACAACTGCTAAAGCCTTCTTGATCCAAACCACAACCCGGTTTGTCAAGGTAACACTTTCTTACAAAGAGATAAAACTAAGTGTGTGGATGTTTTCTACAAAACTGTATCACAACTGTGATGTATACACAAATTGAAGCTTAGAAACTAGATTGCTAAACAATGATAGAATATCAGAATGTGTGGTTTAGCAAAACTGAGAGAAAGAAGATTATGATTAGCTTTTGTGCGTGTAGAGATTTGGAGAGCATTAGCCATTTCAATCTTCAAAGTCTTGTTTATATAGCACTGAGATGATGAACGTTGGATGCAATATTCTTGATTCAATGCTAATAACAAACTTTCCTTATTGAGCAGATCTTGTCTGGAATGAGGCCGTTGGAATTAATTTGCTTTCAATGCACAGTACCGTTGCTTACTTAATGCAAGTTCTGGCTTGGCTCATTCTGACTCTGCTTCGCTGCTGATGAACTGTTGTGTTTCTTTATCAGAGTGTTGAGCGCAGTCTTGTTCATCAGGCTTCAGCATGTACGTGAGTTGATCATCTGATTTTGACATTCTGATATGGCAACTTCTGATGCTGGTGTCTGAAATCAAGTTCTGATGCTGAATAGATGTGATCTTGCTTATATCAATCAGAGTATCTGCAAGTCAGAACATAATAATTTTAGGCAGCAGATAGTTCATACATGAAACTTATAAATACTATATCTTTTCACTTTGTTATCATCAAAACTTAAATATAGGGTAGTAGATTCAAACTTTGTTCTAACAGTAAAGATATGTATAGCTTCAGGGGCATGAGTAGAACATTTTTCATTCACAAACTTAGAGCTAACTCTTCCTATATTGAGAGATAGAAGTCCATGAACTTACCTGTTCAGCTTGGATCGTGTCTGACAATGGAGGCACTTTTAAGGCAAAGTGAGGATTGGTACAGCTTGCTTGAGGTCCAGGGATGCTGTTCCAACCTTTAACTTGCTTTGAAAACAAGTGAATCCAGCTATGGCAATCAACCTGCAAAACAGAAAAGATGAAAAATGGTGAAGTGGGTTAGAGGTGTTACAGGTCGTGTCCAATGCTTGGGATAGCTTGTATAAGTGGTATGGAATGTGTATGAACTGGATTTAGCAAGAATGCACGAATGGATTGGCTTATGGAAGTCCAACTGCAGAGGTCACTCTGTTTTCTGCAGTGGGAGGGTGTTTTGAGGTTTGATGATGTTTGGAAGGTGTTTGGCTCGTGCCCTAGCTTAGGTTTTATGTTTGGAAGGTGTACAACAAGTTTGTATTAGCTTGTGTTAGCAGAAATGGGAGTTGCCCTTAGTTATGTCAAGTTACTTCTCACTTAAGCAAGAAATGGCAAGTTGGTTTTACAAGCTTGTGCAGGCCCCTCTAATGTGCTGCAACCATCCCCCTTGATCAGTGTGATATGCTTATGAACTTGTGCCCAAAGATATGGCCTTGTACTTCTTGATTTTCAAACTTGACATAAAGTTCTACTTTACAAAAATGGATAAATCACTTTTTCCAATTATGGCTCAATCTTGTATGCAATGCTTAAACACACAAGATAAGACTTAAACATGAAGGATTGGAATTAAATTTATGAGTGTGAATGAGATAAAGGACCTGTAATCTAGCTTAGAACATGCTGAGTTCAAAAATGCAAAGTTATGAACATGTAAATTGGCCATGAACAAAGTGAGTTTTGCCCATATTGCCAAATTCGATTCTTCCTAACCATAAGGTTGTTTGATGAGTTCTTGGATATTTTGGAAAGCTTGGAATGTGTACTACAATCCATCTTTGTAATGCAAATTGAAATTCCAAGTGTAAGCATGTGAAAAGTAGCCATGAAGTTAGGCAAAAATCCTGCCTAAAATAGGTCAAAATTTCTCTAAGTTAAGAATGTTTTGCACCCTTGTTCCAAAAATCATAACTTGAGCTGAAAGCTTCTTTTGAGGAAACTTTGTGAATCAAAGTTGTAGATTTTGCAATGGACTACAACTTTCATGTTTTGACTTTTGTTTGAATCCAAATGCATCTTGATGAAAAAATGGGACAAAGTTAGGAAAAAATTAGGGATTTTCATAACTTAGAAAAATTCTAAGTTATGAAAATTCTTCATTTTAAACCCTAATTTGCAATTTTTGATTTCTTGATGAACAAGTTTCATGTTTTGAAATGTTTTGATGGAAAATGAATCTTGACACTTGATTTTGACCAAAAAGTCAAAGTTTGACTTTTCAGTATACAGTCAAAAATTGATCAATTGACTGGAAAATTCATCTGTCAATCTTGTGCATTTGGGATCTTTTGAATTTTTTGAACATGTCAAGACAATTCCATTGGGTCCTTGAGTCCATATATGAGCTTGGTTTGCCATTGGTTAGGTCCAACAGTCAAAAATTGCCTTTGTGCAGCCAAAACCCTAAAAATGACCATTTTGCCCTTTTGGTGATCTGATCAAATTTCTTGTGGAATTGTGATCCAAACTTGACCAAATGGTTTACATGAGTTCATAATGTTGATGTGGGTCAAAATTCATGAGGTTTGACTGTCAATTGGCCACAGTTGACTTTTTCCCCAATATAGTTGATTTATAGGTCAACTGTCCAATTGACTGGGCAAAGATTGGAATCAAGGCTTGAAACTTGGTATGGGTAAACTTGAGAGTCAAATATGAAGCATGAAAGTCATTTTGGGCACTTTAGGTCAAAACATCTTTGTACAAACTCAAACCCTAATTTGGGTCAATAGTGCACGGAAGAGTCTTGAGCAGAGCAAACCCTAACTTGATCTTGAGCTCCAAGGGTCTTGTGATGAGAAAATGTTGAGGAAATGGGAGGGAAAATTTTGGGGTACAACAGTTTCCCCTGTTCAATCTTCTTGCACCTGAAGAGTTAGATTAGCAGGTTTGCCTTTCGCGTCTCAAAGGTAAAAGGAGATTAGACACTAGAGTGCCCTTAAATTTGCACTTATCAGAACAATGGATGCGGGAATGGGCTTAGAGATGCCATTTGGAGATGGGCCTAAAGATGCCATCTGGAGGGTGACAGAATCTTGTCGGAGATGGGCTTAACGATGTCATCTGGAAGGTTTGTTGAACTGTAGTGTGACGGGTCAGAAGAATGAGGATCAAAATGGTATCCGTGTCTGGAATGTATTTGAACTGCATCTAAGGACTGAGTTTGTATGAGCAGAAGAATGGCCTCCGTGTTTGGGGCGTATCTGAGTTGTAACTGTGTTTGAATTGTAGAACGAATATCATAATGATTGCCGTGTCTGGAGTGTATCTGTATTGTATCTGGGTAACAGAGAAACATATGTATGGAGCAACTGCGTGCTGGGGACAAATTCTGAATGAGTGACAGAATGGCAACCAGATTTGGAGCGTATCCAGACTGTATCTGAAGTTGAAAGTTGTATGAGTAGCAGAATGACTTCCGTGCCTGGAGTGTATCTGAAACTGTAACTAGGATTGAGATTTGTATGAGTAATAGAATGACTTCTGTGTTTGAAGTGTATCTGAAACTGTAACTGGGATCTAGATAAATGACAGAATGACTTCCGTGGCGAACGCACTGGAGAGAATCAAACTGCTGTTGTAAGGGTTAGAATGGTATTTGTGTTTGGAATGCATTGAAACTTGAGGTGGATAAATGAATCTGAATGAGAGATAGAATGGTTGCCGTGTTTGGAGCGTATCTAGTCTGTATCTGATTGTTGTAGTCCGAATGAGTAGTAGAATGACTGCCGTGTCTGGGGTGTATCCATACTGTATCTGACTTGAGATTCTGAATGAGTAATAGAATGACCGCCGTGTCTGGGGTGTATCCATATTGTATCTGAATAATTGTTAATGATAGCCTTTTAATTTTATCCTGAAAAGGGTGAAATGTTAGCTAAAACACAAAGTTATGTTGCATGATATGTATGATGCCAAATATGTTATATCAATGTTTATGATATGAATGTAAATGAATGCATATGTAAGCTGAAGAGCTGTCTTTACTGAGGATAGATGAATCCTGGAAACACAGAATCTTGACTGCCGCCGGTGAAAGTGAATCTTTGACTGTTGCAGGGGAAGACAAGAATTTTGATTGCTGAGGATGAGACATCCTTGTCGACTACTGCTGGAGAATTAGGAGCTTTGGGTTGTATATCAATCCTCTAGGGATTCTTGTCTTGAGGAGATCTTCACTGGAGAACATCTGATTATCCTGTGAGGCACTGAGAATGAGCCTTCACTCTGCTTGGGGAATACAAGATCTTCAATCGTTGAGGGATCTTAGGGCCACTGCTGGAGAACTGGCATTCCTTGGTGATTTGCGAGGAATGAGAATTCCTGAAGATCTCTACTGGGGAAGTTCAGAATCTGATAGACTCATGCTGGAGAGGTATGACTGAGAATTTTCAGTTTGGTGGCAGGTATCTCTGTGGGGAGAAGTTTCACTAGCCTGGTTCAACTGGGGATTGATGGCAGGAAATCTTAGCTCCGCTGGGATTGGATTTTCAGATTCTTAAGGCTCCACTGGGGATTCTGAAACTTAACTCTGAGGGGAATTGAGTTCTGACTGAGGAATTTGGATTTCAAATCTGCTGGTGATTTCTCCTGAAAGGGCATCAAGACATTTATCCGTACTTTTAACCTATCAGTAATCATCTTTCTTGATTCATAAGGAAATGATTATGTTCAAATGCATATGTCTATTTAACAAAACATTGGACGTTTCTCAAATAAAACATAAGTGCAAAAGAAAAGAGAAACGGAAGACAACGCAAATTTCTGTATTTGGAAAAGTATTTGTATTAACTTTCTATGTATATATTTGTACAAAGGAGACAGTCATCCTAGTAAGAGGATGCCGTCGTAAAAATTGAAAAAATTATACAAAAGAAAGATGGCTATGTGAAATAATTCCATGGGATTCCATTCTGCTATAGCCTTCACAACTCTGAACATTAGTCCATTCAATGCTTCGTCTGCCGATGACTGGATTGATTAGAAGCTTGGAGCTGGTTGATGAAGAGATTGTCCTTAAAGTGATCCAACGAGACATAGTCATACGCTTTAATTCCCTAACTTTTTCCTGAATCGCCCTTTCGGGTTTTCGATCCACCGGGAAACCCCTTTTTGCCCAAGCCGCCCTTTCGGGTTTTCAGCTTGCCGGGTGTACAGATTTTTTTTGTTTTATCCCTAATTTTTTCCTGAACCGCCCTTTCGGGTTTTCGGTCCACCGGGATGCCCATTTTTGCCCAAGCCGCCCTTTCGGGTTTTCGACTTGTCGGGTTATTTTATGTGTAGTGTCTTTTGACTATGTCTGCATTCGCAGGGTGCGACAAATCGTTGCCGTCCATGGTGGTCAGAATCATTGCACCACCAGAAAATATGCTCTTGATCACAAATGGTCCTTCGTATGTAGGAGTCCATTTGCCCCTGGGATCACTTTGCGGCAGGATGATCCGCTTGATTACGAGATCTCCGACTTGATATACTTGACGTCTGACTTTCTTATTGAAGGCCTTGATCATCCGCTTTTGATACGTCTGACCATGGAACACAGCAGCAAGTCACTTCTCGTTGATCAAATTGAGTTGATCAAGTCGGGTCTGAATCCAATCATCTTCACTCAAACCAGAGTCCTTCATAATGCTTAAAGAGGGAATCTGAACTTCCATGGGCAGGACAGCTTCCATGCCATATACCAAAGAAAATTGGGTTGCCCCGGTTGAAGTAAGTGCCGTCGTACGGTATCCATGCAGAGCAAACTGTAACATCTCATGCCAGTCCTTGTAAGTGACTGTCATTTTCTGAATGATCTTCTTAATGTTTTTGTTCGCAGCTTCAACAACATCGTTCATCTTCGGCCGATAAGGAGATGAATTGTGATGATAAATCTTGAACTGTTCGCACAACGCGGTGATCATAGTATTATTCAGATTTGTACCGTTGTCTGTGATGATTCTGTCTGGAACACCATACCGGCATATGAGGTTTTGCTTGATGAAGCGGGCAACCACATTTTTAGTAACAGAGGCGAAGGAAGCTGCTTCGACCCATTTGGTGAAGTAGTCAATAGCAACCAGGATGAAGCGATGTCCGTTGGAAGCCGTGGGTTTGATCTCTCCAATCATGTCAATGCCCCACATTGCGAATGGCCAAGGAGTTGTCATCATGTTGAGAGGAACCGGAGGAATATGAATCTTGTCAGCGTAGACTTGACACTTGTGGCAAGTACGGGAGTGCTGATGGCAATCTGCTTCCATGGTATACCAGTAATAGCCTGCCCTTAGGATCTTTTTAGCCATAGTATGCCCGCTCAAATGGGTGCCAAATGTACCGCTGTGCATCTCTGTCATGATTAACTCCGCTTCAGCTTTGTCAACACATCGGAGTAAAACACAATCATGGTTGCGCTTATAGAGGATGCCATTGCTTAGGAAGAACTTGGCAGCAAATTTCCTTAGGAACTTCTTATCATTTACGGAAGCTCCTTCGGGATATTCTCTAGTCTGGAGATACCTTTTGATTTCGTGAAACCAGGGTTGTTCCACTACTTCTTCGGTATTAATCTCGTGACAATGCGCAGGTTCATCCATTCGCTCGATGGTGATTTGGGGAGCCTCGTTATCCCAGTTGAGTTTAAACATAGAAGACATTGTTGCCAGAGCATCTGCTAGCTGATTTTCTTCTCACGGGAAATGCTCGAAGGTAATTTGCTCGAAATGAGGCAACAATGTCAGGACATGTTCTTTGTATGGGATAAGATTAGGATGTTTGGTATCCCACTCTCCTTTGATTTGACTGATAACCAAAGCCGAGTCCCCAAATACGATCAAAGATTTGATCCCCAAGTCTATAGCAGCCTTGAGACCAAAGATGCAAGCTTCATATTCCACCATGTTGTTTGTGCAGCTGAAACAGAGTCGAGCCGTGAAAGGAGTGTGACAACCTTCTGGGGAGATGAGTACCGCACCGATACCATTTCCAAGTGCATTTGAAGCACCATCAAAGTACAGGGTCCATCGGGATCCCTTTTCGGGTCCGTCATACGGTCCGTTACCTTCAATGTTGTCCAAATTCATGATGTCCTCGTCTGGGAAGTCAAATCTCATAGATTGATAATCTTCGATAGCTTGATGAGCTAGATGATCAGCTAGTACACTCTCCTTTATAGCTTTTTGAGTGGTGTACTGGATGTCATACTCAGTTAGGATCATTTGCCATCTAGCTATTCTTCCAGATAGATCAGGCTTCTCGAAGATATACTTGATAGGATCCATTTTGGAAATCAACAAGGTGGTATGAGTCAGCATATACTGCCTTAGTCGGCGAGCAGCCCATACCAAAGCGCATCAAGTTTTCTCGAGCAGTGAGTAGCGAGTCTCACAGTCGGTAAACTTTTTGCTAAGGTAATAAATATCATGCTCTTTTCGACCAGACTCGTCATGCTGGCCCAAAACACACCCCATTGAGTTATCCAAGACGGTTAGATACATGATCAATGGTCTTCCTTCGACGGGAGGCATCAGAATAGGAGGTTCTAGTAAATACTTCTTGATCTTATCAAAAGCAGCTTGGCAATCATCGTTCCATTCGACTACCTGATCTTTCTTTAATAATTTGAAAATTGGCTCACAGGTAGAAGTCAGATGAGAGACGAATCTGGCAATATAGTTCAAGCGCCCCAAGAACCCTCTAACCTCCTTTTCAGTACGAGGAGCAGACATCTCTTGTATTGCTTTTACTTTTGCTGGATCGACCTCAATGCCTTTGTTGCTGACAATAAACCCTAGAAGTTTACCAGACCTAACTCCAAAAGTACACTTACTTGGATTCAGCCTGAGTTTGTACTCTTTCAACCGGGCAAACATCTTTTCTAGATGTTCAAGGTGTTCCTCCTCTGTTTGTGACCGAGCTATCATGTCGTCTACGTAAACTTCGATCTCATGATGTATCATATCATGAAATAAAGCTACCATGGCGCGTTGATAAGTTGCCCCTGCGTTCTTCAGTCCGAACGACATCACCTTGTAACAGAAAGTACCCCATTGTGTAACAAAGGTTGTTTTCTCCATGTCCTCGGGGGCCATTTTAATCTGGTTGTAGCCCGAGAATCCATCCATGAAGGAAAACACTTTGTGTTGGGCTGTGTTGTCAATCAGAATGTCAATGTGCGGTAGCGGAAAATCATCCTTGGGGCTGGCCCTATTCAAATCCCGGTAGTCTACACACATCCTGACTTTGCCATATTTTTTAGGAACTGGAACGATGTTAGCAACCCATTGTGGATAGGAGGTAACAGCCAGAAAGCCAGCGTTGAATTGTTTCATCACTTCTGCTTTAATCTTCTCAGACATGTCGGGCCTCATTCGGCGGACCTTTTGCTTTATCGGTGGACAATCCTCTCTTGTAGGGAGACGGTGAACCACGATGTCTGTGTCTAAACCCGGCATGTCTTCATAAGACCAGGCGAAGATTTCGACGTATTCATTTAACAGTTGTATCAGGCGCTCCTTGACACTTGGTTCCAGATTGGCACCCACTTGCACTTCCTTCCGGTCTTCCTCTGTTCCTAAGTTGACAGTTTCCAACGACTCTTCGTGAGGCAATATGGCCCTTTCCTCTTGCTGTAGAAGTCTGGCTAGTTCCCCTGGTACTTCACAACCTTCGTCATCTTCATACTCAGCCTGATTGACCAGATCTTCAGAGTTATTGAAGGACATAGCAGAATAGTCACCCATAGAATCCAGAGTGGATGGGTACCTGCATTTGTGAGCGTGGGTGTGTGTAAGGGATAGCCATCTTTAAACAAAAAATGCAAAAAGGAAGGAAAATGAACACAACAGTTTATCGATGAAAAACGTCCAATGAATCATTAAACATGGCATATGGATATGAAGATAATCAAAACCCTTACAAATGGACCTACATGCCCCGGGCAAGGCATGAGGTGAAAAAGTAGTGTACAGATTGTTCAAAAGAAATTATTACAGACCAAAGGAAATGTTTGACAGATAATTACTGATTAATAAAAGTAATGGGGACAAAGTCCTTTGCCTCCCAGTTGCGTAGTCCCCATTCGATGGTTGGGTAGATCCACTCTTCAATGTTGACTTCTTCGTCTTCACCTTCCAAAGCATTGATCCCATAAGGAGAGATCTTGATGGGTGCTCTTTCAACCTTTGAACGGCGCATAGCTTTCTGCCCCGCAGCAGTGAATCCTAAACCAAACTTGTCTATTTTGTGAGGAATGTCCGGCAACTGCCCCCATGTTGAGCTCTTCCCTTCCTTCATTGCGGCCTTCGCGTCTTTTAGAGATGCCATCCTGGCCATCTGCTTTGGTACCTCAGCTACCACTTTTGCTACTTCCACCTCAGGAGAGACTTCCTCGAAGTGCTGGAATGGCGTCTCAATGAATTCACCTTCTACCTCTACATACTGGAAAGAGTTCAGGTGGATGATCATGTACTCCTCTTCACCGTGGACGGTTACGATCTTTCCCTTGATAGGGTACTTCAGCATTTGATGTAGGGAAGAGGTGACTGCCCCAGCATTGTCTATCCATGGTCTCCCCAATAAGTAAGAGTATGAAGGACGGATGTCCATCACATAGAAAGTTGAGGGGAACACCTCTGTGCCAACCTTAATGGGAATGTCTACCTCCCCATGTACCATTCTCTTCGACCCGTCAAATGATATTACTTGGCCTTAACTCCAAGCCTTCGCAATCCAATCGGTCGAGGGCCTTCTTAGGCAGCACGTTCAGGGAAGAACCAGTGTCGACCAGAACATGGGCCAGAGTAGTTCCCTGGCACTCTACTGACACATGTAATGCGTCGTTGTGTTTTCTTCCTTTTGAGGTTAGGTCAGCATCAGAGAAGCCTAAACCGTTGTCTACTGTAAGACTGGCTACACAGTTTTGGAATTGGTCGGCAGAGGTTTCCTGGGGTACATGGGTTGTCTTCAGGAATTTTATCAATGCTTTGGCGTGCGCCTCTGAACAAAGTAGCAGTGCTAACATGGAGATTTTCGAGGGGGTTTGCCCCAGCTGCTCTACCACGTCATAATCACTCTTTTTAATTATCTTCAAGATCTCCTCCATCTCTTTCTTAGAGGTTTCTGGGATGACCAAAGGTTGAGCCCTCGTCCTGACGAGCTCATCTTGGATCCCTTTACCCTTATCAGCAGAAGTTGGAGGGACAACAACAGGAACAACAACATCTTCAATCAATGGGGTTCTAGCGGAAAGTTTTATTGGTGCAGGAATAACTTTGGCGGCAGATGAGGGTCCAAAGATTGCCTTTGGGGGGGCAATCTCTGGAGAAAATATTCTCCCACTTCGGGTGATCTTGCTTGTGCCGGCAATGTTTCCAATGCTGGCATCTTCTTCATCAGAGCTTCCTTCGGTTATTTCAACTTGTTTAATACCATGGTAGTAGATTTCTCCACCGTAATTCCATGGTATTGACTTTTCAGAACTGTAGGGGATAGGCCCTGGCATAGTTATTTTCAGAGGAACAGACGTTGTAGCAGATGTAATCTTAACAGGCTTTCTGACGGCCTTGGAAAGATTGGCATGAATGGTGATAATTGAAACATCTTAGGTAGGGGTTGGAATAGAAGGAAATTTTTCAAACAAAATTTGTTGACTGTCCATCAGGTCTTGGATGCCTTTCTTCAGTAACGGGCAGTCAATTGGCAGAGAGTAACAACAGTAGCAGTCTTCTTTGCATCCCGGGAAAATCCCGGCCTTTAACAGATTTAACTTGATGGTTAACAGCGGGGTTATCAGGTCATTGACATCAGAAACATACAAATCTTCCTCAATAGCATGGACATTTCGACCGTGCTTCGGCATCGGAGCAAATATCACGTTTGGTTTCTCTGGAGCATCAAACTCCACCTCTTTTGCATCTATCAAGTCTTGAATTTTATTTTTCAGCGCCCAACAATTATTTGTGTCATGTCCGACGCTATCGGAATGGTAGGCGCATTTGGTATTGGCATTGTAAGCTGGTGAGGTCGTATTCACATTTTTCGGCGCTTCTTTGATATTTGTGAGATTCAGCTTTAACAAGTGTGGAAGAACTTGCGCGGGCGTCATATTAATGCGGGTGAACTGTCGTGGTGGCCGTTCTCCCCATTGCTGTTTAGGTATGGACGGGTTATTGCGAGGATGATCATTTGGTGGATTTTGGATCATTACAGCCCCCACAGTCGGCCTGTGCTCACTTCTTCCTGCTCCCCTTTGAGAATACACAACAGTTGTTTCTTTCTTTGCTGGAAATGATTTCTTAGCAATTGTAGATGCAGAGGCATCCTTCTGAATCTTCCAATTCTTGATACCGACTTCTACCCGCTCGCTAGTCAGAATTAATTCAGTAAACCCCGAGGAAGAGCTACCGATCAGATGATTAAAGATTGGACCAGACAGGGTCCCTAGGAACATATCAACAAGTTCTCTATCAGAAAGAGGTGGCTGCACTCTCCCAGCCAGATCGCGCCACTTCTGGGCGTATTCCTTAAATCCCTCACCTGAGGCCATTCCCATACTCTGCAGCTGAGTACGGGTTGGTTCCAGGTCAGAGTTATACTGATATTGGCGATAAAAAGCAGCTGCCAGATCCTCCCAACTATGTACCTCCGACCTTTCCAGCTTGTAAAACCAGTCTAGCTGAGTGCCAGACAGGCTATCTTGAAAGAAATGTACCCAAAGGTTTCTGTCAGATGTGTGAGGTTGGATTCTTCGGACATATGACCTTAGGTGCATTTTTGGGCAGGACAGCCCGTCATATCTTGCAAAAATAGGCACTTTGAACTTCGGGGGGATCACAACTCCAGCAATTAATCCCAAATCTTCGAAATCTAAGCCCGGAACTCTCTGCAGCTCCATAGCTGCTAACCTGTCCTCCAAACTCTTGTACTTGTCATCAGCCGGCGGGTATTGTTATTCTGAGTAGTCTTCGTCTTCTTCAGCCTCTTCCTCTTCAGCTTCAGATTCGGAAGGTACCGCAGCCCCTTTTCCTTTACTGTTTTCTTCTTCGGATGCGGAAGGAAATTCAAGAACCCTTCTGGCTTCACCCTCAAACCTTCTCCCCAAGGTAGCCACCCCGACTCTCTTATTTTTCTTTTTCACTTGGTCTTTGTTCCCCAGCAGGGCTTTCAGATCCTCCCGACCCTTAGCCAAGGTCATCAGGAGTTGTTGAAACTGTGCGTTCTGAGACTGCAAGTCCTTGACCGTCTATTTGAGATCCATCTTACTGAAATAAACAGCAGAAAGATAAGGAAACCTGGTGTGGATACCTGCTTATGCACATAATGAATGGTATGCTTATGTATGCAATGCATTCAAAGATTTAGAAAGTTCAAAATTGTTGCAAACAAAAAGAACGCACGTCATATTAATAAGAAGAAATTTGTCAGTACATAAATGCCCTATGGGCCAAATATTACAAAAACTTCTCAAGGTAAAAAGACGTTGCGCATCCTCTTTGGTGCGATGTAGGTGTTGAGGGTCTCTTCCTCATGGAGTCGGTGGGTAAGCTCCAAAACCTTCTTCTCACTGGCGTAGAAGTTGGCTTCAAAAGTGTTCCGTTCCTCCTTGAGTTGGATCCAACTCTTCTGCATCTCCTCCCACGATGTAGGCATGTCAGGATATAGGATGGTGTAGGGAACCTCTCCTTCCGTAACAGGCTCTTTAATCATAGGGAGAACATGAGGATAAGGCATCATTAGACTCTGGGCTCGGGTTCGTACCCACTTGAGATAAGGCTCAAGAGGGATGGAGTTCTTGTGCCCCAGTGTCTTGCTGTCAACCTTGTTAGGCATCCTCCAAGCTCTGATGAATCTTTGGCGAAGTCCTTGCGCATCGTTGTCGAAGTCAAAAACTAGGTCAGGAATCAACATGTCATGAGGGCCATCCCTCCGTGCATATCCAAATTGTCTCAAAGCTAGACAAGGGTTGTAGGTAATGCCTCCTCTAATGCCAAGTAATGGAACATTAGGGAACTCTCCACAACGATCGACGATGATGACATTTTCTCTGGACCGAGAACACCAATGTACATCAGAGTGAGTGAGGGTCATCAACCGTTGTGACCACCTTAGGCCTTGGTCATTCTTCAAGACAGATTGTGGAAGGTGCAAAATAAACCACCTTGCAAGGAGAGGAGTACAGCACATGAGAACACCCCTCTTTCTCATTGTTCGTGTGTAAAATGAGTGAAGAATGTCCCCAAGCAATGTTGGTATTGGATTTCTGGATAAGAAGATTTTGACGGTGTTGACATCTATAAGCTGGTCAGGATTTGGGAACAAGACCAACCCATAAATGAGGAGTGCCACAATTTCTTCAAAGGCTTGTAGATCCAATGAATTCCAACACTCTTGTGCCTTCTCAAACAAGAATTTTTCCAAGAAGCCTTTAACACCGCTTCTAGTTTCCCAATGCCCCTTGATGTCAGATGGTTGCAAGTGTAGTGCTTGAGCAACATCTTCAGGTTTTGGTTCTTTTTCCGTACCGTTGTAGGGTAGTTGATCAAGAATAGGAATTCTCAGGAGTTGAGAAAATTCCTCCAAAGTGGGCACCAATTGGTAGTCGGGGAAAGTGAAACAGTGGTGAAGAGGGTCAAAGAACTGGAACAACACCTTTACCATGTCCTCTTTAATGCTGGTGTTGACTAAGCTGAGCAGTCTACCATGTCTTTCACTGAAGGGAGAGCTTTCCGGAATTCTTGATGTGAGCTCCTTGAGTTGAGGAGGGATTCTCACAAGGTTGACTTGGATAGTTTTCCTGCGAGGAATTTCCATGACCTACAAAACAAGAACAAAGATGAAGATCTAAACCCTTGAAATGGTTAGTGAATGCATATGATGCTTTATGATGTTTATGATGTATGTACAAACATATGTACAAGCAATTCACACAAAACCCTAGTTTCAGGCTTGCATGAGGTTTCATAGGTAAGTGCCCTCTTGAGTGTAGTTGGCTTAAAAACCTGTCCTATAAATAGTAACCGGGTTCTAAGGAGCTCAATATCACTGGATTGTTTTCATTGTTCATTGTTTTGGTTTAGCCACTTAACTAGCGACCAAAATATTCCAAGAAAACAACCCTTAATGAGTGTAGTATCGAGTATCTACCAACTTCGGACTGCACCAAAGCCGGTCATCTCACTACCCCTAATGAAAGGCCAAGATGGTCAAGTAAGGTTCTAGGTCATTAGTGCTTAGTGACATCACTCAGCGGCCCCGTACTCTCCTTGATTGAACTCAAGGGTTACCGGTACTCACAAATATGTCGCACTAATATAGCTATTGCTTCAATCGTGTCAGTATACCCCGCACAGTTTCCACAACGTATTGCTATCTATGAATGTTTCCCCAAATCCGGGTGTAGGATTGTAAACCCAAACAAGAGAGCCAAGATGTAAAGCAATCAAAGCAAACAATTAGTCATGCAAAAGGGTGATCTAAGCCCTAAGGTTACTCCACTTTTAAAATTTTCCCCAGCAGAGTCGCCAGTTCTGTGATACGGTGGGAGAAATGACTTGGGTTTTGCGTTTGTTTTCACAAATGTTTCGGTTGAGCAAGAGTCGCCACCGACTTTTTATTTTATCCTAAGGAAAGGTTTAAAAAGCACAGCAAAAACCTTTGAGATGTTTTCTTGGGTTCGGGGAGTAGATTATAGAAAGGGAAGGTATTAGCACCCTTTCTATCCATGGTTATCCATGGGCTCTTAGTTACTTGCTTAGATCACCTTGCCTTGAATTTAAATTGTTTGAAATGGTGCTTTCAATTGTTTGAAATGGTGCTTTGTGTGTGGTTTTGAAAGATGTTTTGAAAAGAGGCCAATGTGGTGGCAACCTTTGTAATGATCCATGTTGGGATGTATACAAAGATGTATGTCTTTTGAAAAGTTTTCAATGTTTTTGAAAGTTATTTTGAAAATGTGTTGTGGAGTGTGGTTTTGAAAAATAGGCAAGGGTTTTTGTTTTGCAAGTTGGCAAGTAACTAAGAGCTATCTACCCTAAATTTCTCAAAGATCTTTGCTATGTTTTAACCCTTTTAACAATTTTGTTCCACCATTGTATTTGGTGGACAATCTTGTGTTAGGATGTTAACGGGACGGGCGCGGGTCATCGTTTAGACCATGATTGCAATGATGCCAAGTATCTTTGGGCAATTTTTCCTTTAAGGGACTTGATCATTTATAGGCAACTTTCGAAAGCGTCATCGAGGGACTATGATCATTTTGATTGTTTTGTTTTTGCCAAAGATACCTAACATGCAATATGGCCCATTATTTGAAGGCAACAAGTGGAGTAACCCTAAGGGTGCAAGTGTGATTAGTGTTGTCCATTTTCATGCTTGTTTATCTTGAAATTAGGTCAAACTATTTTTGGTTAATTTTGCATACAAAACCCTAATTCTAACATGGTATAATTAGAAAGCTTTTAAATGCGAAAAATAAAAGGTCCTAAGTTATTACAACACAATATATGGGATGGGGGGTACAAATGTTCAAATGGGGATATTTTAGCAAGAAATTAAAATCTAACTATTACATCCAAATTGAAATTATATAAATTAATTAATTGCACAATAATTAAATAAGATAAGATAAATATGCAAAAAATGCAAAAATGATTTTCATATGTATGTAAAAGAGTATTTATCATGTGTCAAATAAGCAAAAATAAAATAAATTAATTTTTGGTATTTTTATGTATTTAGGGCAAAAACCCTAATTTTATAAATAAAAGGTATTTATTATATAATATATGTAATATTTATTAATTATGTACAAAAATAAATAAAAGAAGGTATATTGTAATAAAAGGTATTTTTGAGGTCAAAATATTAATAAAAATAAAATGTATTAATTCTTTGTATTTTCCCTAAATATATTAATAAATATATAAGTATTTTACATTATTTATTAAATATATATATTATGTACAAAAAATAAAATATTCAATATTATTAAAAAAAAAGTATATTTTTATTATAAAATGTTTTCAAGAGATAACATAAAAATCAGAAATAAAATATGTTTGTATTATTTTTTGTATTTTAAAATAAAAGTATACTTATGTTTATTTATATACCAAACTAAATAAAGCCAAATAAATATCAAATAAAATGCAAAAAATGTGGGAAAAATAAATTTAATATTTTTTCATGCTTAAATAAAAATATGGAAACAAAATCAAAAGGAAAAAATGGAAAATGACAAGTAAAACTCAAAATGGGCCAGGGGGTGCATGTGAAATGCAGTGGTGTGAAAAGGAAAAACAAATCTCAGGCCCAGCCCAAGACTCTGTCTTCTTCAACCTCCAGCATCCTTGAACAAAACACGCGCTTCTGCTATCTCAAGATTCTTGGACTTTTAGCACAAACTCACAACATGAAAAATGTTAAGCATCAAGCCACGATTCCATACATATAAAAAACTTAACCTAACTCTCAGAAATGAGAGAGAATTTCTCCATCCCTAATTCTTAACCTAAGTTTTTGTCAATGTTCAGGTCTCAAATTCTCTCAGCACATGCAACATAAATGGAAAGTAAAGATATGTATAGCTTCAGGGGCATGAGTAGAACATTTTTCATTCACAAACTTAGAACTAACTCTTCCTATATTGAGAGATAGAAGTCCATGAACTTACCTGTTCAGCTTGGATCGTGTCTGACAATGGAGGCACTTTTAAGGAAAAGTGAGGATTGGTACAGCTTGCTTGAGGTCCAGGGATGTTATTCCAACCTTTAACTTGCTTTCAAACCAAGTGAATCCAGCTATGGCAATCAACCTGCAAAACAGAAAAGATGAAAAATGGTGAAGTGGGTTAGAGGTGTTACAGGTCGTGTCCAATGCTTGGGATAGCTTGTATAAGTGGTATGGAATGTGTATGAATTGGATTTAGCAAGAATGCACGAATGGATTGGCTTATGGAAGTCCAACTGTAGAGGTCACTCTGTTTTCTGCAGTGGGAGGGTGTTTTGAGGTTTGATGATTTTTGGAAGGTGTTTGGCTTGTGCCCTAGCTTAGGTTTTATGTTTGGAAGGTGTACAACAAGTTTGTATTAGCTTGTGTTAGCAGAAATGGGAGTTGCCCTTAGTTATGTCAAGTTACTTCTCACTTAAGCAAGAAATGGCAAGTTGGTTTTACAAGCTTGTGCAGGCCCCTCTAATGTGCTGCAACCATCCCCCTTGATCAGTGTGATATGATTCTGAACTTGTGCCCAAAGATATGGCCTTGTACTTCTTGATTTTCAAACTTGACATAAAGTTCTACTTTACAAAAATGGATAAATCACTTTTTCCAATTATGGCTCAATCTTGTATGCAATGCTTAAACACACAAGATAAGACTTAAACATGATGGATTGTCATTAAATTTATGAGTGTGAATGAGATAAAGGACCTGTAATCTAGCTTAGAACATGCTGAGTTCAAAAATGCAAAGTTATGAACATGTAAATTGGCCATGAACAAAGTGAGTTTTGCCCATATTGCCAAATTCGATTCTTCCTAACCATAAAGTTGTTTGATGAGTTCTTTGACATTTTGGAAAGCTTGGAATGTGTACTACAATCCATCTTTGTAATGAAAATTGAAATTCCAAGTGGAAGCATGTGAAAAGTAGCCATGAAGTTAGGCAAAAATCCTGCCTAAAATAGGTCAAAATTTCTCTAAGTTAAGAATATTTTGCACCCTTGTTCCAAAAATCATAACTTGAGCTACAAGCTTCTTTTGAGGAAACTTTGTGAATCAAAGTTGTAGATTTTGCAATGGACTACAACTTTAATGTTTTGACTTTTGTTTGAATCCAAATGCACATTGATGAAAAAATGCGACAAAGTTAGGAAAAAATTAGGGATTTTCATAACTTAGAAAAATTCTAAGTTATGAAAATTCTTCATTTTAAACCCTAATTTGCAATTTTTGATTTCTTGATGAACAAGTTTCATGTTTTGACATGTTTTGATGGAAAATGAATCTTGACACTTGATTTTGACCAAAAAGTCAAAGTTTGACTTTTCAGTATACAGTCAAAAATTAATCAATTGACTGGAAAATTCATCTGTCAATCTTGTGCATTTGGGATCTTTTGAATTTGTTGAACATGTCAAGACAATTCCATTGGGTCCTTGAGTCCATATATGAGCTTGGTTTGCCATTGGTTAGGTCCAACAGTCAAAAATTGCCTTTGTGCACCAAAACCCTAAAAATGACCATTTTGCCCTTTTGGTGATCTAATCAAATTTCTTGTGGAATTGTGATCCAAACTTGACCAAATGGTTTACATGAGTTCATAATGTTGATGTGGATCAAAATTCATGAGGTTTGACTGTCAATTGGCCACAGTTGACTTTTTCCCCAATACAGCTGATTTATAGGTCAACTGTCCAATTGACTGGGCAAAGATTAGAATCAAGGCTTGAAACTTGGTATGGGTAAACTTGAGAGTCCAATATGAAGCATGAAAGTCATTTTGGGCACTTTAGGTCAAAACATCTTTGTACAAACTCAAACCCTAATTTGGGTCAACAGTGCAAGGAAGAGTCTTGAGCAGAGCAAACTCTAACTTGATCTTGAGCTCCAAGGGTCTTGTGATGAGAAAATGTTGAGGAAATGGGAGGGCAAATTTTGGGGTACAACAGAGTGTGTGTAAGAACCCATAGCTATTTAAAAGTGGAATAAAGTAAAAAGAAAGATAGAAAGCACAAAATTTGAATGCAAAACGTCCAATGTTTTCATTAAATGAAAATATTTCATGTGAAATGACAACCCTTAACAAATGAACCGTTGTGCCTCAGGCAAGACACAAGGTTTAAAGTCATTGTTTTAAAAGAAATTACATAACCAAACTTATTAAAGCAAT
Organism: Vicia faba; assembly: GCA_948472305.1. Classification (NCBI taxonomy): domain Eukaryota; kingdom Viridiplantae; phylum Streptophyta; class Magnoliopsida; order Fabales; family Fabaceae; genus Vicia; species Vicia faba. The sequence continues at coordinate 1,356,774,114 of OX451735.1, forward strand.
AAAAATAGAAATAACTATTCCTCTTGGCTGAAGGAGATAGGGAAATGTATTCTGCTTCCCAATTATGGAGTCCTCTTCCAATGGTGGGAAAGATCCAGTTGTAAAAATCACCATCACTATCATCATCTTCTATAGCATTGATTCGGTTGTTGCTGATACGGAATGGAGGTCTTCCAACTCGAGCGCGACGGAAATCCCAAACCAAACTTACCAGATTGTATTGGATGTCAGGGAACTGACCCCAAATAGTACAACCACCTTCTTCTATAGTTGGTTATGCATCTTTCAAGGAAGCCAACTTGTGCGGAACCCTAGTAGTCTTTGGAATGGAAGAAACATCTTCAACAGCAGTGGGAGGAATCACTTCAAAATCTTGATAGGGAGTCTCGATGAATTCTCTGTCCATATCCATATATTCGAATGAATTCAAATGGCTGGCCATATACTCCTGCTCTCCGTAGATAGTAACAATCTTCCCTTTCACATGATACTTTAGTTTCTGGTGCAAAGTGGAGGTAACGGCGCCTGCCCCATGAATTCAGGGGTGTCCTAATAGACAAGAATAAGCTGGTCGGATGTCCATTACATAAAAGGTGGATTCAAATATTTGTGAACCTACTTTGATAGGGAGATCCACTTCTCCATGTACCATTCTTTTGGAACCGTCAAAGGCTTAAACTATGATGTCACTAGGTTTCAGCACAACCCCTTTGCAATCCAGTCTGTCAAGAGCTCCTTTTGGTAGAACATTCAAGGAAGAGCCAGTATCAACTAACACATGAGCCAATGTAGTGCCCTTTCATTCAATGGAGACATACATGGCCCTATTATGATTTATCCCCTCCGGAGTTAGGTCAACGTCATATAAACCTAATCCATTGTCAATCAATAATCTAGCAACATAACTTCCAAATTGATCGGCAGAAATTTCTTATGATACATGGGAAGTCTTAAAAAATTTCATTAAAGCTTGTGCATGAGCTTCAGAACATAGTAGCAGGATAACATAGAGATCTTGGATGGGGTCTTCCCCAGCTGTTTAACAATTTTGTAGTTGTTCTACGAATGATTTTCAGAACCTCTTCCATTTCTTATCCAGGCGTATCCTTGACTGTAGCTTCTTTTCGGGCCTCCTTCCGGGAAGGCTCTATCATTGGCTCTTCACTTCGAGCTTCAGTAGTTGTCTTGGTAACTGTGACTTGAACATGTGGAGATATTTCTGTGAAGAAAGATCTTTCCACTTCAAGTAATTTTGCTAGTCCCTTCAATATTATCAATATTGAGATCATCCTCTTCATCATCTTTATCATAGAACTCTTGTTTAACACCATGGTAATAGACGTCAGACCCATAATTCCACGGAATAGCCTTTTCCGAAGAATATGTGATGGGCCCAGGTTTTGTAATGATTAAGGGAGCAAATTTTGGATCGGCGGTGATCCTTACAGGACCCTTGAAAGTGATATTGAAAGGAGTACCAGATATGACAGACAAATCTCGACATAAATTCTTAGTATGCAGGACTTTTTCAATCAGAATAACATGTTCATCCATCAGGCATTGAATTCCTTCCTTCAGTAACCCGCAACCATTAGGTTGAACCGTACAACAATAACATTCTTTAACACAGCCTGGAAATAAACCGCTTATAGAAAATTCTTCTTGACTTTTGAGAGAGGAGTAACCACATCATTTACAGAGGTAACATACTGAACATCTTCAATAGCACTTATGCCTTTGTCATGCTTCGGCGTAGGAGCAGTAATCACGTTCAGAGTCTCAGGATGGTCGAACTCAATTTCCTTATTATCAATCATGTCTTGAATTTTGTTTTTCAGGGCCCAACAATTGTTGGTGTCGTGCCTAGGACTGTTCGAATGATAGGCACATCTTATGTAGATTATCAATATGTTCTTCTTCAGTCTGTGATCTTGCTATCATATAATTGATGTAAACTTCTATATCATGATGAATCATGTCATGGAATAAAGCTACCATGGCATGTTGATAAGTTTCCCCAGCATTCTTCAACCCAAAAGGCATGACCTTGTTACAGAAAGTGCCCCACTGTTTGACGAAGGTAGTTTTCTCCATGTCTTCAGGTGCCATTTTGATCTAATTATAACCCGATAAACCATCCATGAAGGAGAATACCTTATGTTGAGAAGTGTAGTCGACCAAGACGTTAATATGTGGAAGTGGGAATTCATATTCGGGGCTTGCCCTATTCAGATCCCTGTAATCTACAAACATACGTACCTTGACATCTTTCTTTGGTACCTGAACAACATTAGCAACCCATTAAGGATATGAAGTCACTGCTAAGAACCCTGCATTGAATTGTTTCATAACTTCGGCCTTGATCTTTTCTGACATCTCAGAACACATACGATGAACCTTCTACTTAATCAGAGAACAACCCTCTTTCATTGGCAGACGGTGAACCATAATATCAATGTAGAGTCCTGGCACGTCTTTGTATGACCAAGGAAATACCTCAACATAGTTGTGCAACATTCGAATCAATCTGCTCTTGACACTGCCCCCAAAGTTTACCACTTCGACCGACTCAGAGTCCCGATTCGTAATTCGTAGTTGTTTGGTTAGTTTTTTATAGATTACAGAAATATCTCGAGTTCTCCTTGATCTAAGTCTGGGTGTATGAATAGCAGAATTTGTAGACGAAGTTCAAGTCGATAAAAGAAGTTTCCATAATCCTTTTTTGAAAATATATAAGTTTGAATTAGGTTAGTATGAAAAAGTTAGTGTTTGATTGGTTAGATATTTTGGTATAAATGATGCAATATGAGAAAAATATATTTTAAGCATCAGAAAAATATTTGATGCGATTAAAGAAAAGGTTAGTATTTTAAAAAAGTTTAATTAGTAAAAAACTATTTTAATAATTTAAAGGAAAATATATTAAATATTTTTTTTAAATATTAATTATGCAAAATGATAAAATATATATATATATATATATATATATATATATATATATATATATATATATATATATATATATATATATAAATAAATTAATTTTACTTTCAAAACGCAGGGGGTGAAAATTACTTAAGCTACGTAATTCCCAGGGGTGTGGATAATAAGATCAGGGGTGTAAAAATTAAGGATCCAAATCTAGAATTTGGACTTAGCCCAAAACGCAGGTGAGGTGCATTCTCAAATTAGGTAGCAAATCCCGAGAGTTGAATGTTAATGACTGAAGCCCAATTACTTGATTTTGGGTCCATAAGGCAGAAGATATCACATTAAAAAAGGGAAGACCATGCCCAATGGCCCAAACTAAAACTATGATTTTATCAAAACATTAATAGATATAAGACAAAATAAAAAAATAAAAAAATGAAACAAATATAAACTATAGGTCGGGGTGCTATATCTTTTGCTTCATTATTTCTCGTTTTTCCCAAAATTGAATCCTACGACAAGGTGACACATGGTCACCTAATTATAAAAACAAATAAAATAACTGAAGAGAGAATACATAAGAAGATAAAATATTGGTTTTTTCATGTTACAAAATTCTCCACAAAATAATTAAGGCTATTATTTCTCTTTGACTTTTCGAATAGCTATCCAACAACTAATTAAATAAAATAATAAGTAAACATCATATACTAACCTTAAAAAAATCAAATCTTTTCTTCTAGTGTCACTCGACCTGCTTTTTCTCAGAAACATACCAAGCTTACAAATAAAAGATTTTACAAATCTTTGCATCTCATCTCACTTGAAAAACATCTAACAAAAAAACAATACATCTTGCAATCAATAATTAAAAGTTGAAAATCAAAATTGAAGAGACGAACAAACTCAATTGGTGGAACAACTTCTGGTGGTTCGCCGGCGGGTGGAGGAGTTGTTGTTGATATTGTTTGATAGCGTTGCTTTTGGATTTGTTTCTCAGAATTTCTATTCAGAAACTCTGGAATAAACCAAAATTAAGAGATTGTGAAATTGTGGATTTCAGGATGAAAAATAATGTAGGACAATATTCCTATTTATAGACTTAAAATTAGGTTAAAAAAAATTTAGCAAGTAAATTACCCAAAATCCAAGAGAAGCCCAAAGTCTGATATCTAAAAAAAACGGAAAGAAAATTAGTAACAAAAATAGAAAAAGAATATGTTAAAAGTGCAACATGAGAGATTTGAACCCACGAGCTCATACGTGTAAGCTTCATTCCTTACCAGCTGTGTTATGTTACACATTTGAAATAAAAACTCAATTTGAAAGTATGTGAAAATGAACAAGTATTTTCTATTTAAATTACAAATAATTTGAAATAAACTATTATATATTTTAAAATTAGCAAAATAAAATATTGTTAAAGGTTAGTAAAATTTAACCAAAGAATATTATAAAAATCAATGTTGAAAATATTTTTGAATGTAGAAATATAGAGTGAGAAAATTTGGGGTATCACATTATGATATCAAGCACTTCCTCCATAATCAAGAATATCTGCTTGATGCATCGAATAAAGATAGAAAGGTATTGAAAAGGTTGACATGTAGCTTTCTCCTCAATGAAGATGTGCTATACAAGAGAAATTATGACATGGTCTTACTCAGATGCATGGATAGACACAGAGCAGACATATTGATGCGTGAAATCTATGAAGGTTCCTTTGGTACCCATGCCAATGGACACTCGATGGCAAAGAAGATGCTTAGGGCAGGATACTGTTGGTTGACAATGGAATTTGACTGTTATAAATTTGCGAAGAAGTGCTACAAATGTCAGATTTATGCTGACAAGATTCATGTGCCTCCAATGCTTCCCAATGTTATTTCTTCCCCGTGTCCTTTTTCTATGTGGGGTATTAATATGATTGGAATGATTGAACCACTATGTCAAACAAGGGATTAAACAACGCTTTTTTAGGCCTTTAACAGCGCTTAAAAGTGCTGCTAAAATCTCCGTTGCTAAAGGTATAGACATCGCTTATGTAATTTCAAAAACGCTGCTATAGGTACCCCCTTTAGCAGCGCTTACACTTTAGACAGCGCTTTTAATGTGGAACTTTAGATAGCGCTTGGTAAAAGCGCTGTCTATTCCCCCCCTTTAGCAGCGCTTTTCCTTATTATTTTTTAATTTTTTTTCAATCACTTTAGACAGCGCTTTCATTAAAAGCGCTGTCTATTCCCCTCCCCCCTTTAGAAGCGCTTTTCCTTATTATTTTTTTAATATAATTTTTTTTCTAACACTTTAGACAGCGCTTCTCATTAAAAGCATTGTCTATTCCCCCCTTTAGCAACGCTTTTCCTTATTATTTTTTTAAATGTAATTTTTTTTCATTTAAAACAAAACGTTGCCTATCAAATTTAATCTCACCATTTTTGCACCAGAATTTATAGCTTCATTATAACATTTTAAACAACAAAAACATCAATATACCACATTGAAACAATATTATAACAACATCAATATTCATCTCTTCAATCTTTTTTGCATAATATACACAACAACAACATTAGTATATACAACAATGAAACAAAATCAACAATGAATTACAAAATAACTCTATCTTCTACATCGAGCTGCACCTATATAACCTAAAACAAAATCAAAAAATCAAAATTCATACAAGTTACCAAATAACAATAACAAAAACAATAATATTGTAACACAACTATAACGACATATATTATATTCTCAAAACTCAAAGTTATACCTTATAATAAAACTCTCAACTCCATAATAAATTGACACCAATCCTCCATAAGTTCATCCAATTGATCTTTTGAGTATGAAGCACACTTGAATTCATCAAAGTACTACATAATAATATAACATAGTATGATTTAATTAAAATACTAAGTCATTTTATGAGAAATATTAAAATAATTCCTAAGTTAGAAATTCATACCGTGGATGGAATCTCTAATCGGTCCAAAAGAATAGTTTCTTTCATAAACCTCAACATAAAATAACCGCAATCTACACCATTGCGCTGACGAGGACACTACACATAGAAAGAAAATACGGATATACATCAAGATATACACCTTAACTTGTTTTATCAAGTATCATCGCTATATAATCAAAATTATGAAAATCTATATCTCCACTTTGATCCAAGAAATATTGTTGACTCTACTCCTTGGTACTTGAATATCTCTTTGTGCTCGAAAATTTTGTAGAATGCTATAATAAAATAATAACGAATATTTAGAACTATCGCACATAAATAATTAAATATACACAGTAATATTTTGGAACAATCTCACTTATGTGTCAATCGTCTTCTTCATATCTGGGTATGTTGTCCAATCATTGCCCAATGAATCCAGATAATATACAATTTCTCTCACAGGATTAATTGTAACCAATAACCAGTGTCCACTGGAATATTAAACAAAGGTTAGATGGAAATTTTCTTCACAACGTTAAAAAACGAAAAATTATAATAGATGAAATTTAGAATGAAAATCTTACTTGGGGCCATTATTATATGGTAAAAAGAACAATTTTTATGTATCTTTGTTGGCCATAAATAAACTGAGCACAAATGCTATTACTTCATATGGTTATGAGATGATTGACCCTGCATGGACAACGTTGGGATTTATGAAAGCGAATATGGACTCCAATCCACGCGGGCGAATCAACTTGTCATACAGAAACCTTAAATAAAAACATCATTAACATTAATTATTCATTGAAATGAGTAAATAAATTCTGCAATTAATTAAACAAAGTTGATTGGAGTATACCTGATGTATGTATTGATAACAGTGATGCCTAATGCCAAGTGTCCAAAAACTTCTTCCAAATCCTCCTTACCAATTGCTGTCATGCCTTCAGAACCATAAATCCCTTCATCCAGGGGTATAAGAGAAGTATCACCTTGCGAAATAGTTGTGAAGCTTATATATGTCTGAAGGCACGGCCTATATTGTAAAGTAGTTTTCTTTCTAGCCCCGGTCCTCTTAGCAACACTCTTTGTTTTTGTGGGAATGTTGCTAATTACAGGCTCCTTACCCCTACTTACAGCTTCAATCTCTTTAGCAGGAATAATCTAAATATCATAAAATTAGAGTAGTCAAGTATAGGACGACAAATTAACATTATCTAAGCATAAATATCATATAATTGTGTTGTACCTGTTTTTTTGCTGTCACTGACTCCTTTGGCCGCATAATCCCTTTATCTTTTGGTTTGGGTTTTATAGGAGTCTAACATTACCATGCAAAAAAAATGTAAGTAAAACGAACGTAAAAAATTTGAGTACTAAAAGGTTCATAACGGTTTTAATTATACCTCATCATCTATGCGATCGAGTCTTGACGACCATGCAACAAACGCTCCTATTGCCTCTCCCACCAATGTTGCATCCGAAACTTCATCTGGGATTGGTAATAACGCACCCTCCTCCAAAGCAATATCAATCGACACTTTCAAATATCCAGAAGGGAGCGGTTTATGATGAAGTACTCCTAGAGTTTTATGGACTTTTCCCTTGCCAACCTTGCGATAAGTTGGTGTCTCTAAAAAGAGTTGACAAGGTGAAATGCCCTAAAATCAATAATAAACATGACATTGTTAATGTGTATATATGTCAGTTAAATAAATTACACTAATTTAATTTCATAATAATATATGTAAGTACCTCGGGAATACTCGGTTGAGCTGCACAATTGACACTAGCTATGTCACTAGTTTCTTTAACACCCAAAGCTTCCCTTTCTGATTGGTATTGTCTTGCTTTTTCCTTCCTCAATTCAAGAACTTCAGCTTCTAATGCATCCAACCTTGCCTGCAGTTCTTTATTACTAGCATATTTTGTCTTTGGGTTGTTCTTTTTCAAGGAGCTTAGAGTAATCCCATGTCCTTTACCCCTCACCCGACCAGAATACTCACGAACATCTAATGCTCGACTAAGTATGCTCCTGCAATCATCTAGTGGAGATATAGGCTGAGACAGACTCTCCTGAAATTCATATGAATATTGGAAAAACATGAATACTATATGTCAATAAAATTTTAATTTAATTAGAATTAATGTTATACTTACGCATTTTTCAAAAATTTGTTGTACATCTTCTTTAAGAACTCCATCCTTACCCACACGGGCAACCTTCCACCAAACATGCTCCGGAAGAGATGTTTCAGAACTACTCTCCTCTTTTAACTACACATTAACACAAAAAACAAGCTCAGTTATAACTCTTGATGAACAAGTATATCATTGCAATTTGTAAATACTTACTATTTTTTGTTCTAATCGTGCATATCCCAAATTCCATTTTTTGTATGGATATGCGGGAGATGATGCTCTTTGACGATTTACGTCACTTACACTCTGAAATTTTGGGATTTTCCATTTGGCTTTAAAAACATCCCATTCTTTAACTGAAATCACATCTGCATATTCTGCTGGACGCTCTGCATCAACAAATTTTTTTCCGGCATCTCTAAGATATTTTATGTTTAAATATGTTCTAAACCCTCTTAGTATTTTGCCGGCCAATCCAAGACAATAATCTTTTCTTGTGTCATCAATGTTGAAAGACCTCTACAAAAAACATACACAAAGTGCGTTAGTATAAGTAATTTAAAGACATAATTTAAAGTACAAAATCGTAATTTAAAGACATAATTTAAAGTACATGTATCTCACTCCAGATTTTGTTTTTAGCATCATCCAGCTTATCATCTCTCCACTCATCACAAGTTATTAGAATTTCTCTCCTTACAATTGTACCAATGTAACTTGTCAATTTAGAACCGTTAGGCTCAATTAATTGGTCATTTGGACTCCAATGCACATCGTATTTTATACCTCTATCTCTATCACGAATGATATTCTTCATAATAGTTTTTCCTCTTTTAATTTATTTTTCCACTCCCTTACTGGATTTTCCTCCATCATTGTCTCCATCATTAATAGAATCATCGCGTGGGTGCTCCTCGTTACTAGCCATCTAACCTGTAATAAAGAAAAACATTAGTATCTAATGACAAATATTTAATTCCAAATATATAATTCCAAATATCTATTCAGTATATAAAATGACAAATATCAATTGAGTATATAAAATGACAAATATATCATTTATTAGAAGTTTGCTAAGTGTTAACAGGTATGGAGGAATATATATTACCTCTTTCACTAACATCTCTTTCTTTTCTTGGTTGGATTCCGAATTACATGTCTCTTAAGAACGCAGACGGAGGGATTGATCCATATTCCCTCATCATGATCTTTTCTGATATATGATTCATCCGCTGTAGTATTTTCATCTCGATCGTTTCTAATATACGACTCATTCTCAACATCAACATCACCTTGATCCACACTTTTATCATCAATCACTTTGTTAGATAAAAGCACTATAGACCATTTCGTACTCTTCGGGTCTGTGACATAGAACACTTGTTTAGCTTGAGAGGCTAGAATAAAAGGTTCATCTTTGTACCCCACCCTACTAAGATCCACTTGCAAAAACCCTGACTTATCCATTCGTATGCCACTAGTATGTACCCACTTGCAACCAAAGATAGGAATCTGAAACTTCTCGTAATCAAACACCCAGATGTGATTGATAACCCCAAAATATGACAAATTTTCATATTTGGGGTTTAAGTCCTTCATACTAGAAATGTGCATTGCTTCACATACCACCGTGACACCACTATTTTGCATAGTACTTTTCTCATCTTGTTCTTTGGTATAAAATGTGTATCCATTAATTCCGTATCCTCTATAAGAGAACACAATCGAACTTGGACCATATGCCAAACATCTCAACCTGTCTGATATTGAAGCGGGATCTGAATGAAACTTTGAATATATATGATCCTTAAACCACTGTATAAAACTTTGATTGTGCTCTCGTACTATCCAATTTTCATTTCTACTTTGATTCTCACCTTGGAGTATAGCCTTGTTCATTTCAACAAACGGCTCAACCTCAGTGTCATTGTGCAGAACATACAAATGCACTTGATCCCGTTCATCCCTTGATACTGTCACAATTTCATTTCCAATTAATTTTTTACCTTCTTTTTTTTCGAAAAAATGAGATTTGGGGAGTCCAATGGATTGTACATTGGACAAAAAATCAGTACAAAACTCAACCGCTTCTTTAACAACGTATCGCTCAATGATACAACCCTCTGGACGACTTCGGTTTTTCACGTACCCTTTTAATATTTTCATATAACGTTCAACAGGGTACATCCATCTCATATAAGCTGGTCCACACAATTGTGTCTCTTTCACAAGATAAACAACAAGATGTACCATAATGTCAAAAAATGATGGAGGAAAATACATTTCAAGGTCACACAGAGTAATAACGATTTCTTTTCGTAATACTGGTAAGATCTCAGGATCGATCACCTTACTACAAATTGAACTGGAAAAAAAACACAATTTAGTTATAACGCTTCTTACTTTTTCTGGAAAAATAGAATGTATACCTATTGGTAGAAAATGTTCCATTATGATATGGCAATCATGTGTCTTTAGACTCTTTAACTTGAGGTCTTTCATGGACACGAGTCTTCTAATGTCTGAGGAGTAACCTTCTGGAACTTTAACTTCACTCAGAAACTTACACAATATTTTCTTTTCCTTTATAGATAGAGTATAAGCAGCATGTGGTAGATATGTTCGTCTTCCTTTCTTCACGGGTCCTAATTCAGTTCTTATTCCCATCTCTACCATGTCCTCTCTTGCTTTAAGGTCATCCTTAGACTTTCCTTTTATATTGAGTAACGTACCAATAACACTTTCAAATACATTTTTTTCAATATGCATAACATCAAGAAAATGTCTTACGTACAAAGATTTCCAATATGGCAATTCAAAAAAAATTGACCTCTTCTTCCACCTACCTGTGACAACTTTATGTGCAAAAGGCTTGCCAAACTGAATACTCACATCTTTCACCTTTTCACAAATTTGATCACCTGTCAATCCAGGTGGAGCTCTACGTTGTTCGGTATTTCCATTGAATGCTTTTCTTCATCCACGATATTGATGTTTTGAATTTAAGAATCTACGATGACCGAGAAAGACATTCTTCTGACAAAGTTTCAATCGTGTCGTATCGGTTCCATCTTCACAGACAGGACACGCTTTTTCACCTTTAATTCTATACCCGGATAGATTTCCATATGCTGGAAAATCGTTAATTGTGCCAAACAACATCGCCCTCAAATTGAAACTTTATTTCCTATATCCATCATAAACCTCCACACCGTTCTCCCATAAAATCTTCAAATCTTCGATTAAAGGTTTCAAGTATACATCTATGTCATTCCCTGGTTGTTTAGGCCCAGAAATTAACATAGATAACATCATGTACTTGCACTTCATACATAGCCATGGAGGTAGGTTATAAATCATAAGAATCACAGGCCATGTGGAATGTGAGATACTTTGAAGACCATGCGGGTTCATTCCATCCGTAGATAATGCCAAGCGAAGGTTTCTTGTTTCTCCTCCAAAATCAAGATAATCATTATCAATTTTCTTCCACTGTGGTGCATCTACCGGATGTTGAAACTTTCCATCGATAATTCTTTCATCTGCATGCCAAGTCAAGTGTCTAGCATCGGTTTCACTACGAAACATGCGTCTAAATCTCGGAATAATAGGAAAATACCATAAGACTTTCGCTGGAGATAATTTTTTCTTATATCGAGATAAACTGCACTTTGGGCACTCATTCAACGATGCATATTCGTTTCGAAACAAAATACAATCATTTAGACATGCATGTATCTTATCATAGCTCATGCCAATAGAACACAACATTTTTTTGGCCTCGTAGGTTCGATTAGGAAGAACATTATCCTCAGGAAGCATATCTCTCAAAAGGGCTAATAACTGTGTGAAACTTTTATCTGACCATCCATTGCGCGCCTTTAAGTTGTACAATTTTAATACCGCAAACAATCTTGTGAATTTGGGGCAATCTTTATACAATGGTTTCTCTGCATTGCTTACCAACCTCTCAAACATTTTGGGACAATATTGAAGATCTTCTTCAAGTGCTTCTGCAATATCTTCGACTCGATCACAATCATATGTATCCGTGGCATTGTCGTACGAAACATAGGTCGCATTACTTTTCACCCCCGGTTCAACATTCTCGATACTTTTCTCACCATGAAGTATCCAACACGTATAACTTCGATCAATTCCGCGCATTAGTAAATGCGATTTCAATCCATCTGCGTCAACCCGACCCACATAACAACAACCCAAGCAAGGACATTTCATTCTATTCGGGTCTTCAGCGTGTTCAACAGCAAACTTAACGAACTCTAATACCCCATTCTCGTACTCTTTTGACAATCGATCGACACACATCCATTTTTTATCCATGGTTTTAACTATTATCTAAGTTAAACAAAAACACTAATTAGGGCACAAAACGATATAATGTGTTTCTGTCAAAACACAAAGTATACACGGATTTAAAATAAATTTGAGTTCTAAAAAATCAATTCGGAGAAAATATAAAAATTGATCTAAAGTTCCAACATAACTAAGGAATACCATATCATAAGTAAGGGTAGTTAATTACGGTTCGGTTCAGCAAGTTATGGTTTGGTTAACTATGGTTTCAGTTCAGTTATTGAACTGTTTGATGACATGTGGTTCGGTTCATAAACCATGAATAATGGTTAGGTTATTTAAAAACGGTTCAGTTCGGTTCTGTGGTTCAGTTCAGTTCAGTGTATTTTTGGAACACCCCTAATTATGATTTATTTTTTCTTCACATTATCAATAACATAACCACAAGTTCATGAATCTCACTACACATTATTTGGCTGCTGGTAATTGCTATTTAGTTAGCAGGTGATAGACAAGTTTAAAAAAATAATATGCTTTTATAAACATATTAAAATTGCACAATAAATAATCACATGTTACAAAATTGAACTAGTTTTGTTTTTGACCATAGAGGTTTACTATAGTAATACAAAACTTGGAAGCAAAGAAATAGAAAGAGCAAGAGTTTCTCACCGTAGTGCCTGCAACCAGGAAAATTGCACTAAATAAGCTTCCTGTTAATGTAAAAAAAACACGAATAAGTTAAATTCACATACAAAAGCACTTATTTACAAAAGCACTGACATTCTTGAGATTCTTGAGATTCTTGAAAGCACTTATTCACAAAAGGGTGCGTTATCCCCCAAACAAAAGCACTTATTCACAAAAGCACTGTTTCCTTCCTACCCAGCTCTAGCTAGTATCATGACCACCCACATTTTTATTCAATAGAAAAGAACAACTTAATAATGTAAAAGTGCATAAATGGTGTTATCGGAACTGACCTATTGTTGTTATCGGAACACCAGAGAGAGTTGCTTCTGCACGGAGGAAGAACCACCAAAGTACGGTTGGACGGTGAGGAGACGAGTTGGAGAAGAGTTGGAGGAAGAACCACGGTTGGACGGTGAATGGGAGGAGACAAGTTGGAGAAGAAGATGAACAAGAGCGATTTCTGGGTGTGGGGTTTCGTTTGTACGATTTTGGATTTCTGGAAATCTGATAACTAATTTAGGGATTAAGACACTATTTAATTACCTTAGACAACGCTTTCAAGAAGCGCTGCTAAAGGTATTATCTTTAGCAGCGCTTTAGGCTTTAGCAGCGCTTTTAGAGTAATGCCTTTAGCAGCGCTTCTGGAAAGCGCTGTCTAAGGTATACCCTTTAGCAACGCTTCTGGAAAGCACTGTCTAAGGTATACCCTTTAGCAGCGCTTTAGGCTTTAGCAACGCTTCCTAGAATAACACCTTTAGCATCGCTTTTAGTAAGTGCTGTCTAAAGTATAACCTTTAGCAGGGCTTATTCTAATTTTTTAATTTTTTTTTACTGAAAACCTATAGCAGCGCTTAGGGAAAGAAAGCGCTGTCTATGGTAAGGCCTATAGCAGCGCTTATAATAAGTGTTGTCTATAGTATACCTTTAGCAGCGCTTCTCCTTTAATTTTTAATTATTAATTTTTCTGAAAACCTATAGCAGCACTTTAGGCATAAGCGCTGTCTATGTGGCGTTGTCTAAAGTCAATTTTGGCATAGTGAATCCAAGGCGTCGAATGGACATTGTTTCATCTTAGTGGAAATTGACTACTTCACCAAGTGGGTGGAAGAAGCTTCTTATGTTAATGTCACCAAGCAGGTGGTAGTACATTTTATCTAGAATAATCTTATATGTCAGTATGGCGTGCCAAGAACGATTATCACTGATAACGACTCAAATTTGAATAATAAGATGATGATTGTTATACCCCAAATTTGTCCTACCTTTTACTTTTGTCTGGCTTAGACTTCGCATTTCATCTACATCATCTTCACTAGTTCATTTGCATATCATGCATTACATTGAATAAAGACACCTGAGGTCCAAGAGTTCAGTGGTTGTGCAATATTAAAGTTTCTCAGTGTTTTCAAGAAACTAGGACTTTTGCTTCAAGGTCACATGAGCTTTATCTCCTTCTACAAGTCAATTGCTTATCAAGAGGTTTAAGGGGTAAAACCAAGGAATTCTTCTCATATGGATTAAAATTTTATTTGAGGAGTTTCTTGAGGGATTAAATTTTGAATTAAGATGGCATCTATCATTTTCAAAGTGGTTAGAATTCGTCATGAAGATTCGAAATTAAAAGAGAAAGAAAGCTTGAATTTGGATTGCAAATTGGAAATAATGGAAATTGGTATTTGATACAATGTCTTTTGGTTCACAAGTCACAAATTCCTTACAATACAAGTTACTATATTCAAGATTCAAGTTACCATTGATTATCTTGCAATTTCTTGGATTCATACCATGACCACTTGAAATCACACAAAAACGAGAGGAAATAATGGAGAAAAGAATTCAAACTTCCTTCCTTTTGGGATGATAAACGATTGGTTAAATGTTTGTCTATTACAATTCAAGAATTTCTCATTACAAGTTCAAATTGTCAAATATGCAATTGGTTGCAAGCATTTTCTCATTTTAACTTCATTCGTTCCAATTTACAAACACCATTACAATCCTTCATTCCATTACAAAAATAACACCAAAAATGAAGCATTTATAAACCTAAAGATTCCTAAGTCCCAAAGTTTCTAAAGTTCTATTTTCAAAGCTTCAATCTTCATGCCAATCTTCAAGAGCCTTATTTAAAACAGGCCCAAAGTTTGCACAAACCAGCCCCATAATACTGTCAAATTTGCTGTTGTATAAAGCCCAAAGTCTGCACCAAGAAAGCTGCAAAACCCAACCATGTTGTCCATTATGCAATACAACTCCATAAACCCGCATCAAATTGCAAAACAAACAAAGCAGTCCAAAAACCTACAAAGACAGTCAAACATTAGACAAAATAGAAGTCACCCAAATCTGTAATGGAAAAGTAGTGAAACAACATGTCAAATTTTTTTAAACTTTCACCAACCTTTTCCCCCAATTTCCACCTCTCAGCTGATATACAACCAATAAAAACAATAGAAAAACAAAAAAGAAGAAGAGAGTTTTTTGGGAGGAGAGGAGAAGAGAAAAAAAGACAGCAGAGAAAAGAGAGAGAAAAACCCTCTGAGAGGAAGAGAAAAAGAAACATCAGCAACCATGAAACTGTTTTGAACCATGAAACTATTCTGAACCATAAAACAACAACAACCATAACACTGAAAAAATCAGCAGCAAACAAAACCAAAACTGAGAAACAGAAAAATCCTCAACCTACTGCACAACCTTGCAAGCTTTCCCCTAAACCAACCATACAAACACTTCATATACATCACATAGAGATTGTTCAAACACAAGAACAATTTCTGTAATACCACTATCATCACCTTCTAAGCAAAAACAACATTTTTGGCAACTTGACTGAGTTGGAGCGGTTCGGGAACTTTGCGGCACAAAACAAGGTTTGGAGCAGCTTCAAGAAGGTTCTAAGGAGCTTGGCCAATCACCAGTTCACGCTCGGAGAAAACTGTGCGTGTTTCAAAGTTTTCACTTTGAGAGGTAAACTTTTTCCAAACGGTGATATATTTATCCATACATAATTTTCTTTTTGTGTTCCAAAGATATATAACAAAGGATAGATCAAAAGCATCAAAATCAGTGAAAAAAAGTTAAGACAGGGGGCTAATAGGGCTACACGTGTCACACGACACAGCCTGTGTCAACTTTTCTATTTGAAAATCTAACGAAAAATGCAGGACAGGGTGCTGACACAGGTGCCTGTGTCAGACTTACTGGAACGAAAACATGCAAAAAAGGCAGGACAAGGTGCTGACACGGGTGCTTGTATCACAGGACACGGCCCCTGTCAGTTTTAATGGGATTAAATGTCTAACAAAATGGAAGGACATGGTGCTGACACAGGTGCCCGTGTCACGGGACAAGGAACGTGTCATCTCAACTGGGACAGAAGAAAAGAAGCACGCGTGGATTATTACAAGGGCCTGACCGGGTGCCCGTGTCAGACCAAACACCAAAATCTTGATTTTTTTTTACTTTTTACTATTATTTTCATTCAATTTGGTTGTAATATGTAATTAGGATTTTACTCATCCACATTCATAAACTTGTAATCCCGTCCCCATATGATTGTAATAGCTTAAGGTTTATTTCTTTGTATGTTTTAATTGTTGCTTAATTATGTATATGTCATTCAATTAGAACACATGGTCTCCTCCCGGGCTCATCCTTAATGAAAAGGTATCCACTTACAAATGCATACTTGCACACATTTCATAGCTTGGTCCTGGGCTTTCTTACGATGACAACTATTCGATCAGTTGTTTTAATTGGTCGTTTAGAATACTAGTGCCACGCTTGTCCCACTTTCTAAGAGCATGCACATATCCACCTTGTATGGTCTTTTGATTTTTATCTTATCCATTGAAGCAACTTCTCTCCCCTTGGTTCACATACAAAACATCTTCTTAAAGGGTCTCATGGTTGAGTTTGGGCATGGCCATTCTCACGAGGTTAATTAAGTCTTGCCTTTGGTTAACCATAACCCGAATCAACCACTTTGGTCCATATACCAAGTGTTTTAATGCACCAAAAGGGTCTCATGGTTGAGGGTAGGAGCACCTAGTATCACGAGATTAATCAAGTACACCCCTTGGTTAATCATAACCCGATTCAAATCCCATACACCAAGCATTCCATTTACCCCTTTCATAATACTACTCATCACTTTTGCCATGATCACTCTTTACAAACACCGTTTTCTCTTTATAACATGCTCCCTTAGGGTGATAGTTTCCTCTTCCTTAAGATGCAAACTAATTAGACCTTAGGTTGAAACCCATGCATGAAAACATTAGGGTAGACTTTCCCCTTTGACTTTTCTTTTGTAATTAAGATTAAAACTTATCATTCACAAATCAAAAATCCAAAAATATTTAATTATTACTCAAATTCATTCTAAAACTCGTAAAACACTCAACCAATTAAAACCTCCCCAAAGGGGCATGTTATCTTTGTTCTACCACGATACAGGCCGTGCCCATTGCTAGAATGCGTGCGTTAAGGTCGCCCACTTGAAAACACCAACAAACCAACATTTTCTAGAAGAACTACGGCGTTTTAATTCCTTCACTGGATACGTAGGCAAAGGGTGGCAAGACCCTCAGGAATGCAATAATAAAAACCATTTCTTTCCCCTTAAGCAAGTATAGTTATAAATAAACACACCCTTAGAAGAAAATAAACAAAATGGATCCAGTTGAGTACAACAGATGTGAGGGGTGATAATACCTTTCATTCGCATAACCGACTCCCTTACCATTTCTCTTGGTCGTAAGACCATCTTATCCATCCTCTTGTGGTTTTCTCGATATTTCCCCTTCCTTCAGGATAAATAAAGTTCAGTGGCAGCTCTGTGTTTTCTTCCGGTAGCTTCAGCTGGCGACTCTGCTGGGGACCTTTCTTTTGCGAGTCTCTCCTATTTTTGTTTATTTGTCTCTTTGGGTGTTTATTTATTTGCTTTATTTTCTTTACCGCTTTATTTCTCTGCTTTAGTGTTTACTTTTATATATATTGCATTATATTTTCTACTCACATATTCTGGATATGCTGTGATGTTGGGTTGGATGATTACATTTGATAAGTCCTATTTTGGTTACATCTAGGATTAGGACGGGCGGTATTGTCATGCTAACTTTGAGGGAGTAATCCCGAAGAAGGAGGCATAAAAATCCCCCACTCAGTGGAGGTCCCTTTGAAAGTAGCGATGTTTACCGAGTAATTAGGAAGACATTGTTGCTTTCAAACTAGGAACTCGAGAAGCTGAGAGCCGTAGAACCATCAACCCATCCTGGCCTTTTTAGGTTTATTGCGGAGACTATAGCAGAGTAATCCAGAAGTAGTTGTCACGCGATGCTACACTTGGATGAGTTTTTCCTACAAATATTACTGATTAGCGAGTAATTTGGACGTCGGTAATATCCAAAGGAAGAGTGTAGACTCTGAGATTTCCCTAGAACCTTGTTCGGCAGGTGATAAACCCCTAGTACATACCTTATGGGTGGTTACTTTGACTTCATGCCTGTGATGTCAGACTTTTGATCCTGTTACTTTCAGTTTATGGAAAGGACTACACAGTGGTTATCCAGAATATGTGGAGCTGCAACTTCATTCCAAAGCATACCATGGCACCATTCTATCATGTATATATCTCATATCTAAGGAATTCCGACAAGTCTCGTTGGTCGAGCTCTTCAAAAATGAAAACAAAAATTTTAAAAAGGGACATACGAGTCTTTGGATTTCCTCAGGAATGAAGATAGAAGATTCATTCATACTATCATGCGTTCATTATTCACAACATAAACTTATTGGGGTCCCTTTTCCATCAGACTTTAGTGAATAGCAAAGACGACTTTTCCACATCCCTACCGTACAAGAAGCAACCAACGAAGACTTATGGATCTTTTTGAAGAGAATCAGAATGCTCTCCGCCGAGATATGGACACCATGGGCACTCACATGGATCATCTTATGGAAACCGTTCATGTTGTTATCAAGGGTCAAGAAGAGCTTCATCAAAGTGTTTCCAAGCTTGCTACTGTTGCTCCCTCCACTTCTACTAATGGAAGGAATGATAATACAAATGTTAAGACCCGTACTGGAGCTCCTCGGAATGATGTTGATGATCATAACAAAGTCATTGATCTTGATGAACCCCACGTGAATCTTGCCGCTGGAGTTGCTGAAACTGTAAAAATGTATCATGCTCTCGAAGAGCGTCTTAAAGCCAAGGAGGGTATCAAGACTTCTGGATTTAATAATGTTGCAACGTGTCTCGTGCCTGTGGTGGTTATACCTCCCAAATTCAAGGATCCTAATTTTGACAAATACAAAGGTACCTCTTGCCCAGAGACTCATCTTTATTCCTACTATCACAAGATGGCAGCCTATGCTGAAAATGAACTGTTACACATGCACTTCTTCCAAGATAGCTTGATCGGGGTACCGTTGGAATGGTATATGCAACTAGAAATAACTCATGTCAGTACTTGGGGAGAACATGATGACGCCTTTTTGAAACATTACCATTATAATACTACCATGGCTCCTAGTCATACTCAGCTTTAAAGGATGATACAGAAATTTGAATTGTCGCTCAAGGAGTACGCTCAAAGGTGGTGTGAACTGGATGCAAGGGTCCAACCTCCTCTCTTGGATCGTGAATTGATTGATTTTTTTATGGGTACTCTACGAGGTCCTTATATCCAACACATGCTCAGCATTACCTCTAATTATTTCTCTGATATGGTTATTATTAGAGAACGTGTTAAAACTTGTATTAAGGCTGAAACGATCCAAGGTATCCCTAACAATACCAACAACAATACTAGCATTGGTAGGAAGCTGTTTTCTGGTTTCATCAAGAAGAAAGAGGGTGAGACTAGTGTTGTTATAATCAACCAAGGAAAAGCTCATGCATATCCTCAAGTTCGGTTTCCTTATTTTCCAACACCTGTTGCTGTTCCTAATCAATATGTTTCTCAAGTGTATGCTGCTACAACTCTAGCACCCTGGATGGCCTAACAACATACTTTCACTCCTCAACCACAATATCTTCCACAACAACAATTTGCACCACCTCCGAATTATCAACACAAGAATCGACAACTTTAGAGTCCGAGAGCTCCACAAATACAAAGAGCGCCTGAGAGAAGATTTGATCCCATTCCTATGTCCTATGTTCAGCTTCTCCCTCAGTTACTTGCCAATCAGCTGGTTCAAATGTGTGAACTTGGTCCACCACCTAATCCTTTCCCTAGGGGGCATGAAATTAATGCTCATTGTGAATTTCATTCTAGAGCCCCAGGCCACACAATTGAGAATTGTATAGCATTTAAATGTAAAGTTCAAGACCTCCTCGATGCAAAGGCCATAAATTTCAACCTTGTTGGTCCCAATACTCAGAATAATCCCATGCTTCCTTACCCAGGGGAAGCGGTCAATGCTATTAAAGAAAGTAGTGAACAGACTTTGGTAACCAAGGTTGACGAGATCAAGATGTCATTAGGATATGTTAGAGAACATTTGTTGGAGCACGGGGTGCTGCAAGAACTCCATGATTTTTGCTTAACATGTTCCTCTAAACCTGAAGAGTGTACTAGTTTGAAGATGGCTATCCAACAACTAATGGATCAAGGTGTCCTACAGGTAGAGAAGATATTTCGAGAAGAAGAAATTGATGTCTTAGAAATTCCTTATTATCAGAGAAGCATCTCAATAACCCCGGGTACCCCATTGATAATTCAGGCTCCTACTACCCCATTAATGATTCAAGCTCTAATTACCCCCGTGACAACTCAAGCTCTTATTCCTCCTCTATGTAACAACTCAAAGGCAGTCTCGTGGGAGTATAATGTCTATATTTTTGGGACGAAGTACGAGTTTCCTCCAGTGGATGAAAAGAATATTATCAACATTAAAGGAACTGGTAACATGACTTGTAGTGGCAAGATCTTTTCTCCCCCACCACTGCCTCCCAAAGAAGCCAACGATGATGCTTTGGCTAAGGCTAGGGACAGGCAAGTGATTGATAGTTAGCCTGAACCTTCTGTATGACAAGAAAAGGAGAAGCTTTTGAGGATTCATAAGCAAAATGATTACAAAGTGGTGGATCAACTCAACCAGACGTTGTCTAAGATCTCTATATTGTCTCTCCTCCTGTGTTCGGAGACCCACCGCAATGCTTTACTGAAGATTTTATGTTTTTCCCATGTTACCTAAGACATCTCCGTGGCCTAGTTTGAAGGGACCGTGACCAATATTGTTGTGGGAAATCGTTTGGGTTTCTGTGATGATGAGCTCCCAGTTGAAGGCAGAGCCTACAACAAAGTGCTGTGCGTTTCCATGAAGTGTTTGGGTACGGTTTTATCTCGAGTTTTGGTAGATACGGGTTCTTCACTTAATGTGATGCCTAAGGCTACTCTATTTAAGCTGAATATGGATGGGGGTAATGATGAGGCCTTCCACCCTGAGTTTCCGAGCATTTGATGGTTCAAGGAGATCTATGGAGGGAGAAGTGGAATTTTCTGTCAAGATTGGTCCCCACACTTTCTATTTGTCATTCTATGTTAAGGACATTCGTCCGTCTTATACTTGCCTTTTGGGTCGCCCATGGATCCATGTAGCAGGAGCTGTGACATCTACTCTTCACCAATGCCTAAAGTTCATTGTAGACGATAAAGTTATCGTTGGTTGTGGAGAAGAAGATATAGTGATAAACAATTTGACAACCTACCATTATGTGGAAGTGGAAGGTGAGTTGCAGGAGTTTCCCTTTCAAGCTCTGGAGATTGTTACTGTTGAAAAGTTCCCCGTCGTGGAAGGTAAGAAGTCTGAAGTACCCATGGCCTCGTTGAATGATTCCAAAGCCCTCATAGAAGCTAGGTTTCCCCATGATGGTTTGGGAAAATTGATTGAAGTACCTGAGAAGAAATATCGTTGTGGTCTTGAGTATCAGCTATCATCCTCTGTGCAAGATAGTTTGGTTCCCCTCAAAGGAAAGCAGGTTCCCCCAATTTTTGAAGTGTTCATCACTGCTGGTACAAGCAAATAAGGACAAGTACTCGTAATATATGATGAAGATGACGATGAATATGTTTCCAGATTTATCTATCAGGTTGCGCCAGACCATGAGCTCAGCAATTGGACTGCCATGGACATCCCTAAAGTTGTTTTCCTTGATGTGTAATTTTTTGTTTCCATTCATTCATATGCATTTACCAAGGCATAGGTATAGCTTGTAGAAGGGGCCCCTTATGTTTCAATCGCCATTTAAAATTGAATGAAAAATCGCACTTTCGCATACAATTTTGTTCCATGTCTTTTCTTTTACCTTTATTTTTCAAAATAAAAATGGCAATGCATTTCTTTTCACATTCTTAATATTTTCTTTCACTTTATAAAATAAAAACATAAAATCATCAATCATGCAGATCCGTCTTGAACTCCATGAAAAATGATAATGCTATGGTTCCTAATATCCTTGAGAATTCAATTGACCATGCTAATGAGGATAGTGGGGAAGATTATGAAGTCCCTAAAGAACTAGCAAGACTCTTGAGACAGGAAGAGAAGGTCATCCAGCCATATCCAGAAGAAATAGAAGTTATCAATTTCGGTATTGAAGAGGTAAAGACAGAAGTCAAGATAGGTGCTGCCTTGCAAAGTGAAGAAAAGAAGAGACTGATTGAGTTGCTTCAAGAGTATGCTGACATCTTCGCCTGGTCGTATGAAGACATTCCCGGTTTAGATACTGATATAGTGATGCACATATTTCCACTCAATCCAGAATGTCCTCCTGTAAAGTAGAAGTCGAGAAGGACTAGACCCGACATGGCTTTGAAGATCAAAGAAGTAGTCCAAAAACAGCTTGATGCAGGCTTCCTATCTGTGATAAATTATATGCCTTGGATTTCTAACATTGTGCCTATACCTAAGAAAGATAGTAAGGTACGTATGTATGTTGAATACCGAGACTTGAATAGATCAAGCCCAAAGGATGATTTCCAGTTGCCTAATATTGATGTTTTGGTTGATAATACTGCTCAGTCTTCAGTGTTCTCTTTCATGGATGGATTCTCAGGTTACAATCAGATAAAGATGGCTCCTGAAAACATGGATAAAACAACTTTCACAACTCCTTGGGGTACCTTTTTCTACAAGGTCATGCCTTTTGGTCTCAAAAATGTTGGGGCGACATATCAGCGAGCTATGGTGACTCTCTTTCACGACATGATTCATAAAGAGATCGAGGTGTATGTGGACGATATGATTGCAAAATCACAAACTGAGGAAGAATATTTGGTCCATTTGCAGAAGTTGTTTGATCGTCTATGAAAGTTTAGGTTAAGGCTTAATCCCAACAAATGCACCTTTGGGGTTCGATCGGGCAAGTTACTTGGTTTTATCGTAAGCCTAGGAGGAATTGAAGTAGATCCTGACAAGGTAAGAGTAATACAGGATATGCCGGCACCGAAAAATGAAAAGGAAGTATGAGGTTTCCTTGGAAGTTTGAATTATATAGCTCGGTTCATTTCTCACCTTAATGCTACCTGTGAACCCATCTTTAAATTGTTACACAAGAACCAAGATGTCCATTGGGATGAAAGTTGTCAAGAGGACTTCGAAAAGATTAAAAAATACCTTCAAGAACAACCAATACTCATACCTCTAGTTCTAGGGAGACCTCTTATCATGTACTTGATTGTGCTTGAAGGGTCTATGGGTTGTGTGCTCGGACAACATGATGATACTGGACGAAAAGAAAATCCCATCTATTACTTGAGAAAGAAGTTTACTGATTGTGAATCAATATATTCATTACTTGAGAAGACTTGTTGCGCTCTTACGTGGGCAGCTCGACGTTTGAGGCAGTACATGTTGATGCATTATACACTTCTGATATCTAAGATGGATCTGATAAAGTACATCTTCGAGAAACCAGCACTAACAGGGAGATTGGCTCGGTTGCAAATGCTTTTGTCTGAGTATGACATCTAGTACATCACACAAAAGGCTATCAAAGGTAGCATTCTTGCCGATCATCTCGCCCACCAGCCATTGGAAGAATGTCAGTCAATGAAGTTTGATTTTCCAGACAAGGATGTCATGAAACTTTATGATAAAGAAGGACCCGAACCAGGGGAGCGATGGACTCTCACATTCGATGGTGAATCAAATGCCATGGGCCATGGTATTGGGGCAGTTTGAACTTCTCCACACAATACTCACATACCTTTCACATCCATGCTATGTTTTGATTGTACTAATAATGTCGCAGAATACGAAGCTTGTGTAATAGCTCTTGTAGCAGCCCTTGATTTAAAGATCAAGATTCTTGAAGTTTATGGGGATTCTGCCTTAGTGATATATTAAGTAAGAGGCAATTAGGATACACGACACCCTAATTTAGTTCCATACCGGGATTACATATTAGAGTTGCTGCCCGCTTTGTATGTGATCACCTTTGAGCACATTCCTAGAGAAGTAAATCAATTGGAAGATGCTCTGGCCACTTTAGCAACAATGTTCAAAGTCAGCTATCCAAATCACACACCCAATATAAGAATCCTTCGTTACAAGGAGCCAACACATGTTTTCCCTGCTCATTGTCTCACAATTGAAGATGTGTCGGGCGAAAAGCCATGGTATTTCGACATCAAAAGATATCTTGAGAAGCAAGAGTACCCTGAGGGTGCTACAATTTGTGATAAGCGGACTCTTAGAAGGTCAACATCCAAGTATTTACTGTTAGGAGACGTTCTGTACAAAAGAAACTATGATTCAGTTCTTCTCAGATGCGTGGATAGACACGAAGTAGAATCCATCATACGAGAAATTCACGAGGGCTGTTTTGGGACTCTTGCCAGTGGATATTCCATGGCCAAGAAAATCCTACGAGCAGGATATTTCTTGATGACGATGGAAAGTGACTGTTGTGTATATGCAATGATATGCCACAAATGTCAGGTTTACGCAGACATGATACATATTCCTCCGACCCCTTTGAATGTGATGACTTCACCATGGCCCTTTGCAATGTGGGGCATTGATATGATTGGATGGATCAAGCCGAGCACTTCAAATGGAAATAGGTTCATTCTCGTTGCTATTGACTACTTCACCAAATGGGTGGAAGCGGCTTCATACAATAATGTGACCATGCAAGTTGTCACCCGCTTCATCAAGAAAGAAATCATATGCCGGTATGGAACTCCTAACAAGATCATCACTGATAACGGGTCGAATATCAACAACAAAATAATGAAGGAAATGTGTGAAGAATTCAAGACCGAGCACCATAATTTGTCACCCTATCGGCCAAAGATGAATAGGGCAGTCGAAGCCGCTAACAAGAACATAAAAAAGATCGTCCAGAAAATGGTGAGAACATACAAAGATTGGCATGAGATGTTGCCATTTTCCTTGCACGGCTATCAAACTTCGGTGCGTACTTCCACTGGGGAAACTCCTTTTTCACTAGTCTATGGTACGGATGTGGTGCTCCCAGTTTAAGTGGAAATTCCTTCATTAAGGGTTCTGATCGATAATAAACTCAATGAAGCTGAATGGATTGAAACAAGGCTCAACCAACTCAATCTCATCGAAGAGAAGAGCCTAGCCTCCATTTGTCACGGTCAGTTATATCAACATCATCTAATAGAGCATTTTACAAAAGGATTCGACCTCGAGAGTTCCACACAGGTGACTTGGTCTTAAGGAAGATTCTCCCAATTCACTCTGATCTAAGAGGCAAGTGGACTCCCAACTATAATGGGCCGTACATCATGAATAAAGCTTTCTCAGGAGGTGCTCTAATGCTGACAACACATGGATAGGGAAGACGTTCTGCTTCTAGTCAATTCAGACTCAGCCAAAAAATACTACGCATAAAAAGACCCACTAAGTCAAAAACCCGAAAGGGAGAATTAGGAAAAAGTTAGGGCTAAAAAAGATTTAAAAAAAGAGAAAAAAGAATAACCCGCTAAGTTGAAAACCCGAAAGGGCGGCTTAGGAAAAAATAGGTGTCCCGGTGGATTGAAAACCCGAAAGGGCAATCCAGGCAAAAATTAGGGACAAAAAGTGAGAGTCTGTAGTCTGAAGACTCTTCACGAATAACAAGTACACCCCCTAACACTGGATGGATCAATTCAACTATTATCCTTCGGAAGCACAACACTAGGACGATCTAGGATACAAGAACTATAACAATATCAGTTTTAATGGAAGTTCGAGATTTTATTATTGCCATTCTACCTGTTGTATTCTATCTTTTCTTTGCAATTTCCTCATTTAGGAGTTGTTTCCATGTACGGATGCCTATTCACAGACCAAGCTCATTAATAAAATTTCCCCTTCCACCAAAAAGTCTTTGTTATGTCCTTTATACTTTATTTTTTGTATGCGAGTTGTGATTTAAATTCTTTACTAAGCATTCCATTGAAAACAACAAGGAAATAATAATCACAAGCTAAGATTCAAAACACGACATTACATGGATAAGAAGGCATCCCAAGGGAATGCCATGGTGTTCAAGTGTTTGTTTTTCTATGCAGGTAGCGAGTCATAACCGTCACCTTGACCAAGCTTTCGTCCTCGTCACCTCCTTACAGACGTCTGAGCACCTGACTCTCCAATACCGAGAAACTTGGGGAATTCGATGAGATCCATGTCCCTACTTAGTCATCCACAAGAAGTCCAGCATGTGAGGAAAATTAGATCAAGCTTCTCCTCCTCAACAATATTCAATCCCCAGCAAACTCGACAAGGCTACAACTCAATTCTCTCAATTTTCAAACATCAATCCATATTGTTATCTCAAGACAACAGGCAACAGATAATAAGCCTAACATTTTGCACTATGCATACAATAATCATCACTGCATATAAAATTGCATCCTCAAATTCATAACATATCCATGGATTGTCATGCCACACTTCAAAAGGCATCTGAAGCATGAGGCGGATTTGGTACCGTACATGAAATCCCCAAATCAACAAAACATCCCCACAAAGAATATCATCCTCATAATTCCCAGTTGACATCCTTAATTACACTACCAACCAAAAAATAATTCATGGTGCCAGTACATTGTAATCCCCAACTCTCAATATTCATGTTATATTTCATAGGATCGTAGGTCGCTCGTAGGTCTTATCCTCACGTTATCTTTCATAGGGTCATAGGTTTCCCGTAGGTCTTACCCTCACGTTGTATTTTCTAGGGTCGTAGGTCTCCCATAGGTCTTACCCTTACGTTATCTTTTCTAGGGTCGTAGATCGCCTGTAGGTCTTACCCTCACATTGTCTTTTCTAGGGCCGTAGGTCGCCTGTAGGTCTTACCCTCACGTTATCTTTTCTAGGGTCGTAGGTCGCCCGTAGGTCTTTCCCTCATGTTATCTTTTCTAGGGTAGTAAGTCGCCCGTAGGTCTTACCCTTATGTTATTTTTTCTAGGGTCGTGGGTCGCTCGTAGGTCTTACCCTTACGTTATCCTTTCTAGGATCGCAGGTCACCCATAGGTCTTACCCTCACGTTATCTTTTTTAGGGTCGTAGGTCGCCCGTAGGTCTTACCCTCATGTTATCTTTTCTAGCGTCATAGGTCACTCGTAGGTCTTACCCTCATGTTATCTTTTATAAGATCGTAGGTTGCCCGTAGGTCTTATCCTTATGTTATCTTTTCTATGGTCGTAGGTCGCTCATAGGTCTTACCCTCATGTTATCTTTTATAGGGTCGTAGGTCGCTCGTAGGTCTTACCCTCATGTTATCTTTTATAGGGTCGTAGGTCGCTCATAGGTCTTACCCTCAAATTATCTTTTATAGGGTCATACGTCGCCCGTAGGTCTTACCCTCGCATTATATTTTCTAGGGTCGTAGGTCACCCGTAGGTCTTACCGTCACATTATATTTTCTAGGGTCGTAGGTCGTAAGTAGGTCTTACCCACATGTTATCTTTTCTTGGGTCATAGATTATATGACGATCATTACCCGTTGTCTTTACCTTTCTCTTGGGTCATGGATCATATGCCGATCTTTACCATCGTCTTTACCTTTCTTTTTGGGTCGTGAATCCCACACGATGGATTCTCTGTTATCGTTGACTTTACCCATTGTCTTTAAGTTATCATGTTGTCTTTATTCCTACTTTCCATCACCACGACATCAACAACCATATCTTTTCAGTCACTTTAACGCGCACTTCCCCGAGAACCTTGTATTGGCACCGTTACCTCAACACAAGCTATCATTATTCAAAGAATATTCATCCATCATGACCAGTTCACCTGAAAATTCATTTTTCATCGCCAGAAGACGTCACAAACAAATAACACCCATACCACCTCTCCAGTACAAATTTTAGGTCTTGGTATTTAACCATCTTCTACCTCGAATGATAAAAAAGCTAACGCCAATCTCACCTTCAAGTTTAAGACAATTAAAGAGGGGCAGTTGTCATACCCCAAATATGTCCTACCTTTTACTTCTGTCTGGCTTAGACTTTGTATTTCATCTACATCATCTTCACTAGTTCATTTGTATATCAATCATTTCATTTAACAAAGACACATGAGGCCCAAGAGTTCAGTGGTTGTGCAATATTAAAGTTTCAGTGTTTTCAGGAAACTAGGATTTTTGCTTCAAGGTCACATTGAGCTTTATCTCCTTCTACAAGTCAATTTCTTATCAAGAGGTTTAAGGGGTGAAACCAAGGAATTCTTCTCATATGGATTAAAATTTTCATTTGAGGAGTTTCCTGAGGGACTAAATTTTGAACTAATATGGCATCTATCATTTTCAAAGTGGTTTGAATTCATCAAAAAGATTCGAAATTGAAAGAGAAAGAAAGCTTGGATTAGGATTGAAAATTGGAAATAATGGAAATTGGTATTTCATACAATGTCTTTTGGTTCACAAGTCACCAATTCCTTACATCACAAGTTACTATATTCAAGATTCAAGTCACCATTGATTATCTTGAAATTTTTTGGATTCGTACCATGACCACTTGAAATCACACAAAAGCTAGAGGAAATAATGGAGAAAAGAATTCAAACTTCTTTCCTTTTGGAATGAGAAACATTTGGTTAAATGCTAGTCTATTACAATTCAATAATTTCTCATTACAAGTTCAAATTGTCAAATATGCAATTGGTTGCAAGCATTTTCTCATTTCAACTTCATTTGTTCCAATTTACAAACATCGTTACAATCCTTCATTCCATTACAAAAATAACACCACAAATGAAGCATTTCTAAACCTAAACATTCCTAAGTCCTAAAGTTGAAAAAGTTTCATTTTCAAAGCTTCAATATTCATTCTAATCTTCAAGAGCCTTATTTAAAACAGGCCCAAAGTTTACACCAACCAGCCCCATATTACTATCCAATTTGCTGTTGTATAAAGCACAAAGTCTTCACCAAGCCAACTGCAAAACCCAACCATGCTGTCCATTATGCAATACAGCTCCATAAGCCTGCATCCCATTTCATAACAACCAAAACCGTCCAAAAACCTACAAAGATAATCTGCTAAAACTGTCGAAGCTACTGATGCGGTGTATTTGCAAGTGTACGAATCGCGTCAGAGTAATATAAAAGATTATCGATCCACAGAGACCAATCGTCAATCTATCATTTCATATTGTTATGGTGTTTAGCTAAGTCAATATTAAACAGGGAATTTAGCATGCAAGAAAGTAAAGTGCAGCGAAATAAACTTCAGATATAAAAGCAGGGTCAAATGTAATTTACGTAGTCAGATGATATTCACAACGCTTCGGAATAGAACTACTTATAGGGCAATATTTTTACTAAAGAAAAGAAATAATTTAACAGGAACTGTCGCTTTCGCGTAATCAGAACCGAGTTTACTCTCTAATCAGACCTTCTTATTGTCCCTTATAAAAAGGCGCGTATTGCGTTAAAGTAATAAACCTATTTTTAAGAAATAAAGTACTTGACCAAGTTGAAAAGTATTTTGATCTGGAATTTCTAATAAAAAGGGAACCTAACTTTAACCCTATAAACACGTCCAAAAATAGTTTCAAAATTAATTTATTTGATAATAAAAATCACTAACTAATCGGACAAAGCGCTTTCGCTTCTTTTGACCAGTTAGAACTAACCGAGTTTAACAAAGGGTTGGACAGATTTCGATCTTACCAAACAACAATAAAGTACAGAAAACTCGTATTAAAAACCAAAATAGCCCATAAGCATTTCTATTGACACATTATTTGGAATATCAATCTAACTAGATTCCTTACATTCTAGCCCGGTAAGGTTCAGCCTGACATGGGAATGTAAACAGACATGTTAAAATAAATCATGCGAGAAAGTAAATAATTTAAAGTGCGGTGCGGGAAATAAAAAAAGTAAAAGCAGGTGTGGGAAATAAACAAAGTAAAAGCAGGTGCGGGAAATAAACAAAGTAAAAGTAGTGCGGGAAATAAACAAAGTAAAAGCAGTGCGGGAAATAAATAAAGTAAAAGCAGTGCGGGAAATAAACAAAGTAAAAGCAGGTGCGAGAAATAAACAAAGTAAAAGCAGTGCAGGAAATAAACAAAGTAAAAGCAGTTCGGAATATATAAATAGAAACCTGCTTCAAACGGGGAGGTTTTAAATCTGGTACAAACTGGAAGTAAAATGTGACTGGAAATAAACAGCTGTTGAAAATAAATGTGGCAAGATAAACTTCTACCGAAGTGCTCCAAACTCGATTACAGACTCAATCTACGAACTCGATCACAGACTCAATCAACAATGCAATAATGTGAAGAATTATCGCTTTACAATGGTGAAATTATATGGCTTAAGTTCACAACTATTGTTGGATCAAGTTTGCAACTAAGCTTGGGTGAATTGAAATGAAATCAGGAACTTCTATTTATAGAAGATGAGTAATGCAGGAAATCACAGGAATGCCCCCCAACTCCTTTTGGGGGGGAAAACATCGTCCAAAGGTGGCGCCCGCCATGGAGGCCATGGCGCCCCCCATTAGTGTAAATGAAAGGAGTTGGGGAACGTGGCAAATTTGACCTAAACTCCTGTTTTTCAGCCTATTTTCCTTCATTTTTTCAGGGGAGCTCTGGATATTTGAAATACCTGAAAAGAAAACAAAATATAGGCATAATACGAGAAAACAATAATAAAAAACCTAAATAACATGTGAAATCAGAGTCAAAAACAAGTGTAAAGTAAGTGTTATCAAATTCTCCCACACTTAAACCTTTTCTTGTCCTCAAGCAAGAACTCTAAATAGATTAAGAAGAAAAACAGTGTTAGTGAACAAGTTGGGCTGCAAGGGGCCTCTGGAATTAAAACAGGGATGTATTGATAGGTACTGACTGATTCAAACCAAGGATATCGTAGTGACACTCTTCCGTAAAACGGACATAAGCTTCGTTCTTTTACAAACCAATCCATATCATGCCACTATGCTTAGGCCTATATTTTTCCTTTTTTTCAAATCCTTTTTCATTCAGGTGCAATCACACTAAGCCTGTTATTCGTACATGCTCATAGTAAAGTGACCGTGTAGTGATTCTGATCATAAAACGCAGGGCTCTGGTACAAAAAGTTGGTGTAACCCCTTTTATTGACCCATTTATAGTTGCGGGGGATCGGATCATAATCCGCCCTACCAAGTTCAGCACCAGATACCTCTGAACCAACTAAATATGGGTAAAAAAAATTTTCTTTTCTTTTTCTTCTTCTTTTGCTTTTGCTTTTGCTTTATTTTTCAACATACAACTTTTGTTGAGTTAAATGACTTTGTGAGGGTCACCTATCCCGGGGTTGTAGTTTATAATAAGAACATAGCATATAGATCATTCACTTCTCTTCGGTCCTCTACGTAGAGCATGCTTAGAC
Organism: Vicia faba; assembly: GCA_948472305.1. Classification (NCBI taxonomy): domain Eukaryota; kingdom Viridiplantae; phylum Streptophyta; class Magnoliopsida; order Fabales; family Fabaceae; genus Vicia; species Vicia faba. The sequence continues at coordinate 1,356,806,011 of OX451735.1, forward strand.
CGAAGCTGACTGTTAGGATAAACTATTCAAGGATTTAAGAATGAAAATTTTAAGGCCACGACATAGGGGGTATCGGGATTGAATTCCTAAATTTACAAAGCTTAAGGTGTAAAAACAATGTCGATGCTTCGAAAGGGATTTCCCAAGTCATACTACATCCTATCTCAACCAGGTATTATAGCCCAACTAAGTTCAAAACACAGTGTTTTTCTTAGGAAAAAAATTTCCAGTTAGGCTCAAGAAATGGGGGAGTGGACACACACTAGACCATACAGATATAGATGACTCGTCAAACACATGCATTATTTTGAAAAGAAAGCAAACAAGTAAACAAAAGCAAATAAAGAAGTAAAATAACGAGAAGGAAAATGCAGGAAAAGGGAAAAATAAAGCGAGAAAGCGAGTAAATCTCCTCCCACACTTAAATCGAACATTGTCCCCAATGTTACGAAATAAGAATAGGAAAGAGTCACCTGGTAAAGTACTAAGGCTGGCTGGGTCCCTCGCCATCCTGTGGTGAATGTCTAGGATGACGGGATCGGCTGCGACGACGACTGCTCTGAGAAGCCTCGAACTGGTCGAATTTGGCGGACAAAGCAATCTGTGAACTCTGAATCTCGCGAAGGTTGCCAAAAAGGGAACCTTGAGTGGCCTCCATGAGGGCGGAGTGCCTCTGAAAATGGGCTTGTTGCCTATATTGCTCATGGGATATTGCCAATTGAGATTCCATAAGACTTTGAAAAAAGCGGTTCGTCTGCTGTCATGACGCCTCCATAAAACTCATGTCATCTGCCAGCTGCTGTTAGATGGCAGAAAGTAAACCATATCTTCTCTCCTCCCGAGCTAGCTTGTCACACCACTTCTCTTCAGTGATGTAGAAGCCAGGAGCCATACCTGCAAAAGTGTTAGAAGTAGAAGGTGCGGTGTGTGTAGGTGAAGCATGGTGGGGGGACACAGGTGGGGCATGAGGTTCATCCCTCTTCTCGTATTCTTCATCAGTCTCGTGTCCGTCCCTAAATGGAACATTAGGAGGTAATGGACCCGTAAAAGGTGGAGCATCTAGATTGTAGGTCCAGTTCCTCGCAATTCGTACATCAGTACGTCTAGTGCAAGGCAAAACGACTGATGGGATATCGACACCCTGAACCATAAGTTCAAAGCCACCGCTCTCCTCACCTTCCACAATTTCATATCTTTTATAAATTTCAAATTAATTATGCGGGGAGGCAGGGGTGCAAGGGTAGCTATCTCAGCGTCAAGGTGCAGAGCTCTAGCAATAGATGTAACTAGTCCTCCAAAAGCTATGGTCCCTGTGTGTCTCAGGACAACAATCATGTGAGAAATCATAAACGAGACTGAATTAATTCTTCTATTAGTGAGACTACCCTTCAAAAATAGAAGTTCTCTAGCATTTACCTTGTTTGGATTCTCCCGGCCAAAAATAGTACATGCGAGCATATATCAAAAAATTCGAATAGTCGGGTTATGGATCAATGATGCTAAAACTCCTTCAAAAGAATTTATAGAAGAGTTTGACAATTGACGCCAGAAGGAAAATGCATCAGTGGGCCATTCAGAATCCAAAGGGGTCTCACAAATAGCACCATCACCATGAGGAATACCCAACAAAGCTGCTATTTTGTCGGTGCTATATTCATATTCAAGATTAAACGGACGGAATTTAACCGTACCGACGGTACTAGCAGTGTCAGGGTGAACCAAATAAATTAGGGAACTTAAGAATTCCCGAGTTAGCCTCTCAAAAGTGGGCTCTTTTCTAGTAAAAGTGTCATGCAATCCTAGGATGTCATCTAAATGAAAAAACTATGATAAAGTCCTAAAGTATACAGACAGTCTTCATCGACATACCTAGTTGAGACAATTTCTCGTCCTTGCAATTTTTCAAGGATTTTCCGTTGTCGGTCTCCGGGTTTGCCTTCACGAAGAATGTATCCGTTGAACTCCATTGTTACTCCTTTGGAAGAAAATTGAAAAAATGGGTTTCAAAAATGGGTGTTGGAGATTGGGAGGAGAAAGTTTGAATTTTATGATGGTTAGAAAAATGGATGTTGGAGTGGTTAATGGGGTAGTAGGTGGTTGAGAAAATGAGAGTTGTTGGGTGGTTAATGGGGTAGTAGGTAGTTGAGAAAATGAGAGGTTTTGGGGTTGAAAATGGAGAAAGTGGGAGGTTTTTGTAAATCTTCCCGTTATAATCCCAGACCCCATGGCGGGCGCCATGTTCGAAAATTGGGTTGGACTCAAATTTCTTTGTTTTGTTGGTTTGGGCTTCTTATTCCAATTTCTTCTCGTAGGTGCAAACAACAATTCTTCATTTGGTGCTTCCAAGGATTGGTGTATTGAATTTTTTTCTTTTATGTTTATAACTTGAAAATAATAAACTCATAAAAAAACAATTAATTAAAGAGAAAAAAATAAAAAATAAAAATAAAAAGAAATATACTTAATCATGGTAAGTCACAAAAGTAAAAATAAAAAGAAAGTAGAATGCAAGAGTTAGGCATAAAAATAAATAAGTCTGAAAAAAGGAAACAAAAAGAAACAACAAAACAGCAAAACTGTGCAGATATGAATCAAGATCATCAAGGAGTGGTAGGGTCTGTGGTCGACTCAGGACCATGAGCTGCACCTAACTTACTGCGAAGATCATCAATTTCCTGCTGTAGGAGGTCTGCCTTAGTAGAGTGAGTAGCATCAGAAACCATAACCTGAAGAGAGAGGTCTTCAACTGTCTGACGAAGTTGGGCTACCTCTCTATGCAGCTCAACAACCTGTGCATAGATGTCGGGTTGCTGCAAAGAGAAATTATTAGGGAATACAGTGGTCCTTTCTGGCGATGGACATGGATGATACTCAGGTATCGGAGGTGATTTTCGCTTGTCTACGGTCTCTCCAAGACCTTCTAAGGCATATGTCCAATTGGCAGGGTTATGGACATTGGTCATCATGGGATCAAGCAAGGTAAAATAGTGAACGGTTTCATTATCAATCAGGAGTCTATACTGGTTGGGATTAAAGTAGACTCTTCTCATCAACCCACGATCCAAATAAAAATTAATGTCCATTGTATTATATCCACAGTAGGAGGTAAGGTGAGATAACTTACTTGTATGACCCAAAACAGAAGCAATCTGAGTCACTGTCCCTCCCACATGGAGGATACCTTCAGCAGACTTAGAAGTCATCATGAGATTCCACATCAGAAAATTTCCACAGGCTATAGGGCGAGACTGGGTCGCACAGCAGAGGAAAAAGATCTCCTCCTCGCTAACATAGGTATCAGTGTCGGCCTTCCCTAGGAAAGTGTGAATAATAACCATCTGAAAATAACTGAAAGCGGGGTTGTGAAAAATAGGGGATAACTGAGTGGAAGGATCAAGGATCCCTCCAGCAGTAATATATCTCCAGAATTTCTCTATGTCCCTAGTCATGAAATAGCAAACTGGTAGCTCAAGTAAAGCATTAGGTGTGGTCTGGAAGCCTAGCAAGTCTCCAAACTCCCTCTGGGTAAAACAATATTCTATCCCGAATAGTCTAAAAGTGAGATATCCATCTGGCCATTATAGGGCTCAAATTCAAATGAACTGAGGAATTCTAAGGTGAGGTTCCTGTAGGTCACATTTAGATCATCTGCATACTCGTCCCACTTTAGCTGGTTGCATAGATACTTGATACTGGCTTCAAAGCCAAGAGCTTCCGTACAAATCTGGTTTGGATATCTGGTCGGTGCCATGGGTCGCTGTGAAAGGATCGCATAACGTTGTCTCTGAGTGTCATCTCGGAAGGAAACATGCATGTCATCGAAATGCTCCATCCTGAAAAATGTAGTTAGCAAAGACGGCTAACAGGTGATGCCTGAAATCATAAATTTTGCAACTGTTAGTATAAAGATAAAAATAAAAATTTGATAAAGTAAAAAGTAAATAAATGCAAAAAATAAAAATAAACTCATGGGTTGCCTCCCATGCAGTGCTTGTTTAACGTCGTTTTCTTGATGAGTAAGCTTCATATATCGGAAACTGGTACTGGTGGATCAATCAGAGTGTGGCTGGAGTAGTTGGTGGGAATGTCACCTCTTTCGTGGTGCTTCAACCTTTGACTATTGACGATGAATGGGCTACAAGAATTGTTCTTGATCTCGACTACTCCAGATCTTAGGATTCTAGAGACCTCAAAAGGACCAGTCCATCTTGAACGTAGCTTTCCATGAAAAAGTCGCAACCTAGAATTGAAAAAGAGAACAAGGTCGCCTATATTGAAATCTTTCTTTACAATTCTTCTTTCATGCCATGTTTTGGTTCTTTCTTTATATATTATAGCATTCTCATAGGCAGACTGGCGGAATTCCTCCAATTTATGAATGTCAAGGATGCGCTTTTCACTAGCAGTCAAATATTCCAAATTCAGGGTCTTAATGGCCCAATAGGATTTATGTTCTAACACGAAGGGTAAATGACAGGATTTTCCATAGATTAATTAGTAAGGGTTGTTCCAATAGGGTTTTAAAAGCTGTTCTGTAGGCCCATAGTGCTTCATGTAGCTTCTGAGACCAATCTTTTCTGGAAAATGAAACAGTTTTTTCTAAGATTTGTTTAATCTCCCTGTTAGACACTTCTACTTGGCCGTTAGTCTATGGGTGATAAGGTGTTGCTACTCTGTGCTTTACTCCATACTTATTCAAGAGCTTATCAAATATTCTGGATATGAAATGTGATCCTCCATCACATATAACGAGACGGGGTGTTCCAAACCTCGGAAAAATGATATTCTTAAATAACTTGACTACCACTCTTGTGTCGTTTGTGGGTGATGCAATAGCCTTAATCCATTTAGACATGTAGTCCACAACTACCAAAATGTACCTATTTCACATTGAAGGTGGAAATGGTCCCATAAAGTCTATACCCCAAACATCAAAGAGTTCAACTTCCTGGATATTCCTCATTGGCACCTCGTCACGTCTCGATATGTTCCCGGTGTGTTGGCATCGGTCGCACTTGACAATGTAGGCATGAACATCGCGCCATAAAGTTGGCCAATAGAGGCCTGCTTGAAGAATCTTGGCATGTGTTTTAGATATACCTGCATGTCCACCATAAGGTGCAGAATGGCAGTGTCTGATGATGTCTTTTATTTCCTCTTCTGGGATGCAACGCCTGAAAATATTATATATTCCTCTCTTGAATAAGAGTGGTTCATCCCAGTAGAAATGTTTAACATCTTTGAAGAACTTCTTTTTCTGTTGGTAATTTAGATCAGGGGGTATGCTATATGCAGCTAGGTAGTTTACAAAATCAGCGTACCAAGGTACGCTCTTCATTATTGAAATTTTTTCAAAATCTTTATCTCTGTAAGGCTCGAAATCATCAGTCTTAGCTATAAGTCTGTCATAGGTGAAATCATCATTTATAGGCAATAAGTCAGGTTTTAAGTGTTCTAATCTAGAGAGGTGGTCAGCGACAACATTCTCTGTGCCTTTCTTATCCTTAATGTCTAGATCAAACTCTTGGAGTAACAGGATCCATCTAGTAATCTAGGTTTAGCATCCTTTTTATTTAATATATAATGTATGGCAACATGATCAATGTAAACAATGATCTTTGCTCCAACTAGGTAGGACCTAAACTTATCTATCACAAAAATTACTGCCAGTAATTCTTTCTTTGTTGTTGCATAGTTGAGCTGGGAGGTATCTAGGGTTCTACTAGCATAATATATAACATGTAATTTCTTGTCTTTTCGTTGTCCTAGAACAACACTAACTGCATAATCGCTGGCATCACACATGATTTCAAAAGGTTGTGTCCAATCTGGGCGTTGCATGATCGGAGCTGAAATTAGTACTTGTTTAAAAAATTTAAAAGCTTTGAGACATTTCTCGTCGAAAACAAATTCAACGTCCTTCATTAGAAGATTAGTCAAAGGTTTTGTTATTTTAGAGAAGTCTTTTATAAAACGCCGATAAAAACCAGCATGTCCAAGAAAACTTCTAATCTCCCTAATGGTTTTAGGTGGGCTGAGGTTTTCTATAACTTCAATTTTGGCTCTATCAACCTCAATGCCTCTTTCGGAGACAATGTGTCCTAATACTAAACCTTCATTAACCATAAAATGGCATTTTTCCCAGTTTAGCACTAGGTTCACCTCTACGCATCTTTCAAGGATTTTTTCGAGGTTGGAGATAAAATATTTAAAATTGAATCCACACACTGAGAAATCGTCCATGAAAACCTCCATTATTCCATCTAGGTAATCTGCAAATATAGACATCATACAACATTGAAAAGTGGCAGGGGAATTACAGAGTCCGAAGGGCATTCGTCTATAGGCGAACGTTCCATAAGGACGGGTAAAGGTTGTTTTCTCTTGATCCTCAGGGTGAATAGTTATTTGGAAAAATCCTGAGTATCCATCTAGATAATAAAAGTGCGAGTGTCTGGCTAGACGTTCGAGCATTTGATCTATAAATGGAAGAGGGAAATGATCCTTCCTTGTTGCTTTGTTTAATTTTCTATAACCTATACACATACGCCAACCTCCTTCTGTTCGTTTAGAAATATTCTTAACTTTCTCATTTTCTATGACTGTGATGCCTCCTTTCTTTGGCACCACATGCACAGGGCTCACCCAATTACTATATGATATTTGGTAAATTATACCAGCCTCTAGTAACTTAATAACTTCTCTTTTAACAACATCTCTCATTATAGGGTTTATTCTTCTTTGATGTTCACTTGAGGGTTTTGAGTTTTCCTCTAACAAGATCCGGTGCATGCACACCGATGGACTTATTCCTTTTAAATTGGAGATGTTATACCCTAAAGCTGAGGGATATTTTCGTAAGATCTCTAAGAGTTGAGTTGTCTCGTCTTGACTTAAAATTGCGTTAACTATAACAACACGATTCATCTCTTTATCTAAGAATCCGTATCTGAGGTTCTTGGGAAGTTCCTTCAGTTCTAAAGATGGTTTAAAAGGGCAAGGCATGGGACCGGGAGTAAGCGATAAACATTCATAGAGGTCGTCATCGATGTAAGGTTCTAAACCTTTAAATCCATCATCCTCCATAATGGGGGTCGAAGGTAACTTAATCTTTTTGTTAGATTCATCTCGCTTAAGTTCCAATATACACTCGTCAATGACGTCGATGGCATAACAAGTATCTCCTATGACTGGTGCCATTAAGAACTTTGAAAGAATAAATTATATATTCTCATCAACCACCTCAAATGTTAATTTTCCTTTCTTAACGTCAATTATGGCTCTGGCTGTTTATAGGAATGGTCTACCTAAGAGGATTGGGATTTCTTCGTCTTCTTTAATATCCATAACCACGAAATCAGTTGGGATATATAGCTGACTGATCTTAACTGGTATGTCTTCAAGTATCCCTATAGGATACTTAACTGATCCATCATCCAGCTGGAGAGACATTTTAGTCGGCTACAATTCTCCTAAGTTTAACCTTCTAAAAACTGCTAAAGGTATAAGGCTGACGCTAGCTCCTAGTTCTAAGAAGGCTTTGTCAATAGTATGATTTCCTAAGATACAAGGAATGGAAAAACTTTTTGGATCCTTTTCTTTCTTGGAAAGTTTATTTTCTGAAATAAAATTGCATTCGATAGGTTTGGGATCATCAAGTCTACGCTTGTTGGTCAGGATGTCTTTTAGGAATTTAGCATAAGATGGTATCTGAGTGATGGCTTCGGTGAAAGGAATCTCTACATGGAGTTTTAATATAACTTTAACGAATCTCTGGTATTGATTGTCAAGTTTGGTTTGTTTAAGTCTTTGCGGAAATGGGACCGGGAGTTTGTACGGGGGTGGTGATTTATTAGTTTTATCTTTTAGTTCTGGTTCTTTTTGCTTTTCGGGTTCCTTTGGTTCCTCCACTTGGTCTGTAGGCAAAACATTTATCTTAGGTTGTGAGGGTGTACTCATGGCTGGATTCTTGGGTCCATCGTAAGTAGTCCCACTTCGTAAGGAAATGGCATTATCTTGCCCTTTAGGATTTGGTTGAGGTTGTCCAGGGAATTGTACTTCAGGTGTAGTTTGTGGGGCTTGTGTTTGGGCTATCTGCGAGATCTGGGTTTCAAGCATCTTGTTATGCGTAATTATCTGATCAACCTTAGTTCCTAATTGCGTGATTAGTTCGCTTACGTGAATATTCTGATTTAGGAACTCTTTGTTTTGCTGGGTTTGAGCTGAAATGAAATTTTCCATGATTTTCTCAAGGTTTGGTTTGGGTGCCACAACTTGCATAGGTTGATTTGGTCTTTGGGCTTGGAAACCTGTAGGTCTTGGAGGTGCAGAGTTTTGTATTGGGCTATTGTTTTTATAAGAAATGTTCGGGTGATTCCTCCATCCGGGGTTGTAATTGTTCGAAAATGGGTTTCCTTGGGTGTAATTTACTTGGTCTGAGCAAGGCTCATTCAACAAGTTACATTCTGCAGGTTGATGTCCTTGGGTCCCACAGAGTTTGCATTCGAAAGCTATTGCGACTACAATATTAGGGTTTTGAGACATGTTTTGAACTTTTAAGGCAAGAGCATCCATTTTAACTTGCATCATGTCTAATGAACTTATCTCATGTTTTCCTCCTCGGGTCTCCTTTTTCTCTACCATAGCTCGTTCTGTTCCCCATTGGTAATGGTTTTGGGCCATGTCCTCAATGAGAGCGCAGGCTTCTAGGTAAGGTTTATTCATCAATGCGCCACCAACGGCAGCATCGATAAACATCTTTGTGTTATAATGGAGTCCATTATAGAACGTGTGGATGATTAGCCATTTTTCTAGGCCATGGCATGGACAGGCTCTTAACAGGTCCTTATATCTCTCCCAAACTTCAAAAAGTGATTCTCCCAGGTTTTGGTAAAATCTAGTGATTTGGTTTCTAAGGACAACAATTTTGTTGGGCGGAAAATATCTTGCGAGAAATACTCCCCTAAGGTCTTCCCAGGTTGTTATTGAATTGGGTGGAAGGGAATCTTACCAATCTCGTGCTTTATCTCTAAGGGAAAAAGGGAATAATCTTAGTCGTATTGCCTCAGGCGAAGCACCATTGCATTTTAAAGTTTCTGCTAATTGTATAAAAGTTTTTAAGTGTTGATTCGGGTTCTCAGTAGCGAGACCACCGAATTGGTTTTGTTGCACCAATTGTAGCAATGAGGGTTTTAGTTCGAAATTATTTGTGGTTATAGTTGGGTTTACAATACTTGAACTAGGTTCCTCATCTGACGGTTGGGAAAATTCCTTAAGGGGTCTTTGGTTACGATTCTCGGCCATAGTTTTTCTAATTCTATGGAGAAAATGGATGTAACGTTCAGGTTCTGCTAAAGGATTGAATAAGGTTCCGGTGCTGCGAGATCTTCGCATTAACCGGACTGTAAAACTTAGTCTAGACGGTGCGACTATAGGGTGCGAAATTTCTCCTCAGCAACGGCGCCAAAAACTTGATACGGTGTATTTGCAAGTGTACGAATCGCGTCAGAGTAATATAAAAGATTATCGATCCACATAGACCAATCGTTAATCTATCATTTCCTATTGTTACGGTGTTTAGCTAAGTCAATATTAAACAGGGAATTTAGCATGCAAGAAAGTAAAGTGCAGTGAAATAAACTTCAGATATAAAAGCAGGGTCGAATGTAATTCACATAGTCAGATCATATTTGCAATGCTTCAGAATAGAACTACTTATAGGGCAATATTTTCTACTAAAGAAAAGAACTAATTTAACAGGAACTGTCGCTTTCATGTAATCAGAGCTGAGTTTACTCTCTAATCAGACCTTCTTATTGTCACTTATAAAAAGGCGCGCATTGCGTTAAAGTAATAAACCTATTTTTAAGAAATAAAGTACTTGACCAAGTTGAAAAGTATTTTGATATGGAATTTCTAATGAAAAGGAAACCTAACTTTAACCCTATAAACGCGTCCTAAAATAGTTTCAAAATTTATTTCTTTGATAATAAAAATCCCTAACTAACCAGACAAAGCGCTTTCGCTTCATTTGACCAGTTAGAACTAACCGAGTTTAACAAAGGGTTGGACGGCTTTAGATCTTACCCAACAACAATAAAGTACAGAAAACTCGTATTAAAAACCAAAATAGCCCATAAAATTTCTATTGACACATTATTTGGAATAACGATCTAACTAGATTCCTTATATTCTAGCCCGGTAAGGTTCAGCCTGACATGGGAATGTAAACAGAAATGTTAAAATAAATCTTGCGAGAAAGTAAATAATTTAAAGTGCGGTGCGGGAAATAAACAAAGTAAAAGCATGTGCAGGAAATAAACAAAGTAAAAGCAGGTGCGGGAAATAAACAAAGTAAAAGCAGTGCGGGAAATAAACAAAGTAAAAGCAGTGCGGGAAATAAACAAAGTAAAAGCAGTGCGGGAAATAAAAAAAGTAAAAGCAGGTGCGGGAAATAAACAAAGTAAAAGCAGTGCAGGAAATAAACAAAGAAAAGCAGTGCGGAATATATAAATAGAAACCTGCTCCAAACGGGGAGGTTTTAAATCTGGTACAAACTGGAAGTAAAATGCGACTGGAAATAAACAGCAGTTGAAAATAAATGTGGCAAGATAAACTTCTGCCGAAGTGCTCCAAACTCGATTACAGACTCAATCTACAAACTCGATCACAAACTCAATCAACAATGCAATAATTCCCCGATCTGAAGAATTATCGCTTTACAATGGTGAAATTGTATGGCTTAAGTTCTCAACTATGGTTGGATCAAGTTTGCAACTAAGTGTGATCGGTGGAAATAGAACTGACTATTTTTTAAGCTGGTTCGCGAAATGTCACGGTAAGCAAGAGTCGCCACCGTCTTTTATGTTCTCCAACATGGAAAGGACAAAAGCACAGCAAAATTCCTTATTCGAGAATGTTTCTCGGTTCGAGAGGTAGATTTATAGAAAGGGAAGGTGTTAGCACCCTTTCTATCCGTGGTTATCCACAGGCTCTTAGGTACTTGCTCTTATGTTTTCAAAAATTGTTTGCTTTTCAAGTGTGTGTGGGTTTTGAAAAAGTTTCGTTTGAAAAATTTCTAAGTAACTCTTGTATCTGTCCTCATGAGTGTATGAAAAATTTGTTTGAAAACCTTTTGAAAGTGTAAGTGTGAAAAGTATTTTGTTCGTTTGAAAAGAGCAAGTACCCATGAGAATCTACCTACTCTAAGGAATTAGGCTGTGTAAGAGTCCTTTGGATAGTGCTATCCTACTATTGAGAAGTAGGTAGAACCATCGTTGGAGGTGTTCGGGTCAATTCGATTATCGGGACAATGTGGTCACCGAAGCAATAGTAGGACACCTTAGAAGTAACCCTAATGTCCTAGATCCTTTGTATCCGAGGCAACCGTTTCGAGGCAACTGGATCTTTAAACAAAAGGGCGACCTCTAAGACACCCTATACTTGATGACCACGTTCGAGGCAACCAGTGAGGCGTACCCTAGGAGTGGCATGTGCTTGTGTGTTGTTTCAGTTTATGTTTATTTTGTACATGTTATTTGTGAGCTACGGATTGATTTTATTTTACATACATTCTTGCAGGCATATTAGCAGTTAAATGGTTTGCAGGAAATAAAGTGCGGAAAAGTAAATCTAGCTATTACAAGGCGCGGGTCTATACATCGCCAAAAAAAACAAAAACCCGTTTTGGAAAATAAAGTGCGAGAATTTAAATAAGGCGATAAAATCCTAATTAACTATTACATACTTTGTACAGATACATAAATATAATCAAAAGAAATGAAAGCGCGAAAGAAGATTGAATCGGGAACGTCCTTAGGGTGTTGACCCTTTTTTTGAGAAAGAATTGAATTTTTGTCCCTTTTGTGCAATTAACTAAATTTAAACCTAATTAATAATTAATTAATTAAAAAAAATGTTTTTTTTTGTATTTTTATGTTTTTTATGAAATAAAACAAAAGGAATTAAAATTAAAAGAATAAAAAACCTAGTTCTAAATTTATTTTAGTTATTAAGAAAAAGATTAAAGTTGCCTATTTAAACTAATTAATTAATTATAATTTATTTACAAAAAAATAATATGAAATAAATAAATAATAATAATATTAGTTTTTTTGATTTTTTATGAAAAATATTAATTATGTTAATTTTGGTGGTAATAATGATAATTAAAAAAAAAATTAATAACTAAATTAGAAAATATAAAACAAAAAGAAAAAGAATGAACCAAGGGGGGTTTGGGCCAGATTGGAGGTGTTAGGCAGCAATTTCAGGCCCACCAAGCTTTCAGCCACGTTTGACTTTTGGAATTGTCCATGGCGTAGTTGACTGAGGAGCATGGTAGTCCCCCTTTCTTGGCCTTCAGATTGTTGATTGGGACACATGGCATGATGATGCCTGGAGGCGTATGGTGGACGTCATTGCAAAGCCTGCACATGAACACATTAGAAAATATATAATCAAAGGTTTGGGGGGACTTGGGAATTGAACCCAGGTCCCAACGATTGCCAGACACGTCCCTCTCCACTGAGCCAAGCGCTGCATCTTGTTAACATAATGGGTAAAGAAAATAATATATGAAGAAATCAATTATGCTGGGAATAAAAAAAGCGCGCATTTGTTTGAATGCTCCAACCATGTGCGTCCACGTCATTCATCTTCTTCATTTATCTGCAGAAAAACAATCAAGTAGCGGGGGTTTTTAACCCTCACAAACTGCAAATGCCAATAATAGCGATTAGACGTGTAGCACATATAAAAAGGGCGCGAGGGTATCAACGTGTTCGTCTCATCCTGACGAATTTAACCATAGCCATGAGAGGTTCTGATTTTGCTTATGCTGTAAAGCCCTAATTGAGAGCTTCGAAAACCCTAGAATTTAACAATGGTGGTTTTCGTTCCAGGGTACCATAATCAAATTGAATTGTACCAAAAGCTTCGTATAGTCCCTCTGAACAAAAAACAATCCACCCCGCCTTTTCAGATTTTCGACTTGCCGGGTGTACAGATTTTTTTCGTTTCATCCCTTATTTTTGCCCGAACCCTTTTGGTTCGCCGGGAAGCCCTTATTTTTGCCTAGGTGTGTCAACCTAGCGGGTCTTTAATTCATGCGTAGTATCTTTTTACTATGTCTGCATTGGCGGGGTGAGGAAGGTCGTCACCATCCATGGTGGTTAGAATCATAGCTCCTCCTGAGAAGATATGTTTAACCACAAATGGCCCTTCGTACGTAGGGGTCCATTTGGCCCTGGGATTACTTTGAGGAAGAATGATGCGTTTGATTACCAGGTCTCCGACTTGATACTCTTGTCGTCTGACTTTCTTGTTAAATGCCCTGATCATCCGTTTTTGGTACGTTTGACCATGACAAATAGCAGCGAGTCTCTTTTCATCAATCAGGTTTAATTGATCAAGTCGAGTCTGGATCCAGTCATCTTCGCTCAAATCTGCATCCTTCATTATCCGGAGAGAGGGTATCTGGACCTCAATAGGCAAGACTGCCTCCATGCCATAGACCAAGGAAAAGGGTGTTGCCCCTGTTGACGTCTGTGCTGAGGTACGGTACCCGTGAAGAGCAAACGGTAGCATCTCGTGCCAATCTTTGTACGTCACTGTCATCTTCTGCAAAATCTTCTTGATATTCTTATTTGCTGCTTCTACAGCCCCATTCATCTTCGGTCGGTAAGGAGAAGAGTTGTGGTGCTGTATCTTGAATTGCTCGCAGAGCTCAGTGATCATCTTGTTATTAAGATTGGTGCCATTGTCCGTAATGATCCTCTCAGGTACACCGTATCGACAGACCAGGTTATGCCGAATGAACCGTGCCACGACATTCTTGGTTACGGTAGCATAGGAAGCTGCTTCGACCCACTTTATGAAGTAGTCAATCGCTACCAGGATGAAGCGATGCCCGTTGGATGCTGTAGGTCTGATCTCGCCGATCATATCAATGCCCCACATTGCGAAAGGCCAAGGTGCTGTCAAGATGTTCAGAGGAACTGGAGGAATGTGCACCTTATCAGCATAGATCTAGCATTTGTGACACGTCCGAGAATGTTGGTAACAGTCGGCTTCCATTGTGGACCAGAAATATCCTGCCCGAAGGATTTTCTTTGCCATGGTGTGTCCACTGGAATGTGTTCCGAAGGTACCTTCATGTAACTTCGTCATGATCCTTTCTGCGTCAGTCTTATCCACACAACGCAGTAAGGTGGAATCATGGTTTCGCTTGTAAAGAATGTCGTTGCTGAGGAAGAACATTGCTGCGAACCTTCTCAGAAACTTTTTGTCGTTAACGGATGCACCCTCGAGGTATTCTTGAGCTTCGAGGTACCTCTTCATTTCATGATACCAAGGTTTTTCAGTTACCCCTTCAGCCTCAAGATCGCAGCAATGTGCAGGTTCGTCCAATTTCCAGATAATGATCCGGGGAGCCTCGTTGTCCCATTTGACTTTGAACATAGAAGACATCGTAGCTAGCGCGTCCGCCAACTGATTCTCCTCTCTTGGGAAGTGATCAAAAGTTATCTCCTCGAAATGGGGCATCAATGTCAACACGTACTCCTTGTAAGGAATAAGATTTGGGTGTTTCGTATCCCACTCGCCTTTGATCTGATTGATCACAAGAGCGGAATCTCCGAAGACACTCAGAAACTTGATCCTTAAGTCAATTGCAGCTTGAAGACCCATGATGCATGCCTCATACTCCGCCATGTTGTTGGTGCAGTTGAAACATAGCCGGACAGTAAGTGGAGTATGAGTGCCTTTTGGGGATATGATCACAGCGCCAATACCGTTACCCAAAGCATTTGAGGCTCCGTCAAAGTGCATAGACCATCAGGATCCTTCCTCAGGACCTTCATCCGGTCCAGGTACTTCACAATCAGTCACTACCATGATATCCTCGTCTGGAAATTCAAAGTTCATCGACTGGTAATCGTCCACTGCCTGGTGTGCCAAATGGTCGGCCAATACACTTCCCTTGATTGCTTTCTGAGTCGTGTACTGGATGTCGTATTCCGTCAAGATCATCTGCCATCTTGCTATTCTTCCGGACAGAGCAGGCTTTTCGAATATGTACTTGATTGGATCCATTTTTGAAATTAACAGAGTAGTGTGAGTCAACATATACTGTCTCAGCCGGCGAGTAGCCCATACCAAAGCGCAGCAAGTTTTCTCGAGCAGTGAGTATCGAGTCTCACAGTCGGTAAACTTTTTGCTAAGGTAATAAATGGCGTGCTCTTTTCGGCCAGACTCGTCATGCTGCCCCAGCACACACCCCATCGAGTTGTCAAGTACCGTCAAGTATAGTATTAGAGGTCTCCCTTCAACCGGTGGCATAAGAATGGGTGGCTCTTGGAGATACTCTTTGATTCTTTCGAAAGCAGCCTGACATTCATCGTTCCAACGTACTACTTGATCTTTCTTCAGTAGCTTGAAGATTGGTTCACAGGTAGCAGTTAGATGTGAGATGAATCGGGCAATGTAGTTCAGTCGTCCTAGAAATCCTCTAACTTCTTTCTCTGTCTTGGGAGTTGGCATCTCTTGTATGGCTTTCACCTTGGTAGGGTCCACTTGAATACCTTTGTCGCTTACGACGAAGCCTAGCAGTTTTCCAGATCTTACCCCGAAGGTGCACTTGTTCGGGTTCAACCTCAGCTTGTATAACTTCCGACGTCAAACAGCTTCTGTAGATGGTCAAGATGTTCCTCCTCAGTTTGGGACCTTGCAATCATATCGTCGACATATACTTTGATCTCGTGATGGATCATGTCATGAAACAAAGCAACCATGGCACGTTGGTAGGTTGCCCCAACATTTTTCAACCCAAAAGGCATGACCTTGTAGCAAAAGGTGCCCCACTGAGTGACAAAGGTGGTCTTCTCCATGTCTTCAGGAGCCATCTTGATCTGATTATAACCGGAGAACCCGTCCATGAAGGAGAATACCTTATGCTGGGCAATGTTGTCAACCAGAACGTCGATATGAGGCAGAGGGAAATCATCCTTAGGGCTCGCCCTGTTCAAATCCATGTAATCAACACACATTCGGACCTTACAATCTTTCTTCGGTACTGGAACCACGTTGGCGACCCACTGAGGGTAAGAAGTCACTGCTAGAAACCCGACATCAAATTGTTTCATAACCTCAGCTTTGATTTTCTCGGACATCTCTGGACGCATGCGGCGGACCTTCTGTTTTACCGGAGGGCATTCTTCCTTGGTAGGCAGGTGATGAACCACAATGTCGGTATCCAACCCAGGCATGTCTTCGTAAGACCAGGCAAAGATTTCCACATAGTCATGCAACATCTGGATCAACCGTTGTTTCACAATGAGCTCCAGATTGGCACCAATCTTGACTTCCTTTCTGTCTATCTCAGTACCCAGATTTACCGTTTCCACTGGCTCTTCATGTGGCTGAATGGCCCTCTCTTCCTGGAGTAGCAGTCTTGCAAGCTCACCAGGCACTTCGCAATCATCTTCACCTTCGTCGTCGGCTAAGTTGATCGGATTTTCGAAGTCATAACTGGCAGTAGCAGAGTCGTTACCAGTGGGATC
Organism: Vicia faba; assembly: GCA_948472305.1. NCBI lineage: Eukaryota > Viridiplantae > Streptophyta > Magnoliopsida > Fabales > Fabaceae > Vicia > Vicia faba. The sequence continues at coordinate 1,356,822,570 of OX451735.1, forward strand.
CAGAGTGGATTGGAACCTGTATAAGTGAGTGTGTGTAAATATAGCTGTTTTGCAATATATAAAGAAAGAAAGGGAGCGCAAGATTTGAAATTTAAAAACGTCCAATGCTTTTATTCATGATATATGAAAGTGACAAATAACAAGCCCTCACAAATGAAGCCACGGTGCCCCGGGTAAGACACCGGGCCATAAAGTTTCAAATTATTGTTCGTTACAACTTTAAAACAAAGGAGTTCATTACTGAGTGACAAAAGTAACAGGCATGGAGTCTTTGGCAGTCCAGTTGCTTGGTCCACCGTCGGTCGTTGGGTTGATCCAGCTGTCGAATTCAGATTCCTCCACTTCGTCTTCATCCCTAATAGCATTTACTCCATGATTGGGCATGGGAGCTGTCACCACATTAGGCCTCTCGGGCGCCTCGAACTGAACCTCTTTAGCATCAATAAGGTCTTGAACTTTATTCCTCAGAGCCCAACAATCGTCAGTAGAATGCTCCGGGCTATCAGAGTGATAAGCGCAACAGGCGTTGGGGTTGTACTTTGGAGAGGTTGTGTTCACCACCTTTGGAGCTTCCTTGACAATTACCAGATTGGTTGACAGCAGTTGCGGCAATATCTGAGACAGGGTCATGCTGAGCCGAGTGTACTGCCTTTTGGGCCTCTCAACCCTCGGCTGGTTGTATTGCTGAGGAGCAGCAGCAGGCTTTGAAATTACCACCGCGTTGACAGCTTGGCGGCGTTCCGGTTTGTTCTGTCTTCTGGGACCATACACAGCACTAGCTTCCTTCTTGAAGGGTTTCTTTTCAGTACTCGAGGAGGCACCTTTCTGTATATTCCCCGACTTGATACCAGCTTCGATCCTCTCACCAGTCAGGATCAGGTCTGTAAACCCAGCAGAGGAATTGCCAATCAGGTGGTTGAAAAATGGACCAGACAGAGTCCCCAAGAACATGTCCACGAGTTCACGATCCGTCAACGGTGGCTGCACCCTGCCAGCCAGGTCTCTCCACTTATGCGCGTACTCCTTAAAACCTTCACCCATCCCAAGTGACATACCCTGGAGTTGGGTACGCGTAGGAGCGAGGTCGGAATTGTACTGATACTGCTTATAAAAAGCAGTAGCCAAGTCCTCCCAGTTATGAATGTTGGTTCCATCCAGCTGATAGAACCATTCGAGGTGAGTCCCTGAAAGACTCTCCTGGAAGAAATGGATCCATAAGTTCTTGTCTGCAGTGTAAGGCTGGATCTTCCTTACATAAGAGTGGAGGTGCAGCTTAGGACATGAAGCCCCGTCATACTTCACAAAGGCATGTGCCTTGAACTTGTGCGGGATCACCACCCTAGAAGATAAACCTAGATCTCCAAAATCCAACCCAGGCACGCGTTGGATCTCCATGGCATTTAACCGGTCCTCCAGCTGTTTGTACTTGTCCTCAGCAGGAGGGTACTGTTCGTCATTGAAATCTGTCTCGGTGTCAGATACCACGGGACTAGGGACCCTTCCCTCTTGGTGACTGCCTTCCCCAACAGATGGAGTAGTCAGCTCAGCTTCATTCTGCAGTGTATTCCCGAATCTGCGTCCAGTGTTGAATAGCACAATCCTCTTCTTCTTCTTCTTCTTCAGGAGCAAATCCTTCAACTCCTGTTGTCCTTGGGCTAAGCTCATGACCAGCTCTTGAAACTGGGCGTTCTGGGCCTGGAGGGCCTTGATAGCTTGTTCGGTAGTAGGTTCAGGATTCATGATGATTGCTGAAATAAACAACGAAGAAGATTAATCAACTTGTAGAAAAAGGGTACCTGTTATGCACATGATGCATGATATGCTATTTATGTAATGCATTCAAGGGTTCAAAAGTTCAAGTTCATTGTAGACAAAAAGGAACACACATTGTATTAAGAAATAATCTGTTCAATACATCAGGGCCTCATGGGCAAAACATTATAAAATAATTAATCCCAAAAGACACTGCGTATCCTCTTTGGAGCGATGTAGGTGTTGAGAGTCTTTTCCTCGTGAAGTAGACGGGTGAGCTCCAAGACCTTCTTCTCACTGGCATGTAGACTGGTTTCAAGAGAATTCCGTTCTTCCTTGAGTTGGATCCAGCTCTTTTGCATTTCTTCCCAAGATGTTGGCATGTCAGGATGTTGAATGGTGTAGGACACCTCTCCCTCTAAAACTGGCTCTTTGATCACGGGGAGAACATGAGGATATGGCATCACCAGCTTCTGGGAGCGGGCTCGTACCCACTTGAGATAAGGCTCCAGGGGGATGGAGTTCTTGTGCCCCAGTGTCTTGCTATCTACCCTGTTGGGCATCCTCCAAGCTCTGATGAATCTCTGGCGGAGTCCTTGTGCATCGTTGTCGAAGTCAAACACTATGTCAGGAATCAACATGTCATGAGGGCCATCCCTCCGAGCATATCCAAACTGTCTCAATGCCAGACATGGGTTGTAAGTAATGCCCCCTCTAATTCCAAGTAAAGGAACATTAGGAAACTCTCCGCAACAATCAATGATAGTGACATTCTCTCTGGACCGAGAACACCAATGTATATCAGCATGTGTAAGGGTCATCAATCGTTGTGACCATCTCAAACCCCGCTTGTTCTTCAAAACTGATTGTGGAAGGTGCGAAATAAACCACCTTGCCAGGAGAGGAGTGCAGCACATGAGAACACCTCTTTTTCTCATGGTTCGAGTGTAACATGAGTGAAGGATGTCCCCAAGCAACATAGGTATAGGATTCCTGGACATGAATATCTTGACAGCATTGATATCTATAAGTTGATCCGGATTCGGGAACAACACCAACCCATAGACAAGGAGAGCCACAACCTCTTCAAAGGCTTGTAGGTCAAGGGAATTCCAACATTCTTGGGCTTTCTCAAACAGGAACTTTTCCAAGAATCCTTTGATACCACTTCTAACTTCCCAATGTCCCTTGATGTTAGATGGTTGTAGGCGTAATGCTTTAGCAACCTCTTCAAGTTTTGGTCCCCTTTCCGTACCGTTGTAGGGTAGCTGACTGAGAATGGGAACCTTCAGAAGCTGAGAAAACTCTTCCTAAGTAGGCACCAATTGATAATCCGGGAAAGTAAAACAATGGTGCAAATGGTCAAAGAACTGGAACTACACTTTCACCATATCCTCTTCAATGTTGGTATTGACCAAGCTGATGATTCTACCATGTCTGTCACTGAAAGAAGAGCTTCGGGGATCCTGCATGTAAGCTCCTTAAGCTGAGGAGGGACCCTTACAAGGTTGATCTGAATTGTCTTTCTACGGATAGATTCCATGTCCTACAAAACAAGAACAAAGATGAAGATTCGAACCCTTGAAGTGGTTAGTGGATGCATATGATGCTGTATGATGTTATGATGCTATGATAAGAGCACACCACAAGTATCCACAAAAGCAAACATGATAAGGCACACAAGTCACACCAGATAGCCCTTGGAGTTTAGGCCAGCATGAAGTTTGGGGTACTACCCTCTTGAAGTTGGTGGGCTCAAAAACCTGTCCTATCAAAAGTAACCGGGTTCTAAGGAGCTCAATATCATTGGGTTGTTTTCTGTGTTCATTGTTTTGATTTAGCCACTGAACTGGCGATCAAAATATTCCAAGAAAACAACCCTCAATGAGTGTAGTATCGAGTATCAACCAACTTCGGATTGCACCAAAGTCAGTCATCTCACTACCCTAAAGAGGCCAGGATGGTCAAGTAAGGTTCCTAAGGTCAGTTGATGCTTCACGACACCACACGGAGGCCCCGTACTCTCCTTGACTTGACTCAAGGGTTACCGGTACTCGCCAAAGTGCCACATCAACGTAGCAAACTGCTTCAACCGTGTCGGTATACCTCGCACAGTTCCCTCACAGTTTGTTGCTACTTTCTAAAAGGTATCCCCCAGATCCGGGTTAGAATCTATGAAACTCCCAAAACAGGCCCACAATTTTAAAGCAAACAGATCAAGCAATTGAAAACATGATGATGAACTATTCCTAAGGTACACCCCACTTATTAGATGTCCCCAGCAGAGTCGCCAGTTCTGTGATCGGTGGAAATAAAACTGACTGTTTTTTAAGCTGGTTCGCGAAATGTCGCGATAAGCAAGAGTCGCCACCGTCTTTTATGTTCTCCAACATGGAAAGGACAAAAGCACAGCAAAATTCCTTATTCGAGAATGTTTCTCGGTTCGGGAGGTAGATTTATAGAAAGGGAAGGTGTTAACACCCTTTCTATCCGTGGTTATCCACGGGATCTTAGGTACTTGCTCTTATGTTTTCAAAAATTGTTTGCTTTTCAAGTGTGTGTGGGTTTTGAAAAAGTTTTGTTTGAAAAATTTCTAAGTAACTCTTGTATCTGTCATCAAGAGTGTATGAAAAATTTGTTTGAAAACCTTTTGAAAGTGTAAGTGTGAAAAGTATTTTGTTCGTTTGAAAAGAGCAAGTACCCATGAGAATCTACCTACTCTAAGGAATTAGGCTGTGTAAGAGTCCTTTGGATAGTGCTGTCCTACTATTGAGAAGTAGGTAGCACCATCATTGGAGGTGTTCGGGTCAATTCGATTATCGGGACAGTGTGGTCACCGAAGCAATAGTAGGACACCTTAGAAGTAACCCTAATGTCCTAGATCCTTTGTATCCGAGGCAACCGTTTCGAGGCAACTGGATCTTTAGACAAAAGGGCGACCTCTAAGACACCCTATACTTGATGACCACGTTCGAGGAAACCAGTGAGGCGTACCCTAGGAGTGGCAAGTGCTTGTGTGTTGTTTCAGTTTATGTTTATTTTGTACATGTTATTTGTGAGCTACAGATTGATTTTATTTTACATACATTCTTGCAGGCATATTAGCAGTTAAATGGTTTGTAGGAAATAAAGTGCGGAAAAGTAAATCTAGCTATTACACGGCGCGGGTCTATACATCGCCAAAAAAAAACAAAAACCCGTTTTGGAAAATAAAGTGCGAGAATTTAAATAAGGCGATAAAATCATAATTAACTATTACATACTCTGTACAGATACATAAATATAATTAAAAGAAATGAAAGCGCGAAAGAAGATTGAATCGGGAACGTCCTTAGGGTGTTGACCCTTTTTTTGAGAAAGAATTGAATTTTTGTCCCTTTTGTGCAATTAACTAAATTTAAACCTAATTAATAATTAATTAATTAAAAAATGTTTTTTTTTGTATTTTTATGTTTTTTATGAAATAAAACAAAAGGAATTAAAATTAAAAGAAGAAAAAACCTAGTTCTAAATTTATTTTAGTTATTAAGAAAAAGATTAAAGTTGCCTATTTAAACTAATTAATTAATTATAATTTATTTACAAAAAAATAATATGAAATTAATAAATAATAATAATATTAGTTTTTTTGATTTTTTATGAAAAATATTAATTATGTTAATTTTGGTGGTAATAATGATAATTAAAAAAAATAATTAATAACTAAATTAGAAAATATAAAACAAAAAGAAAAAGAATGAACCAAGGGGGGTTTGGGCCAGATTGGAGGTGTTAGGCAGCAATTTCAGGCCCACCAAGCTTTCAGCCACATTTGACTTTTGGAATTGTCCATGGCGTAGTTGACTGAGGATCATGGTAGTCCCCCTTTCTTGGCCTTCAGATTGTTGATTGGGACACATGGCATGATGATGCCTGGAGGCGTATGGTGGACGTCATTGCAAAGCCTGCACATGAACACATTAGGAAAAATATAATCAAAGGTTTGGGGGGACCTGGGAATCGAACCCAGGTCCCAACGATTGCCAGACACGTCCCTCTCCACTGAGCCAAGCGCTGCATCTTGTTAACATAATGGGTAAAGAAAATAATATATGAAGAAATCAATTATGCTGGGAATAAAAAAAGCGCGCATTTGTTTGAATGCTCCAACCATGTGCGTCCACGTCCTTCATCTTCTTCATTTATCTGCAGAAAAACAATCAAGTAGCGGGGGTTTTTAACCCCCACAAACTGCAAATGCCAATAATAGCGATTAGACGTGTAGCACATATAAAAAGGGCGCGAGGGTATCAACGTGTTCGTCTCATCCTGACAAATTTAACCATAGCCATGAGAGGTTCTGATTTTGCTTATGCTGTAAAGCCCTAATTGAGAGCTTCGAAAACCCTAGAATTTAACAATGGTGGTTTTCGTTCCAGGGTACCATAATCAAATTGAATTGTACCAAAAGCTTCGTATAGTCCCTCTGAACACAAAACAATCCACAAAATACGTTAATGATGCATGAATCAAAGGATGCGTTTATGGAAAAAAAATTCAAATCGTGAAACTGTTATCTCAAGATTCCTGGAGTGTTATGGCTTGTTTTTTATTCCAATCCGTTCCTGGGAATGTCAGCAAGGTGTTTGAGTCACTCTAAGGCTTTGAATTATGTTGGAAGGTTGATTTCAGGTTTGACTTTTTTGCTTGATTTTTTGAATATGGTTAGGGTGTTTCTGCAGCAGCTTGTGCGTGAATGAGGTTGGGAAGGCTTGCATATGTATATCTGAATGAAATTAGGTCACATTATGAGCTTGGGATCCATTGCAATTAAGTTTTTGGATTTTGCTTTAACACCATTAAAGGACTTTCCAAGCTTGGTTCAAATTTTGAATTTTATGCATAAATGAGCTTGGCACGAATTTGGTAGGTGGAATATGACACATGAAAGCCATTCAAACCTCAAAGATGCCATTCAATTAATTTCTTTGATTTTATTTAAATTATTATGGATTAAAATGAATTAAATCCATAAAAATTAAATAAAAATGAAAAAATAAATGTTTGGTCTTGAAATTAATCATGGGACACGTGGGTGGCATGACAAGGCTGAATCAAGTGGAAGAAAGTGTGCCCTTTTGTCAAAAATTGAAGTTTCAAGGATAGTTGACTTTTGCCATTTCACAAAAATTTCCCAACTCCTCCAATGCATATCTTGCTCAATTTTGATCATATGAACATGTTCTTGGACATTTTGTAAAGGTCTTGAAGTCCTCTAACCAATGCCTTTGGTCCCATGTCATTTTGATTTACCAATCTAAAGTTATGGTCTTTGACTTAAAATGCCTTTTTGTTGACTTTTGAAAATGACCTATAATGTTGAAATTGATAACTTTTTTTGAGAGCATTTCTTGGACTTGGAATGTGAAGATGAGTTGTAGGAAATGTCATCCCCTTCAAAATGAGCATTGGATGGGATTTTTCTGATGAACCATGCAAAAGTTATGCCTTGGTCAAGTTATAGTTGACTTTTAAGCTGTCCAAAAATGGAAACTTTTGCATCTTGATGATTTTTGAGCCATTCTTGAGGAATCATGATCAAGACTTGATCAAATGATGATTGTGGCTTCAAAATAAGATGTTGACCAAAAATTTTGACTTTTGACTGCCAAATGACCATTTACCCCTACAGTTGATTGTGAGGCAATTAGGGTTTTTGACTGTGCAACATGACCTTGTGAGCCTTGAAACTTGGCATGTAGATGCTTGACAATGTGTATAGGCATGTGGGACTTGATTGAGACCTTGGAAACCTCAACTTCCTTGCAAGAACCAAAACCCTAATTTTGACTGGCTTAGGAGGATTGTTTGACTGTGCAACCCTTGAGTAGACTTGAGCAAATTGAGATGATGCTTGTCAAAACATTGAAGAATATGGGAGGGAAAATTTTGGGGTACAACACTAAGCTTGGGTGAATTGAAATGAAATCAGGAACATCTATTTATAGAAGATGAGGAATGCAGGAAATCATAGGAATGCCCCCCAACTCCTTTTTTTTTTGGGGGGGGGGGACATCGTCCAAAGGTGGCGCCCGCCATGGAGGCCATGGTGCCCGCCATGAGTGTAAATGAAAGGATGTGGGGAACGTGGCAGTTGAGGTCCGCAGGAGGTGGTCCACTTCATGGCCTACCTTATGGATGGCGCCATGGTGGACGCCATGAGTGCAAATTTGACCTAAACTCCTGTTTTTCAGCCTATTTTCCTTCATTTCTTCAAGGGAGCTCTGGATATTTGAAATACCTGAAAAGGAAACAGAAGATAGGCATAGTACGAGAAAACAATAATAAAAAACCTAAATAATATGTGGAATCAGAGTAAAAAACAAGTGTAAAGTAAGTGTTATCAGCTGATGCCAACAAATGCCAAACATTACACAAAATAGAAGTCACCCAAGTCTGTAATAGAAAAGTAGTGAAAGAGCATGTCAAAATTATTTAAAATTTCACCAACCTTTCCCTCCAATTTCCACCTCTCAGCTGATATACAACCAATAAAAACAGTAGAAAAACAAAAAAGAAGAAGAGAGTTTTTTGTGAGGAGAGGAGAAGAGAAAAGAAGACAGCAGAGAAAAGAGAGATAAAAACCCTGTGAGAGGAAGAGAAGAAAAACAGCAGCAAGTATTAAACTGTTTTGAACCATAAGACTGTTTTGAACCATAAAACAGTAATAACCGTAACACTGAAAAAACCAGAAAAAACCAGCAGCAAACAAAACCAAAACTGAGAAACAGAAAACCCTTAACCTATTGTCCAACCTTGCAAGATTTCCCCTAAACCAACCATACAAACACTTAATATACATCACATAGAGATTGATCAAACACAAGAACAATTTCTGTAATACCACTATCATCACCTTCAAAGCAAAAACAATTTTTTTGGCAACTTGACTGAGTTTGACTGGTTCGGGAACTTTGCAGCACAAAGCAAGGTTTGGAGCAGCTTCAAGAAGGTTAAAAGTAGCTTGGCCAATCACCAGTTCACGCTCGGAGACACCCGTGCGTGTTTCAAAGTTTTCACTTTGAGAGGTAAACTTTTTTCAAACTGTAATATCTTTATCCATACATCATTTTCTTTTTGTGTTCCAAAGATATATAACAAAGGATAGATCAAAAGTAGAAAATCAGTTAAAAAATCCAAGACATGGGGCTAACACGGGTACCCGTGTCACATGAAACAACCTGTGTCATCTTTTCTGTTTGAAAATCTAACGAAAAATGCAGGACAGGGTGCTCACACGGGTGCCCGTGTCACAGGACACGGCCTGTGTCAAACTTACTGGAACGAAAATGTGCAAAAAACGCAGGACAAGGTGCTGACACGGGTGCCCATGCCACAGGACATGTCCTGTGTAAGTCTTATTGGGATTAAAAGTCTAATAAAATGGCAGGACAGGGTGATGACACGGGTTCCCATTGTAGCGATAAAAAATGTAGCGGGGTAAATCGGAGATCGAGCTATTAATTAACTTGACTTACAAAAGCAAGAGTCGCTACCTCGCTTTATTATTTGCAAGGGAAAAGGGAAAAGTGAAATAAAACCCTTAAATATGCAATGTAAAGTAATACTTAAAAGTAATGAAAATACAATGCGTTTTTTTGAAAGGAGATCTAGAGTTCGGGGATTGGTTATGCAATGGGAAGGTACTAGCACCCAATGCATCTGCAGTACTCCGCATGAACCTTTTGTAATATCTATTATTTAAAATTATTTGTTTGATTAAAATGGTTTGTTTGGCTAGAAATGGTTTGTTTGGACGATATTTTGAAGATACGATGACCTAGTGTCGATGTTTTGACTTAAAAGGGGTGTGAGTTTTAAAATTGACTTTTTAGGAAAAATTAACTTAAATTTAGAAAAATAATAAAAAAATGAATGAAGGGATTCACACAATCGTATTACATATATTCGATGACATGAAGTCAACAAAGTCAAAACATTTCCCTTAGAAGCAACAATTGAATAATAACAAAATTCAATAAGAGATTAATTAATAAGCATATATTGTTAAACAATTAAATAAATAACCAAAATCAGACAATGACTAAATTACAATAACATGTATTTTAAACAATTAGATAAATAACAAAAATTTTAAATAAAAGATTAATAGCATGTTGACAAAAATAAAAGATTAATTTGTAACAAGCATATTTTTTGAACAATTAAATAAACAACCAAAATTAAATAAAAGATTAATAACATGTTTTTAAATAAATAATAACATGTATTTAAGTAAATAACAAAAATTAAGTAAAATATTAATTTAATAAAAAAACATGTTTTTGTATTTTTATCATGAAATAATTATATATAAAATAAACTAAGTTAATATTTATTATCAAGTTTATTTAATAAAATTGGAAATAAGGCTAAAAGAATCAAGAAAAACAGAAAAAACGGCCTAGCTGAGAGTTGAATCTGGGTCCACTAGATTACTGCAAACGTGCCTTGCCAACTGAAGTGTATTGCTTATTCATTATTAATACGATTTAATTAATAGAAAAGGGTGAAAATGGTTGAGGAAATTGGGCCAACAAGCCTAATGGGATGACCCGACTGGGAAAAGGAAAAGAAGGGTTTTCGAAAACCCTAGAGTAAAAGCGCTATTGGTTTTGTTGTATCATTCAGAAGAGAAATCAGAATAAACATTAATACTATTATTAAAACTTGTTCTTGTGCTGTACTGTAGAAACAAAAATTGAAAAGAAAATCTCTCTCTAAATCAACTTCATCTTCCTCTTTCCTTATGCTTCACCGTAAATAAAACACTCTCTCCTCTTGATTTCGTAACAGAAACGATCCCCCTCTCTCTTTCTTACGCATCATCACCTCTCAACCTCTTGCTCTCTTCTTCATCTCAATGATTGAACAACTCAACATTCTCCCTCCGCCTTCGTTAGCTTCGATCGAATGTTATATTCCACACTCCTGGCCGCTTTAGAGCTAGGGTTTTGTTATCAAGACCAAAGAAGAAATCAACATTGGATTGAGGTTTAAGTAGATCGGGTTGAGAAATAGAAATAAAACCAGAATTTGGAGTGATGAATATAAAAAGCCTCATTCGAACTGGTTTTGATGAAGGACAATAGAGGCTATTGTACTCATGCATGAGGTGTTCGAGATCGTCTTCTGTTGTGACAGAGATAAGAGCGTCGAGTTCTTCACTGGGAAGCTGGTACTTGAAACTTATCTCTAGTGGAATAGCATCGCAGAGAGTGGAGAGCTTGGAGAAGAAGGCTTGGAATTTGATGTTTCGGCCAACGACTAATATTTGGTGTCGCCGCCGATATAAGAAAGTTGATTATCATAGTTGCATGGTTGGATATAGATATGATGGAGGATATTTATGGGTGTCACGGTAGGGATGCTAAAGGTGAGCATCGTAGAGGATTGAAATGGAAGTGGGATGCTATAAGTGGTATTCGGTTGTTGTGAGCAGACGATGTTGGTGTTAAGTGAAAGGAATCTGCGCAGATAAAGGAAGTGATAACGAGGGAGTGTGCTATAAGCAGTGTTCCAATGGGAGTTATGGTGGATTATTGTTTAAGGGAAGTCAATGGGTAGTGGTAGGAATTGGTTGAAAAACGTGGAGTATAAGGATGTACGAGGTTGAAGGGATAACTGGGTTGAGTTGAGGGAGAAAAAGGGTTGTTGTTAACAGGAAATAGGTTTAAAAGTTGGATGATGGTGATAGTCTGTAAGCTAAAGGCCGAAAATGGCGCAGGGGGTGTATGTTTCTCTTATGCATAGTGACGGAGGGAGTACCAGAGTGTGAAGGAGGGATGGACAGAGGGGGGTATGTGAGCAGGGAGATGTGGCAGTGATTCTCTGTCTGGGACTTGAATTCAGAAAAACAGAAGGCAATTTCTTATATCTCTTAATTTTGGTGTTATTTCCATATGTTGCGTCTGCTGTCTATTGTTATTATTATGCTTCTAACATTTCTACATACCAGCAAATTGTAGCAACTCAAAAAATTGCAGCAAAGGAATAAGATAAATCCAACATCGTATGACAAAAAAGTGGTGTAGAAGAAGATTCAAACATGGATATAAAGTAAAAATACCTATCGGAGTTCTCCGATGGAGCTTCCAAACAGTAAGTTTTCTCTCATTGAATTTTCTTTGTTTCTCTTACTGAATTTTTCTGTGTTTCTCTTGCTGAATTTATTGTGTTTCTCTTGCTGAATTTTTTGTCTTTGAATTTTTCTGTTGTTCCCCTTGAATTTTTTTCTGTCTTATTTCTATCCATGAAGGGGGTTTTATACTGAAAGAACAAAGCATTTAGGGGGGAAAACAATAGGGTATTTGAACTATTTTGACAAACTATTTTGATGCTTTGTTCATACAATTTTATTTAGCCATATTGATGCAAATTCTGGGCTGTTTTGATGTAGAGCAGTAGGCTGTAGCAGACTGGTTTACAACAGATTTGTTTGTATTTTCATAGCAGTTTTGGCAGCATTTGGGTCTGCTATAGGTTGCTGCTTTTTTGGACTGTTTGTAGCATTTTTATAACAGTTTGGGACTGTTTTGCTGTATTATTTGGGATTGTTTTTCTGTATTTTTTGGGAATGTTTTGCTGCATTTTTGGACAGCAAAATACCACAAAAATTGGACTTTTATTGTATTGCAACATGGCTGGAAAATATGGGCAGCAACATGATATTGAGCTGGAACTTTAGGAGATTAGAAATAATAGTTTGTACAACTTGTAATTCCTTGTAACTTTGTAGTGATAAATCCAAATAAAATTGTAACACGAATAGATAATTGTTCTTCAATATAATTCTCTCAATTCTTTTTTAATTGTATACATCTTGGATCATTATTCATCTTGATGAAATTCAAAATCTTCCACTTGGATTTGGAAAATAATGATTGATACTTGAATGAATTTTTGATTGATGAATAAACAATAGTGCAAGCCTTAAGACTTCAATCTTGCATTTCGTAATAGAGATCCAAATAACTTTCATGAATTGATCTTGTAATAAAATTGTAACCATCATGTATTTATTCTTGTGATGAATGATTATTCTTGAATCAAGTTTCTTTTTTCCAATACCTTCTTGAATAAATGCCTCATGTGAATTCAAATGGACATGATGTGAATCCATCAAAATAATCACACAAAAATAATCTTGAATAAATATTAATGAGATGAACGATTCTTTTTGAAAGAGCCCCTTTGATAACTTCTATTTAATTAACACTTGAATTCACATGATGAAAATTCCAAGCATTAAAAATAAATTCTTCCAAAGCGATCTTGAATTTAATCATCCCACTCTAACGAAATTCAACCCGCGTCAATGTAAGTATAAGAAATCGAACCATACTTAAAAGTTTTGAATAATCACTAGAAAAGGGATTTGAGGCGAAATGTTATCGCATTGAGAACTTGGCACAATGAACTGAACTTAGAGATCTAGAAACTCTTAAATCATGACAGACATCCCATAAAGGCTTTTCCTGGCTTCCTAAACACAATTCATCTTCGAATTTTAAAGAAACCTGCAGATTACTTTTAGTCGAAGCATTTGGAATTCACTTTCATAGCTTGATCATGGAACCTAGACCATTCCTTTTGAAGAATTTTGGAAAATCTTGAGGCCATCTGTTGGACAGAGCATGGAAATAAACACACGATTCCCTTGATGAATCAGTCTTCGAGAATCAACGATCAACTGTACTTCTGGATTGAGAGGCTCGAAACCCTAATTGAGACGCGATGCATGATGCTCTTGATTCAAACCTATTTCTGCACATGAAATCAAAGAAACAAAAAAAAACATACACTTCGTACTTGATTAGAAGTTAGTCATGCATAAGATAAAATGCTCGAAGGTGAAACGTTCGAAACCCACCATATTTTGTGACGTTGATGTATATAACAAAAAATGCAAATGAAGATTGAATCTTAGGTAAAAAATTGGGGTTAGAAACCCGTGTCACAGGACACGGCCTGTGTCAGCTCAGTTGGGACAAAAGAAAAGAAGCATGCGTGTATTATTACAGGGGCCTGGCACGGGTGCTTGTGTCAGACCAAACACCAGAATATGGATTTATTTTGGAGTTTTTGCTATTATTTTCATTCAATTTGGTTGTAATAAGTAATTAGGATTTTACTCATCTCCATTCATAAACTTGTACCCCCGTCCCCATATGATTGTAATAGCTTAAGGTTTATTTCTTTGTATGTTTTAATTGTTGCTTAATTATGCATATGTCATTCAATTGGAACACATGGCCTCCTCTTGGGATCATACTCAATGAAAAGGTATCCACTTACAAATGCACACTTGCGCATATTTCATAGCTTGGTCCCGGGCTTTCTTACGGTGACAACTATTTGATCGGTTGTTTCAATTGGTCGTTTAGAATACTAGCGCAATGCTAGTCCCACTTTCTAAGAGCATGAAAATAGCAACCTTGTATGGGCTTTTGATTTTTATCTTATCCATTGAAGCAACTTCTCTCCCCTTGGTTCACATACCAAACATCTTCTTAAAGGGTTTCATGGTTGAGTTTGGGCATGGCCATTCTCACGAGGTTAATCAAGTCTTGCCTTTGGTTAACCATAACCCGAATCAATCACTTTGGTCCATATACCAAGTGTTTCCATGCACCAAAAGGGTCTCATAGTTGAGGGTAGGATCACCTACTCTCGTGAGATTAATCAAGTACACCCCTTGGTTAATCATAACCCGATTCAAATCTTATACACCAAGCATTCCATTTACTCCTTTCATAATACTACTCATCACTTTTGCCATGATCACTCTTCACAAACATTGTTTCCTCTTTATAACATGCTCCCTTAGGATGATAATTTCCTCTTCTTTAATATGTGAACTAATTAGACCTTAGGTTGGAACCCATGCATGATAACATTAGGACTTTTCTTTTGTAATTAAGATTAAAACTTATCCTTCACAAATAAAAAATCCAAAAACATTTAATCATTACTCAAATTCATTCTAAAACTCGTAAAAAACTCAACCAATCAAAACCTCCTCAAAGGGGCATGTTATCTCTGTTCTACCGTGGTACAGGCCATGCCTATTGCTAGAATGCGTGCGTTAATGTCACCCACCAAAAAACACCAACAAACCAACATTTCCTAGAAGAACTACGATTTTCTGATTCTTTCACTAGATATGTAGGCAAAGGGTGGCGAGACCCTCACGAACGTAATAATAAAAAACCATTTAGTTCCCCTTAAGTAAGTATAGTTAAAGATTAACACACCCTTAGAAGCAAATAAAAAAAATGGATCTTGTTGAGTACAACAGATGTGAGGGGTGCTAATACCTTATCCTCGCATAACCGACTCCCTTACCCTTTCTCTTGGTCGTAAGTCCATATTATCCATCCTCTTGGGGTTTTCTCAATATTTCCCCTTCCTTCTGGATAAATAAAGTTAAGTGGCGGCTCTGTGTTTTCTGCTGGTAGCTTCAATGACAGAACTTTGTGAGGAATTCAAGATTATCCATCACAATTCATCTCTTTACAGGCCTAAGATGAATGGGGTTGTTGAAACTGCTAATAAAAACATTAAGAAGATCATATAGAAGATATTTATTACCTATAAGGATTGGCATGAGATGTTCCCTTTTGCTTTACATGTGTATCGTACATCCATCCATACTTCAACAGGGGCAATCCCATTCTCTCTTGTGTATGGTATGGAAACAGTGCTCCCCGTTGAGGTTAAGATTCCCTCTTTGTATGTAATAATGGAAACCAAGTGGTTAGAGGCTAAATGGGTCCAAAACAGGTTTGAGCAGTTGAATTTGATTGAAGAAAAGAGAATGAAGGCCTTGTGTCATGGTCAGTTATATCTAAAAAGAATGAATAAAGCTTTTGATAAGAAGGTCAAGCCTCGTGAACTCAGAGAAGGTGACCTCGTGCTCAGAAAAATCAAGTCTTTTAACATTGATTCTAGGGGCAAGTGGATTCCCAATTATGAAGCCAATATGTTGTCAAGAAAGCCTTCTTTAGCGGTGCATTGATTCTTGAAACTATGGATGGTGAGGAGTTCCCACGTCCTATGAATGCTGACACAGTCAAGAAATACTTCGCCTAAAGAAATAAAAGAAAAACTCGCTAAGTTAAAAACTCGAAAGGGCGGCTAAGGAAAAAAAGAACATCTCGGTAGGCTAAAAACTCGAAAGGGTCGTCTAGGCAAAAGTTAGATACATAAACAGAATAAATCTTCCCGATAGGTTGAAAACCCACGAGGGAAACCTAGGCAAAAGTTAGGGATTTCTTGGAGCAAGAATCTTCTTGGATTCTCATCACACTTCAACTGAAGCCTATTCTCAGGAGTTCAAAGTTGTTAGGAACAATATTGGTCATTGTCTTTCAATGTATCTATTCCATGTATTTACCATTTTCCAAAACTTTGTAATCATCTGTGGAGTCTCGCCATGTGCGTACTACCATTCTATTAATAAAGTTTGAGCCTTTATCTAATTCCTTGTATTTCTTATTTTATTTTGGTTACAAATTTTTTATTTATTATTGATAGTAATTTTCAAAACAAAAGACTTAATAATAAAAACATGTTTTTGAAAAGAATTTGCAAAATACTTTTTACTTCAATTATGTCATTCAAGTGGGACAAAAGTAGTGGTTCCAAGGATGGATGAACTCTGAAGTTTTGAAAATATTCCCCAAGAGGTATTCATGGGTTACTCTTGTTGATATGTGCATAGTGCACCCGTGATTGTTCCTTGGATAGTAGGATTTCATACCATTTGATATGTGTTGTGGTGTTGGGGTTGTGATCCCATTTTCCCCAATTAAGTCTTCGTTCAAATTTCCTCTAAGTTGTTATATGGTTCTGGGTTTGGGTGGTTTGATAACTTTATCCCATATTCTCCAGTCAGGTCTTGTTGCAGATTTCTCCAGCTGAGTGTGATTCTTTCCCCAGCTAGGATGTGATCATGAAGAAATTGTAAAGTTAAGAGGCCTTTGTCATTTATTGGTTTCTTTCTCCCTTTTGTGTGTTGAGAATGGATGAAGAATCTTTGGCAAAATATTTCTCTCTCCAATTATGACATTGTTGTTGTTATGTGCTCCCTAGGTAGCCAGACTAGGGCATTATCTTTTCTAATAAGTGTTGGAAGAACTGTCAACTTTTTGGGGTTTCTCCTGCCAAGTGTTGAATTTGATTTAAAATTCACATAACTTTGACTTCTTGTTATGATGTTAACTTCTTAATTCCCCAAATGAAGCGAAGATGATGCTTATCTCTAAAGGTGTTATCCCCATGAAGTTTTATAATTTATCCCCAGAGAAGTTTGCACAACCATTACTCTTGATATTGAAGATCGTATTTGGGCTCCCCTTGGCGAGGTGACTTTGTCTTCCCTAGTGAAGTCAGTATGGAATCTCCAGTCCGAATCTTGACGATGTGGTTTTTTCTTCCTTAGTGAAGTATGTATGTTATTCCCCAGTGAAATCTAGATGAGGGTGTTATATCCCTGCAACTGCATTAGTTTATCGCTATCAGATTGTGCTGGGATTATTTTCAAGCCATGTTTATTCCCATTGAATTTAACACGTGAAGTAGGACTTTGTTTCCTCAGTTGATGCTTACTCTCTTATGGAATCTTCATCCTGAATGAGTTGAGTCTTGTCCTTACCCAAGTTGGTTTTGTCTAGTTATCCCTAGTGCAATGTGTTTGTTTTTTCATCATGCATACAATAACATCCATACACTCATACATACATCATGCATAGCTGAATTAAAATTCATTGCTCATTTGCATTCATTAAAGTTTTTGTTAGCATATTATCCTTTTTGCAGAGTTATGTTATCCTCTCTCCAATAAATTGTCAATCTTAAGCAGAAAGTGTATATCCTTTCAATTTCCCCTTTGAGTTATCCCTCGTAGAATAATTTTGCTTTAGCCTTCCTAACCAGATCATTACCTAGGTGGAATTTGAGGCAACTGCAAAAGTGAGATCGAAGACTTCAAAGGTGACCTCAGCAAGGAATTTGAAATGTCTGATTTGGGTGACATTTCATATTTCCTCATGTCATATCCCAAATTTGTCCTACCCTTTTATAAGGATCATCTGGCTTATGCATCTCGAATCCTTCGTGCACATACTTCTCATTAGGTCATCTAACATTACATGCATCATTAATGAGAAAATGGTCACAGGAATCAAGGTATTTCTTTTCGGAAGTTACACACAAAAAGATTGTTCCGTCGGGCAGTATAACAAGGAAAAAAATCTGGTTTTTCAAGTTTTAAAGGTGTTCCATATGTTTTGCAAGCTATCAAAAGTAATAATCAATCAATCCATCATCATGTCAAGCTCTCATGTATGTCAACACACTCTGAATTGCGGAGAAATCAAGTGTTTCAGTGAATTTAGGATGGTGCGAACCACGAACAACATTTTTGATGGTTTGATCTTAGAAATTCACAACTTGCAATTGGGATACTATTTTGAAATGGTTCCTTAGGCCTTGGAACAGTCTCTGTATTTTCTTCATTTCATCTGTTCAGACCGGAAGCCTATTCTATGAAGAAAATCTCCAAATAACTTGATTTCCCTGAAATGGTATTTGAATTTAATGACTGGTTATATCTTGGGTATTCAGAAATTCATAACTTTCATCTAATTCATTGTTTTCAGTTAATTCTTCGAGCATTGAGACTGTCTTGATTTTCTTATCGTTTCTTGTGTTAGGATCAGAGAGTAGTTTTGTGAAGAGACCTCCGAGAATTTTAATTCTTTGAAGACAATGTACTGGATTTAATTGTTGGTCCGCCATTTCACGGGTAATAAAAAATTCATAACTTATGATTGTAATACTATTTTTGGAGCGGTTCTTGAGGCGTTAAAATCATCCTAATATTGTCTTCAATTCGTATGTTCGGTTGGAAGCTGATTCGGTAAGGAAGAACTCCGAATGTGCAAATAGTTTGAAAAGATATAGTAGAAATACAACGGAAAACGGTGAGTTGAACCGTTATTTTTTAGACGTTAAAAAATTCATAACTTCCACCCGGTTCAATGTTTTTTAGTGGTTCTTTGGGTGAAAAATTTGTCTTAATGCCATCTTCATTTCTTATGTTTGGGTCGAAGACTGATTCTTTAAGGAATACCCTCGGAAATGAGAATTACCAGTGAAAATATTATGCTGAACCATTTTTTTTCATCGTTTCTCGATATTATAAATATCATAACTTCTTCGATTTTTATCGTATTGAGATAATTCTTTCGGCATAATTTCACAAATGATGTTGGCTACAAATTTGCTTCAGAGCTCGAGTTCAGATTCAGCTCTGAAGACTTCGGTTCATGGTTCGCATCACAAACTGAATAGTGGAAAATTCTACATTATTGGAAAATACAGTGTTAGAGCCAATGTTTCTCGCCATTCAAAAACTCATAACTTGTCGTTGTAACCGGTTTGAAAATTAGAGTCGCCACCCTTAATTTTTATCCTAAGGAAGGGAGTATAAAGGATAACCCTAATTTTGTCAGAGATTCTAAGTTATTGGACCCGTTCTTAGACGAAGGGAAGGTGTTAGGAACCCCTCATCTACCTTGTTCACAAGGATACTAGGGTTTACAATTACAATTTTAGGGAATAGGGTTTTAATTTTTATTAGGGGAACTCGCCACGATTTTAGTTGTATGCCTACGTATCCTCTTAGGAGGAATCATCGTCCCCAATTCGTAGTTCATAGTTGGTTGGTGTTTTTTATGGATTACGAAGATATTTGAATTCCCCTTTGTACTTAGTCTAGGTGTGTGATTAGTGGAGTAGTTAGACGAAGTACGTAGTTGAAAAAAATATTATCGTAGTTCTTTTTGAAAATTGACTGTTGAGTTAATCGATTATGAAAAAGAGTTTAGTGTTGGTTAAATATTTTTTAATGTATTAATTATAAAAAATATCTTATTAATGAATGATTAAAATGATTTTAATGCAATAAAATAAATATTTGGATGAGTTTAGAAAATAAATATTGATTTTATAATAATAATAAATATTTGGATGAGGTTTTAAAAAATAATATTTGATTTATAATAATAATTGAATAATATTAAAATTATAAATATATTAAAATAAAAAATAATAATTATAATAAATATAAATAAAAAAGAATTAAATTTAAAAATACAGGGGGTGTAAATTAGGTTTGGCTAGCAAAACAGGGGTATAGGTAGTAGGGCCTTGAATTTAGATATTGAATTCAGGACCAACGCAGGGGGTGTAAATGTAGATTGTGTAGCAAATGTTGGAGGTACAGGGAGTAAGGGTCCAAGTCCAAATGTTGGACTTGGCCTATTAGGCTGGGGGGGTGAGTTCTGCGCCTGTTAGTAATACAAAAACAAGGGAAGGTGCGAGTATCACGGGCCTGTCCCAAAGTGTTTTGTGGCCCGTTTAGACAGGGTGTAGGAGAGTGCATGGTGTTATAATGGGCGTGTGAATCAGGAGCATTTGATGATGATATAAAGGTAGTGGTGGGAGGCGCATGGTGTGGGTTATGGACGTGCGGACACTAAATCAGGGGACGTTTATAAAAATGGATCACTGAGCTGAGAGCCCATTTTTTTCCCTTTCTTTCTCTCTTCGTTCTATCTCTCATACAAAGTTCTAGAGAGATAGAGGATCTTATCTCTCTCTAACTCACCACCATTCAGAAATCGCCTTGGCCGTGTCGGCCTCCAGGAATCATCCTGAAACAAACGTGAACCCATAATTTTGGTTGATATTTAACCGGAATCTTCATCCCAAACCGAGATCTTTATTCATCCCAAGAACCCTAGGCGTTTTAGTATGAAACCTAACAACAACAAACCTCACCATAAGAACCCTATGCATTCTAAACCTAACCCTAAGGTTCTGCTATGAACCCTAACAACAATCCCAACCTAAAAAAAGAAACATGAAGAACCCTAAACCTATATCCTTAGAACCCTAACCCTAAGATCTAAGAACCCTAACCCTAAGTTTGAACCCTAAATTTCCAAAATTGGCAAAACCCCAACCATGCAAAGATCAAAACAAGCAATTGAGAGCCCTAAAGCTAAGTGATTTGTGTTTACCTCTTCTTCCGTGATACTGGTTGTATGTTTGATTTCCCAAATCTACTTCTGATCTTTACCTATTTCTCTTTTGTTTATAGGTATCCAGGTGATGGCACTGTAGTGGTGGTGCAGCAGAGCCTTTTAGGGTTTCAAATATTGAAGCCCTAAAGCTCTTTCCTTCTCCTTACGATCTAGTGTTTTCTTTTTACCTCCTTCATAAATTTTCTCCCTCTGTCGAACTTTTCTTCTGTAAAAACTCTCTTCTCCACCTTTTCTCCCCCTTCTAATAATTTTTTTAGGTCTTCTTATAGTGTTCAAGTTTAGACAGATTAGAGAGGTTTTTAATGGTTGTCGTTATTTTTAGAGAATTAGGGATTTAGAGATTCATTTCTAATTGATTATAGATTGTAATTGATCTATACTTTAAATTTTGATAAGATTTAATTTTGATTCTGTTTTGATTCTGTATTAGGTTCAATTATGTATTAAGTTCCTGAATAATCCAGTGTGAAGATTTGATTTGTTTTGGTTTTGTATTGGTTCTGTTGTAAATTTTTGGTAATTTCCAAGGGAAATATTTGATTCGCTCTGAACAGTATTTATTTTTAGTAATAAAACATGTGTTTTCTTTTTTTTTTTCCTTTCAATCTGAACAGTACACATTTTTGATTTGGATTGGGCCTGTTTGGGGTTGGGCTTGAAATGATAAAGGTTTCATTTTTTTAGTAAATTCTTTCAAATAAAAAAAATGACTATGACCTTAATTAAGTTGTAATAATAATAATTGTTTTAATAATAATAATATGATGATTATCTATAAACAAAACAATTTCTAAAAACCTGAAATGGGTCAATTATCTAATTTATTGGGCCTTAAACAAAAGTGGATTGCTTATGGGCCTCTCTAAACTAAAACATACCCCTTTCTTATTTAAAACGAGCCTTAATACCATAGCGGCCCCTCATACAATATGCATACCCCCTTCTATAGAACTATAAATGGGCCAATAACTTAACAAATACACCCCCTTGCAAGAGAACCTGAATGGGCTTCAACAATTTACATGGGTCTTTTTTTATTAATAAAGGCCCATTAGTTCTTAATAAGGTGAAAAAAACCATATTTTATAAACTTAAACCCCATGAATATATTTGAATACATTATAAAGCAAATGATTATTCTGGAAATTAATAAGGGATAAAAGATTAGAAATCAGTAGAGAAATTTTGTGGTATGATAACTTCCCCTATTTAATTACCTTTCCATTGAATAATGTGAGAATACGCAAGTCTCACATGCTCTAATCAAAAGTTTATTAAATAATGGAAGACCCCAAAATTTGTCTGAAAGATTATAAGGATACGTTGTATAGTGTTCCCATGGGTATGGAGAGTAGGCATAGATGATGATGTATCATCTTACCAGTTGTGATACAGTGGGAGAACTGACTTGGTTGTTTTACGTTTGATCGCAGATATTGCGGATAATAAGATTCACCACCGACTTTTCTTTTATCCTGTTGTACCCCAAAATTTGTCCTCCCATATTTCTCAACACATGGCAAGGGAGGTCCCCAAATTCCTCAAGGAAGTTCAAGTATTGACCAGACAAACTCTCTCCTAAGGCAATATACCTCAAATTAGGGTTTCCATCTTCATTAAGATGTGTGAACCACAAAGGACTCAAATTCTCACCGTTGTCCTAATATGTTCTCAAGATCATCCATGTCAAGTTTCAAGCCTTGCAGAAGAAGTTTGCTCAGTCAATTGCTCAAATGCCTGAAAATCAAATGTACTAGGTCAAAAGTCAACTGTGGCCCACATACAGTCAAACTTCAAGATTTTTGGTCAACGTCCTCATTTTGAAGTATTATCCATAATTTGATCAAGGGTTGATCATGATTCCTCAAGGATTGCTCACAATTCATCAAAACCCAAATGTTGCTAAATTAGGGTTTTACAGGAAAAGTCAACCCAACTTTGACCAAGCATAACTTTCTCATACTTTATCAGAAATGACCCATCAAAAGCAAATTTTGAAGAAGATGCAATTACTTACAATTCATCTTCATCTCCCAAGTCTAGAATATGAACTCACAAAAAGATATGAATTTTGACATTATAGGTCCTTTTGAAAAGTCAATAAAAACACCTTTTGGGTCAAAGCTTCATACATGAACATGGAAGAATAAATTGATATGAGATCAAAAGGGTTGCTTAGAGGACATCCTAATATTTCTAAAAATTTCAAGAACACCTCTCTAGGGTCAAAATTTAGAGAGTAGTGCATTGGCCAAGTTGACCATTTTTGCAAAATTGTCAAAAGTCAAATGTTTTTAAATTTGCATTTTTTGCTAAATGGGCCCAACTTTTTATGCTTGCACCTCAATTATAATGTGTTCCACGACTCAAATGTTCATTCACCCATTATGTGCTTCATTTTTCAATTTATTTTGATTTTTCATTAATTAAAAAGTGAATTAAATCAAATAAATGATGAAAATTAACAAAGATATGATTTGATTTGTTTTTTTGGACAGATTGGCAATCAAGATGTGCTGAGTAAACAAGAGAAAATCGAATCAAGGGAAATTGATACAAGAAAAGCATGATTTGGCACAAAATGGCAACATATCATATAGCTTGCAAATCAAATCAAATCTTGGATAAATGAAAAGATTTAGTCCAAGTTTGTTAACCTAATTCACTCTAGGTTATATAATGAAGAATTCCAGATCAAAAAACAAGGTTTAGAGGTCATGAGAGGCATAGAACAAAACTCAAAAAGTTGGAAAAAGTGTGAACTGGTTTTCACTCCACAGGCCATCTCAAGCCATCTTAGCTATCCCAATCCATTGCTGGACGTCCCAGGAAGCTGTCCCAATCATTTGCAAGGCCTGAAACACCCATAAACGCGCGCTACACTTCATACGGTTTGGCATATTTTTTCAATTCGATTATCACAATTCTTGCACCATTGGCACTTTTGATTGTTATATTCATGTTTATCATCATGTTTGCAAGCTAACCATGTCATTTAATTGCGATTTTTATGCCTGTACACGATGTTGCCATTGCTAGGGTTTCTGAGTTATTTTTAGGGTCTTTTTGTACAAGCAAAATTAGGCTTTAAATCAAGTACTATGATGCGCGTGAGGGTGAGACGAGTTGATTGGTACCATTACTTTTCATTTATCTTGCTCGTATGCAATTTTTGAGATGAACAAGGTTATACCTACAATGAACGTCTTAAGGTAAAAGTCTTTTTTTCTAAAGCGACGGTTGCAAGGAAGAAGACGCTGGCGTGTCAAGCAACCATTGGAACGTTTGAATATCACTCGTTTTTTTGACCCAACTATCTTGTTTTGCGTATTATGTTTTGTTTGTATTATGTTAACAAATTAACATTCCAGCAAAGCTTGCAAGGCATCACTGGAGGCGATCATAGGGACCTGGGTTCGATCCCCAGGTCCCAGCGTTTCATTTATTTTATTTTCATTCAATGGATCCAATGCATTACACTATCCAACGACCACCATACTCAATCAACATCCATCCATGTGATCCAGCGTATCATCATATCCCACGCCTCTCCAATGAAGGACCATGGTGTGCCACAAAGTCAACATTGCACCAGATCAAACATGGTCAACCAGGCTTGGAGTATTTGGGCCAAAGATTTTCAGTTCCACACCCCCAGCATGCTATTCACCACATGCCCCTTTCTTCCCTTTTTTATTTCTTCTTATTTTAAATTATTTTATTATTTTCCTTAATTATTTTAATTAACAAAAATAAATCACTTTCTTTATTTTTTTCAAAAAATCAAAAAATCAAGAATTCACAAAAATTAGAATTAGTTTTTTTTAATCAAATTTAATTTTGTTAATTAATTAGATTAATATTAAAACTAGGTTAACTTTAATTTTTTTTCACCATTAAAATAAAATTAGAAATTAGGTTAACTCTTGATTTAATTTTTCTCTTTTTTCTAAAATAAAACAAAAAAAAATACAAAATAGGTTTTTTAGAATTAATTAATTTATTTTCAAAAAAAGTTAACATTAATTAGAACTTAGGATTTTCTTTTAATTTAATTCTCCATTATTTTCTCAAATAACAAAATATGACAGAAAAAAACATTTTTTTAATCGCAAGTAGGATTAGTCGAAGGGTCAAAACCATAATCGCCTCAGATTTAATTCGCCGCGCGGTTCTTAATTATTTTGCCATTATTTTGTAATTGTTCAGGGTTTGTAATAGTTAACTTAGGGTTTTTATTTTACTGTTTAAATCCCTGATTTTTGGTTATGTAATTAATCCCCCTCCCCAAAGCCTTGTAATAGCTAGGTTTATTTTCTCGCATATTTAATTCCCGCAAATATTTAACTGTCTAGATGTATGCTAATAGGATTGTATGGCAAGAATGCATGACAAAAATTAAAATGGTTAGAAAACCCTAATGTGCAAAGATAAATAACTGAAACAAATCACTCGCATATATTCACTCTTAGGGTATACTCTCACTTTGGTTGCCTTCGGTAAACGATCATTAAGCATATGATGTCTTAGTGGTTTCCCTCCCGTCTAAAAAGATCAAATGTCCAATTTGAATGTTGCCTCGGAAATGTTGCCTCGAAAAGATCTTAAGACTCTAGGGTTACTACTAAGGTGTCCTAATATTGCTTTAGTGACCGTACGTCCCTTTCGTATAACCCTTACGAATTCTAACGACGGTGCTGCCTATTTTTCAATAGTGGGATAGCGCTGTCTAAAGGAAACAAGAATAGAAACGATCTTTTTCCGAGTAGGTAGATGCTAGTAGGTACTTGCCTAAAACAAAAACTTTTTCACACTTACACTTTTCAAAACAATTTTCAAAACAAACTTCGTCACACCCTTGAGGACTGATACAAGGGTTATCACGAAGTAAAACATTTTTCAAAAACAAGCAAAAAAACACAAGAAATTTAAAAATGAGCAAGTACCTAAGAGTCCATGGAAAACCATGGATAGAAAGGGTGCTAACACCTTCCCTTTCTATAATCTACCCCCCGTACT
Organism: Vicia faba; assembly: GCA_948472305.1. NCBI lineage: Eukaryota > Viridiplantae > Streptophyta > Magnoliopsida > Fabales > Fabaceae > Vicia > Vicia faba. Next base: position 1,356,848,495 of record OX451735.1, read on the forward strand.
CAGAAACATCTCGAAAAAGGTTTTTTCTGTTCTTTTTCCTTTTCCTGATTGGATAAAATAAAATTCGGTGGCGACTCTTGCTTACCGCGACATTTTGCAAACAAAAAACGCAAACCAGTATTAACAGTCGGTTCTGCCACCGTATCACAGAACTAGAGACTCTGCTGGGGAATTATAAGTGGGGTATACCTTAGGATCTAGGTCATTAAAATTGCTTCTCTTGATTGCTTTGTTTACTTTATTTTTAAGGGTTTTGTTTGGGGTTACTATAGATCCTACACCCGGATCTGGGGAATACCTTTTAGGTAAGTAGCAATAGACTGTGAGGGAACTGTACGACATAGACCAATACGGTTGAAGCAGTAGCTACGTTGGTGTGGCACTTTGGTTGGTATCGGTATCCCTTATGGTGAAACGAGGAGAATACGGGGCCGCTGCGTGGTGTCGTGAAGCATCAACTGACCTTAGAACCTTTAATTGCATAACTTGGCCATTAGAAAGTAGCGAGATATCCGGCCTCGGTGTAGAGCTGAGAACTTGTTGATACTCGATGCTACACTCATTAAGATCATACTTTCATAATATTTCGGCCGCAAGAAAAGATTGCGTGAGCTGAAACCATGACTGATAAAGGATGGTCAGTGATATTGAGATCCTCTAGAACCCGATTACTTTTCTAGGACAGGTTTGAAACCAACTTAACTTCAAGAGGGTATTACCTTTGACCTCTTGCAAGCCTTAAACCTAAGGGCTTTGTGTGATTTGACTGTGTTTGTAATACATGTGTTTGCTATACCTGTGATTTATCATGACATCATGCATCATAACATGGCATTCATGCTTCATTGCACTAACCATTTCAAAGACCAAGGCAATTTATCTTTGTTCTGTTTTGCAGATCATGGCTTCCGTACATAGAAATACTATCCGAATCAGCTTTGTGAAGATACCTTCCCATCTCAAAGAGCTAGTATCAAGAGTTTCTGAAACTTCTATTTTCATTAAGAGACACGGTCAACTTCTCAGCATGGTTACTTCAAACTTTAATGAACATATGATGAGCGTAATTTTTCAGTTCTTTGATCCCAAGCATCACTGCTTCACCTTTCCAGATTATCAGTTGGTACCCACCTTGGAAGAATTCTCTCAGCTATTGGGCATACCCATTCTTGAACAGGTACCCTTCAAAGGTATAGAAGAAGTTCCTAAGCCAGAAGTCATTGCCTCAACTTTTCATTTGAGACGGGCCGACGTGTATCTAATTGGGAAACTTGAAGCGGAGTTGAGGGTTTTCTAGCCAAATTTCTGATAGACAAGGCCCAGTTATTTTGGGATGATATGGATTTTCAGGCTTTTGAGGAAGTCTTGGCTCTTCTTATCTATGGTTTAGTTCTCATCCCTAATTCGGACTCCTTCGTAGATGTGAATGCTATCAAGATTTTCCTTTCTCGCAACCCTGTGCCTACCTTGCTTGGAGATATTTTGCACACTCTCCATACTTGTACCATGAAAGGAAGATGTACTCTTATGTGCTGCATGTCGTTGCTGTCGAGGTGGTTTATTTCTCACCTCCCTAAGTATGTACTGAAGAACAAAGAAGGTTTGGGTTGGTTGCACAGGATAATGTCACTCGCTCATACGGATATTCTTTGGTGTTCCCGAGCTATGGAAGACATTGCTATTATTGACCGTTGTGGGGAGTACTATAATGTCCCATTACTTGGTATCAGAGGGGGTATAACTTACAATCCTTGTCTAGCTTTGTGACAATTTGGTCATGCTCGAAGGGATGTTCCCCATGAGTTACTTATTGAGGGCATTGCATTTAACTATGAGGATGATGTTAATGAGTATCGCCGGAGGTCCATACGAGCTTGGGGCATGGTAAACAGATCTGACCCCAAAGATTTTGGACCAAAGACTTCCATTCCTATGGAGCCTTACCTCTAATGGGTACGAGCTCGTGCCCAGAAGCTTATGATACCTTATGTGGCCGTATTACCAGTGATTGTGGAGCCCACTACTGAAGAAGGCATTCCTTACACGGTTCTCTACCCTTACATGCCCACTGATCTTGGGGAGTTACAGAGATCTTGGATTCAGCTGAAGAATGAGCAGGATACTTACAGCGAACAATTCCATGATCAAGAGAGGAAGGTTTTAAAGCTCACCAGGCAGCTCCAGGGAGAAAGAGTGCTCAATGATTATATCAGCACAAAGAGAAAGCGTCCATGGGACTTTTGATTTTTCTTTTCTAGTTTTAGATTTTTTTTTACTTATTTGTAACGCCTTAAAGGCATTTTGAACCTTCAAATTTAAGCTAATAAAGTTTTTGTTTATTTTGGTTTGCAAACTTAAATTTCTCGAAGTCTTTGAAATCATTACATGCGCATCCCATTATCATACACATCATTATAGGTACCAGTACAGGTTTCTCATCTTCTTCGCTGTTTATTTCAATAGAAATGTCTTCCGATCAAGCCATCAAAGATCTTCAGGCACAGAACGCTCAGTTCCAACAGATATTCATAAGTCTGGCAAAAGGGCAAGAGGATCTGAAAGCCCTCATTCTGAAAGAGAAGAAGAAAAAGATGAAGGTTGTCGGTATTCTGAATATGGGCAGAAGGTTTGGAGAAAGGTTGAAGAAACAAACTGATCTGACCTCTTCATCCAAGGGAGGGGAAAACCAAGAAGGGGAAAAGGACCCTAGTCCCGCAATCTCTGACAATGATACTGATTATAGTGATGAACAATATCTTCCTGCTGAAGATAAATACAAGCAGTTAGAAGACCGTCTGAGTGCTATAGAAGTTCAGAGGATACCTGGACTGGATTTCAAAGAATTGGGACTGGTATCGGGAGTGGTCATCCCTCAGAAGTTCAAAGCTCCTGTTTTTGCCAAGTATGATGGAGTGTCCTGCCCAAAGCTCCATCTCCGCTCTTATGTCAGAAAAATTCAACCCGACACCGCTGATAGAAATTTGTGGGTGCACTTCTTTCAAGATAGTCTGTCAGGGACTCAGCTTGAGTGGTTCTAGCAGTTGGAGGGAGCCAGTGTCCGAAACTGGGAAGGTCTTGCTGCTGCTTTCTACAAGCAGTATCAGTATAATGCCGACCTTGCTCCCACTCGTACTCAACTCCAGAGTATGTCCATGGGTGCAGGTGAAGGTTTTAAAGATTATGCTCAAAAATGGAGAGACTTGGCTGGGAGAGTTCAACCCCCTTTGTATGATAGGGAGTTGGTTGATATGTTTCTAGGAACGCTACCAGGTCCATTTTTCAATCACTTAATCGGCAGCTCCTCATCTGGTTTCACTGAGCTGATTTTAACTGGAGAAAGAGTAGAAGCTGGAATTCATAGTGGTAAAATACAGAAGGATGCCTCCTCGAGTTTAGCAAAGAAGCCTTTCACTGGTAAGAAGGAAGCCAGTGCGGTCTATAGTCCGAGGGGCCAAAGTAGATCTGAATACTGTCAAATGGTAAATGTCGTAGTGATACCAAGACCCGTCGTTGCTCCACAATGCAACAATCAACAAAGGGTGGAAAGACCACAACGACAGTTTACCTGCATCAACATGACATTGTATAAAGTTCTTCCTCATCTGTTAAAATCCAACTTGGCAACCTTGAGAGAGGCCCCCAAGAATCCAAATACTACCTCTCCCAGATACAATCCCAACGCGTGGTGCGCCTACCATTCTGAGAGTCTTGGCCACGATACAAATGATTGCTGGGCTCTGAGAAACAAAGTACAAGACTTGCTTGAAGCCAAGGAGATAGAGTTCGATGCTCCCGAAAAGCCGAATGTTATAACTGCTCCCATGCCCAAACATGGTCGGGGAGTTAATGCTGTTGACACTAATTTGTTTGTGACCTCTGTTGAAGAAATTTCTACTCCTCTTATGACTGTTAAGAAGAATTTGCTATTGGACGATTTATTCCCGGGTTGTGGTGAAGGTTGCCACATGTGTTCGATTCTACCTTCTGGTTGCTGTTTGTTGAAGTCAGGTGTTCAGCGCCTGATGGATAATAAAGAAATTTTGTTTGAGAAGACTATGATTCCCGTTGTTCCAAATGAAGACGTTGCTATTATAACCATTTCCGCCAATCCTTCTAAGGTTTCCTCGAGAAGCCTGTTAGGGTTACACCTATTCAAAGAATTGCTCCGCTGATAATCACTGTTCCTGGCCCCATCCCGTACGCCTCAGACAAGGCTGTCCCATGGCATTATGGTGCTGATGTGTACTATCATGGCATTAAGCAAGTTCTGAAGAATGAAGAAGCTGATACTGATGTCAGTAATATTGTCGAAACTAGTAAAGTTACCCGAAGTGGAAGGGTCTTCTCTCCCGAGATTTCCCCTAAGACTGTCAACAAGCCTATTGTCATTCCATCTCCTATTCCCGCTAGTACATCAACTACTGTTCCTGTGCTTACTCTAGTTATCACCCCTGTCGGCGAAGCGTCTGATACCCGTGGCAAGGAAGTTATAGGTGAGCCTACCCGGATGGAGGCACCTATGAAAATCGTTGTGGAAGCCTCTAAACAAGAAATAGAGGAAATACTGAAAATCATTAAGAAGAGCAACTACAATATGGTCGAGCAGCTGGGGAAGACCCCATCAAAGATATACATGTTGTCTCTGCTGTTGTGTTCTGAGGACCATGTGAAGGCTTTGATTGCATTTCTCAAGACTGCGCATGTGCTGCAGGAAACTACAGCAGATCAATTCAAAGATTGTATGGCCAGCCTGACTACTGACAATGGGCTGGGTTTCTCAGATGCGGATATGACACCGAAAGGAAGGAATCATAATGATTCTCTGCATGTCTCGATTGAGTGTAGGGGCACCACTATGTCTCATGTGCTGGTAGATACCGGGTCTTCACTGAATGTTCTGCCGAAGAAAGCATTTGACCTTTTGGATTGTGAGGGTTTGACTCTAAAGCCTAGTAATATTGTGGTAAGGGCTTTTGATGGATCGAAGAGAATGGTTCACGGGGAGGTGGACATCCCTGTCAAAGTGGGTTCTCAGACTTTTGGGTCCACCTTCTACGTAATGGATATCAGGTCGTCGTATTCTTGCTTGCTGGGTCGTCCTTGGATCCATGAGGCTGGGGCAGTTACTTCCACACTCCATCAAATGCTGAAGTATCCGGTGAAGGGAAAGATTGTCATATTGCGAGGTGAAGAAGAATATAGGGTGAGTCACCTCAATTCCTTCCGCTATGTAGAGATGGACGGGGAGTTCATAGAAACTCCTTATCAGAATTTCGAAGAGGTCCCTCCGATCTTGGCATCAACTGAAGTTACTACCAACAAACCTCTGTTGAATATGGCTTCTCTCAAGGACACTAGGGTTGTGGTTGAAGAAGGTGGGTGTACCAATTGGGGTCAGCTTCCGGATTTCACTCACAAAACTGACAAATTTGGTTTGGGCTTTACTACAGGGGCTCACAGGGATGTTAGGCATGCTCGGACTGGAAGACCTCCTCTACACATCAGCAATCGGGGAATTAATGCAATTGAAGACAATGAAGAGGATTCAGACATTGACAGTTGGATCTACCCAACTACCAACGGTGGACCGAATAACTGGACGACTAGGGACTTCATACCTGTTTCTTTTATTCCGCAGTAATTGACTCATTTGTTTTAAGATTTGTAATAAACAATTTGAAACTTTACGGCCCGGTGCCTTGCCCGAGGCACCTTGGCTTTGCTTGTGAGGGCTATTATTTGTCATTTCATTATCATTAATAAAGAATTGGACGTTTCTTGCATACAAATTTTGCGCTCCCTGTTTTTCTTTTCTGTCTCTCACTTTATCAAAACAACTATTCTCTTACATACACTCACGTATCATACTGCAGATCCATATCCACTCTGGATCCCATTGATAACAGCTCTGCTATTTCCAGTTATGACTTCAAAAATACGATCAACCAAGCCGAGGACGGAGGTGAGGATGATTGTGAGGTGCCTGGAGAACTTGCTAGACTATTTCAGCAGGAAGAAAGGGCCATACATCCTCATGAGGAGCCAGTTGAGTCAGTGAATTTGGGTACAGAGGAAGACATGAAAGAGGTTAAAATAGGTGTGAATCTGGAGCCTAGTGTCAAACAACAGTTAATACAGATTCTATACGACTATGTTGAGATCTTCGCCTGGTCCTATGAAGACATGCCTGGTTTGGACACTGATATTGTGGTACATCGCCTACCAACTAAAGAAGCCGACCCACCGGTAAAGCAGAAGGTCCTCCGTATGCGCCCTGAAATGTCATAGAAAATCAAGGCGGAGGTCATGAAACAGTTCGACGCATGATTCTTAGCTTTCACTTCTTATCCGCAGTGGGTTGCCAATGTCGTTCCGGTACCTAAGAAGGACAGTAAGGTACATATGTGTGTGGACTACAGAGATCTGAACAGGGAAAGCCCCAAGGATGAGTTCCCACTTCCACACATTGATGTTCTAGTCGACAATACCGCACAACACAAGATCTTCTCCTTCATGGATGGTTTTTCTGGCTACAACCAGATCAAGATGGCTCCTGAGGACATGGAGAAGACAACTTTCGTTACACAGTGGGGCACCTTCTGTTACAAGGTAATGCCTTTTGGGTTGAAGAATGCTGGGGAAACTTATCAACGCGCCATGGTCGCTTTGTTCCACGACATGATTCACCATGAGATCAAGGTTTATGTTGATGACATGATAGCCATGTCCTAGACTGAGGAAGAGCACCTTGATCATCTCCAGAAACTGTTTGAAAGGTTGAAGACGTACAAGCTGAGGTTGAATCCGAACAAGTGTACCTTCGGGGTAAGATCTGGTAAGCTCCTGGGTTTTGTTGTCAGTGACAAAGGTATTCAGGTAGACCCTGCAAAGGTAAAGGCCATACAAGAGATGCCGGTCCCCCACACAGAGAAGGAAGTTAGAGGTTTCTTGGGACGTCTGAATTACATCGTCAAGTTCATTTCACATCTGACTGCTACTTGTTAGCCAATCTTCAAGCTGTTGAAGAAAGATCAAATGGTAAAGTGGAATGATGAATTCCAGACCGCTTTCGAAAGAATCAAAGAATACCTTCAAGAACCACAAATTCGAATGCCTCCAATTGAAGGAAGACCTTTGATATTGTACTTGACAGTGTTAGACAATTCAATGGGGTGTGTGCTAGGGCAGCATGACGAGTCTGGTCGAAAAGAGAACACCATTTATTACCTTAGCAAAACGTTTACCGACTGTGAGACCCGATACTCATTGCTCGAGAAAACTTGCTGCGCTTTGGCATGGGCTGCTCGCCGACTGAGACAGTATATGCTGACTCACACTACCTTGTTGATATCAAAGATGGATCCGATCAAGTATATTTTCGAGAAGCCTGCCTTATCCAGAAGAATAACAAGATGGAAGATGATCTTAACCGAGCACGAAATCCAATACACAACCCAAAAATCAATCAAGGGGAGTGTATTGGCGGATCATTTGGCGCATCAGGCCATGGATGACTACCAGTCCATGAATTTCGAGTTCCCGGATGAGAATATCATGTTGGTAACCGACTGCGAAGAACCTGGACCGGATGAAGGACCCGAGGAGGGATCCCGATGGTATATGTATTTTGATAGAGCCTCTATTGAATTGGGTAATGGCATTGGCGCTGTAATTATATCTCCTGAGGGCTGTCATACTCCGTTCACCGCCCGATTATGTTTTAACTGCACCAACAATATGGCGGAGTATGAAGCGTGTATCATGGGTCTTCAAGCTGCTATTGACCTGAGGATTAAGTTCTTAAGTGTATTTGGAGACTCCGCTCTGGTAATAAGGTAGATCAAAGGCGAGTGGGATACAAAGCACCCGAATCTTATTCCTTACAAGGAGTATGTACTGACATTGCTCCCACACTTTGAGGAGGTAACCTTTGAACATTTCCCAAGAGAGGAGAACCAGTTTGCGGACGCGCTAGCTACCATGCCTTCTATGTTCAAACTTAGGTGGGACAATGAAGCTCCCCAGATTACCATTGAGAGGTTGGATGAACCCACACACTGCTGTGATATCGACACCGAAGAAGTGGCAGATAAACCCTGGTTTCACGAGGTAAAGAGGTATCTTGAAGCTCAAGAATACCCCGAGGGGGCATCTGTTAATGATAAGAAGTTTCTAAGAAGGTTCGCTGCGAAGTTCTTCATCAGTAATGGAATCCTCTATAAGCATAACCATGATTCAACCTTACTGCAGTGTGTAGACAAGAGCGAGGCCGAAAGGATCATGGAAGAGTTACATGAAGGTACCTTTGGAACCCATTCCAGTGGACATACCATGGCAAAGAAAATCCTACGGGCAGGATATTATTGGTCCACTATGGAAGCCGATTGTTATTAGCACTCTCGAACCTGTCATAAGTGCCAAGTCTATGCTTATAAGGTGCATGTGCCTCCAGTCCCTCTGAATGTCTTGACAACTCCTTGGCCCTTTGCAATGTGGGGCATCGACATGATCGGCGAAATCAGACCTACCACATCTAACGGGCATCGTTTCATTCTGGTAACCATTGATTACTTTATGAAGTGGGTTGAGGCAGCTTCCTTTGCTACGGTTACTAAGAACTTCGTGGTGCGGTTCATCCGACATAACCTGGTCTATCGATATGGTGTCCCAAAGAGAATTGTTACTGACAATGGTACAAATATCAATAACACAATGATCACCGAGCTCTGCAAAGAGTTCAAGATTCGGCATCATAATTCTTCTCCCTACCGGCCGAAGATGAATGGGGTTGTTAAAGCAGCTAACAAGAACATCAAGAAGATTATACAGAAGATGACGGTGACATATAAAGATTGGCATGAGATGTTACTATTCTCTCTTCATGGGTATCGTACCTCAGCACGAAATTCGATAGGGGAAACACCCTACTCTTTGGTGTATAGCATGGAGGCAATCCTACCCATCGAAGTCCAGATACCCTCTCTCAGGATTATGAAGGATGTGGGTTTGAACGAAGACGACTGGATCCAAACCCGACTTGATCAGCGGAATCTAATCTATGAAAAGAGACTTACTTCTATCTGTCATGGTCAGACGTATCAAAAGCGAATGATCAAGGCTTTTAACAAGAAAGTCAGACATCAAGAATATCAAGTCGGGGATCTAGTGATCAAACGCATCATACTACCGCAAGGTGATCTCAGGGGCAAATGGACCCCCACGTAGGAAGGGCCATTTGTGGTTAAGAACATTTTCTCGGGATGAGCTATGATTCTAACCACCATGGATGGTGACGACCTTCCTCACCCTGTCAATGCAGACATAGTGAAAAGATACTACGCATAATCAAAGACCCGCTAGGTAGACTGGCCTAGGAAAAAATAAGGGCTTCCCGGCGAACCAGAAGGGTTCGGGCAAAAGTAAGGGATGAAAATGAAAAACTATACACCCGGCAAGTCGAAAACCTGAAAAGGCGACTTGGGAAAAAAAGGGTATCCTGGTGGACTGAAAACCCGAAAGGGCGGTACAAGAAAAAATTAGGGATTAAAGCGTATCACTATGTCTCATCGGATCATCTCGTGACCAGACTTTGATATCAACTATCAAGCTCGGACAACGCCAATCAATCTGATCAACCTTTGGCCAAGTAGCAAGGTGATGAGACACTTGAAGATATAAAGGCAATAACAGAGTTGAAACCCGATGGGATTGTTTCACATAACTGTTTTCTTTTTTTACAAATTGTAATTTCTTTCGGCGGCGTTCTCTTACTAGGACATCAGCATCTTTATACAAAAATGCCTATTACGGGCCAATTGCAAAAATCAATACAATTCATTTTCACAAGAAATTTCAATTTGTTTTTTCTTTTTCTTTTTTGTTTTGCAAGAACGTCCAATGATTCATTTTTGATATATGAATTTGAAAATAATGGCTTCTCATAAAAACTTACACAAGAAACAAAATACGATTACTCGTAATGCCAAAAACAGGGAAAACAAGAAGTTCCCAAACCTTACAGTTACTCTGCCCATCAGGTACCGGGATATAGACAACTTGAGAACATGAGTAGTGGTACATACACTCCCCATAGAGTAAAAAGTATCCGAATACAGTGATATTAGCTTTCCCGAACAGGACATAACTCTCCCCAGCCGAGGTTCACAATCGCGAGTGAGTCAGTAAATTTTCCCCAAGCAGAGTTTATTTCTCTCACAAGAAGAAATTCAATCTCCAACAGAATTCATTATCACCAGCAACAGAAATTCATCCCCAGCTGAGTTTATTTCTCCAAATCAGCAGATCTATCAACAAAGTATCTCCTCTCTAGCAGAGTTATTTCCCGCAGAGTTATCCTCAGACAGGGTCTCTTCCGGCAGAATATTCACCAGCCGAATGGATGTGAATCCCCAGTTAGTCATCTTTGTTCACCATCCCCGACAGAAATAGAAGAACTATGGTTTTTTACAGCAGTCAAGAATACTATGTCTCATACTCTCCAAACAGCAGTCAGGGATTTATTTTCCCGGACTCAGATTATTATGTCAGCATTTCATGTTCATACATCATGACATGTGCATACATTACATATAACATAATCTCAGTTATTTTGAGAACCTCATCATAATGCATCTCATGCATCGCACATAACTAACCCTGTATTTCTTTCAGGAAAGACAATTATTATCAACAATTTCCAGCAGGTTCATGATCAACACTCAAAGCTAAACAGAGTAATCATCGGTGCGACAAATGCAACCTTACGCAGGTTCCTCACAGAAGTCCTACACAAACCTAGCACAATGCAAGCTCTACTATCCAGGCTTTCATCTCGAAGTAACCCTATTATCGAAGTTCCTTCTCAAGCCCTACTATCCAGGCTTTCACCTCGAAGTAACACTACTATCCATGTTCCTTCTCACAACCCTACTATCTAAGCTTTCATGTCGAGGTAACCCTACTATCCAGGTTCCTTCTCACATCCCTACTATCCAGGCTTTCATATCAAAGTAACCCTACGACCCAGGTTCCTTCTCACAACCCTACTATCTAGGCTTTCATATCGAAGTAACCCTACTATCCAGGTTCCTTCTTACAACCCTACTATCCAGGCTTTCATATCAAAGTAACCCTACGACCCAAGTTCCTTCTCACAGCCCTACTATCCAGGCTTTCATATCGAAGTAACCCTACTATCCAGGTTCCTTCTCACAGCCCTTCCAGCCAGGCTTTCTTATCAAAGCAGCCATACTATCCAGGCTTTCATGTCGAAGTAACCCTATGATCCAGGTTCCTTCTCACAGCCCTACTATCTAGGCCTTCATCTCAAAGTAAACCTACTATCCAGGTTCCTTCTCACAGCCCTACTATCCAGGCTTTCATCTCGTAGTAACCCTACTATCCAGGTTCCTTCTCACAACCCTACCATCCATGCTTTCATATCGAAGTAACCCTACTATCCAGGTTCCTTCTCAATCACTACTATCCAGGATTTCATCTTGAAGTAACCCTATTATCCAGGTTCCTTCTCACAACCCTACTATCCTGGCGTTCATCTCGAAGTAACCCTACTATCCAGGTTCCTTCTTATAACCTTACTATTCGGGTTCTTCCTCTCTTATCCCCAGGAAACACTCCACAACACTGTAAGACCAGGACCCGATCAAACACGATTGGTTTCACATCTCTCCAGTAAGTCGCGGTGCAACGTATACCCCGACCAGATACGTCGTTCACTTCCGTTTCCCTAAACTGGAGTTATTCCCCAGTAGAGTAGTGGAAAACTGAAGCTCCTAAAACTCTTTTCTCCCAAGACAGAGACTAGCATTCCCCAGTAAAGTCCTCCTCAACAACAGGTATACGGGTTCTCGCAAAGGAATCTCTTATGCGATCGACACCTCTTCGGATGGAATCTTTAAGCCCATCCCCGACAATTCTATAGAAACTTCTAAATGGCATCTTTAAGCCCATTCCCTATATCAGAAGTCAAGTATCACTTCATGCGAGTGCAAATTTCTGGGCACTCTAGTGTTCAATCATCTTCCACCTTCAGATCACGAAAGGCAGACGAGCCAATCTACATCTTCAGGTTTAAGAAGATTGAACAGAGGAAGTTGTTGTACCCAAAAATTTTCCCTCCCATATTTCTCAACACATGGCAAGGGAGGTCCCCAAATTGCTCAAGGAAGTTCAAGAATTGACTAGAAAAACTCTCTCCTAAGACAGTATACCTCAAATTAGGGTTTCCATCTTCATCAAGATGTGTGAACCACAAAGGACTCAAATGCTCACCATTGTCCTAATATGTTCTCAAGATCATCCATGTCAATTTTCAAGCCTTGCAGAAGAAGTTTGCTCAGTTAATTGCTCAAATGCCTGAAAATCAACTATACTAGGTCAAAAGTCAACTGTGGCCCACATACAGTCAAACTTCAAGATTTTTGGTCAACATCCTCATTTTGAAGTATTATCCATCATTTGATCACGGGTTAATCATTATTCCTCAAGGATTGCTCACAATTCATCAAAATACAAAAGTTGCTAAATTAGGGTTTTATAGGAAAAGTCAACTCAACGTTGACCAAGCATAACTTTCTCATACTTTATTAGAAATGACCCATCCAAAGCTCATTTTCAAGAGGATGCAATTCCTTACAATTCATCTTCATCTCCCAAGTCAAGAATATGCATTCACAAAAAGATATGAATTTTTACATTATAGGTCCTTTTGAAAAGTCAACAAAAACACCTTTTGGGTCAAAGCTTCATACATGAACATGGAAGACTCAATTGATACGATACCAAAAGGGTTGCTTAGAGGACATCCTAAGGTTTCTAAAAAGTCAAATAACACCTCTATAGGGTCCAATTATAATGTGTTCCACGACTCAAATGTTCATTCACCCATTATGTGCTTCATTTTTCAATTTATTTTGATTTTTCTTTAATTAAAAAGTGAATTAAATCAAATAAATGATGAAAATTAACAAAGATATGATTTGATTTGTTTTTTGGACTGATTGACAATCAAGATGTGCTGAGTAAACAAGAGCAAATCGAATCAAGGGAAATTGATACAAGAAAGGCATGATTTGGCTCAAAATGGCAACATATCATATAGCTTGCAAATCAAATCAAATCTTGGATAAATGCAAAGATTTATTCCAAGTTTGTTAACCTTATTCACTCTAGGTTATATAATGAAGAATTCCAGATCAAAAAACAAGGGTTAGAGGTCGTGAGAGGCATAGAACAAAACTCAAAAAAGTTGGCAAAAGTGTGAACTGGTTTTCACTCCACAGGCCATCTCAAGCCATCCTAGTTATCCCAATCCATTGTTGGACGTCCCAGGAAGCTGTCCCAATCATTTGCAAGGCCTGAAACACCCAGAAACACGCGCTACACTTCATACAGTTTGGCATATTTTTTCAATTTGATTATCACAATTCTTGCACCATTGGCACTTTTGATTGTTATATTCGTGTTTGTCATCATGTTTGCAAGCTAACCATGTCATTTAATTGCGTTTTTGATGCCTGTACACGATGTTGCCATTGCTAGGGTTTCTGAGTTATTTTTAGGGTCTTTTAGTACAAGCAAAATTAGGCTTTGAATCAGGTACCTTGATACTCATGAGAATGAGGCGAGTTGATAGGTACCATTACTTTTCATTTATCTTGCTCGTATGCAATTTTTGAGATGAACAGGGTTATACCTACAGTGGACGTTTGTAGGTAAAAGTATTTTTTTCTAAAGCGACAGTTGCAAGGAAGAAGATGCTGGCGTGTCAAGAAACCATTGGAACGTTTGAATCTCGCGCGTTTTTTTGACCAAACTATCTTGTTTTGCATATTATGTTTTGTTTGTATTATGTTAACAAATTAACATTCCAGCAAAGCTGGCAAGGCATCACTGGAGGCGAGCATAGGGACCTGGGTTCGATCCCCAAGTCCCAGCATTTCATTTATTTTATTTTCATTCAATGGATCCAATGCATTACACTATCCAGCGACCACCATACTCCATCAACATCCATCCATGTGATCCAGCGTATCATCAGATCCCACGCCTCTCCAATGAAGGACCATGATGTGCCACAAAGTCAACATTGCACCAGATCAAGCATGGTCAACCAGGCTTGGAGTATTTGGGCCAAAGATTTTCAGTTCCCCACCCCCCAACATGCTATTCAACACATGCCCATTTCTTCCTTTTTTTTTATTTCTTCTTATTTTTAATTCTTTTATTATTTTCCTTAATTGTTTTAATTAACAGAAATAAATCACTTTCTTTATTTTTTTCATAAAATCACAAAATTAAGAATTCACAAAAATTAGAATTAGTTTTTTTTATTTATGAAATTTAATTTTGTTAATTAATTTGATTAATATTAAAACTAGGTTAACTTTAATTTGTTTTTCACCATTAAAATAAAATTAGAAATTAGGTTAACTCTTGATTTAATTTTTCTCTTTTTTCTCAAATAAAACAAAAAAAAATACAAAATAGGTTGTTTAAAATTAATTTATTTATTTAAAAAAAAAGTTAACATTAATTAGAACTTAGGATTTTCTTTTAATTTAATTCTCCATTATTTTCTCAAATAACAAAATATGACAGAAACAAACATTTTTTTAATCGCAAGTAGGATTAGTCAAAGGGTTAAAACCCTAATCGCCTCACATTTAATTCGCCGCACGCTTGTTAATTATTTTGCCATTATTTTGTAATTGTTCAGGGTTTGTAATAGTTAACTTAAGGTTTTTATTTTACTGTTTAAATCCCCGATTTTTGGTTATGTAATTAATCCCCCTCCCCGAAGCCTTGTAATAGCTAGGTTTATTTTCTCGCATTTTTAATTCCTGTAAATATTTAACTGTCTAGATGTATGCTAATAGGATTGTATGGCAAGAATGCATGACAAAAATTAAAATGGTTAGAAAACCCTAATGTGCAAAGATAAATAACTGAAACAAATCACTCGCACATATTCACTCTTAGGGTATACTTTCACTCCGGTTGCCTTCGGTAAACGATCATTAAGCATAGGATGTCTTAGTGGTTTCCCTCCCGTCTAAAAAGATCAAATGTCCCATTCGAATGTTGCCTCGAAAAGATCTTAAGACTCTAGGGTTACTACTAAGGTGTCCTAATATTGCTTTAGTGACCGTACGTCCCTTTCGAACGTCCCTTACAAATTCCAACGACGGTGATACCTATTTCTCAATAGTGGGATAGCGCTGTCTAAAGGAAACAAGAATAGAAATGATCTTTTTCCGAGTAGGTAGACTAGTAGGTACTTGCCTAAAACAAAAACTTTTTCACACTTACACTTTTTCAAAACAATTTTCAAAACAAACTTCGTTACACCCTTGAGGACTGATACAAGGGTTATCACAAAGTAAACCATTTTTCAAAAATAAGCACACAAACACAAGCAATTTAAAAATGAGAAACTACCTAAGAGCCCATGGAAAACCATGGATAGAAAGGGTGCTACCACCTTCCGTACTCAGAAAAATCTCGAAAAAGGTTTTTTCTGTTCTTTTTCCTTTTCCTAATTGGATAAAATAAAAGTCGGTGGCGACTCTTGCTTACCGCGACATTTTGCGAACAAAAAACACAAACCAGTATTAACAGTCGGTTCTGCCACCGTATCACATATCCAATAAAGGAAAGGGTGAAAAGAACAGGAAAGACCTTTTGAAAATTTTCTTGAGTTCGGGGGGTAGTTTATGAAAAGGAAGGTGTTAGAACCCATTTCATCTGTAGTTATCTACGGGCTCTTAATTGCTAGCTCACTTTGAAATGCTTTGTGTTTGTGTAAGTTGGAAAATATTTTGAAAACGCCTTAGTTCGGCAAACTTTGCAATGATTCTCGTATCATTGAGAATGTATACAAAGTGTTGGTTTTGAAAATATTTGTTGAAAAGGAATGTTTGGAAATATGTTTTGAAAATGCCAATGCAAGGAAGTTTTGTAATGATTCTCGTATCGTTTAAAATGTATAAAAAATGTTTGTTTTGAAGAGTATTTGAAAAATGTTTTGAAAGTGTAAGGTGCAAATGGTTTTGTTTGTGAGAAAGAAATTACGAGCAATCTACCTACTCAAAAAGTCTTTATTCTTTTCCTCCTCATTTAGGTAGTGCTTGTTTACCATTTAGTTGACAGAGAGCGATATCATTGGATGTAAGGGACATGTGTGGGTCATCGTACAATCATAGCAGGAAACTAGTAAGATGTTTTAGCAATCATCGTAAAGGACAAAGGTCGTTTATCGAAGGAAACATTTGAAGGGTCATTGAGGGACTATGATCTTTTAATCTAGGGTCTTTGCTAAAACATCCCACGTTTGAGGGACATGACTGTTTAAATCCGAGGCAACAAGTGTGGGTTGCCCTAGAGGTGCATGTGTGTAAAGTTTTTGATTCCATTATTTTTCTTGGATTAGAGTGTTTTCCATGGTAGATTTTAAGTCTTGTCATGCAAACCCTAATTACTAACAATAATAAGGAAAGTGATAAATTATGGAATTTAAATATCCTACGCTATTACAACGCTTTGGGAATGGGGGGTACAATTTTATGAATAGGGGGAAGAAAGAAATAAAGCCTAATTATCTATTACAAACCATTGAATATGAATATAATGTACAAAATGTAAATAGGGAGAAGGAAATTGTTTTTTAGGGTTTTTTAACGGAGAAAAAGGTTTTTATGGTTAACCTAATTAAACTAATTAAATTTATTTACAAAAGAAGTTAATTAATTATTAACAAGACCTAAAATCTAAGTTTATTGAAATTGTGAAGAAAATAAAACCTAAGTCTAAATAATTTGTTTTAGAAAATAATTTGAATGTTAATACTAATTTGTAAAAGGAAATAAAATTCAATTTAATAAAATAAAATGAAATAAAATGCCTAAATTAAAACATTTTTAATTTAATTAAGAAAATATATTTTTTGGTATTTTTTGGTTTAGATAAAATAAATAAATAAATGAAAATAAATAAAATAAAGAACATAAAAATAATTGGGTCTGGGTGTCAAAAGAAAAATGGGGGTTTAAAAGTAGCGAACAGGCCCAATTCAGTTTTTGTTTTTGAATCAGAAAATAATATAAAAAAAGCAGTGGGCTTGCGCTGTGTTTAGTAAAAGGGGGGTATTAGGAAGAAGTTTAGTCAAAGGCCCCAAAACAAAGTCCAAGCACTTGCTAGTACTGTGGGGATGGTCTTCTGAGGTGCATCATGGGCTTGCATTATTGGAGGGTAGGATTAGAGGATTGGAAAATATAATGGCATTACTGTGAAGTGCATAGTAGGTGCATGTTACTTGGCTTGTATTGAATATGTAAGGAAATAATAAGAAAAAACCAAAAGGGTACCACTGGGGCTCGAACCCAGGTCCCTATAGTTTAATGCCTTACGCACACTTTCTCTGCCACTGGGGTGGCTATTTCATCCGTTAATAATACAAGTTGCAATGAATTTAAAATAAACTCTTTCTTGAATACAACTTCATCTTCTTCCTCCTTCGCGCGTGCAGAAAAAACACCACCATTTTTGAAAACTGTAACTTTTTCATTTCTCAACCATTTTCAAAAGTGTAAACATTAAAGTTATTCCATTTTTCACCATGAATTCAACCATGTAAATAACTAAATCTATAAATCAAAGATGAACATGAATTTTGTTTGGTACCAAATAAAACATAAATTTTTAGAATGTTCAACTTCAAAATCCGCACCACTCAGGAAACATAAATGAAAACTACGGGCATGGTTAGCTTCAGGGCTATGATGTCTACATTTTTCATTCACAAAGTAACCATTAATGGTGCTTGTAGAGAGAGTTCAAAGTTGAGATAAATTACCTCAAAACTAGAAATCGTGTATGGAGTTTGAGCATCCCTGGAAGTATGGTGATGATCTAGATAGCTCCACTGGACTCCTAGGAAGCTAATGCAACTCTTACTTTATGCTGAAAGTGCATGAATCATGCTGGAGAAGTCAAGCTGCAGGTTTAAATATTTGAGTTTGGAAGATGATGAAAATGGAGTTATAATTATTAAATATAGATAGGGATGAGTTGTATATGATGTATGGAAGCTTTGTGATTGATTTAGAGAGGAAATGCACAAGTGGATTATGAGTTTGATGTTTTCGGCCATAAGTTACAACAATGAAGGTTTGTGTTTAAGTTTTGAGTTTCAGGGAGTTTGAGGGTGTTTCAAGGCTTGTAAAATCGTGCTTTAGCTTGCATATAACTTCTCTATTTATAGATAAAAGTTTTCGAAGCTTGAAACAATCAGAATCAAGAGATCACATGTTATGGTCATGTGACTTGATTTTGAAGCAAGCTTGAAACATCTTGTTCCAATGCATAGTACAAAGGCTTCTAGGGTGCTTAACAAGTTGTATATTGTTGCTTCTTCACTTTACAATGGTGTGTGATTGGAAGGAACAAGTGCAAGGCTCAAGAAGTTGACTTTGTGATTAAAGTTGGCTTTTATAAAATGGAAGTGTTACCTTTGTGCCAAAAATGGATTAATCATTTGGACAATGGCTCAAATGCTTGGATAAAGGCTCCATCAGTTGTGTAAACAATTAATTATGGAGTGGCTTGCAAGTTAGAAGCCTGCAAAGCAAGATTTATGCAGCATGGCTTGAGATTGGGTCATGCATTCTTCATGAAAATGCCTTGTAATTCAAGAATGAATGCTCAACTTCTTGGCATGAGCAATCTTTGAGAGCAATAATGAACCATGAAAGTCATTTGAGGCATTAAAATTCCAATTGTCCTTGAGAAAATCAAAACTCTAATTTGCACCCAATGCTTAGGAGGTGAGCTTGTCTGATCAACTCTTGAGAACCCTTGACCATTTGAGATCTTTTGTGAGAAATGTCTTGAGAAAAGAGATGGAAAATTTTGGGGTACCACATCTGCCCCTGTTCAATATTTTTAAACCTGAAGAGTTAGATTGGCTTGTTCGTCATTCGCGACTTGAAGGTGGAAGATGATTGAACACTTAAGTGCTCAGAAATTTGCACTCGCATTTGCATGAAGTAAAATTATTTGTTGATTATATCGAGAATGGGCTTAAAGATGCCATTTGGAGAGATGATAGAGAGTCGTCAGAGATGGGCTTAAAGATGCCATCAAAAGCAACTGTTGATAACTCGACTATATCTGAAGAATGCTTTCTAGAGTGAACCTCTAGGAAAGGTGTTTGAGTAGTTGCTTATCTTATAGATAGTCGCCATGTCCTATTTCGGGAATTGATCTATAATCAAATTTGTTGGTACAACCATTGGTAATAAAGATAGTCGCTCCATCCTGTTTCGGGAATTGATATTTATTTGACCCAAGAGAAAGAAAGATAGTTTACCCGTCCTGTTTTGGGAGTTAATCTTCAACCTGTTCATGTAGATAGTCTCCCTGTCCTGTTTTAGGAATTGATCTATAATCAGTTTTGTTGGTAAACCCGTCTTGTTTAGGGAATTCATACCGTTGGTGATAAAGATAGGCGCCATGTCCTGTTTCATGAATTGATCTTTATCTAATTGTAGCAGTAGAAATGTTTAAGACTAAGCCATTGGATTGACTAGACTTATACAAATCAAAATAAAAAATCGCCACCGCGCTTTATTGTTTCCAAAGGAATGGGAAAATAGCGAATAAACCAAAAAGAGGGGAAAATATTCAAGGTATGGGGGTTGGTTATGCAAAGGGAATGTATTAGCACCCTAAACATGTATGGTACTCCGTAGGAACCTCTTTGTAAAATCTGTATATTTTGGCTATAAAATGTTGTAAAAAAAATAGATGGTGGAGGTGAGAAAAGAAGTATTTTTTTTATGATTTTTGCACCCGTCGCGGTTGCGAACCTTTAGTGACTACGTACCACCTTTTGTGCAATAGGGGATCAGGGTACACGTAGTTCCTCTTTTAAAAAATTTTAAAACACAAGTGTGTTCGTTAATTTCATGAGATAAGAAATCATCGTCATTGTCCGTATGGAAAACATACGTACTACGCACAATCATGAGAAAGGAGAATTTGCATCATCTCAAAGTGGAGGATATGGCTTAGATTTTAAAATCAACAATGCCTCACTCAACACCCAAGTGGAAAATATCTCACTTCACTACATATTGTAGAAGTATAGTTGTTTGCATCACTACAAGGATTGACAAGAGTCCAATCTTTTGAGAAAAGTTTTAAAGTGGAAGCCAAAGTGACAAAATAGTTTGAAATGAGATTGATTAACTTTTAGTATTCTCACTAAAAATGCCAAGGTATTATTAAGTTGATTGAAGTTTATTTATGAAAAGGTTTTGAAAATGCATGGACCTAGTTCCAAGTTTATTATGAAAGTAGTTCAAGTTTAGAAACAAGAAGAGTTTTCAAAAGGAGGGAGAAGATTTTTAAAATTAAAGAAGATGGGAGGAGAAGAAGAGACTATCCTAAAGCATGAGGTAAAAGCTAAGGAGAAGAACTATCTAACCAAAAAAAAGCCAATACTTGACATTATGAGTCAAGATAGAATTCCCATTCCTTGGATTGAAACCAAGCAAGCAAAGATACTAGACCTCTTGAGAGAACCAAACTTCAAGTGCATTAAGTCTTCACAAAAATTGGGCAGAGTAACAGTTGTATACGGGTGAATTCCAGATTACAAACAAAGTATGTAATCACAATAACCTGCACACAAAACAAACAACCCAATATCTTAAGGTAAACCTCAATAACTCCAGACCAAATATAAATTAAGGTCACAAGGTCTCCAACATAGGCCAAGGTCTCTAATTATAAGTCCAAGAAGTCCAATACTCCATAATTCCAAGGATAATAACCAAATAGTCCAAGTATCATTAAAGTTTTTTATAGTTCATGTTGATTATTAAGTATCTTAAAAAAGAAAATAAAAGTTCAAGTGAGCAAAATAAAAATGAAAAGAACATAAAGGGGCTCAAGTGAGCAAAAATGAAAAATAGCATGAAATGTAAATGCCAAAGTAAATGGTGCATAAAGTAAAGAGCATAAAATAAACCATAAAGTAAAAGCATAAAATAAAATCAATTGTCAATAATTAGTGGTTAGTTGGATGACCATCTTGAAACTTTCATTTGGAACTCATTAGAGGATTGGTAGAACCAAAGCCTCTACATAATGAATTACATTTCCTTTATGTCAAGTATATCATCCATTTAAGAATCCTTAATGTAACATATAATGATCAATGATGTTTAAGTGATCCGCGTTGACCAAAAATAATGAAGATCCATCAGAATATTGGTAGAACCAAAACAACTACACAATGAATCTCAAGGCTATTGGATCAAAGGATTCATATTAACATCTTGGGCTTGCAATCATAAGTTTGGGCCACAGATGATCATTTTCTCTAATGGGGACAAAATTTAGCGCTATGTTAAGCAATCGTAAGTGGACTTATATAGAAGTCGCACCTATTTTGAGGTCGGTCAATAGCAATCTATGCACCATTTGTTTTGAGACATGATATAGAGATCATGCTCCAATAACACTTAGTGCAATAAGAAATAGATGAGATGAAGAAGGGTGGGAAAGAATATATAAACCACATTTGAATTAAAATTTAATCAAACTATTATTAAAATCATTCATCCATTTTTATAGAGTTAGACTCAACACCATGGATCCAATGATTTTAACAAAGTTCATGATAAAAAATCCAACCCAAGATCAGCCAGAAAATAATCATAAAATAATATTACATTTAATATATACATTAAAAAGGGTTTGAAAATGTTTTAAAATAGAAATAAGAGAGAAAAATATCAACTATGTTCAAATTAATCAAGACAAATTAAGTAAGACCATAGAAAAATCAGAAATGAACTCAAATCTTTTTATAAATTTTTTTGTAATTTTTTAAACTCAGAAACTATTTTTTAAATTAAAATAAATGAGTAAAATAAACCAAAAATGATAAAAAATAACAAAGTCAGAAATAAAAAATAAATTAGGTCACAAATATTTGTCACAATATCATTGGATCATTCCATATTTTTTTAGAATTTAAAAATGCATAAAAGTGTTTTTAAACATTTAAAGCAATTCAAATAAAGTGAAAATTTATAAAAAATATCAAAACACAAAATAAAATTGTAAAAAGTAAAAATCAGAAAGAGAAAAATCAAAAATATTTTTCATAATTTTTTCAGATTTTTTGGACTTAAAATGAATTTTCTATGATTTTTTGAAGTTTAAAACAATTTAAATATAAAAATGATAAAATAAAATAAAGTCAAAAAAATGTGGACCAACGGATGAGAGTCAAAATTTGTTAGTAAGCTAATCCAATAGATCAGACACGTTGTGCATATCATGGTCATTAGTGAATAACACACATGCTCATTAATTAAATCATATATTCAAAAATTCCAAATGGAGCTATTTCATTGGTTGAAGGATGACACGTTGGTCATCTTCAACCTCCAGTCAGTCTCAATTCGAGCTTGCTCAAATTGTAAAATTAGAGCACGAGACTGGTACCATTCTCTTCATCTCATCAAGACAAAGACAACCACACCTTTGCGGAAAATTTATATAAACTGTAGCTCAAGCAATTTGGAAGGAAAGTTTTGAAAAGGAATTTGAAAATTCATGGCCAAAATGTGTTTCCAGTTAAAAGAAAGTGTTGCGACTAGAACCAGAGCAATGAGAGCTTTACAATGATATCAAAGTTTGGAAGAATTGATGGACAAATCTACCTATTGAAGTTCAGTTGCAGAGCTCTGTAAATGGACTTGATCAGATCAATTCAGAAGGTTTCAAGGCTCAATTCTTCTTCTGTTAGCTTCAGGGAAGATCAAGGAAGGTGAATTGATAGAAAAAATGGATTGAAAAAGTCTTGAACAATGATTTCGAAGTTGCAAAAAAGTGAGTTATGGAGCGAGTTTGGCAGGGTGATTTTGGCTGTTGAAGCTTGAGAAAACGAATGTGATAACTCATGTATTTATAGGAGAAGCAAATGGGATCAAAAGGAAGGGTGAATGATGCAATTTGGAGGGAATTCGTGTGGGTCTGCATCATGAAGAAAGTGTGACTTCATTTTTGTCAAAACTCATCCAAAACATGCGTTTTAATGCACTAATCCACTTGGGAAAGTTGGCTAATCATGTTTAAACCCAAAACACGTGCTAATTTGAGGGTTAGAAGTTGTAACATGAAATTCAAATTCTGACATGCGGTGAAACTTCAATTCCAAGTTACCACTTTTGAAACAATGGCATTCTAAGCTCAAGGGGTCTTAAGGCATGGTTCTTGATGCTTTAGAAATATGAGATTACAAGATTTGCAATGGGAAAAGAATGGAATCAAATGGATGTTTGAGCTGAAAGTTGCAATGAGTCAATGTTGGGAAAAAGAGGTTCACTTTCCATACTTAGAAATATTTCAAGTTTTTCTTCAAAAGTGACCTATAATGTTTTGCACCCAAACATGGCCTTCCTCTTGGAATTAGCTCTTGACCAAAAATGATGGCATGAAATAGACCTATTGAATGATATTTTGAAATCTGAACCATTCAAAATCTCCAAAAATTGAGAGAGTTATGAATTGTTGAAGTTGGCAAAAAATAATGAAATGACCTATAATTTTTTTTATCCTTAAGGCATCCTCCATCCATTTTCTAACTTTTCACATAAAATAAGGAATAATTTCACATCCTTAAGATCATTGTGGAAAAATAGTGGGCTCAAGGTGATAAAAATTGACCAAGTTATGATCATTTGAAGTCACACATGGGAAGTTAGGGGTTCATCTGGAGGACTTGTAATCTTTCTTCATCATCAAGTTTCTTCCACATGAAAACTCCTTGAAAATTTTAAAGTGATTTGTTAATATCCATATTAAGAGAAAGATGTTTTTCGAATCACTCAAAATTACCAAAAGATGAGCAAGATATACTTCTTTAAAGTTCAAAACCCTAGCTCCTACATCAAGAAAATGCTTTGGGGAACTTTGACAATTTTAAACAAACTTCTTGTACCAACACTTTTGCTTTGTAGATATAAGTTACTGATGATGATAATGAGAACTCATAGCAATGAAAACCATTTCCATATCTTGAGAATTGAGAGAAATATGCACTTGTGTCCAATAGGAACAATGCCTTGTCCAACCATGACAACTTCTTCAATCAACCCCTTGTACTTTTGAATCAATCTTGATAACTTTGAAATATGGTGAACCAAAATAAGCCTTGCCATTCCATTTCTTCCCAAACAACTTAAATGGTGAGGTTTGAATTTCTCAAGCTTTGTTGACTAGGACATGGAAATAAACTCATAAACCCATGGATCTACTTGTAAAGCCACATTTCCTTTACCTACATGATTAACAAGTAAGACAGACAAACATTGCATTTTATTAATTAAAAGGAAATTAAAAACAAAACATGCATGATCAAAAAAGAAAAAAAATTCAAGGTGCTTGGTGGTTCCTCAAAGAGCAAAGCTAAAGATAGGGAGGAGAACCAAAAGCCCTAATGTGATCTTGTTATGATTAAATCAATATGGTATGATGAAGGGATCTTAGGGGCAAAAATTGGGGTACAACACTAACCAAATAGAAAGAAAAGGAAGATAATTTCCCCGTCTTGCTTAGAGAATTGATCTACAATTAGTTTTGTTGGTAAATCCGTCGTTTTTCGGGAATTCATACCGTTGGTGATAAATATAGTCGCCCCGTCCTGTTTCGGGAATTGATTTGCATCTGACCAAAGAGAAAGAAAAGGAAGATAGTTGTCCCGTCCTATTTCGGGAGTTAATCTTCAATCTATTCATGTTGATAGTTCCCCTGTCCTGTTTCAGGAAATGATCCATAATCAATTTGTACCATTGGTGATAAAGATAGTTGCCCCGTCCCGTTTCTGGAATTGATCTTCATCAGTTTTGTTCTTGACAGATAGTTGTCCTGTCTTGTTCTAGGAATTAATATGTGGCAAGTTATCCAGGTAGTTTCCCTGTCTTGTTTCAGGAATCTGGAACCTGCTTTTTGTTGGTCATCGAGATAGTTACCCTGTCTTGTTTCAAGAATTAATCTCTAACCTAGTCTTGTAGATAGTTGCCCTGTCTTTTTTCGGGAATTAATCTACAAACTGTTTGTTCACAGATAGTTGCCCTGTTTTGTTTCAGGAACTAATTTGGAACTATTTAAACTTGTTGATGATATTCGTTGGTCGATTGATCATTCTTGAAAAGGCAAAGAGTTAGTTGCATGCAATGTCATGATGTATGAAATGTATTGCGTAATGATGTTCTAAAAAAAATGAGATTGTGTTATATGCGTTTCGTATGCATATGTTATGATATATGAATGTGAAATGTTGTTGAAGTGTTTCTTTGTAAGCCTATGCAATATCTTTGTCTAGGAAAATAAATCCATGACTATTGTTGGGGATGAAGAGTATGTGTATCTTCAATCCTGTCTAGAATGCGCATGTTGGGGATTCCTACTCACTTGTTTGAGGAAACTCCGCTGTGGATGTATGGAATTCTGTTTGGGGAGTAGACTTTAGGAACAATGGTCGTCCATTGTTGTACTAGGGGATTTACTTCTTATATACCGTAACTGGGGATAAAAGAGATGGTTAAACTTCTTATTCATTTGGGGAAGATAATGTTAACTGGTATCTAGTCAGATTCCAGGTTTTGTATCACCTTTTTGGGGATAGTAATGACTTTACTTGGGGAGAAGAATTTTGTCAGTGATTTGCAGTAATCTTAGGAGTAGACTCCAACTGGGGAATTTGTAGGTTTTTGGGGAAATAGACCCTGTTGGGGAAATAAACCCTGGTGTAGGAAAAGTGCTCTACTTAAGAAACAAACTCTCTTGGAGAAATTGATTTAGAAGAAACTCTACGAGGTCTCTTTTTTGAGTTTTTGAGGACCAAACTCAGTCGGGGAAGAGAATTTCCATGAAGCGTACTAATTGGAAACTTCATAGGTTGGTGATATTGTTGGGAAAGAGATTATACTCCTTTATTTGTTATAGTGGCCTGTCAGGGAGATTGTGGGGAACGTACCCTTATTTGTGAAGATTACTTTATGGGAGATAATCTCATAGAAGTGGCTCTGAAAACTTCACCGGGGATAACCTTATGAAAGGGATTCTGTGGGGATTCGTGGCCAGCTTGAGTGTCATTCCAGATCCTAGAGTTTTGAGTAAATGTTTATTCCTGTTCTTATGTATATATTTGTTAATAGTTAATCATGTTCATATGCATATGTTCATTCAATTTTAGTCATTGGACGTTTTTGCAAAGAAAATAAAAAAACAAAAAGTCTGGACTTTAAAGTATATTTGTATTGATGATTTTCCTATAAACATGCGATTTTGTACAAAGAGACGGAAATCCTAGTAAGAGGAAGTCGTCGTGAAATGAAAAGAATACAAAGTGAAAACAAAATGTATATCCATGTGGAAGTAATCTAATTGGGTTCCAACTTTGCTATTGCCCCTATGTCTTCGAACATCCCGTCCTTTTCCATTGGAAGAAGTTGATTGAACCATTTGAACTTTCGATATTGGTAATAAAGCATGCATGTAAATGATCCAACGAGACATAATCGTACGCTTTTAATCCCCAATTTTTTCCTGAACTTCCCTTTCAGGTTTTCAGTCTACCATGATGCCCTTTTTTGCCCAAGCCGCCTTTTCAGGTTTTCGACTTTTTGGGTGTATAATCTTTTATATATATCCCTAATTTAGTTTGAACCCTTTTGGTTCGTCGGGATGCCCTTATTTTTTCCTAGGCATGTCAACCTAGCGGGTCATTCTTATGCGTAGTATTTTTTACTATGTCCGTGTTCACAGGGTGCGGAAAATCAACGTCGTCCATAGTGGTTAGCATCATAGCACCGCCCTAGAATACTTTCTAGAAAACAAATGACCCTTCGTAGGTGGGAGTCCATTTTCCCCTAGGATCACCTTGGGGTAGAATGATGTGCTTTATTACCAAATCGCTTGCCTGTTATACCTGATGCTTGATCTTCTTGTTGAAAGCCTTGATCACAAGTTTTTGATACATCTGACCATGACAGATAACATCCAGCCTCTTTTCGTCTATCAAACTCAATTGATCCATCCTCGTCTGAATCTATTAGTATTCTTCTAAGTATGCTTCTTTCATAATCCTTAGAGAAGGAATCTAAACTTCGACAAGCATGACAACTTCCATACCATAAACTAGAGAGAATTGGGTTTCGCCAGTTGATGTTTGCGCCGAAGTACGATTTCCATGAAGAGCAAAAGGTAGAATCTCATGCTAGTCTTTATAGGTCACCACCATCTTTTGCACAATATTCTTTATATTTTTATTGGCAGCTTCCACTATGCCATTCATCTTAGGTCTATATGGAGAAGAGTTGTGATGCTTGATCTTGAACTGCATACAGAGTTCAGTGATCATGGCATTGTTGAGATCGGTACCATTTTCAGTGATGATCCTCTCAGGGATACCATACCGACAAATGAGGTTATGCTTGATGAATTGGGCCACGATGTTCTTGGTAACTGAGGCAAATGAAGCTGCTTCAACCCACTTGGTAAAGTAGTCAATGGCGACGAGAATGAAACGATGACCATTAGAGGCAGTAGGTTTGATTTCTCCAATCATGTCGATTTCCCACATTGCAAATGGCCAAGGGTAGAGGTGGAAAAACGGGCCCGACCTGTTGGGCATGCCTATTTTACCCGCAATTTAGTGCAGGGCAGGTCAATAATTTAGGCCCCCAACCTCTAATGTGACCTCCCCACCCCATTTCCTTTCCCGGATTTTCCAGGCATGATTATTAGCATAAATTTTTTCATTTTTAGGCCTAAAAGGTGCAGTGCCCGCAGGCTTTCTCCTCCCTACACTCATTTTTTTTTGCAGGGCGGGCCTAGGTTTTCGGCCCTTATCCCTCAACTATGTCCGCCCCGCCCCACCCCATTTTTTTGCGGGATTTTGCGGTGGGGGGGGGGGGGGAGGGGGAGGGGCTAAATGGGGCGGGCATACCCATTTTCCACCACTAGCCAAGGGGCAGTCTTGACATTTAAAGGTATTAGAGGCACGTGGACCTTATCAGCAAAAATTTGGCACTTATGGCAAGTCCTCGAGTGGTGATGACAATCGGTTTCCATGGTCAACCAATAGTAACCAGCTCTCTGAATCTTCTTGGCCATAGTATGTCCACTTGACTGAGTACCAAAGATACCTTCATGCGTGTCCTCCATTATTTTCTCTGCTTCCTTCTTGTCTATACAACGAAGCAGGGTTGAATAATGGTTCCGCTTGTATAAAATCCCATTGCTCAGGAAGAACTCCGCAGGAATCTCTTATCATTGATTGATGCCCCTTCAAGATACTCTTGAGCTTCAAGATGTCTTTTCACCTCATGAAACCAAGGCTTCTCCTCCACATCATCGGTGTCAATCTCATAGCAGTGCGCCGGTTCGTCAAATATTTTGATAGTAATTCTGGGAGCTTCTTTGTCCCATTTGACCTTGAACATGGATGACATGGTAGCTAAAGCATATGCAAATGTTTTTCTTCCCTCAGGATATGTTTAAAGGCAATCTCTTTAAAGTACGGGATCAAGGTTAGCACTAGTTCTTTTTAAGGGATACATTTTTTGGATGTTTTGTATCCCACTCTCCTTTAACTTGAATGAGCACCAGATCCAAGTCTCCATATACACTTAAGAATTTGATTCTAAAGTCAATAGCAGCTTTCAAACCCAAGATTCACGCTTCGTATTCATCCATGTTGTTGGTACAGTCAAAGAAGAGTCTGGCAGTCAAAGGCGTATGGCAACCTTCAGGGGAAATGATCACATCACCAATTCTGTTACCCAATGCGTTGAAAGCTCCATCAAAAACCATAGTTCATCGGGATCCTTGCTCAGGTCCTTCATACAGTCCAAGTTTTTCACAATTTATAATCAGCATGATATTCTCATCCGGGAATTCGAAGTTCATATATTGGCAGTCATCCACAACTTGACGCGCCAAATGATATTCCAATACACTTCCTTTGATTGCTTTTTGTGTAGTGTACTGAATGTCGTATTCAATTAAGATCATTTGCCATCGGGCTATCCTTCCAGAGAGAGTTGGCTTCTCGAAGATGTACTTGATGGGATCCATATTAGAGATCAATAGAGTGGTATGAGCCAACATATACTATCTTAGTCGGCGAGAAGGCCATGCGAAAATGCAGCAATTTTTCTTGAGCAGTGAATATCTTGTTTCATAGTCGGTAAACTTTTTGCTAAGGTAGTATATTGCATGTTCTTTTCGACCAGACTCGTCATACTGCCTTAGCACACACCCCATTGAATTCTCCAACACAGTTAAATAGATGATCATAGGTCTTCCTTCAACTGGTGGCATCCAAATTGAAGGTTCTTGAAGATAATCTTTAATTTTATTGAAAGCCATTTGACAGTCATCACTCCATCTTACCACTTGATCTTTCTTCAACAGCTTGAAGATTGGCTCACAAGTAGCAGTCATGTGAGAAATGAATCGGGAAATGTAGTTTAGCCATCCTAGAAAATCTCTAACCTCTTTCTCAGTACGGGGAGCTGGCATTTCTTGAATTGCTTTGAAATTTGCAGGATCGACTTCAATTTCTTTGCCACTGACGAAGAAACCTAAAAGTTTTCCAGACCCTACCCTGAAGATGCATTTGTTGGGATTCAGCCTTAGCTTGTATTTCTTCAGCCTTTCAAACAACTTGTACAAATGATCAAGGTGCTCTTCCTCAGTTTGTGATCTTGCTATCTTGTCATATACATATACTTCTATCTCATGATGAATCATATCATGAAAAATCCACCATATCCCTTTGATAAGTTGCGGCCGTGTTCTTCAGCCCGAAAGGCATGACCTTATAACAGAAGGTTCCCCACTGTGTAACAAAGGTGGTCTTCTCATGTCTTCAGGTGCCATTTTGATTTGGTTGTAACCCAAGAAGCCATCCATGAAGGAGAATAACTTGTGTTGATCAGTGTTGTCAACCAATACATCAATATATGGTAGTGGGAAGTCATATTTGGGGCTTACCATATTTAAATCCATGTAGTCTACACACATACGGACCTTATCGTCTTTCTTCGGCACCTAAACAACATTTGTAACCCATTAGGGATACGACATCACTGCCAAGAAACATGCATTGAACTGTTTCATTACCTCAACTTTATTTTCTCTGACGTGTCTGGACGCATGCGATGAACCTTTTGTTTAATTGGAGAACAACCCTTTCTCATTGGTAGACGATGGACCACAATATCAGTATTGAGCCCGGTCATGTCTTCATATGACCAAGTGAATACCTCAACATAGTCATGCAACATTTGAACCAATCTTCTCTTGACACTGTCTTCCAAGTTGGCGCCAATCTTGACTTCTTTTTTATCCGCCTCAGTACCCAGATTTATCACTTCGACCGATTCTTCCTGCAGTTGGATAGCCTTTTCTTCTTGTATCAGGAGTCTGGAGAGTTCTCCAGGTATCTCACAATCTTCTTCACCTTCGTCTTCGACTTGATAGATTGGATTTTCGAAGTCATAAGCGTCAATAGCAGAATTGTTATCAATGAGATTCGGAGTGTATGTGGATCTGCAAATGTGTGTGTCTGCATGTAAGGTCACATGGCTATTTTGAAAATGCAGTAAAATAAAAGAAAGACAAGGAGCGCAAAATTTGAATGCAAAATCGTCCAATGTTTTCATTAAATGAGCATATGATATATGAAATGACAACCCTTAACAAATTGACCATTGTGCCCAGGGCAAGGAACATGGTTTAAAGTCATTGTTTTTAAAGAAATTATAGACAAACTTCTTAAAGAAATAAAAATAGGAAATAGCAATTACTCATGGCTGGAGGAGATTGAGACAAAGTCTTTAGCCTTCCAGTTGTTGAATCCACTGTCAGTAGTTGGGAATATCCAGTCGTCCAAGTCACCATCTCTATCAGTGTCCTCCAAAGCGTTGACTTCATTATTGCTAATACAGAGAGGTGGTCCCCCATCACGAACACGACGAACCTCTTTCTGAGCCCTTGAAGTGAAACCTAACCCAAATTTGTCGGATTTGTATGGGATATCATAAAGTTGTCTCCAAATAGTGCAACCTCCATCTTCTACCACAACCCTTGCATCATTCAAGGAAGCCATTTTTGGTGGGTTTTTAGAGACCTCGGGAATAATAGCTTTAGCAACAACAATCGGCGGAGGGATTACCTCAAATGCTTGACAGGGGTTTCAATGAATTCTCCAGCCATTTCAACATATTTGAAAGAATTCAAATGACTGACCATATATTATTCCTCTCCACAGACAGTGACAATCTTTCCTTTCACTGAGTAATTTAGCTTTTGATGCAATGTAAAGATGACGACACCTGCCCCATGAATCCATGGGCGTCCGAGCAAGCATGAATAGGCTGGGCAGATATCCATTACATAAAAAGTTAAATAAAAATCCTTGATATCCCACCTTGATCGGGAGATCAACCTCTCCATGGACCATCCCTTTTTGAACCGTCAAAGGCTCTTACCACAATATCGTTAGGTTTCAGCACCAACCCTTCACAATCCAGTCTATCCAAAGCATATTTGGGTAAAACATTTAGGGATGACCCAATATCTACTAACACAAGCTCCAGAGTGGTGCCTTTGCATTCAATAGAGATGTGCAAAGATTTGTTATGATTCTTCCCAATTAGGCTTGCAACACAATTATCAAATTGATCAACAACGGTCTCTTGTGGTACATGGGCATTCTTCTGGAATTTCAACAAAGCTTAGGCATGTGCTTCAGAGCATAATAACAAGGACATCATGGATATCTTTGAGGGTGTTTGCCCCAGTTGCTCAACTATTTTGTATTTACTTTTTCGGATGATCTTCAGAATTTTTTCCACCTCTTTTCTAGATAGGTCTTCAATTGTAACATCTTTGGATGGTACCTCCGTTCGGGAAAGCTTAGTCACCTTCTCTTTACCTGGGGTATCAACAGTTGGTCTAGAAGCAAGAATATTAACATGTCTTATAGTAGTTGTTGGAGGAGAGATCTCTAGAGAGAATATCCTTCTTGTCCTAGTGACCTTACTAGTTCCGGAAATGTTTGTAATTTCAAGATCTTCACTTTCATTAATCCATGGCTCTTAATTGACCCCATGATAATAAACTTTTGCCTCATAGTTCCAAGGTACAGCTTTGTCAGATGAATAGGGGACTGGCTCTAGTGTAGTGATAATCATGGGAGCCACTCTTGGCTCATCAGGAATCCTTATAGGGCCTTTGGATATGATCCTAATAGGAGTGTTAGAAATGGTGATTATGGAAACATATTCAAGTCTCAATTCTTGGGATACATTTTCAGGAAAACTCTTCATGGACGGAGTTTTATCGAACAAAATTTCATGGCTATAAATCAGGCATTGAATACCTTTCTTCATCCATATAAAACCATTGGTTTGAGAAGCTCAATTGTAATAATTTTCAAGGAAGCCCGAAAATAAACTAGCTCTTAACAGATTCTTCTTAACAGTCAATAAGGGACTAGTCAAATCACTGATGGTGGAGACAAAGAAGACATTGTCAATGGCATTGACACCTTTACCATGACTAGGAATGTGTGCATTAATCACATTAGGGGTTTGTGGAGGTTCAAATTCAATCACTTTGTTATCAATCAAATCTTGGATCTTGTTCTTCAATGCCCAACAACTGTTGGTATCATATCCAGGGCTATTTGAATGATAGGGGCATTTCATGTTCAAATTATATTTGGGAGAGGCAGTATTAGTATTTGGATGAGTATCTCGCAGCGTTACCAAATCCACCTTTAACATATGTTGTAAAGTTGAGACAATGGCATGCTAATTCTAGTGAATTTCCTCCTCAGGGAGTCTGGCCTTTGCTGATAATTTGATTGTCGTGGTCGTTGAACTAGGGTCGGGTTAGAAATCAATACTGCTCCAATCAATTGACGACGATCATTCTTGATATGACTCCTTTGTCCATAAACAACATTAGTTTTCTTCTTACAAACAAATGGTTTTTTCATAACAGTAGAGGTTAAGGCCATTGGGATCTTCCCATTTTTGATTCCACTTTCAACTTTCTTGCCAGTCAAAATCAACTCATTAAACCCTAATGAAGAAATCCCAATCAAAAAATTAAAGAAGTGACCAGTCAACGTGCCCATAAACATATCCACTAATTATCCATCAGTCAAAGGGGGTTGCACCCTTCCAACCAGGTCCCTCCATTTTTGAGCATACTCCTTAAAGCCTTCGCTCGATCCCATAGTCATATTTTGTAATTGCACGCGAGTTGGTGTAAGATCAACATTTTATTGGTATTGTCTATAGAAGGCAGCAGCCAATTCCTCCCATGTGTGGATATTAGTCCCTTCTAGTTGATAGAAGCATTCCAACTGTGTTCCATATAAGCTCTCTTAGAATAAGTGCACCCATAACTTCCTATCGGTGGTGTGTGGCTAATTCTTGCAGACTTAAGACCTCAAATGAATCTTGGGACAGGAGACCCCATCTTATTTGGCGAAGACAAGGACTTTGAATTTGTAGGTATTGACCACCCTAGGGACCAAACCTAAGTCTCCAAAGTCCAAACCAGGCACTGTTTGGATCTCTACAGCCTTAAGTCAGTCTTCTAGTTGTTTGTATTTCTCATCCGCCGGTGGATACTGCTATTCAGAATAGTCTTCATCCTTAACAATCTAGTTATTTCCACCCCCATATCTGGTGCTTCTAACTTCCTCTTCTTGATTGTCTTTTTCCTCGGAAGAAGCCTCTCCTAATTGAGCCAGTCAAGCAGGCCCCTTGAACCTTCTTCCCATGTTGAGGATAACAAGCTGTCTCTTGGTCTTCTTTTTGGTGGTAAGGAGTGCCATCATTTCTTGTTGTCCTTTGGCTAGGTTGAGGAGAGTCTCCTGGAACTGTGTGTGTTGAGTTTGCAGATCTTTGAAGGTTTGCTCTAGAGCCATCTTATACTGAAATAAAGAGTAAAAATATGAGGAAACCTGTATCAGAAAACCTTCTTATGACATGATGCATCCTATGCGGATGCAATGTTTTCAAGGACCTTAAGGAATCTAAATTTGTTTAGCCAAAAGGAAACAAACAAAATAATTTTATTAATAATTTAAAAAGATACAATTTCACATTGGGCTTACAATAGGAAAGCAAAAAGGTCTCAAAGAGACAACAAAATGAACTCCTAAAACAAAAGACTCAAGTCTCCCACGGTCGTTTCCTCTTTGTGTCGAGGTAGGCATTCAGGATTTGCTGCTCATGAAGTTTCTTTGTGAGCTCCAACACTTTCTTCTCGCTTGCATATAATTGAGCTTCAAAGGTGTCTCGTTCTCCCTCGAGTTGAATCCATGATTTCTGCAATTCTTCGAAGTTGGTAGGCATGTCAGGATGGTGAATAGTATAAGGAATGTCTCCCTTAGCAGCAGGCTCTATAACTAAGTGTAGGATAGCTGGATACGACATCATGAGACTTTGAGCACGAGCTTGTACCCATTTTAGATAAGGCTCAAGAGGAATGGGATTCTTATGCCCCAAAGTCTTGCTATCAACCTTGCTTACCATGCCTCAAGCATGTACAAACCTTCGATGATAACCTCTAACATCGTTCTCGTAGTCGAATGCAATACCTTGAATGAGTGTGTCGTGGGGACCATCTCTTCGAGCATAGCCAAATTGTCGTAGAGCCAGAGAAGGGTTATAAGTAATACCTCCCCCAATGCCCAAGAGTGGAACATTAGGGAACTCCCAACAATCGTCAATAATAGTAATGTCCTCTTGAGATCGAGAGCACCAATGGATATTTGTATGAGAAAGCGTCATTATGCTTTGCAACCACCTCAAACCTTGCTCATTCTTCAATACTGATTGGGGAAGGTGCGAAATAAACTACCTAGAAAATAAAGGCAAGCAACACATAAGAGTCCCTCGCTTCCTGATAGTGCGAGTGTGAAGAGAGTGCAAAACGTCTCCAAGCAATGTAGGCATAGGGTTACGAGTAAGGAAAAGTTTGACAGCATTCACATATATGAGTTGGTCAGGGTTAGGGAACAATATTAACCCATAGATTAGAAGAGCCAAGAATTCTTCAAAATCTTGTAAATCTATAGCATCCCAGAATAGTCAAGCCTTCTCCATCAGGATTTTATCCAGAAAGCCTTTGACCCCACTTCTTGTCTCCCAATTGGCTAAAATGTCAGAAATCTTCAAATGTAGGCCTTGGCAATAACTTCGGGTCTTGGAGTTTCCTCTAAACTGATGAAGGGTATTTTGATCAAGAATATATACTCATAGTAGTTAAGATAATTCTTCCATTGTGGGCTCCAATTGATAATCGGGAAAAGTGAAACAATGACGTACATGGTCAAAGAATTGAAAGAGCACCCTCATCATGTCTTCTTCAAAGCTTGAGGTAACCAGATTGAGAAGTCAACCATATCTTTTGGTGAACGGAGAATTTTCAAGAAACTTTGATGCTTACTCTTTGATTTGAGGAGGAACCCTTACGAAGTTGATTCATATGGTATTTCTGCGAGCGGAAGCCATATCCTACAAAACAGAACAAAGATAAATCCCTTGGTCCTTGAAATGGTTAGTGAAAATGGTATGGTATGATGATATGATGCCATTAACAAATAATCACACACAAACAAAGCACACAAGGCCTTAGGTTTATACTTGCATGAGGTTTATAGGTAAGTACCCTCTTGAAGTTTTAGTTGGTTCAAACTGTCCTAAAAGAAGTAACCGGGTTTAGGAGACTCAATATCATTGATCTTTCTTCATCGGGCATTGTTTTAGCTCAAGCATCCAAACTGCGGCCAAAATATCCCGAAATTTTGATCTCAATTAGTGTAGTATTGAGTATCAACCAAATTTAGTATTTCACAAAATCCAGCTATCTCACTACTTTCTAATGGCCAAGTTGTTCAACTAAGGTTCTACGGTCAGTTAGTGCTTCATGACACCACACATCGGCCCCGTATTCTCTTTGAATGGACTCAAGGGATACCAGTACCAACAAATTTGTCACACTAACATAGCCATCGCTTCAACCATGTTGGTATTACACCGTATAGTCCCCACGATCTATTGCTACTTACCTAATATGCCCCAGATTCGAGTATAAGATCTTTTCAAGAAATAGACCAAAGCATTACCCAAAAATGTAAAGCAAACAAGGTAAACAAGTAAAGAAAATAAAGGTGATCTAGCTCTTAAGGTAACCCCACTTTTAGTTATCTCCCCAGAAGAGTCGTCAGTTCTGTGATAAGGTGGGAGAACTGACTTGGTTGTTTTGCGTTTGATCGCAAATGTTTCGGATAGCAAGAGTCGCCACCGACTTTTCTTTTATCCGATAAAGGAAAGGGTGAAAAGAATAGGAAAGACCTTTTGAGAATTTTCTTGAGTTTGAGGGGTAGGTTATAAAAAGGGAAGGTGTTAGCATCCTTTTCATCCGTAGTTATCTACGGGCTCTTAATTGCTAGCTCACTTTGAAATGCTTTGTGTTTGTGTAAGTTGGAAAATATTTTGAAAACGTCTTTGTTTGGAAAACTTTGCAACGATTCTCATATCGTTGAGAATGTATACAAAGTGTTGGTTTTGAAAATATTTGTTAAAATGAATGTTTAGAAATATGTTTTGGAAATGCCAATGCAAGGTAATTTTGTAATGATTCTCATATCGTTGAGAATATATACAAAATGTTTGTTTTGAAGAGTATTTGAAATATGTTTTGAAAGTGTGAGTTGAAAATGGTTTTGTTTGTGAGCAAGCAATTACGAGCAATCTACCTACTCAAAAAGTCTTTGTTCTTTTCCTCCTCCTTTAGATAGTGCTTGTTTACCATTTAGTTGGTAGAGAGCCATATCATTGGATGTGAGGGACAAGCGTGGGTCATCATACTATCATAGAAGGCAACTTGTAAGATGTTTTACCAATCGTCATAAAGGACTAAGATCGTTTACCGAAGAAAACATTTGAAGGGTCATTGAGGGACTATTATCTTTTAATCGAGGGTCTTTTCTAAAACATCCCACGTTCGAGGGGCATGATTGTTTAAATCTGAGGCAACAAGTGTGGGTTATCCTAGAGATGCATGTGTTTAAAGTGTTTGATTCCATTATTTGTCTTGGATTAGAGTGTTTTCTATGGTTGATTTTAATTCTTGTCATGCAAACCCTAATTACTAATAATAATAAGAAAAAGCGATAAATTGCGGAATTTAAATGTCCTACGCAATTACAATGCTTTGAGAATGTGGGTACAATTTTGTGAATAGGGGGAAGAAAGCAATAAAGCCTAATTATCTATTACAAACTATTCAATATGAATAGAATTTACAAAATGTAAAGAGGGAGAAAGAAAATGTTTTTTAGGGTTTTTTGATGGAGAAAAAGGTTTTTATGGTTAACCTAAGTAAACTAATTAATTTTATTTACAAAAGAAGTTAATTAATTATTAACAAGGCCTAAAATCTAAGTTCATTGAAATTAAAAAGAAAATAAAAGCTAAGTTTAAATAATTTGTTTTAGAAAATAATTTGAGTGTTAATACTAATTTGTAAAAGGAAATAAAATTCAATTCAATAAAATAAAATGAAATAAAATGCCTAAATTAAAACATTTTTAATTTAATTAAGAAAATATATATTTTTTGTATTTTTTGGTTTAGATAAAATAAATAAATAAATGAAAATAAATAAATTAAAGAAGAAATAAAACATAATTGGACCTGGGTGTCAAAAGAAAAATGGGGGTTTAAAAGTAACAAATAGGTCCAATTCAGTTTTTGTTTTGAATAGGAAAATAATAAAAAAAAAGGAAGAAGTGGGCTTGCGCCGTGTTTAGTAAAAGGGGGGTATTAGGATGAAATTCAGTAAAAGACCTAAAAAAAGTCCAAGCGCTTGCTGATCTTGTGGGGATGGTATTTCTGAGGTGCCTCATGGGCTTGCATTATTGGAGCGTAGGATTGAAGGGCTGGAAGATCTGATGGCATTTGTGTGAGGTGCATGGTAGGCGCGTGTGACTTGGCTTGTATTGAATATGCAAAGAAATAATAAGAAAAAACCAAAAGGGTATCATTGGGGCTCGAACCCAGGTCCCTATAGCTCAATGCCTTACACGCGCTTCCTATGCCACTGAGGTGGCTGTTTCATTCGTTAATAATACAAGTTGTAATAAATTTAAAATAAACTTGTTCCTAAACACAACTTCATCTTCTTCTCCTTTGCGCGCGTAGAATAAACACCACCATTTTTGAAAACTGTAACTTCTTCATTTCTCAACCATTTTCAAAAGTGTAAACATGAAAGTTGTTCCATTTTTAACCACAAATTCAACCATGTAAATAACTAAAGCTATAAATTAAAGATGAACATGAATTTTGTTTGGTACCAAATAAAACCTAAATTTTTCAAAATGTTCAACTTCAAAATTCACATCACTCAGGCAACATAAATGAAAACTAAGGGCATGGTTAGCTTCAGGAATATGATGTCTACATTTTTCATTCACAAAGCAACCATTAATGATGCTTGTAGAGAGAGTTCAAAGTTGAGAAAACTTACCTCAAAACTGGAAATTACGTATGGAGTTTGATCACCCCTGGAATTATGGTGATGATCTAGATAGCTCCACTGGACTCCTAGGAAGCTAATGCAACTCTTACTTTATGCTGAAAGTGCCTGAATATTTGAGTTTGGAAGATGATGAAAATGGAGTTACAGTTATGAGACAGGGACGGGGATGAGTTGTATATGATGTATGGAATCTTTGTGATTGATTTAGAGATGAAATGCACGAGTGGATTATGAGTTTGATGTTTTTGGCCAGAAGTTACAACAATGGAGGTTTGTGTGCAAGTTCTGAGTTTTAGGAAGTTTGAGGTTGTTTCAAGGCTTGTAAAATCGTGCTTTAGCTTGCATATAACTTCTCTATTTATAGAGAAAAGGTTTGGATGCTTGAAACAATCAGAATCAAGAGATCACATATTATGATCATGTGACTTGATTTTGAAGCAAGCTTGAAACATCTTGTTCCAATGCATAGTTCAAAGGCTCATAGGGTGGTTAACAAGTTGTATATGGTTTCTTCTTCCCTTTACAATGGAGTATCATCAGAAGAAACAAGTGCAAGGCTCAAGAAGTTGAAATTGTGATTAAAGTTGGCTTTTCTAAAATGGAAGTTTTACCTTTGTGCCAAAAATGGATTAATCACTTGGACAATGGCTCAAATGCTTGGATAAAGGCTCAATCAGTTGTGTAAACAATTAATTATGGAGCGATTTGAAAGTTAGAAGCCTGTAATGTAAGATTTATGCAGGATGGCTTGAGATTGGATCATGCATTCCTCATGAAAATGCCTTGTAATTCAAGAATGGATGCTCAACTTCTTCTCTTAGATTCTCCTAGCTCAAGCATGATCTCTTCAAGTTCTTGGACATTTTGGAAATTTTGAAACATTTTCTACAACCTTCACGTTGACCACTTTGGCTAAATAAACTTGGAGCTTGGTGAAAAATTGCCAAGAAGTTGGGACAAAAAATCTGCCTAACTTTATGAAAAATTCACTAAGTGTTTTTGATAGAGTCATGACTTCATGTGCCTATATCTCTAAATCTAATAATTTTTGGACATAAACCCTAAGGGACAAATTTGTAGAACTCATCAAGATCTTCAACTTTTATGTTGAAAGTTTTCCTTGAATCATCTTGCATCTTGGTGAAAAATTGTCATGAAGTAGTGAAATTATCAAGGTAAAAAACACTTAGAATTTTTCTAAGCATTGGAAACTTTGACTTTTTGCTGACTTTCTTGAATTTCTTCATTATTGTTAACCATGTTTGAAATTTTTGAATGTCTTGATGAATATTGATCTTTGAAATTCAATGTTGACCAAAAAGTCAAAGTTTGACTTTTTGTGTATCAGTTGACTTTTCATTAATTGATCCAAATTTCAACTATCAATATTTGGATCTTGAGAAATGATTTGAGCCATGAGATTAGGTCAACATGTTGTGTTTGAGGTCTTGAGATCACGCTCCAAGTCATTAGATCTTGTACTAGGTCAAAAAGTCAATGATCAGTCATTCTCAATCAAAATCCTAATTTTTGACAATTTTTCCCCTTTGATGATTTGAATGCTTTTCTTGAGGAATTGTGATCAACACTTGATAAATTGATGAATATGACTTAAAAATGTTGATGTTGGCCAAAAATCATGAAGTTTGACTATACTTAGTTGACTTTTTACCCAATACAACTGATTTCCAGTCATCTGAGCAATTGACTGAGCAAATTTGTGGTGCAAGACTTGAAACTTGGCATGAGCAATCTTGGAGACCTATAATGAACCATGAAAGTCATTTGAGGCATCAAAAGTCCAATTTTCCTTGATAAAATCAAAACCCCAATTTGGACCCAATGCTTAGGAGGTGAGCTTGTCTAATCAACTCTTGAGAACCCTTGAGCATTTGGGATCTTTTGTGAGAAATGCCTTGAGAAAAAAGAAGGAAAAGTTTGGGGTACAACACCAGCGTTTAAACCAAAGTTTTGTTTTAACTTAGATATGACGACGTAGATAACTCCTCAGTATCTAAAAGAGAACGTAGATATTTTTTGCATATTTACCATAACCTAAGAGGTAAATAATACAAGTTTTGAAAAGCTGACTTACTAATGCTTGGAGACTAATATAGTAAGTTTTAAGACGTTGATTTTGTCTATTCATCACAACATAGGTGAATGAATAAAACAAATTTTGATAACACATTGTTGTATGGAGACTGATGCAATGGATTACGCAGATTTCATTATGTTTACTACAGCCTAGGGAGTAAACAATACAAAGATGGACTTGTGTATTTATCACAACGTAGGGGATAAAAGATAATAGGGGTTGGCTTACATTATTCATCACAACCTAGGGGATAAATAATATCACCCTCAAAATTTATGTATCTATCGTAACCTAGGGAATAGATATTTGAAAAAGCTTGATAACACATTGCTGCATGGAGACTGGCACAATGAGTTATATCGTAAATTTTGTCATGTTTACTACAACCTAGGGAGTAAACAGTACGAGGATGAACCTGTGTATTTTATCACAACCTAGGGGATAAAAGACAACATGTGTGGGCTTACGTTATTCGTCACAATGTAGGGGATGAATAATATAACCCTGAAAATTCGTATATCTATTGCGACCTAAGGGATAAATAATTGAAAATCTTGATAACACATCGCTGCATGAAGACTGACACAATGAGTTATATCATAGATATCGTCATGTTTACTACAACCTAGGGATAAACAGTACGAGGATGAACCTGTGTATTTTATCGAAACTTACGGGATAAAAGGTAACAGGGGTGGGCTTATGTTATTCATCACAACCTAGGGGATAAATAATTTAACCCTGAAAATTCGCATATCTATCGCAACCTAGGGGATAGATAATTTAAAAGCTTGATAACGAATTGTTGCATGGAGACTGGCGCAATGAGTTATATCGCAGATTTTGTCATGTTTACTACAACCTAGGGAGTAAATAGTACAAGGGTGAATTCACGTATTCATTGCAACCTAGGGAATGAATAATATGAATCCGGAAATTCACACACCTACCACAACCTAGGGGATAGATGATTGGAAACATGTTTTTGATGACCAAATCTTAGATAACTAGATCAAAGATGAGATCAGGTTTTTATCGTTTGTGTTTGTCCTTAACCAAGGTAAACATTTGTT
Organism: Vicia faba; assembly: GCA_948472305.1. Classification (NCBI taxonomy): domain Eukaryota; kingdom Viridiplantae; phylum Streptophyta; class Magnoliopsida; order Fabales; family Fabaceae; genus Vicia; species Vicia faba. Next base: position 1,356,890,345 of record OX451735.1, read on the forward strand.
TTGATAATCTGAAAAAGGGCCCAAAGATATTGGTTTCGCCCAAAGTATGTTTGGAAAAAATGCTATGTATGATGTATATGCATAATATCCTAGGATGATATGGAACCAGGAATGTATGTGCGTCGAGTATGTTGTATATGCCCCAAATATTTACATATGTACAAAATGTGTGTATATGCCATAAAATATAATGAAAAATGTTTTTGATATTCTCTCCTTTTAAACCATTGATTTTGTGTTACCGACTCCCCAACATTGTGTTGTTGTGTTTTCTTTGAATTAATTTGAATAAGATGAATAAGTGTCAGCGAGATTTTGATATTTGTATCGTAGGCGCATGCTTAGGCATGGAAATAGTTGTGGACGCAGGTGTGAAAGTAGACATAGACGTGGACATAGGCGTGGGCGTGGAGGTAGGCGTAGGAGTGTATGTAGGCGTGGATTCTTTTTCAATGTTTTTCTAACCAAAATGTTTTTTGATGTTTTATCAAATGCTTTTATTTGTCGAATCCCCAAAATGATTTCAACACAGTATTCACAAAAAATAATCGTAGTACTTTGAAAACAAGTCTGAAAAGGAAAACCATAATTGAAAGATTGAAAAAGTAAATGTTTTATTGATTAAATACGCCTCTAAATAGGCCAGACTACAAGATATAATTCCTGGAAATAGGTAATTGCAGAAAGTGTTAAAACTTAAAATGACAGTGAAAATGATAATTGCTACTACTGTTTCCTCAATGTCCTTTTGAAAAATCCAATCTTATTTGCTTCTGAGTTGAACAATTTGGATCAATCTCCTTCTTTGTGGTTTGCAGTCGTAGTTCTTAGATTTTAGTCTTTTTGTTCTTTATTTTTAATAAAATCCATAATTTTTGTCTAGATCGCCCTTTCAGGTTTTCAACCCACCGAGATAAACTATTTTTTGTGTATGTCCCTAATTTTTGCCTGGATCGCCCTTTAGGGTTTTCGATCCACCGGGATGCTCCTTTTTTCCTAAGTCGCCTGTTTAGGGCTCAAGCTTAGTGAGATTTTTACACATAGTATTTTTTTACTATGTTTGAATTTGCTAGATGTGGTAGTTTTTCCCCATCCATTGTTGTGAGGATGGGACCACAAACGGAGAATGTTGTTTTTACCACATATGGACCTTCGTAGTTGGGTGTCCATTTACCACATGAATCGAGGTGAGATACCAAAATCTTCTTGAGCACCAAATCCCCTTCTTTGAACACTCTAGGGTGGACTTTCTTGTCAAAGGATTTCTTCATCCACTTCAGATATAACTGGTCGTGGCACAAAGTTGTCAAGTGTTTCTCTTCAATGAGGTTGAGCTGATCAAGTCGCGTCTGAACCCACTCTGCTTCTTCAAGCTTTATTTCCATTAGAACCCGAAGTGACGGAATTTCTATTTCAACTGGGAGTACTGCCTCCATGGCATATAGAAGAGAGAAAGGAGTCACTCCTGTTGATGTTGGTACAGAGGTACGATAACCATGTATAACAAAGGGAAGAATTTCTTGCCAATCTTTGTATGTCTTCACCATTTTCTGAATGATCTTGTTGATGTTCTTATTGGCAGCTTCGACGGCCCCGTTAATCTTGGATTGATATGGTGAGGAATTATGATGCTCTATATTGAAATTATTGCATAACTCCTTCATCATTTTGTTGTTCAGATTGGACCCGTTGTCCATAAGGATTCTTCTTGAAATCCTATATCTCCATATGAGATTTTGTTTGATGAACTGAGTAACCACTTGACTTATCCCATTCGCGTATGATGCCGCTTCTACCCATTTGGTGAAGGAATCAATAGAAACCAGTATGAACCAGTGTCCGTTAGATGCTTTTGGTTCGATCGTGCCTATCATATCAATTCCCTACATCGAAAATGGCCAAGGAGAGCTCATGACGTTTAAAGGAGTTGGTGGTATATTCGTTTTGTCGGTGTAGGATTTGGAATTTGTGACATGTCTTTGTATATTGGTAGCAATCGGCTTCCATCGTTAACCAATAATAACCCGCTCACAGGATTTTTCTAGCCATGGCATGACCACTTATATGAGTTCCAAAATTACCTTCATGGATTTCTCCCATAAGCGTATCTGCTTCATGTTTCTCCACACACCTGAGTAGAACCATATCATAGTTTCTTTTATATAACACATCACCACTCAAAAAGAATTTTTAGGCTAGCTTTCGTAGAGTTTGTTTGTCAATGGTATATGAATTTTCTGGATATTCTTGTTTCTCAAGGTACCTCTTAATGTCATAGAACCAAGGCTTGTTATCCAGTCCCTCTTCAATAACAAGGAAATGTAAAAGCTCTTCGAAATGCCTGATTGTAATATGTGATTTATGGTCTGGCTAAGTTATTTGAACATGGATGATAGAGTTGCCAAGTCATCCGCTATCTGATTTTCTTCTCGTGGGATATGACTGAAGGTGATCTCTGTGAATTCTGTAGCTAGTTTTAAAACATGATCTTGATATGAAATCAATTTGGGATGTTTAGTGTCCCATTCTCCGTTGGCTTGGTATATGACTAGCGCGGAGTCTCCAAATACTTCGAGGTGTTTGATTCTTAGATCGATGGAAGCTTCTAGACATAGGATACAAGCTTCTTACTCGGAGATATTATTGGTGCAATCAAAACATAACCTCACAGTAAAAGACTTGTGATAATTTTTTAGAGAAGTCAAAACTACCCCGATGTCATGCCCTAGTGCATTTCAAGCTCTGCCAAACATGAGTGTCCAACGTGCTCCTGGTTTAGGTCCTTCGTCGGGCCCTAGTATTTCGTGGTCACCTATAACCATGACATCTTCGTTTAGAAATTTGTACTTCATTGGTTGATATTCTAGTAATGGCTGACGAGCTAGATGGTCAGCCAGTACACTACCTTTGATGGCCTTTTGAGTAACATATTAGATGTCATACTCTGATAGTAACATTTGCCATCGGGCAATCTTTCCTATAAGAGCGGGTTTTTCGAACACATGCTTTAAAGGATCCATTTTTTCTATTAACCACGTGGTGTGAGTTAACATGTATTGCCTCAACCTTTTAGTAGCCAAAGCTAAGGCACAACAAGTTTTATCGAGCAATGAGTAATTGGTTTCGCATTTAATAAATTTCTCGCTGAGGTAGTAGATAGCATGCTCTTTTCTTCATGTTTTGTTGTGTTTTCCCAATACACATCCCATTGATCCTTAGAGCACTATTAGATACATGATGAGCGGTCTTTCGAGAACTGGTGGCATTAAGATTGGTGGCTCTTGTAAATATTGCTTTATTGTCTCGAAAGCTATTTGGCAATCATCATTTCATACCAGCGTTTGATCCTTTCGCATTAATTTGAATATAGGCTTGCATGTAGTGTTTAGGTGTGATATGAACCTTGAAATGTAATTCAATTATCCTAAGAAACCGCAAACCTCTTTCTCTATCATCGGAGCTGGCATTTCTTGTATGGCTTTTACCTTGTCGGGGTCTACCTCAATGCCACGCTGACTTTCAATAAAACCCAGTAACTTGCCTGACTTGACACCAAATGTACACTTGTTCGGATTCAACCTTAATTTGAACCTTCACATACACTCGAATAGCTTTTTTAAGTGTATGATGTGATCCTCCTCTGTATGGGATTTGGAAATCATATCATCTACGTATACCTCAACCTCTTTATGAATCATATCATGGAATAGTGTGACCATATCCCGTTGATAAGTTTCCCATACATTCTTCAGACCAAATGGCATTACCTTGTAATAGAAAGTTCACCAGGGCATCATGAAAGTAGTCTTCTCCATATCTTCAGGTGCCATTTTGATTTGATTATAGCTTGAGAAACCGTCCATGAATGAGAACACCGAAGCTTGAGTTGTATTGTCCACAAAAATATCTATGTGAAGTAACGGGAAATCGTATTTGGGACTTTCTTTGTTCAGATCCGGATAATCCACACACATACGTACTTTTCCATCCTTCTTGGGTACTGGTACGATGTTATCTATCCAAGGTGGATAATCTGCCACCGCTAAGAACCATGTGTCAAACTATTTAAGGATCTCTTCTCGAATTTTATTGGACATGTCCAGATGAGTTCTTTTGAGCTTCTACTTGACAGAAGAGCAACCTTCTTTGAGAGGTAATTTGTGCACCATAATGTCTGTATCCAATCTTGGCATATCCCTGTAAGACTAGGAAAATATGTCCATATACTCATGTAACAACTTGATCAGCCTTTCTTTGACGCTTTTCTTCAATGTTTCCCCTAGCTTGATCTCTTTCGGATCTTCCTCTGTGCCAAGGTTAATGGTCTAAATAGAACCATGGTATGGTTGCATACTGTCAGCCTTTTGCTCTATCTCCCTCGCCAATTCTTTAAAAAGTTCAAGATCTTTATCATCTTCCTCTTCCCCTTGGTTGATGGGTGCATCAAAATTATATCGGATAGTAGCAGTAAAATTATCGGTGATTTTGGGCATAGATATGCACATTTATCATGTTTTGGTGTAGTTTTTTAGTATGTGAATTTGGAAAATTCATATGAAGAAAAAGTATTTCCATTTTTAAATGTAAGATAAATGCAAGAGAAAGACATGGATCTAATTAAATGCAAAATATAACTTTTATTAATCATGAATACAATCTGAAACCAATTGGGGGACCCTTAGAAGAAACTCATATGCCTCGGGTGTTGTACCCCAATTTTTGACCTAAGATCCCATTTGCATTTTTGCATTTTTATACAAAGGTCAAGGTCACTAAATATAGTTGGTTTTAACCTCTCACCTTTGAGCATTGATTATGCAGAAATTGTCAAGTGTTTTGAACATTCTTAGCCTATGTATCACTAACTTCTAATCAAGCTCGAAATGTGTGTTTGTTGTTTCTTTGATTTCATGTGCTGACAGGTCTCTTTCAAATGCAACTTGGATTACATCCTTCGTTCTGAGCAAGCCTACTTCGATTCATCCTGCTTCGATTGGACAAGTTCACTGCCTGCAAACATGTTTCTATTGGGCAACATTGCTTCCTTCGAACACAAGATTTCGTTTGGGCAATATGTTTGTTTCGATCCACATGCTTCGATTCAGCAACATTGCTTCCTTCGAACACAAGCTTCGATGGTAAATACAATCTCCCTTCAGTCACAAGCTTCGATTTGGCCATGTAGTTTCCTTCTAAGTGACTCCCTTTGATCCACAAGCTGGACATGTGATTTCCTTAAAGGTTAGCTCCTCCAATTCACAAGTTGGACCACTAAACCCTTCGAAGCAATGTACTCAGAGCACAAGTGGCCTACCACGTACTGCCAAACTCAAGCCAGCTGCGCTGTTATGTAGCAGTCCTGCACCAGCCTGCCACTAAGCTCCAAAATTCTGATAAAATCCTGCGTTGTCTCAGTCCTGTACTTGCCCAAAACGGAGTGCACAAGAACTACATTGAAGAAAACAAGGGGGAAATATACCCAAATAATTCAAACATTATTTTGTTTTCCCCCAAAAAACATATCAAAGCTTCAGCCACCTTGCCTATAAATACAAGGCTTCACAACATGTTCAAGAGAGGATTTTTGGACCAGACGAACCCCTCCCAAATTTTCTCAAAAACAGAAAAACTCTCAAAGTTCATAAACACTTGATAAATAAAAAAAAACAGAATCCCACATACTTCAGTCTCTTTCGATTCTGAAGAGCATCAACACACATTCTCAGAAACACCAAATTCTCCCAAACACAAAAATCTCTCAAGTCCCTTCAATACTTGTGAGAACAAACCCAGAAAACCCAAACACTTACTTCCTTCGATTCTGAAGAACAACCCCACTTCAGTCTCCTTCGAATCAAAGAAGCATCACACTTGCTTTTTCTTTTCCTTCAAACCCAACGCTCCCAGCACAGCCTGTGACCCCTCATTCGAATCTAGCAGGAAGGACCTCACGCCTGTTACCCCTCTTTCGAATCCAGCATCAAAGGCCAAACCCCTGGTTCCTCCCTTCGAATCTAGAAGCGCTCCAAGCAACCATCACTCAGGCCCCAACACACGTTCTAGCCTAGCAAGGTAAGTCACTCCTACCTTTGAACTTTTCATTCATAACATGTAAATACAATTCCTTTTCGTTTGAAACATTGTGCATACCACTGTTCTTTCGTTTCTACCCTTTTTAACATATTTTTTTAGAACTGAGCTCTTTCTTTTTTACTGTTAAACTGTTATTAGCATGGGCTCGGGCCATGTTGTCATTTAATGTTTGAATTGAAAGAAAACAGGAAACAGGAAATAGGAAACGAAGCTTCTGGCTTCTATCTTTCTCCAGGTCAAACGAAAGAGATAACCAGGAGGCAAATCAAGTCCAATCGAAAGACATTCCTTCACTGCTTTCAACCTCCAATCGAAGAAGGCAACAAGGCAGAATCAAAAGAATTCACCACACACTGACTGCCAGGCCAATCGAAGGACATAACCTCACTGCTGCCTTTGCCCAGTCGAAGGACAAAACCTCACTGGTGCCAGCCTCAGTCGAAGGATACACCTTACTGTTGCCTTTGCCCAATCAAAGTACATGACCTCGCCCTTGCTAAAGCCTGATCGAAGGACGTGACTTTGCTGTTGCCAGCCCCAATCGAAGGAGGCCAACAAAATGCCAGTCGAAGTGTGCTCCTACCTGGGTCGAAATACACTCAGTTTTCTTACTTTTTTTCTTTTCCTTCATATTTTTTATGCTTTTGATATGTTTGTAATAGCGTAGGTTTTTATATTTCTGCATTTTTATTTACTTTGTACAAATACTAGTAATTAGGCAAGATAAAATCAACAAATAAACATACCAAAAAAATCCAAAAAAAACACTCTTTAATCATTACTTGAACATTCATTAAAATATGCAAAAACACTCAACAAATCAAAACTCCCCCCAAGGGCATATTATCTCCGTTCTACCGCGATACCGGTCGTGCCTATTGCTAGAATGATGTCTCCCACTAAAAAACACAAACAAATCAACTTTTTTCTAGAGGAACTACGGTGTTTTGATTCCTTCATTGGATACGTAGGCAAAGGGTCGCGAAACCCTCACGAACGCAATAATAAAAACTCATTTTTCCCCTTAGGCAAACATAGTTGTAAATAAATACACCCTTCTATATAACAAACAATTTTAAACCAAAAAACAGATATTTCAAAAGGTTCCTGCGGAGTACCGCAGATGCATTGGGTGCTAATACCTTCCCATTACATAACCAACCCCCGAACTCATGATCTCTTTTCAAAAACGCATTGTATTTTCATTACTTTTAAATATGACTTTACATTGCATGTTTTTAGGGTTTTATTTCGCTCTTTTCACTTTTCCCTTGGAAATAATAAAGCGCGGTGGCGACTCTTGCTTTTGTGAGTCAAGTTAATTAATAGCTTGATCTCCGATTTTCACCGCTACAGAATTGGCGACTCTGCTGGGGAAAGATTGACCTCTTGCTGGTCCATCCCTAAGTGGGTTAAGCCTAATTTGTTTTATCTGTTTTATCATTATTTGATTGTTTGTTTATATGTATATATTGTGGTTATTTGGGGTGTTGATTACAAAGGAAAAGTCCTATACCCAGACTAAGTTACACTTAGGAATAGGACGGGAGATATAGTCATGTTAACTTTGAGGGAGTAATCCCGAAGAAGGAGGCATGAGATCCCCCACTCAGTGGAAGCCCCTTTGAACGTAGTATTTGTTTACCGAGTAATCAGGAAGACATTATTATTTTCAACCTGGGAGCCAGAGAAGCTGAGGACCGTAGAACCCTAACCCATCTTGGCCTTTTAGGTGTAGCGCGGAGATTATAACAGAGTAATCCGGAAGTAATTGTTACGCGATGCTACTCTCGGATGAGTTTCTCTTGAGAATATTGTTGATTATTGAGTAATCAAGACATTGGTAATATCCGAAGGAGGAATGTAGACTCCGAGAACTCTTAGAACCTTGTCTTGCAGGTGTGATTAAACCATTAGTACATACCTTGGGGATGTTCTTTACCTTTGACTCCATGCTCGTGACGTTGAACCTTTCAACTTTATTTGTGACCTTGCTTGTGGTTGTTGCATAGCCATACATTCATGCATCCATGAAACCCTTTTCACTTGCTTTTCAAAGAATTTGGAGGTCTTTCTTTGTAAACATCACAAGTTTCATCAAGATCAATGGATCTTGGGTGTTGATAGGGTGAAAACCCTAATCCACCAAAATGGATGATTGATCTTGATGATAGCTTGATCAACGCTTTGATCCAATTTAAAATTCATTTTCCATCTTCATACTTTGATGTTTACAACTTAATATCTTGAGTTCCTTGAAAGTCAAATAAAAACTCTCTTTTGCATATCATGCATCATTCTACATTTTTGTTTCACTTTCAAAGGTCTTTTTCCAAGTCTTATTTTTCCTTTGGTCTCACCAGTACAACACTCACGCTAAGAGAACAACGGAGAATATCAAGCAAGAGGTTTCTGAACTCCGTAGAGAGATGACTAATTTGGAAACTAGTGTGGAGCCTTTAACTGGTTTAGTCTGAATTTTGGTTTCCGCCCAAGTCAACCCCTTTGATAAAGCATAAGTGAATCTCTGTTGATTTTGGCCTTGAAGTTAAGGAGAGGTTTCCTTCAGCACAAGTCCAGATGGAAAGCCTTCCCGGATTATTAACTTATTCATGCTTTTTGCAATTTTTCTTATTTATCAAAACATTGTTTGCATGTAAGAACTTGTTTGCATTTGAATGATTATCTTAATACAATGAGTATGTTTGTCTTGAAGAAATTCATTTGTTTCACACATATTTGTTTTCAAATTCTAAATTGCTTTTTGCATTATGATACCAACTTGTTGCCCATTCTCTTGCCTAGGCAGAGATTGAAGTGAGGATGATGATCTGAAAAACACAAAATCTCTGGTTGTTTGCTTTTGGATAAAATCTTGTTGATGATGTACAGGCATTGTTTCAAATCCCTAAACACCAGAGATATAAGGAAGATAATCCCTTGCTAACCCCTTTTGAGCTTTTAAGTAGGAGTTTCTTTCCTATACGAAAAAACCCTCAAATTTTAACCTGGGGCAGGGTAGTTTTCATTTAATCTGATTGAGTGTTCAAAATTCATAAGGAAGATATTTTTGAAGAGAAACTACGAGGGCTATCCTTCATGTACAATGAAGCCAGAAGATGTGGAACCACAATATTATCCCTCATTCATCAAGAAACGAGGCAACCACAATCTTCTCAACAAGTCAATACAAGCTAATGTCACACATTTTGTTCAAAAATCAAAAATCAAGTAAAAAAGAAAAAGCCTGCTAAGTCAAAAACATGAAAATGTGCGACTTTGGCAAAAAATTAAGGCATCCCATTGGACTATCAATTCAAAAGAATTAGTCCAGGAAAAAGTTAGGGAAAATAAAAATTGCAAATAAAGGACTACAAAGAAAAGTCCTCAACAAAGAACAAATTGGTGACTACAAACACGAAGACATAAGGGTGGTTTCTACTCCGAAAGCCTCGTTGTTTCCTTAACCGTCACAAAATCCTTTTGAGAGATGAACACTCATGTTGAATTAACTGAACATAGGATTGGAGAACATCATGAAGGGGGTGGGCACTAAATATTTTGAGCCTTAAAATCTTTTTTCTAAAAAACCGTGAACTAAGCCACGTTACAACCTTCAAAAGTCCTAATTGAAGCAAGGTTATTTTGAAAGCATACTTCAATGAGATAGTGTTCCTGACTCCCATGAATGTTTTCTAAATAGTTTTGTTGGTATCATATGTTTTTCCTATACAAAAATTAATGGTGCTCTAACTCGCAAAATTTGTGCGATATCTTTTCAAAATCTTCAAGATTTACATAACTGTTGCATTAGAATTTTCATTCTCATAATAAACTTTTTCTAACTGCAAAACATTTGTTTGATATCAAGGAAGCTCACATATAAGCACCAGTGATGAGTTTATTCTTTTAAGGCCTGAAACTATGTTGAGTAATTGGAGTATCATTTCAAGAAAAAATCATATCCAGGGGCATGTCACCTGAAGACCTTAAGCACGAACATGTTGCTTCTCCCAGTTAATGCTTCTCCAACTTGTTTACTCTTTTGGGGAAAAATTTGAAGACTTTGTTGTGCCAACTACAGTCAATCCGGGGCAATCACGTCTATATTTGATGAATCTCTCTAAGAGTTTGAAGACACCAGAGCATGGTGAATGCCAGGTCTTTTGTAAAATCCTCTTGAGACGATTTATCCTCATCAACCAGATAGCTTGGGGCATTCTAGAAGTGAAGTTATTCGCAAGAATTGTCGTGTAACATGCAGCTTATCAACAGTAAACTTGGGGCATCCAAAATTAGTCCCAGGGGAAATCCATATTTGTCAAGATATGTTGCACACATTATCAGAGGATGGCGTTCCCAATATCTCCAGCTAAGCATGACTTTTTCCAGTTGAAGCATTGTTTGTGTTGTTATCCTTTCAATGGATTGTTAGTAATAGAAGACTGGACTTTGGATTTTCTACCGAAAAATATCTTCCTCTCCAAAGACATTTAAGCCTTGTAAAAGGACCTTACTCCAATGATGACTTTTGATCTATCTCCAGTAATGTTCCCATCTTGTTGAGATTAGCTGAGTGTCAGTTTGTATTGGGATGTCTTATCATCTTCTGTCTGTTTTGTCAGCATATACATGACATTCATTTATTCATTCACACTTGCATCATGCACACACAGTTGTATTTGTTGATGTCATTGAGTTCGTATACCTTGGTTGTGTCTATTCAAATAACATATTTGATCTTTCCAAATAGAGTGTCGACTTAAGAAGAAAGTGTGCCTTCTTTCTAATTCCCCACTGAGTTAACTCTCATGGAAGAATCCTGCTTTAGCTTTCCTTTTCCATCTATGGATAGGATAAATCCCCATTTGAGTTGTTTCCTCATTGGATGAAGTCTTGTTTGACTGTTTTCTCTCCAGTTCATTACTGGATTGAGCTTTGTCTCTTATGAATGATACCCTGTGGATATCTCTAGGCTGTGAAACCTAGATGGAGAGTGCATTTATTTTGCAATTTAAGTACTTGATCTCCTCAAGAAGGATTTATTCATGGTTCCCCATTGAAGATGAACTTTATTCCCTAGTAGTGTTATCATAACCTTCTTCTGGAATATCGACCTGACAACAAGCGACTGACTCTTTATTTGAGCAGTTTGATTATTTCTGAATTTCTTTATGTTATGACAAATGGCGGTCTCTTCATGAGAAGTTTGTCCATCCCAGATGAAATTATTGATTCTCACCTCCAGCAATATCTTCACGATATTTTGGTGATACTTTTGGAAAGCAACAAGTGGCGGACTCTTCATGAGCAGCTTGTGTGCTTTAATATTCTTTGAAGACAGCAAGTGGAAGCTTCTTTATGAGCAGCTTGTGGGTTATAAGCAGCAAGTGGCAGCTTCTTTATGAGCAGCTTGTGTGCTTTGATATTCTAAGAAGACAGCAAGTGGCAGCTTCTTTATGAGCAGCTTGTGGGTTATAAGCAACAAGTGGCGGACTCTTCATGAGCAGCTTGTGTGCTTTAATATTCTTTGAAGACAGCAAATGGCATCTTCTTCATGAGCAGCTTGTGGGTTATAAGCAGCAAGTGGAAACTTCTTTATGAGCAGCTTGTGTGCTTTAATATTCTTTGAAGACAGCAAGTGGCAACTTCTTTATGAGCAGCTTGTGGGTTATAAGCAGCAAGTGGCAGCTTCTTTATGAGCAGCTTGTGTGCTTTAATATTCTTTGAAGACAACAAGTGGCAGCTTCTTTATTTGAGCAGCTTGTATGTCATAGTATTTTTGGAAGACAGCAAGTGGCGGCCTCTTTATTTGAGCAGCTTGTGTATCCCCAACAATAATGTCTAATGCAAATGGCATCTCTTCGGAAAAGTCCCGTGGGGAAGTTTGTATTTTATCCTTTTCAAGCGATATCTTGGTTAAAGAAGAAATGTGTTACCATTCTTGGTAAAATTCAGAAGTCAGAAATCATGTTCCAGTCTCAGTACTGATGTCAACCATCTTGTTTTCCAGTCACAGTGCTGATGTAAATCATTTTCCAGTCTCAATAATGATGTCAACCATTTTGTTTTCCAGTCACAGTGCTGATGTCAACCATCTTGTTTTCTAGTCACAGTGCTGATGTAAATCATTTTCCAGTCACAGTGCTGATGTCAATCATTTCCTTTTCCAGTCACATTGCTGATGTAAATCATTTCCTTTTCCAGTCACAGTGTTGATGTGAATCATTTCTTTTCCAGCCTCAGTGCTGATGTAAATCATTTTCTTTTCCAGTCTCAACACTGATGTAAATCATTCAAGAGTCTCTCATTTTAAGTCTATGACTCTGTTTCCCCAGTGGAGTTATAACCTCTTCCCCTATGGGATTTTTGTATAATGTGTTTGGTTTCTCCAGCATAGTCTGTCTCATATGGCGTCATTCCCCATAAAATTCAGAGCATTGCATTCATATCATATCATGAACATAATTGTGGTATCTTAAGGCCAAAAATTATGTATTCTATATTTAAGTCCCTTCAATCTCGTCAAAATGAAGATCCCAATCTTCATATCTCCAGATAGAAGAAACTTAAATAGGGGCAGCTGTTGTACCCCAATTTTTGACCTAAGATCCCATTTGCATTTTTGCATTTTTATACAAAGGTCAAGGTCACTAAATATAGTTGGTTTTAACCTCTCACCTTTGAGCATTAATTATGCAGAAATTGTCAAGTGTTTTGAACATTCTTAGCCTATGTATCACTAACTTCTAATCAAGCACGAAATGTGTGTTTGTTGTTTCTTTGATTTCATGTGCTGACAGGTCTCTTTCGAATGCAACTTGGATTACATCCTTCGTTCTGAGCAAGCCTACTTCGATTCAGCCTGCTTCGATTGGATAAGTTCACTGCCTGCAAACATGTTTCAATTGGGCAACATTGCTTCCTTCGAACACAAGATTTCGTTTGGGCAATATGTTTGTTTCGATCCACATGCTTCGATTCAGCAACATTTCTTCCTTCGAACACAAGCTTCGATGGGCAATACAATCTCCCTTCAGTCACAAGCTTCGATTTGTCCATGTAGTTTCCTTAGAAGTGACTCCCTTTGATCCACAATCTGGACATGTGATTTCCTTAAAGGTTACCTCCTTCGATTCACAAGTTGGACCACTAAACCCTTCGAAGCAATGTACTCAGAGCACAAGTGGCCTACCATGTACTACCAAACTCAAGCCAGCTGCGCTGTTATGTAGAAGTCCTGCACCAGCCTGCCACTAAGCTCCAAAATTCTGATAAAAGCCTGCATTGTCTCAGTCCTGTACTTGCCCAAAACGGAGTGCACAAGAACTGCATTGAAGAAAACAAGGGGGAAATATACCCAAATAATTCAAACATTATTTTGTTTTCCCCCCAAAAACATATCAAAGCTTCAACCACCTCGCCTATAAATACAAGGCTTCACAACATGTTCAAGAGAGGATTTTTGGACCAGACGAACCCCTCCCAAATTTTCTCAAAAACAGAAAAACTCTCAAAGTTCATAAACACTTGATAAATAAAAAAAAACAGAATCCCACATACTTCAGTCTCCTTCGATTCTGAAGAGCATCAACACACATTCTCAGAAACACCAAAGTCTCCCAAACACAAAAATCTCTCAAGTCCCTTCAATACTTGTGAGAACAAACCCAGAAAACCCAAACACTTACTTCCTTCGATTCTGAAGAACAACCCCACTTCAGTCTCCTTCGAATCAAAGAAGCATCACACTTGCTTTTTCTTTTCCTTCAAACCCAACGCTCCCAGCACAGCCTGTGACCCCTCATTCGAATCCAGCAGGAAGGACCTCACGCCTGTTACCCCTCTTTCGAATCCAGCATCAAAGGCCAAACCCCTGGTTCCTCCCTTCGAATCCAGAAGCGCTCCAAACAACCATTACTCAGGCCCCAACACACGTTCCAGCCTAGCAAGGTAAGTCACTCCTACCTTTGAACTTTTCATTCATAACATGTAAATACAATTCCTTTTCGTTTGAAACATTGTACATACCACTGTTCTTTCGTTTCCACCCTTTTTAACATATTTTTTTTAGAACTGAGCTCTTTCTTTTTTACTATTAAACTGTTATTAGAATGGCCTCGGGCCATGTTGTCATTTAATGTTTGAATTGAAAGAAAACAGGAAACAGGAAATAGGAAACGAAGCTTCTGGCTTCTATCTTTCTCCAGGTCAAACGAAAGAGACAACCAGGAGGCAAATCAAGTCCAACCGAAAGACACTCCTTCACTACTTTCAACCTCCAGTCGAATAAGGCAACAAGGAAGAATCAAAAGACTTCGCCACACACTGACTGCCAGGCCAATCGAAGGACAGAACCTCACTGCTGCCTTTGCCCAGTCGAAGGATAGAACCTCACTGGTGCCAGCCTCAGTCGAAGGATACACCTTGCTGCTGCCTTTGCCCAATCAAAGTACAGGACCTCGCCCATGCCAAAGCCTGATCGAAGGACGTGACTTTGCTGTTGCCAGCCCCAATCGAAGGAGGCCAACAAAATGCCAGTCGAAGTGTGCTCCTACCTGGGTCGAAATACACTCAGTTTTCTTACTTTTTTTCTTTTCTTTCATATTTTTTATGCTTTTGATATGTTTGTAATAGCGTAGGTTTTTATCTTTCTGCATTTTTATTTACTTTGTACATATACTAGTAATTAGGCAAGATAAATTCAACAAATAAACATACCAAAAAAATCCAAAAAAAACACTCTTTAATCATTACTTGAACATTCATTAAAATATGCAAAAACACTCAACAAATCAAAACTCCCCCCAAGGGCATATTATCTTCGTTCTACCGCGATACCGGCCGTGCCTATTGCTAGAATGATGTCGCCCACTAAAAAACACAAACAAATCAACTTTTTTCTAGAGGAACTACGGTGTTTTGATTCCTTCATTGGATACGTAGGCAAAGGGTCGCGAAACCCTCACGAACGCAATAATAAAAACTCATTTTTTCCCTTTAGGCAAACATAGTTGTAAATAAATACACCCTTGTATATAACAAACAATTTTAAACCAAAAAACAGATATTTCAAAAGGTTCCTGCGGAGTACCGCAGATGCATTGGGTGCTAATACCTTCCCATTGCATAACCAACCCCCGAACTCATGATCTCTTTTCAAAAATGCATTGTATTTTCATTACTTTTAAATATGACTTTACATTGCATGCTTTTAGGGTTTTATTTCGCTCTTTTCCCTTGGAAATAATAAAGCGCGGTGGCGACTCTTGCTTTTGTGAGTCAAGTTAATTAATAGCTTGATCTCTGATTTTCACCGCTACATCGGGCTTGACACAGGTTCTTTAAAAAACAAGAAAAATTACTTTGGAAATAAAAAGATCTCGGGAATCTTCACAGTTGTCCAATTCTTGAGTTCCTCGCCTAGGGCGCATTCATGGATGAAATCAGATGCCTTTTTGACGTTACCCTTGTTAGATATCATTGCCACCTGTCCACCATGATCTACTACTTTGTTTATGAAGGTCTTCTGGATTGGAGGAAACCGTTCTTTGCCTTTCAGAGAAGCCTTTTACAATTCATAACGCAAACCAAAATGATTCATCTTCTCACGTATTTTTGGGAGCTTTCCCGAACCCCTTGATTTTTTACACCGGTAGGGTTACCATTGAGGCCACCTCTAAGACTTGAAATATCATGGCTATACAGTCTTCATCAACACTGATATACCTATAGGATTCTATGTGACTTACAAAGATGTCCTCTTCACCATCGATTATGACCAATTTCGCTTCAACAAAGAACTTCAATTTCTGATGTAAAGTCGAACTGAATGCCCCTGCTACATGAATACAGGGTCTCCCGAGTAAACATGTATATGCTAGTTCTATATCCATTACTTGAAAAGTGATATAGAACATATGTGGGCCGATCTTGACAGGAAGGTCCACTTCTCCAAATACTGAACTTTGAGAACCATTAAAACCTTTAACTATTATAGAACTTGGTCTTATCACAACACTATCTAGTGTTAACTTCATTAAGCTGGATTTTGGTAGTACATTGAGGTATGAACCAGTATCGGTGAGTACCCTGTACAGGCTTGTATTTCTTATTTGAATAGAGATGTGCAATGCCTTATTGTAAGCTCGACCTTGTGGAGGTAACTCATTGTCATTAAAACCCATATATGACCCAAACGTCAGATTTGCTACAACATTGTCAAATTAGTTTATAGTAATTTCCTCTACGACATGGGCATAACTCGAAACCTTCATTATTGAGTCTCGATCTTCTTCCGAATTGATGAGAAACAAGAGTATATAAATTTTGGCTGGCGTTTGGTGAAGCTGATCCACCACCCTATAATCAACCCTCTTTATTATCTTCAGAAATTCTTCTGCCTCTTGATCAGTAAAGTTCTTTCTCAGAGGCTCTTGTTCTTGATTTGTTTCCACCAATTCTTTTCCTTTATCTTTCACCAATGTATCATCCTTATTTTTACCACTGCATCATTCTTCTTTTGTGGTTCGAAGCCAAAGATTCGACCACTGCGAGATATGCCCCCTGTTCCTACTATATTTGAGATTGCAGGTCCTTGACTTGATGATGGCTCACATTCTTGTTTTAAGTCATTGACATATACACTTGAATCATAACTCCATGGTACTTCTTTATCACTTTCGTAAGGGGTGGGAGATGGCCCTCTAATTACCATTCTAGTCTTTGGAACTATTGGTATCCTCAAAGTTTGTCTTCGTGTTTCTATTGATTCTCCCTACGGAATCACAAGAGTCTTCTTATTAAGGTTCAATCCTTGGAAACGAATTACCAATTGCTTCTTCATACTCCCTTCAATTGCAGCAACATATTCTGCTTCAGGGTATGATCCGAATTGGACTCTCCCTTGGTCTGCCAATTTTTATAATGTCTTCTCGAAGGCTTCATTATGTTCCGAATTGGACTCTCCCTTGGTCTGCCAAAATTGGACTCTTCCTTCAACAAATTTATCGGGGCCTTTACTCGCATAGCTACCCCAAAGTCAATGATTACTTCAATTTCATTTATTGTTGGCCCACTATGCAGAGGCATGGGGTTTGACTTGGTATTTGGCTTATCAAAGGTGATATCCTAAGAATCCAACAGATCTTGAACTTTATGTTTGAAGGCCCAAAATTGTTCTATGGTATGCCCGAGAGAATTGGCATGATACTCAAATTTGGAATTGGCATTGTATCTTGGTGGGGGTGCCCCGATTGGAAGAGATAGAGGTCTGAGCTCTACCAAAGACGCCTTGACCAAGTGTTGTAATAATTGACTAGGTGACATGGGGAGCGGGTCAAACTTTCTTGGCGGCCTTTCAAATTTGTTTTGATGCTATTCTAGTGGAATTACTAATGGTTGTTGTGCCCTAGATTGTGAGGCTACAACATTAATTTCTCCCTCCTTCCTTTTTGTGAATTTATGAACATGTATTTTTGTATAGTAAAGGAGTAAAAGATGATCCCCCTTATATCTTTTCGCCTTTTATCCCAACTTTAATCCTTTCTCCAATAGTTACCAAATCCAAAAACTCGGAGGAGACACTTCCTACCATCATTTCAAAATACAATGCTTGTAAAGTTCCCATGAACATATCGACTAGTTCTTTCTCCGGAAGTGGTGGTTGTACACGGGCTTCCGTTTCTCTCAACCTTTGAGCATATTCCTTGAAGGACTCTTCTTTCTTCTGAGACAAGTTGTGGAGTTGCATGTGGGTGGGCTCTATGTCCATGTTTGATTTGTATTGTTTCAGAAAGGCATTAACAAGATCTTCCCATGTTTGGACATGAACCCATTCCAACTGCATGTACCAATCTAGGGATGCCCCACTTAAATTGTCTTGAAAACAATGAATCATCAACTTCTGGTCTTGAGCATAGGCATGCATCTTCCTGTAATACACACGCAGATGGTTCCTTGGACAGGTGAGCCCCTTGTATTTTCCAAAGACAATTACTTTGAATTTTGGCAGGATCACCACATCATGAACTAGACACATTTTAAGAGCATCTACATCGAAAGCATCATAATCCTCCACAACATTTAATCTTTCCTCAAGAGCTTTGTACTGATTGAGCACCAATGGATTCTCAGAAGCATGAGTATGGGTTATTCTTTGAGGCACTTGATTTCCATCTTCTAAGTCGTGGTCTCCATATTCCAAGTCTAAGTAGTTCTCCGCGTTGTTAATCGGAATATGCAGGGTATGAGATTCCCCTACCTTTGCGGAGGTGGGACAAACCCCTCGCTATCAGCTCGTCTTGCTTCTTGTTGAGGCATGGTGGACTTTTGGGGTCCTAACTCTGGTTCTCTCCTTGGTTGGTGACCGCTTGATGCACCGATGGTTTGGGTTACTTCTTCGAAGGCTGCCCTAGGGATTTACTCCTGTCTTTCGATGATGTTTTTCAAGGCTAGAAGAACTTGTCTCATATCTCTGCTTGAGTCGACGTTTCCCTTGACTTGCTCAAGATCTTCCTTGAAGGAAGCTTGGTTCTCTTTAATTTGTTGCATCACTCTTTGTTGATGGGCTTTTATTTAATATGGTGGTCGGAGAGGTGGTTCCTTTCTTCTACCAATGGTTTAACTGGAGAAGGTTTTTTTTTGAAAGAATGAGATTTTTGTGTTATGAATTTATGAGATGCAAATGTTTGTGAATGCATGAATGCGTATGAATATGCTAAGAGTTTCATTTTTTGAATGTCTTATACACTTGGATATACATTTTTTTATTTTATATATTTTTCAGGTTTTTCATTTTTTTGGAGAGTATTAAAAAATAAATATGCAAACGAGAAACGAAAACAAAATTACTTTACTTAAAATAATAACCATCTTTAAAGGAGAATACAATTCAGATATTGAAAAATATTCAAACTTTGAAACATTAAACTTGCTGAAAGAAAAAAACAAAGAGGAAACAAATGTATTCTAAGTTCGCCTGCGGATGTCTGCCCTGAAACCATCAACCATTATTCTGCAAAGCTTGAGGAAGTCTTCGACATCTTTCGGAAGAGGGACCATCATATTTTATGCGTCTCTCAAACTCCTAGGGATGTTTTCAATGAGATTGTTGGCTAAGAAAGCAAGTCTTGCATGCTTGTCTTTTTAGTATTGGTATTCTCGGTAGAGATCAGGAGTTATCTTGTGATTATCCTTTCCAGTTTTGGTGATCTTCACATACTTCTCTTCCAAATACAACTTTTCAACCCTCATCTCAGTATAGAGTTTCCGTTGTATTAGGAAATCTTTTCGGAGGCCTTCTAACTCAAGGCATACTTGCTCGTATTCTTCAGTGTTCTGGGTGAGAAGCCTTTCTACCATCATCCTTTTGAGCCATTCACCTACCTCTGATTCTTGGCTATCTCGGAGTTTGGTGGTGAGATACTTCATTTGTTCTTCTTGATCTAAACTAGCTTGTGCCAAACTTTGGATTTGAGCCCTTAGATCTTCTTCCATCACCTTCTTGTCTTGCATCGCCTTTTCATACCATCTATTTAATCTCTCGATTTCACTAGCAGCATTCTCTAGTCGTTTGTTGTGGGAATCCAAGTTGAAAGTAGCACTTAACAACCCTTTAGTCGAACTTTTCCGCTTAAGATTCTCCTTCTTAAATGCCTGACGATCTCTCCGAATCTATTGGTCTTTGGATTCGAGTATGCGTTGCATTTGTCTTTTCTCTTTAGTTAAGTTATGGAGGTTGAGCACCAATTCTTCTTTCTCTCTTTGAGCTTATTTCAAGGCATTCTTCAAATCGTCTAGTTCTTCTAAGGAAATAGGTGGAGCATCTGCGACCTCTGACTTGTACTCAAGATTTATGTCAAATGGTAACTTGACAACTCGTACCTGATCCAGGACCCATTGAGTGTAAATTTCTTTTTCCATAATGTTATTCCTTCCAACCTTTCTTTTATTAGCCCTATTCCAATCCTGGATGACTTTATTTAGCAACTCTTGGTCATTTTTTCCCATGTCATGAATGATCAATTGTAGGAGTTTCTCATCTGAGCGTTTATCTTCCAAAGGATACCCTAGTTTTTGTAGGGCCAAGGTAGGGTTGTAATTGATGCAACCACGTGATATGATAAATGGAACATTAAGGAAGTCTCTGCAACTATAGATGATATCTCCAATGTCCAGCTTCCTTGCACACCACAACACAAAAATAGCAGTAAGAGACCTTAATTTTTTAGGCCACTCATACCTTGTCAGATTCAGAATCATGTAGTCTTCTTTATAAAGGTGAGTCATAAACCAAGAATATAAGAGTGGGATGCAACGGTTTAGAGTACCCCTTCCTTTTTTCGTACCGCATATGAAGTGCATAATAAATGTCAGCAAGTAAAGTGGGAGTTAGATCCATATTGAAAACTTTTACGCCCCAAAATACACTAATAGTCGCAGGGTCAATATAGTCCAAAGTCCGTGGAAATAAGATTAAACCAAATACAAACAGTCCTAAACAATCGATACATGATTCCCATTATTTATTATTGGAAAAATCAAAAGCCTTAGTCTCCAAGTAGCATCTCTTAATCCCTCGTACATCACCTTTTTTCCTATAATTAAGTGACAATTCGGGATAATGGATCCCTAAACCCCTGACAAGATATTGACGTCAATATTCCGCCCGATACCTACATAGGCTTTTTCTTTATAAAAGTTCAAAAGTTTGTCAAATTCTTCCAAAGTCGGTGCTAGCTAAAAGTCTTGAAAAGTGAAGCACCTCAATGGAGGGTCGTAGAACTGAATTAAGGAAGAAACAACATCCAATTGGACCTCTACTTTGATTAAGTCAAGGGTATCCCCATAGCAACGAGTGAACATCTTCAGAGCTCTTTCAGACAATTTCCCTTTTGTGGCCTTGATTTTTGACATATATGGCTTGATGGCATTGATACGTACAAGTTGTTTTCCTTTGGTATTCATTTTTAGGACACTTCACCAAAAAACTTTTAGTTATTATTTTTTTTGACCCTCTGAATAAGACAAAAAAATGAAATAAAGGGTAATGAATATATGAAATGCAAAAATGTATGAACGCATGAATGTGGGGCTTAGTGACGGGATTTTATGAAAGGTACTCTTAGAAGGTAGGCTCCTAGTTTTGGCCTATGGATAATCTACCCTCTCCATAAAGTGATTTCTTTAAGGGTATCATGAATAACACTAGAGGTAAAGGCACAAGGGCCTCCCTTAAGTGGAGCCTCTTTGTAGACCAAAACTTTCGTCTCTAGGTCATGAAAGGTCTCGGCATGAGATTTTGTTTTAAAAGTTGTACAAAGAGTCATAGATTTCATTCCAAAGTCCTACTTCTCAAGAGGATATCTCTTAAGACGTACTTCTTTTACGGAATTCCACCGAATCTAGGCGAAGTCGTCACATAAACTCATAGGGCTGATGTATCTCCTTTGCTAATAGACGAACCTTCTTTCTAAGGGTTTTTGAAAATAATTTTTGAAATGATAAAATGTCTCTAGAGATGAATAAATACAATGAATAATATAATAAGAAAAAAAAATAAACAATTAAATAAGAAAGTATAAAAACCAAAAATCAAAAAACCCTGAAAACCCTAAAACCTAAAAGAGAATGCTTTTAAACCCTAGGGTTGAATCCCCAGCAAAGTCGCCAACTATTGTAACCGGTTTGAAAATGAGAGTCGCCACCCATAGGAACAACTGTCGTAGTCCTTCTTGAAAATTGATTGTTGAGTTAATCAATTATGAAAAAGAGTTTAGTGTTGGTCAAATATTTTTTAATGTATTAATTATAAAAAATTTCTTATTAATGCATGATTAAATTAATTTCAATGCGATAAAATAAATATTTGGATGTGTTTAGAAAATAAATATTGATTTTATAATAATAATAATTTGGATGAGTTTTTGAAAAATAATATTTGATTTGTAATAATAAGGTAATAATATTAAAATTATAAATATATTAAAATAAAAAAACTAATTATAATAACTATGAATAAAAAAAGAATTAAATTTAAAAACACAAGCGAGTGTAAATTATGTTGGACCACCATAACAGGGAGTATATGTAGTAAGGCCTTGAATTCAGATATTGAATTCAAGCCCAACGCAAGGGGGGGTGTAAATGTAGACTGTGTAGAAAATGTTGGAGGTGCAAGGAGTAACGGTCCAAGTCCAAATATTGAACTTGGTCCATTAGGCTGAGGGGTGTGGGTTCTGCGCCTGTTAGTAAAACAAAAACAAGGGGAGGTGCGAGTATCATGGCTCTGGCCCAAAGTATTTTATGGCCATTTAGACAAGGTGTGAGAGAGTGCATGGCGTTACAATGGGCGTGTGAATCAAGAACGTTTGATGATGAGCAAAAGGAAGTTGTGGGCGGCGCATGGTAGGGGTTATGGACGCACGGACACTGAATCAGGGGGCATTTACAAAATTGGATCACTGGACTGAGAGCCCATTTTTTGCCTTCCTTTCTCTCTCTTTGTTTCTATCTCACATACAAAGTTCTAGAGAGAGAAAGGCTCTGACCTCTCTCTAAATGACCACCCATCGGAAATCTCCTTGGCCGTGCTGACCGCCACGAATCACTCTGAAACCAACGTGAACCCTGAATTTCGGTTGATATTTGTTCTGGACTAGCCCAATAGCTAGAATGGGCCAAAATCTAGCATTTTCTTTCTGTTCGGTCCATATGTCCATGGCCCGAAAAGCCCCTGTTTCCTGTCAGACAATATCAACCCTTTTCCCTTCAGGCTGACACTGACCTAAGTTGATCAACGAGCATCTCTCAGTATGCCCGACCTTAAGTTGTACAAATAACTAGGAACCAACCAGACAACTTCCCATAACTTACCCCCTCCTCGGAACCAACAGTTAGTTACGGGAACATCTGCCCGATTTGCCCAAGTCCTGGCAGTTACCTATTTTTATGGACCCGCATATCTAGGTCCACAAACAGAAACCAATGTCCATGCGCCAGGGGAATTATACATACCCTCACACTTGTGAGGGCCAGGTATCGAATATTCATTATTCACCACCAATACCTTAATACTTTGCTTGTATCTCCTTGTTCCCACTCTTACTTGATCGTGAGAGTGCCTTGCAGGTACAACCCCCTTTTTTCCTCCTCGACATCACAGTCCGACTACAGATCATCACCCGACCACCTTGCAAGTTCTGATCAACCGGTAAGATCAATGGCGTCGTCTGTAGAAAACTTCTCTCTCCATCTTTCTTTCCTCGAAACTCAAAGATCAAAGCAAAATTTCAAGATTCCTTTCACAAATCATGGTCGACCATGATGATCTCCATCTGCTCAGAAAGACTATTCCTTCCCCTACATACAAAACTGATGGAAGCCAGGAACATCCTCACCTCGAGGACAACCTAGGTTTTCGAGACGGCCATACTGCGTCTCTGGATTCGACTGACGCTTAATGCAGAGACAACCAATTCTTGGAAAAAGGACATCCCAAGAATCTCACCGAGGAACTTCCAAGGATATTACAACCAGTTACTATCCCTCTCAGCACCGAGTTGGCCATTGCAGCATTGCTCGCTGCCATCAATCAGACCAACACCCTCATCCTACAACAGAACCAAAGGATAGGGGCCTGGGAGAATAAGCGGTCGAGGTCTCCTCCTCGAAGAGCCCGACGACAAGACTCATCCAGTATATCACTACCTAGGCGTGGACTTCCACCAAGAAAGGAAAAGTGTGGCGTTTCTTTCTTCAAGAAATGTAACCGCACACCTCCTATGAAAGATCAAGACTCTCTTTCATCCCAGAAGAGGAAAGATAACTGTCAAATCGACCGCGCTCGATTACCTTCGCTCAAACCAAGACAGAAACAGAGGAGTCCCTCCCCAGGACGTGATAATGATGATTGACTGGGTAGAAATTATCACTCCCCTTCTCCGTCCCCCGCAGATAGTGAAGACGACGAGGCTCATGGCCTGCTATCAAGGGAAATTATAGAAGCTCCATTCCATGTCATCCTAGAGAAGGAACCTCTGTTGGGAACCTACGATGGAATGACGGACCCCGACGAGCATATTGAGAAGATTGACACTCTCCTCGATAATCGAGGAGTCAGAGGGGCCATCAAATGCAGATTATTCCCAACCACTCTCAGGAAGTGAGTAATGTCTTGGTACAAGAGTCTCTCAGACGAATCTATCACCTCCTGGAAGAAGCTCAGGAGGATATTTTTGAGACACTTCACCACCTCTGATCGACACCCAAAGTCAGAGGCTTCACTCGAAGCAATCATCTAGGGCATAGACGAATCTCTATGGGCATACATAGAACGCTTCAACAAAGAAGCCGTCCAGGTCTCAATGACCGACAACTTGAAAAATCTCCTCAAGCGCAGGCTCCTTCCCTGCAGCAACTTTTCCAAAGTTGTGGGCATTGAAACACTGGCCACAGTCGACTACCTCCTCCTTAAGGCCCAGACGTACATCATGTACAAGGAAATAGAAGCTGCTAACAGCTCTAGGGAATCAAGGAATAGAGATAGTGCCAAGACCTCGAGGAATGAAGAGCCCTCGACATCCTGTCGGGGAGAAAAGAAACGAGAAGACAAGTCCCGAGACTCCAAGGACTACAAGAAGACATCTGGTTATTTCCACGACTACACCCCTCTGACTACCTCAAGGCAGTGTATTCTATCTGAATGCGCCAATTATGAGTTTAAGTAGTTAGGGGTACCCTTCCCCTAATAAACACCTTCTAAACCAAGAACTGACAAGAGAAAATATTGCAGGTTCGACAATAGTCACAGGCATAACATCGAGGATTGCATTCATCTCAAGGATGCAATCGAAATACTAATTTGAGATGGGCACCTCAAGCAATACAAGAAGAAGGAGGGCGTCCAAGAAGAAGCACCAGAAACTAAAAACGTCGAAGGGAATAAGTCCCCCGACATTGACACCATACCAGTCGCCATAAGCATCTCACAGAAAGAAGATTTCTACTACCCGGACATGGAGGAAGTCCCGTTGTACTTCTCCTCCCACAGTCCTTGGGAATCATTCCCCGCAACCATGGTCATCTCCGGCGGGGGATTCAACAGGCACACGGTTGGGTCAGTAAAGAGAAGATTCGACCATCTTATCGAAGCTATCATGGACATGGACACCACGATGGACAAATTCCGAGGAGGCTCCCATCCCCTTGCCTTCTATAGAGAAGAACTACCGGGCGGTGCCCCGAATTCGACCATCCCAATACTCGTGAGAGCCTACATGGTGAATATCAACGTGCGATACATACTGGTTGACCAAGGCAACTCGGTGGACATCATGTACACCTAGTCATTCACCACCTTGCAGCTGAATGAAAGCCAGATGACCCCATATGTAGAATCATACCTCCATGGCTTCAATGAAGCCAGCACGAAACCCTGAGGATATGCCAAGATGATTGTCACCTTTGGGAGAGGGGTAACGACCAAAGCCATCAAGACCTAAGTCCCGGTAGTATATTTCACGTCTCTCTACCAGTGCATCTTCGGGAGACCCACTCTCACCAAACTCATCCAGGTTCCCTCCACCGTGCATCTCAAAATGAAGTACTACATCTCCCAAGGTTTGGTCGCCACCCTCCACGGGGACATCCAAGATGCAAGAAGGTGTTTTGAAGCTTCAACCAGGGGCCTCAATTCCATAAATGTTTAACCTTGAATGACCACCGAAGCTACACTTCTCTCCCGCTCTGAGGAAGTCAAGCCGTTGCCGAGGGTTGACACCATTGACCTTGACAGCCGCTTCTCCAAGAAACTCTCGAGTCACGCATGGCCAATCACGAATGGCGACTTTGAGCTCATTCCCCTTAGAGAAGATCCCACCAGAGGACTGAATATTGGAGCAGACCTCCCCGACTAGGAAAAAAGGAAACTCAAAGCTTTCCTAAGGGAGAATGCTGACCTATTCGCCTAGAGTGCCGCCGAGATGCCCATATTAGATCCAGTAATTGTATGCCATCACTTTACTACAGATCCTGCCCTCAAGGAGGTCGCCCAGTGTAGAAGAAAACAATCTTCCGAAAAAGCAGAGGCTGCAGAATTAGGTGTAAAAGACCTCATAGAGGAACATTTTATTTCTGAAGCCCAATACATAACCTGGATCTCAAATGTAGTTCTTGTGGAAAAATATAATGGAAAATGGAACATGTGTATTTAATATACTGATCTCAATCGAGTTTTGTCAAAAGCTTCTTATCCCCTCCCCAATATTGATAAATTGGTCGACAACTGTGCCAGTTACAAATTGATATCATTTTTGGAAGCATACTCTGGTTATAACCAAATCCCAACGGCAAAAATAGACAAAAAATACACCGCTTTCATGACTAAATTGGGAAACTATTACTACAATGTAATGCCCTTCAGCCTAAAAAATGAGGGCGCTACATATCAGTGCATGATGAACAAAGTTTATCACAACGAGATAGGCGACATGCTTGAAGTCTATATGGACAACATGATTGTCAATTCCACGGAAGAGCTCGGCCATGCCTTCCACTTAAAGAAAGTTTTCGAGCAGGCTCAAAAATGCCATATGCAATTCAACCCGGAAAAATGTACCTTTGGCATACATGCATGCAAGTTCCTCAAATTCTACCTAACAGAACGGCACATTGAAGCGAACCCCGACAAATGTCGGGAATTTTCCAAATTCCCGACGCCCACCTTGAAAAAGTCCATCCAAATCCTAAACAGCATGCTCACTTCTCTCTCGATTCGTGGCGAAGTCTGCCCAACATGCGCTTCCCCTGTTCAAACTCCTCCGCAAGGAAGCTGCCTTCAAATGGATGCCCGAATGCGAGCGAACCCTCATTGACTTAAAGCAAGAACTATCACATCCGCACGTCCTTTCTCGACCCGAGAAGGACGAGGTCATTGACCTCTATCTAGCAGTCGCCTCTAAGGCGATAAGCGCGACACTGATTAGAGAAACTCCAAAGGTATAAAGACCAATTTATTTCACAAGAAAGGCCCTGCAAGGCCCGAAGGTAAGATATCAACAAATCGATAAAGTATATCTAGCCCCGCGGCGAGGAGGCTCAGACATTACTTTTGGACCACACCATAATCGTTTGAACGGAACAACCAATAAAGTAGCTGCTCAGAAGACCAGACATGGCCGACAAAGTGATAAAATGGTCCTTATAGATCTCTAAATTTGATATCCAATAAAAGAGCAGGAAATCCATTAAGGCTCAAGCCTTGGCCGACTTCTTAGCTGAAATGACCTCACCTGTAGATCTCGATGGATCACGCCGCTAGACGATCTTCATCATTGGCGCCTCTAGTTCAACAGAAAGCGGAACTGGCATCATATTAGAAAACAAAGAAGGGAACCTAATCGAGGTCTCCCTCACATTATCTTTCCCGACCTCTAACAATCAGGATGAATACGAGACATTCCTGGCATGCTTATGATTGGCCAAAAATTTGGGAGTCGAGGAAGTAAAGATCTTCATCGACTCTCAGTTGGCCGACTCTCAAGTCCGAGGTGAATATTAGGTAAAAAACAACCAACTCGTTGAATATTGGGCCCTGGTCCAAGAGGGGAAAAAGAAATTTAAATCTGTGGATGTGCAGCATGTTCCCCGTGAACATAACTCCCGCGCAGATATCCTATATAAGCTGGAAAGCACGAAGAGGAAATGAGGGAATAAGTCGGTAACACACGAAATCCTTCCTCGAATGGGCACCCAGAAACCACCCTCTACCTTAAAAATGTTCTCCATCAAGGACAGTGATTACTGGATGACCCCCGTACACGATTACCTCACTGAAGGAAAACTCCCTGACGACCCGAAAGAAGCGGCCCTCCTCAGACGAAGAGCTTTCTCATACGTCTTGGTTGAAGGCAAACTTTACAGGAGAGGATTTTCCATTCCCCTTCTCCAGTGCATCGAGTGAAGCGGTGCTGATCGTTTCTTGCTCGAAATCCACGAGGGTATTAGTTACCAACACCTGGGCAGAAGATCCTTCGTAAGAAAAGCTCTACGAGAAGGATATTATTTTCCCATCATGCAGCACGACGCGAAAGAGCACATAAAAAAATACGACAAATGTCAACGACACAAAGACATGTGTTTAGCTCCTTCTAACGAGCTCAAGTCTATCTCCTCTGCTTGGCCCTTCGTCTGGTGGGGATTAGATCTCCTCGGTCCATTCATGGTCGGAACCAATAAAAAAAATCTAATCGTAGCAGTCAACTACTTCACAGAATGGATAGAAGCCGAAGCTTTGCCCAAAATCACCTCCCAAAACGTCATTCGCTTCTATAAAAGAAACATCCTCGCTCGGTTCGACATCCCACAAGCGATAGTCACAGACAATGGGGCTCAGTTCACAGACCACACCTTTCATAAATTTGTCGCCAAACTAGGCACCACAAAAAACTTCGCCTCTGTCGAGCATACCCATAAGAACGGCCAAGCCGAATCTGTGATCAGAGTAATACTCAGGGGCCTCAAGTGATGTTTTGATAAAACCAAGAAAGGTTGGGTCGAGGAATTACATAGTGTACGCTAAGGATATCGAACAACTGCACATTCATCAACCAAGGAGACCCCTTTCCGACTACCTTACGAGACGAATGTCGTCATTCCCGTGGAGATCAAAGAACCCTCAAGATGAACCGAGGCTCCCCCAGACAAGGAGATGAACGACGCCTCCCTTCTAGAGGAACTGGATCTAGTAGAAGAAATAAGAACAGGAGTGGCCCTATGAAAAGCCTCTCTTAAACAAAAAATAGCCATGTGCTACGACACCAGGGTCATACAACGAGAGTTCGATGTCGGAAGCCTTGTCTTCAAGAGAAATCTCAAAGAATCTCACGAGGGAAAGCTCGCAGTGAACAGGGAAGGTCCTTATCGCATCTACGCGAAAATAGGGACTAGAGCATATTACTTGGAAAATTTACAAGGGGAACAACTCGTTCAATCATGGAACACTGATAAGCTAAAACAATATTACAGTTAAAAACACTGGGCAGTCGATAGGTTTGGTTGACAAGACAAACTCACCCAGACCCGAACATGCGTGCATGCCTCGGCACAAGCATAGCACCCAAAATATTCAGAAGGGGAAAAGCTATGCTCTTATAACGAGCGCAACATCAGCCCGACATGGATAACTCGATCGAGCTTTATAGTCGTCGTGCCACGATGGTAGAACGCTTGACTCACAACGAGAAGTTAACACCGCCGAACCCAGGTCCCTCAAAATGAGACCTGAGTTTTTGCCCATGCATGGTAATCACCCTGGCCGTTTGATCAGTTTCCCCATAATCGCGAACATACGAATTAAACGAAAAAATCCCTGCTATAAACTCTTAGCAAAATAAAAGATGTCCCAAATGGACTAGTTTATTAATAAACATGTAAACACAAGTTAAATATTCGAAACAAACGACCACCATGGCTGGAAAACTAAAAAGAAACGACCACCTAGGCCGCTATTGTGCGAATATTACAACAAAGAAGGCCTTTAACGCCCCATCCAAAAGAATAAATTTGTGTCCAGAAACCACACTTGTTCGAAAATTACATAAATGGGAAAAAGCCCAGAGAAACAAAATTACAATAATACGACACGCAACTGGAATAAATAAAACAACTAAAAATCAGCCTTCGACCTCTTCTTTGGGGAAAGGAGATAGCTGGGAAGGACCCCCAGCTGGCTGTGCAACAAACTCTTTGAGGTAATCGGGGACCAGAATCTTTCCAGCAGCCACAAAATAGTTGACCCCCATACCTAAAGTGTTGAGTTCGACCTCGGGGTTCAGCACGTGCATCTGCTTCACCGCATTTTCAAAACACCCCTCAGAGGTATCCTTGGCATCATCCACCGCCAATTGAAAATGAGTAACAAGCTCGACCCAAGTCTTTAAATCTTTCGTGTCCTCTGGCTTGTCTTCAGCAGGCATCACCTCAGAGGTCAGGACCGCTATCGTTTATGGAAGCATACTCTGGCTATAACCAAAACCCAACAGAGAGAACAGACAAAAAATACACCAATTTCATGACTAAATCGGGCAACTATTACTACAATGTAATGCCCTTCAGCCTAAAAAACATGGGTGCTACATATCAGCGCATGATGAACAAAGTTTATCGCAACGAGATAAGCGACATGCTCGAAGTCTATATGGACGACATGATTGTCAAGTCCAAGGAAGAGCTCGACCATGCCCTCCACTTAAAGAAAGTGTTCGAGCAGGCTCGGAAATTCCATATGCAATTCAACCCAGAAAAATGTACCTTTGGCATACGTGCAGGCAAGTTCCTCAGATTCTACCTAATAGAGCGAGGCATTGAAGAAAACCCCAAAAAATGTCGGGAATTATCCGAATTCCTAATGCACAACTCGAAAAAGTCCATCAAAATCCTAAACAGAATGCTCACTTCTCTCTCTCGATTCGTGGCGAAGTCCGCCCAGCACGCGTTTCCCCTGTTCAAACTACTCACAAGGAAGCTGCCTTCGAATGGATGCCTGAATGCGAGCAAGCCCTCATTCACTTAAAACAAGTGCTATTACAGCCACCAGTCCTTTCTCGACCCGAGAAGGACGAGGTCCTCGACCTCTATCTGGCAGTCGCCTCTGAGGCGATAAGCGCGACACTGATTAGAGAAACTCCAGAGGGATAAAGACCAATTTATTTCACGAGCAAGGCCTTGTAAGGCCTGGAGGCGAGATATCAACAAATCGAGAAAGTGCCTCTAGCCCTTGCTAACGTAGAGAGGAGGCTCAAACACTACTTCTTGGCCCATACCATAGTCGTTCATATGGATCAGCCAATAAAGTAGCTGATCAGAAGACCAGACATGGCCGACAAAGTGATGAAATGGTCCTTAGAGCTCTCTGAATTTCATATCCAATACTAGATCAGGAAAGCCCTTAAGGCTCAAGCCTTGGTCGACTTCTTAGCTGAAATGACCTCACTCGCAGACCTTGACAGATCACGCTGCTGGAAAATCTTCATTGTTGGCGCCTCCAGTTCAACAGGAAGCGGTGCTGGCATCATATTAGAAAACAAAGAAGGGACCCTAATTGAGGTCTCCCTTACATTATCTTTCCCGACCTCTAACAATCAGGCCGAATACGAGGCATTCCTGGCGGGCTTATGATTGGCCGAAGATCTGGGAGTCGAGGAAGTAAAGATCTTCATCGACTCTCAGTTGGCCGACTCTCAAGTCCGAGGTGAATATTAGGTCAAAAACAACCAACTCGCTGAATATTGGGCCCTGGTCCAAGAGGGGAAAAAGGAATTTAAATCTATGGACATGCAACATGTTCCCCATGCACATAACGCCTGCACAGTTATCCTATAAAAGCTGGCAAGCACGAAGAGGAAAGGAGGAAATAAGTCAGTAATACACGAAATCCTTCCTCGACTGAGCACCCAGAAACCACCCTCTACCTTAAATGTGTTCGCCATCGGGGACAACAATTGCTAGATGACCCCTGTACACGATTACCTCACTGAAGGAAAACTCCCTGACGACCCGAAAGAAGCGGCCCTCGTTAGACGAAGAGCTTGCTTGTATGTCTTGGTCGAAGCAAACTTTACAGGAGAGGATTTTCCATTCCCCTTCTCAAGTGCGTCGAATGAAGCGGTGTCGATCGTGTCTTGCTCGAAATCCACGAGGGTATTAGCGACCAACACCTGGGCCAAAGATCCCTCACAAGAAAAGCTCTACGAGCATGATATTATTGGCCCACCATGCAACACGACGCCAAAGAGCATGTAAAAAAATGCGACAAATGTCAACAACACAGAGACATGCGTTTAGCTCCTCCTAACAACCTCAAGTCCATCTCCTCTCCTTGGCCCTTCGCCTGGTGGGGATTGGATCTCCTCGGTCCATTCATAGTTGGAACCAATCAAAACAAATATCTAATCATAGCGGTCAACTACTTTACCAAAAGGATAGAAGCCAAAGCTTTGGCCAAATTCACCGCCCAAAACGTCCTTCGCTTCTATGAAAGAAATATACTCGCTTGGTTCGGCATCTCACAAGCAATAGCATTGACAATGGGACTCAGTTCATAGACCACACATTTCATAAATTCGTAATGCAATGTATGTATGCATGTAATGTTTTCAAGGATCTCGCGGGGTAGACAAGAAAATTGTTAGAGTTTGCGTTTTGTAGCTTGATTGAAGGAACTGCATGTTGTTGAGAGTCCTTCTTCAAGAGTTAAAGGCTCACCATATCCAGTGGGTCGTAGCCCCGACTCAAGTCATCAACTTTGTTTTGATTTCCAAACAAACCTGGCTAGGGGAACCTTCTTCAAGAGTCAAAGCTCACCATATCAAGTGGGTCATAGCCCCGACTCAAGTCATCAACTTTGTTTTGATTTCCCAATAAACCTGGCTAGGGGAACCTTCTTCAAGAATCAAAGCTCACCATATCAAGTGGGTCATAGCCCCTGACTCAAGTTATCATGTTTTGGCTGGAGGAAAATAAATCCCCTTTTCCCCTTGTTGGACAGTTTGATTCATCATGACCTGCACCACAGACCCTTGAGATCCTTGAAATGGATTAGTCCTTATGTAGGATGCATGCAATGGTATGATGTTATTCTATGTGTGGCGTAACATAGGTAATCCCTGTTATGAGTCCTAATTAAGGACTCTAAACAAAACCTGCAAGAAACTCAAGTGTCAGATAACAAGCATGCAAGTAGTCAAGTACGAAGGCACACAAGTCACACAAAAGAGCCCTTAGATTTTAGGCCAGCATGGGGTCTAGGTATTACCCTCTTTCGGTTTGTTGGTTAAGACCTGTCCTATCAAAAGTAACCGAGTTCTAGAGGATCCCAATATCATTGACTACCCTCAATCGGTCATAACTCCAGCATCGCAACCTTTTCTTGCGGCCAGAACCATCATGAGAGTTTAGCCTCAATGGGCGTAGCATACTGCTACTGTTCTATTGGCCAAGTTGGGTCATTTAAGGTTCTAAGGTCGGTTGGTGCTTAATGACTCCTCAGAAGACCCATATTCTCCTCGTTGCGACACAAGGGATATCGGTACAGACCAATGTGCCACACCAACGTAGCCACTGCTTCACCCATGTCGGTCTACGCCGGACAGGTCCCTCACAGCTTATGCTACCTAACAGGATATCCCCAGATCCGGGTTAGGATCTATGTAACTCCGAAACAACCCAAAATTTAAAGCAAACAAAGCACAACAATTGAAAACACAGTTATGAACTATCCTAAGGTACACCTCACTTTAAGGATGTCCCCAGCAGAGTCGCCAGTTCTGTGATCGGTGGATCTGGAACTGACTGTTTAAAGCTGGTTCGCGAAATGTCGCGGAAGCAAGAGTCACCACCGTCTTTTATTTTCTCCAACATGGAAAGGACAAAAGCACAGAAAAATTCCTTATGAGATAGTTTCTCGGTTCGGGAGGTAGATTTATAGAAAGGGAAGGTGTTAGCACCCTTTCTATCCGTGGTTATCCACGGGCTCTTAGGTACTTGCTCATTTGTGTTTTCAAAATGTTTGTTTGCTTTTCAAAGTGTGAGTGGGTTTGAAAAAGTTTCGTTTAAAGATTTCAGATCGACTCTTGTATCAGTCCTCAAGAGTGTTTGAAAAATTGTTTTGGAAAGCTTTTTTTTGAAAGTGTCGGTTCGAAAAGAGTTTTTGATTTGTTTTTAATTAGAGCAAGTATCTATGAGTCATCTACCTACCCTAAGGAATTAAGCTGTATAAGTGTCCTTTAGGTAGTGCCATCCCACCATTGAGAGGTAGGTAGCACCACCGTTGGAGGTGTTCGGGTCAATTCGATTGTAAGGACAGTGTGGTCACCGAAGCAACAGTTAGGACACCTTAGAAGCTACTTGTGATCGGTGGATCTGGAACTGACTGTTTAAAGCTGGTTCGCGAAATGTCGCGGAAGCAAGAGTCGCCGCCGTCTTTTATTTTCTCCAAATGGAAAGGACAAAAGCACAGAAAAATTCCTTAAAGAGATTGCTCTCGGTTCGGGAGGTAGGTTATAGAAAGGGAAGGTGTTAGCACCCTTTCTATCCATGGTTATCCATGGGCTCTTAGATACTTGCTCAATGTGTTTTCAAAAATGTTTTGTTTGCTTTTCAACTGTGGATTTTAAAAAGTTTCTTTGAAAATTCCAGTTCGACTCTTGTATCGGTCCTCAAGAGTGTTTGAAAAATTGCTTTCGAAAACTTTTTGAAAATGTGTTGGTGTGAAAAGTATTTTTGATTTGTTTTGTTTTGAATTAGAGCAAGTATCCACGAGTCGTCTACCTACCCTAAGGAATTCGTCTGTGTAAATGTCCTTTAAAGTAGTGCCATCCCACCATTGAGAGGTAGGTAGCACCACCGTTGGAGGTGTTCGGGTCAATTCGAGGTTCGGGACATGGTGATCACCAGAGCAATGGGAAGACACCTTAGAAGCTACCCTCATGCCAGGTTCCCGGATCATGAGGACTTACTAAGACATCTTCTACTCGACGATCACCTTTCGAGGCAAGGCAACAGTGAGGCGTACCCTAGGGGTGGTGTGTGATTTGTGTGTCAGATTCATTTGCATTTATCTTGTTCATGTCAAAGTGATCTATGCGTTTGTTTTTATTTTTTCATTCATTCTTGCATGCATTTATTAACAGTTAAAAAAAAGTGCGGGAAATGTAAAGTTCCTAAGCTATTACAAAGGCGCGGGTCCACATCGCCAAAATTAAACCAGGACCCGATTTGACGGAAAGTAAATAAAGAAATAAAATAAAGTGCGAGAAATTAAGTTTACAAGGCTTTGGGAGAGTTACATAAATATTTAAAAGAAGGAAATAAATAAAAATGCGCGAATAGGAATTAAAATTGGAAACGAGGGCGTTGGACCCTTTTTAATGAAATTAAATTAAACGATGAATTAATTAAAATTAAAAGGAAGAAAGAAATTGTTTTTTTTTTTTGGTATTTTTTTAGTATTTTAGGATTCAATATGAAAAAAGAATTAATTAAAATAAATACTAACCCTAATTCTAATGGCTTTTAATTTATTAAGAAAACATTGAATTTTAACCTAATATTAACCCTAATTTTTATATACAATTTAATTATAAAAATAAATATCTAATTATTTAATTATTTATGGAAGAAAAATAAAAAGGATGAAAAATTATTAATTAAACCCTATTTCTACATTTTTTAGATTTTTGTTATGAAAATATTAAGTTAAACCCTAATTTAAAACTAATTAATTTACATGCAAATTTATTTACAAGAATAATATTTAATAATTAATTATTGTGAAAGAAAAGAAAAAAAAGGATAAAAATTGATTAAAACCTAATTCTACCAATTTTAAGTTTATCAAGAAAAATGTTTGAATTAAACCTAAAATTAATCTAATTATTTACATGCAATTTTGATTTATAAAAATAAATAATTAATTATTAGTGAAATTTATTTACAAAAAACATTAATTAAATAAATATATTTTGACTTTTATGACTTTTCTGTTTTTTACTATTTTTTATATTTTATGAAAATAAGTTAAATTAAAGGAATTAATTAAAAAAAGAAATAATTGAAATTAATAAAATAAGGAAAAGAAAAAAAATACAATACCTTGGGGGTTTCTGTCCCCTTTTTGGAGGTGAATTGGAGTGGTTTGGCCATTTGTGTTCTGGCCTCATCATACATAAGTTGTTCTACTTTGGCCATTTGGCTTTTGGCTTTTGGCCATTTGCGTTTTGGCTTTTGGCCATTTGTGTTCTGGCTTCAACGTTCCTTAATGTCTGGCTTAATGTCTGCCTCGCCATGTATTGGTGTCATGCATAAAATGTTCTACTTTGGCCATTTGGCTTTTGGCTTTTGGCCATTTGGCTTTTGGCCTCAACGTTCCTTAATGAACCTGCATGGGATCCTGTCTAAATCTGCAGTGTTGAATCTCACAAACACATTAAATAAAATCATAAAATGCAAATAAAGCCAATATATGAAGAAATTTAATGTTTAGGCACAATATGGCATGTATGAATGATTATACCCTTTTGATCATGGAGATCAAATCAATCTTACCCTTACTGGAAAATTAGTGACCTGGATGCTTGTATGCCTTACTGGAAAATTAGGATCATGGAGATCCAGCCAGCCTTATCCTTACTGGAGAAGTAGTGAGGTGTTGGTTTGTAACTGAGATGGCTTTGTTTGTAGTGAGAGAGGGATTTGTAATAAGGATTTCAAGGTTTTAGGGTTCTTGAAAGAGTTTGATATTCCAACAGTGTTGTGGCAAGGTTTTTTCTCTCTTTTTTCTCTTCTCCTGGTTTGTGTGAAAAGAAGGTGATTATATAATGGAAATTAGGGTAAAGCAAATGGGCTTTGAATGTGCAATTGGGCCTCCAATATTCACTTGAATTCGTCACTTTCCAGGCTAAATCGCAGGGACTTAAGTGCATTTTTTGAAGTTGAAATGTGAAAACAAAATGTAGCCGACATCGAGAACTAACTCCTGTCCGAAAATCGACTCAATCGGATAAACGGTGAATTAGTTATGAATTTTTGAAGTTTCAGCTCAGACAAACTTATTTTGGGCTTCAGTGTCGACTCTGACACGTTCTTCAATAAAAAACTGGTATTGATCGGTGCATAATTTGGTCTCGACTTTTGAAGCAAAGTTGTAGATCTATGAGTCAGTAACCTTGTGTAAAAATATGAGTCCAATCCGATAAAAATTGACCGAGTTATGAATTTTCGAAGTTTCGGCCCAGATGAAATAATATTCAGCATTCAGGATTTTCAGCGTGTCACGCACTCTGAGCAAAAAACGAAGGCCTTTTGAATACCGTTTGAACTCAATACCTTCTGTGAAAATGTAGCCAACTCAATTTGTGAAATTTTGGCGCCAGAACCAGCTCGATACGATGAAAATCGACCAAGTTATGATTTTTTGAACATGACGCAAATAAACTTCTGTCACAAATTTTCTGCACGAAAATACTTGATAAATCCACATTTTTGAAGACCTTCTGATCGAAATTGGCTTCCAGCCG
Source organism: Vicia faba (assembly GCA_948472305.1). Classification (NCBI taxonomy): domain Eukaryota; kingdom Viridiplantae; phylum Streptophyta; class Magnoliopsida; order Fabales; family Fabaceae; genus Vicia; species Vicia faba. The sequence goes on from OX451735.1 coordinate 1,356,927,511, forward strand.
TGAGAGATGAAAACGTAGATAATGTCAAGACGGAATTTTGGCCACCAGAACGGGTTCAAAACGAGTCACGATCTTCAAGTTATGAATTTTTTAGCGCGTAAAAACTGCACTTTCAGCCCACTTTTTCACCATATTTCTTCGAGAAAACTCACACATTCGGATACCTTCTTTAATGAATTGACTCTTGAGCCGAACCTGAATTTGAGAATATGTTATCAGAGATATCTTGGCGAAAGAACACCTGAATATGATGCGCCGAGTTGGACTTGTGAATTTTTCTTAAAATGTTTTGAGAAATATGGGAGGGCAAATTTTGGGGTACAACACTACCCTTATATCCTTGATCCCCTTTTCTTAATCCGAGGCAACCGTTTCGAGGCAACTGTTTGAGGCAACTGTTTCGAGGCAACTGGATCATGGACATAAGGACCGCTAAGACGTCCTATACTTGACGACCACTTTTCGAAGGGCAAGGCAACAGTGTGGTCACCAGAGCAACAGTAGGACACCTTAGAAGCTACCCTTATGCCATGGGTCATGGACATAAGGACTTACTAAAAACGTCCTGTACTCGACGACCACGTTTCGAGGGGCAAGGCAACAGTGAGGCGTACCCTAGAAGTGGTGTGTGAATTTGTGTATTGTTTTCAATGTTAATATCTTGATCATGCATTGGGTGAGCTACGCTTTGATTTTATTTGGGCCATTCATTCTTTCATGTGATTAACAGTTTAAAGGTGCGGAAATTAAAATGCGGAAAATAAAGGTCCTATGCTATTACAAGGCGCGGGTCTATACATCGCCAAATTAACAAAGACCCGTTTTTTAATAAAGTGCGGAAAGTAAATAAGTTCCTAATTACTATTACAAGGCTTTGGGAAATTACATAATATTTGAAATGAAAATGAAGGACAAACGCGCGAAAAGAAATTAGAATCGAATACGCGAGGGCGTTGGACCCATTAAAGATTAAATTGAAATTAATTATTTAATAAAGAAAAGAAGTTATTTTTTATGTTTTTTGTATTTAATGGAAATAAAGAGAATTAATTAAAGGAATTTAAATTAAAACCTAGTTCTAACTTATTTTTAATTGTTAAAGAAAAAAAGATTAAAGTTTTAACCTAATTTATACTAATTATTTAATTACATGAGTATTTACAAAATAAATTAATAATTAATAATAATAATAAGGAGAAAAAGTTATTTATTAAGAAAAGAGAATAAAAATGCTAAAAACCTAATTTCTACATTTTTTAGTTATTTAAGAAAAAAAGATTAAAATAAAAACCTAATTTAACTAAATTGATTATTAAAAGATTTATTTACAAAATATTAATGACTTTAAATATTAAATAAAACATATTTTTTAATTTTTGATTTTTTGTATTATGAAAATTAATTTTGTGAATTAAATAAAACAAAAGAAAAAAAAAGCAATTAAAATAAAAGGAAGAAAAGAAAAAGAAATTAAGAAATACAATGCAAACCATGGGGTGTCTGACCCAATTTAGAGGTGCATTTGAGAAATTTGGCCCAAGAAATCTGGCCCTTTTTTGACTTTCCAGTGATCACGTGCTTGTGGTTGACTGAGCGTGCATGGTGGACTCCAGGTTCTGGCCTTTGGATTGGGGCTTCAGGGCGCGTGGCAAGCCAAGGTGTTGGGCGTATGGTGTACTACTGGAACGTGCACTACATGGAAACATGGGAAACAAAACAATAGAAATTATTTGAGGGGACCTGGGATTCGAACCCAGGTCCCAGTGTTTACCAAGCCACCTGCCTACCAGTTGAGCTATTTGCGCGTTTTGGATATAAAATGGAAAATAAATAATATAACACAAAACAAGAATTAGTGGTACACAACCAAAAAAACGCGCCAGAATTATGAACCGTCCAATGACAACAAGCCACGCTAGCCTTCGTCTCCGTTTGTCCCTGTAATAAAATGAGATATCGGGGGTTTTAAACCCCCCCAAAACACCATCTGCAAAAAAATAGCGAATAGCTCATATGCAAACATAAATAGGGCGCGAATAGTGGGTTAGTTTCGTCTGGATGTCCTGAATCCAATGGTACTATTTTGGTTGGCCAATTTTTCCTCAAGCGTAAAACCCCAAAATTGGAGCTTTGAAACCCTAGAAAGCTTTCATGGTGGATTCCTGTACAGGCGCCTATAAATCAATTGGATGGTACCAATAGCTTCAGAGAGTCCTCATTAGTGCAAATCAAACAAGAATAATCATTAAAAGTGCATGAATCATGTTATGTATTTCTGGAAAAAATGACAAACCGTATGGCTTCGTGTGAATGGTTCTTTGCGCGTTTGGGCTTGATTTTGATTGCTAGAGCTTCCTTGGGATCTCAGGAATGTGTTTGGATGGGAATGGGGACTTAAAACGTGTTGTAAGGAGGTTTTCAGATTTCAAGTTTGTGTGACAATTTTGCAATTTTGTATGGCCGTTTTTGGAGCTCTTAGGTCGTGAACCTTCTTCTGTTGGCTTGCATATGCATTATGTAATGAGTCTTGATCAAAATTATGGCCAATAATGCAATGCATTCATGCTTAGGATTTTGCTATGAACTCCATTAAAACACCTTCCATTTTTAAGCCAAAATTTGAATTCTTGCTTCTTTTAAGCCCTTGCACGAAATTGGAATGTCAATGATGGTGATTCAAAGCTAGTCAAAGCAAAATATGTCCCTTAATTAACTTCTTTGATTTTATTTGATTTTAAATGATTTAAAATGAATTAAATCAAATAAAATTAAATAAAAAATGAAAAAATTAATTTTAAATTTTGAAATAATTTGTGGGACACGTGGGAAGCATGGCCAAGCTGAATCAAGTGGAAAAAGTGGGCCCCTTTTGTCAAAAATGAAGTTTCAAGGATAAATGATTTTGGCCATTTCACAAAAATTGCCCAACTTCTCCAATGCATATCTTGCTCAATTTTGAAGTTATGAACATGTTCTTGGACATTTTAGAAAGGTCTTGAAGTCCTCTAACCAATGTATTTGGTCCCATGTCATTTTTATTTACCAATCTCAAGTTATGGTCTTTGACTTAAAGTCCCTTTTTGTTGACTTTTGAAAATGACCTATAATGTTGAAATTGATAACTTTTTGTGAGAGCATTTCTTGGACCTGAAGTGTGAATATGAGTTGTAGGAAGTGTCATCCCCTTCAAAATGAGCTTTGGATGGGATTTTTCTGATGAACCATGAAAGAGTTATGCCTTGGTCAAGTTACAGTTGACTTTTCAGTTGTCCAAAAATAGAAACTTTTGACACCTTGATGATTTTTGAGCCATTCTTGTGAAATCATGGTCAAGATTTGACCAAATGATGATTGTGGCTTCAAAATAAGACGTTGACCAAAAATTTTGACTTTTGACTGCCAAATGACCATTTTGCCCCTGCAGTTGACTGTGGAGCAATTAGGGTTTTTGACTGTGCAACTTGACCTTGTGAGCCTTGAAACTTGACATGTGGATGCTTGACAATGTATATGAGCATATGGGACTTGATTGGGCCCTTGAAAACCTCAACTTCCTTGCAGGAACCAAAACCCTAATTTGCATGGCTTAGGAGAGTGGTTGACTGTGCAATCCTTGAGAGATCTTGAAGCATTTGAAGAGGATGTTTTGTCAAAACTTTGAAGAATATGGGAGGTCAAATTTTGGGGTACAACAGTCGTCCTTCGGGAGGAACTAGATCTAGTAGAAGAAATTAGAATAGGAGTGGCCCTACGAGAGGTCTTGCTTAAACAAAAAATAGCCATGTGCTACGATGCCAGGGTCATACAACGAGAATAACTTGTTCGATCATGGAACACTGATAAGCTAAAACAATATTATAGTTAAAAACATTGAGGAGTCGACAAGTTTGGTCGACAAGACAAACTCACCCAGGCCCAACCATGCGTGCATGCCTAGGCAAAAGCATAGCACCCAAAATATTCAGAAGGGGAAAAGCTCCTCTCTTATAACAAGCGCACCATCAGCCCGACATGGATAACTCGATTGAGCTCCATAGTCCTCGTGCCATGACGATAGAACTCCCGACTCACAACAAGAAGTTCATGCCGCTGAACCCAGGTCCCTCAAAACGAGACCTGAGTTTTGGCCCATGCCTGGTACTCACTCTAGTTGTTTGATCAGTTTCCCCACATTGGCAAACATACAAATTTAACAAGCAAATCCCCGCTATAAGCTCTTAGCAAAATAAAAGATGTCCCAAATGGACTAGTTTATCAATAAACATGCAAACACAAGTTAAATATTCAAAACAAATGACCAGCACGGCTGGAAAACTAAAAAGAAACGAACACTTGGGTCGCTATTATGCGAATATTACAACAAAGAAGGCCTTTAACACCCCCATCCAAAAGAATAAATTTGTGTCTACAAACCACAGTTGTTCAAAAATTACATAAACGGGAAAAAGCCCGGAGAAACAAAATTACAACAATACGGCACGCAGCTGGAATAAATAATACAAGTAACAATCACCCTTCGACCGCTTCTTCTGCGATAGGCGATAAATGGGAAGGACCCTTAGCTGGTTGTGCAACAAACTCTTTGAGGTAACCGGGGACCAGAATCTTACCAGCAGCCACGCAATAGTTGACCCCCATAACTAAAAAACACGGGTGCTATATATCAGCGCATGATAAACAAAGTTTATCGCAACGAGATAGGCGACATGCTCGAAGTCTATATGGACGACATGATTGTTCAAGTCCATGCAAGAGCTCGACCATGCCCTCCACTTAAAGAAATTATTCGAGTAGGCTCGAGAATGCCATATGCAATTCAACGCGGAAAAATGTACCTTTGGCATACGTGCAGGCAAGTTCCTCAGATTCTATCTAACAGAACAAGGCATTGAAGCAAACCCCGACAAATGCCGGGAATTTTTCGAATTCCCAAAGCCCACCTCGAAAAATTCCATCCAAATCCTAAACGGAATGTTCACTTCTCTCTCTCTCGATTCATGGTGAAGTCCGCCCAGCACGCGCTTCCCCTGTTCAAACTCCTCCGCAAGGAAGCTGCCTTCGAATGGATGCCCGAATGCAAGCAAGCCCACATTCACTTTATCGACCCGAGAAGGACGAGGTCTTCAACCTATATCTGGCAGTCGCCTCTAAGGAGATAAGCACGACACTGATTAGAGAAACTCCAGAGGGATAAAGACCAATTTATTTCACGAGCAAGGCCCTGCAAGGACCGAAGGCAAGATATAAACAAATCGAGAAAGTATCTTTATCCCTTTTTAAAGCAGCGAAGAGGCTCAAACACTACTTCTTGGCCCACACCATAGTCGTTCGAACAAATCAGCCAATAAAGTAGCTGCTCAGATGACCAGACATGGCTGACAAAGTGAAGAAATGGTCCTTAGAGCTCTCCGAATTTGATGTCCAATACGAGAGCAGGAAATCCCTTAAAGATCAAGCCTTGGCCGACTTCTTAGCTGAAATGACCTCACCCACAGACCCCGACGAATCAGGCTGTTGGACGATCTTCGTCATTGGCGCCTCCAGTTCAACGGGAAGTGGCGCTAGCATCATATTAGAAAATGAATAAGGGACCCTAATTGAGGTCTCCCTCACATTGTCTTTCTCGACCTCTAATAATCAGGCCGAATACGAGGCATTTCTGGCGGGCTTAAGATTGGTCGAAGATCTAGGAGTCGAGGAAGTAAATATCTTCATCGACTCTCAGTTGGTCGCCTCTCAAGTCCGAGGTGAATCTATGGACGTGCAGCATGTTCCCCGTGAACATAACGCCCGCGCATATATCCTATCTAAGCTGGAAAGCACGAAGAGGAAAGGAGGGAATAAGTCGGTAATACACGAAATCCTTCCTCGACCGAGAATCCAGAAACCACCCTTTACCTTAGAATTTTTTGCTATAGGGGACAATGATTGTTGGATGACCCTCGTACATGATTACCTCACTGAAGGAAAACTCCCTAATGACTCGAAAGAAGTGGCCCTCGTGAGACGAAGAGCTTGCCCATACGTCTTGGTCGAAGGCAAACTTTGCAGGAGAGGATTTTCCATTCCCCTTCTCAAGTGCGTCGACTGAAGCGGTGTCGATCGTGTCTTGCTCGAAATCCATGAGGGTATTAACGACCAACACCTGGGAAGAAGATTCCTCTCAAGAAAAGCTCTACGAGCAGGATATTATTGGCCCACCATGCAGCACGATGAGAAAGAGCACGTAAAAAAAAGCGACAAATGTCAATGACACAGAGACATGCATTTAGCTCCTCGTAACGAGCTCAAGTCCATCTCCTCTCCTTGGCCCTTCTCCTGGTGGGAATTGGATCTCCTCGGTCCATTCATGGTCGGAACCAATCAAAACAAGTATCTAATTGTAGCAGTCAACTACTTCACCAAATGGATAGAAGCTGAAGCTTTGTCCAAAATCACCGCCCAAAACGTCCTTCGAATCTATAAAAGAAACATCCTTTCTCGATTAGGCATCCCACAAACGATAGTTACCAACAATAGGACTCAGTTCACAGACCACACCTTTTAGAAATTCGTCGCCAAACTAGGCACCACCCAAAATATTTCCTCTGTCGAGCATCCCCAGAAGAACGACCAAGCCGAATCTGCGATCAGAGTAATACTTAGGGGCCTCAAGCGAAGGTTAGATAAAACCAAGAAAGGATGGGTCGAGGAGTTACATATTGTGCTCTAGGGATACCGAATAACTGCACATCCGTCAACCGGGGAGACCCCTTTCCGACTAGCTTACAAGACGAAGACCGTCATTCACGTGGAGATTGAAGAACCCTCCATATGAATCGAGGCTCCCCCAGGCAAGGAGATGAACGACGTCGCCCTTCGGGAGGAACTGGATCTAGTAGAAGAAATCATAACAAGAGTGGCCCTACGAGAGGCCTCGCTTAAACAAAAAATAGCCATATGCTACGATGCCAGGGTCATACAACGAGAGTTCTAGGTTAGTAGCCTTGTCTTTAAGAGAAATCGCAAAGAATCTCGCGAGGGAAAGCTCGTAGTGAATTGGGAAGGTCCTTATCGCGTCTACGCGAAAACAAGGACTGAAGCGTATTACTTAGAAAATTTACAAGGGGAACAACTCGTTCGATCATGGAACATTGATAAGCTAAAATAGTATTACATTTAAAAACACTGAACAGTCGACAGGTTTGGTCGACAAGACAAACACACCCAGGCCCAACCATGAGTGCATGCCTAGGCACAAGCATATCACCCAAAATATTCCGAAGGTGCAAGCTCTGCTCTTATAACGAGCGCACCATCAGCCCGACACGGATTGTTAGAACATAGTTTGAATCTACAATCGTCATAAGAGTTTTGATGATAAAAAACACAAAGAACAAATATGCACTTTAAATTTGTGTTCTATGTTGTACAAAAGTTCTAACTGAAACGACACCAGAAGTTAAGCCACAGAAGCACTCAAGCTGAGTAATCAGAATGTTCTGAAGCATGGTAATCAGAATCTGCGCTAAAGAGAAAGATATCCTGATTCTAAATGAAAGTCCAACACGCTAACAGAACCTTATGCTTCTGAATTCCCAAGTTCTGAAGTAAAGCAGCATGCAAGATTCCTAAGTTCTGAAGCGTTACTTTTCCATTAAGGTAGTATCATGTGCAATGGCTACATTCAGACAAGGATCTTCTCAGTATGGAAAGTGCACTAAGTGTCCATTATCATGTTTCCATTTGGACAGATTGTCACGCCTATATAAACAAGCTCAAAGGGTAAATCATTTTTGATTTTCCACAACTGCTTAATACAATATCAAAAAGCTGCAAAACTTATATTCATACTATACTCCAAATTTGTGTAATACATCACAGTAGTGATACAAATTTTGTAACAAAAAACATATAGTACACATTGAATCTCTTCTTTTGATTAAGTGAATTTCCTTGAGATAAATCGGATTGTAGTTGTACTCAAGAAGACATTAGCAGTTATCAAAGTAGAATTGTAATTAGTTTGATTAGTGAATTATGTCCTCGTTGGAGAGAGGCGAAATCACCTTGGCGGGTGGACTGGAGTAGTTCGATATTAAGAGAACCAGGATAAAAATCATCGTGTCTATTTCTTTTGATTTTTATGTTTCAATTCAACCCCCCCCCCCCCCCCCCTTCTTGTGTTTTTCACTTAGTCAATTGGTATCAGAGCGCCTGGTTATAAGTTCATACACTTAACCATGTCAGTACAAGATCCAAGCTTTAGAAAAACACTATGGTGTGACCAAGCCAAACCATCAGCAATGACTATCATGATGATAAGGACAGAATTAGCGGCAAACTTCCAGTCTTCGATGGATAAAATTTTGACTACTGGAAAGATAGAACTGAGAGCTTCTTTCTGGCCCATGATGCTGACTTATGGTATATGGTAATTGATGGATACATGCATCCCGTGGATGAAAGTGGTCAGAAGATAGGTAGAAAAATAATGTTTGACCAACAAAAGCGTGACTTCAGAAACCATCATAAGGCCAGAACAATTCTTCTCAATGCCATCTCATACTCAGAGTATGAGAAGATCTCAAATAGAGAGATAGCCAAAAACATGTTTGACTCTCTGAGAATGATGCATGAAGGCAACATACAAGTTAAAGAAACCAAGGCCCTTGCGCTCATTCAGAAATACGAAGCCTTCAAGATGGAGTGAATCAATAGAAGCAATGTTCTCAAGGTTCCTGATTCTAGTTGTTGGGCTGAGAGTTCTTGACAAAGGGTATTCTACTGCTGATCACGTAAATAAGATCATCAAAGGTTTACCAAAGCAATGGAGGCCAATGGTCACTGCTCTTAAGCTGGAAAAAGATATCAACAAGATATCTCTAGAGGAACTTGTTAGCTCCCTCAAAAGCCATGAAATAGAGCTAGAAGATGACGAGCCTCATAAGCAAGGTAAGCCTTTAGCCTTAAAATATAACAAAAAACTTGATTATAAGGTTTTGCAGGCTATGGAAGAAACCTCTGATGGATCCTCATCAGAAGAAGATGAATTGTCTATTCTCTCCAGAAGGGTCTATAAGCTGTGGAAGCAGAGGAAAAGAAAATCCAGAAACTCCAGAAGATCAGGGAATCATAATGAATCCTCCTCCGAATACAGAAAGTATGAGCCCTTCTCTGGACACAGAAGGTCTGAAGTTTTTTCTGGTCACAGAAAGTCAAACAACAGAGACATCATTTGCTATGAGTGCAATGAACAAGGGCACTACAAAAGTGATTGTCCAAGGCTTCAGAAGGAAAAGCCCAAAAAGAAGTTCTTCAAGTAGAAGAAGAAAAGTCTCATGGCAACATGGGATGATTCAGATACTTCTGATGCAGACTCAGAGTTAGATGATGAAAGAGAGAACATTGCTCTTATGGAAAATGTGACAGAAGATAGTGAAGCATCTGGGTCAGACTCAAAATCAGACACAAAAGAGGTATTTCCTGACTTCACTGTTAATTTTACCAAAGCTAAACTAGGAGAAAGTCTGAGTGAAATTCTAGAAAGGTATCAATAACTCAGAGTCAAATTCAAGAACCTGAAAAAGGATATTGCTTCTGACTCTGAAGAAATTGAGAGTCTTAGATTAGAAAATTTTGAGTTAAAAGAAAAGATTTCAAAACTAGAAAATTATTTCTAAAAATCTCAGAAAGAAATAATCTCATAGGCTCCCAGTAATGCTGACAAGATCATAAAAGAATATGATCACATCTTTCAGAAGTTTCTGGCTAAAAACATAGATAGAAGCAAGATGGCTTCAATGATCTATGGAGTTAGCAAAAATGGCAGAAAAGGAATAGGATACCAATGTAAGGTATCTCCACCTAAGAAATTCATGGACCTAGTAATTAAACGCACACCACTAAAATCTAACTTCACTTATGGGCACGCACATGATCTAAAATAAACTAGCAATGGTTATTCTGCCAAACCAAAATTCAAACAGAATTTTGGTAAAACTAACAAACCAGGACCCAAAAAGATATGGGTACCTAAGGACAAAATTATATATGTAGCAGATATCTTTAGCACCAAAGCTAAAACACCAGTCATGGTACCTGGACTCTGGTTGCTCTCGACACATGACGGGAAGAAAGCATATGTTCCAAAGCCTGGAACTTAAACCTAGAGGCTATGTGGGCTTTGGAGGCAATCAAAGAGGGAAGATCATTGGCTCTAGAATAGTAGGTAATGGTAACCTTCCTTCTATTAATAATGTGATGTTAGTTGATGGATTGATGCATAACCTATTATCCATAAGTCAATTAAGTGATAACGGTTATGGTATAATCTTTAATCAAAATTCATGCAAAGCTGTTAGTCAGAAAGATGGAACTATCCTGTTTAATAGAAAGAGGAAAAACAACATTTATAAAATAAAACTTTCTTAACTAAAGAGTCAGAATGTAAAATGCCTTCTTTCTGTTAACAACGAGTAATGGGTCTGGCACAGAAGATTAGGGCATGTTAGTATGAGAAGAATATCTCAGATTAACAAACTCAATCTGGTCAGAGGACTTACTAATATGAAGTTCAGCTCAGATGCTCTGTGTGAAGCATGTCAGAAAGGAAAATTTGCAAAACCTGCTTTTAAAGCTAAGAATGTTGTTTCTACCTCTAGGCCATTAGAACTTCGACACGTAGATTTATTTGGACCAGTAAAAACTGCATCTGTTAGTGGCAAGAAGTATGGGTTAGTGACCGTAGATGACTATAGCAGATGGACATGGGTAAAGTTCTTAAGACACAAGGACGAGTCACATTATGTGTTCGTTGCCTTCTGTAACCAAGTTCAGAATGAAAAGGATCTTAGAATTGTCAAAGTCAAAAGTTATCATGGTGGAGAGTTTGAAAACAAAAAAACTGAAAACATTTTTTAATGAAAAAGGCATTTCGCATGACTTCTCTTGTCCTAGAAATCCCCAACAAAATGGAGTTGTAGAACGAAAGAACAGAACATTGCAAGAAATGCCTAGAACCACGATCAATGAGACTAACATTGCTAAGATCTTCTAGGCAGAAGCAATTAACACAGCGTGTTACATTTAGAATAGAATCTCTATATGACCTATTCTGGAAAAGACTCCATATCAATTGTGGAAGAATAGAAAGCCAAACATTTCTCATTTCCATCCTTTTGGATGTACATGTTTTATTCTGAATACTAAAGATCATTTGAACAAGTTTGACTCCAAAGTACAAAAGTGTATTATGTTAGGATACTCTGAACGCTCAAGAGGGTACAGAGTATACAATACCGAAACACAGATTGTTGAAGAGTCAACCAGTGTTAGATTTAATGATAAGCTTGACCCTCAAAAGTCAAAAGAAGAATGAATCTTTTGCAGATATAGAAGTTGAATTCACAAGTGCTGAAGGCAACTCATCATAATTTCCCAACAGAGACGCTTCAACAACATCAGAAGGTAATGTCACAAGCATTCCAACACCTTCTGTTGATCAACTCCAGAAAAGTTTATCCAGAAGCAGGATAGCTCACCTTAAAGATAAGATTCTGGAAAAGAAGGATGATCCAATCAGAACAAGATCAACATTCAGAAATTCTGAAGAATCCCTCATGGGATTGGTATCTCTGATTGAACCAACAACAATTGATGAAGCTCTTCTGGACAATGACTAAATTCTGGCAATGCAGGAGGAGTTAAACCAATTCACCAGAAATGACGTATAGGATCTGGTTCCCAAACCAAAAGGATTCAACGTCATTGGAACAAAGTGGGTGTTCTGAAACAAACCGAATGAGCAAGGAGAAGTCATCAGAAACAAGGCACGACTGGTTGCACAAGATTATAGTCATCAAGAGGGGATAGACTATATACAAACCTTTGCTCCAATCGGCAGGTTAGAATCTATCAGACTCTTAATCTCTTTTGCTGTAAACAATGGCATCACTCTGTATCAGATGGATGTCAAAAGTGCATTCTTAAATGGTTACATTGAAGAAGAGGTATATGTGCACCAAACTCCTGGGTCTGAAAATTCCGAACACCCAGAATATGTTTTCAAACTAAAGAAGTCACTTTATGGTCTGAAACAAGCTCCCAGAGCTTGGTATGAACGACTAAGTCACTTTATGTTAGAAAAGGAATTTACCAGAGGGAAAGTGGACACAACCCTGTTTTGTAAGACACTTAAGAATGACTTTTTAGTTTGTCAGATTTATGTAGACGATATTATATTTGGATATACTAAACCTTCTCTGGGAAGAGAATTTTCTAAGTGCATGCAGGCAGAGTTTGATATCAGCTTGATGGGAGAACATAAATTCTTTCTGGGCATTCAAATTAATCAGACTCCAGAAGGAACTTAAATTCACCAGAGCAAATACGTCAGAGAACTTCTGAAGAAATTTGACCTCTCAGAATGTAAGCCATCAAAGACTCCAATGCATCCCACGTGCATTCTGAAAAAGGAAGAGGTAAGTAAAAAGGTAGAGCAGAAGATCTACAGAGGTATGATTGGTTCTCTCCTTTATCTGACAGATTCAAGGCCTGGCATTTTATTTAGTGTTTGTATATGTGCTAGATTCCAATCAGATCCTAGAGAATCTCACTTAACAACAGTTAAGCGAATTTTCAAGTATCTAAAAGGTACTACTAACTTGGGTTTGTTTTATAGAAAATCCAATGAATACAGCTTAGTAGGATATTGTGATGCTGATTTTGTTGGAGACAGAGTAGAACGCAGAAGTACTTCTGGAAGCTGCCAGTTTTTGGGAATAAATTTATGTCCAGAACCACACTTGTTCAAAAATTACATAAACAAGAAAAAGCTCGGAGAAACAAAATTACAACAATACGACACGCAGCTGGAATAAATAAAACAACTAATAATCACCCTTCGACCTCTTCTTCTGTGACAGGCGATAATTGGGAAGGACCCTCAACTGGATGTGCAACGAACTCTTTGAGGTAATTGGGGACCAGAATCTTACCAGCAGCCACTCAATAGTTGACCCTCATACCTAAAGTGTTGAGTTCGACCTTGGGGTTCAGCACGTGCATCTGCTTCACCGCCTTTTCAAAACTCCCCTCGGAGGAATCCTGGGCATCATCCACTGCCAATTGAAAACGAGTAACAAGCTCGGCCTAAGTCTTTAAATCTTTCATGTCCTCCGGCTTGTCTTCAGCAGGCGTCACCTTGGAGGTCAGGACTGCTACCTTCTCCTCGAGATATTTTTTCTCGAGCAACAAGACCCTGTGTTCCTCAGAGAGTCTCCCTGATTCTTCCTCGGACAGCTTCCGTGCCCTTTCCTCCTTGATCTGGGCCTTCTCGCTCGCATCCAGCTTGGCCCGAAGTGTCATTCGCTCGTCCTCCTGGGAGGAACTCCTCTCGGTATAGGCAACCACCATCTCTAGAATCCGCATAAAACCACCGGCATCCTGCATTAGCATCGCCCTCTTCTCTGGGCGGCCCAAACCCTCAAGAAGAAGGGATTCGGCCTGAGGAAGGCGAATAGTTGTGCTCTCGAAGAAATCCTTCTCCAGCCAGTAAGGGGGCAGGTCATACATCCCTTTCCCCTTCTCCCCGGTCAGGTCAATGCTTCCCTCGGTGCGTGGCCTTTTCGCTTTCAAAGATATAGGGGCTAGAGAGAGAGAAACTGTAGCTTGGGCCAAAGATGAGCCGCCCGACCCCGAAGTAGGAGAGACCCTCGAACCAGTCTGAGCATCCTTTTGAGCCTCCCTCGCTCTAGCAGCAAGAGTCTAGGCTATGCGCTCTTGGGCGGGATTCATGATATATTCAAAATAAACAAAAAGAAACATAGTTAGCAAATGAGGAGTCAAATAAGCGACAACCACATACAACTATTCAAAACATAAATATCCAGATACTTGACGGGATCCTTGCTTTCGAGGAGCTCCTTGACGATTATAAGACCTGGCTCATAAACAGCCTCCTTGTTCTTATCGATCAGCGGCCTGCCTCCCTGGCCTACTCACTGGACACGAGGGGTCTGGACCATAAAAGCAATCAAGACGACGAAGCTCTCCAGGTCCTCGACTCCGAGTTCCCCTTCCCTCCAGACATAGACACCCAATTTTCTTTCGAAGTGTTTCCTCGTCCACTGGAATGGGAAATTGTAATCCAGTTTTACCACGGGGTCTCCTAGCTCGTTCAAACGGGGAGTACCATCCTCGTTATGCATCGGTACATTCCTAAATACATTCAGCATCGCCTTGCTCGAAGAAGGATGCACCATTATATATTTTTCCTTGAAGTGACGAACGGACTCCAGGTAAACTTTAAATAACTTCTCATTTCCTTGCTTCAATGTTACCCATCCCCATTTCCCATCAATCTTGCTCCTCTGGAGGTGAAAACAGTAGAAGAACAATGGAATGGTGGCCCATATCTTTAAGTAATCACAAACTATCTTGATTGCTCGCATGAATGCGATGCTGTTCGGATGAAGTTAGGAAGGAGCCAGCCGCATATGCCTGAATACGGCCACCTCGAAATCCAAGAAGGGGAGCCAGAGACCCATTTCACGAAACACGATGTCGTACATGGGAATTCTCCTTTTGTCGTATTTAGAGAAGATCTTGCTCTCTTTCCTGGGAATATATAACAACCACTCTCCCTGGATTCCTTCCTCGTGAGTGTACACCTCGGTAAAAATGTCATCCCAGTGCTCAAAGAAATAAGAGGGTCAGTCCCAGGGATCATTTGTGACTCAAGCCCGAGGATCCTCCTCGTCTCTAGGGGGAAATAAGAAACCTTGATAAGCGGAGGCCATTTCCATGTCTCCTCCCCCTGCTTGTTGTTCCGGCTGATTAAGTTCGTCCCCTAAAATCTACAAAATGCTCGACGAGCTACTCGCCTCGTCCAAAGAACTTCTTGAAGATCTAGAAGACTCGCTCGAGAGTTCAACTCGGGTGTTGTCGGTCATAGTACCTGAAAAGCATAGGATAAAGATGAGTTTAACATCAATCCCAGAACCACCCTTCCATCGTTAATCAAGTGAAAGGATGCTGGAAAACAAGGATCGTGTCCTCGACCAGAACCCTCACTATGGCGTATAAACGAGAAAAGTTTGAGAAAGAGCCCTAGGTCCTAAAGGACCATCTACGGTGCATCATGAAATTCCCAGGAAGGATCCACGGTGACTCCAGCGACTATAAACTACAGAACCATTGCCTGCCACCAACACTCCCCAAGGGCGCCCTAACAGAAAAAATGTTAAACCCTAACAACATGAATTTCTAGGAAGAGAATCACGAAAATCTGAACTTGAGAAAGCAAACAATAATAAGAAATTGAATTCTTACCAATTGAAGTAGAAGAACTGTTGGAAGTAGCAGTGGCAAGCAACGAATCTCAAGAAACGACAGTGGTAGACATTCAAGCGATTACGAGAAGTTTGGAGAAAGAACGAAAAACACTAAACTTCCAACTCCTCTTGTATTTATAGATGAGATCATCCGTGTGTGCGAGACATGCGCCTGGGAAACCCTATGGTCATCATCATTACACCCTAGCCCCTAGGCCATCATTGTGCCGCTTCGTAGGCACGCTACCCGAAACATGCTACCTCTTCAAGTTCAAGGCTCCTAACAACCAACTCCTCATCTCCCCACGAGAAAGGCGTAATGGGTGACACTCATTCTCCCTGTAAGACGCACCCTGTTCCACGAGCAAGTGTTAAAGTCATCACTCTTGTGCCCAGAAGCAACGACTTGGGGGGATACTATTATGCACTGGCCCGATAACTAGAATGGGCCTAGTCTAGCCTTTTCTTTTGGGTCGGTCCATACGTTCATGGCCCAAACCGCCCCTGTTTCCTATCGGGCAATATCGACCATTTTCTCTCCCAGGCCGACACTGGCCTAAGTTGATCAACACGCACCACTCAGTCTGTCCGACCTCATGTCGTGCAGACAACCAGGAATCGACAAGACCGTTGCCCGTAACTTACCCCCTTCTCGGAACCAACGGCTAGTTACGGGCACATCTTCCCAGTTTGACCAAGTCCTGACAGTTACCTATTTTTGTAGACCCGCATATCCAGGCCCAAAAACACTAACCAATGGCCATGCGCTAGGGGCATTATACATACCCTCACACTTGTGAGGGCCAAGTATTGAATATTCACTATTCACCACCAATACCTTAATACTTTGCTTGTATCTCCTTGTTCCCACTCTTACTTAATCGTCAGAGTGCCTTGCAGGTACAACCTCCTGTTTTACTCCTTGACGTCACATCCCGACTATAAATCATCACTCGGCCACCTTGCAGGTTCTGATCAACCGGTATGATCAATATTCAATCGGAATATTCATCCAAAATCTAGATCTTTATCCATCCTTAGAACCCTAGGCATTTTAGGATGAACCCTAACAACAACAAACCTAATCCTAGGGTTCTGCTATGAATCCTAACAACAATGCCCACCTAGAAACAACAACCTGAAGAACCCTAACCCTAAGATCTAAGAACCTTAACCCAAAGTTAGAACCCTAAATTTCCAAAACATGCAAAACCTCAACCATACGAAGATCAAAACAAGCAATTAAGATCCATAAAGCTAATTGATTTATGTTTACCTCTCCTGTCGTGATACTTGTTGTATGTTTGATTTCCCGAATAACCTTCTGATCTTTACCTCTTTCTCTGTTGTTTATAGGTATCAAGGTGATGGCACTATAGTGGTGGTGCAACAGATCCTTTTAGGTTTTCATATATTGAATCCCTAAAGCTCTTTCCTTCTCCTTGCGATCTACCGTGTTCTTCTAATCTCCTTCAAAAAATTTCTCCCTCAGTTGAACTTTTCTTCTGTAAAAAATGTCTTCTTCACCTTTTCTCCCCCTTCTTAGAATTTTTTTAGGTCTTCTTATAATGTTCAGATTTAGAAAGATTAGGGAGGTTTCTAATGGTTGTTGTTATTTTTAGAGAATTAGGGATTTAGAGATTCATTTATAATTGATTCTAGATTGTAATTGATTTGTACAATAAATTTTGATACAATTTTATTTTGATTCTATTATGTTTATGTATTAGGTTCGATTGTGTATTAAGTTCCTAGATAGTCCAGTGTAAATATTTGATTTTTTTTTATTTTGTATTGATTCTGTTGTAAATTTTTGGATATTTCTAAGGGAAATATTTGATTCGATCAAAACAGTATTTGTTTTTAGTAATAAAACATGTGTTTTTTTCAATCTGAAGATTATGAATTTTTTATTTGGATTGGGTCTGTTTGGGTTTGGGCTTGAAATGGTGATGGTTTCATTTTTTTTGTAAATGCTTTTAGATGAAAAACGACTATGACCTTAATTAAGTTGTAATAATAATAATTATGGTTTTAATAATAATAATAATAATAATAATAATAATAATAATAATAATAATAATAATAATAATAATAATAATATGATAATAATCTAAAAACAAAACAATTTCTAAAAACCAGAAATGGACAACCTGTGTAATTTATTGGGCCTTAAACAAAAGCATATTGCTTATGGGCCTCTCTAAAATAAAACATACCCCCTTCTTATTTAAAAAAGACCTTAATACCATAGTGGGCCGATCCAATTAGTCAATGGACCCCTCATACAATCAGCATACCCCCCTTCTATAGAACTATAAATGGGCCAATAACTTAACAAATACACCCCCCTTACAAGAGAACCCGAATGGACTTCAACAATTTACATGGGCCTTTTCTAATTTAGAAAGGCACAATAGTTCTTAATAAGGTAAAAAAAACCTTTTATAAACTTAAACACCATGAATATATTTGAATACATTATAATGCAAATGATAATTCTAGAAATTAATAAGGGATAAAAGATTAGAAATTAGTAGGGCAAATTTTGGGTATGACAGTTGCTCAATTTTTATCATATTGAGACAATTCTTTCAGCACGAAGTCACAAATTTTGTCATCTACAATTTTGATAATGTTCTCACGTCGATATTTAGCACCGACTATTGAGTTTGAGAATTGTGCGTGCAATCACGTTTGCTGACACTGAAAATCTGCACTAGTGAGAAATTGATTGGGCTTTCTCTTGGCCCAAACCAAGGCCTAATTATCGAGACTATATGTCATTTTTTCCTCTCCATTTTCACAACACACAATTCATTTAGCTAAATTTTACTCTCCAAATTCTCTCAAGTTCTCTCTACTTTCTATCTCAAAACTCAAGAAGAAGGAAAAAGTTAAAAAAGAAATTTTCCCTCTATGATCCTCTCTCTCACGCACCTACTCTCTCTACTAGCCCAGTGAACCATCGTCGTTTGGCACTTGTCCGATCATCTCCATCCGTCAACCGCCATGATCAGGGCCTTCTCTTTCTCCTCCCTTCATTTCACGCATCTTCTTTTCCAATCCAGAACCTTCACCTTCTCCTCTTTGATTTCTATTCAGTAATTTATCTTCTTCTTGGTTTAAGTGCTTCTACATAAGTGATTTTGCAGATAAGTGCTTTTTCTTGATTAGTTTATTTCATGAAATGAGTCTTACTTTAATTATTGAAATCATTTGTTAATTTTGAATTGATGGTGATAATGTTGAATAAACCCATAATTGGTTGAATTGTGGAATTAAGCACTTTTTTTAGTTAATTGATTTTATGAGAAGTGCTTATTTGAGAATTGTGAATTACATTGATTCTTGAATTGTATTGTTGAACAAATCTGACATTGATTAATTGATGGAGAATTTTGATCTCAAATTCAGTTTATGTTGATTAAAGAATTGTGATGAGAATTGAACTCTTTTTCATGAGTTAATGCAAGTTCACATCGTTTTGTTGATAAATTCAATTTTTTCTATTAAGAAACATATTGATTCGATAAATTTGCATTAACTTTTGAATGTCGATTTGTGTGTGGAATTGAGGCATTTGATGTGATTTGATAGTTTGTAACTCGTTTACAATTTTTTAGACGGTAATACTTGAACCAAAAAGTGCATTTTCGCATTTGTTATAATGGTTGAAATCAATTTCGAGTAACTTCATTTCAAATGTATTGTTGTCCGAAATTGTAAGTAAGTTGTGAATTGAGTTTTAAATACCGTTTTTGGTTCATTCTAGTTACTTGCGTGTTGTATGGATTGATTGTGTTGAGTTTTAGCGAGTTGATTTCAAGTTTTCGGATAATTTTGAGGAGTAATAAGTTGTTGTCTGGTATCAATAAATCATGCGAAATGCATAATTTAATTATTTTTAAGCACTCATGGAATCTTTGCTTGGTAATTGATGAGTATCAGTATTATTTTGGTTGATTTCAGAATTATGTTTTTGTGCGTTTCGTAAATAGAAAGTTGATGTCTGGAACTTAGTTTCACGTGCATATTCCGCTTTAATTTCCATTTGACGTTTATTTGTACTTAATTGAACATTTCATGAGCAATAATATTGAGTTTTCTTGTTTTCAGCACAAGTTTCAGATTAAATTCATGTATGTATATAATGTTGTCCCATTTTTAATTCCACATGTACATGCAAGTTTAATTGATATTTGATGTTAATTTCTACATATCTAAGCATACCATGAGGATTAATGATAAGTTTTCTCGCTTCCGATGTGTTTCACCGGTTAATTCCAAGTTTCCATATGTTGTTGCCCGGTTTTTTTATATTTTGCTCTCGAGATACATTTAAATGTTGGTTCATGTATTATTGCACTTGTATTGGTATATCCAGGCCATATGCATTGGGTTTTGATGTTTCTAAGCCGAAATTTTGCACGATTCATGTTATGATGCACATGCTGCCCCATGTTTCATTTTGTGCTTCCATTACCTGTCTAATTTTGAATTATGAATGATAATATTACATTTTGAATTGTGATGTCGATTATTGAGTGAAATTTGATATTCCTTGTTATTTGCTAACTTTTTTGTGACATTGTGCAAGTTTTGGATGGCCATTCATCGCGGCGCATTTGTCTGGTTTTTACTATTTGCTTGTGTAGCATTGTTTGATGCAAGACATTAGCTTGGAGCGCACATAGCTTGCGATTTACATTCGCATTGTAATATTGGATATTGTATTTGATTTGGTTTGTTTATTGATGCTATCTTACTTGAAGTATTATGGGTTTCAAGGCTTTTACCTTCTATATAACAGACTCTTATTCGTTTGATATATTTTTCTGCGTTTGTTTACTGCTTTTCTGATGCCATGAGAAGTAGGAATAGAGATACATGATTATTTACCGCTTTCATTTCCATGAGAAGTAGGACTAGAGATGCATGTTTTAGGAGTCACTTTGAGGAAAATCTGGTATATTTAAAGACCTTGTTTAAGGTAATTCCTACTTGTGTTTGTTTACCATTATGTGTGTTTAGGTTTGTGCCAAAGACCTTGATGAAGGCATCCCATTCCCATTCCCCATTGATAAGTCCTCAAAGAGGGCAAGTGGAAAAGGTTCTGCAATTGACCCTCACAATTTCTAGTCCACAGATCACTCGTAGCTAGCAACGTATGTCGATGCTACGAATTATGCTATTCTTATATCGAGTCAATCAAGTGGAGACGGGTTCATAATCAACCCCCATGCTTTGTCATTATCTCGCGTGCCGTGCACGTTGTTACTCAGATGTGATCTAACTATTTCCTTCTATCTCCTACCTCAATAACGTGATATCTTGGTTAGGTGTTTAGTCGCATGTGACGATTCACTCTCATTCTTCTTTTGCCTAGATAACGTGATATCTTGATTAAGAGTTGACACCCCTTATTCTTCTTGCCACGATAACGTGGTATCATGGTTAAGAATTACCTACTCCCCCATTCTTTCTTGCCTTGGTGATTTAATATCTTGGTTAAGCTTCCATTTATCCTTCCTTGATTACTCTATATCATGGTTAGGTTCCCCTTCTCCATTGTCCTACCTCGATGACACGATATTATGGTTAGGAGTGATTCCTCTCCCTTTCCTTCCTTGGTAACATGGTACCTCAGTTAGGTGTCTGCTAATTGAGTGAGTGGATACTCCTCAAGATTTTTATGTTTACTTTCAATTGCATATTTACATGCTCCCATAGGATTTCTCGATTCAATCTTAGGAAGAGAATTGAGAATGACCTTAGGTTGCAAACTGTGCATGACAACTCTAGGTTTACTTTTCTAGTTTCCCTTAGACCTTGTTCTTTCTCTTTTGCATTTGGATTAAAACTAAAATTCTTTTTTATTTTAAACTCATAAAAACACTATAATACTACAAAAACCCTTTTTCAAGGTAAAAAACACCAACCAATTCAAACTTCATTTTGACGCTTGGCTTTTCTTTTAAAACCCTTTTTGAAGGTAAAAAACATACAACAAACCGAAACATGTAAGCCGAACTACGACGCTCTGAATTTCCCATCGCACGAGGGAGTACATAGGCACTAGGTTATGGGGACTAGGCGATTAAAACTTTGTAAAATATTCCTTCTTTTCTCCGTATTTTCTTTCGCATGCATTCCCTCTTAGCATTAAGCTTGAGACATACATTTTTACATACCCTATGATTTGAAAAAACTTAAGTGGATCATGTGGAGTACCACAAACGCGTGGAGTTCTAATACCTTCCCCTCGTGTGACCAACTTCCTTACCCTTTCTCTTGGTCGCAAGACCATATTATCCATTTCTTTGAGGTTCTCTCGATATCTTCCTTTTCTTTGGGATAAATAGAGTTTGGTGGTGACTCTGTTTTTTCGTAGCGCGACAGTTGGCGACTCTGTTAGGGAATTGTTGACCAATTGTTGGTCCATCCTATGCAAGTCAGTCCTAGATTTCATTTGTTTTTCTTGTATTGGGTGTTTTGTGTGTTATTTCTTTATTGCTACTTTATTTACATGCTTTAGTGCATACGTTTTCATAGCATTTTACCGCTTTCCATATATTGTTGTTGTGATGGACTCTAGGTTTCTTTGTTGGGTGGGTGTTGCTAAGGTAAAAGGCCTAATACCCAGGCCAAAGTTGTATACCACTAGGAATAGAGTGGAGAGTCATGAAGGCTGATAGGTGTATGACCTGTCTTGTCTGATCATGGGAGCCATGGCCAGAAGAAGTTCAAATGGGGTGCTATCATCATCACATATGTTGTACGGTGATAGTACTTTCAAGCGGACTCACGACTCTGATTATCATTGACCTTACCTTGGGCTAGTCTTCACCCGTGAGTGGGGAGGGGAATATTCTTACAGGTATAGATGGTGACTATATTCCGTTGGTGACTATTGGTTCTACTCCGTTGGTGACTGTGTGGTGCTATGGTTTTGTTCCAAACTTTCAACCTGGTATTTCTATACATTCAGAGATAGTCCAACAGTAGTCCAATATTGCAGAAGCCTTGATCTCATCATGCTGCATTATAGCATATTTATTTTTCCGAAAAGAAATGTCCATAAAAATATGTATATATCTAATTATCATATGCATGGTCATTCCAGGGTATTTCAAGAGTTATTGTCTTCTCCAAAAATGGATAAGATCACTGATAACAACAAATAAGCTATTAGACACACCCATAGTTACCGAGTTTCTAACATCAAAACATCACTTCTGAAGGGGTTGAGTATTGTTCTAGTTTGTGATAATCTGAAAAAGTTTACCGACCCTTTCAGCAATCTTTTGTAGCTACTCGATATCATAGTTGATCTGAAAGCCTTGGCGACACTCCTCCAATTTTATGATCCAAGTTTAAGGTGTATTACATTTCAAGATTACCAATTGGCACCTTGTTTAGAAGAGTACGTGTATCTCTTGCAATTGAAAGTCAATGAGCACATGCCTTTTCTCTGTACACCTAAGAAAGTAAGAGAGGATTTCATCACAGGTATTCTTTATTTGACCTTGAGGGAAGTGAAAGATAACTGGAAGCCGAATGATGGTACCTAAGTTTTTTCTTTGACGTTTCTGGAAGGAAAAGCTCAAGAAGCGGCAGAGAAAAGAAATTGGATTTCTTTCAACGCACTGCTAGCTGTCATGATCTGTGGGATAATCCTTTTTCGAAACAAGAAGGAATTTGTGGATTTATCTACTATTTGAGTCTTCATGAATAAGAATCTGGTACCGACATTAATAGCAGACACATATTATGTCTTTCACTCGAGACATACCACGAAGGTAATTGTTAACATTTGCTCACCTATGCTATATAAATGGTCCATGCTTCATCATCCTGCGAAGGGGCCATTTATGGACACCAAGGGATCTCTTCCTTGGTCAATGAGACTCATTTAACTTACTTCCTATGACATAATATGGTACTATATCTCAGGAGAAGGTCCGGATATCATTACCATCTGCGGGTATTTCCCCAATGTTCCACTCATGGGAACATAAAGATACATCAATTACAATCATGTTCTAGCTTTTTGACAATTGGGGTATGCCATGAATGACCGGCCCAAGGAGATCGAAGTTGCATAAATTATATATATTGGGAAAGGAGAGAATCCAAATTTGTTGCGGATAATAGAGAATGCTTGGAAAAATATTCATAAAAGATACAGAGACTCCATAGGGAAGAAGGTTGTTATCGCTAGAGCTCCTTATGTTGAGTGGGTCAAAGAAAGAGTAGGAGCCATTTTGTTGACTTTTCAAAGGGAGAATCCATTGTGTGAACAACCACCTCTTGTTTTGTATGAGTTCATGCCTACTAAGGAGTACAATCAAGTTCAAGTCAAAAACATAAAACTTTGCTAGAAAGACCATGAGTCGAGGATGAAGCTTTATGGAGCCAAATCAGATAATTTGGACTTGGTCCACAAACTCAAGATGATCAATGAGGGGACTTATGAAGTTAGGAAAGCCAAAAAGAGACCTGGGATAGAAGAAAATGATTTTGTGTCTGCTTAAGGCTATGTGAAAATTGTCCAGAATGCTGAGGAGAAGCAACGAGAATGTGTGAAGCTCCAGACATCTGAAGCCAAGTACAAAGAAAAGATCAGAGCGTTAGAAAGACAACTCAGGAGTTTCAGATTGGAAAAATACCAGAGACATGAAGACCAAATGATTCATGTGATGCAAGAGAATGCGAGACTTAGAGCTTAGCTAGAAGAAGTGTTGAATTCTCTTGTGCTGATTCCGCTTCTTGAGTGAAAAGAATGTGAAAAGTTGATTGATCAGTTCCAGTATCTCAAGGCGCATTTGTACAAAAAAGAAGTTGTCATTAAAAGCTTCGCAAGAGGGCAATATTGGGAGAAGACCAAAGAATTGTTCAAAGAAACCAAAGACTAGAGTGCTTAATACTTCTGACATAAAGGGAGTTTGTATTATGCAGAGATGGAAGATCCTTGAAATAACCGGCTGAACAGTCAACTAATAATGAAAACAATGAAGTCTCCATCGAACATTTTTTATCCCACAGGAAGGGAAAGGCAAACATTGAGTAAACATGAGAAGGGAGTATTCACGATCAAACAACCGAGAGATCGGGTAAGGGAGTTTGTTACGCGAGGGGAAGGTATTAGCACCCCACACGCACGTAGTACTCTACAGTATCCACTCTTGTTATTCTAATATAATGGGTGTGGTCAGAGTCCATGTATAAGGTTTAAAGAAAAAAGAAATAGGGAATGCATGAAAAAGAAAAGGAAAAGAAAGATATTTTTGCAAAGATATCTTCGATAATGCCCCACAAAAAGCCTCTGTCTATGTATCACTTTTGAGGTATCAGAGCAGCCGTAGTTCGGCTTACTTGTTTTGGTGGGTTTGTGTTTTTTAGTTGAACAATGTTAAATTTAATCATTCTACCTTGCTCGACCTTTGGAGACTTACGATCTGTAGTGGAAAGGAACTAACGTGCTCTTGGAAGAGAAAATTCTATTGGCAAAAAGAAAGGAGTTGGTTAGTGTTTTTTACCTTAAGAAAGGGTTTAATTTTATTAGAGATGTTTTATGATTTGCCAAGAAAAAGAAGGTTTTAGTTTTAAATGCAAGGATGCAAAAAGAAAGAAGACATCTTAGGGAGACTATCTAGAATCTAATCCCTAATATTATCATACAATGATGGCCCTATGTCAAGGATAAAGGGGAAATATCTACCTCTGTTAGCATGCATGTATTACTATCCTAAGGTCTAGCTCAAATCGGGAAAGAAGCAAGCACATCATAAGGGATCATGGTATATACAAATCAAGCAAGCAAATGAGAGCACATACATGGAAAGAGTAATGCGTCTCAAAGTAGAAAGCTCGAAAAAAGGGAGCACATACATGGCGAGAGTAGTGCCCACTAGCTTAAGTAAACTGGCCTAACAAAGATATCGCGAATTGAGGTAGGTAAAGGAAAAATCAAGGGAAGTTCTTTAGCTAAGGGGAACGAATCACCCAAAGCAAACAAATGGAAGAAATGAAATTAGAAAAGAATAAAAATGCTTTAGATAAAAGGAGCGAAACATCCGAAGCAAACAAGCGGGTAACAGAGTGTCAGCATTGGCCATTGCAAACTCTTGACGAAGTGCAGGGGTTGGCTAATAACCTTTTTCCACACGAACGACTCAATAAAAAAGATCGGTACACCAAAGCATCGATGTACAACATGATCTAAGAATGACATGGACTAGAATGCACGGGGGTTGGCTGCTAACCCTTTATGTTCATCTCCTTTTGAGGACTTTTCATCTGTAGTATATGCGAGCACAAAATGTAAACACACTTGCAGAATACCTACTTCAAAGGTAGGTTTTTAAACAAACCACACACAAGTAGCACACAATAGCACATAGTGCGGAATTCTCCTAAACGGTTCTTTAAATGAACGAGAGGGGTTCCTAACAAGATCATCAATGGAGATCCCCGTCATACATCTCTACCCTACATCTCATGGAAAGGAAAGCGGTGAACCGTGGAAGTAGTAAAAAGGAAGATATGAAATACCAACGGATAAAAATCCGTAGCAAGCAAGTAATAAAATATAAGAAACTCGGAAAAACTTGCGAGCTGCTATCATCAACAAAGAAAGTATTATCAGAATAGGCATCAAAGCATCAACAAATCAAGATCGGAATGCGTAGAGGACACATCTGAATATCAAAATACACCTGCACGAAATATAATCATTACATTATATGATATAATAATCACGGGGTGGAATGTGCCTCAAACACATCCATGTGATGCCAGGGTACCTGCATAAAAACAAGGTTTATACAAGAACAAAATATTCTTGCGCATCGTACGCCAATAGTAACAAGTAATCGCATAAAGTACCTTTCAACCAATAATCATATGCTAATTAAAGATTGAATGCCTAACAATGTACCTTGCAAAGCATTCACAAAATAAGTTATAATTAAAATAAAGCAAAATTGTTAGTTCTGTCTAGGTAACCGGTTACCAT
This sequence comes from Vicia faba, assembly GCA_948472305.1. Classification (NCBI taxonomy): domain Eukaryota; kingdom Viridiplantae; phylum Streptophyta; class Magnoliopsida; order Fabales; family Fabaceae; genus Vicia; species Vicia faba. Next base: position 1,356,953,845 of record OX451735.1, read on the forward strand.
AATAGGGTAACCGGTTACCATAACTCAAAAATTTGATAAAATGGCTACTGACTTGAGGTAACCAGTTACCATAACTGGGTAACCTGTTACCCAAGCCAAAAAAATTGGGAAACACAATTTTAAGTCGGGTAACCGGTTACCATAACTGCGTAACTGGTTAACGCATGCATATTTTCAAATTTTGGTTACTGGAAAGGGTGGTAACCAGTTACCATAACTTGGTAACAGGTTACCCGTGGGCAGAAAGCAATTTTTTTCAAGTTTTTGAGGTTTCACTCATGGCTTGGGCATTTGATCAAACATAAAATCTCCACACATTCATCACATGATTTTGCATAATTCAAGGCATGATTCAAACTCTTCATTATTGATTAAGATCAACAATTAAACTTCATGCAACATCATTAATTTTTTTCAACAATTAAGCCTTTTCATGAGAATCAACTTAGTTTAATAAGCACTTAATTCAACTATCTAATTCTGGATATACACATGACGATCAAATCAAATCACAATTCTAATATTAGATCTGAATTCTTAATTCAAAATTCAACCAAGATTCATTTCATGCTTGATTAAAAAGTGCTTCTCAAATAATCACTTATTTTAAAAGTGCTTAATTCAAGAAAACTCACTGATAGAAGTGAAGAGAAGGCTTAGGTATATATATTGCAACGAACAGATCAACAATTGGAGAAGAATTACTCTTGATCTTGACTTTTGGATCTTGATGAAGTTGTTGTTGTGTTCTTGACGAAAAAAGTGTAGAACCTTGATTTGAACCTTTAGACACTTGAGAGAAAAGTTTAAAGTGTTTGTGTGTATTTTTGAATTATGAGAGCCTCCCCTTGACAAAAATCCTATTTGGGGTTATATGGTGTGAGAAAATTGGGCCTTGGATGTGCAATTGGATTGGGCGTTGACTTGAAAGCGTAAGCTCAACACAATCATAAAGTGCCACGCCATCATCCGTACGGAATCTCGATTCGACCTTCAAAAGGGAAATGAAGATAATCAAATTTGTGACACATTTCTGAAATAACAGGCTCAATCAGATAAATGACAAGGAAGTTATGAACTTTTTAAGTTTCACTGACGCTGTGTCAGGAAAAAATAATTTCATGTGCATAATTTTATTGCGTCACGCACAAAGAAGATAAAAAATGAGAACCTTCGGGTCACCGTTTGCTTTTAGCATCTGAAGATAAGTTGTAGTAGACGAAATTCGTGAACTAACACCACCAGACCCTACTCAATACAATAACAGTCGAGTGAGATATAAATTTTACCTTTATCAAACATTAATACAAATGAATTTTGGTTCAGCACAAACATGTCTTCAGACACTCAAAATTCACGGGTCCTTCTTTCGTGAATCAACTTTTAGCCTCCAAAGAGGATATCAATATGACATTGAGACTGAATTTTGGAAATCAGAACTGGGCGTATACGACATTCCATCTGAGAGTTATGAATTTTTAGTGCACACGAAATAACGGTTCAACCCACTTTTCCTTTGTATTTTTTTACTGTATAACTTCGAAAAGAATGGCGTATTCAGAGACCTTCCTTCGAGATTTAGCTTTTGGTCCGAACAAGAAAGTTTAAGAGAACGTCGAGACGGTTTCAAAACCTCGAGAATCAATCCAAAAAACTGTTCCAAACGAGAGATATCAATTTCCAAACTCAAATCAACTGAAAAACAGTTTCCTATTCGCACTGCTTTAAATTCAGTGAAAACACCCAAATCTTCTGCAACTCGACATGTGTTGAACAAATACATGAGCTTTGTTGTGTTGAAAAAAATAATTCGATCCCGTGAGCACGAGTCAAATGATATGCATGTATGTCTATGTTAACAAAGTATAAGCCAATTAGAGATAAAAAATTAAGAGGACAAATTTTGGGGTACAATAGTTGCCCCTATTCAATTTTCTTTGATCAGAGAGTGAAACTGGAGGAAGCCTTTCAAACAATCAAGGTGAAAGAGGATTGAATACTTAATAGAATTGTAAAATTTTCACTCTGAAGCCAGTCAGGTATCATTTCACTTTTGTGTTTTATGAATAGTAGTTATCAAAGACAAATGTATGCCCGATTAGGGGTGGGACACACACAACAAGAAATATATTTTTGTAATCATGCGTTAGGAGCTGGTAGTGAACACATGTTAAAAAGAGACCGGAAGAAAGGACTCTAACATAGATAACAGCTACATACATCCGTATGAAAAGACATGTGCAAAAGACACATGTCAAGAAGACAGGACACACGACAAGAAGAAGTCCGGAGGAAAAGACTCTCACTAAGGATATCAGAAGCACATTTTCGGAAGAAAAAACAAGTATGACATAGACCAAAAGAAAAGACTCTAACGTAGGTATCAAAAATAAACATTCAGAAGAAGGGACGCCTAGTAGGATATAGGCCGGAAGAAAGGTCTCTAACCAAAGATATTATAAACATATGTCTGGAAGAAAAGGTCTAAACAAAAAATATCAAGAATATATGTCTGGAGGAAAGGACATGTAACAGGAATAGACCGGAAGAAAGGTATAAACAAAGATATCACAATATTTGTCTGGAGGAGAGGGCATATAACAAAAATAGACCGGACGAAAGGTCTAAACAAAGATATTGCACATATATATCTGCAGGAATAGACCAGAGGAAAGGTCTAAACAAAGATATTGCATATATATGTCTGGAAGAAAGGACATATAATAGGTATAGACCGGAGGAAAGGTCTAAACAAAGATATTGCAAATATAAGTAAGGAGAAAAGGACATATAACCGGAGGAAAGGTCTAAAAAAAGATATTCTTCCAGAGAAAGAACAATGATTGAAGGCGAACTTACCGGAGGAGAGATAACACCAGAAGAAGGTGAACCTTAACCAATAAAAAGGTGCACCAGGAGAAGGTGGACATTAGAAGGAAAGACACCAGGTGATGGTGAACTTACCGGATCGGGGAGACGCTAGTAGATAGCAAATTCCACTAGGGAAAAGGAAGAGCGTCAGGAAAAGGAGAACTTACTGGAGAAAAAAAGGAAGAACGTCAGGCAAGGCGAACTTACTGGGGGTTAGATATGTACGTCTTGATCAAAGTTAGACATGTATAGTAAACAGAATGCAGGAGAAGGCCCTTATTGAAGGTATCATAAATATATGTCTGGAAGAAAAGACATATGACGGGAAAAAGGCCGGATGAAAGGACTCTTGCAAAGATTTCCAAGACACATTTGACTTTAAAGTAGTCCCGATTATGCAAGAATGACAATATCCCTTGGGCCAAAGGCGGGGTGCACTTCTTCAAAAGTGGCAATTATTTGAACTACCACACACTAAGTATGGACACTCAAATATCTGAGAGGTAAGAAAGGTTATGCAATGACTCTTACTCGCATTCTGACAGCAAATCAAGTATGGGTAAAAATAACCACGGGCTTACATGATGAAGGGAAGACCCTGGCCTACTGGGGAAATGGACGAAACCAAAGACCCCACTGGTTGTAAACCAAAAAATAGACTCCTCTGAGGAATAACACTTCTTGTGCACAGAGTGGAGAAAAGACACAATGAAGACTCACGAATGAAAGACTCGACATTAAGGTTAATGGGTAATGACCAGGTTTTAAAACAAAACCTCTGGTGAAAATGTTTGGGCTTCAGTATGGTTACTGGAATATGTACCGACCAGGTGGTTGGTGTTAGAACATAGTTTGATTCTACAACCCTCGTAAGAGTTTTTTGATGATAAAAAGCACAAAGAACAATTATGCACTCTAAAATTATATTATGTTTTGTAGAGAAGTTCTGATGGAAGTGGATCAGAAGATAATCTACAAGGATATTCCTACTGTGAATGTAGACTATTCTCAGAAAGTTCTGATGAATGAAGATTAGAAATTGCGCTAAGAGAAAGACAGTTTAACTCTAATTACATAACCCTGAAAGAAAGTCTAACGCTGCAACCAAGACCTTATGATTCTGACCTTCCAAAGTTCTGAAGCAAGCAACAAATAGATACCTTAATGTTCTGAAGTTTTACAATTCATCAAATCCATATCAAATGCAACGACTACAAACAAACAAGGATCTTTTATTTGAGGAAAGCGCATTAACTGTCATTTATCAAGTTTCCAAATACTCAATTATGTCGCGCCTATTTAATCAAGGGATGAGGATAAATCGTTTACGATTTACACACAACAATATACAACACTTCAACGCTGCTATCCTTTCTACTCCTCATCCATACTATTCTTTCAACTGTGTAATACATCACAAGTCTGTGATACTATTTTTGTAAGGAAAAACATATTGTACACTGCTTTATTCATATTTTGTTTAGTGCAATTCCTTGAGAAAAATCGGGTTGTGGTTATACTAAAGAAGACTTTGGAAGTAGTCAAAGTAGTTTTGTAATCAAGATTGATTAGTGAATTAAGACCTCGTTGGAGAGAGGCGAAGTCACCTTGGCGGGTGGACTGGAGTAGTTTCAGTTCAAATGAACCAGGATAAAAATCATCGTGTTATTTCCATTGATTCTTAAGATTCCAATTCAACCCCCTTCTTGTGTTTTTCAATTCTTCAATTGGCAACAAAACGCCTGGTTTTGAGTTCAAGCACTTAACCGTGTTAGTAAAAGATCCAAGATAAGAAAACACTATGGTGGGAACAAGTCAGAACATCAGCAATGACTACCATGATGAGAAAGACAAAATCAGCGGCAAACCTACATTCTTTGGTGGGGAGAACTTTGATTACTGGAAAGATAGAAGTATGAAGCCTTCAAAATGGAAGAAAGTGAAACCATTGAAGCAATGTTCTCAAGATTCCAAATTCTGGTTGCTGGGGTGAAAGTTCTGGACACAGGGTATTCAATTATTGATCATGTAAAGAAGATCATCAGAAGTTTACCAAAGAAATGGAGGCCCATGGTCACTGCTCTCAAACTGGAAAAAGATCTTAACAAGATATCTCTAGAAGAACTTGTCAGCTCTCTCAGAAGTCATGAGTTAGAGTTAGAAGCTGATGAGCGCCAAAAGCAAGGTAAGCCTATAGCCCTTAAATCTAACAAAAATTATGATTCTAATGTTTTGTAGGCTATGGAAGAAACCTCTTGTGGATCCTCATCAGAAGAAGACGAATTGTCTCTTCTCTTCAGAAAAGTCAATCAGCTGTGGAAGCAGAGGCATAGGTAGTTCAGAAATTCCAGAAGAACAGGGAATCAAAATGAATCATCTTCTGGATAAAGAAAGTCTGAATGATCTTCTAGACACAGAAAGTCTGAATCATCTTCTTGACACAGAAATTCAAGCAACAGGGACATTGTCTTCTACAAGTGCAATGAACAAGGGCACTACAAAAGTGATTGTCCAAGGCTTCAGAAGGAGAAACCTAAAAAGAAGTTATTTAAGGAGAAGAAGAAAAGTCTCATGGCAACATGGGATGACTCAGATACTTCTGATGCAGACATAATCAAAAGATGAAAGAGCCAACACTGCTCTTATGGCCAACATGACAGAAGATACTGAATCATCTGGGTCATATTCAGAATCAGACACTGAAGAGGTATTTCTTGACTTTACTGTAAATTTTACTAAAGTTGAATTAGGAGAAAGTCTAAGTGAAATTCTTTAAAGATATCAGCAGCTTCGAGTAAATTCACGAAACCTAAAAAAGGACCTAGTTTCTGACTCTGAAGAAACTAAGAATCTGAGATTGGAAAATTCTGAGCTGAAGGAAAAAATTTCAAAACTTGAAAACAATTTACAAAACACTCAGAAGGAAACTATCTCAGAGGTTCCCAGTAACTCTGATAAGATCATAAAGGAATTTGACCACAGTTTTCAGAAGTTCCTTGCTAAAAACATAGATAGAAGCAAGATGGCTTCAATGATCTATGGAGTTTGCAGAAATGGCAGAAAAGGTATAGGATACAAAGGTAAAGTATCCCAACCTAAGAAAGTCAAGGACTTTGTTATTAAACGCACTCCTTTGAAATCTCACTTTACATATGGGCACATACATGACTTAAAATATACCAGTAATGATTTCTCTGCTAAACCAAAATTCAAACAGAATTTTGGTAACACTAACAAACAAGGACCCAAAAATATATGGGTACCTAAGGATAAAATTGTATATATAGTAGATATATTTGACAGCAAGACTGAAACACCAATCATGGTACCTGAACTCTGGATGCTCTCGACACATGACGGGAAGAAAGAATATGTTCCAAAGCCTGAAACTTAAATCTAGAGGCTATGTAGGTTTTGGAGGAAATGAGAAAGGGAAGATCATTGGCTCTGGAACTGTTGGTAACGGTAACCTCCCTTCTATTAATAATGTTTTGTTAGTAGATAGATTAATGCATAACTTGTTATCCATAAGTCAATTAAGTGATAACGGTTATGATATCATCTTTAATCAAAATTCTTGTAAAGTTGTTAGTCAGAAAGATGGATTTATCCTATTTAATGGAAAGAGAAAGAACAACATTTACAAAATAAAACTTTCTGAACTAAAAAGTCAAAATGTAAAATGCCTACTGTCTGTTAACAATGAGCAATGGGTCTGGCACAGAAGATTGGGGCATGTTAGTATGAGAAGAATATCTCAGATTAACAAACTCAATCTGGTCAGAGGACTTCCTAATATGAAGTTCAGCTCATATGATTTATGTGAAGCATGTCAGAAAGGCAAGTTTGCAAAACCCCCTTTTAAAGCAAAAAATGTTGTTTCTACCTCTAGACTATTAGAACTTCTGCACATAGATCTATTTGGACCAGTGAAAATTGCATCCATTAGTAGCAAGAAGTATGGGTTAGTGATCGTAGATGACTATAGCAGATGGACATGGGTAAAGTTCTTAAGACACGAGGACAAGTCACACTCTGTGTTTGTTGCTTTCTGTAACCAAGTCCAAAATGAGAAAGATCTTAAAATTGTTAAAGTCAGAAGTGATCATGGTGGAGAATTTGAAAACAAAAAATTTGAAATATTTTGTAATGAGAATGGCATCTCTCATGATTTCTCTTGTAATAGAACTCCCCAACAAAATAGAGTTGTAGAACGAAAGAACAGAACTTTACAAGAAATGGCTAGAACCATGATCAACAAGACTAACATTGCTAAGAACTTCTGGGAAGAAGCAATTAGCACAGCGTGTTACATTCATAATGGAATCTCCATAAGACCTATTATGGATATGACTCTATATGAACTGTGGAAGAACATAAAGCCCAACATTTTGTATTTCTATCCATTTGGATGTATTTGTTTTATGCTTAACACCAAAGAACATCTAAAAAAGTTTGACTCTAAAGCACATAAGTGTATTATGTTAGGATACTCTGAACACTTGAGAGGCTACAAAGTATACAACACAAACACGGATTGTATAAGAGTCAATCAGTGTTAGATTTGATGACATGCTTGGCTCTCAAAAGTCAAAGCAAAATGAATCTCTTGCAGATATAGAAGTTCAATTTATAGGTACTGAAGGCAATACATCGGAAGTTCCCAACAAAGACTCACAAACAACATCAGAAGGAAATGTCACAAACACTATAGGAACATCTGAAGAACCTCTCCAAAAAAGACTATCCAAAAGCAGCCTAGCTCATCCTGAAGACAAAATTCTTGGAAAGAAGGAAGATCCAATCAGAACAAGATCCACATTCAGAAATTTTAAAGAATATCTCATGGGATTGGTATCTTTGATTGAGCCAACTTACATTGATGAAGCTCTTCTAGACAATGACTGGATACTGGCTATGTAGGAGGAATTAAATCAATTCACCAAAAATGACGTATGGGATCTGGTTCCCAAACCAAAAGGGTTCAAAATCATTAGAAAGAAATGGGTATTTAGAAACAAACTGAATGAACAAGGAGAAGTCATCAGAAACAAGGCACGACTGGTTGCATAAGGTTATAGTCAGCAATAGTGGATAGACTATACAGAAACCTTTGCTCCAGTCGCCAGGTTAGAATCTGTCAGACTCTTAATTTCCTCCGCTGTGAATAATGGCATCACTCTCTAACAGATGGATGTCAAAGTGCATTCTTAAACGGATACATTGATGAAGAAGTTTATGTTCACCAACTCCCTGGTTTTGATAATTCCAAACATCCAGAATATGTTTTCAAACTAAAGAAATCCCTATATGGTATAAAACAAGCTCCCAGAGCTTGGTATGAAAGACTAAGTAGCTTTGTGTTAGAAAAGCAATTAACCAGAGGGAAAGTGGACACAACCTTATTCTGTAAGTCATTTAAGAATGACATTTTATTTTGTCAAATTCATGTAAATGATATAATTTTTGGATCTACTAAAGCTTCTCTGGGAAGAGAATTTGCTAAGTCTATGCAGGCAGAGTTTGAAATAAGCTTGATGGGAGAACTCAAATTCTTCCTTGGAATTCAGATCAATCAAACTCCAGAAGGAACCTACATATACCAGAGCAAATATGTCAAAGAACTTCTAAGGAAATTTGACTTATCAGAGTGTAAGCCATCTAAGACTCCAATGCATCCCACATGCATTCTGGAAAAGGAAGAGGTAAGTAAAAAGGTAGAACATAATATCTACAGAGGTATGATTGGTTCTCTCTTATATCTTACAACTTCAAGACCTGACATTCTATATAGTGTATGCTTATGTGCCAGATTCTAATCAGATTCTAGAGAATCTCACTTAATAGTTGTTAAGCGAATTTTCAAGTATCTGAAAGGTACTACTAATCTTGGTTTGTTTTATAGAAAAACCAGTGAATACAATTTAGTAGGCTACTGTGATGTTGACTTCGTTGGAGACGGAGTAGAAAGAAAAAGCACTTTTGGAAGCTGCCAGTTTTTGGGAGAAAATTTGATCTCATGAACCAGCAAAAGGGAATCCACAATTGCTTTGTCAACAAATGAAGATGAATACATAGCAGCTGCTGGATGCAACACACAGATGATCTGGATAAAGAGTCAGCTTGAAGACTTCAACATATTTGAGAGTAACATTCCTATATTCTATGTTAACACTTCTGCAATTTGTTTATCTAGGAATCCTATTTTGCATTCTAGGGCTAAGCATATAGAAATAAAACATCACTTTATTAGGGACTATATTCAGAAAGGAATCCTTTCATTAAAATTTATTGACACAGACCATCAATGGGCTAATGTCTTTACTAAACCACTTTCTAAAGATAGGTTTAATTTAATTCTGAAACATCTCAGCATGAAATTATGTCCAGAATAAGAGTTTTATTTATATATTCATTAACCCTCAGAATTTTATGTTTTCTTTGTGAACATCCGATCAACAATTCTTCAGAAGTTAGAAGGACAGTTGCATCAGAATCTATCTAAGAAGATCTGAACAGTTCATTTCAAAGATAGAAGTGTGCATATCACATTATCAACATCTGCCATCCTCTCACAAGCTTCCTTCTAAGGATGAACATGCGTTCAAATTCTAAAGGGTCTAAATTTTGATTGGATGCATTGAGACGCATTTCATTGGTAACTGTTTCATATCTCCACGCCATCCCTTATTTTCAGGATTCATAATTGATGTGTAATCATTAATATTTTTCTCTTTCTTATTGATTAAGTTTTCAAATTGATTATAAATACACATTCACTCTCACTCTCACTTCTTCTCGCTTCTATTTCCTCTCTAGTTTTCGTTTGAAAAAACCCTTTTTCAGAAATCTCAAACAGTCAGTATGAACAATGATTTCATCTTCAATCGCTAATAATCTTCAATGTTCTCCTGGTTCATCTTCATCAAGTGCAGAACAATACGGAGAACCGTCAAGAACCTTAATTGCTCCAATTGATTCTCTTGAGGTTCTCTGCGAGCTTATCATTGATTTTGAAAGAATGAAGGAGAATGGGTTTGATCTTACTGTAGATGTAGCTATTCAAGGTTTGACAAGTATTTTAATCGTCTTCTAGGTCCAATGTTCCCAATTTTGGTAAAGGAATTGTGGATTCATGCAACCTCCTCTAATCAACAAGTAACATCTTATGTAATGGGGAAGAAAATTGCAATCACTGAATATATGATTGCAAACTGATTGGTTATAATGGCGGAGGAGCCCGTTGCAGCGACATGGCTGTGAAATGTTATGACCTAAAAGCCATATCAAGAGTAATCTTCACTCTTGGGCAGCCATCCAACAAGATTAAAGATCTAAAGAACTACTTCAGAATCTAGGAAAAGATCATTCTAGGTTGTATCAACCACAGGAAGCCAATAAGCTCTCTTGAATACATATATATTGACCAACAATTTCTATTATACTTTATTGCGAAGAAGACGAAAATAAACTTTCCTCACTTGCTTTTCAATCATCTGAGAACAAGCGTGAAGGAAACAAGAGAAAATGAAAGAACAAAGAGGGATTGGATACCTCTGGGCAGGCTAATTTTAGATATTCTGACTGAGAATAGGTTAATAGAGCATCTCACTGAAGCTCAGCAGATAAGCACACTGGAGGCATGTGCTGGAAAACCTTTTAATGCCAAGAACCTGAAAAGGATACTGATCATTGACATCATTAAGAAGGATCCAAACATTTCTACAAAAGAAGTCGTCACATCAAGGAGAATCCCTCTGAAAGATTTTCCTCTATTTTATGAAATTGATGCTTCACTAGAAATAATTGTCAGATATTTAGAAGCATGCAAGAAGGATGGAACTGCTCCAGAGTTAAACATTTTTTATCTCCATCAACAAGCTCCAGATGTTGTCCTAAAGAAGTCCAAAAAAAGAAAAGATGTAGGAGAAGGATCTTCTCATAAGACTCCAAAACCTGCTAAGAAGAAAGGTAATTATTCTTTTATTTCTGTTGTAGAATCAGTAGTTTTTCCAACATATGAAACACCCTCCTCTCCAAAACCAATAGAAGACCCCTCACCTCAAACATTTGAAGATTTTAATATAGAATTTTACCCCTCAGTAACACTAGAATATATACTAAACGAACCTCACTCTCCCATTCCACATCTTGAATAAAATCAGCCAGAACTTGCTAGAATTCTTTCTGATATTGATCAATTTGATCCAGATTTTCAAACTCCTCAAACAAAAAATGCAAACTTCCAAACCACTCTCCCTGAAAATCCAAACGCTACCGCTTCCCAACCAAAAAATTCATACACAGACTCTGATACCACCACACCAATTCTTGGAATAACAGGACCTCTCATGGTTCGACAACCTCTCTCCATCTAAGACATTTCAGAAATTCCATCATCTTACCATTCCACTCCACCAAACACAACTCCATCACCAATCATCATTTTTTATTCTCATACTCCCTCTCCTATTAATACTAAAGAAGATCACTTGAGAATAGTAATATACTTAGAAGTGCTGGATCACCTTGCCTCAACCTCTCACAAAATTGCCATTCCCAAACCAAAACCAACTATCACTAAACCAGATGTTGGTATAAATTTATTGATTTTTGAAACATAAATAATTGAATGGGTTAAATCTTTGAACCAAGAAAGTTTAGTAAATCTAAATCCTGCTGCTTCTGATTCTCATTGGAACCGGTTGAGAAGACGATTCAACTCAGAATCCAAAAAAATCAAAGAATTAAGTTATGAACTGGCCCAACAGAACTTTTGTGATCAGCTGAATGCTTTCAAAGATCAAGTTTTGAGTCACTAGGAAGGAAATCTTTTCTTCTGCTGGGAAATGCTCCCTAGAAAGAGCACCAACCTTCATAATTTATTGAATCATTCTCTGAAAATCTTCCTCTGGCTATTATTCAAGACAAAGGCAAAGCAACTGAAGAAGCCACTGAATCAGAAATTGCTATAGAGTGTTCTGAGAAACTTGCATCTTCTGTGGATACACTAGCTTAATCTTTGGTTATGCAAACTCTGGAAGAGTTAAAAAAATAGAATGTCGTGATCAAAGAAAGATTGGACAAGCAATAAGACACGAGCAAAGAAATCAAGGAAATGTTGGGAAAACAAGAGGAATCTAACACTCAGATTAAGAGCTTACTGAAAGCGTTGTTCACACGACTTCCCCTCCTCGATCTTAGTTTTTTTTAAAAACGTGTTTTCTGCATTCATTTATCTTGTTTTATTTGGCTTTGAAAGTGTTATTGCAATCATGTTTAATATGACTCATCTTTTTGACTCTTAATATTAGTGTTTATATTGCTTTTTTATTCTTGACAAAAAGGGGGAGAATGTAAGATATTTCCAATAACAGTATATCGAGACAAAGTCTCAAACATTTTGAATATCATAACTTCTCATTTTTTCTGAAAGCAAAATAGGAACAAAACTCTGATGAAGACAGAAGGAGATGCATCAAAAGCTCTGATCAGAATGAACTTCGGGGAAGTAATTCATCTCTATCTGAGTACTCAACTCAGGGGGAGACTCTCTAATTCTTTATGTTTTGTCTACTTTAAATGAAATATCCTAGTTTTTGTCATCATTAAAAAGGGGGAGATTGTTAGAACATAGTTTGATTCTACAACCCTCGTAAGAGTTTTGATGATAAAAAACACAGAGAACATTTATGACCTCTAAAATTATATTCTTTTTTGTAGAGAAGTTCTGATGGAAGTGGATCACAAGATAAGCTACAATGATGTTCTTGTTGTGAACATAGACTATTCTCATAAATTTCTGATGAATGAAGATCAGAAGTTGCGCTAAGAGAAAGACGTTTTAACTCTTATTACATACTCTGTGAAAGAAAGTCTAACGCTACAAACAGGACCTTATGATTCTGGCCTTTCAAAGTTCTGAAGCTAGCAGCAAATAGATACCTTAATGTTCTAAAGTGTTACAATTCATCAAAGCTATATCAAATGCAACGGCTACAAATAGACAAGGATCTTTTATTTGAGGAAAGCGCATTAACTATCATTTATCAAGTCCCCAAGTACTCAAGTATGTTGCGCCTATTTAAACAAGGGATGGGGATAAATCGTTTATGATTTACACACAACAATATACAACACTTCAATGTTGCTATCCTTTCTACTCCTCATTCATACTATTCTTTCAACTGTGAAATACATGACAAGTATGTGATACTGTTTTTGTAAGGAAAAACATATTGTACACTGCTTTATTCATATTTTGTTTAGTGCAATTCCTTGAGAAAAATAGGGTTGTGATTATACTCAAGCAGACTTTGGCAGTAGTCAAAGCAGTTTTGTAATCCAGATTGATTAGTGAATTAAGACCTCGTTGGAGAGAGGCGAAATCACCTTGGTGGGTGAACTGGAGTAGTTTGAGTTCAAACGAACCAGGATAAAAATCATCGTGTTATTTCCATTTATTTTTAAGATTCCAATTCAACCCCCCTCCCCTTCTTGTGTTTTTCAATTATTCAGTTGGAACGACAAACTTTTCAAATTATTGGCGTTGATAGGGTTACCGGGAGACGAGTATTTTGGAAAAAATATCGTGGTAAGGTTACCAACATCGGTAGGGTTACCTAGAGGCTTCAATCAGGTGATTGGGACAACAAGGATCTCAAGGTTGCTAGCATCGGTAGGTTTACCTGGAAGCTTCAATCAAGTGATTCGGACAACAAGGACAACAAGGTTTCTAGCATCGGTAGGGTTACCAGGAAGCTTCAATCAGGTGATTGGGGAAGGTAAGTACTTTCAGGTTTTGAACATCGGTAAGGTTACCGGGTAACAACAAAACAATTTTGTGAACATTAAGGTTACTGACAACAGTAGATTTACCAGAAGGCATTAATCAGGTGATTTAGAAAACAATGATAGAAAGGTTGCTAGCATCGGTAGGGTTACCAGGAAGTATTCAATCGGGTGATTGGAGAAGGATGAAATCTAACACCGCGACTTCAACCAGAGATAACAAAGACAAAAGAGACCTAACAAAGTGGACTCAATCGGGGATGTTAGTGGAGCTATCAGAAGGAAAACCCTGCTAAAGAGGATAAGACTAAAGAGAAGGAACCCAATGAATCGGAACCTAAACAAGGGTATTAGTAGAGATAACAAATTGGATATCTAGCTTAGCGGGATGAACCAAAGAGAAGGGATTGTCCGAAGAATAACCTAAACAAAAGTGTTGATCAAAAGTGAAGTAAATGAGGATAAGATATACATGTCCGGTCAAGGTTAGACACATACGAGAAAGTTGGTTAAAAAACCTATAACAAGCAACATTGGCAAAATGCGCCGAGTGAAGGCGAGACTTGCAAACCACAAGAACTTCAGGCGAAGGAGACCTTGCAAAAAGAAAAGAGACCGACTGTAGGGCTCTAGAGGAGAGTTTCCAAAACATATTGGACTTTGAGAGATTGCAAATATGCAAGAGCTATGATATCCCTGAGGCCAAAGGCAGAGTATAATTCCTCAAGAGTGGAAATTGTCTGAATTGTCACACACCAAGTATGGATACTCAAATACTTGAGAAGCAAGAAAGGTCATACACAAAATATTACTCGTACTCTAATTGCAAAGGAAAACAGACACAAATACCGCAACAAGAGATTTTCAAAAATCGAGATGCTTGGTATATTAATTGGATGGTGGATTTGTAAGAGAATGACTTGATGCTAAGAATGCTTACAGATAGCAACAACAAGAAGATATGGTTTGAGGAAAACCTGCGGGGAACACCACCTAGGATTTTTGATGGATGAAATTCTCTTCGGGGGCCCAAAAATTGCTTGAAAATACTTTAAATCTAACTTATGCTTCAATGCATGTTTGAGAGATTTTTTAGCATAATGCTCCAAATCAATGGAAATGCTACACACTTTTAGAAGATGCAATGAAATGCCATGATGGTTACTATATGCAAGGTGTCGAAGCGAGGATATTTGTTGGGAACTCAAAGGATAAAATCTCATATTGTGACTTCTACTGAAGAAAACCCACAACCTAGAATTAAATTCTGACTCCAACTTAGGATAAGAATTCTAAATTCAGCTAGAGATAATAATCCTTGAATTCTGTCGAAGAATGCCAATAATCCAAACATAGGCTTTGGATTTTGATGGAGGAGCACCATTACATGGATTTACATCCTTGATGAGCTAAGGATAACAATCTTGACTTCTCGACATGCTCTTAAAATTCATGTCTTGTTTAGCCTGCACGTGGACTTAATCTGATCAAATCTTGAAGATAAGGGGTGCCCCTGCATAACTTCTTGCCCCAGTCTATAGGGAATTCAAATAAGTTTGCCTCGAGAGGGCTTCCTGAGATCTGTATCATCAAAGATAATTTTCCCCAATGTTGTAATCTTTGAAACACTGCCCCTGGCTGAACAATATTGGAGACAGTTTCAACCAAGCTCGGGGTGTATGCCCCTGATTATTTATCACCTTGAGAGATTCTTCAAATCTTGACATAACTGCCCTAGTTTGATTGAGCTTTGAGGGGTCAAATCCTGACTTGAATGCCTCATATGGGCCGAACACTTACTCGACAAAGTATTCAACATACTTGCCCATGCTCAACAGAATCTCGACAAACCTTTTCTTCATCTCATGTTCACGACGAAATGAGAAGCTCGTGGAGTTATGAAGATAACACAACCCTAGGGTGGCTGGCTTGCATCTGGAACGTAGGTTAGTGCACAGTTGTGCTTCTCAACTTGAACTTCCTCATTCTCCAATCAGACACTGGAAGAAATATGTCCCTCGGGACCAACTGAATGTAGTACACCACTACTCGACGAAGACTCTAGGCATTCAACTTTTGCAATCTACTTCAGATCATTTCTCAAACTGGTATTCTTTGACTCAATAGAGTCAATATAAGGTTAAGATTGTCTTCAAAAATGATTTTCTCTTTAACACATCCCATAGGAAGTTTGTCCCTCGAGATAATCAATTTTTTATCTTATGGTCATTATGCAAGCTTACTTGATGTTTAAGCACTTGTTCATATACAAAGAATGTTTATTCTAAGAATGATAATTCTAATGCAAAACTCATGTTGGTCTTGAGGTTTAAAAAATGTTTATTAAAAAGATGTTGAAACATCGAGTTTTTTATGTACAAAAACAATTAAAATGATGGAGCGATACCAACTCAAAATTTTTAGCATGCCTTCTAGGAGTCATATTACTGTATTCTCGTTATTGTTTTTCTTGAATTAACCCATGCTTCAGTTAGGACTTTTAAGGGTTGTAACGTGGCTTGGTTCACAGTTTTAGAAAAAAAGATTTAAGGCTCAAAATATTTGGTGTCCACCCATTCTCCGTGGTGTTTTCTAGTCCTACATTCAGTTAAATTGATGCGAGCACTCATCTCTCAAATGAGTTTTGGTGTTTGAGGAGTCAAACGAGGTTTTTTGGACATGACAGTCACTCACTTTCTCAATCCTCTAATTTTCCATCACACGACTTTGTCCTTGCTCGACAATTTTCATTATTTCCATTAGTTCTTTGCTTTTCTATTTCTTTCTTCTTTCTTTTTTTTCTTTTTTTTCTTTTTTTTTGAACAAGTCGTGTGATCTTTGTATTGTCTTCGATTTGTTAGAAGTGATTGTGAATGTCTGACTCTTTGCTAGATAAGGGATAACCATTGGTGTATCGCCATTTTTTGACCTCTTGATGTGCGAGAGATAACCACTGTGGTATCATCCTTTTTTGACACACACTACTGATAGGTGCATGTTAGCCATTTTGGTTTTCACTTACTTCAACATTTTGAAGGATAACCATTGTTGTATCCTTAGATGCGTACTCTTGATGAGTTCTGATTGCTCGATCAAATTAATTGAACACTACCATGCCTCGGGTTAAACGTGAGGGTTTTTTATGACAAGAAAAGAAAACTCCTACTTCAAGGCTTAAAGGGGGTTGATGAGGGTTTCACTCCCTTATATCTCCAGTGTTTAGGAATTGAAACATTGTCTCTACATCGTCAGCAGGTTTTTACTCAAAAGCATACTGTTTGATATTTTTGGTATATTTCTCATCATCCTCCCTCCAGAGTTTCTTGCTTTATTAACAAGAGTTGAATATCTAAAAGCATAAAACACATAAATGAGTGACTACGAATGGATTAATTCAATACAAACATATTCAATACGTTATGATTAATATTCAACAATAAGCAAATTTTACATACAAGAAAGTATTGAGCCAAACAAGAAAGATTATAAATGAGATTGCAATTTTAATTTGAAATTTCCATGTTGAGGAGACTATATTTTGTATAGACTTATTGCTTTAGAAGATGCCCTCACAGTCTTTCCATCATCGAGTCAAAGGAGAATTCAATTAATACGCATGCCCTATGGTATGAACGCAATTTCTTTGGAATCAATGAGCTTCTAAACTTTGCCTTTGAAAACATTACAAACTTTGATCACATGGCCAAGTGTCGCAGATTGGATTTCACAGTATGCATCAAGTTCATATTCCAAAGGATAAGGAAAAATAGTAGGCTCGAGCTCCTTTAACTTCACCAGAATAATTTTGAAGTAAGTGCGAGATCAATTCACTACGAGGCATAAGAATTGGATCATTTACTTTTCTTGGCCTTATCAGATTATTCCTACCTCATTGCTGACGGTTCTGTCAATAGTTCCGCTTCTGAGGAGTATATTGTGGTAGCAGAGCATTCTGATTAGGGACCTAAACTAGAGGACAAGCCAGACCTTCCTCTTCGTCTTTGGAAACAACACTTGTTTCGCCTTCGAAAGTAGTAACATCCTGGATTTTACCAGTCTTAAGACCATGCTCAATTTGATCTTCTATCATAATCATTTTTTAAAATTCAGAAGCATATCCAGCCATTAGATAAGGACCTTGCAGAGTATCTAAGAACATAACAATGAGTTCTCTCTCTAAAAGAGGAGGTTGAACTCTAGAAGCTAGTTCTCTCCATCTCTGTGCATACTGTTTGAATGATTCATCAGCCCTCTGAGTCAAACCTTGGAGTTGAATTCTGGTGGGAGCCATGTTGCTGTTATAATTGCGCTACTTGAAAAATTCTTTAGCTAATTCTTTCCAATTTCGAATGTTAGTTCTTTCAAGCTGAGTATACCACTCACGAAATGCTCCATTGAGGCTTTCCTGAAAGAAATGAATGAGAAGCTTATCATTCTTCGCATAAGAAGCCATCTTGTTGCAATAGTCCTTGATGTGAGTCAATGGACAAGTTGTACCCTTATACTTCTCAAAAGTGGGGACTTAGAACTTAGTAGGAATCTTGATACCAAGCACCAAGCACAAACCAACAGCATCTAAGCCATGGGAGTTACGACCCTCAATAATTTTCATCCTCTCCTCCAAGAGGTGAAGCTTTTTCTCAGACTTGGTCCCATCAATCGGGAAACTGAATGTGTCATATGACGCATTGGAAATAACCTCATAATGTGGAGCTTAATTGACACGAATTTGAGTGGTATTTCTGGCATTCTGATTAAAAACAATCTCTCCTTGGTTAAAATTAACAACCGGTGGATTAACATGATCAGCAGTAATAGCTGTAGGCCTCTGAATAGCCTACCTCAACTCTTCTTATCCACGAGAAATGTTCTGAACAAATTCCATGAACTGACCTGTCTGGGTCTCCAACTGTATGTTCATCACAACCATATCCGTCTGTAATTTCTCCATGATAAGCCTCGATATCATGGGTTCATCACAATCAAGATCAACTAGCCGTCATGTTCAACTTTATTCCTAGGGTTCCTATGGTAATCACTTGGCATGTGTATTGGGCCTTTTACCTCTTGTAACACCCATCCAACATGAATAGAACTTGCGCATCAGTCCCACCAACATATGGAAAGTGATAAAATGCGACACACATATATGCTCACATAGACAAGTACGAATAAATAAGTTGTAAAGCATACAAATAAACACCCCATAGATAAATAAAACAAGAGCTAGGATCGACTCCAGAATGGACCAACAATAGATCAATATTATCCCTAGTAAAGTCACCAGCTGAAATAACCGGATGAACAGTCAACTTTTAATGAAATAAATGAAGTCGCCATCGAACATCTTTTATCCCACGGGAAGGAAAAGGAAAACATCGAGTAAACCTGAGAAGGGAGAAATCACGGTTAAACGACCAAGAGATTGGGTAAGGGAGTGTGTTACACAAGGGGAAACTATTAGCACCCCACACGTTCGTAGTACTCTATGGTATCCACTCTTGTTATTCTAATCTAATGGGTGTGGTCAAAGTCTATGTCTAAGGTTTTAAAAAAAGAAATAGGGAATGTGTGCAAAAGAAAGTGTGGGGATTAGAAAGAGATTTTTGCAAAGATATGGTCGATTAGGCCCCACAAAAAGCCTTCGTCTACGTATCCCTTTTAAGGAATCAGAGCAGCCGTAGTTCGGATCACTTGTTCTGGTGGGTTTTTGTTTTTTAGTTGAACAATGTTAAATTCAATCATTCCACCATTGTTCAAACTTTAGAGACTTACAACCTGTAGTGGAAAGGAACTAACGTGCTCTTGGAAAGGAAAAGCCGATTTTCAAAAAGGAAGGAGTTGGTTAGTGTTTTTTACTTTAAGAAAGGGTTTAAGTTTATTAGAGGTGTTTTATTATTTTCCTAGAAAAAGAAGGTTTTAGTTTTAAATGCAAGGATGCAAAAAGAAAGAAGACATCTAAGGGAGACTATCTAGAATCTAATCCCTAATGTTATCATACAATGATGGCCCTATGTTAAGGATAAAAGGGAAATATCTACATATGTTAGCATGCATGGATTACTATCCTAAGGTCTAGCTCGAATCGGGAAAGAAACAAGCACATCCTAAGGGAGCATGGTATATACAAAGCAAGCATACAAAGGAAATACACATATGGCGAGAGTAGTGTATCCCAAACAAGCAAAAGAGAGCGCATACAAGGTGAGAGTAATGCGTCTCAAAGTAGCAAGCTCGAACAAAGGGAGCCTATACATGGAGAGAGTAGTGCACACTAGCTCAATAAAAATAGTCTAACCAAGATATCACGAATCTAGGTAGGTAAAGGAAAAATCAAGAGAAATGTTTTAGCTAAGGGGAGCTAATCACCTGAAGCAAACAAGCAGGAGAGATGAAATAAGAAAAGAATATAAATGCTTTAGCTAAAGGGAGCGAATCGCCTGATGCAAACAAGCGGGTAGCGGAATGTTATCATTGGCCACTGTGAACTCCTGTCAAAGTGCAGGGGTTGGCTACTAACTCTTTTCCATATTACCGACTCGATACAAAAGATTGGTACACCAAAGCGTCGACGTACAACCTGAGCTAAAGATGACACGGACTAGAATGCATGGGGGTTGGCTACTAACCCTTTCTATTCTCCTCCTTTTGAGTACTTGTCATTTGTAGTATATGTGAGACTAAAATGTAAATACACCTGCAAAAATACCTACTTCAAAGGTAAGGTTTTAAACAAACCACACACAAGTAGCACACAATGGAACATAATGCATAATTTCCTTAAACAAGTCTTTAAATAAACCGGAGGGGTTCCTGACATGATCAACAATGGAGATCCCCGTTATACATCTCTACCCTACTTCTCATGGAAAGGAAAGCATTAAACTATGGAAGTAGTAAAAATGAAGAGATGAAATACCGACGAATAACAATCTGTAGCAAGCAAGCAAGAAAATATAAGAAACTCGGAAAACCTCGTGAGTTGTTATCATCAACGAAGAAAGTATTATCAGCATAGGCGTCAAAGCATCAACAAATAAAAATCAGAATGCATAGTGGACACATCTGAATATCAAAATTCACCTACACAAAATATAATCCATACAGTATATGAAATAATAATCACACGGTGGAATGTGCCTCAAACACATTCGTGTGATGCCAGGGTACTTGCACAAAAACAAGGTTTATAAAAGAACAAAATCTTCTTGCGCATCGTAGGCCAATACTAACAAGTGATCGCATAAAGCGCCTTTCATCCAATAATCATGTGATAATTAAAGGTTGAAGGCCTAAAAATGTACCTTGCGAAGCATTCACAAAAGGAGTTAGAATTAACAAGGAAATATGCACAAACATGCACTAAAACAAAGCAAAAAATTGTTATTTCTGTCTAGGTAACCGATTACCATAATAGGATAACTGGTTACCATAACTCAAAAATTTGAGAAAATGGCTACTGATTTGAGGTAACCTGTTACCATAACTGGGTAACCGGTTACCCAAGCCAAAAAAGCTAGGAAAGCCACTGTAAGTCGGGTAAATGGTTACCATAACTGGGTAACCAGTTATTGTGTGCAGATTTTCAAATTTTAGTTACTGGAAAGGGTGGTAACCGGTTACCATAATTGGGCAACCGGTTACCCACGGGCATAAAGCAGTTTTTTTCAAGTTTTTGAGGTTTGGCTTATGACTTCGGTATTTGATCAAACACAAAATCTCCACACATTCAACACATGATATTGCATAATTCAAGGCATGATTCAAACTACACATGATTGATTAAGATCAACTATTAAAATTCATGCAACATCATTAATTTGTTTCAACAATTAAGCATTTTCATGAGAATAAACTCAATTCAATAAGCACTTAATTCAATAAGCACTTAATTCAACTATCCAATTCTGGATTTACACATGATGATCAAATAAAATCACAATTCTAATATTATATCTGAATTCTTAATTCAAAATTCAACCTAGATTCATTTCATGCTTGATTAAAATGTGCTTCTCAAATAATCACTTATTTCAAAAGTGTTTAATTCAAGAAAACTCACCGATAGAAGTGAAGAGGAGGCTTAGGTATAAAGATCACAATGAACAAATCTACAATCGGAGAAGAATTGCTCTTGATCTTGACTTTTAGATTTTGATGAAATTGTTGTTGTGTTCTTGATGAAAAAATTGTAGAACCTTGATTTGATCCTTTAGAGACTTGAGAGACAAAGTTAGAGTGTTTGTGTGGATTTTTGAATTGTGAGAGCCTCCCCTTGACAAAAATCAGATTTGGGGTTATATGGTGTGAGAAAATTGCGCCTTTGATGTGATATGGATTGGGCCTTGACTTGAAAGCGTAAGCCCGAACCGACCATAAAATGCCACTTCATCATCGATATGGAATTTCGATTCAACCATCAAAAGGGAAATGAAGATAATTAAATTTGTGAAGCATTACCGAAAGAACAAGCACAATTGAATAAACAACAAGGAAGTTATGAATTTTTGAAGTTTCACTGAGGCTAAGTCGGGCAAAAATAATTTCCAGTGCAAAATTTTATTGTGTCATGCGCGAAGAAGATAAAAAATGAGAACCTTCGGGTCACCGTTTTCTTTTAGCATCTGAAGATAAGTTTTTTAGATGAAATTCGTGAACCAACGCCACTAAATCCATCTCAATACGATAGAAAATGAGTGAGATATAAATTTTACCATATCAAACATTAATACAAATGAATTCCGGTTCAACACAAACATGTCTTCAGACACTCAAAAATCGCGGGTCCTTCCTTCGTGAATCAGCTTTTAGCCTCCAAAGAAAACATCAAGATGGCATCGAGAAAGAATTCTGGCAATCAAAACCGCGCTTATACAACATTCCATCCCAGAGTTATGAATTTTTTAGTGCACACGAAATAACGGTTCAGCCCACTTTTCCTTCGTATTTTTTCACTGTATAACTTCAAAAGAATGGTGTATTCGAAGATCTTCCTTCAAGATTTAGCTTTTGGTCCAAACACAAAAGTTGAAGAGAATGTCGAGACGGTTTCAAAAACTCGAGAATTAATCCAAAACACCATTCCAAATAGGAGATATAAATTTATAAACTGAAATCAGTGGAAAAACTATTTCCTATTCGCACCACTTAACATTCACTGAAAACACCCAAATCTTCCGCAACACGACATGCGTTGAAAAGTTATGGGAGCTTTATGGTGTTGACAAAAATACCTCGATCATGTGAGCAAGGATCCAATGATAGGCATGTATGTGCATGTTAACAAAGTATAAGCCAAATAGAGATAGAAAATAAATAGGGCAAATTTTTGGGTACAATAATCCTCCCCTTTGATTGTTATTTTCTCTTGTTGTATGATCACCGCCAGGCTTGTTGGTCGAGATCTTTATCCTTTCATTATGTATTTTTCCAACTATCTTGTAGAAACTTATTTGAAGTTTTTCTTGAATGAAAAGCAGTATTGTCTATATCTCTTCCTGATTATTGTCTCTTTTTCTTATCATATTGCTTGTTATTCCGAATGGTTGACAATACTCTTAGATACTCTAGAAGTAACTAACACATCATGCACATGCATATCATTCATATCATGTGCATTATAGGTTTATTCAGAATGGTCTCTTATATGTTGGTTTTCGCTTCATATTACTAGAGTTTACAAGATGACTTCTCTACATCTGTACCACACTCGAGCTAATTAACAAAGAATCACTAAACAATTTGAACAATATCAGAATGATCTTCATAAGGACATGGACACCATGGGGGAAATAATGAATCAGCTTATGGAGATCCTTCACGTTGTTATTCAGGGGTATGAAGAACTCCTGCAAAACATCTCCAAACTTGTCCACAATTTTGCTGCTTCTGAGAACGGGGGACCTAAGACTACAAATAGGGGGACTCCTAAAGAGAATCCTCAGGTTATAGTGGATGATCATCACAATGTTATTGATCTCTATGACCCTTAGGATTATCTCACTACTGATATGTCTAAAACTACTAAGATGTATCGTGCTCTTGAAGAGCGTCTCAAGGCTATGGAAACTTCAAAGAAGCCTAGTTTCAATGTTTCTTCTATGTGTCTGGTTCTTGGGGTTGTTATTCCTCCGAAGTTCAAGGTTCATGAATTTGAAAAATATAAGGGGACCACGTGTCCAGAAACTCATCTTTGTTCTTACTGCAGGAAAATGGTTGCCTATGTTGATAACGAGCCCCTACATATGCACTTTTTTCATGATAGCCTAGTTAAGGCTCCTTTAGAGTGATATATGCAACTCGAGCGAAATCATGTTAACACTTGGGGAGAACTTGTTTATGATTTCCTAAAGCATTATCACTACAACAGTGATATGGCACCTAGTCGTGCTCAGCTTTAGAACATGTTACAGAAGACCAGTGAATCATTTAAGGAATATGCCCAAAGGCAGCATGGAATAGATACGAGAGTCCGACCTCCCCTCCTGGACCGTGAGTTGGTTGATTTGTTCATGAATACCCTGTGAGGTCCTTATCTTCAACATATGATTGGAAATACTTTAATTTCTTTCTCAGATAAGGTTATTATCGGGGAACATATTGAGATGTGTATTAAGGCCGGTATGATTCTTGGTGCATCTAGCACTAACAATAATAATTCTTGTAATGGTAAGAAGCCTTCTTCTGGATTTGTTAGGAAGAATAAAGGTGATTCGAGTAATGTATATATCGACAAAAGGAAGGTTGTTATTCAGTGATACGTGCAAATTGTAGCTATTTTTGTATATACTTGTTGTTGCACTTATCGACTCTTTGTTGTTAATATCGGTTGAAAAAACTCGACTTTTGTGTAAATACGTTTAGTTTGTGTTTATTTGTGTTTTTGTGTACATAGTATACCATTTGATGTTTTTCCATTCATTTTGTAGGTATTTGTTTCATTTTAGAGCATAAAGGAATAAGGTGTGGAATGCACGGCTCCAGATGCACGTTTTCGAAATAAAAGGCCAGTTTTGTGAAGTTTTTCCCAGGAGAGCCCGCTTAGCTCACAAAAGGACGCTAAGCGCTAGTGCGCTCAACGTATTTTGTAGTGTGCTGCTTGCGTTTTGACATTCTGGAAGAAACTTAGTTTTGGAGCCTGCTTAGCGCGGATAGTGTGCTTATTGTAGTTTAGGTCGGCTTAATATGTAAATATCATGCATTCCTCTTAGCGAGTTGAGCCCGCTAAGCACGATCTACTGAGATTTGTTTTATAACTTCATTTTCAGTTCATTTTATGTTTTGTTCTTTGGGTGTTTTTGCTGTTCTGGTGTAGTGCGCTTAGCGTGATTGACCGTGCTTAGCGCGCCCTGTTGTGCTGAGCTAGTGAATTCTTTTTAATTTTTCACTTGGCCCTCTTTTTTCCCACTTTCACCAAGGATTTGTATTAGTAAATAACAATAGTATTATTTTCTAATTCATTGGTTGTTGTTTGGACTCTAATTTTGGTCCAATAACTTGAAGAATTTTGAGGTGATTTTCTGACTTTGATTGATTCAACTTGCAGATGTGTGGTAATGATAGTTTTTGAAGTTAGTACACGCCAGGTACTCGTTTATCGCTTTCTATAACATAACATGTTTAGGAAACTTATCATTTTTATAATTACCATACTGTTGTACTCCAATTTTTGCTCCTAAGATCCCTTCATCATACCATGTTGATTCAATCATAACAAGATCACATTAGGGCTTTTGGTTCTTCTCCCTACATTTAGCTTTGCTCTTTTGAGGAGTTACCAAGAACCTTGACTTATTTTATTTTGTGATCATGAATATTTTGCTTTGATTTTCTTTCTAATTAATAAAATGAAATGTTGGTTTATCTTACTTGTTAATAATGTAGGTAAAGGCAATGAGGTTTAGCAGGTTGCTTCATGGGTTCATGAGTTTATTTCCATGCCCTAGTCAATAAATCTTGAGAAATTCAAACCTCACCATTGAATTTGTTTTGGAAGAAATGGCATGACAAGGCTTATTTTGGTTCAACATATTTCAAAGTTATCAAAATTGATTCAAAAGTACAAGGGGTTGAGGGAAGAAGTTGTCATGATTGGAGAAGGTCTTGTTCCTATTGGTCACAAGAGAACATTTCTCTCAAATTTCAAGATATGGAAGTGGTTTTTGTGGCTATAATTCCTCATCATCATCCTCAACAACTTCTATTCACAAAAAAAGAATATTGGCACAAGAATTTTGTTCAAACTTGTCAAAGTTCCTCAAAACATTCTCTTGAACTAGAGGCTATGGTTTTGAACTTCAAAAGAGCATATCTTGCTCACCTTTTGGTATTTTTGAGTGATTCCAAAGAAATCCTTCTCTTCAAAGAGTTACCAAAAAATCACTTCAAAAGTTCCAAGTATTTTTCATGTGGAAAGAACTTGGTGAAGAAGAAAGATTACAAGTCATCTAGATGAATCCACAATTTTCCATATGTGACTTCAAATGGTCATAACTTGGTCAATTTTTATCACCTTGAGTCCATTATTTTTACATGATTATCTTAAAGATGTGTGTACTTTATGCCTTCTTTTATGTGCAAAGAGAGAAAATGGATGGAAGTTGCCTTAAATATGCAAAAGATTATAGGTCATTTCATGATTTCTGGCCAACTTCAACAAGTCATAACTTGCTCAATTTTTTGAGATTTTGAGTGGTTCAAATTCCAAAATATCATTCAAGAGATCTAATTCATTCCATATTTTTGGTCAAGAGCTAATTCTAAGTGGAAGGCCATGTTTGGATACAAAATATTATAGGTCATTTTTGAAGAAGAATTTGAAATATTTCTAAGTATGGAAAGTCAACTCTTATTCTTCAACTTTGACTCCATGTAACTTTCAGCTCAAGCATCCATTTGATTCTATTCTTTTTCCATTGCAAAGCTTGTAACTTCCTCTTTCCAAAGCATCAAGAATTATGCCCTAAGACCCCTTGAGTTGGAAATGCCATGGATTTGAATTTGGTAAGTTGAAACTAAAGTTTCATCACAAGTCAGATTTTGAAATCTTTGTTTTGGCTTCTAATCACAATTTTTCCATGCGTTTTTGTTTCTAATCATGATTAGAAACTTCCCAATAGTGTTTAGCATCATGAAACGCACGATTTGGCTGAGTTTTGATCAAAATTGAGTCACACTTTCTACATGATGCAGACCCACACGAATTCCCTCCAAAATGCATCGTTCACTCTTTCTTTTGATCCCATTTGCTTCTCCTATAAATACATGAACTATCCCATTTGTTTTCCCAAGCTTAGAGAGCCAAGAACACCCTGCCAAAACCTCACATGAACCCAATTTTTTTGAATTTAGTTTCTGAAATTTAAGCTTCCTTTTCTAAAATTCTTTGCGCATTCATCATCCTTGAGCATCATACAAACTCTCCAGCACTTAAACCAATCAAAACAACCCATAATTCAAGCAACGAAAGTCTAGTTTCAGAGCTTCTTACTTGAACTTCGAAAAGGTAGAATTCTCCACCATTTGAATCCAAATCAAGCACTAATCTATTCTACTCCTTTGTCTGATTCTAATGCTGCTTACAATTTTTAAATCCATTGAGAATTGAGAGAGAAATCTCAAATTGAAGGTGCTCGCTATTTTCTGAGTTTTTGATTCATATCTCTCTCCAGACCTTATATAAATTTGGCGCGATGGTTGTGTTAGAATCGTCTTGAAGAGAAGATTTCAATGATGCTAGCCTGGGATCATAATTTTTACATTTGAAGGATCTCAGAAAATCCCCATTGCAGGGTGTCTGGAGGTTGAAGACGATGACATGTCTCGGCTCAGCCAATGATAGTGTGTCAAACGTTTTAATTTCATTGGTTTCCCTTTTTCTGATCACATGTGTGCTTCACTAAGCTCCATATCAAGCACAGTGTGTCTGGTCCATGGGATTAGTTTACTAACGCGTTTTGACTATGATCTGATAGTCCACATCTTTTTGGTTTTATTTTATTTTCTGATTTTATATTTTTATTGATTAAATTTTCAAAAATTCATAACTCTTTTATTTTTTATCCAAAAATTATGAAAAAATTCAAAAAAATACTTTGAATTATTTATGATCTCATGACTATTTTTTCATATTCTTATTTTGAGATTTGGTATTTTTTATATTTTTTATATTATTTGCTTTCTTTTAATTACTTAAAAAATACTTTCTGACATTTTTTAATTCTTAAAAAATTCATAAATATTGTTTTGCATATTTTTGACTTTCTGAAAATTTTATGGAATTTTATGTTGAGGTTTACTATTTTTTATCTATTTTATATTTGTTTTAGAAAATTTAAATAGTTTAAAAATAGTTTATGACTTCTAAAAATTACCAAAATTTTTATAAAAATATTTGGATCCATTTCTGATTTTTCTATGGCCTTATTTTTCATTTCTTGATTAATTTGAACAATAAATGATATTTTCCTCGTCATTTTCTATTTTTTTAAACATCTTTTTAACCTTTTTTAATGTATATATTAAACATAATATTATTTTGGGATTATTTTCTGGCTGTCTTGAGTTGATTTTTTGATCATGACTTTATTAAAATCATTGGATCTTAGATGTTGAGTTCAACTCCACCAAAATGGATGAATGATTTTAATAATAGTTTGATTAAATTTTTAATTCAAAAGTGGTTAATTCATTTTTTACCCTAGTCCCTCTTCATCCCATCCCCTTCTTATTGCACTAAATGTTGTTGGAGTATGATCTCTATACCATGTCTCAAAACAAATGGTGCATAGATTGCTATTGACCGACCTCAAAATAGGTGCGACTTCTATATAAGTCCACTTACGATTGCTTAACATAGCGCTAAATTTTGTCTCGACCCGAATAAATGATCATTCGTGGCCCAAACTTATGATTGCAAGCCCAAGTATGTTAATTTGATCTCTTTGATCCAATAACCTTGAGATTTATTGTGTGGAGGCTTTGGTTCTACCAATCCTCTAATGGATCTACAACACCTTTGGTCAATGCGGATCACTTAAACATTGTTGATCATTAAATGGTACTTGTGAGAATTCCAAATGGATGATATACTTGACAAAAAGTAAATGCAACTTGTTGTGTGGAGGCTTTGGTTCTACCAATCCTCTAATGAGTTCCAAATGCAAGTTTCAAGATGGTCATCCACCTAACCACTAATTATTGACTTATTTTATCTTATGCTTTTATTCTATTTTTATGCTTTATGTACTATTTATTTTTAGCATTTTCATTTCATGCCCCTTTCATCTTTGCTCATTTGAGTATTTATTTTCTTGCCATTTTTTACTTTTCTCACTTGAGCCTTTCTTTTCTTCTCTTAAGATACTTAATAATCAACATAAACCCTAAAAAACTTTTAAGTGGCACTTGGACTATTTGGTTACTATCCTTGGCATTATGGAGCATGAGACTTTTTCTTGGACTTAGGATTATGGTCCATCTTGGAGACCTTGTGATCTTATCTGATTATTTTGTCTGGAGTTCTTGAGGTTTGCCTCAAGACATTGGGTTGCTTATTTGTTTCTGTGTGCAGGTTTTTTTTATTACATTCTCTGTTTGTAATCTGGAATCCACTCGTATACAGCCGTTACTCTGCCCAATTTTTGTGAAGACTTAATACACCTGAAGTTTTGGTTCTCTCAAGAGGTCTACTATCTTTTCTTGCTTGGTTTCAATCCAAAGAATGGGAATTCTATCTTGGCTCATAATGTCATGTTTTGGCTTCTCATTGGTTAGATAGTCCTTATCCTTATCTTTTACCTTATGCTTTAGGATAGCCTCTTCTTCTCCTCCCATCTTCTTTAATTTCAAAAATCATCTCCCTCCTTTTTAAACTCTTCTTGTTTCTAAACTTGAAACACTTTCATAATAAACTTGGACTTATGTCCATGCCTTTTTTCAAAATATTTTCATAAATAAACTTCAATAAATTTAATAGTACCTTGACATTTTTTATGAGAAGACTAAAAGTCAATCAATCTTATTTCAAATCATTTTTGCCACTTTGTCTTATATCTTTAAAACTTTTCTCATAATATTAGACTCTTGTCAATCCTTGTAGTGATGCAAACAACTATACTTCTACAATATGTAGTGAAGTGAGATATTTTCCACTTGGGTGTTGAGTGAGGCATTGTTGATTTTAAAATCCAAGCCATATCCTCCACTTTGAGATGATGCAAATTCTCCTTTCTCATGATTGCGGATAGTAAGCATGTTTTCCACACGAACAATGACGATGATGTCTTATCTCTTAAAATTAACCAACACATTTGTGTTTCAAATTTTTAAAAGAGGAACTACGTGTACCCTGATCCCCTATTGCATGAAAGATGGTACGTAGGCACTAAAGATTCGCAATCGCGGTGGGTGCAAAAATCATAAAAATATATTTCTCTTCTCACCTCCACCATCCATTTTCTATACAACACATTTTTTACATCCAAAATATACAGATTTTTACAAAGAGGTTCCTGCGGAGTACCGTAGATGTTTAGGGTGCTAATACCTTCCCTTTGCATAACCAAACCCCTTACCTTGAATCTTTCCCCTTTTTTTTGGGTTATTCGCTCTTTTCCCATTCCTTTGGAAACAATAAAGCGCGATGGTGATTTTTATTTTTGATTTGTATAAAGTCTAGTCAATCCAATGGCTTAGTCTTGAACATTTCTACCGCTACAGAAAAATGGCGACTTCACTGGGGGGATATTGACCTCTTGTTGGTCCATCCCTAAGTGGGTTGAGCCTATCTTTGTTTAGATCTGTATATGTGCTATTGTTGTTTATGTGTTATATTTTGTATATATGTTTGTTTGGATTTTCCTGGTTTTCAGGGTGCTTGGTGATTACTCATAAGTCCTATACCCGGACTTGGGCAAACTTTAAGATAGGACGGGCGGTATAGTCATGTTAACTTTGAGGGAGTAATCCCAAAAAAGGAGGCATGAGATCCCCCACTCAGTGGAGGCCCTTTTGACTGTAGTGTCGTTTACCGAGTAATCGGGAAGACGTACTGATTTCGACCTGGGAGCCTGCTGAAACTGAGGACCGTAGAATACTAAACCCATCTTGGCCTTTTAGGTGTAATGCGGAAGCTATGACGGAGTAATTCGGAAATATTTGTCACGTGATACTACGCTCGGACGAGTCTTTCTTGAGAATATTACTAATTACCGAGTTAATCGGGAAGTTTGTAATATCCGAAGGAAGGATGTAGACTCTGGGAACCTCTAGAACCTTGTTCGGCAGGTGATAACTTTTTAGACCAACACCTTATGGGTAGTACCTTCGACCTCATGTTCGTGACGTTGAACCTATGAACCCTATATGTGTGATCTTGTGTATGATTGTTGCATCATGCATCCATGAATTCATAAGTATCTTTTGAAGAAAACAATATTTCAAGGGATTTAAAGGTTGACTATTTGTGAATATCTCAGGTACTTTTAACCATGGATTCTGGAAAGAGAAATACCGGGAAATACAGTTTCAAGGATCTAAGATAGATGAGTTGGTCAGTCTAATTCCAGAGATCGAGTGTTCTGCAGACTTTTGGAAGAAGTATGGATCCCTTATTCCTCTCATGAAGCTGAAGATGAAGGAGGGTATTCTCTCGACCTTAGTCCAGTTCTATGATCCGATGTATCACTTCTTTACTTTTCCCGATTATCAGTTGATGCCTACACTGGAGGAGTATTCTTATCTATTGGATTTACCTGTTATCAATCGTGTTCGTTTTACTGGTTTAGAGGGTGAGCCAAAACCACATGAGATTGCTTCTTTGATTCATCTGGGGAAGTCTGAGGTAGAAGCCCATATGACTACTAAAGGAGGTATTAGAGGATTAACAACTCAGTTCTTATTGGAGAAGCTCGTTACTTTGCCAGAATGAAAAGCATAGTTGCTTTTGAGGCCATCTTTTCTCTACTTGCTTATGGATTGTTCTTATTGCCTAATGTGGACAAGTTTGTCGGCATTAACGCTATCAGGATTTTCATGATTGGAAACCCAGTTCCTACACTGTTGGGTGATGCTTATTACTCTGTTCATCTTCAGAATTCTTATCATGGGGGAATGATTATTTGTTGCACACCTTTGTTGTACCGGTGGTTCATCTCCCATATGCCTCAGTCTGATGCTTTTTGGGATGTCAGGAAGGAACCCTGTTGGGCTCCTAAGATCATGGCACTTACTCACTCAGATATTGATTGGTATCATCGAGCTTATTAGGATGTGGAGATTATTGACAGTTGTGGTAGTTTCCCCAATGTACCGCTTCTTGGTACACAAGGAGGAATTAACTATAACCCTGTTCTTGCACGGTGATAGCTTGGTTATCCGATGAGGGATAAACCGAATAACATTAA
This sequence comes from Vicia faba, assembly GCA_948472305.1. Taxonomy (NCBI): domain Eukaryota; kingdom Viridiplantae; phylum Streptophyta; class Magnoliopsida; order Fabales; family Fabaceae; genus Vicia; species Vicia faba. Next base: position 1,356,985,911 of record OX451735.1, read on the forward strand.
TTTGAGTAGTTTCTTTCTGAAGGAAGGAAAAGACCATAGGGAAGCTAGGGAGAATATTGCGAAGGCCTGGCGTCACATTCATAAGAAGAGTAGGAAGGATTTGGGACCTAGGGGTGATGTTTCTTTGGAGCCATATCTTCAATGGGTCCGATCGAGAGCCATTCAGTTGAAGATGCCGTATACTCGGGAGACACCCATGCCTGATCTATTTGTGAAGAACACTAATCCCTTATTAGATGATCTAGAGGAGCTGCAACTCGCTTTGGTTAGGATGCAACAGGAAAGAGTTGCTTGGAAGAACAAGTTCCAGACTTTAGAGAGTTCCTACAAAGCAGACCCAAAGGAGAGAGACGATTTGATCGAGATCCTTGAGAGTCGAGCAGTAGAGTCTATGGAGAGGCAAGGGGATTTATTTTCCCCTAAACCTCAAACAGGTGTTGATTACTCACTTCCTGATTCAGATGATTGGAAGGAGGTTGCCATCAGACATGTGGAAGAAAATCAGAGGTTGAGGGCTCAGATTGCCAGGCTCACAGGGAAGCGCCAGCGTACAGATTGATCTCCATCAGTTCTTTTTCTCAGGATTTTACATTGTATTTTCATCTTTTACTTGGGATCATTGAAACTTTTAATCCATTTTGAAGTTATTATAATAAAAATTTCCAGTATTTCAAAAGCTTTATTACTTTGATGTTTACAATATGCCTATAAATCTTGAATCCCTTGAAATATTAAATAATGAAGTAAAAGTAATCATATGCATTGCATGTCATGCATCATATTGCACATATTTCTTGCATTTATTATGCATATTCAGGTGCCTTACCCAGCTTTTTACTTCATTCAGCAAGTTGACTCATTACTACAACACTCGGGCTAATTTCAAAAAGAAGATGGACAACTTAGAACAGGAGAATCGCGAGCTGCACGAAGAAGTTTCTGCTTTGAAGGACGGCTTGGCCAATTTGACTACTCTGATAGAAGCTGTGGTGGTTGCTCAGAATCATCCACCGAGTGTTCAACCTCAACCAACAAGGTTAAGTACTGAAGTTCCGACTGTTCCTGTATCTTCTACTCCGGCTGTTGTTCAAAACTGTATGCCTCAAGGTTATCCACGGGGAATGCTAGAGAATTTTGCACCTGAAGGTTTCAATCTTGGCCCTCAAGATACTCTAGTGGTTCAGACTATTGTTACTCCGGCACCTCCTGTGGTGCATACTGTTCCTGCTGCACCTCCTTTGGTGAATTTGGTTATGTTTGTTAATGATGATGTGTGTCGTCCTTTCCCTCCACCAAGTGAAGACTTGGGTCTTTATGATAGAATGGATGATTTTCAAGAGCAGTTTGATAGAATGCAAAGAGAGATGAAGGCTCTTAGGGGAAAAGAGCTATTTGGGCAGAATGTGAATGAGCTGTGTTTGGTCCCGAATGTTAAAATACCAGCTAAGTTCAAGGTCTCGGAGTTTAAGAAGTATAAGGGAAACACTTGCCCTCGTGCTCACTTGGTAATGTACGTGAGGAGAATGTCTACCCACACTGATGATTAGTGTCTGCTGATTCATTTTTTTCAGGATAGTTTGACTGGCGCAGCACTGAAGTGGTATATGAGCTTGGGCAGCGCCAACATCCATACTTTTAATGATTTGGGAGAAGCATTCATCAAACAATACAAGTACAATATGGACATGGCGCCCGACCGTGACCAACTTAGGGCCATGGTTCAGAAAGACAGGGAATCGTTCAAAGAGTATGCGCAAAGATGGCGCGAAGTAGCTGCCCAAGTGATTCCTCCCATGGAAGAGAAAGAAATGACTAAGATTTTTCTGAATACGCTGGGCGCTTTCTACTACGAAAGGATGGTAGCAAGCGCACCAAGTGATTTTACAGAGATGGTAGGAATGGGTGTCCTCCTAGAAGAGGCTCTAAGAGAAGTCCGTTTGACAAAGAGTGAAGGATCCGGAGGTGTGAAGAAAGCCATCTTATGGGTTTACCAAGAAGACAGAGGGGGACGCAAATGTTGTTATACAAGAGAGGAGGGTAAACGCCCCTAGAAGGAATTATCAGCGTCATCAGCAAGTTGCCTCAGTTACTCCTGTGATGAGTGTCGCTTCAACTACCGTTGCTTATCAAAGACCATCTCAGCGGGGGAACCAAGGGAATAATCAGAGAAGGGAGAACTATGAACCTATTCCTATGAGCTATACAGAGCTATTACCGGCATTAATTCAGAATAAGTTGGTCCAAACACGACCACCTCCCGCTGTACCATCACCCTTGCCTTGGTATTACAAGGCAGACCAAACATGTGCTTTTCATCTGGGAGAACTAGGGCATAGTGTTGAGAATTGTTATCCTTTGAGGACTGAAGTGCAAAGGTTGGTGAAGTCTGGAATTCTATCTTTCAAGGACATGGGACCTAATGTGAAAGATAATCCTCTACCCAAGCACGAGGGAGTAAATGTTGTAAATATGGTGGCCGGTTGTCCAGGCGACTTCCAGATTTTTGACATTAATCTGGTTAGAGGAGAATTGGTGAAAATTCACGCAGACCTCTGTGAATTCAGCTACTATACGCATGACCATGCTAGTTGTGCTGTTTGCAGTACAGACATACAGGGTTGCGAGAAGATAAAGGCTGATTTACAGGAGATGATGGATGAGGGTTTAATCCATATAATCAGGCCTCGGGCAGAATATGAAGAAGAAGTAAATATGGTTTCTGGATGTCCTGGTGAATTCAGAATTTTTTATGTGGAGTATTTGAATGAGGATCTCGTGCAGTTGCATGCTACCTTCTGCCATACGGCTGGTCAGGTGGAACACCAATATGGATCTTGCATAGTTTGTTGTCGAAACCCCAGAGGATATTCTATTGTGAGGGAGGGTGTTTAGCTGTTGTTAGACAATGGAACTATCAAGATCACAAGTCAGAGGGATGATTATCATGAGATTGATATGGTTGAAGTTTGTTTAACGGAAGAAGAGTCAGAGGAAGAGTATGCCTCTATGGATGAGTATTTCTCTTCAGACGGAGATTTGTTTGCCAGAAATGACTTTTTGATGACTGATTGTGTTGAAGAAGGGGTAAACGTCATTTTGCCTTGTTTTGGTGCACCCGCTCATCTTGAAGTGGAGTACCATAGCAAACCAGTTGTTACCCCATTGGTAATTAGTTTGCCAGGTCCTATTCCCTACAAATCAGATAAGGATGTGCCTTACAAATACAGTGCTACAATCTTAGAAGATGGGGGGGGAAGTTTCCATCCAGCCAATGCCTGATGTTGGAAATATAGCTAAAAATAGCAGGGTGACCCGTAACGGTCGTGTGTTTAAACCGGTTGTACGAAGAGATGTTGTTGTTGGAAAGAAAATTGTTGAGAATGATGAGCCTAAGAAGGCTACAGGAGAGACTAGAGGAGCTACCTTAGAGAAAGAAGTGGATGATATTTTGAAGATAATTAAGATGAGCGACTACAGAATTGTAGATCAGCTACTGCAGACTCCTTCAAAGATATCTATCCTAGCTTTATTGATGAACTCCTCTGCTCATAGAGAATCATTGATGAGAGTACTAGACCAAGCTTTTGTGGAGAGTGACATGCCATTAGATCAATTCAGCAGCGTAATTGGAAACATTACGTCATGTAATAACTTGAGTTTCTGCAATGATGAGTTACCAGATGAAGGGAGGAATCACAACCTGTCCCTCCACATATCTATGAACTGCAAAAATGATTCGCTGTCCAATGTGATAATTGATAATGGATCCGCGTTGAATGTTATACCGAGGAGTACTCTCATGAAGTTAAAGTATCAAGGAGAACCTATGCGCTCGATTGGCACCATTATGAAAGCATTTGATGGGCCGAGGAAATATGTCATTGGTGAGGTGGACTTACCCATCCATATAGGACCACATTTGTTCTTGATAACCTTCTAGGTCATGGACATTATTGACGTATACATTTGTTTGCTAGGACGGCCATGGATACACGAAGCATGGGTTGTCACTTCAACTCTGCATCAGAAGCTAAAGTTTGTGCGTGAAGGGAAGGTAGTGATCATAAATGGGGAGCAAGAATTGTTGATGTCCCATCTATCCTCTTTCAGTATTGTAGAAGCGGATGAGGAAGCTGTTGAAACCCAGATCCAAGCCCTATCCATTGACAACATAAGGAGAAATGAGAATTTTGTGGTTTCGCTAAAGGACGCGCAGTAGGTTGTGCGCAATGGTCATAATACAGTTTGGGGATGGCTTGTTGATCCACCAGTGAACAAAAACAGAACAAGTTTGGGTTTCTCTTCGAAGAATGGCAAAGGCGAAAGTTTGAATTCAAAGTCTACTGTGAACAGTTATCATGATGTTTTCCGCAGCGGAGGCTACCTCCATCCAATTGATTTTGGAATTAATGTTGTCGAAGAGGATGAACCAGAGCATGAAGTGCCGAATTATGTGACGCATGGAGTCAGAGTTCAGAACTGGTTCACCATTGATGTTCCTTCTTGTATACATGTTTCAAAGTAATTTGTTTTGTTAGTCTGTTTCTTTCTTTTGAAAAGCTTTCACTATGCCCAAGGTGAAAGTATTAATGTTGTAAGGCTTATCTGTTTGCTATGACTTTTAAGATCATTAATAAAAGTTGTCTTTGCTTCCCAAATTATGTCTTTGTCTTCTGCTTTTTCTTGGAAAATGGTAATCAGAAAAAACCTTTCAAAATAAATAATAACTGAAAATCAATCTACATGATCACTTGTTATATGTGTCAGTTTCTAAAAGTAATCATAAATCATATGTGTAGATTAATTAAAAAACCTGTTGAATACAATGACCCTACACCCTCTCCCAACTTTGAATATCCTGTGTTTGGGGCTGAAGAAGAAGATTATGATGAAATTCCAGAAGAGGTCTCATGGTTGCTTGAGCATGAGGAAAATACCATTCAGCCATATAAGGAGCCTTTGGAAGTGATCAATTTGGGTTCAGAAGAAGATCCGAAGGAAGTCAATATTGGAGCATCGTTGCATCCCGATGTAAAGAGAGGGTTGATTGAGTTGTTGAAAGATTATGTGGATATTTTTGCTTGGTCTTATCAAGATATGCCTGGTCTAGATAAAAATATTGTCGAGCATCGTTTGCCGTTGAAGCCAGAGTGTCCGCCAGTTAAACAAAAATTGAGAAGAACGCACCCAAATATGGCAGTAAAGATCAAAGAGGAGGTCCTAAAGCAGATTAATGCTGGTTTTCTTGTGACGTCAGTGTATCCTCAATGGATTGCCAATATTGTCCCAGTACCTAAAAAAGACAGAAAAGTCCGCTTGTGCGTTGATTATAGAGATCTAAATAAAGCTAGTCCAAAAGATGATTTTCCATTGCCTCACATCAGCATGTTAGTGGACAGCACAACAAAATTCAAAGTATTCTCATTCATGGACGGATTTTCCGAGTATAATCAAATAAGAATGGCTCTAGAGGACATGGAAAAAACAACGTTTATCACACCCTGGGGAACATTCTGTTAGAGAGTGATGCCCTTCGGGTTGAAGAACACTGGTGCAACGTACCAGAGGGCTATGACAACCCTATTCCATGATCTGATGCACAAATAAATTGAAGTATATGTTGATGATATGATTGCCAAATCCCAAACTGAAGAAGGGCATATAGAAGATTTGTTGAAGTTGTTTCAGTGTTTGAGGAAGTATCGTCTTCGCTTGAATCCAAATAAATGCACCTTCGATGTTCGATCTGGGAAATTGTTGGGTTTCATTGTTAGCCAGAAAGGAATTGAAGTTGACCCTGATAAAGTCAAAGCAATTCAAGAAATTCCACCACCAAAAACTGAAAAGCAAGTCAGAGGTTTCCTCGGGCGTTTGAATTATATTTCCAGATTTATTTCCCACATGACTGCAACATGTGAACCGATCTTTAAGTTGTTAAAGAAAGATCAAGGTTGTGTGTGGATGGATGACTGCCAAAGGGCATTTGAGAGTATTAAAGAATATCTGCTTGAACCTCATATCTTGCTCCTTCCCGTAGAAGGAAGACCGTTGATTATGTATCTAACAATGTTAGATAAATCCATGGGTTGTATTCTAGGACAACAGGATGAAACAGGGAAGAAGGAGTTCGCCGTTTATTATCTCAGCAAAAAATTCACTGATTATGAGTCGCGGTATTCCACACTAGAAAAGACATGTTGTGCTTTGGCCTGGGCGGCAAAGCGTTTGCGACAGTATATGTTGAATCATACCATTTGGTTGATCTCCAAAATGGATTCAATCAAGTATATTTTTGAAAATCCTGCTCTTACCGGGAGAATTTCCCGCTGGAAGATGTTGTTATCTGAATATGATATCGAGTACCACACTCAAAAAGCTATTAAAAGCAGTGTGTTAGCAGATTATCTTGCTCACCAACCAGTGGAGGACCATAAGTCTGTAGAATATGAGTTCCCTGATGAGGATGTGATGTTCCTAAAAGTAAAAGATTGTGATGAACCATTGCCTGAGGAAGGCCCTGACCATGAATCTCGTTGGAGTATGATATTTGATGGAGCGGTGAATGCTTATGGTAAAGGAATTGGTGTTGTGATTGTCGCTCCTCATGGATCGCACATTCCTTTTACTGCAAAGTTAACATTTGATTGCACTATTAATATGGCGGAATATGAGGCTTGCGTCATGGGTCTTGAGGAAGCTATTGATCAAAGAATCAAAATTCTTGAGGTGTATGGTGATTAAGCTTTGGTAATAAATCAGATTAAAGGAGAATGGGACACTCGTCACCCTGGCTTGATCCCTTACAAAGATTATGCTAGAAGATTATTACCCTTCTTCAATAAAGTTGAATTCCATCACATCCCTAGAGATGAAAATCAAATGGAGGATGCTCTGGCAACTCTGGCTTCCATGTACCAAGTGAATACTTGGAATGATATACCCCAAATTACAGTTCAACGGCTGGATAGGCCCGCTCATGTGTTTATGACAGAGGAGGTAGCATATGAAAAACCTTGGTAATATGATATCAAGCATTTTCTTAAGACTCAGGAATACCCGATTGGCGTGTCAAGGAAAGATAGAAAGACACTGAGAAGTTAGCAGGAAGTTTCTTCCTCAGTGAAAATGTGTTATACAAGAGAAATTATGACATGGTCTTGCTCAGATGCATGGATAGACACCAAGCAGACATGTTGATGCATGAGATTCATGAAGCTTTATTTGGCACTCATGCTAATGGACATTCGATGGCTAAAGAGATGCTAAGGGCAGGTTATTATTGGCTAACAATGGAATCTGATTGTTACAAATTTGCAAAGAAGTGCCATAAATTCCAGGTTTATGGAGATAAGGTCCATGTGCCTCCGACACTTCTCAATGTGATTTCCTCCCCATGGCCTTTCTCTATGTGGGGTATTGACATGATTGGGATGATAGAACCCAAAGCTTCGAATGGGCACCGTTTTATCTTGGTAGGAATTGGCAACTTCACCAAATGGGTGGAGGCTGCTTCATATGCCAATGTTACTAAGCAGGTGGTTGTGAGTTTCATCAAGAATAATATTATATGCCGGTATGGTGTGCCGAGCAGAATCATCACCGACAATGGCTCGAATTTGAACAACAAGATGATGACAAAACTGTGTGAAGAATTCAAGATTGTCCATCACAATTCATCTCCATACAGGCCAAAGATGAATGGGGCTGTTGAAGCTGGTAATAAGAATATCAAGAGAATTATCCAGAAAATGGCTGTCACTTATAAGGATTGGCATGAAATGCTCCCTTTTTCTCTGCATGGATATTGAACATATGTTCGCACTTCAACAGGAGCAACCTCGTTTTCCCTAGTGTATGGAATGTAAGTTTTACTCCCTGTCGAGGTATAGATTTCCTCGTTGCGTGTGATAATGGAATCCAAATTGACAGAGGCTGAATGGGTCCAGAATAGGTTTGACCAATTGAATTTAATTGAGGAAAAGAGAATGACAATTTTATGCCATGGGCAGTTATATCAGAAAAGAATGAAGAAAGCATTTGATAAAAAGGTTAAACCTCGTGAATTCTGAGAAGGCTACGTCGTGCTCAGGAAGATCATGTCTTTCAACACTGATTCTAGGGGCAAGTGGACTCCCAATTTTGAAGTCCCGTATTTTGTCAAGAAATCCTTCTCTGGTGGTGCATTAATTCTTGAAACTATGGATGGCGAGGAGTTCCCATGTCCCATGAATGCTGACGCTGTCAAGAAATACTTCGCCTAAAGAAATAAAAGAACAGCTCGCTAAGTTGAAAACCCGAAAAGGCAGCTTAGGCAAAAAGGAGCGTCTCGGTAGGCCAAAAACCCGAAAGGGCGGTCTAGGCAAAAATTAGAGACATAAACAGAATAAATTTCCCGCTAAGTTGAAAACCCACAAGGGCAGCTTTGGCAAAAGTTAGGGATTTTCTTGGCAAGTAACTACGTCAGACAAGACTTGATCGTTGAAGCAACAATCTTCTCAGATCTTCACCATACTTCAACAAAAGCTGCTGCTCAGGATTTCAAAAGTTGTTAGGGGGATAGTGGTCATGGTATCTCAATGTATCTTTTCCATTATGTATTACCATTTCCCAAACTTAGTAATCATCCATGGAGTCTCGCCATTCGCAGACTACCATTCTATTAATGAAATTCGAGCTTTTACCCAATTCTTTGTGTTCTTATTTTATTTAGCTTGCAAAGACTCCATTTATTACTGATAATAAGTTTCAAAGAAAAAAGATTAAAAATAAAAATTGACTTTTAAAAAAAAAGATCTTTACAATTCAATTTAATTTGAGATTTGTGATGACACAATGAAAACAAAAAATGATGATCCCAGGAATGAACAAACTCTGGTTGTTTTGAGAAGTTTTACTTCCTTCATGAAGGTTCTCTCAGGTCATTTTGCTGGTATGTGCACGATCTTTGTATGTTTCTCAGATAGTTAAAGATGATACCAATCAGTGTAAGGTGCAGTATTGGGTTTGTGATCCCATTGTCCCCATTCAGGTCTTGGTTCCTATTTGATTTTGGGTTTGCATGGTCAGAAGCCTTTGTCCCAAATTCCTCAGCGAAGTCTTCCCTCATATGATGAAAGGTTTTATTCCCTTGGTGTGCGAAGATGTCGCTCTTTCTGCAGTATTGGCATTAATGTTGACTTCTTGATTCCCCGGGAAGGCTATCCCAGGGCATCTTTTGTTGGAATAAGTTTTCATGATGAAAAGTTTCAATCCGCATTTTTTTCTTCAGGGAGTTAGGCTTGAATTCCCCAGTGAAGTTTGTTTGTTTCTGCGTCAGTCTGCTTTATTTGAGGATGGTCTTGCAATCTCTAGTAGGCATTTTGCTTTTGGAAAACTGTTTCTTCGTTGAAGCCGGAAGAAGGATGTTCTATCTCAATATCTATTTAATTTGTCTACCTCCGAATTATGTTTCTCTTTAGTAAAGTTAAAGGCAGGCAATAGGTTTGGTTTCCGCAGTTGGCCTTTACCTTTCTTGGAATGATCTTTCTGGTTGAAGTTTAGCCAAGTGTTGTTAGTACCTGAGGCGGTTTTATTCGTTTGTTCCTACTGATTGTGTATTTGTTTTACCAGCATATGCACGATAGAACTCATACATTCATACATACATCATGCATGGCTAAAATTGACAAATCATTGTTCATTGGCATTTTGCTCTGGCCTTCCTACAACGCTCCTTGCTTGGATGGATTCGGGTTTCCCTCTTGAGTTTATTTCTCAAAGGATGTATCTTCGTTGGCTGTCTTGCTCCAGTTTATTTCTGATTTGGATCCGTGGCTCCACAACAATATTATTTACTTGGGATTTCTGAAAACATTGAGTTTTAGTTTGTGCATTTATTTTGCACGAGAAGACTTTATCTCTTCAGTAGGAATATCGTGGCATTTCCCCGGGAAGTCATATTTCTATCCCCAGAAATTCATATCTTTCTTCAATGACAACAAGTAACAAGTCTCTTTATTTGAGACAACTTATGTTTGACCTTTTCCAGGCAGATTTCCATGTTTAAAAAAGAAGATGAGACCCGTTCTAGGTGAAACACCAGAGTTTTGGGGAAAAATTGATATATTTTCTCCTTCTACCTTCAGTGAATGTTTGTAGGATATCGGCAGTGAACGTTGGTGTTTATTATCTTTTTTCTATCTTCAGTGAATGTTGATAGTTCATCGTCAGTGAACGGCGGTGATTTGATATGATATATTTTCTCTTTCTACCTTCAGTGAGCGTTGGTAAGACATCGGCAGTGAACGTCGATATTTGTTATCTTTTTACTATATTCAGTGAACATTGATAGCTCATCACCAGTGAACGGGGGTGATTTGATAGGATATATTTTCTATTTCTACCTTAAGTGAACCTTGGTAGGACATCGGCAGTGAACATCAATATTTGTTATCTTTTTACTATCTACAGTGAACATTGATAGTTCATCGTCAGTGAACGGCGGTGATATGATATATTTTCTCCTTCTACCTTCAGTGAACGTTGGTAAGACATCGGCAGTGAATGTCGGTGTTTATTATCTTTTTGCTATCTTCAGTGAACGTTGATAGTTCATTGTCAGTGAACGGCGGTGATATGATATATTTTCTCTTTCTACCTTTAGTGAACGTTGGTAGGACATCGGTAGTGAACGTTGGTGTTTATTATCTTTTTGCTATCTTCAGTGAATGTTGATAGTTCATCGTCAGTGAACGGTGGTGATATGATATATTTTCTCTTTCTACCTTCAGTGAATGTTGGTAGACCATCAGCAGTGAACGTCGATATTTGTTATCTTTTTGCTATTTTCAGTGAATGTTGATAGTTCATCGTCAGTGAACGGCAGTGATATGATATATATTCTCTTTCTACCTTCAGTGAAAGTTGGTAGACCATCGGCAGTGAACGTCGATATTTGTTATCTTTTTGCTATCTTCAGTGAACGTTGATAGTTCATCGTCAGTGAACGGCGATGATATGATATATATTATCTTTCTACCTTCAGTGAAAGTTGGAGACCATCGGCAGTGAACGTCGATATTTGTTATCTTTTTTCTATCTTCAGTGAACGTTGATAGTTCATCATCAGTGAACGGCGGTGATGTGATATTCTCTTTCTACCTTCGGTGAAAGTTAGTAGACCATCGGCAGTAAACGTCGATGCTTGTTATCATCCTCTCTGATTCAGTTCTTTTGGTCCACCAGGGATTTATTTTCCTGGTGGGGTTGCTCCTTTGTTTCTTCATTTTTGTTGCATCCCCAGTGATACTTTGCGTCTCTTTGGTACTGTTCATATGCATTCATATGCATAAGCATTTGCATGGCATCTTAGGGCAAAAAATAGGGTTTGTTTAATATTTAAGTATCTTCGATCGTGTCGACATGAAGATTTTCAACCTTCGTATCTTCGGATAGAAGAAACTTAAATAAGGGAAGTTGTTGTACCCCAATTTTTGCCCCTAAGATCCCTTCATCATACCATGTTGATTCAATCACAACAAGATCATATTAGGGATTTTGGTTCTTCTCCCTACATTTAGATTTGCTATTTTGAGGAGTTACCAAGCACCTTGATTTATTTTCTTTTGTGATCATGAATATTTTGCTTTGATTTTCTTTCTAATTAATAAAATGCAATGTTGGTTTGTCTTACTTGTTAATAATGTAGGTAAAGGCAATGAGTTTTAGCAGGTTTCTTCATGGGTTCATGAGTTTATTTCCATGCCCTAGTCAATAAATCTTGAGAAATTAAAACCTCACCATTGAATTTGTTTTGGAAGAAATGGCATGAAAAGGCTTATTTTGGTTCAACATATTTCAAAGTTATCAAAATTGATTCAAAAGTACAAGGGGTTGAGGGAAGAAGTTGTCATGATTGGACAAGGTCTTGTTCCTATTGGTAACAAGAGCATATTTCTATCAAATTTCAAGATATGGAAGTGGTTTTGGTGGCTATAAGTCCTCATCATCATCCTCAACAACTTATATTCACAAAGAAATAACATTGGCATAAGAAGTTTGTGCAAACTTGTCAAAGTTCCTCAAAGCATTCTCTTGAACTAGAGGCTAGGGTTTTGAACTTCAAAAGAGCATATCTTACTCACATTTTGGTATTTTTGAGTTATTCCAAAGACATCCTTCTCTTCAAATAGTTACCAACAAATCACTTCAAAAGTTCCAAGGAGTTTTCATGTGTAAGGAACTTGGTGAAGAAGAAAGATTACAAGTCATCCAGATGAATCCACAATTTTCTATATGTGGCTTCAAATGGTCATAACTTGGTCAATTTTTATCACCTTTAGTCCATTCATTTTCCATGATTATATTAAAGATGTTTACTTTATTCCTTCTTTTATGTGCAAAGAGAGAAAATGGATGTAAGTTGCCTTAAATATGCAAAAGATTATAGGTCATTACATGATTTCTGGCCAACTTCAACAAGTCATAACTTGCTCAATTTTTGGTTGTTTTGAGTGGTTCAAATTCCAAAATTTCATTCAAGATATATAATTCATTCCATATGTTTTGGTCAAGAGCCAATTCTAAGTGGAAATCCATGTTTGGATACAAAAGATTATAGGTCATTTTTGAAGAAGAATTTGAAATATTTCTAAGTATGGAAAGTCAACTCTTTTTCTTCAACTTTGACTCCATGTAACTTTCAGCTCAAGCATCCATTTGATTCCATTCTTCTTCTATTGCAAAGCTTGTAACTTCATCTTTCCAAAGCATCAAGAATTATGCCTTAAGACCCCTTGAGTTGGAAATGCCATGGATTTGAATTTGGTAACTTGAAACTAAAGTTTCATCACAAGTCAGATTTTGAAATCTTTGTTTTGGCTTCTAATCACAAGTTTTCCATGCATTTTTGTTTCTAATCATGATTAGAAACTCCCCAAAAGTGTTTAGCATCATGAAACGCACGATTTAGCTGAGTTTTGATCAAAATTGAGTCACACTTTCTTCATGATGTAGACCTACACGAATTCCCTCCAAAACGCATAGTTCACTCTTTCTTTTGATCCCATTTGCTTCTCCTATAAATACATGAACTATCCCATTCATTTTCCCAAGCTTAGAGAGCCATGAACACTCTGCCAAAACCTCACACGAACCCACTTTATTTGAATTTAGTTTCTGAAATTTAAGCTTCCTTTTCCAAAATTTTATGCGCATTCATCATCCTTGAGCATCATACAAACTCTCTAGCACTTAAACCAATCAAAATGACCCATAATTCAAGCTACAGAAGTCTAGTTTCAGAGCTTCTTACTTGAACTTCGAAAAGGTAGAATTATCCACCATTTGAATCCAAATCAAGCAGTAATCTATTATACTCCTTTGTCTGATTCTAATGCTGCTTACAATTTTTAAATCCATTGAGAATTGAGAGAGAAATCTCAAATTGAAGGTGCTCTCTATTTTCTGAGTTTTTGATTCATATCTCTCTCCATACCTTATATAAATTTGGCGCGATGGTTGTGTTAGAATCGTCGTGAAGAGACGAGTTCAATGATGCTAGCCTGGGATCCTAATTTTTCCATTTGAAGGATCTCACAAAATTTCCATTGCAGGGTGTCTGGAGGTTGAAGACGATGACATTTCTCGTCTCAGCCTATGATAGCGTGCTAAACGTTTTAATTTCATTGGTTGCCCTTTTTCTAATCACATGTGTGTTTCACTAAGGTTCATATCAAGCACAGCGCGTCTGGTCCATTGGATTAGCTTACTAACACGTTTTGACTATGATCTGATGGTCCACATCTTTTTGGTTTTATTTTATTTTCTGATTTTATATTTTTATTGATTAAATTTTCAAAAATTCATAACTCTTTTATTTTTTATCCAAAAATTATGAAAAAATTTACAAAAATACTTTGAATTATTTCTGATCTCATGACTATTTTTTCATATTTTTATTTTAACATTTGGTATTTTTTATATTTTTGTATTATTTGCTTTTTTTAATTACTTAAAAAAATACTTTCTGACATTTTTTAATTCTGAAAAAATTCATAAATATTGTTTTGCATATTTTTGACTTTCTGAAAATTTTATGGAATTTTATGTTGAGGTTTACTATTTTTGATCTATTTTATGTTTGTTTTAGCAATTTTAAATAGTTTAAAAATAGTTTCTGACTTTTAAAAATTACCAAAAATTTTATAAAAATATTAGGATCCATTTCTGATTTTTCTATGGCCTTATTTTTAATTTCTTGATTAATTTGAACATAATTGATATTTTTCTCATCATTTTCTATTTTTTAACATCTTTTTAACCTTTTTTAATTTATATATTAAATATAATATTATTTTGGGATTATTTTCTGGCTGTCTTGAGTTGATTTTTTGATCATGACTTTATTTACATCATTGGATCTTGGGTGTTGAGTTCAACTCCACCAAAATGGATGAATGATTTTAATAATAGTTTGATTAAATTTTTAATTCAAAAGTGGTTTATTCATTTTTTACCCTAATCCCTCTTCATCTCATCCCCTTCTTATTGCACTAAATGTTGTTGGAGTATGATCTCTATATCATGTCTCAAAACAAATGGTGCATAGATTGCTATTGACCGGCCTCAAAATAGGTGCGACTTCTATATAAGTCCACTTACGATTGCTTAACATAGCGCTAAATTTTGTCCCGATCTGAATAAATGATCATTCGTGGCCCAAACTTATGGTTGCAAGTCAAAGTACGTTAATTTTATCTCTTTGATCCAATAACCTTGAGATTCATTGTGTGGAGGCTTTGGTTCTACCAATCCTCTAATGGATCTACCACACCTTTGGTCAACGCGGATCACAAACATCGTTGATCATTAAATGGTACTTGTGAGAATTCCAAATGGATGATATACTTGACAAAAAGCAAATACAACTTATTGTGTGGAGGCTTTGGTTCTACCAATCCTCTAATGAGTTCCAAATGCAAGTTTCAAGATGGTCATCCAACTAACCACTAATTATTGACTTGTTTTATCTTATGCTTTTATTCTATTTTTATGCTTTATGTACTATTTATTTTTAGCATTTTCATTTCATGCCATTTTCATCTTTGCTCATTTGAGTATTTATTTTCTTGCCATTTTTTACTTTGCTCACTTGAGCCTTTTTTTCTTCTCTTAAGATGCTTAATAATCAACATAAACCCTAAAAAACTTTTAAGTGGCAATTGGACTATTTGGTTACTATCCTTGGCATTATGGAGCATGAGACTTTTTCTTGGACTTAGGATTAGAAACCTTGGCCCATCTTGGAGACCTTGTGATCTTATTTGATTATTTTGTCTGGAGTTCTTGAGGGTTGCCTCAAGACATTGGGTTGCTTGTTTGTTTTTGTGTGCAGGTTTTTTGTGATTACATTCTCTGTTTGTAATCTGGAATTCACTCGTATATAGTCGTTACTCTGCCCAATTTTTGTGAAGACTTAATACACCTGAAGTTTTGGTTCTCCCAAGAGGTCTAGTATCTTTGCTTGCTTGGTTTCAATCTAAAGAATGGGAATTCTATCTTGGCTCATAATGTCAAGTTTTGGCTTCTTGTTGGTTAGATAGTCCTTATCCTTAGCTTTTACTTTATGCTTTAGGATAGCCTCTTCTTCTCCTCCCATCTTCTTTAATTTCAAAAATCTTCTCCCTCCTTTTTAAACTCTTCTTGTTTCTAAACTTGAAACACTTTCATAATAAACTTGGACTATGTCCATGCCTTTTTTCAAAATATTTTCATAAATAAACTTCAATCAATTTAATGATACCTTGACATTTTTTGAGAGAAGACTAAAAGTCAATCAATCTCATTTCAAATCATTTTTGCCACTTTGGATTTTATCTTTAAAACTTTTCTCAAAAGATTAGACTCTTGTCAATCCTTGTAGTGATGCAAACAACTATACTTCTACAATATGTAGTGAAGTGAGATGCTTTCCACTTGGGTGTTGAGTGAGGCATTGTTGATTTTAAAATCCAAGTCATATCCTCCACTTTGAGATGATGCAAATTCTCCTTTCTCATGATTGCGGGTAGTAAGTATGTTTTCCACACGGACAATGACAATGATTTCTTATCTCTTAAAATTAACCAACACACTTGTGTTTCAAATTTTTAAAAGAGGAACTACGTGTATCCTGATCCCCTATTGCACGAAAGGTGGTACATAGACACTAAAGGTTCGCAACCGCGGCGGGTGCAAAAATCATAAAAAAAATATTTCTATTCTCACCTCCACCATCCATTTTCTATACAACACATTTTTTATAGCCAAAATATACAGATTTTTACAAAGAGGTTATTGTGGAGTACCGTAGATGTTTAGGGTGCTAATACCTTCCCTTTGCATAACCAACCTCCTTACCTTGAATCTTTCCCCCTTTTTTGGGTTATTCGCTCTTTTCCCATTCCTTTGGAAACAATAAAGCGTGGTGGCAATTTTTATTTTTGATTTGTATAAAGTCTAGTCAATCCAATGGCTTAGTCTTGAACATTTCTACCGCTACACATACCATTAATTCTTTTTGCATTACTTGCTTTTGATTGAATCACTTTAGTTCCATTTTTACCCCAATTGTAAGGAAAAGCTTTCCATTGTTCATATACGTTGGAGGCCACATTTCTTGTTTTAATTGGATTTCATTATTTTTAATCTTTTGTTTGTGTTTATTATATGAATGCATGAACATAACCAATGCATTTTGTTTCATTTTAAGCACAACTACCTAACAATATAGTCAATTCACCTTGTGAGTGTGTGAACTTTTATTAACCCCTTATGAGCCTTTTTGTCTATGTCAATGTTGTTTTTAAACCTAATGCTTGTCTATGAGTATTTTGTTTTTCTTTTTGAATTGATGTTGATTCTTTGTTTTCTTGAACCCTAAATCATGATTTTCAGTTGAATTTTTACCTTGCCTTAAAAAGTAGGGAGTATTCACTTTAATATTGGTTATGTTCAAGTTGGGGAGAGATTTGTTTGCTCACTTATGTTGTTGATTTCTATGAGGTTGTGAAAGAGAAAAAGGAAATAAAAAAAGTGAAAAAAAGTGAAAAGAAAAAGAAAGAAAAAAGAGAAAAAAGTTTTGAAAAACAAAAATAAAAAGAGTAGAATAATAGTGTTGAATAAGTATTGTGATTGTTTGTTAACCAAGCCACATTACAATCTTGAAAAGCCCTTGTGATTCTTATCTTTGTATTTTCAATATGCGTTTTTGGATGAATGCATGATTTAGTATATTGTTTGCAAGATTATGGATAAATGTTTTTTGTCCCTCACTTTTGTGTGTTCTTCATCCGCCATTGAATTTTTGCTAGGTGTGATTCATGATTTAGCTTGTTTTGTCTTAGAATGTTTAGTATGATTTTTGTAATTAGGATTCATTTCGCTTACATGTTGTCGTTGTAGGATTTTCGTAAGTATTTACCTCGCGTGTGCGTTTTTGTTTGAACCATACATTTGTTTTCCGTTTAACACTTGTTGATTCATGATATTTTGGTTCTTTGATTTGTTTGGCCTTGTTTGAGGACAAACAAATTCAAGTTGGGGAGAGTTTTATAAGTTCAAATTTTAGCTATTTTTGTATATACTTTTTGTTGCACTTATCGACTCTTTGTTGTTAATATCCGTTGAATAAACCCGACTTTTGTGTAAATAATTTAGTTTGTGTTTATTTGTGTTTTTGTGTATTTAGTGTACCGTTTAATGTTTTCCCATTAATTTTGTAGGTATTTGTTGCATTTTGGCGCATCGAGGAATAAGGTTTCAAAGGCACGGCTCCAGATGCATGTTTTCAAAATAAAAGGCCAGTTTTGAGAAGTTTTGACCAAGAGAGGCCACTTAGTGCTACTTGTTTTTTGACATTCTAGAAGAAGCTTAGATTTGGAGCCTGCATAGCGCAGGTAGCGCGCTTAGCGCGATTTTAGTCGGTTTAATGTGTAAATACCGCGCAGCACACTTAGTGCGGTGAGCCCGCTAAGCGCGGTATATTGAGATTTATTTTATAACTTCATTTTTAATTCATTTTTTGTTATGGTGTTTTGGGGGTTTTTGTTTCCAAATTCCACTAATCTCATTTTTGGGTAGATTAGCTTAGATAACAACTATGGAGTTTACATATGGATGATCTAGGGTGGATTTATCTTCTATCAGCGCTGAGAAACTGGTAGATTTGCGGTTTATTTCATTTTTTCTTTGTGTATTCTCTATTGGTTAAGTTTGTATATGTATTTTCTTTGAACTCGTGCATATTTTTCGCCCTTGGCGTTGTATAAAGCTTGCTTTACAAATCTTTGTCGATTGTTGTCCTGGATTTTTTATTTATGCTTATGGGTTTCAGTTATATAGACATATACTGCTCGAATTCTTATCTAGGATGATAATCTATTAGTGTCTGAATTCTAGAGATAGATTTAGCGTTGTTATTCACTTGAGTGTCTATGATTAATTCCTCTGTTTTGGTTGTGTTGACTGAGAGATTGTTAACGCGAGTAGCATACTTGGCCCTATGTTGTTAAGGTTGGTTGAGAGATCGCTATTGAGATGATATATTGGATGATGTGTTTGACACATGATGACATCGATGAGTCTCGTAGGTTCAATATGACACGTCGATAGGTTTAAGTTTGTGAAGAGTGGGTTATTATGCATGCTTGATAAGTCTTTTCCCATGAGAATGAATTCTTTTCATGTTGATAACTTTTAATTCTTGTATTTACTTTCAACCCATTTATACCCAAACTCATTAACAAGAGATTTTTCAAACGACATTTTAATACACCAATCTATGTGGACACAATACGATATGACTAAATATTACCTAGTAAAAATATTACTTTTCTTTTTGCTTGCCACTTTACCGCAACTAGCATTCAGCTTTCGTATTATCCAACTCATGCTGCAGTTCCTCAACAACAACTTGCACCTCCCCAGAATTACCAAAAGTAGAATCAGATACCTCAAGGGAAAAAGGGTCAACAAAGACAACAGAGGTACCCAAAAAGAAAGTTGGTTCCAATTCCCATGTCATATGCTCAACTCCTTCCACAGTAACTTGCTAGTCGCTATGTTTAACTTTGTGAGTTTGGTCCTCCACCAGAGAATCTCCCAAAGAGATATGATGCAAATGCGCGCTGTGAATTTCATTCGGGGTCCACAGGGCACTCAATTGAGAATTTTAGAGCATTAAAATACAAGGTTCATGACCTTCTATATGCTAAGGAGATAAGCGTTACCCCTATTGGCCCAAAGGTTCAGAATAATCCTATGCCTCCTCACAATGGGGCAGCAGCCAATGCTATTGGGTTTGATGATGGGCAAGATTTAATGACTCGTGTAAATGAGATTTAGATGCCACTAGAGGTTGTGAGACAACATTTGTTGCATTAGGAGGTTTTGCAAGAACTTCATGATTTATGTTTACAATGTTCGCCCAATCCAGAATAGTGCAGTAAGCTGAAGAGTGATATTTAGAAGTTGATAGATGAAGGTGTTCTCCAGGTGGGGAAAGTAGTTCCTAAGGATGATGTTGCTATATTGTAAATTCCTTACTACCTAACCGATATTCCAAGAAATATTCTGAGAGTTCCTTTGGTAATTCAACTCTCTGCACTTCTTATGCCAAGTTAGGCTCCGGTTACTCCTTTATTGATTCAGGCTCTAATTTCTCCAGATCTTGTTACTGTTCTAATTGATAATCCAAAAGCAGCTTTGTGGGATTACAATGAAGTGTACATCCATGGGAATAAGGTTATTTTCCCTCCATTGGAAAACAAATACGTTATCAATATCATGGGCACCAGTGGTATAACTCGCAGTGGTAGGGTCTTTACTCCTACTCCACCTCTCTCGAGGACATTATTGAAGAGAATTCAGCAAGAGATAAAGGTAAGCAAGTGTTCAGTGAAGCTCTCGGACTGAATTTTAATTAGAAGGTGGAACAATTGATAATAATCATCAAGAAAAGTGACTTTAAAGTGGTAAATCAGCTTAATCAGACAACGGTTAAAATCTCCATCTTGTCTCTTCTCTTGTATTCTGAGGCACATTGTACCGCATTGATGAAGATTTTGCATGGCTCTCATTTCAATCCTGAGATTTCTGTTGCCCGGTTTGAAGGAATGGTCACCAATATTTCTGAAGGAAACTATTTGGGGTTCAGTGATGATGAACTACCTCCTGAAGGAAGAGCCCATAATAAGGATTTACACATCTCTATAAGGTGTTTGGACACTGTGTTATCCCATGTCCTGATAGACACAAGGTCTTCTCTTAAAGTGATGTCCAAGCATACTCTATTCAAACTAAATATAGATGGAGTTATGATAAATCCCAACACTTTAACGGTCAAAGCATTCAATGGTTCAAGAAGTTCTATTAAAGGGGAAGTAGATTTTCCCTTCAAGATTGGTCCTTATGTTTTCTAGATCTCTTTCTACATCATGGATATTCGTCCTTCATACACCTGTCTCTTGGGTCGCCCATGTGTCCATGTGGTAGGAGCTGTGACCTCGACTCTTCACCAGCGCTTGAAATTCATTGTGAAGGACAAGGTCATTTTCAGTGGTAGTGAAGAATATGTTGTGATCAATAATGTTACTTCTTTTTTATATGTCGAGATGGATGGGGAAGTGCATGAAACCCCCTTTCAGGCATTGGATATTATTTCAGTTGATAGGGTTCCCATTGTTTTTGAGAACATGAAGAAATTTGAAGCTCATATGGCCTCCTTAAATGATGCTAGAGCCATTATGGAGTATGGGGTCCCTAATGATGATTTGGGTAATGCGATTGAAGTGCGTGAGAAACAAGACAAGTTTGGTCTCAGGTATCATCCCTCCTCCTCTTTTCAAGTTGGTTTAGCCTTACCTAAAGGAAGACAAGTCCCCTCAATTTTAGAAGTGTTCATCAGTGCTAGCACAAGTACAAAAGGGCAGGTTCATGTAGTGGACGACGAGGACAACGATACAAATATCTCTCAGTCCATATATCAGATTGCACTTGACCAGGAGCTCAATAATTGGAGTGCAATTGACATTCCTGAAGTAGTTTTCTTTGACATGTAATGCTCTGTTTCAAATAAGTCGTATGCTCTGCCCAAGGCATATTGATAGCTTGTAGAAAAGGGCCCCCATGTGTTTCTATTTCTGTTTAACATTGAATAAAGTTGCATTTTCGCATATAATTTTTCGTTCCCTGCTTTTATCTTTTTTATTTTATTTTAAAAATGGTAATACTTTTCCTTTATGTTCTAAATATTCTCCTTTTCATTCACATTTTGAAATAAAGCATGATTCATTAATCATGCAGGTCCACCTCGAACTCCATTAAAAATGATAATGGGGAACATTGTGAAATTCCCGAGGAATTGGCAAGATTCGTAAGATAAAAAGAGAAAGCAATCTTGCCTCATCAACAAGCCAAAGAGATCATCAATATCGATATTGATAAAATGAAGAGGGAAGTTAAGATAGGGGCTTCCCTACAATATGAAGAAAAGAATAGGTTGATTGAGCTACTTCGAGAGTACGCCGACATCTTTGTCTGGTCATACGAAGACATGCCCAGTTCGGACACTAACATAGTTGTGCACCGATTTCCACTCAAGACAAAATGTCCTCTAGTAAAGCAAAAGTCGTACAGAACTCGTCCATATATGTCTCTCAAGATTAAAGAGGAGGTTGAAAAATAGCTTGATGCAGGTTTCTTGGTAGTATGTGAGTATTCATATTGGATCGCCAACATTATACCTGTTCCTAAGAAATATGGGAAGGTGTGTATGTGTGTGGACAACCGGAATCTGAATAAAGCAAGCCCATAAGATGACTTCCCATTACCCCACATTGATGTATTGTTTGATAACACGACTCAGTCCTCGGTTTTCTCTTTCATGGATGGTTTTTCGGGGTACAATCAGATAAAAATGGCTCTGGAAGATATGACAAAAACAACATTCACTACTCCTTAAGGTACTTACTGCTACAAAGTCATGCATTTTGGTCTCAAAAATGGTGGTGCAACATATCAATTTGTTATGGTGATGCTCTTTCATGATATGATTCATAAAGAGATTGAAGTATACGTTGAGGATATGATTGCAAAATCAAAAATTGAGAAGGAACATCTGGTCCATCTTCAAAAGTTGTTTGCTTGTCTGCGAAAGTTCAGGCTAAGGTTTAATCCGAACAAGTTCACCTTTGGGGTACGATCTGGTAAACTACTAGGTTTCATCGTAAGTCAACGAGGAATTGATGTAGATCCCGAAAATGTAAAAGAAATATAGAATACGCCAGCACCAAAAAATTAAAAATAAGTAAGAGGGTTCCTGGGGAGGTTGAACTACATAGTTGGGTTCATCTCTTATCTCACAGCTACTTATGAACCCATCTTGAAAATTGTTGCGCAAAAATTGAAATGTTCAATGGGATAACAATTTCCATGAATCCTTTAAAAGATCAAACAATATATTCAAGAGCCACAAATCCTTATTCCTCCAGCACCTGGGAGGCCACTGATCATGTACTTGACGGTGTTGGAAGGATCTCTGGGGTGTGTACTTGGATATCATGATGAAACAGGACATAAAGAGAATGCCATTTATTATTTGAGTAAAAAGTTTATCGATTTTAAATCCAGGTATTCTTTGCTTGAAAAAATTTGTTACGCTCTTGCTTGGGAAGCTCAACGTTTAAGGCAATACATGCTGACATACACTATGCTTCTAATATTGAAGATGGACCCGATAAAATACATTTTTAGGAAACCTACACTTATAGGAAGACTTTCCCGATGGCAGATGTTTCTGTCTAAGTATGATATTAAGTATGTTACGCAAAAGGCTATCAAGGTTACTATCCTTGCAGATCATCTCATCCATCAGCCGTCGGAAGAGTATTAGTCCATGAAATTTGTTTTTCTCGACGAAGATGTCATGAGACTTGATGATGTTGAAAGGGTTGATCCAGAAGAGTAGTGGACTCTCGCTTTCGATGGTGCATCAAATGTTATAGGTCACAGAATTGGGGAAATACTGACTTCTCCCCGCAATACTCACATAGCATTTATATCCAGACTATGTTTTGTATTCTACGAACAATGTGGCAGGATATGAAGCATGTGTAACGGGTCTTGAGGCAGCCATTGATCTTAAAATCAAAATTCTTGAAGTCTATGGAGACTCCGCTTTGGTCATACACCAAGTACGATGTGATTGGGATACCAAGCACCCCAATTTGATTCCATACAGAGATTATATATTGTAGTTGATACCCGCTTTTGATGAGGTTACTTTCGAGCACATTCCCAGAGATGAAAATCAGTTCGCAAATGCTTTAGATACTTTAGTAGAAATGTTCTAAGTGAGCTTTCTGAATCATGCGCCTAATATAGATATTCTTTGTTACAAGGATCCAACACATGTCTTTCCCGCTCGTTGTCTTTCAATCGAGGATGTGTCTGATGAAAGGTCGTGGTATTACGAAATCAAAAAGTACCTCGAGAAGCAAGAGTATCCCAAAGGTGCTATAATTTGTGATAAGCGTACACTTAGAAGGTTAGAATCCAAGTTCTTCTTATCAAGAGACATTCTATATAAGAGAAACTATGAATCGGTTATGCTCAGATGCGTGGATAGACACGAATCATAGTCGTTCATAAAGGAAATCCATGAGGGTTCTTTCAGGATTTATTCAAGCAGTAATTCAATGGATAAGAAAATATTATGTGTAGGGTATTTCTGGACGATAAAGGAAAGTGTCTATTGTGCATATGCAAAGTTGTGCCACAAATGCCAGGTGTATGTAGATAGCATCCATGTCCCTCTAAATCCTTTGAATGTTATGACCTCACCATGGCCGTTTGCAATGTGGAGAATTTACATGATTGGAAATATTATTCCAAGTTCTTCAAATGGTAACATGTTCATTCTCGTTGCCATTGACTATTTATCCAAATGGGTAGAAGTAGCTTCTTACAAGAATGTAACCAAGCAGGTTGTTACCAACTTCATCAAAAAGGAAATCAAATGCCGTTATGGAGTTTCTAACATAATCATTAGTAATAATGGTTCAAACCTTAACAACAAAATGATGAAGAAGTTGTGTGAAGAGTTCAAGATTGAACATCATACTTCATCGCCTTATCGACCAAATATGAATGCCACAGTCGAAGCTGCTAACAAGAAAATAAAGAAGATACTCAATAAATTGGTGAGAACATACAAAGATTGGCATGAAATGTTTCCTTTTGATTTACATGGCTACAAGACTTTTATGCGTACTTTAACTGGGGAAACCATATTTTCTCTTGTTTACAGTACAACACAATGCTTCTAGTCGAGGTAGAGATTCCTTCGTTAAGGGTTTTGATGGATACTAAGATTGATGAGGTAGAGTGGGTTCAGAAACGATTTGACCAGCTCAATTTGATTAAAGAGAAATGCTTGGCCGCCATCTATCATGGTCAATTGTATCAAAAAGAGGATGTAGAGAGCATTCAACAAGAAAATCCTTGCTCAGAAGTTTTATCCTAGTGATCTGGTTGTAAGGAAGATCATTGTGCAAAGTCATTTTGATCCAAGGGGAAAATGGACTCCCAACTACGAGGGATCATACATCATGAAGAAAGCCTTTTTAGGAGGTGATCTAATCCTGATAGACATGGATAGGGAAGATGTTCAACTTCCAGTCAATTCAGACTTAGTCAAAAAATAATATGCATAAAAGACCCAGTAAGTCAAAAACCCGCAAGGGGGACTTAGGCAAAAATGGGCATCTCGGTGGACACACCAAAAGAGAAAGTCAAGGAAAAAGTTAGGGATAAAATGAAGAAAAAAAAGAATAACCCGCTAGGTTGAAAACTTGAAAAGGCGACTTAGTAAAAAATGGGGATCCTGCTGGATTGAAAACCCAAAAGGGAAATCCGGGAAAAAATTAGGAATCATTAGCGAGAGGCTAAAGTCTCAATACTCTTCATGAATGACCATGTACATCTTTCGCACCTTGGCAGTAAACAGATCGATCCAACCACTATTCTTCAGAGGCAAGGCATTAAGATTACCAAGGATATGGGAGTTGTAGCAATACGGATTTTAATCAAAATTCGATCATTTATCATTTCCATTTTACCTATTGTATTTATTATCCTTTTCGAAAAGCTTCCTTTACTATCGTTGATGTCTTAATTTTTCGTACGGGAAATGTGTTTAATTCTTTATTAAACATTGCATTGAAAACATGGGGAATAATAATTTCAAGTTAAAATGAAACATAACTTTACATTGATACGAAATCATCCCAAAGGAGTTTCGTAGCATTCCAAACGTTGTTTTTCCTACAGGTAGCAACCCATGATGGTCACCTTGACCAAGCCAACATTACAAAGGTCGTTCTCATCTCCTGCAGATGTTCCAAGTATACTCCCTGGCAGTAGAGTAAATCGGAGCACCCGAGGTTTTTATGTGGCTCAGCGCACATATTCTGCATGGTTCCCCAACAACAGTGTAAACTTGGGACAATCCAAATCTTCTTGCAATTCAGCGCATGCATGTGAAATTCCCCAATAGAGTAAACTTGGGGCATTGCAATGGTTTTACGTGGTTCATCATGTAATCCCCATAGAATTATCCTCTAATTTCCAGCAGAGAAGTAAACTAGGACACTCGAAGACGTCCATGTCCATTTCCTGATTCCCTAATTGATCAAGATGTATTTCTCCAACATGAAGCAGACTCGGGGCATTCAAAGAGATCCAAGTATGTTTGTCATGCATCTTCCCAACATGTTCGTATCCATGCTACCATCTCCCATGTAATCTAAGATGTAGAGAAGTTAGATCCGATAACTTCCTCCCCGATAAAGCTATAATTCTAAATTTAGTGGCGTACTTGGAAACTCGCTTCATAAGAAATTCAATTCTCAGTAAAGTTCCATATAATATTTGGCATCACCAGTTTTCCAATACCAACTTTTACTGGTATCTCAAGAAAACGAGCAACGGTTCCTAATGAGCCAATTTTTCCCCATAAAGTTTATTTCTCTGCACCCTGCATATATTAATCATCATTGCATCATATTGTATTCTCAAAAAACGTAGCATATCCATTAAAATGGATCATTACGCGATATAAAATTCAAACATGCATACGAAGCATAAGCCAAATCAGGTACCTCGCACAAAAGACTTGAATCATTCAAAATAGAAATACATCTTCACAAAGAATATCACTCATAAATCCCCAACTGACATCCTTCATTATATCACGATACTCAGCTAACGGTGCCAATACCCTGTACTCCTGAACACTCGTTCGTGTCAGTCTCCTGAACACTCGTCAGTGTCAGTTTTGCAAACACTCGTCTGTTTCAGTTGTCCAAACAATCGTCTGTGTCGACTTCTTAAACACTCGTATATGTCGGCTTCTTAAACACTCTACTGTGTCATATCTTCAAACACTTGTCCGTGTTGGCTTATTAAACACTCGTATGTGTCATTTCTCAAAACACTTATCCATGTCAGTTTTCCAAACACTTGTCTGTGTTAGTTATCCAAACACTCGTATGCGTCGGCTTTTCATACACTCGTTTATGTTTATATTTCCCTTAAACCCCAGTAAAATCAATACACATGGTCATTCTCACATCTTCAATCATCGTGTCATAATCGATTTTCTTGTCGTCTTAGAATTGTAGGTCGCCCGTAGGCCTAGATTTTTGGTAGATCGCTAGTAGGTCTTACCTTAGGATTTTTGATCGCCCGTAGATATAGAGTTCCTCGTAGATCTCCCGTAGGCCTAGTTTCTGGTAGATCGCATGTAGGTCTCGCTTCTTAGGATCGTAGGTTGCCCGTAGATCTAGATATCCTTGTGGGTCATTCGTAGAACTAACTCTCCTAGCAGGTCGCCCTTAGGTCTCACTTCTTAGGATCGTAGATCACCCGTAGATCTAGAGTTCCTTATATGTCGTTTATAGGCCTAACTCGCCTAGTAGATTGCTCGTAGGTCTCACTTCTTAGGATCAAAGATCTTCCATAGATCTAGCCTACCTTGTAAGTCATCCTTAGGCTTAACTGTCCTAGAAGATCACCCATAGGTATCACTTCTTTAGGATTTTAGATCGTTCATAGATGTTTCTCTCATGTAGATCGCCTATAGGTCTCACTAGCTTAGGATTGTAGATTGTTCATAGATCTTGCTTTCTTGGTAGTCCGTAGGCCTCGTTCCCCAAGCAGATTTCTCGTAGGTCTCTCTCTCCTTAGGATCGTAGGTCATCCATAGATCTTATCCATTGTATTTTTGTACTTATTCTATTAAGCACCATTTTTCATAACAAACATCCCTTTCGAGAACTTCGTATTGACACCAATTCCACGTCACGCGTGATCACTACTCAAAATTCACCCGTGAACCTTTTTCACCAGAAAAATAGAAAAAATTATTTCCCCCGCTGATATCACAAAAATAAATAACCTGTTCACATCGTCCTTTCAGAATAAATTTTCGACATTGATATTTAATGACCTTCTACCTCAAATGTTCGAAAGGCTAATGCCAATCTCACTTTCAGGTTTAAGACGATTAAAAAGGGGCAGTTGTCATACCCAAAATTTGTCCAACCCCTTTATAAGGATCATCTGGCTTATGCATCTCACATCCTTCATGTACATACTTCTCATTGTGTCATGTAACATCACATGCATCATTAACCAGCAAATGGTCATGGGGATCAAGGTATTTCTTTTCGGAAGTTACACACAAAAAGATTGTTTCGTCGGGCATCATAACAAGGCTAAAAATATGGTTTTTAAAGGATTAAACGTGTTTTGTATGTTTTGCAAGCTATCAAAGAAATAATAAATCAAGCCATCATCATGTCAAGCTCTCATGTATGTCAACACACTCTGAATTGTAGATAAATTAGGTGTTTCAGAGAATTTGAGTCGATGCAAAGCAAAAACAGCAATTTTGATGGTTTGAGCTTAGAAATTTGCAATCTTTCAATTTGGATACTATTTTGAAATGGTTTCTCATGCATTGGAACCGTATTGTTATTTTCTTCGTTTCATTTGTTCAGACCAGAAGCCAATTTTGTGAAGAAAGTCTCCAAAGAATTTGATTTCCCTGGAACGGTATTTGAATTTAATGACTGGTTATCTGCTTCTCGGGTGTTTGGAAATTTGTAACTTTCATCCGATTCAGTGTTTTTGGTTGATTCTTTGATCATTGAGATTGTCTTGATTTTATTATCATTTCTCGTGTTCGGGTCAAAGTCTAATTTTGTGAAGAAACTCTCCGGGAATTTTAATTCTTTGAAGAAAGTGGATTGGATTTAATTGTTGGTTCGCTGTTTCGCGGGTAATCAAAATCTCATAACTTCATATTGGAATATTGCTTTAGAGCGGTTCTTGAGGCGTTAAAACCGTCTTAATATCGTCTTAAATTTGTATGTTCGGCTCAGAAGCTGATTCAGTAAGAAAGATCTTCAAATGTGCAAATACTTTGAAAAGATACAAAGGAAATACAACCGAAAATGGTGAGTTGAACCGTTATTTTTCAGGTGTTTCAAAAATTTATAACATCTACCCAGTTCAACATTTTTGAGTGGTTGTTTGGGAGAAAAATTCGTCTTGATTCCATCTTCATTTCATATGTTTGGGTCGAAGAATGATTCTTTGAGGAAGACCCCTGAAAATGCGAATTACCAGAGAAAATATTCAGCTGAGCCAGATTTTTATTTCAGTGTTTCTCTATTTTTTAAAAATCACAACTTCTTCGATTTTTATCGTATCGATATGATTCTTTTGGAATAATTTCACAAATGATGTTGTTTAGAAGTTTGCTTCAGAGCTCGTGTTTGGATTCAGCTCCGAAGACTTCAATTCATGGCTTGCATCTCAAACTGAACAGTGGAAAATTTTGCATTATTGGAAAATACAGTGTTAGAGCCAAAGTTTCTCGCCATTCAAAAATTTATAACTTGCTCGATTTTTATCGTATCGAGACGATTCTTTTGGCAAGACGTCACCAATTAATCATCTATGATTTTGATGTTAGTCTCGCATCGAGATTTCACACTGATTATTATTGAGTTTGAGAATTGTATGTGCAATCACGTTTGCTGACACTGAAAATCCGCACTAGTGAGAAATTGATAGGGATTTCTCTTGGCCGAAACGAAGCCCCAATTGTCAAGATTATACATCAATTTTTCCTTTCCATTTTCACAACACATAATTCATTTTGCTAAATTTCACTCTCCAAATTCTCTCAAGTTCTCTCTTCTTTCTCTCTCAAAACTCAAGAAGAAGGAAAAGTTCAAAAAGCAATTTTCCCTCCAAGATCTCTCTCTCTCTCTCTCTCTCTCTCTCTCTCTCTCTCTCTCTCTCTCTCTCTCTCTCTCTCTCTCTCTCTCTCTCTCTCTCTCTCTCTCTCTCATGCGCGCCTACTCCCTCTTCTAGCACCATGAACCGGAAGCATTCGACGACCGTCCGACCATCTCACTCTGTCAACCGACGTGATCGCGACCTTCTCTTTCTCCTCCCTCTACTTCGCGCATCTTCTTTTCTGATCCGGATCCCTCTCTTCTTCTTTTTTTTAAGTGATTCTACATAAGTGATTTTAAGCATAAGTGCTTTTTCTTGATTATTTGATTTCATGAAATGAGTCTTACTTTAATTCTTGAAATTGTTTGTTAATTGTGAATTGATGATGATAAAGTTGAATAAATATGGGATTGGTTGAATTGAGGAATTAAGCACTTTTTTAGTTAATTGATTTTATGAGAAGTGCTTATTTGATAATTGTGAATTACATTGATTCTTTAATTATGGTGTTGAACAAATCCGACATTGATTAATTTATTGAGAATTTTGATGTCAAATTTGGTTTATATTGATTAAAGAATTGTGATGACAATTGAACATGTTTTCTTGAGTTAATGCAAGTTCACATCATTTCGTTGATAAATTCACTTTTCACTATTAAGAAATATTTTGATTCGATAAATTTGCAATAACTTTTGAATGTCGATTTGTGTATGCAATTGAGGCATTTGATGTGATTTGATCGTTTGTAACTCGTTTATAATTTTTTAGACGGTAATACTTGAACCAAAAAGTGTATTTCCGTGTCCGTTTATAATGGTTGAAATCAATTTCGAGTAACTTCGGTTCAAGTGTACATTGATGTTCGGAATTGTAAGTAAGTTGCGAATTGCATTTTAAATACCGTTTGTGGTTCATTCTAGTTACTTGTGTGTTGTATGGATGGGTTGTGTTGAGTTTTAGTGATTTGAATTCAAGTTTCCGGAAAATTTTGAGGAGTAATAAGTTATTGTCTGGTATCGATAAATCATGCGAAATGCACAATTTAATTGTTGTTAAGATATCAAGGAATCTTGCCTTGGTAATTGATGAGTATTAGTATTATTTTGGTTCATTTCAGAATTAAGTTTTTGTGCGTTTCGTAAATAGAAGGTTGTTGTCTGGAACTTAGTTTCAAATGCATATTCCGCTTTAATTTCCATTGGATATTTATTTGTACTTAATTGAAATTTCATGAGTAATAATATTGATTTTTCTTGTTTTCGGCACAAGTTTGTGCTTAAATTCATGTATGTATATAGTGTTATCCCGTTTTTAAATCCACATGTACATGCCATTTTAATTGACATATGATGTTCATTTGTACATATCTAAGCATGCCATGAGCATTAATGATGATTTTTCTCGCTTCTGATGCGTTTTACCAGTTAATTCCAAGTTTGCATATGTTGTTGCCCAGTTTTTTCTATGTTTCTCTCGAGATACATTTAATTGTTGGTTCACAGATTATTGCGCTTGTATTGGTATATCTTGACCATATGCATTGGATTTTTATGTTTTTAAGCCGACATTTTGCACGATTCATGTTATGATGCACATGCTTCCCCGTGTTTGATTTTGTGCTTCCATTACTTGTGTGATTTCGCGTTATGCATGGAAATATGCCATTTCAAATTATGATGTAGATTGTTGAGTTACATTTGATATTCCTTGTTATTTTCTAACACTTTTTGTGACATTGTGCAAGTTTTGGAATGCGATTCATCATGACGCTTTTGTCCGATTTTTACTATTTGCTATTGTAGCATTGCTTGGTGCAGAACATTAATTTGGAGCGCGCATAGATTATGATTTACTTTCGCATTGTAATATTGGATATTGTATCTAATTTGGTTTGATTATTGATGCTATCTCACTCGAAGTATTGCGGGTTTCTTGGCTCGTACCTGCTATATAATGAACTCTTATCTATTTTGTATATTTTTGGTTTATTTTTCTGCATTTGTTTACTGCTTTTCTGATGCCATGAGAAGTAGGAATAAAGATGCATGATTATTTAATGCTTTCCTTGCCATGAGAAGTAGGACTAGAGATGCATGTTCTGGGAGTCCCTTTGAGAAAAATTTGGTTTATTTAAACACCTTGTTTAAGGAAATTCCTAATTGTATTTAATTACCATTATGTGTGTTTAAAATTGTGCCAAAGACCTAGATGAAGGCACCCCATTCCCATTCCCCGTTGATAAGTTCTCAAAGAAGGAAAATAGAAAAGGGTCCACAATTGACCCCCACAATTTCTAGTCCGCGGGTCATTCGTAGATAGTGCGGTATGTCGATGCTACGAATCGTGTTATTCATGTATCGAGTCGATCAAGTGGATAAGGTTTCATAGTTAACCCCCACGCATTGTCATTATATCGCGTGTATGCACATTATCCTTCTGATGTGATCTCATTATTGCCTTATATCTCCTGCCTCGATAATGTTTCACTCTCGTTCTTATCTTTCCTAGATAATGTGATATCTTGGTTAAGAGTTGACACAACTTATTCTTCTTTCCATGATGATGTGCTATCATGGTTAAGAATTTCATACTCACCCATTCTTGCTTTCCCCGGTGATTCAATATCTTGGTTAAGCTTCCCATTATCCTACCTTAATTACTCGATATCATTGTTAGGTGCCCCTTCTCCATTGTCCTACCTCGATGGCACGATATCATGGTTAGGTGCCCCTTCTCCATTGTCCTACCTCGATGACACGATATCATTGTTAGTGGAAGTGCTAACTTAGAAAAACCTTTGATAAACCTCCTATACTAGCCATCCAATCCTAAAAAGCGCCTGATCTCTACAATTGACTTTGGAGTCTCCCACTGTAATATTGCATCTACCTTGGACGGGTCTACCGAGACTCCACCACCTGAAATAACATGACAAAGGAAACTGATTTTCTTTAACCAAAACTTAAGCTTAGATAACTTCTCATATAATTTCTTTTCCTTTAACACTTGTAGCACAATTCTCAAATGCTCAGCATTTTCTTCTTCTGATTTGGAATATATAAAGATATCATTGATGAATACTACCACAAATCGATCCAAATAGGTATGAAAGATATGGTTCATGTACTCCATAAACACACCTGGTGAATTTGTGACACCAAAAGGCATCATTGAATATTCATAGTGTCCATATCGAGTTTGAAAAGTTGTCTTTTGAGTATCCTCAACCTTTACTCGATTTTGGTGATATCCTGACCTCAAGTCAATCTTGCTAAACACGCATGCATATACCAATTGATCCATCAAATTATCTATCCTCGGAAGTGGATACTTGTTTTTGATCGTCACTTTGTTCAATTTTCGGTAGTCCACACAGAGTCTCATACTACAATCCTTCTTTTTCACCAGCAACACTGGAGCTCCACAAGGTAATACACTTAGTCTAATAAATTTCTTTTCAACTAATTCTTCCAGTTGTTTCTTCAATTCTGCTAATTCAAATACTGACATTCGATAGGGTGCTATAGAAACAAGTTTGGTACCCTGAACAAGATCAATAGAAAATTCCACTCCCCTTTCTGGCGGTACGTCTGTAATGTCATCTGGGAAAACTTCTGGAAATTCACGCACTACTTGCAACCTATCTATTGCAGCCTAATTCTCAATGGATAAAGACACCACTAATGAAAACACCGGAGCTTAATCTTACATCAATTCCTTCAACTATCTATCTGATAAGAATCCTGCTTCCTCTTCCTCATCAAGAGTAGAAAACCACACATGTTTGTTGTAACAGTTAATATGAACGTAATATGTTCCAACCAGTTCATACCCAAAATTACATCCAGAACACTCAATGGTAAACAAACTATATCAACAAGGAAGTATTTGTAATATACGGATAAAGGACACTTCAAACATACTAGAGAAGTAGTCATTGATCCCTTAGCTGGAGTTTCGATAACCATTTCTCCATTCATAAAGGATAACTCGAGACCCAAATTTTTAACATAATCAGCAGCAATAAAACAATGTGTAGCACCAGTATCAATAATAGTAATTAAAGGAGTACTATTAATGAAGAAAATACCTTTAATCAAACGGTCTCCACTGGATGTCTGAGTTCCAGCTAAAGAAAAAACATTTCCACCATTCTGAGCTTTCTTTAGTTTCTGGCACTGAGTACTGATGTGTCCTTCCTCGCCAAAGTTGAAACATATCACTGCCTTGTGTCTACAGTCATCTGCCTCATGCCCAGCCTTACAACAGCGAAAACACCTCTTCACTTCTCTAGTACATGCATTACTTCGGTGACCTGGCTTCCCACATGTGTAACACACAATTTCAGCAGGAGCACCTCCCCTGCTGGTTCTTCTACCATATGTAACCCTCTATCTTCCTTTGTCATTTGGAGCATTGAAAGACTTCCCATGATTCTGTTGTTGCCTACCTCTTTTCTCGGTTACAGCTTTGTAGTGAGCCTTACTGTCATCCTCATAAATTCTGCAACAATTCACCAAATTTGAAAATTTACGGATTCGCCGATACCCAATTGCTTTCTTGATCTCAGAACGTAAGCCATTCTCAAACTTGACGCACTTAGAAAATTTAGTTGTCTCCTCCATGTAGTGAGGATAAAAGTTTTCCAACTCCATGAATTTGGCAGCATACTCAGTTACCGTTAAATCCCCTTGTTTTAGTTCCACATATTCAATCTCCTTTTTCCCGCAGACATCCTCTGGGTAATACTTCACTAGGAATTCCCTACGAAACACAGCCAGAGTAATATCCTCACGTGTGCCTTCCAGTCTCTGGCGAGTAGCAACCCTCCAGTCATCAGCCTCTCTTTCCAGCATATGCGTACCAAAACGCACTTTATGTGCATCAGAATAGTCCATGACTCAAAAGATCCTTTCAATATCCTTGAGCCACTCCTGCGCTCCTTCGGGATCATGCTTCCCTTTGAACTTAGGTGGATGGTTCCTTTGGAAAGATTCCAAAGCATGAGTTCCACCGTTCCCACCAGCATTAGGAAGACTCTGCATTGTTTGAGCCTAAGCCTGCAACGCATTAGCAAGTGCACCATTTCCTCTTCCAGCCATTACTTTGCTTCACATCACATCATCAAACAATGTGTAGATATAAAACCAACGATAATATTCCACTGTCACACTACACTACGAATCAACAACCTGGCCGAACGGACCGACCAACTCTGATACCAATTGTAACACCCCATTTTCCCACATTAAAAATATGGTATAAAATCATGAAAAAGAATGCATCAGAGTCCACAATGGGATGTCACATAATCCAAAAAACCATAAAGTTTCAAAACACTTTATTTCTTCGTTTATCCAAAATATTTATTCAGCATCGGAAAATCAACTTAAATCGGTTCAATGGCATTCTAGCCTCAACAACAAATAAAACTCCACAATATGTGGTCCATCATAAGTTTAAAATAAATGTGCAACAATTTAAATCATACAAAAACATAGTAAAATCCCCAAATCACGTGTTACATATCAGAGTGACTCCTAAGACTCTATCTATTAACATCTCTTTAAGCAATTCTCAGGTACCTGATTATCTGTACTCCTGAGGAGAACAAAAACAACAACACAAAAGGGGTGAGAACTTAATTTAAAAATCACACGGTGAATAAAACATGCTAAGGTGTAGCAAATGACATCATACACACAATACATCATAAACATCAAGCATTTGCATCATACGACATCAATTCAATCATCAATGCAATGCAATGAGATCTACATCAACATGCATGTGGTACCATCGAGGCATGATCCCCTAACATATTTCCAATTGGGCAACAACATAGCAAAGGCCCTCATCACAATGCCAATTAGGCAACAACAGAGTATAAACCCTCATCACAATGCTAGTTGGGAAACAACAGAGCATAAGCCCTCACCAATGAATGCATGCAACACTATCATGCAAAAACATAAATTATACAACAATAAGGCATAAGCCTTCATCATGGTGCTAATTTAGGCCATCCACATCATTATCATCATAGTCATCAACATTACCTCATAACAACATCGTAATCAAAGCAACATCGTGATAAACAACTAACCATTCCAGCATAACAAAGGGAAAATATTCCTATCCTAATTTAGGTACTATAATTATAATCATTATTACTCATTTTTATCCTTCAAATCATAGTTCATGGTTCTAGCTACCAGCTGCTTCTAATGGCACATCAATCAAATTCCTAAAACTAAAGTTATGATTGATTCAAGAAAGTCCAAGACAACTTTCAGCTACTGCCATCCATCGCCCGACGAAGACCTGTGTCGCCCAGAGAAACTTCCTTCAACTCACCCTTTGCCCGACGATGCTAGGAGAGACGCCCTCCAGTAGCTCATCCAAAAGCTCGCCTCCTTCTCGCCTTTGCTTTCGCCTGGCGAAACACCGTCGCTCGACAACAATCCCTGTATCGCCCGATGATACTCTATGAACAAGTTTTTTCGTTTTGTGATTTTGCACTAAACCAGATCAATTTTCCTGCGATCTTGTCACATTACGGGTCCTAAAAAATCATCTAAACATATAGTTTCACTATATATCAATTCATCACAATTCAATACTTTTGTACACCAATTACGAGTCCTTTTTCATCATTAAATCCTCTAATCTTATCTTCTATTACTCATAGGTTTTAGGTTGGAGTCTCATGGCATCACCATCCCAATAACATAATTTCCCACAACAAACACAATCATAATATCATAATTCATGTCCAATCAAACACAACAACAACATTCAATTCAACAAAGATTAATCGTGCATCAAAATACACCCAAAAACAACCTTAGAGGGAAATGAATCCTCACTACCCTCTCATGTCAAATCACCAATTATAGAATCCGATTCACCCCTCTTAGCTTGGTTTCCAGAGCTTGATTTCCTCAACAATGGTAGAAAATCCTTGACCTATCCTTCTCTTGCCCCTTCTCTTTTCTCGTTCTACGATATGTTTTCTCGTTTTCTAACTCTCTCTATTTTTCTCATAACTCAAATAGACCCCTAATATTTAATCCCAATATTTCCCTTCCTTCATTTAACTAATTATTCAATTATTTATATTATAAAATACTATTTTATTCATAATAATTAATAACAAATAATATAATAATAATACTAACAATAATAATTATAATAATAGTACTACACTAGTATTCTCAAATCACCCCTCATCATCTCGACCTCTAATTTCCACAATCGGTATCACATATACCATTAAAACTCATCAACACAAATAATCACATCACATCATTGAATTATTTTGAATAAACTAATCTTAAATAAATCAGGGTGTTAAACCTTCCCCTCGTGTAACCAACTTCCTTACTCTTTCTCTTGGTCGTAAGACCATGTTATCCATTTTTTGGGGTTCTCTCGATATCTTCCCTTCCTTCGGTATAAATAGAGTTCAGTGGTGACTCTGTGTTTTTTTCACGGCGCGACACCTTGGCATCGAATTCTACAAGAGTAGTAAAGGTTTGATGATGCATCAAAGATATGCAGGAGAAATTCTCAAGAAATTTGAGATGGGAGAATGCAACTTGACTGTGACACCTGCAGAACCAAGACTGCAACTATCAAAAGATGCAGATGAAGTTGATGTCGACCCAACCAAATACAGAAGACTTACTGGGTCATTAAGATACCTTTGTCATACGAGGCCTGACTTAACATACATTATAGGTATGGTAAGTAGATTCATGCAGAATCTAAAAGTATCACACCTAGCAGCAATGAAGACGATATTGAGGTATCTGAAAGGAACTCTCGATTATCGAATTGTGATTCCTGCAGATGATAAGGGAAAAGAATGCAAGTTTGTAGGATACACTGATTCAAGTTGGTGTAGTGATGCTAAGGATTGAAAATCTACAGTAGGATATGTGTTTATGTTAGGTGGTACACCAGTTGTTTCGAGTTCGATAAAGGAACCAGTAGTGGCGTTACCATTGTGTGGAGCAGAGTATATAGCTACTTCTCTTTGTAAATGTCTGTTGTACTTCAAAATTAGCCCTCTTCATTTAAATTCTAATTGTATTATATTTCATAACCATATGCATACATACATTTCATTGGATCTATACTCATGGGTGTAAGAACAAGATTTGGTTCTACAATATTATCTATGAGTTTTGATGATAACAAATGAGTATGTTTGTATGAACAATTTTGATACTCTAATGTTTTTTATTGTTGAGTACTTAACAAACAAATTTTTCTTCTAATGGATGTTGTGTCCAAGACATTAGAAGAGAATTAATTCTGATTCTATGCTACACAAGTTTTGTTGAAGAGTAGCAAGACACTCCATAAGGCTTTGAAGTGTAAGCTCTGATATTTGTCTAAGGAAACTAGTCAAAAGATATGAAGACAGAAGTTTCTACTTAAGTCCAGATGCTAAAGACTCAAGCTTCTAAAGACAACGTGTTCCAAAGAAACAAAGTTAGAAGATCTGAAGACAATGTTTGTACTGAAGTCCAGATGCTGAAGACTTGTGTTTCCAATAACAAGGTTCTAAAGATAAGGGTTTTGAAGACCAAGTGCTTAAGATTCTAAAGGAAGAAGTTCTAAAGATTCTAAATACTTGAAGTTCTAAAGACCTAAGGTTCCAAGAAAAGGTTCTCATAACCAAGTGCTGAAGACTCTGAAGACGCAATTCTGAAGACTTTGGAGATTTGAAGTTCTGATGACCTTGTGTTATGTTCTCACTTCTAAACTCATGCTTGAAAAAGCCTCTAAAGTACAGAGGGAAAGAAGATAACATTAACATAGTACAAATAGTACATGGTACAATAAAATTTTCATTCCAATACCATGAAAAGATTGATGCGTCGCACGATCTTGTCGCCCATGTTATTGTTCAAGCTGCCAATGTTTATGGAAATCCTAAGAGTACCCCCTCAATGGATATATTATTTTATTGGCTATATAAAGGCTTGAAGACTAAGAGAGAAAGTTGCCAATTCACTAAAAAATCACGCGCAAATGTTATTCATAGCTTTCATATTCTTAAGTCATTATTCATAAAATACTTTACATATTCAGCTTTTTAGAAGTAACATTCTTGTAAACAAAAACTTGTATTCAAACCGTTGTTTGATATTCCTTAAGGGACCGGGTAGGTCTGTATTTTTAAGAAATCTAGGACTTGCGAGTTTTAGAAGTTGTTATTCACTTGCGGGTAGCTTTTGCATTATAATAATCAGGTTGATTATTGTTTGATATTCCTTAAGGGACCAGGTAGGTCTGAATCCTTAAGAAGTCTAGGGTTGCGAGTCTTAGAGGTTGTTAGTCACTTGCGGGTAACTTGTGCAAATTGTAATAAGTTTGGTTATAGTGAATTAAGTCCTTGATTGAGTGAGGCGAAATAACCTTGGCGGGGGGACTAGACAAGCTTGATAATTTTCAAGTGAACTAGTATAAACATACATTATTTTTTACTTCATGTTCTTCTTTTTGTTATTATCAAGAGTGAAAGAAAAAAAATTTAACTTAAAGGGGAATATTTTTAAAGAAAAGTTTTGTTTTAAAAACCCAATTCAAACCCCCAATTTCTTATGTTTTTCACACCTTCAATGGGATCAAGGCATTTTATCAGCATCAAGCTCTGAGACAAGTGTTTTATCGAGCGGTACACCAAAAATAGAAATTCAAGGTTTTCCGTGTTTTAATGCGCTCCGCATAATTTCCAACTTATCCAAGCAATTTCCAAGCAAGTTTTCATCAAAGTTATCATGTATTTCAATGCACTCTGAATTCTGGAGGAATTGGGTATTTCGGTGAATTTGAGGCAGTGTGAACCAGAAATAGTGTCTTTGCTGGTTTGAGCTTAGAAATTTGCAACTTGCCATCAGAGTAATGATTCGAGATGATTCCTTAGGCATTATAACCCTCTCGGTATTTTCTTTATTTCATGTAGGCCAGAAGTCAATTATGTGCAAAAAGTCTCAGAATAATTTTTTTTCTTTAAAGCCGTATTTGGATTTAATGATTGGTTATTTATTCCCTGATTGTTTGGAAATTCATAACTTTCATCCTATTTGGTATTTTCAGTGTATTCCTTCAGCATTGAGACTATATTGATCCTCTTATCATTTCTCATTTCCATATCAAAAGCTAATTGTGTGAAGAAAATCTCCTGGAATTTTAATTCTTTGAAGACGGTATACTGAATTTATTTGTTGGCCCGTCGTCACGCGGGTAATCAAAAATTTGTATCTTCTGATTGGAATACTATTTTTGGGAGATTCTATAGGCGTTAAAACCGTCTTAATTTCTTCCCCAACTCTCATGTTCGGCCGAAAGCTAAATCTTTGAGGAAGACTTCCGAATACGCGATTCTTCAATTACTGATACAGTGGAAAATAATGAAAATACTGTGCTGAACCGTAATTTTGTGGACATTCATAAATTCAAAATTTTTGACTGGAATACCATTTTGGAGCAGTTATTTTAGGAAAAAATCCATCTTGATGTCTTATTCGTTTCGTATTTTTGGACTGAGAGCGGATTCCTTGAGGAAAGTTCCCGGAATTACGGATTACCAGAGAAATAATTGTGCTGAACCAGAATTTTTTTCACCCTTTCTAAATATTGTAAAATTCGTAACTCCTTCGATTTTTATCGTATCAAGGCAGTTACTTCGTCATAATTTCACAAATAATGTCAGCTATAATTTTTCTTCAGATGCAAAATTCAAATTTTGATCGGAGCATTGTCGTTCAAGGCGTTCTTCTGGACTAAACATTGAAATTAATTGAAAAAAACTGTTTTGATTCATTCTGATATGCATCGGTGAAACTTCAAAAAATTCATAACTTCCTTATTGTTTATCCTATTGAGCCCTTTTTTTTCGTTGCGTCACAAATTTCATCGTTTAAAACTTTTCTTCAGGTCCCAAATCTGTAGCTTACTCCGACAGGCATGTTGTTGTCACTTAAGCTCGAAATAAGCTGAAAAATCCACTTTTATAATTTTTTATTTGATGTCTCGTCACTTAAAGTTGTCAAACTCACTCTATTTTTATCGTATCGTGTCCGTTATTTTTTCACCGCTAATTATTATGTGACCGTAGGTCTTGATTTCACGCTAATTATTATGTGGATTGGGTTTTGTATCGAGTATGCATCAAAAAAGCCAAAAAAAGCAAGCCAAACAACACTTTGGAGTCAAGCTATAAACATTTGAATTTCAAATTTTTATAGGTGACTCTCATAATCTCATTTTACCTCTTCACTCTCATTTTCTATTCTCTCAAACTCTCTCAGTTTCTCTCTCAACTTGATAACACAACAACACAAAAATCAAAGAGAAGAAAATTCTCTCTCTCCCTCCAAGAAGAACTCACGGCCTCTCTTTCCCACACTGCCACCGTCACTCCAACACCAACTCCCTCTGGTGATCCACCCTCTTCCTGTAGCCTTCTCCTTTGTCGCATACTCCCTCCCTTTATGATATCTCTGATCAGAAACTCCTTCCCTTCTATCTTCGCTATCGCAAGCATGATCATCAACATCATTCAACTTCCAATTTTCTACAAATTCTCTTAGGTAACATTACTTGATTTTCATAATTTTGTTGAATACTTGAGTAATTTTATTTTTTTATTTGAATTGTGCATGAATTGATGAAGTAGATTAGTTTAGATCTATAATTCTTGACATAGAATTTGTAATATTCCAGTGCATGTTATGTGTTTGTGATAATGTTTATGTGAATTTGTGATGTAGATTTTGACATAGATTTGTAGACATAACCTTTGCACATTAGGTGTATGTAGAAATTCCTCATAGAATTGTATTGCTAATTCTTTTCATAAGAACTAATTCTTGTTATTGTGCTAATCTTTTGACATAGAGTTAATTGTAATTGTCTGTGTTGACGTTAGATTCTTGATAGTGTGTGCAAATCTGGAAAGATCTGGAATTTGTTGAGTCTTGAGATTAATTGTGCTGTGCCTAAATGCTAATTTTTCGGAAATGCGATTACTAACTTGTGTTGTTTTTGTTCTGCGCTATTCACCTCAATGTGCGTACCCTTGTTTACTAATTCCTAGTACTAATATTCAAGTCTTGCTTACTAATACTTAGTGTTAAATTCTAGTTTTGTTCACTTACTTTAACATTTACATAACATGTAATATTGTAATGGTGTGAATTTGAATACACTCATACTAACATTTGCTTATCCATGAGGTGTAACATCTTCCATTTGACTCAAGACACATTACCAACCTCTTTTGGTACATAAAAACTTGAGATAACTGGAAAATGTCAGAATTCTTGAAAAAAAATTTAACACTTGACATAATTTAATTATTAAGTCCGTTGACACGTTTTCAATCAACCATGTGATTTTCATTTAAATCCTGGTCGGTAAATTTTGACGCCTATTTCCCGATTTTGCGATTTTTGATACTAATTGACATGTACCTTGTGCTTTGACTTTTACTTAACTTGT
This sequence comes from Vicia faba, assembly GCA_948472305.1. Lineage (NCBI taxonomy): Eukaryota > Viridiplantae > Streptophyta > Magnoliopsida > Fabales > Fabaceae > Vicia > Vicia faba. The sequence continues at coordinate 1,357,027,761 of OX451735.1, forward strand.
ATTCATATATCCTTGGTTATTTTTATACCATTTCACTTATGTTTTCTTGCTTAGGATTCATTCCATGTACACTTGATTTTCACATTATGAGCCGATGAAGTAATTGTCGGTTGATTTCTTGTTATAACTAACTTGTTTGTTGAGTTTGTACAAGGATTACCATAAAGGATTTCTATGAAACTTACTTGCTCGGTATTCCACTTTATTTGTGGGATATCACGTTACTCATGTGTCGAAATCTTGGTACTCCGCTTTATGTATGGGGTACCACTCTTCGCATGTTTCTATATTTTGTCCCTCAATCATGAGACATATACTTGTATATTGTGTATTGTCTGGATCATTGGTTTTCTGGAAGGTTACTTGTTAAGTTGTGTTTGACACACACCGCTTATGTTGCTTTGGTGCTTTGACGCATGTTCTAACTTTGTTTGTTGATGATGCTAGCTTGTTCGAGGTTCTCTAGATTTCTTGCTGCTATCAGTTTAGTGACACATTTTTTCCCGATTGGTAGTCCAATTTATTTCCTTTATCTCTCACACTTTTTACTGCATATTACAATTTCTTGATGCCATGAAAAGTAAAATAGATATGTTGATGGGGACTTCCATTGCTGATCATGTTAGGAAACCCTCTAGTTTATTTAAAGATCTGTTTAAGCAAATTACACACTCATTTGCTAATTGTGTTTGTGGTTTGTTTAAAGACATACCTCGAAGTAGGCGTTTTTGTTGTGTGTTTACATTTTTGCCTAAATACCTCAAAAATAGGCACCCATTCCCATTCCACCATTGATAAGTCCTCAAAAGGAGGCAAGCAGAAAGAGTTCACAATCAACCCCCGCATTTCGTTTGTGTCATCCTTAGCTCGTGACGTACCATGATGCTTTGGAGTGTGCTTCCCTTATTATCAAGTCGGACAGATGGAGAAGGGATTTTGTAATCGATTCCCCACACTTTATCTTAAGCTCACATTGTTCGACATTGACGCTCCGTGTTTTATCACTTTCCCCCTTACTCTTCTTGCTTGGTAATACGATATAATGGTATAAATGCTATATACACACATATAGTATATTTTCCTCAGTTAATATGACCCCTTGGCTAAAGCTTCATGTATCCTTCCCCGCTTGTTTGCCTTGGTTGATATGACCCCTTGGCTAAAGCTTCCCATTTCCTACCTCGATGCGCAATATCTTGGTTAGGCCTTTGTGACTTGAGCTAGCGTGCGCTACTTATGACATGTGTGTGCTCTCTTGAGCATGTGGATTGCTTTTTTGTTTTTATCTTTGTGTATACCATGTTCCCTTCGGTTTTGAACCTTTGTATGCTCCCTTAGGATTGCTCAAGTAGGGTAGCTTTCGAGATAGACATCAGGATAGGTATCCATGCATCCTAATGTAGGTAGAGATTTCCCCTTTCCATCCTCGATCTTAGGACCATCATTGCATGAAAACATTAGGGATTAAACATAGGTTAGTCTCCTTTAGTTGTTTTTTCTTTCTTTTGCATTAGGGATCAAGCCTTTTTCCACCTTCGGGCTTTGCATAAAAAATAATTGACTTTTCAAAAGAACATGTTAATTAACTTTTGTGCTGACGTGTGAATCTCCAAAGGTTGAGTTGTGGCAGAAGGAGAAAATAATATTGTTCATTAAAAAACACAAAACAAACTGAAACATGTGAGCCAATTTACCTCACTCTTATTCCTTAAAAAGGATACATAGGCATCCGGTCACGAGTCTCAGTCGAGCGAAACTGATAATATTTCCTTCTTTTCCCCATGTTTTCTTTTGCATGCATTCCCTCTTTGAATTTTATTTTTAGCTCTTAATCATTAGATTTGAACACATCCTTTGATTAGAACAAAAAAAGTGGATACCATGGATTACTACGGGCGTATGAGGTTCTAATATCTTCCCCTCAGAAATAGACTCCCTTACCCGATCTCTCGGTTATTTGATCGTGATTTCACCCTTCTCAGGTTTACACGATATTCACCTTTCCCTTTCTATGGGATAAAAAACGTTTGATGGCGACTTCATTGATTTCATCTCGATGATTTGTTCAGCCGGTTGTTTTTACTGGAGACTTCACTAGGGACAGATTAACTAATTGCTAGTCAATCCCGGAATCGCTCCTAGCTATTGTTTTCTTTTTATTGGGTTTTTATTTTTTTGTTTTATAGTTTGTCATTTGTACATGATTATCTGAGCATATGTTGGCATTGCATTTTACCGTTTCCCTTATCAGTTATCTGTTATGTTGGATTATGTGTTTCCATATTGGGTGGGTGTTACTATTGAGGTAAAAGGCCCAGTACCAAGGCCTGAGTGCAATATCTAGAAAACCTAGGAATAGAGTAGAACATGAAGGATATTGGACGAAGTTCCTACCAACGCGGTCATGTCGTTTATGCTGAGATGAGGTTCAATTGGGGTGTTATCGTCATCCACGTTTGTGGCTTGATGGTAGTGCTTTCAGGTGAACCCGTGATTTTGAGTTACCATTGACTTACTCTGACCTAGTCTTTACACGTGAGTGGGGAGAGAATATTCTTTACAGGTATAGATGGTGACTTTGTTCAGATGGTGACTTTGTTCAAATGGTGACTTTGTTCTGATGGTGACCATATGTTCTGTTGGTGACTTGGTTTTTGTGGTTTAATGTTTCGAAACTTTGACAATGATATTCTCGGCATATTCTAAAACGACACAACAAATTTTCGATGTTGGAAACCTTGATTGCATGAGTTGTTGCACCTTGCATCATGGAATATTTACTTTTACAAAATAAATGTATAAAAAATTTTGTGCATGCGGGTTCCTTGAAAACGATTGAACATGGAATTGCATCCACTCATTCACCTTATGCGTCTTCATGCATCCATAACACGTACTCAGAGTGGGGAATTCTTATTCAGGCCCGGTATTCTTTTTAGAACTGCAAATCTTGACTTCTCATTGCACCTTGATCCGAAAAATACATGGAACAACTTCATGGGGAATTGGATGATTTAAAGGATCAGATGGGGTTAATAATGGTGGGCATGCAAGCAATGGCCAGTGGTCAGAAATCCTTAAGGGAGAAATAACCAGTTGAAGACTCAGTTGAGTTGGGTATGGATGTTCTGAAGACAGTGTCAGTAGAGGAAAGTGGTCATGTATACGCTATTATAACAAGAGTTGTCATTCATCCCCATTATATTGGAACTTTTTCAAATCATGAGATACTTTATGGATCTCATCCAGAACTTCGTGTTCCCAGATTTTCTTGCTAGCAGCTAGTTTCTGGTCTCCAAGTGAATCCATGGGGAAAAGCTTATCAGCAGTGATAGAAGAAGACAGAGAAGCATGTTAATACAAACCAAATGCCTTTCATCCAGTTACTTCCTCGTCTATTGGAAGTTCAATTGGTAAAGCTCTGTTCTTTGGGTCCTCCTCCCACAAACCTCTTTCCTGATTTTGATGCAAATGCTAGATGTGTCTCCTATTTTGGGGTACCTGGTTATGATATTTAAAAATTCAAGAGGTTGAAGTATAAAGTCTGGAACTTGGTTGGCTCCTTTTCCAAAGTTCAATCCATGGTCGACAAACCATTTCAGACTCTTTCTCCTCAGTTGAGTGCTTCTTCTATGTAGTAGAAGATGGGGTGATGCTTCTGTGATGAAGAAGTATAAGATATCGAGTTATTGGACATCTACTGTTGTGTAGAAGAAAAATACCTCAATGGTCGAATTCTACATTCAAAGTTTATTTTCTTCTGTGTAGTAGAAGATTCATTGTTACATTTTCTGAATATTGCTTTTGTGTAGTAGAAGACGAAGATTCTTTTATGAAGAAGGAGATTACTCGTAATTTAGTTGTTAAAACTTATCTTTTGTGAAGTAGGAGGTGAAGTTTGTTTTCTTCTGTGTAGTAGAAGATCCTTTATTACAGTTTCTAAATATTTCTTTTGTGTAGCAGAAGATGGTTGACATTTCTTCTTTGTAGTAAAAGATATTTTGTGATGTCGTTTATGCAAATTCACTTGATAAAGGATTCATCACATTTGTTGAGGGAATCTGATGTGATTACCATGCCGGGGCACCTGGCCATTCAACTGAAGGTTGTAAACCATTCAAAGATTATGTGTAAGGCTTGCTTAATGCAAAGGTCATCAATTTCGTACCATCCAGTTAGATTTGAAGTCTCCTTTGACTCAGTGAATTTCAAGACCGCCAAAGTATCTTCTGAAGCAACAAGCCCATATGGAGACTGGTCTCCTCAATCTGGAAATTTCAAATTACATTTGCATTCTCATTTGTAATCTTTCTTGTTTGGTTCATTACTTTCTTGTATGCAAAATTTGCTTATTTTTTAATACTAATCATAATGCATTGAATATGTTTGTCTTGAATTAATTCCATCGTATTCACTCTTAAATGTTTTTTTTCTTTTCTTTCTCTTTTTTGCTTTTGATACTTAACTCTTGTGAACAAAGCAAAAACCTCTAGAGGGAGGATGATGAGAAATATGTTAAGAATCTTAAATGGTGTGCTTTTGAGTAAAACCCTGCTGACGATGTACATGCATTGTTTTAAATTCCCAAACACTAAATATCTGAGGGAGATAAACACTCGTCAACCCCTTTGAGCCTTGAAGTTGGAGTTTCTTTTCTTGTCAGAAAAACACTCACATTTAACCCGGGGTAGGGTAGATGTTAGTTAATCTGATCGAGCATTCAAATCTAATAAGGAGTGAGCATATGAGGATCACCACACCCTATCTATCACGCATCAAGAGTATGCATGTAAGGATTAACAACAACGGTTATCCTTCACTCGTAAAGAGGATCAAATTTGACGATACAATAATGGTTATCCCTCGTCTACCAAGGACTGAGGAAGTTATAATCACTTACCATAATTTGAAGACGACGTGAAGATCAACGACTTGTTCAAAAGGAAGGAACGAAAGCCCGTTATGTCGGAAAAAAAGAGAAAAAAAGAACAAAAAAAAGAAAAAAAAATGACTTAGGCAAAAGAAAAGAAAAAAAAAGAAAAGAGAGAATATGATATTGTAAATTGAAGAACAAAGTCGTGTGATGATAAACCAGAAGGATGAGAAAGTGAGTGACTGCGTGTTCAAAAAACCTTATTTGACTCCTCAACCATTCCAAACTTCTCTTGAGAGATGAGTTCTTAGTATCGAGTTAACTGAACATAGGAACGGAGAACATCATGGAGAATGGGTGGGCACCAAATAATTTTGAGCCTTACATCCTTTTTTCTAAAAAGCCGTGAGCCAGGCCACGTTACAACCCTTAAAAGTCTGAACTGAAGCATGAGTTAATTCGAAGCAATACTGTAACGAGAGCACGATAATATGACTTCTAGGAGGCTTGCTAAAACTTTTGAGTTGGTATCACTCCATCTTTTTACTTTCTTTTTTACAAAAAAAGTTTGAGGTTTCAACATATTTTTAATAAAAGTTTTTTCCACTTCAAGACAAGCATAGGATTTGCATTAGAATTATCAATCTTAGAATAAACATTATTTACATATGAAAAAGTGCTTAAAGATCAAGCGTGCTTGCATAAAGAGCATGAGATGAAAGTTTGATTATCTTAAGGGACAAATTGCTTTAGGACACCGTTGAAGGGTAATCCATTTTTGAGAATGATCTTAATCTGGGGTAGACCTTCTACTAACTCCGTTGAGTAAAAGAATAGCAATTTGAGAAATGATCAGAAGCAGATTTCAAAAGTTGATTTCCCAGGGTCTCTAGCAATGGTACATTACTTTCAGTTGGTCTCGAGGGACATATTTCCTCAAGAATCCGATTAGAGAATAAAGCAGTTCAAATTTAGAAGCACATATGTGTAATAATCTAATTTCAAGACGTAAGTCAATTACCCTGAGGAGGTGTTGTCTTGAAAAGTATGTAAGTTTCTCATTTCTCCATGAGCATGAGGCGAGGAAATGGTTTATCAAGACTCTGTTAAGCGGGGGCAAGATATTTCAATGGTTGTACTCCATTGAGAAGATACAAAGGTATCTTAGAGTTTGACTACCCTAAGGGGAACATAGAGCATGTTTAATACTCTATTGAGTAAGTGTTCAACCAATCTTAGGCATTCAGGTCGGGATTTGATCCCTCAAAGTGCAGTCAAACTGGGGAAGTTATGTCGAGATTTGACAAATCTCTTTGAGAATCTGTTAATTAGAGGAGAATTATTTCATAATTTGAATATCCATGAACAATCACTAAAGCATGGTTGAAACCGCTTCCAACACTGGTCAGTCAGGGGCAGTGTTCTGAAGTTCATAACACTGAGGCAGGTTATCTTTATGGTACAGATCTCATGAAGTCCTCTTGAGGCAATTTTCTTCAAAGTCCCTATAGACCAGGTCGAGGCATTATGCAGAGGCATTCCTCCTCTTCGAGGGTTGATCAGATTAAGTCCAGGCGCAAGCTAAACAACTTGTGAATTTGAAGAGAATGTATGTAACTCCTTCGATGTTTATCATATCGAGACAGTTCTTTCAGCATAGTTTCAAAAATGATGTCAGCTATAAGTTTCCGTCATATGCCAAATTCAAATTTTGATCGGAGCATTGTTGTTCAAGGCGTTCTTTCTGACTGAATGTTGAAATTAATTGAAAAAAAGTTGTTTTGATTCATTCTGATATGCATCGGTGCAACTTCACAAAATTCATAACTTCCTTATTTTTTTATCCGATTGAGCCTGTTCCTTTTGCATTGCATTAAAAATTTCATCTTCTAAAACTTTGCTTCAGGTCCAAAATCTGTATACTGCTCTGAGAGGCACATTGTTGTCACTTAAGCTCGAAATAGGTTGAAAAATCGAATTTTATAATTTTTTATTTGAGGTCTCATCAATTTTTATCATATCACATTCGTTCTTTTTGAACCACATCACACATTTCATCACATTTGTTTTTGTTGTTGAGCGCATGTTTTGATTTTGCGCCAATTATTATGAGGATTGTTTTGTATCAAGTACGCTTTAAAAATTCAAAAAAAAAGCAAGTCAAAAACCACTTTGAAGCCAAGCTATATATATTTGAATTTAAAATTTTCATAGGGGACTCTCATAATCTTATTTTCCCTCTTCACTCTCATTTTCTATTCTCTCAAACTCTCACTTTCTCTCTTAACTTCATAACACAACAACATAAAATCAAAGAGAAGAAAATTCTCTCTCTCCCTCCAAGAAGAACTCACAGCCTCTCTCACCCAAACCGCCACCATCACTCTGGCGCATCCTCCCTCCAGTGATCCACCATATGCCTGCAGACTTCCTTTCCATCCCATACTTCCTCCGTTAGAGGTAACTCCGATCGTACACTCCTTTCCTTCTCTCTTCGCTATCATAAACATCATCATCAACATCATTCATCTTCCAATTTTCTACAAATTCTCTTAGGTAACATTACTTGATTCTCATAGTTTTGTTGAATACTTGAGTAATTTGATTTTGTTTATGTGAATTATGCATGAATTGATGAAGTAGATTAGTTAGATCTACAATTCTTGACATAGAATTTATAATATTTTAGGGCATATTATATGTTGTGATAATGTCTATGTGAATTTGATATGTAGATTTTGACATAGATTTGTAGACATAACCCTTTCACATTAGATGTATGTAGAAATTCCTCATAGAATTGTATGCTAATTCTTGATATACGAACTAATTCTTGATATTGTGCTAATCTTTTGATATAGAGTTAATTGTAATTGTTTGTGTTGATGTTAGATTCTTAATATTGTGAACAAATATGTATTGATCTGGAATTGGTTGAGTCTTGAGCTTATTGGTGTTGTGCCTAAATGCTAATTTTTTGGAATCATGATTACTAACTTGTGTTGCGTTTGTTCTATGCTATTCACCTACATCTGCATAGTCTTGTTTACTAATTCTTAGTACTAATATTCAAGTCCGACTTACTAATACTTAGTGTTAAATTCTAGTTTTTCTCACTTACTTTAACATTTCCATAACATGTAATATTGTAATGGTGTGAATGTGAATACACTCATACTAACATTTGCTTATCCATGAGGTGTAACATCTTCCATTTGACTCAAGACACAATAACAACCTCTTTTGGTACATAAAAACTTTAGATAAGTGGAAAATGTCACAATTCTTGAAATTATTTTAACACTTGACATAGTCTCATTTTTAGCTAATTTCCTAACCATGGTGAGTTTTTACACTTATTATTAGTGGAACTTGACTTCCCCACGATTTCGGGACTATTGGTGTACTTTATTTTGAGCTTCAGATACTTTTTTTCCACCTTTCGCTACTGTTGGCCGACAAAATTGACCTAAAATTCCTGCTTTCGGGCGGACTTTATTCAAATTGAGTTTGTTTTTGAGTCTATTAACATGTTTTCAATCAACCATTTGATTTTCGATTAATTCTGGGTCGATAAATTTTAACGCCTATTTCCCGATTTTGAGGTTTTTGATACCGATTGACATGTACCTTGTGCTTTGACTTTTATTTAACTTGTATTCATATTTCTTTGGTTATTTGTTTACCATTTCACTTATTTTTGCTTGCTTCGATTCATTCCATGTACACTTTGTGATTTGACATAGCCGTTTTTACCATTTTGTGCCATCAGTTGATTTTCACATTATGAGTCGATGATGTAATTGATGGTTGCTTTCTTGTTATCACTAACTTGTTTGTTAAGTTTATACAAGGATTACCATAAGGTATTTTGGTGAAGCTTACTTGCTCGGTATTCCACTTTATTTGTGGGATACCATATTACTCATGTGTCGATATCTCGGTAATCCGCTTTATGTGTGGGGTACCACTCTTCGCATGTTGCTATCTTTTGTCCCTCGGTTATGAGGCGTATACTTGTATATTGTGTATTGTTTAGATCATGGGTTTTCTGATAGGATACTTGTTCAATTGTGTCTGGCACACACCGCTTATGTTGCTTTGGTGCTTCGGTGCATGTTCTAACTTTATTTGTTACTGATGCTAGCTCATTCGAGGTTCTCTGGATTTTTTGTTACTGTCAGTTTAGTAACATGTTTTTGCTCGATTGGTAGTCTGATTTATTTCCTTTATCTCTCACACTTTTTACCGCATTTTACAGTTTCCTGATGCCATGAGAAGTAGGATATATATGTATGACAGAGACTTTTATTGCTGATCATGTCAGGAACCCCTCTGGTTTATTTAAAGACTTGTTCAAGGCAATTCCACACTTGTTTGTTAATTATGTTTGTGGTTTATTTAAATACCTACCTTGAAGTAGGAATTTTTGCAGTGTGTTTACATTTGCGCCTAAAGACCTCAAAAGAGGCGCCCATTCCCATTCCCCCATTGATAAGTCCTCAAAAGAAGGAGAGCAGAAAAGGTTTGCAATGCACCCCCATACTTTGCTTATGTCATCCTTAGTTCGTGACGCACCATAATGCTTTGGAGTGTGCTGCTCTTGTTATCGAGTCAATCAGATGGAAAATGGATTTGTAATCGATTCCCCATACTTTGTCTTGAGATCACGTTGGTCGACGTTTACGCTCTGTGTTTTATCACTTTTCCCCCTTAGTCTTCTTGCCTCATAATAGACACCATGGTATAGACGCTTATATTCCCACATATAGCTTATTTTCCTCAATTGATATGACCTCTAGGCTAAAACTTCATGTATCCTACCCCACTTGTTTACCTCGGTTGATATGACCTCTTGGATAAAGCTTCCCATTTCCTACCTCGATTGAAATATCTTGGTTAGGCCTTTGTGACTTGAGCTAGCGTGCACTACTTATGACATGTGTGTGCTCTCTTGAGCTTGTGGATTCTTTGTTTGTTTTCATCTTTGTGTATACCATGTTCCCTTAGGTTTTGAACCTTTATATGCTCCCCTATGATCGCTCGAGTAGGGTAGCTTTCAAGCTAGACATTAGGATAAGTATCCATGCATGCTAATGTAAGTAGGGATTTCCTATTTTCATCCTCGACTTTAGGACCATAATTGTATGATAGGATAAAGGATTAAAAATAGGTTAGTATCCTTTAGTTGTTTTTCTTTCTTTTGCATCCTTAAGACTAAAACATTTTTGTTGGAAAACTCATAAAGCATCTAATTACTATCAAATCCTCTTTCAAGGTAAAAAATACCAACCAATTTAAAAAAATATTTATGCCTTCGGGATTTGGATTAAAACTAATCGACTTTTCAAAAGTACATGTTAATTCACTTCTGTGTTGATGCGTGAATCTCCAAAGGTCGAGTTGTGGTAGGAGGAGAAATTAATTTTCTTCATTAAAAACACAAAACAAATTGAAACATGCGAGTCGAACTACGATACTCTGATTCCTTAAAAAGGATACATAGGCATCTGACCACGAGGCTCAGCCGAGCGAAACTTTTTAAATATTTCCTTCTTTTCCCTGTGTTTTCTTTTGCATACATTCCGACGTTGCATTTTCTTTTTAGATCATAAGCATTATATTTGAACATACCCTTTAATTAGAACAACAAGAGTGGATACCGTAGAGTACTACAGGTGTGTGGGATGCTAATACCTTTCCCTCGCGTAACAGACTCCCTTACCTGATCTCTCGGGAGTTTGATCATGATTTCACACTTCTCAGGTTTACTCGATGTTCACCTTTGCCTTTCTGTGAGATAAAAAACGTTTGATGGAGATTTCATTGATTTCATCTCGATGATATGTTTAGCCGGTTGTTTCAATGTCAAGTAACATGTATGTTTAACTTGGTCAAAGAAATCACAGAAAAATATCATGGAGAAATTACCATGAAAATCGACAGAATGTCAGCTATCAACCTGGCGAAGAATCCTATAGCACATGGCTGAAGAAAGCAGATTTAAATGAGGTTCCACTATCTTTAAGAGCAGGTGGCAGAAGGGAAGATGAAGGTGGAACACTGCAGAATTGAGAACCTGATTGTAGACATCATGACGAAGGGTGTGAAGGTCGAAGTGTTCAAAAGACTAAGAGTTGTGATGTATATAGATAGCTTATACACAATGAATTAGGTGGTGTGTTGAAAGTATAATTCTTTGTGTCTAAGCATCTTGCTCGACATAAAACAAGGAAGTGTCGAAAAGATTATGTCGAAGTGTGGAAACAGTTTGCTACACACAGATTTGATTTAGATCTAAAATAGATAGATTTGATTTAGGTCTAAAATAGATACATTTGATTTAGTTCCAAAATAGGTATTTTGAGCTTTTCTAGTTTTGTTATTTGGATTAGAGAGTAAGCTAACCTAAATCTGTAAATAGTGGGAGTAACCCTTATTTTTTGTAATCAAGTTGTTTTCACAGAATTTGCAATTGCAAGTGAAAAAGAAGTTTTCCACAATTTATGGGCAGAGAGAAACTCTACAGAAAATCATTTTCTTTCTTCTTTCTTTCATATTTTTCATCGTTATTGTATGGTGAAAACAATATTTTTCATCAAGGTTGGTAGAAATTCATCATAGGAATTGGTGGATTTCCAACATTTCATACCTTAAATTGATAAAGCTTTTAAGCATCGCAAACAACCACACATGCACAATTTCACGCTTGGTTTTGGGCATTCTTACAGTGAGACCTATTCAATTAATTTTCCCAATCGGCCGTCTAGAAGGCTAGCCCACTTTGCTAGTACCACTTAGAAATTATTATTCATGTTTATTTGTTTTCTTATTTATACTTGTGTTTACCACCTTGTATAGGCTTATTTTTTATTGCTTACTCTTATTCCTCATTCAAAAGGTGTACCCCCGTCCCCATAAACTTATAATAAGTTTACTTGATTTATTTTTCTTCCATGCTTGTATGCCTTATTCATATTGTTCACTTGATACACTTAAATCAATCAAACCCTCGCATCTTGGTCCATATACCAAATCATAACCCAATTTGATAAGTCGAGTTTGCTTTGCAATCACAACCAACCACTCCAAGCATCTTGGTCCATATACCAAGCCCTAACCAATTTGATAAGTCGATTTTTCTTTTGCAATCGTAACCGGCCCTTTCTCTCTTTCTCTATCTAAAACACTTTCATAATAAAGTTTCAAACCTCGATCCAATGTCGAGTTGTATTTTTAAAAACATTTTCATAATAAATTATGAGTATTTAAATTGTTGGTTGTAAGACCAATTGTCTAAGACTCCTTCAAAAAACCTAATAAGTGTGAAACTTGTTTCACTTCACCTTTTTCATAGGAAAACTTTTGGGTTGAGAGACAACTTGTTGAGCTTCATTGCTCCTCCAGTTTCTAGTATTTGAACCGTAGGATGTTAGTTTTATTGTTCGGTACTTATCATCCACATAAAAACAACTTCAACTTATCAAACTTGTTTTTTCGCCCTTGTGTGACTTCAAACTCTTTTTTCATAAACGAATGTGTCTTAGCCATTTCAATATGAAACGAACACAAAGACTTAAGCCTCTCATAGGAGCAAAACAAGTTGACGTTCAAACGTTTGAAATGTCTAACACATCATTCTTCTAAAATCAACCAACAAAGTCTTAGTCTTTTTTAGTCGGCCTACGAGGCTCTGTATTTCCCATTGCACGAGGGAGTACATAGGCACAAGATGAGAAGTCTTGTCGAGCTCAATAAAATAAAAACAAAAACCTTTCTTCTTACTCCTTTCTTGACTAAAAATTAGAATATTGCAACTATCACACTACCAGTCAAACACACACAAACTAAATGGTTCCCATCGAATATGATGGATGTGAGGGTTATTAATACCTTCCCCTTGTATAACCGGCTCCCGTACCCATATCTTAGTATTGACGACCATATTATCCTTTAGGAAGGCTGGTGAGGCGGCCCTCATAGGATGGGATTCGGACGGAAAATCCAAAATCCTATGTTACTAATTCGGGGCTTTGGTCAGAATGTCTGTAAAGCATGGCATTAAGTAAGAAATTCCTTCTCTAATCAAGTATGTAGTACCTTGAAGTTGATACTCTTCCCAACCAACCGTAAGAACTCATACGAGTTGTAGTCGGACGTTAATCAATAAACAGTGTGATGTTAGCAATTGAATGTGTATCAGCTGTGATCTTTTCTTCTGTGATTGAATCAGTAAGCGCTGCAGATGTGATTCAGTATAAGACACTATGTGCAGGAAAGAAGCCAAGTCCAGTAGCTTTTTAATTAAAAAAGGAGATGGGAACTTATTAGAGTGTGGGGTTTATTTGGTATTTTCCCGTTCCTTTTGGAACAAATAAAGATCAGTGACAGCTTCATTGTTTTATATTTTTCGAGGCACTTCAGATGGCGACTTCACTTGGGAGAAATCTTTAAGCGAGTCAACCCTAGTTTAGTTTTTTGTGTGTTTATTGTTTTTATTGCTTTCTTCTTAGTGTCTTGTTTCTTGCTTATGTTTATGTTCCAGTCATTTATTTCTTTATGCCTTGATTATTATCATGTTGATATATTCATTTTGTGGGAGATATGGATTGGATCACTGATATTATGAGAAAAATCCCACTACCTAGGCTAAGTCTACCTAAGTTAGGATTAGGATGTGCTTGTGTATCTTAGATCCATCGGACATCATTGTATTATGGATCGACATGAAGACCCACCTTGGAGTTGAGATTTTTAAGGGGGTTGTTTGTCTTGTATGTTAGTGTGTGGGCATCAACTTATGGACAAAGGTTCCATAACTCTAAGAGACCTTTAGAAGACCCTAAAACCGTGGCCTTTTAGGACCACTTAAATGATACTTTCTTGGAACGATTGTCATATCAAAAAAAATTGTGTTAACAACGATACTGCCAAGTTGGGATCCATGATTCTGAGCACCTTATCTTAGAAACTTTGGAAAATAATTTCAAATCATTATTCACGATTAATGACATTATTTTTAAAAGGGGATTTGAGAATCTTGAATCTTCCTTTATCAAAAACTCTAGATCCATCCTGTGAGGGGGCTTGTTGGATAGGTGTCAACCCAAATCAAGCTACCCTATGACTCCATCATGTGAATTACTATTACTCTGTTACCAGTGCATGGAAAATTGAATTGCATTGCATTTGCATTCTTACATGCATTTCATCTTCATTCAGAAAATTTATTTCATTTCTCATGTCCAGAAAGACCAAATTGATTACCTGGCACGCACTCAGAGCTTGAAGTATGTATCAGAGATCTATAGAAGAGCTTCAGCGAGGTCAGGATCAATTGAAGGTAGAAGTCAACCAATTGAAGAGTCAGATGAGCTTGGTTTTGGACATTTTACAAGCTTTGTTGAAGAACGAGAGCAACACTACATCAATTATTGCATCATACTTGATTATCTCTCTTCAGGTGTTTGGTGGCACCATGGGCCAAAGACAACCACCTGTGGCGAGTCTTACAACTTAGAAACGTCTTCTTGGATGTGCTACTCGACCTTTTCCTCAAAAGGTTCCTCGCCAACAGAATTAACAATGGAATTTTCCTTACTGCAATTATACCCTGTAGGATATTCACCGTATCCCAATGTTGTAGTGCGGTATTGTGGTGCCAAGAGAGCTGAAGCAAGCACTAGGTGTAGAGTCCAAAACTTGGTACAATTTGAATGCTAAATGTGGTTTCCATGGCACTTCTCCTGGACATACGAGTGAGAAGTGTTTTGCTTTCAAAATTTAAAGTTCAGGAACTAATTGATGACAATATCATGACTTTCGGGAAGAATGACACAAATATAGACATCTTGGTTGCAAAGTAAGAGAAGGGAAACATAAGAGGATTCCCAAGGGTCGTTGAAACATTTACCATCAAGGAATGTGTTAAAACTCTGAAGGCTAGTGCTGACAATCGCAAGTTTCATGTGATAATTTTAAGAAAAGTGGTAACCTTTAGCAAAGATATTCCAAATTCTAGAAAAGGGAAGTTTGTCGCAACATTATTCCGCTACCCTCAACCAATAGCTGTCAGGACTCCATTTCAACATCCTCTCGATGTTTCTCCTCAAGTTCTGAATCAACACTTCCATAATCAAACTCGACCCTATAATACCCTAGAAAGGAGGAGTACCCTTATAGATCCAGTTCTGATACTGTATGAGCAAGTATTGTTCCACCAAATTCAAAATTCACTAGTATTTCCTAAACCTATCAAGACTGTGCCACAATCGTACTTGCTTGAGTATGATACCAATGCTAAATGTGGGTATCATGCTGAAATAGTGGAGAATTCTATTAAAGATTGTAGAGCTTTCATATCCAAAGTCCAACAGTTGACCGGCGACAAGAGGATAGCCTTTAAAGAGGATCGTCCAAATGTCAAATGTGAGTACCATACTAGAATGATGGGGCATGCTATCAAATATTGCGAAGATCTCCAATTCAAATTGAAGAGATTAATTAGCGCCAAGGCACTAGTCCCTCATAATGGAACTTTGAATGCAAATGCTTTGAACTTGAAGCTATGTAGTGGGGATAACAAGGGAACTCTGAAACCCCTTAAGATCTTCTATCATAGGGAAGGCATTAGAGAGCTTTCGAATGTGATAATGATGACGTAACATCTTGGAGTTACAATATTTCTACCTATGCAAGTGGAATCTCAGAAGAAACATAGAGTAGGTCTGGAAAGCCTGCCTCTTATAGAGAGTTTGAAGATGTAGAGGACTTTGACAACAATTATGGAGAGCATGAAGATCTCAACCTTTGGATTTGGAAAAATTGATAGTCAATGAATCAAGCATGAGAAAGCTTCCTCAGTGCTGACAGCTCATCATATCTTCATCATTAACATTTTCACCTTCTCCTAGTTTGCTAAATGTTTATTTGCTTTTAAGCATTGTTAATTTTAATGGTAATATTAATGAAATGAACATGCATTTGGTTTGAATCAATCCATTTGTGTTCACTCTTTTTTTCATTTTTATTGCAAAACAAAAATATATACCACTGCTTCTTCTCTCCCTTCTTCTTTATCAAAACCTTTGTTTTAGTAAAGATTGGAGGGAGGATGATGAAAACTGAATACCCATAATTGTTAGTTGTATTCTTTCAAACAAAAATGTGTTGACTATGTACAAGAATTTATTTAAATTCCCAAACACTGGAGATATAAGGAAGTTAGTCCCTCCTCAACCCTTTGAGCCTAGAAGTTGGAGTTTCTTTATGAACAAGAAAAACCCTTTTGTTTGAAACGGGGCAGGGTAGTTCTTAGTTAATTTGGATACACGTTCCAGAGAATTATTCCTAACTTCTAAACGCTTGGACCATATGCTCTCCTTCACACACAACAAGAAGTGTTGAAGTCATCGAGAAAAACCAAAATCATAGGGGTCATTCCTCAATAACCAAAAGATGTGGAAGTCATAATCTAACTCAAACCAAAAGAATAATTGTCATACACATTGTTGCAAAAATGCAAAAAATGAAAATAAAAACCCACCAGGACAAACCAAGAAGGCGACTTAGGCAAAAGTTAGGGAATCCCGTTGGATTGCAAGCTCAAAAGAAGCTGTTATTTCTCTTAAATTATGACTGGCATGTATTTTGATGAAACTAACTCGGTAGCAACATGTTGAACAAAATGTATGTTTCAACTTGCATTTCAACATGTCGAATGTGATGTCCTACCCAGAAGAGAAGGACATTTGGATGGTTACAGTTTTGCAGTTTGGGAGATGTTTCAACTTTCTATTTGAACATGTAGAAAGGGATGTGATAACTCATAACCAGAGTTATAGGACACCAGATCTGCTACAGCTGGCACTCTAGATTCAGTTGTTGTGATTTAATTACTGATTATTCTGGGAATATTTAGTAATCCTATGTGGCGTCCAATATTGATAAATCAGAGATATTATGTTGGATTTTCAAGATATTCAAACTTTCTAAATATGGAGACATTTTAGGAAATTTATGATTGACGACCTATTTTCTTGGAGAAGTTTTTGCAGTCTTTGTGCAGCCTATCTGTTGCATTTTGAAGCCCAAATCCAAATTGGAAAAGGTTTATAAATAGAAGTGTTTGTAACCTAGTTTTGCACAGGTCTAGGATTTAGAATCATTAGGTCTTTGTCATTGTGCCGCTCTTTAGGAGATTTGGTTTGTTTGTTCTAATCAGTTATGAGTTGGATTATGTTACAAAGTTGTAATCTCTATTAATGTTCTTGTTAGTTCTCTTATTTCAGGATTGGCTAAATTTTTCTAAAACAAATAAAAGAAACAATAATTTAATGTAGAATAGGATGTATAAACTTGGTAAGAAGAACAGGTACAACAAGAAGTCCTATTCAATGTCAGAACATTCTGTGTTGAACTTTTTCAACAACTGGAACAACATGTTGAATAAGATGTCTTGACATCACGCCTGCTGAGTTGTATTAATGAGATTCAGATTGTTCTTAACATAAGAAAAATATTCAGGAGAATATTATGCATCCTATGTGGCGCATATTTAATGGTCTAGAAAATTCAATCAGAAATCAAGGAGAATGAAGACTTTCTAAATAAGGAGATTATTTAGGAAAGTAAAGATTGAAGACCTTTCTTGGGGAAGAAGTTTCTACAGTTTGTTACAACTGATTTGTTGTGATTGAAGGCCCAAAATCAGTTGGGTAACATGTTATAAATAGAAGTGTTTGTAACCTAGGAAGGATGACGACCCAAGAAGTAGAAGTCTAGGGTTTGTCAAGGTAAACCTCTCAGGTTGTGGGAAGGTTACCAAGTTCACCTCAAATCCTGTAGGTAAGAGGTGTATTTTTCTTGGAGGAAGCTTTGAAGAAACTCTAGGATGTGTTCTTAGTTAGAAGAAGAGCTAACAAATAGTGGAGTTTGGCTTGTAGACTTAGCTATGTTGTCATGGAAATGTGTCTTCCAAACTGTCTATGTGTGTGATCAGAATTTTGGTGAAGGGTTATCAATGCAGTGACTGAGGTGTTGATTGCTAGACATCATTACGATGATTGGGAGTGGGATGGGTATATTCCATATCTAGGGAGGACCTAGGTAGAAGGGTCATTGGGTAGTGATTAAATGTGTAGATTGTCAACGAGTGTGTTGGTTATTGGGTCTGCAAATTGATACTACTGATAATGGACTTCATTCCTGGCTTGGTAGCCCCTAGAGTAGATGTTGTTGTACACTGAACTGGGTAAACAATTCTGGTGTGTTCTTTATCTCTTCAGTATGGTTTTATCTTGCTTGTGTGTTTATCTCAGATCAGATGTCTTGACATCCTTGTAGGACATTTGAGTCTGTTGTACCAGAATTTAAGTTCTCCTCGAAGCCTTTAAGAAAGAGGTGATATTGTTCTTGGAGGAAGCTGTTAAATAACTCTAAGTATTGTTCTTGATCAAAGTTGTGAAGCAAGATCAAGTATGTTGTTCTTAATCAAGGGGTGCCTTGATTAAGGTGTTTATTTTGTATTTGAAGTGTGATCTTCATTTAGGTGAAAGGTCGTCGATATAGTAACTAGGACTAGGGTTGTTAGACATCATTGTGGTGATTGGAGGTGAGATGGGATTTCTCATATCTAAGAGGACCTAGGTAGAAGTTGAACAGGGTAGTGATTAAGTGATCAGTTGTAAACTTGATATTAGTTTAGCTTTGAATTAATATTGTCTAGTGGATTTCCCTCCCGGCTTGGTAGCCCCAGAGTAGGTGTTGGTTTGCACCTAACTGGTTAACAATATTTTATTTTTCTGGAGTCGACATCTCTCCACTTTGCAATTGCATAAGTTCAAAGCCCATGGGGCATTCCTTTGATCATCATTATCTGAGCAAGTCAAAAGTTTTTATTCTTCCGTCTACAAGAATTAGCATGCAACCCCTCAAGCGGCAGATCAATATTCTAGTTTGGCAAATCATCTTGATGATGCCATATTTTCCTCTTCATGACCAACAATGTTGTAAATTTGGTTTGATAACCAATGCATTAACCAGTAAATTCATGCATTCATTATATTTCTATCATTCATATCATATTCATGCATAACTTCATCTACAACTCGGGACTCTCAGATTGGAAACTATTTCTCAAATGGAAGACTTAGTTCTTCTCCCCAGAGAAAATTGAATGCTTGTTCGGAAATCAATCAGCAGTGGAAGTGATTCTTAAGTCGAGTTTTTCCCCAGCTAAGTAATTGATTATTTCCTCAGTAAACTCATGTGTCAACGAAATTTTCCACTTGGATTTCCCAGGTAAATCTTTCCCCACAGAGGTTCTCGTGAAGTTTTACCCAGTGAAGCTTCATCTACTCTTTAAGCGAGTCTCTTTCAGCAGGATTACCATTGCGGTATCCTTAGTGTTATTTTCCTCAACAAGATCTTTTCAGATTCTTTTAGATGATAATCCCTAGTAAGTCTTAGTGATAGTAGTCCTCTATAGACCTTATTCTCTAAGATGTTCTCAGTTAATCCCCAGTAAGTCTCTGGTGTTTTTATTTCCCCAATGAGTTCCTCGCTTCATTCAACAGAATTGTATCTCTCCCGACATGGGGTTTTAAAGAATTTTCAGCCAAAGATGGCTATCTTTATTGAATTTCACTTTTTTACGATCAACTCTCAAGGATGACAGGAAGGATATTTGTCAACTTTGGAATTATCTATTGTCAGTCATGGGTTTTGAGCTTGTTAGTTTTATCCCTAATAAATTGTTTACATGTCTGTTGCAACCTACAATCAACAGATATTAATGGAAAAGTTGATTTGCCAATGCTAATATTTGTTTCGTTATAGACTATTGTTAGTGGTTATTGACCGGGTATTTGATCAGTTACCTTTTTTTTCATGTTGGGATTCACTTTCTTCAGGTATTCTGATAGAAAAAGGATCTATCAACACTTAAATTTGCTTCTGTTAATTTTTACTGTTAGTGGTTATTATCAGAAGATGGTCGTCAAAATTGCAGTCTTTAACATATGGTTATATGTTTTATTACAGACTACTATTAGTGGTTACTGGAAGTAATGTTCTGTTAATTATTTGTTCAAATGTTGGAATTTGGTGTTTGCAGGTTTGTCGATTAGTAGGAATTCATCAACATTAAAGTGTACTTCTGTTGCATTCTACTAGTAATACGTATTAGCAGTGAATATTTGTCAATGTTGAAGTGCTTCACATATGGTTACATGTTCTATTACGGGCAACTACTAGTGTTTACTAGCAAGTATGTTCTATTAATTATTTGTCCGTATGTTAGAATTCCATGTCTGCAGGTTTTCCTATTAAAAAGAATTTATTAACATCTAAGTGTACTTCTGTTGCATTCTATTGATAATGGTTATTAGCGGTGAATATTTTTCAATGATGAAGTTCTTCACATGTGGTTACATTTCTTGTTACGGGTAACTGCTAGTGGTTACTAGCAAGGATGTTTTGTTAATTATTTGTCCGTATGTTGGAATTCGGTGTCTGTAGGTTTGCTGAATAAAAGGAATTCATCAACATCGAAGTGTACTTTTGTTGCATTCTACTGATAATGGTTATCAACAGTGAAGATTTGTCAACGTTGAAGTGCTTCACATGTGGTTACATGTTTTGTTACAGGCAGTTGTTAGTGGTTACTAGCAAGGATGTCTTGTTAGATTTTTTGTTTGTATGTTGGAATTAAGTGTCTGCAAGTTTGCCGATTAAAAAGAATTTATCAACATCGAAGTGTACTTCTATTTCATTCTACTAATAATGGTTATTAGCAGTGAATATTTGTCAATGTTGAAGTGTTTCACATGTGGTTACATATTCTGTTACGGGAAGTTGTTAGTGGTTACTAGCAAGGATGTGTTGTTAACTTTTTCGTTCATATGATGGGAACTCATTGTCTTTAGGTTTGCTGATAGAAGTGGGGTTCATCAACATCATAAATTTTATCTGTTGCATTCTACTGTTAATGGTCATTAGTAGGAATTGAATTTTCAACCCTGAAGCTTTTTAACATATGGTTAGATGTTTTGTTTTAGACTGTTGTTAGTGGTTATTGGTGAAATTGTTCTGTTATTCACTCTTTCATATGATTGGAACTCATTGTCTGTAGGTTTGCTGATAGAAGAAGGATTTATCAACATCTAAGAGTACTTCTATTGCTTTCAACTGTTAATGGTTATTAGCAGAAGATGAATTGTCAACTTTAAAACCCTTTAGCATATGGTTATATGTCATGTTTCTCTCAACGGTTAATGGTTATTAGCAATAAATGATGATCATCACTATAGTTTTAAACTTATGGTTATATATTTTGTTACACTCAATTGTTAATGGTTATAAGCGGGAAATGATTGTCAACGTTGAAGTTTTGAATATGTGGTTATATGATTTGTCACATTCAATTGTTAATGGTTATTAGAAGGAGATGAATTGTCTGCCTTGAAGCTTTTTTGAACATGTGTATGTTTTGTTTACAAACTACTGTTAGTGGTTACTGACAGAGTGTCTGATATGTTAACTTTTGGATTCGCTATTCATGAGTTCACCAATAGAAAGAGAACCTATCCACTTTGAAGTATCTTTATATTGTATTCCATTATGATCTTGATTCAAACAGAGTGTTTGATTTATCAACATTGAAGTTGTGCAACATGTGGTTACATGTTTTGCTACAGATAACTGGTTAGTTGTTACTAGCAGTGTGAAGATTTGTCAACCTTGGAAACATCTATGTTAGTCGGTGTACTGAGCATGATTTGTTTTATCCCCATTGAAGTAACTCATTGCATTCTTCTATTAGCATTTGTTGATGAGGCGAAGACTTGTCAGCTTTGGAAACTCATGTCAATCTGTGCACTAAACATGTTCTTTCATCCCCAGAGGAATCCGCGTTTAGTCAAAAAAATTGAATTTTTTCCTCTGCATTCATTTATGTTACATAATTAAGAAGTCATTGTGCTACTTGGTTCATTTCACTCTCTTATCATCACATTTTCATGCATATCATGTCCATTTTGTTGTTCATGGTAAATTTGGGTCTAAATTATTTAAATTATCTTTCACCCCGACGATTCGAAGACGTTTCTTTAAATCATCTGGTTAAAGATACTTAAAAAGGGGCAACTGTCACACTCCAAAATTTGCCTACTATCATTTGCTTTATCTTGATCTTTAGCCTTGATCTATCTACACATATTCTTACCAGGCATACATTTCCATTTATTTGCATCCACATGTAACATTTGGTTTTGTTCAGAGGTTTATTTCCTTATGTTTCAATTGTCAACCAAAGCTTGGGCATGATTGATTGTATCTGAGAATCAGGATTTCCATATGATGGAGGTTGTGTTTAGATGCAAAGGTTTTGTTTCAACCAAGATGCCTCATTGATTATGGATTAAGGTTCATCTGGTTTTTGGTCAATGAAACAAGAATTGGTTCATGTGGTTACTTGTGATGCAAGTTAGGTTTGTGATTGATCTTAGCAAGAGTTGATGCCCTACAAGGTATCTTTTCCAATGTTTCAAGAAACAATTCAATTTTGAAGGATTGAAAATGTTGAAATGATATTCACTATATGGCAGGCTTTAGTTCATATTTTCTTTTAAGGATATAAGTGGTTTCCATTTACTTCATTATCATTGTCTTTACCCTAAGAGTAAGGCATTCATGGTTTTAAAAGATGGAAAAGGTGAATTGGTTTTTAAAAATTCAAGCAAAGTTTGGAAATGTGAAGGTTTGATTAGATTTTCATATAACAAGATGTACTTTGTTACACTGTTCTTATCAAAGGTTGCGATTCTACACGTGAATAAACTAGTTTGCCTTTGCCTAAAAGATCTAAAGCTACATTATCTGTTTGGAGCAAGTTAGATTCAAATGTCATTCAAGTTTTAAGCTACATCTTTCAATTGGTACAAGTTGAATCTCAATATCATTCTTGATCTCTTTTGCTTAAGCTTTAAGTCAATGAAGAAGATTCAAGACACACAAAAAAATACAAGTCATTTAACATTAATTATACATCAATTATTTTGAACAAAATTCACATCATGTTTTTCAACTTACAAAGAATATGTCAGGATTTTCATGGTTCAAATCTAATCATTCTAAGCAACTTAAGGTGCCACTACATTACTAATACATTTAAGTTGAGAAGAGAACTTGAATTATTCAAAGGATTTCACATGAATTTAGTTTGAATTACAAGAGAATGTGTTCCTAAATTATGATCTCTTACAAGTTCTTAAAGACAAGCTACAAAGTGTCTTGAAGTGTTCCATTCAAATTTCCAAGTCTATTTCATAGATCCTTCTCCAATGTCGCGGCCGAACTCTTTGTCCGTTTCACCATTTTTCTTGCTCCTAGCACAAAAAATCACAACAAGAATAATCCGTGGCATTTTTTTCTAAAATAGTAAGACCAAGTTGAATTAAGTCCTTGCAATTACTTCAAATATCCATCTTCATTAGCCTCAGTTCATCTGATCTTCTTCAAGGTCTCAACTTTGAGCTCATCACATGAAAAAAAGGAAAAGTGAAGGGTGTGGTTAGAATTAAAGATAACAATATTAGTTACAACACAATAACCCCATTCCAAATTCCCCAAATTCAAATACAGTGGAACAACCTAATTCATTCCGGATTGACAAATATGTTCAGGCCCAAACTTGACAAGGAATTAATTAAAAATGTGAATGCAAAAATAGAAGGATTTTCATTGGGCTTTCTCCTCAAACAAAACCAGAGTTTGTTTCACATCATTTTCAATTAACAAAAGTTGCAGGCCCAAGGATAAGAATGAATGAAATTCTGGCACGCACAATATCTGAAGTCATTATAGATGTCTCAACAACACATAATGTCACAACAACAAGATAACAAAAATGCAGAATTATAACTTGCTGAAAGTAAAAGAACACACAAGATTGTTAACCCAGTTCAGTGCAAACTCACCTACTCTAGGGGCTACCAAGCTAGGAAGGAAATCCACTATCATTAGTATCAATTTAGAGCTAAACAATCCAAGTTTACACCCTCACTTAATCCATATCCATTGCAACTTCTACCTATGCACCTCCTAGATATGAGAACCCATATCACTTCCAATCATTGCAGAGATATCAAACAATCCCAATCCCAAGGAATGTCTCAAGAAACCAAAAAAAGGAAGAACACACTTCCTAATTAAAATACCTAGTTTTCTTAAAAGCTTCACTAAGAACAATACTTAACTCTTTCTTAAAAGCTTCGAGGAGAACAATTACTTGATAAACATGTAACAATCAATCAACTCAAATGCATCAAAAGATACATGAGGACGTACAAATAACACATAGAGAACCTAAGGAACTATCAAACCCTAAACCCTTACTTTTCATAAGGTTTTACAAGAAAACTATGCTTAAAAATAGGTCTTGGATGACTCATTATATAGACTTCTGTAGTTGGGCTTGGACTCTTCAAATATGTAATTATTCCTAACATCCTTGATTAGATGCGCCTATTATGAAAACTAGAAACCTCCAGAATCTCATATTTTTCAATAAAATCTTCAAGGATAAATATCGAACTGTATTGTCATGATGTTTTGTTGAAACATGTTACAACATCTAATAGAACATCTGCAAAATAAGTACCAGCAGACTATGTTGTACCAGCTGGTCAAGATGTTATGACATCTTGCTTAACATTAGGTTGTAATACATGTTTTACCCAATGAAACATGTTTTGATAAAATTGTTATCAACTATTTATTTTACTAAAATTGTTGCCAACCATAAAATCACAGACCTAACAATCTCCCCATTTGGAAAATTTTGGCTAAAACAACCAAAGGCCAATTAACCCGGAGAGAGGAATAAAACCATAAACACAAGTTACATGAAACCATATAAACTCTATAAACACAACATAGCTCATAAGCTTGTACAATAATACATGTACAATACTCCCGCTATTATACACAGAGAGTTCTCCCCCTCAAGGAAAACCCCCCTAAATCAGAGCACATGCAATAGAAGACACAGAGGAAGAAGCAGTAGCTCCCCCAAAATAGTTGCAAGAGAAACCACACAAAGCTATTCTTACAAAAGCACTAGCACACATTGAAACAACCGGCCAAACCGTCATCGGATAACCTGGGAAGGGAGAAATCATGGTCTTGCGACAAAGAGATCGGGTAAGGGAGTCTTTTACGCGAGGGGAAGGTATTATCACCCCACACGCCCATAGTACTCTATGGTATCCACTCTAGTTGTTCTAATCAAAAGGATGTGTGAGAATCTATATCTAAGCTGTACAGGGAATACATGCAAAGAAAAGGAAAAGAAAGTGTGGGAAAAAGAAAGATATTTTTACAAAGATATGCTCGATTAGGTCCCACAAAAGCCTCCTCCTATGTATCCCTTTTAAGGAATCAGAGCATCCGTAGTTTGGCTCATATTTTGTGGTTGGTTTGTGTTTTTTAGTTGAAAAGACAAAAGCGATAAACAAGATGGCAAAACATTCAGTAAAATGACAAAACATTAACAACGATGATGAAACATCAAAACAAAAACAACAAGACATCACATGGAAACACAAACTCAGATAAGATGATAAAACATCACACCTAATAATGATATCGAAAATCAAAGTAGGATAACAAACATAAGTGATGACGAAGCACCAGCAAAGAGATAACAAAATATCATGGCAAAAATGACAACACATTACAACTTAGATGATAAAACATCACACCTAACAGTGATATTGAGAATCAAAGTAGGATAACAAACATATGCGATAGCGAAACATCGAAACAAAGATAGTATAATATCAAGGCAAGAATGGCAAGACTTTACAATTTAGATGATAAAATATCACACCTAACAATGATATTAAAAATCAAAGTAGGATAACAAACATATGCGATGACGAAACATTAGCACAAAGATAGTAAAATATCATGGCAAGAATGGAAAAATATCATAATTTAAAAAGGTTTAAAACAAAGCCCAGAGGCGTACAAACAATTAAGATTGGTTTGTATTTTTTACTTTGAAGAAGGATTTAAGTTCATTAAAGATTTTTTATGATTTACAAAGAAAAAGAAAGGAAAGAATTTTGTTATAAAATGCAATAGGCAAAGAAAATAAAACATCTAAGGGAGACTATCCTAATATCTAGCCCTAATTTTATCATACATTAATTGACCCTAAGGTTGAGGATGAAAAATGGAATCTCTATCCTATGTTAGCATGCATGGATTCCTACCCTAATGTCTAGCTCGACAACTAGCCTAAACGAGCGATCCTAAGGGAACATGGCGAGTAAGATGTCACAAATATTGTGACAAAAATCAAGCAAATAGATGATAACATCTGGGTTAGTCAAAAGCTTGGGTATCACTCGAATATCAAACGCCTACAGGGTGTAGGCCAAACAATAGAAGGGAAGGGTAAGTGAGGAACGAACATGGTTAGGGGAGTATCCCATCATATAAGTCAGTAGCAATCCAAATGAAATTGATAAAGACAAAATGAAAATAATGAAGAATCTTATTTTTCCTTGGGTGATGATAAAATCCTCATCAGATACTAGTCATGAACTTAAAACCTTAGGATGTGTTAACAAGGTAACATACCTAAGTATCATGACATTGGAGAAATATTGTCCCCTGATTTATAAGCAAAAGATCAAGATAACTTTAAATTCAATGTCCTTAGACTTTATTGGTAGCAAACAAAGTCAAGGCATGAGTTTGGGACAATTTTCACAATTACAAGAAATAAACATCAACAACTAAAAATTCAAAGTCCAAATGCAATGGGTAAATGTAGCTCCTATTGTGTCACCATGATGAATTAGCAATTGTGCACTTACCAAATGGATCATAGGAGCATAGAGACTATAGATGAGGAGAGAATTGGAAATTAAAGTTTAAACATTAAGAGGTGTGGGGCTTAAAGTTCTTTTAAGCCAACAAACACATATTAGGTTAAAACTAAGGAAATGTGGCTCCTATCTTGTCACCATGTTGAATGAGCAATGAAATGTCAATCAAGGATCAAAGGAACTTTGTATGATAATGAGAAAATCTTAAAAATTCAGAATCATAAAAAGATTTAAATTAAAATGGATCCAAAATGATACATAAAAAGTGGTGCACAAAAACTACTTCTTAAACCCTGGTCACAAGTAAACAAGAATAAGCAAGTTATGAGATCTTGAATGGTTATTTAATGAACTCAAACCACTAAAACAATAAGGAGGATGATAAAAAATAAAGTTTTTGATCCCTTATGGGTTGCACAAGTGCATTCCCTCTACTTCTAATTCAAAAAAGCCATACAAGTATAGATGAGAAAGATGATTGAGTCTAAAATAGAAAAAAGATTTGTAAAAATAAGAAAAAAATATTTCAAGGTTCACAAGACATCAATAGGTTAGCAACATCAAGCTCAATACAAAATTAACAAGGTTTAGGTTGAAATTTTAATCAAACAAGTTAGTCTAGCCTAGATAAGCCTCTAGTTGGAAACCCTAGCCTGATAAATTAGGGAAAAATATCAAATCAACTCCTAAAATTAAACAAAAATAAATATAAGGCCCTAAGGTATCATACTATCCCAATCTAAACATAAATTGACTTGGAAGTCAAAGTAAATTGATTAATGAGCCCTAACTTATGACCTAAGCAAGCAAAAGTTAACAAAACTAACAACTAATGTCCAATTTTTCAAAAGAGGTGCAAAACAAAAAATAAATTTGAAATAAAATTCACAAGATTATAAAATGGAATAAATAAATCAGAGGATATTTTTCTTGATTTTTAGAATTGAAAGAAAAAGGAAATTAAATCAAAACATGACAACCTCTAATTAAAAACCCTAGTTAATTTCTATATTTTCCTTAATCTACCAAAAATATTAAAAATATAAAATAAAATTCAGGAATCACTTGTATGTCAATAAAACGAATCTAAGTATTTTTCTGCAAATTTTTGTACTAAGGTAAATAATTAAATTAATTGTGAAAATGTCTAAAAGGTAATCAAATGTCACAAATTATTTGATGAATAAAAAAAGTGAAATCCTTGAATAAAATTCAAAAACTCAAAATAGAGTAATTAAAGTGCCTAAAGCATTTTTGATATAATTTTTGTACAAAGAAAAAGTCAGAAGCAAAAATTAATAAAGAAAACTATGCAAAAAAATTAATTAATTAATCTACGAATTTTTTATGCCATCCAAAATATGTTTAAAAATTCCAGAAAAATTATAATCAAATACTAGAGATTTAAATCTACCTATGATATTTGTTTCGTAATTTTTTAAAATGTTTTGATAAGAAAACAAAATTAGAGAAAAACAATTAAATGAAATAATATAATGTTTGCATTAAAAAATAGGATCCAGTCACGCTGTTATCTTCTTCCTCAAGACAAACTCTATAATGTGTATTCACAGTTTAAAACAACCAAACTTCCATATCTTCGTTCTCGTTCAAATCTCAACCAAATAACGTGATTCAAAGCGCATTTTAAAGACTAGGAAACAAGCTACAATGTGATACTCATAGATTTCAAGATCATTAACCATGGAGTAAGAAATCACAGTAAAAAAACCAGGAAAACACAAAAATTCCAAAAACTCAGAAGTTCAGAATAAGCTTTGCAGTTTGAAATCAGGCCAAAATATACATCAGGTTTAGTACCTGGCCAGCTATGAACATGCATATAAGCTTAGAATCATTGAAAACGAGCTAGATTATGAGGATTTTAGATCTGAGTTTTACATTTTGTATCGAAAAATAAACTCAACAAGTGCCTCTAAGACGTTGAGAAACCTTTATATCCTAAATTTGTAGTTCCAAGGAAGTAGAAACGAGAAAGAAAATGGCTCTGTAATGAGAGGAAATGATGAATGCAAAACTCACTTTCTTTGAGAGGGAAAGAACTCAGATCCAGTTTTATTTTATCAAATGAGGCATTCCCTAGAGAGAGTGAGGGTATGTCCTCTTATAGAGTGTATGATGAGGGCAGAAGGGTCTTTGGTGGCCACAAAAATATTAGAACCAAAGAAAAATAAAAAACTAAAAAGAGAGCATGAAGTTGAGTGATGTGTTTTGCGTTGATAGAGCATGAGTTGAGCTGCATTTTGATGCCCTCTAGATGAGTACAAAATGAGTCAACCAATGAGGGACAATGAGCAGGCACAGTTAGTACATGAGGGTGAAATTTTGAAAAATGAAAAGATTTCCAAAAATGGAAATACATGATGGAATGGCTATGTATCTTGTGTGACTTGATTTGGATTCTATTGAAAGAAACAAAATGGGATATATTTCGTGCAAAGCATGTCCTAAAGTGGTATGCATTAAACCTAAGAAATACACACTATATTCTGAATTTTCTAAGTATGTACACAAGTTCTAGTCATTTAACTTAATGGTCAGGCCTTTTGAAATTGACTCGTGCTTTTTTTGATCTAAGGAGGCCTCTTGAATGATCATTCAATGCGGATCAACATGGTGCTTTGAATTTTGGAAAATGAAGCTTGAATCATAAAGAAATCATGGCTTAAAGTTAATAAAAAATGGAGATTGGATTCTGCAGCATGCGCACGTGCATGGGCATGCATGGCAAGTGTGTCGTGCAGGTTTGAGTGAGCAACTTCCTAAGGTCATATCTCTCTCAATCCTTTGCCAAAATGAATAATCCAAAGCTTGATGATCAACTCTCATGGAAAACTATAAGATGTTCTTGTTAGAATTTCAAATTGAAATTTGAGCAAAAAGAAATAAGCTCACACATTTGGCACACCATGTGTTTGTTAAAATGCATGCCTGGCTTGCCCTCGAGAAGCCAACTTGACACCTCTTATGGCCAGAACTTCCAACTTGATTTTCTCCCAAATGATTCATTTTTGAGCTTTTCACACATTTATACAAAATTTTAGAATTTTTCATGAGCTTTATGAATATGTATCATTTGCTTCAAACATATTATCCAAACTCAAGTTATGATTGGACAAAGTTATGTACTATGAACACTTAGAAATTTCAAAAAAAATTCAAATAACTTCATGAACAAGCAAAACCCAAAATTCTTCAATTCCCTTGATTCAATAATTAAATTAGCCATGGAATATGAAATGAGAATGTTTAAATTGAGGGTTGACCAAAACTCCACTTAGTCAACTCCTGACTTTGTTGACTTTTGGTCCAAATGACCATTTTGCTCCTTTTGATCAATTGAACCATTTCCAATCCAAATTAAACCTCAATATTTCAATTAAAGATGCTTAGTAACATGTAGTGAAGCATGGAAACAAGTTTGGGTAAAAAATTCATATAAATCCTTATTAAATTCAAAACCCTAGTTTTTGCACCTTGTCTCTATTCAATTATCTTAAACATGATAAGTGAGAAAAGTAACAACTTTCGAGCGTTCAGAGTTGAAGATGATTGAATACAAAAGAACCCGAAAATTTACACTCTTGAAAAACAAAGTTCTCTCTCGAAGACATAGGACGCTAGCATACTTTTAACAAAGTTAAAATAAAACTCCAAACCACAAAAAAAGGGTGAGATAAGACTCAAACTACAGAGAATAGGCAAAATTATTTCTGCAAAGTACATGGGGCAAAGTGTCTAGAGCATGTGATTCTAGGAGCACCTGCTAGTCTCAAAAGAGACTAGTCAACCAAGGATACAACAAATGTAAGCTAAATTCTAGTAATCAAACACTGTTAAAGGCTCACTAAACAAAAACTGATAAAAATCCAAGGAATGACATCAAACGAGACAACTCAACTCAACAATACTAGAAGATCAATACTTTCTCGAAACGAGTACTAGGACAGAGCAAACTAGATTTCACGCACAGGTAACAAGGTAAAACTTGTCCCATAGCAAAGTGATATGAGTGCATGTTTCTCAGAGCACCTGCTGGTCTCCTTCTATGGGTATACAATAAATGAAGACTGGCTAATACCCGAATAGATATAAAAGAGACATCTCAAATTGATGGACACAGCAAATGAAAGCAGTAATACAGTAAACAAACACTGTCAAAGGGTCATAATTGAAAACTGATGGACATCCAAAGAGTGAGATAGGGGTTTCGACCAAGGACATGGCAAACAAACACCAATAATAGGGTCCATGGAAAGAAACAAAACGAGATAACACTCGACTCATAATAACTAGATAGGCAAGACAAACTAGACGAGTACCAGGGAAAAACAAACTGGATTTTATGCACAGGCGATGAAATCAAGACTCGACCCAAAGTAAAGTAATGAGAGTGCATTTTTCTCAGAGCACTTGCTAGTCTCGGACCAATGGATAAACAGTAAATGAAAACTGGTAGAAGAACCCAGGGAATAAAAGAGACTGATTTCAACCAACAACGCAGCTAAATGAACACTACAAAAAGACTCGGTAAACAAAAACAAATAAAGGGTCCAGTAATAAAAAACTAATAGAAGTCCAAGGTATGAAAATAACACGAGATGACACTCGACTCATCATAACTATTTAGACAAAACTAAACTAGATGAGTACCAGAACAAAAACTGGATTTCATGCGCGGGTGAGGAGACAATACTCAAAACTCGACCCAATGTGAGGTTATTAGGGCATGCTATTAAAAACCTATTGAAAGTGAACATTAGGACGGAACTGGTATTCAAAAGATACATCAGTAGACATTGGAACAGACTAACGAAGACCTAAGGAAACTGTGCTAAGGTAAAATTTGTCTACAATCAAAAGTAGACACTGAATCCTTCAAGTGGTTACCATCAACAAGGTATTTTTATGGGGTGAAACTGAGATACTGAGGATGAAGATCTCGCTTAGGATATAATCCGAAGTCTTAGCAAATTCACTGGGGAAAATAGAAATAGTAATGGCTTATGTCCCGGTGCATGTTTGAATTTTTTTATAGCGTAATGCTCCATATAATGGAAATGCTACATATTTTGGTAGATGCAATGTAATGATGTATGTTTAAATGTTTCACTGGGGAATGGATAATCAAGAAGCCAACATCTGAAAGTTCAAAACTTGACAAGACTTGCAAAAATAAATTGCAAAAATCTGCTGGGGAAGATAAAATATGAAGAGCTATTGGAAATAAATCCTTGAAGAGCTGGAGGTCTGTCGAGAGTATAATTTGAGCAATTGATAGAAACAGGCCATAAACAATTAGAGGAGTCGTAGAAATAAATTGCGAACTCTGCTGAAGAAGATCAGATCAAAACTGTAAATTTTGAAATGGGACGCCAAATGGAGATTAGACGTTGTCAGAGAGAACATCGACAGAATGGGGCTTGCGGGGAACCATAATCCCCCTAACTTTTCGTTTGATAACCTGTCAATCCATCACTGGGATGACAACATTTTATACTTCCCAGGACAAGAGACCTTATAAACAAAACCCTTTTCGGGGATGAGATACTCTTTGCAAGGGAAGCTAGACAAAATATACTACATCTGGAAAAAAGAGAGCCTTCAGCTTCACTGGGAATAAAAGTGCACTTTAGTCGAGGCTAAACTTACCGAGATTTCTTGACATTGGGTCAAGAAATCACAAAAGCACACTCTACTATATCAACATCTAATATTAAAGTCTACTTGATAAAGAGAAAGACTGAATAAGCAAGAAATGATTTTAATGAGAGAATGAAGATTCTAGGACAAAATATATCCCTAAAGCAACCTTAATGGGGATATGAGAAAATCTTTTGAAAGAGGTCTTCAAACATCTTTAAATTCTCTTCCTAGAGGAATGGGCGTTTACTGGGGTGGAGTAAAACTTTGCCATTATCCGGGGTAATGAATCCATTCAGGAAAAAGAAAATAAACACAAACAAATATGTGAGGCTTTTACCTAGAGGGATATCAAAACATGGCCCATGCAACATAAAAATTGTATCTATTATCCAAATTTCAAACATCTCTTAATAAGAAAATAAAATGTAACTTAGATTATCATGTTTGTGCAGAGCCAACAAAGTTTATGTGCAAATGTTTATCAAAATATTGGACGTTTTTGCAAACAAAATAGTAAAAGAAAATTATGAGCATATATTTGAGTAAAAGAGAATCCTTTATTGATCTGGAAATCAACCTGTTAAAAAGTCATTTTACATTTGGAAGCAATCCCTAAAAAGAGGTAACTGCAAAATCAATACAAAAGAGTGTTTACAAATGGCAATGTGAATATGAATATCCACCAGGTTTCGACTCTACTATAACTCTTATAACCTCAACGCTCTCATCTCCTTGCTTTCTGATGAAGCATACATGAAAGGATTCCAAACCCCTTCCAGGTGACCAATAGAAATAGTAGATGAAATTGAAATCTACGATCTGTCGCTGAACATAGTCATTCGCCTTAAATCCCTAACTTTTTCCCGAATCTCCCTTTCGGGTTTCGATTCACCGGGATACCCCTTTTTGCCTAAGCTTCCCTTTCAGGTTTTCAACTTAGCGGATGTACTTATTTTATTTTTCATTCTTTTCATTTCTTCTTTTCTATCCCTAACTTTTGCCCGAACCTTATATTCCTTTTGTGGTTCGCCGAGATGCTCTTTTTTGCCTGAGCCGATCAACTCAGTAAGTTTGTTTCATGCAAAGTATTTTTTAACTACGTCAGCATTCACAGGGAGTGGGAAGTATTCACCATCCATGGTTGCGAGCATCATTGCTCCACCAGAGAAAACCTTCCTGACCACGAATGGTCCTTCATAAGTCGGAGTCCACTTGCCCTGGGATCACCCTGAGGAAGAATTATCCTCTTCAGCACAAGGTCACCTGGTTTATAATAATGAGGCCGCACTTTCTTGTCAAAATCTTTCCTCATCCTTTGATGGTATACCTAACCATGACACATAGCCGTCAACCTTTTCTCATCAATGAGTTCCAACTGATCTAGTCGATTCTGCACCCATTCACTTTCATCAAGCTCAACATCTTTCATGATCCTTAGAGAGGGAATTTCGACTTCTCCATGCAAAATTGCTTCCATGCCATAAACCAACAAAAACGGGGTTTCCCTAGTTTAATTATGAACAGTTGTATGATAACCATGCAAAGTGAAAGGCAGCATCTTATGCCAATCCTTATAGGTTACTACCATCTTCTGCACAATCTTCTTAATATTCTTATTTTCCGCTTCAACATCACCATTCATCTTTGGTCAATATGGAGAAGAGTTATGATGCTCGCTTTTGAAGGACTCACAAAGCTCCTTTATCACTTTGTTGTTCAAATTAGATCCACTATTGGTGATAATCTTTTCAGACACTCCGTAACGACAAATGATAATATTCTTAATGAACTGGGCCACCACTTGCTTGGTAACATTAGCATAAGAAGCTGGTTCCACACATTTGGTGAAGTAGTCAATGGCAACCAAAATAAAGCGATGTCTATTGAAAGCAATTGGTTCGATTCTACCAATCATATCAATGCCCCAAATTGCGAAAGGCCAAGGGGAAGTCAAAACATTCAACGGCATAAGCGGGACATGTACTTTGTCAGCATAAGTTTGACATTTGTAACAAGTCTGTGCATGGTTATAACAGTCAGTTTCCATGGTGGACCAATAATAGCCATCTCTCAAAATCTTTTTGGCCATGATATATCCACTGGAATGAGTCTCGAAGGCACCCTCATCCAACTCTTCAATAATTCTAGCTGTTTCTTTCTTATCAACATATCTGAGCAGTAAACGATCATGATGCCTCTTATACAACACTCCACCACTGAGGAAAAACTTGGCCGAAAATCTTCTCAAAAACTTCTTATTTGTGATGACGCCTTTTCGGTGTACTCTTGAGTTTTAAGGTATCTTTTAATATCATAGAACCACTGATTATTGTCTTATTCCAATTCAGCTTCAAAATAAAATACTGGCTCGTATAACCTTGTGATGGTGATGGAATATGCTTCGTTTGCCCACTTAACTTTGAACATAGAAGACCAGGTTGACAGTGCATCAACTAGATTGTTCTCTTGTCTAGAAATATGCTCAAATATGATCTTTTCGAAGTATGGAATAATCTTCATGACATGCTCACGATAGGGAATCGGGTTCTGATGACGAGTCTCCCACTCTCTGTTAATCTGGTTGATAACAAGATTGGAATCCCCGTAAACTTTCAAGAATTTTGTTCACAAGTCAATTCCCGCTTCAATACCATAAATGCAAGCTTCATATTCTGCCATGTTGTTGGTACAATCAAAATAAATACGAGCTGTGAAAGGAATATGGAATCCTCTATGTGATGTAATAACAACTCCCACACGGTTGCCCATAGCATTAGAGGTGTCGTCGAACACAAGTGTCCAACGCGATCCCGGTTCGGGTCCTTTATCCGGGCCTTGGATATTACAATCCCGAATGTACACTATTTCCTTGTCTGGAAACTCGAACTTCATTTGTTCATAATCGTCTATGGGTTGATGACCGAGATGATCAACCAATATACTACCTTTGATTGCCTTTTGCATAGTGTACTGAATATCATACTTGGTGAGTATCATCTGCCAACGGGATACCCTTCTTGTGAGAGTTGGCTTCTTAAAAATGTACTTGATTGGATCCATTTTGGATATCAAGTAAGTTATGTGGGTCAACATATATTATCTCAAGCATTTGACAACCCAAGCGAGTGCACAACAGGTTTTTTAAAGCAAGGAGTACTTTGATTTGCAATCTGTAAACTTCTTACTTAAGTAATAAATGGCATGTTCCTTCTTTCCTGTATAGTCACGTTGACCGAGGACGTAACCCATGGAGTTTTCCAACATAGTTAAATACATGATCATCGGCTTCCCTTCTAGAGGTGGCATGAGTATTAGAGGTTCCTGCAAATACTATTTGATTTTATTGAATGCCTTTTGACAATCTTCATTCCAACTGACCGTTTGATTTTTCCTTAACAATTTGAACAAAGGTTCTCACGTGGCTGTGAGATGAGAGACAAATCTGGAAATGTAGTTTAACCTCCCCAAGAAACCATGGACTTCCTTTTATGTTTTTGGTTCAGGCATTTCTTGTATTGCTTTTACCTTAGCGGGATCAACCTCGATACCTTTTTCACTTACAATAAAACCAAACAACTTGCCAGATATCACCTTGAAGGTGCACTTATTTGGATTCAACCTCAAAAGGAACTTCCTCAGTCTTTCGAACAACTTTTCTAAATGAACAAAATGTTCTTCCCCCGTATTAGACATAGCAATTATATCATCCACAGAGACCTCGATCTCCTTGTGAATCATATCATGAAAGAGAGTGACCATGGCATGATGATACATTTCCCCTGCATTTTTCAATCCAAATGGCATCACTTTATAACAAAAGGTTCCCCATGGTGTGATAAATGTGGTCTTCTCCATATCTTATGGCACCATCTTAATCTGATTGTAGCCCGAAAACTCATCCATGAAAGAGAACACCTTAGAATGAGATTTATTATCGACCAACACATCA
Source organism: Vicia faba (assembly GCA_948472305.1). NCBI lineage: Eukaryota > Viridiplantae > Streptophyta > Magnoliopsida > Fabales > Fabaceae > Vicia > Vicia faba. The sequence goes on from OX451735.1 coordinate 1,357,064,149, forward strand.
ATACAAGGAAGAGGAAAATCATCTTTAGGACTTGCTCTATTCAAGTCCATATAATCCACACACATCCCGACCTTACCATCTTTTTTAGGCACGGGCACAATATTTGCAATCCACGGAGGATAATTGATGAATTTCGAGAAATTTGCATCCAACTATTTCTAAACTTCTTCTTTAATCTTTTGGGACCTCTCTGGATGAGTTCTTCAGAGCTTTTGTTTGACAGAAGAACACCCTTACTTAAGCGGCAAACGATGCACCATGATATCTGTATCTAGTCTTGACATGTCTTCATAAGACCAAGCAAAGACATCAGAATACTCTCGAAGTAGCTCAATTAATTTGGCCTTCATACTTTCTTCGAGATCTGCCCCTATTTTTATTTCTCTTCTCACTTCTTCTTTTCCAATATTCACCATCTCAATTGATTCCTTGTTCGGATGGATAACCTTTTTCCTCCTGTTTCAACAACCTTGCTAATTCTTCAGGAAGGTCACAATCCTCATATGCCTCCTCTTCATCTTGGTAGATCAGATTATTGAAGTCATAGTGAGTGGTAGCAGAGTCGTTATCAATAGAATCCATGGTGGAAGTTCATCTGTGTAAATGATATTTTGATGTTTTAGTGATAGTGTGTGAAGAAATATTGCCATTTAGAGAAAAATAAAAAGGAAATAAAGGGAACACAATATTTGAATGCATAAGCGTCCTTTATTCATGAGAAATTTTTGAAAACAAACATGGTGGCCCTACACAAATGATTCACTACGCCTTGGGAAGAGCACATGAATTATGACATGATAATAAAAGAAGATAAGAAAATTACTCCTTGGCACTTGAAACTTGGACAACATCCATAGAAGTTTAATTGTCGAGTTCTTGGCCTGCAATACTCGGACCAATCCAATCTCCAATGTTGTAGCTTACATCCTCATCATCACCAACTACATTAGTTTATCCTTCTTGAATAGTACTGGGATGGGAAAACTTCACGGGAGTAGATAGATCGGGTGCTTTGGGAGCTGCGCTATGCTGACCTAGACTAAAACCAAGACCGATTTGTTGAATTTAGGGATGACATCCAGCACCTGACCCCAACCTTCAGGGTTACCATTTTCCACCATGGCTCTGGCGTCCTTGAGATAAGACATAGACGTTTCGAGTTTCCTTTTCTGCACTGGAGGAGGATATTAACCGTATGGACAGCCTCGAAAGCTTGGAAAGGAGTCTCATGTTTCTCACCCTTAACCTCTACATAGAAAAATGATGTCAAATGACTCATAATATACTCTTCTTCACCGCACAGAGTTATCACTTTTCCATCTGCATGATACTTGAGTTTCTAATGAAGAGTTGAAGTGACTGCCCCTGCTTTATGAATCCATGGATGCCCTAACAAACAACAATATATCGGCTGTATAATAAAAAAAATGTAGCAGTGAAGGTGCAAGGACCAACCTTGATAGGTAATTCTACCTCTCTGAATACTGATCTTCAGGGCCCGTCAAATGCTTTTACCATCAAGTCACTAGGGCACAGCTCAAGACCAGAATAATCAATTTTCATCAGTGCTGATTTAGGTAACATATTCAAAGATGACCTGGTGTCCACCAAAACCCAGGATAAAGTAGTTCCTCTACACTCCATAGAAATATGCAGTGCCTTGTTATGGTCTCGTCCCTCAGGAGGAAGGTCAAGGTCTGTAATGCCCATACCACTTCCGGTAGATATGTTAGCATAAACATTCTCAAATTGATTGACTGTTATCTCATGTGGCACAAACGTGTTCTTCAACAACTTCATCAGAGCATTTATGTGGGGCTCTGAATAAATCAACAAAGACAAGATAGACATTTTAGAAGGGGTATGACTCGGCTGATCAATTATATTGTAATCACTTTTCCTGATAATTCACATCAATTCTTCAACTTTATCTAGAACTAAAGAGGTTTCTGGCATAGGAATTGGCTGAGCCACATTGTCTGGCGCAACCCTCGGATTACCCATCATCACATGTTGTTTGCCTTTTTCTCTTGCTAAGGCATCCACAACATCTTGTATATATGAAGGACCAAACACTCTTCTGCTTCTGGTCATTCGACCTACACCAGAGAAATTATGAACATATGCTTTATTATCGTCAGTAGATTCTTCCTCAAAAGGACGGGGATTTGTCTCTTGCTTCACCACATTGTAAAAGACATTGGCACCATAATTCCATGGGATGGCCTTGTCACTAGTATATGGTATGGGACCAAGTATTGTAATCATCAAAGGAGGTGCCCTGGATGAAGCAGGAATACGCACATGAGTGTAAGGAATTAATATCACAACAATATCTTTTTCAGTAACTTTTTGGTATCTTGGTCTTCTATCGAACTGTAGGGAACCCTCATTCATTAGAAACTAGATGCTCACTTTCAAATCATCTTAGACCTTTGGCATATCTTTACACTTGACATAATCATAAGCACATCCCGGAAAGACAGAATTGTCAAGCAAGTACCTTTTAATATATGACAACAGAGTAGTCACCCATTCTACATTCATAACCAAATTCAACAATTTACCATCATCATCAATCATATTAACAACAACCCCTCCGTGCTTAGGCATTGTGTTTTGAACAACATTCGGACCATTTGTTGGATTAAACTCAATTTCCTTGGCATCCAACAAGTTTTGTACTTTGCATTTGAATGCATGACAGTTGTCAGTAGAATGGCTAATTCCGTCATAATGGAATTCACGTCTTGTGTTAGCATCATAATTAGAAGGAAGTCTTCCATTGGGTACTATCATATTTCTTAAATTAATCAACTTCAAATCAAGTAAATGGTGGAGTGCCTCAGTAAGAGATACTGGTAAGGGATCAAACCTTCTTGGCGGCCTTTGTTGCTGATTATTAATATACTGACGGGGAGCATCTTGCTATCTTTGTTGTTGGGGAACATAATTCTGTCTCTACTGAGGAGGAACATTAATAGGAATAGAAACAACATTGACTTGTTGGTGCTGACGATCTTTTCCCCTATGAGAATATATTACACTTGCATAACCTTCCCTCTTCTTAGGATAAGCAATGAGCGAACTCTTACCACCCCCCTCATAATGAGCCACTGGAATTACCCGCTTGAATTTATCCCAACTTCAAACCTACTTCGATCCTCTCACCAACCAGAACCAATTCTGCAAATCATGTTGAAGCACTCCCTATTATATGATCATAATAAGGCCCTTCAAAGTGATCATAAACATATCAATGAGTTCCCGCTCCATGAGTGGAGGTTGAACCCTTACAGCTAATTCAACCCATTTTTGGGCGTACTCTTTAAAAGATTCCTTTGGTCCCTGTGGCGAATTATGTAGCTGAGTGCGATTAGGTGCCATATCTACATTGTATTGATAATGTTTGACAAAAGCACAAACAAGATTATTCCAGCATCGGATATGAGTTTTTTTCCAACATCATGTACCATTCCGAAGATGCCCAGATAGGTTGTCCTGGAAATAATGAATCAAAAGTCCTTGATCCTCAGTATGAACTGACATCTTCCTGAAATAAGCAGTTGCATGAGTAACAGGACAAGATGAACCGTTGTAATTTTTAAATACTGGAGGCTTTAATTTAGGGGGAACCTTCACCCCAGATACCAGCCCAAGACCATTTGCATCCATACCAAGGACTCCTTGTCCTTCCACGGCCTTCAATCGCTCTTCTAGTAGCCGATATCTAATGTCTTCCATTTGAACTCCTGGCTCAAAATGCCTCATAGAAAACTGATCTTCATCTTGATCAAAGTCATAATCCTATTCTTGATATTCCTTACACCCTGATTGTCTCTTTAGTTACCCACATGGCGAGGTCCCAGAGATGATGGAAACTTCCCCTTGTTACCGATATGCACAAAAGGATTTCCAGGTGGCCCATGAAGATTCATAAAAGGTTGGTCATGTGCCTCCCCTTATCCGACAGAAATGTCTTGATAAAGCCCTTGATTTCTAGTATCCACCTAGTTACGGTGTTTATTGTTAATGAGAGCAGCCAACTCGTCCTGTCGATGGTTCACATTAGTAATGACCTCCATGAATTGAGTTATCTTAGTGGCCATCTGGGCCCTCATTTCAGCGAGTTCGGTCTGGATCTGTTCCATCGGTCTTGGCAAGTTGGTCCTGGTTGAGTATCAGTGAGTTGTCGTCTTGAACTCTGGATAAGAAAGGAAGAATCAGTCATAAGAATACCATCCTGAGACAACCTATCATGTATGATATGTTTTGTCATTTCTGGGTATTCAAGAGATTTTCCTACCATCAGGAATATCTAACAAGCATGATAAAATAAGAAAAATAAATTAACAAATAATAAAAAGAGAAATGATAAAGTTGTTTTTCTTCCTTTTTTATAACGATAGTACTCAACATCAAATGAGTACATACAAAATAAACCAAAATACAAAATAAAATAAAAACAACCCCATCCAACAAGTTTGGTCGTGATTGAAAAACATCAATGTACTTGATCCCTAATTTATGTGTAGTACAATGGTCCTCCTTGCCGGAAGTATTCTTCACTCCACTCTTTGGTTTCTTTGAACAATTTCTTTGTCTCCTCATGATATCGTCCACGAGCAAAACGTTTGATCACCATATCTTTTTGGAATAGCTGGCCTTCTAAATACTGACACTGCTCGAGAAAGCGATCACATTCTTTGCATTCTGGGAAAGGGATATGCATGGGCGTAATTTCCACCTTCTCTATCTGGTATCCGAGCTTAGCATTTTCTTCCACCACACGAGTCATCTCCTCTTCGCATTTCTGGTCTTGCAACCTGACTTTGTTGAGTTTCCTTTCTAGTTATTTAACCTTCTTGCTATAACGTGCTTTTAACTTTATTTCTGCTATTTGGAGACTCTTGATCTTTTGTTGACTCTTCAATAGTGCATCATCCTAAAGATTAGTTTTTCCAAAATTCTCAATCCTTAACCTCTTTGTCTGCTCAAACGATCCCTGAATCTCTAGTAGACGATCCTTCTCCCAGTTTTCTTGCAAAATTCTTTTCTTTTCTTGTAAAGCAAAGGAAAATTCAATGTTTTTATCTTCCAGATTTTCTTGTAACTTAATATTCTCAGCTTTGGCGTTTTTGAGGCATGTCATTGATACAAATTCGAATTCTCCTGGAACGCATTTCATAGAAGACGCCTTAGCATGGAAAAGATGATCAATCCCCCTTTCAAATGATGGGAAATTATTCATAAATGGATCATACACGGGCTATGGGTACAACGGTTCCTCCCTCTTATAAGGTAATAACAACACCTTCACCTGATTCTAAATCCAATTTGAATAGGCATCAAGAGCCACACCTCCACTTCTATCAAAGGATTGCTTTCCTTTTCGATGAATGTGTTTCCAGGAAACCTTTACTCTTTCGAACATAGCATCATTTCCTTCTTTGTCGAAATAAACGGTTTCCCTTACCTCCCGCTCAGTAGGTCCACTTGTCATTACGAACCCAAATTGGCCGCGCACCAAAGTGGGATTTTAGTTTATACAACCGTTTGTTCCCATGTGTGGAAAATTAGGAAATTCTCCATAACTCGTAATGAACTCCTTTAGAATTCCCATGTTGTGCCATAAAATATCATAGGAAGTGAGTCCCGTGATCCGTGGGGTCCAAAGAGATGCCTCAACATTGTCAATAAACGACCTCTTATAGGCACGTGCATAATAAACTACTTGTAGAGTAAAGTTGTGCCACATACAACGTCCCCTTCTTACCATGTCGAGAATGAATAGTATAATAAGTATCAGCTAATGAGGTTGGTATCAGATTATCATTCATAAAGACACAAATTGCTACTAAATCTACCAACTTTTCAGTAATAGGTAAGTGGACTAAACCATAAATCAACACGTCCAGTAATGCATTAAAAGCTATCCAATTCCCTTCTTCTACAAACCTTTTGGGTTTGTTTATGAGATAATCCCGCAAAATACCCTGCATGTCACATTTCTTGATCCAATTGCCTTCCACTTCTCCAATTGTCAACTAAAGAGCCTTAGTGATAGCTATGTATTTGGGGGTTTCTGGTACTTGAGCAAAAAAAATATTATTTGTAATCTTCATGTCAAGAATATATGCATACTCTTCGAGAGTTGGTGCTAGTTGGTAATCTTGAAAGGTAAAACATCATAGTTGTGGATCGTAGAACTGAAGGTTCACTCTCAAAACCCATTCCTCGTAATAATCATTCACTAGTGGCAATAAGTTCCCATATCTCTTTCTGAAGATGTTTTCATTCGAACCATTTACAAGAGCTCACAATTTTCCCAATCGACCACCAAAAAACACGAATTGATAGACAACCTTCTTTCTAAGGGTTTATGCACTTGTGCCCATGTTTTTATTCATCCTTGATGCTAGTGACATCTTCTAAATACCCTGGAAATTACATTCATATGTGAATTAGACACACACACACACACACACACACACACACACACACACACACACACACACACACACACACACACACACACACACACATATATATATATATATATATATATATATATATATATATATATATATATATATATATATATATATATATATATATATATATATATTTGTGTTTCTTTTGAAAAATAAATATACCATGATGCGATGCATACATATGGGAATTGAGGTATCTGTTGTGCTGTTTAGAATATGCTGGGAAAACCAAAGTCCAAGGTCTGAAACTCTTTAAAATGAACTATCTTATTTAAAACCCAAGTCACCAACAAAAACGAGTCACCAACGGTACCTGTACATGTAAGGATCAAAATTCCCTTCCCGCTCACAGGTGTAAACTAGGCCAGGGTAAGGCAAGGGTAACTCAGACTCATGGGTACGCCTGAAGCCACTATCATTGAAACACCTATGTTAAATGATAGCACCCCATTTGTAATCTTATCTGAGCATGGACGCCATGACCGCACTAGCAAACCAAAGTCGACTAGCCGTTAATGTTCCACTCTATTCCTAAGGTTTCTATGGTTGTCACTTGGCCTGGGTATTGGGCCTTTTACCTCTTGTAACACCCACCCTTCATGATAGCAGAGCCAGCACAACAGTTGACCAAATATGGAAAACGATAAAATGCAATGCAAGCATATTCTCAAATAAACATGTACAAAATGAACAAGCTATAAAGCATAAAAATAAACACCCAAGGAAAAGAAAACAAGAGCTAGGATCGACTCTGGGATGGACCAACAATAGGTAAACAGTCCCCACTGAAGTCGCCAACTGAAACAACCGGCCGAACCATCATCAGATAACCATATCAATGAAGTTGCCACCGAACGTCTTTTATCCGCCGAAGGGAAAGGTAAACATCGAGAAAACATAAGAAGGGGTAAATCACGGTCTTCTGACTGAGAGATTGGGTAAGGGAGTTTGTTACATGAGGGGAAGGTATTAGCACCCGACACACCTGTAGTACTCTATGGTATCCACTCTTGTTGTTCTAATCAAAAGGGTGTGTAAGAATCTATATCCAAGTTGTACATGGAATGCATGCGAAGAAAAGGAAAAGAAAGTGTGAGAAAAAGAAAGAGATTTTTATAAAGATATGTTTGATTAGGTCCCATAAAAGCCTCTGACTACGTATCCCTTTCAAGGAATCATAGCAACCGTAGTTCGGCTCATATGTTGTGGTTGGTTTGTGTTTTTTAGTTAAAAAGACAAAAGCGATAAACAACATGGCAAAACATTCAGTAAAATGAAAAAACATGAACAACGATGATGAAACATCAAAACAAAAACAACAAGACATCACATGGCAACACAAACTCAGATAAGATGATAAAACATCACACCTAACAATGATAATAAAAATCGAAGTAGAATAACAAACATATGTGATGACGAAGCACCAGCAAAAAGGTAACAAAATATCATTGCAAAAATGACAACACATTACAATTTAGATGATAAAACATCACACCTAACAGTGATATTGAGAATCAAAGTAGGATAATAAACATATGCGATAGCTAAACATCGGCACATAGATAGTAAAATATCATGGCAAGAATGGCAATACATTATAATTTAGATGATAAAATAACACACCAAACAATGATATTGAAGATCAAAGTAGGATAAAAAACATATGTGATGATGAAACATCGACACAAAGATAGCAAAATATCATGGCAAGAACGGAAAAATATCACAATTTAAAAAGGTTTAAAACAAAGCCCAGAGGCGCACAAACAATTAATATTGGTTTGTATTTTTTACTTTGAAGAAGGATTTAAGTTCATTAGAGATGTTTTATGATTTACAAAGAAAAAGAAAGGAAAAAATTTTGTATTAAAATGCAATATGCAAAGAAAAGAAAACATCTAAGGGAGATTGTCCTAATCTCTAGCCCTAGTTTTATTATACAGTGATTGACCCTAAGGTTGAGTATGAAAAAGGGAATCTCTATCCTATGTTAGCATGCATGGATTCCTACCCTAATGTCTAGCTCAACAACTAGCCTAAACGAGCGATCCTAAGGGAACATGGCGAATAAGATGTCACAAGTCTTGTGATAGAAATCAAGCAAATAGATGATAACATTTGGGCCAGCCAAAAGCTTGGGCATCACTCGAATATCAAACGCCTACAGGGCGCAGGCCGAGTAATAGGAGGGAAGGGTAAGTGAGGAATGAACATGGTTAGGGGTGTATCCCATCATATAAGTCAGTAGCAATCCAATATCTAAAGATCACCTCCAAATGCTATAAGTCATACAAGAAAAGTTACACATACACCCTATAAAGGGGAGTATTGAAATGGAGCAAACAAAACAAGTTTATATTGAGCAAGCCTGGATTTAAACAAAGGAGGCATGATTTGAGAATCATGGAATGTGTGACTTGTATAATAGGTTATCTCAATATGGGACTCAAGAGTAACAAAGTAGAAGTTGAGACTTCTTACATGGACAAACCCACTTAATTGATGAACAAAATCATCTAAAAGGAAGGTAAAGGCATTCTATCTTAGATAAAATAAATTTGATAAAGACCAAATGAAAGTAATGAAACATCTTATTTGTCCTTGGGTGATGATAAAACCCTCATAAGATACTAGTCACAAATTTAAAACCTTAGGAGGTGTTAACATGGTAACATACCTAAGTATCATGACATTGAAGAAATGTTGTCCCTTAAGTTATAAAAAAAGACCAAGATGGTTTTAAACTCAATGTACTTAGACTTTATTGGTAGAAACCAAAGTCAAGGAACAATTTTGGGACATGTTTCACAATCACAAGAAATAAACATCAGCAACTAAAAATTCAAAGTCCAAATGCAAGGGGTAAATGTAGCTCCTATTGTGTCATCATGATGAATTAGAAATTGAACACTAACCAAATGGATCATAGGAGCATAGAGACTAGAGATGATGAGAGAATTAAAAATCAAATTTTAAACATTAAGAAGTGTGGGACTTAAAGTCCTTTCAAGCCAACAAACACAAATTAGGTCAAAACTAAGGAAATGTGGCTCCTATCTTGTCACCATGTTGAATGAGAAATGAAATGCAATCAAGGATCAAATGAGCTTTTATGATAATTAGCAAACCTTAAAAAGTCAGAATCATAAAAGATTCAAATTAAAATGGATCCAAAATGAAACATAAAAAGTGGTGCACAAAAACTACTTCTTAAACCCTGGTCAGAAGTAAACAAGAATAAGCAAGTTATGAGATCTCCAATGGTTCTTTAATGAACTCAAACCCCTAAAACAATAATGAGGATGATAAAAAAGAAAGTGTTTGATCCCTTATGGGTTGCACAAGTGCATTCCCTCTACTTCGAATTCAAAAGAGCCATACAAGTATATATGAGAAATATTATTGAGTCAAAAATAGAAACAAGATTTGTAAAAATAAGACAAAAATATTTCAAGGTTCACAAGAAATTAATAGGTTAGAAACATCAAGCTCAATACAAAACTAGAAAGGTTTAGGTTGAAAATTTAATCAAACAAGTTAGTCTAGCATAAATAAGCCTCTAATTGGAAACCCTAGCCTGATAAATTAGGGGAAAATATCAAATCAACTCCTAAAATTAAAAAAAAACAAATATAAGGCCCTAATGTATCATACTATCCCAACCTAAACAGAAATTGACTTAGAAGTCAAAGGATATTTATTAATAAACCCTAACTTATGACCTAAGCAAGCAAAAGTTAACAAAAGTAACAATTGATGTCAAATTTTTCAAAAGAGGTGTAGAACACAAAATAAATTTGAAATAAAATTCACAGGACTAGAAAATGGCCTAAAGGAATCAGAGGATATTTTTCTTGATTTTAAGAATTGAAAGAAAAAGGAAATTAAATCAAAATATGACATACTCTAATTAAAAAATCTAGGTAATTTCTATATTTTCCTTAATTAACTAAAAATATTAAGATTGTAATATAAAATTTAGAAATCACTTGTATGTCAATAAAATGAATCAATGAAATTCAGAAACTCAAAATGGACTAATTAAAGTGCCCAAAGTATTTTTGGTATAATTTTTGTACAAAGAAAAAGTCAGAAACAAAAATTAATAAAGAAATCTATGCTAAAAATTAATTAATTAATTTACGAATTGTGTATGCCAACCAAAAGATTTTTAAAACTTCCATAAAAATTATGATCAAATACTAGAGATTTAAATCTACCAATGATATTTTTTTCGTAATTTTTGAAAATATTTTGATAAGAAAATAAAATCTAAGAAAAACAATTAAATGAAATAATATAAAGTTTGCATTAAAAAAACAAGTCAACCAATCGGATCCAGCCACGCAGTCATCTTCTTCCTCAAGACAAACCCTATAACGTGTATTCACAGTTTAAAACAACCAAAATTCCAGATCTTCATTCTTGTTCAAATCTCAACCAAATAATGCGATTCAAAGCGCATTTTAAAGACTGGGAAATAAGCTACAACGTGATACTCATAGATTTCAAGATCATCAACAATGGAGTAGGAAATCACAGCCAGAAAATCATGAAAACACAAAAATGCCAAAAACTCAGAAGTTTAGAATAAGCTTTTCAGTTTGAAATCAAGCCAAAATATACATCACGTATAGTACCTGGCCAACTATGAACATGCATATAAGCTTAGAATCATTGGAAACGAGCTAGATTATGAGGATTTTAGATCTGAGTTTTACCTTTTGTGTCAAGAAATAAACTCAACAAGTGCCTTTGAGACGTTGAGAAAGCCTTATATCCTTACTCTGTAGCTCCAAGGAAGTAGAAACGAGAAAGAAAATGGCTCTGTAATGAGAGGAAATGATGAACGCAAAACTCACTTTCTTTGAGAGAGAGAGAAAAAAACTCAGATCCTGTTTTCTTTTATCAAATGAGGCATGCCCTAGAGAGAGTGAGGGTGTGTCCTTTTATAGAGTGTATAATAAGGGCAGAAGGGCCTTTGGTGGCCAGCAAAAACATTAGAACTAAAGAAAAATAAAAAAATTGAAAAGAGAGACTGAAGTTGAGTGATACGTTTTGTGTTGATAGAGCATGAGTTGAGCTGCGTTTTGATGCCCTCTATATGAGTACAAAATGAGTGAACCACTGAGGGACAATGAGATGGCACAGTTAGTACACGAGGGTGAAATTTTGAAAAATGAAAAGATTGTCAAAAATGGTAATACATGATGGAATGGATATGTCTCTTGTGTGACTTGATTTGGCTTCTTTTGAAAGAAAAAATGGGATATATCTCGTGAAAAGCATGCGCTAAAGTGGTCTACATTAAAGCTAAGCAATATGCACTGTATTCTAAATTTTCCAAGTATGTACACAAGTTCCAGACAGTCAACTTAATGGTCAGGCCTTTTGAAATTGACTAGTGCGTTTTTTGATCTAAGGAGGCCTCTTGAATGATCATTCAATGAGGATCAACATGGTGCTTTGAATTTTGGAAAATGAAGCTTGCATCATAAAGAAATCATGGCTTAAAGTTGATAAAAAATGTAGCTTGGCTTCTGCAGTCTGTACGCGTGCATGGGCATGCATGGCAAGTGTGTCGTGAAGGTTTGAGTGAGAAACTTCCTAAGGTCACATCTCTCTCAATCCTTGGCCAAAATGAATAATCCAAAGCTTGATGATCAGGTCTCATGGAAAACTATAAGATGTTCTTGTTAGAATTACAAATTGAAATTGGAGCAAAAAGAAATAAGCTCACACAATTGGCACACCTAGTGTTTGTTAAAATGCATGTCTAGCTTGCCCTTGAGAAGGCAACTTGACACCTCTTGTGGCCAGAACTTCCAACTTGATTTTCTCCCAAATCATTCATTTTTGAGCTTTTCACACACAAATACAAACTTTTAGGATTTTTCAAGAGCTTTCTGAATATGTATCATGTTCTTCAAACAATGTATCCAAACTCAAGTTATGATTGGACAAAGTTATGTACTATGAACACTTAGAAATTACAAAAAAAAAATCAAATAACTTCATGAATAAGAAAAACCCTAAATTATTCAATTCCCTTGATTCCATAGTGAAATTAGCCATGAAATATGAAATGAGAATGTTTGAATTGAGGGTTAACCAAAAGTCTACTTGGTCAACTCCTGACTTTGTTGACTTTTGGTCCAAATAACCATTTTGCCCATTTTGATCAATTGAACCATTTCCAATCCAAATTGAACCTTATTATTTTATTGAAATATGCTTAGTAACAGGTAGTGAAGCATGGAAACAAGTTTGGGTAAAAAAGCCAGAGAAATCCTCATTAAATCCAAAACCCTAGTTTTTGCATCTTGTGTTAGGAGATAGTTGATCAAGCTTCAAAACCCTAATTCCACTAGACATGTTGAGAGATCTCTTAAGCAAAGTTGATTAAAATGATAATGAGAAGATTATGCTTCAAAAATTTGCTCATATAAGCATCAAGTACTTCAATTGTATAAAACCCTAATTTTGACTGATGATTCAAGAAAATGTGATTCAATTAAAAATAACAACACAATCTTCAACCTTTTGATGATCCAATGAGATGGATAAAAATATATTGAGACATGAGAGACCCTTGTGACTTGAGAAATCATAATTTTGAGAGAATGAGCCCCCTTTCTTGCATAAGTTATCAATACCATCAACCAATACAGCTTGTAGACAGCTTGAGAACCAAAGTACCTTGATCCCATCAAAATGAACGAATGTAGTGCAATATGATGTTTATGATGAAACATAATATTGAATCAAGAGGGTAAATTTTGGGGTGCAACACACATTCCTATCATAATTCTAAATCAACATGTCAAGATATGTGATGTAACATCAGGACACAATAATTTACTCCCCCTTTTTAGCCAAAATATTAAGTAAAAGAAATAGAGTAAATGTACACAACCAAGGGAACCACAGAGCACATTAGAGTATATTGAACACAATCAATACAACAAATGGAAACAAATATATTGCCTACCAACAATATCACAGATGGAAACAAAAAAAGAACCGTTCACACTTAAGGGTGCTACACAACTTCAAATGAAAGCAAACAAAGAACCATTAATCATGATCACTAGGTGGAAAGAAACAAATGGAAACACAACCTCTTGGCCAGCTTCAGGTGGTAATCCACCTCTTCCCTCTCTCAAAGAGCTCCTTCCCCTATCAAAGAGCTTCCTGCATTCCTTGGGGTTGTAGCCATTCCCACTGTCTTATAGAATACCTCCCTTCCATCCCTTCTAAGCAGCAATTTGTCCAGGCATGTCACGCATCATAATATAGAGGAAAGATTCAATATTAGTTGTATTTCTCAATTTATGTAATTTTTATAATTCCTTAATAGCACAAGTTTCAATCTCACTGACTTTTTATAATAACAAGTTATTCCTTGTTGTCCATATGCTCTAGAGTCTCTTCCTTCTGTTTAAGAATATTTTTGATCAGTTGCTTACAACTACCAAGGTCCTTGTCGACATAAATCTGACACTTATTGCACTTCCTCGCAAATTTGTTACAGTCAACAAATAGTAACCTTCCCTTAGCATCTTCTTTGCCATTGAATGTCCATTGGCACAGGTACCAAATGAACCTTCATGGATCTCATGCATTAACATGTCTTCTTCGTGTCTATCCACGCATCTGAGCAAGACCATGTCAAAATTCCTTTTGTACAAAACATCTTCATTAAGGAATAAACTAACTGCCAACCTTCTCAATGTCTTCATATCTTTGTTTTCTACAACAAGTGGGTATTCTTGAGTCTAAAGGAAGTGCTTGTTCTTATAATACCAAGGTTTGTCATCTGATGTCACCTCTGCAGCAAATACATGAGACAGCCTTTCAAGGCGCTTGATTGTAATCTAAGGTACATCATTCCAAGAGTTCACCTGGTACATGAAAGACAATGTGGCTAAGGCATCTGTCATCTGATTCTTGTCTTGTGGAATATGATGGAATTCAACTTTATTGAAATAAATCAATAACCTTCTTTCATAATCTTTGTAGGGAATCAAGCCAGGGTGACGAGTCTCCCATTCTCCTTTAATCTAGTTTATCACTAAAGTTGAATCACCATATACATCAAGAATCTTAATCTTGAGATCTATGGCTTCTTCCAGACCCATGATACATACTTCATATTTTTCCATGTTATTGGTGTAATCAAATTTCAACCTTGTAGTAAAAGGGATATGAGACCCATGAGGAGTGAAAATCACATCATTGACTCCTTTACCATAAGCATTCACGGCTTCATCAAATACCATACCCCATTGGGATTAAGGATTTGGACCTTCCTTAGGCAAGGGTTCATCAAAATATTTAAATTTCAAATACATCACATTTCATAAAGAAAATCATACTTAACAGACTAATAATCATCAACCATCTAGTGAGCAAGGTACTCAACTAACACACAGCTTTTAATAGCCTTCTGGGTATGGTATTCAATGTCATATTCAAACAACAACATCTTCCAATGAGCAATTCTTCCAGTAAGAGCAGGATTTTCAAAAATATGCTTAATTGGTATGATTCAACATATACTGCCGCAGACGCTTCACAACCCAGGCTAAAGCAACACACGTTTTTTCTATCATAGAATATTGTGACTCACAGTAAGTGAACTTCTTGCTTAAATAATAAATTGCATACCCTTTTCTTCCTGTTTAATCTTGTTGTCCTAAAATACAACCCATGGAGCTATCCAACACAGTTAGATACATAATCAATGGTCTTCCTTCAACAGGAGGGAGAAAAATAGGAGGTTCAGGCATATATTCTTTAATTCTTTTAAAAGCATTATGGAAATCATTTGTTCATACACAACCTTGATCTTTCTTTAATGCTTGAAGACCGGCTTACAAGTGGCAGTCATGTGAGTAATAAACTTGGAGATATAATTCAATCGTCCAAGGAAGCCCCTAACTAGATTTGTAGTTATTGGTGCAGGAATATCTTGAATTTCCCTAACTTTATCAGGATCAACCTCAATTCCTTTCTGGATGACAATGAAACCTAACAACTTTCTGTAACGAACACCAAAAGTACACTTATTTGGATTCAAGCGGAGGTGATACTTCCTCAAACGCTGAAATAACTTCAACAAGTCTTCTAAATTCCCTTCCTTAGTCTGAGATTTGGCGATCGTATCACCAACATATACCTCGATTTCCTTATACATCAGATCATGGAATAGGGTTGTCATAGCCCTCTGGTACGTTGCACCAGCGTTCTTCAACCAGAAAGGACATCACTCTATAACAGAAGTTTCCCCAGGGTGTGATAAATGTTTTTTTTCATGTCCTCATGAGCCATCTTAATTTATTTATATCCGGAAAATCCTTCTATGAATGAGCTCACTTTGAATTTTGTTGTGCTATCTACCAACATATCAATATATGGAAAAGAGAAATCATCTTTTGGACTAGCTTTATTCATATTTCTATATTCAATGCACATGCGGACATTTCCATAATTTTTTGGAACTTGAACAATATTGGTAATCCATTAAGGATACACTGATGTCACAAGAAAATAAGCATCAGTTTGTTTCAGAACCTCCTCTTTGATCTACACTGCCATGTCAGGATGGGTTTTTCTTAACTTCTATTTGATAGGTGCACATTCAGGCTTCAACGGTAGGAGATGCTCCACAATATCAGTATCCAACCTAGACATGTCTTGATAAGACCAAGAAAAGATGTTAACATATTCCTTTTGAAACAACCAGCTGAAAATCATCAAACAATGAAGTAGCAACCGAACGTGTTTTATCCCACATGAAAGGAAAGGTAAACATCGAGAAAACCTGAGAAGGGATAAGTCACGGTCCTACGACCGAGAGATCGGGTTAGGGAGTTTGTTAGGAAAGGGGAAGGTATTAGTACTCTACGGTATCCACTCTTGCTATATATCTTATAGGTGTGTTTAATCTCTGCTTACTGTTTACTACTGAGGAATAATGCATGCGAAAGAAATGAGAAAAGAATGTAGGGAAAATAAAGTTGTACTCGCATGGGCCCTACCCCAATGCCTACATATCCTTTTTTAGGAATCAGAGTTACAGTAGTTTGGCTCACATGTTTTTGTTTGTTTTGTATTTTTTATGAACAATGTTAATTTGGCCTTCTGCCGCAGGTCGACCTTTAGAGACTCACGCGTGGGCACATAACTAAATTAATCATGTTCTTACTTGAAAATGGTTTTAAGTTACACCCTCAAGGCAAGATGCCACATTTGATTGGTTTGTTTTTTGTTACCTTGAAAAAGGGTTTAAGTGTGATTAGCATGTTTTATGATTTGCTAATATAAGGAAGTTTTAGTTTTAAATGCAAGGATGCAAAATGGAAGAAAAGAGTCTAAGGGAGACTAGCCTATTTCTAAACCTAATGTTATCATACAATGGATGCCCTACATCAAGGATGAAAGG
The DNA here is from genome assembly GCA_948472305.1 of Vicia faba. NCBI lineage: Eukaryota > Viridiplantae > Streptophyta > Magnoliopsida > Fabales > Fabaceae > Vicia > Vicia faba. Next base: position 1,357,081,093 of record OX451735.1, read on the forward strand.
GAAATCTCTACTTAATGTTAGCATGCATGGATTGCAACCTAAGGTCTAACTTGCATCCGAAATGAGCATGCGCATCCTAAGGGAATATGGTATGTACAATGATAAAACAAACAAGCTCGAAAGAGAACACAAGTAAAATAGTAAGGAAAAGAAGCGAAATGCTTTAGTCAAGGGGAGCGGATCACCCGAGACAAATAAGCGGGAGTAGGATATAAAACAAAAATGTGATGTCCAAAGCGACTGAGCACCTAACCAAGATATAGGAGACTGAGGTAGGCGACAAAAGGAAATATGAACGATCATGGAGTATCAGCATCGGCCAATTCAACTCTTGACAAAGCGTGGGGGTTCAATTTTGAAACCCTTCCCCACTTGACGACTCGTTACACATGAGCAGGCACAACTCCAAAGCATTGTGGTGCGTCATGAGCTAGGGATGACACAGACGAAATTGCGGGGGTTGATCGTGAACCCTCCCTGCTCGCCTCTTTTTGAGGACTTATCACCTGCACATATGCGGGCACAAATATAAGAACACGTGCAGAATACCTACTTTAAAGATAGGGTTTTAAAAAAACACATATAGCACACAAAATGCACATAATGCGGAATTGCCCTAAACGGGTCTTTAAATAAACCAGAGGGATTTCTGACATGATCAACAAAGAGATCCCCGTCATACATCTCTAACCTACTTCTCATGGCATCAGAAAGCAGTAAAGCCCTACTTCTCATGATATCAAGAAAAGCAGTAAAGAAATGCAGTAAAGAAATGCAGTAAAGTGCTAAGAAATATACAAGTAGTAGCGGCGACTACCACAAGCAAATCGTTGAAAGCTGGCGAAATCACTGGAGAAGCAGGGAGTACGTGTCGAGAAAGCTTCACCAAGAAACAAAAAAAGTCAGAAACATTATCCAACTAAGATAAAAGCAAACGCGTGTTGCGAATGCAACGCGTAATCAGAAGTTCCAGCACCAAGAATCATAAAATATCACATGCATCGAAACAACATATAATATGATATGAATTTCTCAGGACAATGAGAAATAAGGAGTGTCTCATCAGAAGCGAGCATAAACCATATGCTTCGATCACATAATAACTTGTTATGTTACATGATCAATAGCATAAAAAATTTACCTTGCACAATGAACAAAATCGTCAAAAATAGCAAGGCGAAGCGGTATGAAGATATGGATAAAAACTAAAAGAAAAAAGCATTACTCTTTATTAGTTTTTTAAATAAGGAAAATTCTACAAAATTAAAGAATTAATTTCTAAAATCAATTAAGAAAACTAGCAAATTTTATTAATTTTATAATTTTCTGATCATAACAAAAAAAAGAAAAAATTGAAACAATTAATGAAATTGAAAGAAGGACATAGATAAACCCAAGGCGTGTAAACTAAATCCAATGATACATTGTAGTAAGCAGTTCTAGGTGCAAGGCCCAAGCTGGCTAAGGTCCAAGGCAGTTTTTTGTTATGTTTTATTTTCATTCACCAAAAACACAGGGATAGGCCTCTGGTAGCAATTCAGTCCCAATAATGACTCTGAGTGCAAGGCCTAATGCAGGAAGAGCCCATGAGGACTATTTTTTGTTATTCTACAATTCAGATTCTAAATAAAGAGTAACGGGCCTAGAGGGTGTATTGTGCAATTGTGGCCCAATGAGGTTACTAGAATCATAATTTTGTATCAAAATAAAAATGTTAAAATAGAAAAAGAATTGAAATAGGAATAAGGTTTAGAATCGCATGGTTGTTCAGCTTTCAAACACTGACTTCTTCATAACATAGACAATGTGACAGCGAATCTCTCACTGTACTCTCCTTCTTCTTCGATGAAAAACCGACATTGTAAAATCACATATCTCCGATCCAAACCAGGTGGCTCAACCTTTCGTCTCACCGATTCGATGCCTCTACGAGACCTCCATCTCAAACTAGTTCGTTCTCGCTCCAATACTGTCACATATCATTCTCTCTTATCTCTTCATCACAAACTCACCACACTCTCGCTTCGGTTTCTCGATTCACAGAAAGAATGTAAAGGATAAAGAGATTGAGAAGAAGATCGACTTACCTACTGGAGAACTCAAGTGGTTCTTGTTCAACGAAGAAAATGATGATATACCGATGTGAATTCCAAGTAATAGACTTAACCTTGTGCCTTCTTTATTACGTGATTTATCCTCTGTTTACGAATCTTTTGTGTTTTCCTTTTTCAGTTGTTGTTGATCTGTGATGTTGATTGAGCATTGATGATGATATGAAGAAGAAAGTTGAAGACACACGTGTGATGCATTATATCGGAGTTGAATCGTGATGATGAAGTTATGATTCCAGAAGAGGAAAGAAAGTTATTGCTCTGGTTTTCTGTTGCAGATTGAATTTACTGAACATTGATGATCAAGATGATGCATGAATATTGTTTGCTGCATGTGAAGTTTGGGAAATCTGTGAAGCTTACAATGGTGTGAAGATGAAAAAGAGAGTTTTGAGAGAAGATTTTCAGAGTTTGGTCGTGAAATCTGAAGAATGTGGTTGAAGGTTGAAGAGGGATAAGATGAAGGTGATTCAAGGTGAGATATATAGAATTGAAAGGGTGCATTTTCTATGGTTCTTCTGTGTGTTTTTCTGGTGAGATCCATCCCTATATCAATTTGTTATATTTTTCTGTTATATATCATGAACTCTTCTCCCTATCTTTTTCTGTTTTTCAATCCGTTATACCTCTTTTTGGAAGTTGGTTAGAGTGATTAGAAGATAGTGGAATATGTTAGAGAGTTTTTGAAGTATGTTAGCCCTGTTTTGAAAAACCGTTGGAGGTTAATTTCAGTTTTTTCTATTTTGACAATTAGTTAGAGGCTTGAGAAGGTTCTATTATTTCTTGCTGAGCTGTTTATTAGGGAAATCAAGAGAGTTTGATGGCAAGACTGAGGTGTTAAAATGTTGTTTTGAAACTGGAAAATTGGAGGGAGGGTTTATGCAGTTAGCTAACTAATATAGTGAATCGATTTTTGATTTCTAACAGTCACAAAGTTGGTTGGACTGGAAAAAGTTGTGCGGTTAGGCTAGTTACAGGATTATTATGCTCAGTTTTTTTGTTAACCGTTAGATGAGAAGTTAATTGAGGTGAGTTGTCAAGTTGGTTAGAAAACTTTTATTTCAACATGCCAGAATGGAAATTTTTTATGGAGTTTTAATCAATAGGTCAACAATTTTATAAACACTCGTCTTAATGATTTTCAACTGATCATCAACATCCTTTTCCAACATATTTCCACTAGTCTTCCTTCTACCTTCTTAGGTTTAGAACTAGCTTCAACGGTCTTCTTACCAGAATCAATACCCCCTTGAAAGGTAGGAGCAAATACACGACCACTACAGGTCACCTGACTGGCCTCAGCAATATTTTCAACATGAGGTAAAGGCTGAATTGGAACTTCCATTCCGTCTTCCAGAATAGTTGCATTATACTTGTAAGGTATAGCGCTATCAGACTCATAAGGAACATGACCAAATAAGCAGATAACCATGGGAGTTATTGCAGGCTTACTACGGTATCTAATTTCCTCGGTAGTGGGAATAGTAAAGTGTGGTACAATGACATTCACCTCAACCTCTTCAGCATATTCAATAGGTATTTCATAAGGAATTACAAAATCATTATCATAAATCACACCTTCATCAGCAGACTCAAACTCATCAGAAGATACAAATTTATCAGAAGACTTAAACTCATCAGAAGACATAAACTCAACATCATGGTTTTGAATCATATTAACCTTTTCATACTCAGCTCTTGGTCACATTATATGGATAAGGCATTCATCCATCATCTAATGGAGATCACTTATCACTTTACATCCATGAATATTTATACTATAGACTATGTAACCTACATGATCATGTGTGTAGCAACTGAATTAACAAAGATCAACATTCATTTGCACCAAATTACCTCTTACCAGGTTTATATAAAAAAATTTAAACTCTCAGGACATCCAGAAACCATGTTCGTAGCATTCCATGAAGATGTGAAAAACACAAGAAGGGGGGGTTGAATTGTAAAACTTAAAACAAATGGCTTGACAACACAGTATTTTTATCCTGGTTTGTTTGATCTCAAACTACTCCAGTCCACCCGTCAAGGTCATTTCGCCTCTCTCCAACGAGGTCTTAATTCACTATTCTCAAAGAATTACAACAACTACTTTAACAACTGTTAAAGTCTTCTTGAGTACAACCACAATCCGGTTAATCTCAAGGAACTTCTTTTACAAATGAAATGAACAAGTGTATTTTTGTTTTCTTACAAAACTGTATACCACAACTATGATAATTAAACTAAAATAAGCTTGGAATAGTATGACTTTACTTAAGCTTTGAATATGCGTGGTTTGGATAGCTTAGCAAAATTGAGTGCGTACGTACGTGCTTCTTTTCACAAGCAGTCCTGTTTATATAGACAAGCAAGGATACGTTGTCCATAAAGCAGGTTTAATGATAATAATTCACTTTCCTTTTGTATAAGATCTTTGTCTGAAGAAAGTCGTTATCATTTAATTCTGTCTTGAATAATCAGTAACGCTTCAGAGTCTTCTTTGCTGTATCTGCTGATAACGCTTCAGAGTGTTGATGACTTGGTAAAGATGTATTTGATCAGAGTCAGAGTGTATTTTTTTAGGCGCAAATTCTGGTCATCAACCTTTCAGTGGTCTGGTGGTTTCAGCGTGTAACATAGGTTACTGATCTTCTGATGCTTATTCCATTCCGATGCTGATTCCATTCTGATGCTGATTCCATCAGAACTTCTGCATATACAAAGCATAATTTTAAGGAGAATAATTGTTCTTTTTATATATATTTTAGAAATAATATTATTCTTTGTATTTTGTTATCATCAAAACTTTAATCGAGGGTTGTAGAATCAAACTATGTTCTAACAATCTCCCCCTTTTTGATGATGACAAAAACAAGATTTTTTCAATAAAGAATAAATAACAAAAGGTATAGAGTTAAGTAGAATAACTACCCTTGAGTTGATTGCTTCCTTTTAATTCCATGATTCTTTGAGCATCAGAATCTTACTGTATCTTTCAACCGAGTTTTGTACCTGTTCAAGCTTTTTAGAATAGAGAATTTAAGTAGATTAGAATGTTTGAGACTTATGTCTCAGTAATCCGTTATTGAAAATATCATTTTCTTTCTCCCCCTTTTTTTCAGTTATCAAAAAGAACAAATAATCAGAGTCAAAATGTGTTGATATTAAAAACAGAATCAATGATAAGTTCAGAGCTATGTAGAGAATATTACAGAAAAACAAAATTTTTAAACAGAGGAAAATCTAAGAGGGAGGAGGAAGACGCGTGAACAAAGCTTCCAACGAGCCCTTGATCTGGATGTTGGTTTCCTCTTTCTTGGTTAACATGCTCTTGATTTCCAAAATTTTGTCATCTTGTTTATCCATTCTTTCCTGCATCAAAATATCAGATCTCTTCAGGTCTTCTAAAGTCTGCCTTTCATAGGAGGAAGCTTGAGGATCTTCAGCAACTGGATGCTTCTCAGAGCATTCTGCAATGTCCTCTTTTTGACCCAGTTCTTCAGTAGGAATCATCTATTCTGGAGTGTCAGTTATATTGATATCTTCTGACTCTGGTTGAACTTTGTCTGCTGGACGATGTTCAGACCAGGGAGCATTGTCCAGAGGAAGAACTTCTTCCTTTAGTAGCTGGCTCAGAACTTGATCTTCAAAAACTTTTAGCAGGTTACTAAAGTTCAGTTGAACTTGTCCGTAGCTCTGTTCTTGCATTTTATGAGTTTCAGAACATACCAATCTTCTGAAACTTGTCCAAATATAGTCTGATGCAGCAGGATCAATCAGCTCAAGACTAGCTTGCTTCAGAGAAATTATCCACTTTTGCATTTCTGTTTCAAATATCAATAAACTAGTACTAACATCTGGTGTAGGTTCAGATGGTTTTGGTTTTGGAATGGCTGTTTTGTTGGTTATGGAAACCAGGCGTTCAAAAACAGTTAAATCAATGACAGTTTTGGCGTTGTCATTTGGATTGATCTTTGATGAGGAAGTGGGAGAGTCTGTAATGATAATTGGACTTGTTGGGGAGTTTGGTGGAGTGATTCTAGTGAAGAGGGAATTTGGGGAATATCCAGAATGTTCAGAGGTATACTGATGTTCAGAGGTTCGGTGATTCCGGGAATGGGATCAGAATCAACAGTTTGGTTGGATTGATGGTGATGAAGTTCTGGTTCAAAGGATTCAGGGGGTTGGACCTCAGAAGTTTGGACTTCTGGTTGTAATAGTTCGGATTGTGGAGAAGGTGGATGAGTTTCTGGTTGAGGAGAGAGTGGGATTTCGGGTTGAGGTGCTTCTGAAATGGTTTCAGAGTTTGGATTTACTGGTATGGGAGCAGATATATATTTGTCAAAGGTTTCAATATCTGATAGAACTTTTTCAAGTTCTTGTTGTGTTACTTCATTATTTGGATTTGTAGGTAGGGAGTGAGATCCTCTAAGAGTTAAAGTTTCTGAGGGGTCAAGTTCAATGTCAAAATCATCAAGTGTTTGTGGAGTTGGGTTTTCTGATTGAGTGGGGATTAGTACAGATGTTGATACAGATACTAAATCTAAAATAGTTACAGAAGAAGGATTACCTCTCTTTTTAGGAGTCCGCTGGGATGATCCTTCTGCTGCAGCCTACCTTTTCTTGTTTTTCTTCAACACAACTTCTAGTGCCTTCTGCTGCAGATCCTGAATATTTAAATCTGGTGCTGTACCATCTGCCTTGCATGGATGCAGATATCTGACTATTATCTCAGGTTTGGAATCAATTTCTGAGAACATGGGAAAGTTATCTAGAGGGATTCTTCTGCTGGAGATGGTTGTAAAAGAAGTGACACTGGGTTCCTTCTTTATGTTCTCAATGATCTTCATCTTCTTCAGATTCTTTGCATTCAACTATTTGCCAACAGTTGCTTCTAAAGTGCTGATTTCCTGTGTTTCTGTTAGATAATCTATCAGCTTATTCTCTGTTAGAATATCTGATATGAGCATTCCTAGGGGTATCCAGTCCCTTTTTGTGTGCTCCTCTTCTCTGGTTTCCTTAACACTAGTCCTTAGATGGTTGAACAACAAATGAGCCAGATTCACCTTAATCTTCTGGGAGATAAAGTAGATCAGAAACTGCTGATCAATGTTGATGTAGTCAGGAGAGTTGGTTGGCTTCCTGTGGTTTATGTATCCCAGAATAATCTTAGCCCATATTATGTGATGGTCTTTTAGATCCCTTATCTTGCTGGAGGGAAGACCCAGAGTGAAGATTTCTCTAGCAATTAGGGCGATATCAGCACATCTTTCAGCCATGTCTATGCATCTTACACCACCACCATTGTAACCTATCAATCTTGCAATAAGGTCTTCAGTTATGACTATCTTCTTCCCCATTATATATGAAGTAACTTGATGGTTGGAAGATGAAGCATGAATCCAAAATTCCTTCACAAGGATTGGGAACGTTGGACCTACCAGACGATCAAAATACATGTTCCATCCTTGAGCCTTTACCTCTTCAGAGAGATTGAACCCGTTCTCTTGAAGACTTTTAAATTCCACGATCAATTCTGAGAGTACTTCTAGATTTTTAATGGGTGTGAGGAGAGTTCTGAAAGGTTCTTCATATTGTTCTGATGAATCTGTTCTCTGAGTACTGGAAGTTGGGTTGCTTGAGGAAGCCATGTTCACACAGAAAGTTTTGAGAAGAAAGTGAAAGGGTTTTAAAAAGGATGCAAACTGAAATCAATTAGCTTGTAGAGAAAGTGAAAGTGAAAGAGTGTAAAGAATGAGAAATGTGTTTAAATAGATTTTGAAAAAGATTTTGAAAACGTAAACGGAAAGAGAGAGAAATAAATTATAATGATTATGAGCATTAATGACAGCTGATTTTGGGGGATTCAGAAAGATATTGGAACGGTTACCCATGACATGTGTCCCAATGCATCCAATCAGCGCTTTTGACCTTTCAAAAAAGTGAACGCGTGTTCAGCCTCAGAAAGTAGCTAATGAATGGATGACAACTGTTTGCTTGAGTGAACAACACATTTATATCCTTGAAATGAGGCGCTCAGATCTTCATGGATAGATTCTGATACAGTCTGTACTTCTAAAGATCTGAAGGCAGATTGATCAGTAGTTCACAGAAAATAACCAAAATTATGAAAGTTAAGATATGGAAATAAAACAGTTTATTCTGGGCAGAGCTTCATGCTGAGATGTTTCAGAATGAAGTTAAACCTATCTTCAGAAAGAGGTTTTATAAAGACATCAGCCCATTGATGGTCTGTGTTAATGAATTTTAAATTGAGAATCCCTTTCTGAATATAGTCCTAATAAAATGATGTTTTATTTCTATATGCTTAGCCCTAGAATGCAAAATAGGATTTTTACTGAGACAAATAGCAGAAGTGTTGTCACGGAGGATAGGGATGTTACTCTCAAATATATTGAAGTCCTCAAGTTGACTTTTCATCTAGAGCATTTGCGTGCTGCATCCAGCTGCTGCTATGTATTCAACTTCTGTTGTTGATAGAGCTATTGTGGATTGTCTTTTGCTAGACCATGAGATCAGATTTTCTCCCAGAAACTGGAAGCTTCTAGAAGTGCTTTTACGTTCTACTCTATCTCCAGCAAAATCAGCATCACAATATCCTACTAAGCTGTAATCACTTGATTTTCTATAAAACAAACCCAGATTAGTAGTACCTTTCAGATACTTGAAAATTCGCTTAATTGTTGTTAACTGAGATTCTCTAGGATCTGATTGGAATCTAGCACAAATGCAAACATTGAATAGAATGTCAGGCCTTGAAGCCATCAGATAGAGAAGAGAACCAATCATACCTCTGTAGACCTTTTGTTCTACCTTGTTACTTACCTCTTCTTTTTCCAGAATACACGTGGGATACATTGGAATCCTTGAGGGCTTACATTCTAAGAGATCAAATTTCTTCAGAAGTTCTCTGACATATTTGCTCTAATGAATGTAGGTTCCTTCTGGAGTTTGATTAATCTGAATGCCCAGAAAAAACTTTAGTTCCCCCATTAGGCTCATCTTAAATTCTGCCTGCATACATTTAGCAAACTCTCTTCCCAGAGAGGGTTTAGTGGATCCAAATATAATGTCATCAACATAAATCTGACATACTAAGAAGTCATTCTTAACTGTCTTACTGAACAGGGTTGTGTCCACTTTCCCTCTGGTGAAGTCCTTTTCTAACAGGAAGTTACTTAGTCGTTCATACCAAGCTCTGGGAGCTTGTTTTAGACCATAGAGTGACTTCTTTAGTTTGAAAACATATTCTGGATTTTTGGAACTTTCAAAACCAGGGGGTTGGTGCACATAAACCTCTTCTTCTATATAACCATTTAAGAATGCACTCTTGACATCCATCTGATACAGAGTGATGCCTTTATTAACAGCAAATGAAATTAAAAGTCTGATAGATTCTAACCTGGCGACTGGAGCAAAGTTTTCTGTATAGTCTATCCCCTCTTGCTGACTATAACCTTGTGCTACCAGCCGTGCTTTGTTTCTGATGACTTCACCTTGTTCGTTCAGTTTGTTTCTGAACACCCATTTTGTGCCTATGACGTTGAATCCTTTTGGTTTGGGAACCAGATCCCATACGTCATTTCTTGTGAACTGATTTAGCTCCTCCTGCATTGCCAGAATCCAGTCATTGTCCAGAAGTGCTTCATCAATTGTTGTTGGTTCAATCAGAGAAACAAGTCCCGTGAGGGATTCTTTAGAGTTTCTAAAGGTAGATTGTGTTCTGATTGGATCTTCCTTCCTTCCTAAGATGGTTTCTTCTGGGTGATCAATTCTGCTTTTGGATGATCTTTTTTGGAGTTGATCAACAGAGGGTGTTGGGTCGCTTGTAGTGACTCTTTCTGATGTTGAGGGAGTGTCTCTGTTGAGAGCCTCTGATTTGTCTTTAGTACCTGTGAGTTCAACTTCCATACCTGCAAGAAATTCATTCTGCTTTGACTTTTGAGAGTCAAGCTTATCATCAAACCGAACACTGATTGACTCTTCAACAATCTGTGTTTCTGTATTGTATACTTTGTACCCTCTTGAGCGTTCAGAGTATCCTAACATAATACACTTTTGTGCTTTAGATTCAAACTTGTTCAAATAATTTTTTGTATTCAAAATAAAACATGTACAGCCAAATGGGTGAAAATAAGAGATGTTGGGTTTTCTATTCTTCCACAATTCATATGGAGACTTTTCCAAAATAGGTCTTATGGAGATTCTATTCTGAATGTAACACGCTGTATTTATTGCTTCTGCCCAAAAAGTCTTAGTAACGTTAGTCTCGTTGATCATGGTTCTGGCCATTTCTTGCAATGTTTTGTTCTTTTGTTCTACAACTCCATTTTGCTGGGGAGTTCTAGGACAAGAGAAGTCATGCAGAATGCCTTTTTCATCAAAGAATAATTCAAAATCTTTATTTTCAAATTCTCCGCCATGATCACTTCTGACTTTGATGATTCTAAGATGTTTTTCATTCTGAACTTGGTTGCAGAAGGTAACAAACACAGAGTGTAACTCGTCGTTGTGCCTTAAGAACTTTACCCATGTCCATCTGCTATAGTCATCTACGATTACTAACCCATACTTCTTGCCACTGATTGAGGCAGTTTTTACTGTACCAAATAAGTCAATGTGCAGAAGTTCTAATGGCTTAGAGGTGGAAACAACATTTTTGGATTTGAAAGCAGGTTTTGCAAACTTGCCTTTCTGACATGCTTCACACAGAGCATCTGAATTGAACTTCAAGTTAGGAAGTCCTCTGACCAGATTGAGTTTGTTAATCTGAGATATTCTTCTCATACTAACATGTCCCAATCTTTTGTGCCAGATCAATTGCTCGTTGTTAACAGATAGAAGACATTTTACATTCTGACTTTTCAGTTCAGAAAGTTTGATTTTATAAATGTTGTTTTTCCTCTTTCCATTAAATAGGGTATTCCCATCTTTCTAACTAACAGCTTTGCATGAATTTTGATTAAAGATTATATCATAACCGTTATCACTTAATTGACTTATGGATAACAGGTTATGCATTAATCCATCAACTAATAAAACATTGCTAATAGAGGGGAGATTTCCATTACCTACTGTTCCAGAGCCAATAATCTTTCCCCTCTAATTGCCTCCAAATCCTGCGTGGCCTCCAGGCTTAAGTTCCAGGCTTTGGAACATATGCCTTCTTCCCGTAATGTGTCGTGAGCAGCCAGAGTCCAGGTACCATGACTGGTGTCTTGGCTTTGCTGCTAAAGATATCTGCCACATGTATTATTTTATCCTTAGGTACCCACATTTTCTTGGGTCCTGATTTGTTAGTTCTACCAAAACTCTGGTTGAATTTTGGTTTGACAGAGTAGTCACTACTTGTATATTTTATGTCATGTGTGTGCCCATATATAACTAAATCCATGGCATTTTTTAGTGTAGGAACCTTACCTTGATATCCTATCTCGTTTCTGCCATTTATGCTAACCCCATAGATCATTGAAGCCATTTTGCTTCTGTCTATGTTTTTAGCTAGAAACTTCTGAAAGTTGTGATCATACTCTTTGATGATCTCATCAGCATTGCAGGGAGTTTTTGGGATTGTTTCCTTTTGAGAGTTTTGCATTTGATTTTCTAATTTGGAAATTTTATCTTTTAACTTAGAATTCTCCAATTTGAGACTCTCAGTCTTATCAGAGTCAGAAGCAAGATTCCTTTTCAGGTTTCTGAATTTGACTCTGATTTGCTGATACCGTTCCAGAATTTCATTGAGGCTTTCAGCTAATTCAGCCTTAGTAAAATTTATAGTGAAGTCAGGGAATACCTCTTCTGTATCTGATTATGAATCTAAAACAGAAGCTTCACTGTCTTCAGAGACGTTTTCCATGAGAGCTATGTTTTCTCTTTCATCATCTAATTCTTAGTCAGCTTCAGATGTATCAGAATCATCCCATGTAGCCATGAGACATTTCTTCTTTTCTTTGCCAGACTTATTTTTGGGCTTCTCCTTCTGAAGCTTTGGGAAATCACTTTTATAGTGCCCTTGCTCGTTACACTCATAGCAGATGATGTCTTTGTAGTTTGGCTTTTTGTATCCTGAAGAGCCTTCTGATTTTTTGTGTCCAGAGGAAGTTTCTGACCTTCTGTATCTGGAGGAAGATTCATTCTGATTTTCTGATCTTCTGGGATTCCTGAACTTCCTTTGCCTCTGTTTCCACAGTTGCTTCACCCTTCTGGAGAGAAGAGACAATTCATCTTCTTCTAATGAGGATCCATAAGAGGTTTCTTCCACAGCCTGCAAAACTTTGGAGTCAGATTTTCTGTTAGATTTTAAAGCTAATGGCTTACCTTGCTTTTGAGGTTCATCTGCTTCTAGCTCTATCTCATGACTTCTGAGGGAGCTGATAAGTTCCTCCAGAGAGATTTTGTTGAGATCCTTGGCTAGCTTAAGCGTTGTGACCATTGGCCTCCACTGTTTTGGAAAGCTTCTGATGATCCTCTTGACATGATCAGCAGTGGAATATCCTTTGTCAAGAACTTTTAGACTAGCAACAAGAATTTGAAATCTTGAAAACATAGCTTCTATTGATTCACTATCTTCCATCTTGAATGCCTCACACTTATGAATGAGCGCAAGGGCTTTTGTTTCTTTGACTTGAATGTTGCCTTCATGTGTCATTCTCAGAGAATAAAACATGTTCTTAACAGTTTCTCTGTTTGATATTTTCTCATATTCTGAATATGAGATGGCGCTGAGAAGAATTATTCTGGCCTTGTGATGATTTCTGAACTCACGCTTTTGCTGATCAGACATCATTTTCCTGTCAATCTTCTTACCACGTCCATCCACTGGGTGCGTGTATCCATCAGTCACCATGTCCCATAGATCTGCATCATGGGCCAGAAAGAAACTCTCAATTCTGTCTTTCCAGTAGTCAAAGTTTTCTCCATCAAAGACTGGAGGTTTGCCACTAAATCTATCCTTTTCTTCATTGTTGTCATTGCTGATGTTTTGACTTGGTCCTGTCATTGTGTTTTTCTGACGCTGGATCTTGTACTGACACGGTTAAGTGTTAAAGCTAAGAACCAGGTGCTCTGATACCAATTGAAGATGTGAAAAACACAAGAAGAGGGGTTGAATTATAAAACTTAAAACAAATGGCTTGACAACACAGTATTTTTATCCTGGTTCGTTTGATCTCAAACTACTCCAGTCCACCTGTCAAGGTGATTTCGCCTCTCTCTAACGAGGTCTTAATTCACTATTCTCAAAGAATTACAACAGCTACTTTAACAACTGTTAAAGTCTTCTTGAGTACAACCACAATCTGGTTAATCTCAAGGAACTTCTTTTACAAATGAAATGAACAAGTGTATTTTTGTTTTCTTACAAAACTGTATACCACAATTGTGATAATTACACTAAAATAAGCTTGGAATAGTATGACTTTTCTTAAGCTTTGAATATGCGTGGTTTGGATAGCTTAGCAAAATTGAGTGCGTACGTACGTGCTTCTTTTCACAAGCAGTCTTGTTTATATAGGCAAGCAAGGATATGTTATCCATAAAGCAGGTTTAATGATAATAATGCACTTTCCTTTTGTATAAGATCTTTGTCTGAAGAAAGTCGTTAGCATTTAATTCTGTCTTGAATAATCAGTAACGCTTCAGAGTGTTCTTTGTTGTATCTGCTGATAATGCTTCAGAGTGTTGATGACTTGGTAAAGATGTCTTTGATCAGAGTCAGAGTGTATTTTTTTAGGCGCAGATTCTGGTCATCAACCTTTCAGTGGTCTGGTGGTTTCAGCGTGTAACATAGGTTGCTGATCTTCTGATGCTGATTCCATTCTGATGCTGATTCCATTCTGATGCTGATTCCATCAGAACTTCTGCATATACAAAGCATAATTTTAAGGAGCATAATTGTTCTTTATATATATCTTATAAATAATATTATTCTTTTTATTTTGTTATCATCAAAACTTTAATTAAGGGTTGTAGAATCAAACTATGTTCTAACATTCCATCCTCCATGCTTGGGTAGCGAATTGACTTGCACGTTTGGACCTATATCCTTGAAAGACATGATAACAGCCCTCACTAGCTTCTTAACTTCATATTTCAATGGAAAATAAATTTATATAAAATGCCTCAGAGCTTCCTGATGAAAGGCACAAGTCAAATCGGCTTTGTAGTACCAAGACATTTTTTCAATTATGGAAGGAAGAGACCTAGTCTGAACTAAATTCTTCTGGATTAGTGCAGGAAATAACTCAGTATAGCTCATTCAGATAGGATCAAAAGCTTCTCTTTTTGGATTTTGCCATTGGTTTCCTTGTTAAGGTGCTTTCTGATAAGCAACAGTGGTTGGAGCTGTCTTAACAACTGGGGTCACCGAGGAGACATGTTGATGATGCTGGTGATGCCTTCTCGGAGGCTTACTTCTTCTCTCTTGAGTAATAGAATTTGTATCCCCTTCCCTCTTTCTGGAGAAACCATATGCATGTTTCTTAGTACTACCTGAACCTTCATCCTTTGAAAAACTACCATCTGTAACAGCTTCTTCTAATCGGACGCCCATACCAACCATCTCGGTAAAGTCACTAGGTGCACTGGCCATCATCCTTTCATAGTAGAATGAACCAAGAGTTTTCAAAAATATGTTGGTCATCTCCTTTTCCTCCATTGGGGGCACAACCTGAGAAGCAATCTCGCGCCAACATTGTGCATATTCCTTGAATGATTCCTTGTCTTTCTGGGTCATTGCTCTTTACTAATCATGATCGGGAGCCATATCCATATTATACTTCTACTTCCTCACGAAAGCCTCTCCTAATTAATTGAAAGTGCAGATATTGGCACTATCTAAGCTCATGTACCACTTCAACACATCACCAGTCATAACATCTTGGAAAAACTAGATTAGTAGGTGTTAGTCATCAGTGTGATTGGACATCCTTCTAACATACACCACAAGATGAGAACGAGGGCAAGTATTATTCTAATACTTCTCAAACTCTGACACCTTGAACTTAGGGACACCTTCACATTGGAAACAAAACAAAGATCACTAACATTCAGCCCAAATAATTCTTTCCCTTTAAGGGCCTTCGTCTCTTTTTGCATTTCATTAAACTAATCTTGGAAATCATATATTATGTCATAAAAACCCAAGCCTTCAATTGGTGCAACATCAGCATGGCATACTTAATCATTAACAATAGGAACAGTATATACAACAGGTGGTGTGGTAATAGTAACAGGTTGAGTAAGATGGGAAACTTCAACAGGAGAAGTATAAATTTCAGGAACAAAACCAAGGGTCATTCCACAAGGATAACCATGGGGCATCTGGAATTGACGAGCAAAAAAAAACAAGAGTAGTAGAAACAGGGGCCAACAGTATCTTAGAAATGACTGTTGCTTGTTGTGGTTGAGTACAACAAGGAGAAGAGATGGAGGAGGGGGTGGCTGATTCTGAGCAGTCACCAACGACTCTAACAGAGAAGTCAAATTAACCATTCCAGTTCTTAAGGCAGGAATTTCTTCCTTGAGTTCTTGATTCTCTTGTTCTAAATGTTTCATCTTCTTTTTGTAGTTAGCTCGAGTGTTGTAAGAGTGCGATAGTTTGCTAACTAGACGATATGGAAGAAACATATAAGAAAGCTGTGGAAAAATAGAAAATGCAAAAATATGTGCATAATGATGCATGATATGCAATGCAAATAATTTTATTTTTTTAATTAATTTTCAAGGAACTTTAAAGAATTGTAACAATTGAAAACGTTAAAGGAATAACATATATTTTGAAATTCTGAATAATCTCATTTCATTAATAATTCTTGGAAGGATTACAAATTTTTAGAATAAGTTTCATAAATCCTAATATACAAGAGAAAAAGCTAAAATCTATGGGTCCTAAGGAGCCAAGGTAGAAGAAGATCCCGCTTCATGATGACGCTTCCTTTTGAGCACCCTAATATGATTTTTCAACTATTTGTTCTCTTCCATAAACTTCTCGACGAATCATTTCCATCCACCAGAAGAAAGAAATAAATGAGAATAGTCTTGCTCACTATGACTTGGCTGAATGCTAGAGGAAAATAAATCATCTGGCTTCTCCATCATCTCTACTACATTTTTCTCAAGAATCTCAATCAAATCATCTTTCTCTATCTGCTCCTGGAGTGTTGAATATCCCATATCCAAAGCCTGATATTTGTTCTTCCAACCATCTTTTTCCTTCTACACCCGCAAGATGAAGCTCTTCCACAACATTTACCAAAATAGAAACATGTTTAGGAAAGACCAGTGGTTCATGGTGATGATAAGTCATCTTTAGCTTATATTCCATAGCTTGCACCCATTGAAGATTAGGTTCAAAAGTAAGATTTCCTCTCTTTCCTAACTCTCTTCTTTCCTTTCTGTGAATACTAAGCCACCCTTTTTTTATCTTCTCTATGAATTCCCTATTATCTTCCCCTTCCTTGAGAAAGAAATTTGCTAAAAGCATGTTGTTTGGCTTATGAAGCATAGGGTAACCAAAATGACGATGAGCTAGAATCAGATTATAACTGATACATCCCTTTGTACAAAGAAGAGGTACATTTGGAAACTCTCCACAACCATCAATATTGGTTTCCCAATCATAGATATAATTGATCCAACAAACATAAGAATGACTAAGAGACATAATCTTCTGCCACCACTTCAACGCATCTTTATCATCCCGAAAGGAAGCAGACTATGGAAAGTGCGAAATAAACCACTTGTACAGTAAAGTTGCACAACAGATGATCATTCATCTACTCTTGGAATTCTTGTAATGGATAGAATAGTAAGTCTCTCCAAGAAAAGTTGGGACTGGATTCCCAATCAAGTAGATCTTAATGGCATTCATGTCAACAAAATTGGGGATATTTGGAAATAAGACCAATCCTTAGATAAGAAGAGCCCGAATAGTCTCGAAAGCATCCTTATTTTTGTATTTAGAAAACGAACAATCCCTTTCTATGAGAAAATTAGAAGGGAACCCTTTAATAACACTATTGGAAGTAAGGTGAGCTTTAATTTGATCACACTTCAAATGAAACACTTTAGAAATAGCAGGAGGTTCAAGATCTTCTTGTAAACCAGAAAAAGGAACCTTATCAGTCACAGGAAATCCAATCAAGCAAGAATAATCTTCAAGGGTAAGCATAGGCTGATAATCGGGAAAAGTGAAGCAATGGTACAAAGGATCATAGAACTGGACCAGCGTTTTGAGAATATTATCTTTCACTTTAGCATCCAAGATACCCAAAAGTCATTCATAACAGTCATTGAACTTATCAAGGCTAACCACCAATGATGCTAGCTTCTTTAACTATCCTATTTCAGGCTTTCTGAAACTATACTTCTGGGTGCTTCTCCTTCCAACATCCATAATCAAACACCTGTGATGTTTGCAAAGAGATTCTTTTACGTTCTTTGAAAATTTGGTCAAAGGAATGCTTATGGATGCATGAATACATGATGCAACAATCACATACAAGATCACAAACATGGGGGTTTATTGGTTCGACGTCACAGAAATGAAGTCAAAGGTACTGCCCATAAGGTATGGACTAACGGTTCAAACACCTTCAGAACAAGGTTCTAAGGAAATCTTAGAGTCCTCGATCTTCCTATGGACATTAGCAACGTTCCAATTAACTCGGTAATTAGTAATATTCGTAGGAAAAACTCGTCTAAATGCAGTATCGCATGACAAATATACCAGAATTGACTCCTGTATATAGTTTTAGCACTACACCTAAAAAGGCCAAGATGGGTTAAGGGTTCTACATCTCTCAGCTTCTCGGGCTCTCAGGTCGAAAGTAGTAATGTTTTCACAACTTTCTTGTTCAACAAATACTACCCCAAAGAGGCCTCCACTGAGCGGGGTTTTTTTAAAATAAACTTATAAAGGACTTTCTCCACATAAGTTGAAGTGATTATAACACCCATCATATCTTAAGTTTACCCAAGTCAGGTATAGGACTTATAAAGGACCACCAAGCACCCTGAAAACCAGAAAAATCCAGACAAACATATATAAAAATATACAACAAATAATAGCACATGCACGGATAAACAAAGAAATACTTAACCCACTTAGATATTTGTTCTCAGTGGAGTTGCCAATTTTTCGGTAGTGGTAGAAATGTTGAGACTAAGTCATTAGATTGACTTAACTTGCAAATCAGTAAAAGTCGCCACCGCACTTTTATTTTAGCCAAATGAATGGGAAAAGAGTGAATAAACCCAAAGTAAAAATAGAGATCAAGGTAAGGGGGTTGGTTATGCAAAAGGACGGTATTAACACCCTAAACATCTATTGTTCTTCGCAGGAACCTCTTTGAAAATCTGTGTATTTTGGCTATAAATAAATATTTAAAAAAATAGATGGTGGAGACGAGAAAAGAAGTAGTTTTTAAAAAAATTTCACCCTCCGTGGTTGTGAACCTTTTGTGCCTACGTACCACCTTTCATGCAATAGGGGATCAGGGCACTCGTAGTTCTTCTCAAAAAATTTGAAAAGTTTTTTGTGTTGGTTAATTTTAAGAAAAAGGTTTTAAAGAGAAAATCCAAAGCGGGAAAAAATTTGAATGAGGTTAAGGACTTTTAGTCTTTCAAAAGATTTCAAAGTATGATTAAATTGATTAAAATTTGATTAATAAAAAGTTTTTTGAAAATTCATGGACCTAAGTCCAAGTTTATTATGAAAGCGGTTCAAGTTAGAAAACAAGAATCCTTTGAAAATGGGAGAAGATTTTGAAAATTAAAGAAGAATGGGAGGAGATGAAGAGACTATCCTAAAGAAAAAAGTAAAAGCTAAGGTAAGGAAAGGTCTAACCAAACAAGAAGACAACACTTGACATTATCAAGTCAATGAAGAACTCTCATCCTTTGGATTGAAGTCCACAAGTACCAAATAGACCAAGAGTATACCAGTCATCCATGTGAAAATAAATCACAAGCAAATAAGTATCAAAGAAACTCCAAGGATTTAAAATCCAAATAAAGATCTTCAATATTGAGCCATGTGCTATATAGATCACTTAAGGTCAACAGAATAACACCTGCACAAATAAGATTTCCTAATGCAAGCAAAATAATAATGAAATAACACAAGGTCCAAAGGTCTCAAAGTATCAGGGCAAGGCTTCTAATCCTAAGTCCAAGTGGTCCACAACTCCAATATTCCAAGGATAGTAACCAATAGTTCATAAAGAGAGGCTTAAAGTATTTTAATGTTCAAGTTGGTTATTAAGGGTCTTAAGAAGAAAAAGAAAAGCTCAAGTGAGAAAATATAAAATAACATAAAAATAAATGCTCAAGTGAGCAAAAGGCAAATGACATGAAATGTAAATGCAAATGATAAAGTGCATAAAAGTAAAGTCATAAAGATAAAGGCATAAATTAAAGTTAATTGTTAATGGTTACTAAGTTAATTGTTAATAGTCACAAAATATGATCAACGATGATTAACTGATGATCTTAGACCAAGGATAATGAAAACTCGTTAGAGGATTGATAAAATCAAAGCCTTTTAACAACAAGTTTCATAGGTATTGGACTAAAGACTCTCAATCAACCATACTGGGATATACAAATATAAAGTTTGGGTCACAAATGATCATTTTCTGAATCGGGACAAATTTAGCCCAATATTAAGCAATTATAAGTGGACTTATGTAGAAGTCGCACCTATTTTGATGTTGATCAATAGCAATGTATGTACCATGCATGTTAGATACATGGTAGAAATCTAGCTCCTAAAACATGTAGCACAAGTAAAAATAAAAATAAAGAAGAAGGGAGATTAAGAAGAGATGAATTCCATAATAAATGATCAATGATGATCGAAGATTGAATTTAGTTCAATGTTGATGAAGACTTGTTAGAGGATTAATAATATCAAAGCCTCCTCACAAGAAGTTTCAAAGTTTTTGAACCAAAATCCAATAATCAATCATACTTGGACTTGCTAACATAAAGTTCGGGCCAATAATGATCACTTAAATAAAAAGAAAGAGAAGAAATCCATAATGATCAATGATGATTGAAGATTGAACTTAGGTCAAAGTTGATGAAGACTTAATAGAGGATTGATAAAATCGAAGGATCATAACAATAAGCTTTAAAGATCTTGAACCATGGTTTAATAATCAATCATACTTGGACAATTTCAAACATAAAGCTTGAGCCACTAATGATCACTTAAAAGAATAAAGAACGGGATGAGATGAGGGAGGGGGGGGGGGGGGGGATGAAGTAGAGATAGACAAAGGTTAAATCCCACATTTGACCAAGGGATTAATCAAGCAATCATTCATCCATTTTGGTGGAGTTCAACTACTCAACACCCAAAATTCCAATGATATTAATGAAGCTTATGATTAAAATTCACATGGTCCAAGATCATCCAGAATATATACAAAAATAAAATTGCAATTTAAACAAAATATAATAAGTAAATAATTTAAAAAAGAGGTTTTAAATTGAAAATAAAAGGGGAAATACCAAATCACAATCAAAACTTAAAATAAATGGAATCCAGGGGAATGGAAAAATCAAAAATACCTCAATATATTCACAATTTTTTTATATTTTTTAAAATTCAGAAACTAATTTTAAAAATTGCAAAGTTAAGTGAAATAAACCAAAAATCACAAAAAATAAAAATATTGAAACTAAAAATCAAATGATGTCACCAACAATTATCAAATTACCACTGGATCCTTCCATGATTTTCTCATAATTTTAAAAGATATAAAAATATTTTTAAACAATTAAAACAAATCAAATTAAGATAAAAATCATAAAAAAATATCAAATCTTAAAATAAAATTATGAAAAAATAAAAATCAGAAAGAGAAAATTCAAAAATATTTTTAGTGATTTGTCCATAATTTTATAATGTGAAATGATTTTTTATGATTTTTGAAAGCTAAAACAGTTAAAAATAAAAATAAGAAAATAGAATAAAACCTTAATAATATGGAACACCTGATCATTGTCAAAACTCATTAGTAATCAAATCCAACAGATCTCATGTCATACCCCAAAATTGCCCTATGGAAATTACTAACCAATTTATTCTTTTTGTTACTAATCTTGGTGTTATTATATTCTTTGGTTAAAATTATAATCAATTTATGTTCACATTACAGTATTTGTTATTTTAAAATGTTGATTAGTTTTATTTTTAAAATTTTCCCCTAAATATAATGGGGTTCAAATAGTAAAAAGGGTGTATTTTTTGTCATAATGGGCTCATTGTTTCTGTTTTTTAGAATGGTCCATTGAGTTCTAAAGCCCGTGAAGGTTTTGTTGGAAGTTGACCAAGGTCAACTTTCTAATTTTTCATTATTCAATTATTATTATTATTATTATCCAGTTATTATTATTTATTAAACATTTCTTTCATTGTTATTATTATTGATATTATTATTATTATTCCAATATTATTATTTATATTATAATTGTTTTTATTGAGTTTTGTTGACTTGTTGACCAAGTCAACTTTAGGGTTTCAACCCCAATACTCATCCAGTGGAAAATGCTTTTCTTCTTGTTCGTTAAGTAACTCAGAGACCAGATCCAGAAATTTGTTTTGAATCAAATCAAATCGATTTCAATATTGTAAAAGAAGCCTTTTATTCATGGATAACCGATACAATTTCCGTCCAGATTCATAATCAAAATCCTAAAAATGAATCAAATCTAATCAAATCTCAGTAATTTACAACAAATCTAAAATCTATTTCTAATTACAATCTCAATTAAATTCAAACCTAATTTCTAATTGAATCAATAAACAAATCAAAGATTTCTAACAACAAATTATCTAACAATTTTTCCTAATTCATCTAAATCCTAAGCCTATAAAAGCCTAACCCTAAAACTAAGAGAAGGTTCTAAAATTGAAAGAAGGAAAGGAAGAGAAGAAGTCGAATTTAAGGGTTTCGTTGTTCGAATCGATTGTTGTAAGTCCACTCCTAACATTAATGTTTCTTTGTTTGAGATCTGGGTTTCGAAACTGAAACCTTGGACCCTCTGAAACCCTTGATGCACCATTCTTGTTGCCCCGTACCTGCAATTAAACAAATGAGAAGAAGATCAGAAGAGGATTTGCAAAGAAAACCAGAATAGAAAAGAAAAATCAAGGTTCACAGTCGTAGAGGTAACCCGATAACACTCAGCTTAAGTTTTTTATTATGATTTTTGTTCTAATTCTAGAGTTGGATTTAGGGTTGTTGGTGTTTAGAGGTTACCATCGTTTAGGGTTTTCTGGGTTTGGGATTATTGTTGTTGTTGCTGGTCGGAGAAGCGATGTAGAAGACGAAGTGAGAGAATAAGATAAGAAAATAAAAACAAAAATATGATATGTGAAGGAAATATACTCCCTCCGCGTCTTTGTTTACCAAGCAACATGTTGCCACTTGCAGGCTACGTGATTGGGTTGTTGTACAGTAATCCCTTGTGTTCTGTTACCATACTCCCTAGTCAAACATCCCATTATCACTATCCATTATGCTTACTCCTGATCAACTCCCCTGAGTTAACCTTAAGGGGGCACACGATCACCATCAGACTATGGTAGTAATGCAGAACCACTGTAAACCTAGATAACACACACACTGGATCCAAACGGATCACAACAATTTTGCTTGGGCCTAAAGCCCTTCCTAATCGCACCCCCATCTCATTTCTTTTACTATTATTAACTATAACTTGTACCCCATGGCTATTAGACTTGAGTTGATTATTTGGGCTTCAGCCTTTGCTTTCAACACCTTTTAATTTACTTTACTAAAATAAAATACACCCCCTGCGTTTAAATTAATTAAATATTTTATTTTTATTTTTTTTTAATTTGTCTATTTGTTTTATTTTGTTTTTATATTTATCAAATTTTTCTTCTCATATCATTTTACTATTTTTATTGCACTAAAATATTTTTGGGCATTTTACCATAAAAATGTTAATAAATAAATATTGGATTAATATAAAAAATATTTATTATATTTTTAATAATAAGAAAATAATTGTTTATTAGTTATTTTCTAAAAAATACTAACTTTATTTTCTTTCCATTTATCAAACATTTTTACCATTCAAACTTATTTTTTTACATCTAAGACAACGAATCCATGAAATACTGACTTTTTTCTACTAACTTAATTTCAAACTCAACTTTTATTTCAAAAAAGGATTGTGGAGATATTTCTTTTTAACTACGAACCGCGTCTATGACTACATTAATTTCAAACTCAGACAAGGTTCAAGGATTAATTTCAAACATTTCCGTAATCCATAAAAAAAACTAACCAAACACTTTCGAACTACGAATTAGGACTCTGATTCTTCACAAGGAGATACGTAGGCATGCGGTTAAAACCAAGGAGATTCCCTCAACTAAAAATCTAAAAAAATTTCAAATACATTAACTCCAACATGCCCTTTAATTATAAAAGTCTCGACTTACCCTTAGACCTAAAAATGGAGTCCCTTTGAGAACAAGAGAGATGAAGGATGCCTAAGACTTTCCCTTCGTCTAACCGACTCAGGAACTTAGAGCCTCTGACAAATTAGGGTTATATGTTAAATTCCCTTCCTTAGGATAAAAATTAATATTGCCTACTCTCTAATTTTTTTTCGATTACAACAACTAGCCACTCTGCTGGAGAAGTAGAACCCTAGGGTTTAAGGTTTACCCCTTTTTAGGTCTAGGGTTTTTCTAGGGTTTCTTTTCTATTTTTGATATGTTATTGTTTATATATTTGTTATTTTATTGGTTTACTTATTTGTTTATATTAGTTGTTTATGTTATCTTTATTATCATTTTATTTAATTGTTGGTGGGATTTACAATTTGAAAATATAAACCTTAGAAAGAGTGATTGTTTATTAGCCAAGGAGGGTAAACACCCCTATGAGTTTTTGTGACGACTTTTCCTAGAGTCGGTGGAACTAAAAAAAAAAGAAATATATCTCAAGGGGATAGACTCTTTGGAGGGTAGGACTTTGGAATGAAACTTATGGCTCTTTGTGTAACCCTAAAACAAAATCTCAAGGTGAGACCTTGTACGACCTAGGAGACGATAGTTCCGGTCTACAAAGACGCTCTTCCTAAGGGTGGCCCTTATGCCTTTACCCTTTGGTGTTATCCATGATAACCTTAAGGAAACCACCTTTTTTTGGGGGGGGGGGGGGGGGGGGGGTTAGAATATTCGTAGACCGAAACTAGGAACATGCCAACTAAGGATACATGTCATGTAATCCCTTTACTATGTTACATCACAGTGCATCCATACATACATCTCACATTTCAAAAAATTCATTATTTTTATTATTTTTTTATTGTCTTATTCGAAGGATTTCTAAGAAAAAATAATCAAAGGTTTTTGGTGAGTATCTTAAAAATGAATACTAGTAAGAAATAAGTTGTATGTGTTAGTGTTGTCGTGCTAGATATGAAGAAAATAAAATTCATTAAGAAGAAATTTCCTGAAAAAGCTATGAAGATGTTTATTCGCCGCTATGGGGATACCCTTGAGTTGACAAAAATAAATGTACAAGTGGATGCTATCAATTCCCTAGTTCAGTTCTATGACCCTCCGCTAAGGTGTTTTAATTTTCAAAATTTTCAACTAGCACCAACTTTGGAATAATTTGATAGGTTATTGGATTTTTATAAAAATAAGGTTTATGTGGGGATTGGACAGACTGTCAATGTTAAAGATTTAGAAAAAGTATTAGGAATACCCTTTGCTTATTTGTCACCCAATTACAAAAAAGATGGTGAAGTAGAAGGGATTAAAAAACACTATTTGGAAGCTAAAGCCCTTTCTTTTGCCAATAAGAAAGAATCGGAAGCTTGTGTGGATTGTTTGGAGTTACTTGTCTTTGGTGTGATTCTATTTCCGTGTACTTTGGAATACATAGATCTCGCAGCTACTAGTGTGTTCTTGGCTGTGAAAGAATTAAATGCGGACCCAACTCCTGCTTTACTTGCTGATGTTCATTATGCTCTTCACACTCGTTACAGAAAAGGGAAGGGCGTACTAAATTGTTGTATTCCTCTCTTGTATTCTTAGCGTATTTCTCAAAATTTAAAGGGCTCTCACCGTCGATTCTGTTTTATGGTATGCAAGAAAGCTAAACATTAGGGATATTATTTACAGTTGTGGAGATTTTCCAAATTTCCTTTCATCGGGTCACGTGGTTGCATTAATTATAACCTCGCTTTAGCTTTACGCCAACTTGGGTATCCTTTGGAGGATAAACCCTCCAACGAACAACTTCAAATAATTGATCTTTCACAAAATGGGTAAAGATGACCTTGGTTTGTTAAATAAAATCGTTTGAGCTTGGAGTAGAGTCAACAAAATAAAGGCCAAAAGGAAATATGTTAAGGCTATGGAACCCTATACTCAATGGGTTTTAGAAAGAGATCGAGTTGTTAAGCTACCATTTGATATTGATCTTGAGTACAAGCCAGGCGTACTAGATCCTCTTTCTATGTCCGTATAAGAGATATAAAACTTGAATAGAGCCTTGGATCAAGCTCAAAAAGAAAAAGAGGTATTAGAACATAGCCTCCATGACCTTACTAAGGAGAAAAATATATTACAACATGAGCTTAACTTAAAGGACCAACAGATCCAAAAATACCGTGAAGCATTTGAAAATGAGAGTCTTAAGAGAAAACATTCAACTGAAGGGTTATTGGGTGCTATTTTCAACTTGGATTCCCACAACCAACGTTTAGATGATGTTGCAAGAGAAATTGGAAGACTAAATAGGTGGTATGAAAATGCACTACAAGACAAAAGGGAGATGGAAAAAAATATGAGATCCCAAATCCAAGAGTTAGAGAAGGAGCTCTAGATTCGGAGGACCAAATCCAGTTCCTTACCACCAGTCTCCATGAAAGCCAGCAATCAGAGGTGAGATAACACCTTGTAAAGGTGGAAGCAAAGAATCTTCTCTATCAAAAGATAGAAGAATATGAACAAGCCTGTCAAGAGTTAGAAGGCCTCTGAAAGGATATCCTCATTCAAAGAGGGCTCTATAAGGAGATGAGGGCTGAAAAGATGTATTAGGAAGGACAATATGTAAAGATAGCCAAAGCTGGAGAAGATAATAAGAAGATATTTCAGACCTCTACAAGGATAACCAGATCAACAAATACAAGCACGCGAAGCTTTCCTTCTTAGCCAACAATCTCATTGAGGACATGCTGAGGAACCTAAAAGATGTAGAAGCAACAATGGTTCTTCTCCCGAAATATGTTCAAGACTTCCTCAAGCTTTGTAGGAAAATGGTTGATGGTTTAAGGGCAGAGATCCGCAAGCTCACTTAGGAGATTTTTGTTTTCCATTTTGTATTTGATGTTTGGTTTAGCAATTCCTTTCAGTATTTTCCCTTTGGTGTTTTATTTCAAACTTTTGGAGTGTACTTCCCTTTGCAAAGATAGCTTAAATTAATAAAAGTACTTTTGTTTCCGTATTCAAGTTGTGTATTTATTTTGGGATACTCACCAGTAAAAAGTAAAAACCTGAAAAAATATACGAATAAAATGAAATCCAAGTGTATAAGACATTTAAAATAAAAATCTTAGCATATTCACACGCATTCATCTGCAACACAAACATCACATTTCATACAAAAAACTCATCATTTTCAAAATTTCTCCAGTTAAATCATTGGTAGAAAAGCACCACCTCTCCAACCTCTATACCAAACTAGATCTCATCAAAAGAAGGTGATGGAACAGATTGATCAAAATCAAGCCATCTTCCAAGAAGACTTAGAACAAGTGAAGGGTAGCATTGACTCAACGAAAGGAGATATGAGTTTAGTGATGCTTACCTTAAAGAACAACATAGAAAGGAAAGATCAGATTCCTCATGTGGCTTTTCAATAAATAGCCCAAGTCATTGGTGCATTAAGTGGCCACCAACTGAGACATGAGCCAGAATCTGCTGTCGTTCAACAAGAAGTCAATTGGGTTCCCACTGAAGGTTTTGTTCAACCTCCTTCGAAGGTAGGGGCATCCCAAACAATGCAAATTCCGGTCAACAAAGTGGATAACTACATAGATCTACAGTATGGAGATCATGATTTGGAAGGTGTTACTAAACCACATCAACCAAAAATTATTTAAAATTCTATGGTCGTTAACCGATTTAAAGGTCTTAAAGAAAGATTAAAGGTTATGGAAGGTTACGACGCTTTCGACGTTGATGCTCTTGAAATGGGTCTAGTTCCAGACATGGTGATTCCTCCTAAATTCAAAGTACATGACTTTTTAAAATATAACGGACGCATGTACCCAAGGAACCACTTACGCATGTACTACAGGAAAATGCATGTTTATGCTCAAGTTCAGAAGTTGATGATCCATTGTTTTCAAGACAGTTTAAGTGGGGCATCTCTATATTGGTATATACAATTACAGAGAGTCCATATCCATACATGGGCAGATCTTGCCAACGCTTTCTTGAGACAATACAAGTACAACTTGGACATGGCTCCTAACTGCATGCAACTCCAAAACTTATCTCAAAATAAAGATGAGTTCTTTAAAGAGTATGGTCAACGATTGAGAGAAATGGCGTCTCGTGTACAACCACCACTCATGGAGAAAGAATTTGTCGAAATGTTTATGAGTACGCTACAAGGCCTATATTATGACAAGATAATAGGAAGCGTCTCTTCAAGATTCTCAGATTTAGTGACAATTGGTGAAAGAATTAAAGAAGGTGTGAAAAGCGGAAATATACAAGGAGCATCATCTAGTACTCCTTATAGTTCAAATAAGCATGTTCCTAACTTCTCAAAGAAGAAGGAGGAAGAAATTAATGTTGTCACATCACATCCAAAAGCATAACAACCATTGGTAAGTCCACGAGAACAACAACATGACAGGTTTGAAAGGCCTCCAAGAAGATTTGATCCTCTCCCCATGCCTCACAGTCAACTATTACAACACTTAATCAAGGCATCTTTGGTAGAGAATAAGCCACTAGTTCCTCCAATTGGGACAATCCTGCCAAAATATGATGCTAATGCAAGATGCAGATATCATGCCAACTCTCTATGTCATACCATAGGAAAATGTCAGGGCTTCAAACATAAGGTTCAAGATTTGTTGGACTCCCAATAAATCACTTTTGACAAGTCTAATATCAAGACGAACCCCATGCCTCCGCATGGCCGGTCAACTGTCAACGTAATTGAGGTAATCACTGACTATGGGGCAGCTAAACGAGTAAGAACTCTGATAGATCTCCTAAAGGATTATCTGTTTAAACATGGTTTCCTTTTGGAATATAATGATTCTTTTGAGAAGACGTTACAGAAATTGGTGGATCAAGGGATAGTCCAATTTAGGCAATACCCTAAAGAAGAATATGTAGATGCGATCAATGGTAATACGAAGAATCCATTGGTAATTACTTGCCAAGGTCTGAGTCTTGCCAAGAAATCTCTTGTAATTCCTTGCGGAAAGTCAAGTACGACAAAAACATCGGTGACGATACCACGCCAGACTCTGAGGATACAAGTGATTCTGAAGGCTACAATGGTGATTATGGGGACATCTCCCACTCCTTATGAAAGTGACAAAGCCGTATCGGGTTATGATTTTATTGTCTATGTCAATGGTTTAAATAAAGAATCTGAGCCATCAACAAGCGAGGGACCTACAATTACAAATATAGAAGGGAAATAGGGTATGACCCGCAGTGGTCGAACCTATGGTCGTGAAAAACAAAATAAAGATAATATTATGGTTAAGCATAAGTGAAAAGACTTGGTAAAGGCAGCTCAAGAATAAGAACCTCCAAGCAAGAATTTTACCGACCAAGAGGCGGAAGAATTCTTGAAAATAATCAATAACAGTGATTATAGGGTGGTGGATCAGCTACACGAAACCCCAACCAAAATTTCAATACTCTTATTGCTTATCAATTCAGAAGAACATCGAGACTCTCTAATGAAGATTCTAAGTTCTGCTCATGTTGCAAAGGAGATTATAGTAAATCAGTTTCATGGAGTCGTAGTGAATCTAACATTTGGATCACACTTAGGCTTTAACGACAGCGAGTTACCTCAATAAGGTATAGCTCACAACAAAGTGCTGCACATTTCTATTCAGATAGGAACGACCAACCAATCTAGGGTTCTCACTGATACGGTTTCCACCCTTAACATACTACCAAAGGCCAATTTGATGAAGTTAACACTAAACAGTGTTATCATAAGGCCAAGTTCTAAGATAGTTAAAGCTTTCGATGATTCTCAAAGTTTAATGTTTAGAGAAGTGGATCTTCATGTCAAGATCAGTCCGTATATGTTCTACATTACCTTTCAGGTGATGGATGTAGAACCAGCATATACATGCTTGCTCGGCCGACCTTGGATTCATGAGGCATGGGCTATTACCTCAACCCTGCATCAAAAATTGAAGTTCCTTGTTGAAGGAAGGTATGTTATAATTGATGGAGAGGAGGACATCTTAGTAAGTCACATAGAGTCCTACAAATATATCAGTGTGGATGAACATTACATAGCAACACCATTCCAAGTTCTAGAAGTTGCTTTAATGGTAACCCTACCAGTGGGGAAAATCAAGAAACCTACCATGAATTTGTGGAGATATTTTCAAATAGTTGTGGAAGATCGTACCTCAAAAGGTTGGGGTAAACTTATGGATATACCTGAGAAGAAATATCATTTTAGTTTGGGATATGAACCATCAAAGGCTATTCTGAAAGGCAAAGCGCGGTTCCCTCCCATCCAAGAAACCTTAGTCAGCAAAGGAGTAGAGCATGATGGACAAGTAGCAATGATATTCAACAAGAGAAACATCAAAGGAGCATCCAACTTCATCCGTGAATGTGCTCCAAGCGAAGAACTAAAAAATTGGACAACTGTGGAGATTCCAGAGATCTTTTTCTTTCCAAAGTATTTTTTTCTATTTTTAAAATAACTTATGTCACGCCAGAGGCATAGGGGTAGCTTGTAAAGTCCCCCCCATTTGTTTCAAACATTATTTCTAATTAATAAGACTTATGTTTTGCATTAAATTAAGATCATTGTCTTTCTCTTGCATTTCTCTTTTATTTTTCAAAATGGCAATACTTTTCTTCATATACATTTTTCAAATTCACATTCTAAGATGCACCAAAACATGATAAAATATGTAGATCCATATCTAAACCCACCGATAATGTTACTGCTGCTATCCTATAAAATTTTAATGCACCAATTAACCAAGCTGAATAGGAGGATGAATAAGATCTTGAACTCTTCAAAGAATTGGCAAGGGTATTAGAGAAAAAGGCTGAAAATATATAACCGTACCAAGAATCAATTAAGATCATCAACCTTGGCACAAAAAAAAGATCCAAAAGATATCAAGCTAGGGGCAACCTTGGAGGAAAGCGTCAAAGAAAGGTTGATCAAGCTTTTGTGTGAGTACTTTGATATACTTGCATGGTCCTACATGGATATGTCGGGATTGGATACAAATATCATGGTGCATAGACTACCTCCCAAAGAAGGTTGTTCTCCAATTAGATAGAATCTCAGAAGAACTCATCCAGACATGTCTGACAAGATCTGAGAAGAGGTGCATAAACAATTTGATGTAGGGTTCTTAGTTGTGGTAGATTATCCACCTTGGATAGATAACATCGTGCCAGTTCCCAAGAAGGATGGTAATGTACGCATGTGTGTAGACTACCAGGATCTGAATAAAGGAAGTCCCAAAGATGATTTCCTGTTACCTCACATATATGTTTATATGGATAATATAGCTCAAGCTTCGGTATTTTCATTCATGGATGGTTTCTCAGGTTATAATCAGATCAAAATGTCATTAGAGGTTATGGAAAATATTACTTTTATGACTCCTTGGGACACCTTCTGTTACAAAGTGATGCCCTTCGGTATAAAGAATGCAGGGGCAACTTATCTACGAGTAATGGTCACGTTATTTCATGATATGATCCATAAAGAAGTTGAGGTATACGTGGATGATATGATTTCCAAATCCCATACAGAGGAGGATCACATCGTTCACTTACAGAAATTATTCGAATGTGTATGGAAATTCAAACTGAGGTTGAATCCGAAAAAATGTACATTTGGTGTTAGGTCAGGCAAACTGTTGGGTTTTATTGTGAGTCAGTGAGGTATTAAGGTAGATCCCGACAAGGTGAAGGCCATACAAGAAATTCCAGCTCCAAGAACAAAAAAAAAAGGTTTTATGGTTTCTTATGGCGGTTGAACTACATTTCAAGGTTTATATCGCATCTAACTGCTACGTGCGAGCCAATATTCAAACTACTATGAAAAGATCAATCAAGGGAGTGGAATGATGACTGTCAAACAGCCTTCGAAACAATAAAGCAATATTTACAAGAGCGACCAATCTTGATGCCACCAGTTCCTGAAAGACCGCTTATCATGTATTTAGCAGTACTTGAAGGGTCCATGTGATGTTTATTGGGGAAACACAATAAAACAGGTAGAAAAGTGCACACAATCTACTATCTCAGTAAGAAATTCACTTACTGCAAAACCAT
Organism: Vicia faba; assembly: GCA_948472305.1. Lineage (NCBI taxonomy): Eukaryota > Viridiplantae > Streptophyta > Magnoliopsida > Fabales > Fabaceae > Vicia > Vicia faba. The sequence goes on from OX451735.1 coordinate 1,357,112,821, forward strand.
GTACTCACTCCTCGAGAAGACCTGTTGTGCTTTGGCTTGGGCTACTAAACGACTGAGACAGTATATGCTATCTTACACCAAGTGGCTAATAGCGAGAATGGATCCCCTGAAGTATGTGTTTGAAAAACCAGCTCTTACAAGAAGAATAGCCATATGGCAAGTGTTACTCTCTGAGTATGACGTCCAATATGTTACTCAAAAGGCCATCAAAGGTAGTATACTAGCTGATCATCTAGCTCATCAGCCGTTTCAATAATATCAACCAATTAAGTTTGACTTTCCAAGCGAAGATGTCATTGTTAGGTGACTACGAAATACCCGGACCCGACGAAGGACCTGGACCAGGGGCATAATGGAAACTCGTGCTTGATGGTGCTTCAAATGCGCTAAGACATGGTATTGGGGCTGTATTTACTTCTCCAAATAACTTTCATAAACCTTACATTGTAAGGTTATGTTTTGACTGTACTAACAACATTGCTGACTACAAAGCTTGTATATTGGGTCTAGAAGTTGCTATTGATATAAGGATTAACTACCTTGAGGTGTATGGAGACTCAGTGTTAGTCATATACCAAGTCAATTGTGAATGGGATACCTGGAATCACAAATTAATTCCATTTCAGGATTATGTTTTGGAGTTAGTTGCAAAATTTACAGAAATTGCTTTCACTCATATCCCACGAGAAGAAAATCAGATGGCAGACGCCTTGGAAACCTTGTCCTCTGTGCTCAAGGTAACTTCGCCTAATCACGAACCACGCATCACGATCAAAATTTTTGAAGAACCTGCACATTGTCTCACAGTTGAAGAAGGACTAAATAACAAACCTTGATTCTACAACATCAAGAGGTATCTGGAAAAACAAGAATACCTAGAAGGTGCCTCGATTATTGACAAGAAAACTCTATGAAATCTAGTTGCAAAGTTCTTCTTAAATGGTGAAGTATTATATAAGAGAAACTATGATATGGTGTTACTCAGGTGTGTGGAGAAACATGAGGCAGATATACTCATGAGAGAGATCCACGAAGGTGCTTTCGAGACTCATACAAATGGACATGCTATGGCTAGAAAAATATTAAGATAAGGTTACTATTGGTTGACGATGGAAGCTGATTGCTACCATTATACAAAGACATGTCACAAATGCCAAATCTATGTTGACAAAATGCATGTACCACCAACTCCTCTGAATATCCTGAGTTCACCTTGATAATTCTCAATGTGGGGATCTCGTATGATAGGAATGACCAAACCAAGGCTTCTAATAGAAACTGATTCATACTAGTTGACATTAATTACTTCACCAAGTGGCTGGAAGTTGCATCTTATGCAAATGTGACAAGACAAGTGGTTACTCGGTTTATCAAGCAGAATCTTATATGCAGATATGGGGTTCCTAGAAGGATTGTTATAGATAATGGATCCAACCTGAACAATAAAATGATGAAGGAGTTATGCGATGAATTCAAGATCGAGCATCATAATTCCTCACCTTATCGGCCCAAGATGAATGGGACAGTTGAAGTTGCCAATAAAAATACAAAGAAGATCATCCAAAAAATGGTGAAGATATATAAAGATTTGCATAAGATGCTTCCCTTTGATCTACATGGCTACTGTAACATAGTACGTACTTCAACAGGTACAACTCCTTTATTTCTTGTATATGGCATGGAGGTTGTACTCCCTGTTGAAGTGGAAATTCCATCACTACTATTTCTAATGGAAATAAAACTTGAAGAATCAGAATAGGTTCAGGCACGACTTGATCAGCTCTACCTCATTGAAGAAAAATGCTTAATGGCTCTATGCCACAATCAATTATACCAAAAGTGTATGAAGAAGGCATTCGATAAAATGGTCCATCCTCGTGTGTTCAAAGAAGGGGATTTGGTTCTCTATAAGATTATAATACCTAACCTAGATTCTCGTGGTAAATGGACACCTAACTACAAGGGTCCATATGTGGTTAAAACAACATTCTTTGGTGGAGGTCTTATCCTCACAACAATGGATGGGGAAGAATTACCACACTCTATGAATGTTGATGAAGTCAAAAAATACTATGTATAAAAGACCCGCTAAGTCAAAACCCTCAACGGGAGACTTAGGAAAAAAGGGGCGTCCTGATGGATTGAAAACCCTTAAGGGAGATCTAGGAAACAATTAGGGATATACAAACAAAAATTATTATCCTGGTGGATTGAAAATCCGAAAGGGTGATCCAGTCAAAAGTTAGGGATCCTATTCAAAAAAATGAACAAATATATTATGATATGAGAATTACGACTACGATACAAAGGGGAAGGATTAATCCAAACCATCTGATTCAGAAACAAAGGAGATTGGAGTTATCAAAGGACATTGGAGAAACATCAGTAGCAATTATCATTTTAATTTCCATTTTCAAATTTTGTCAAACTTTCTGTAATTACCTCTTTTTAGGAATTGCATATGGTACTTTCTCCTATTCAAAGGAACTTTCATCAATAAAACAAATTACTTTTCAATATTTCAATTATGTTTTTCTTTTTCGGACTTGTTTGCAAAATACTACGATTATTTCTTGTAAATACTGCATCAAAATTATTTTAGGAATTTAACAAACAAATAAAAGCATTTGATAAAACATCAAAGAGTATTTTGGTTAGAAAAAATGTCAAAATAAAACCCACGTCTATGTCCACGCCAACACCCACGCCTAGGATACAATTATTAATACCTTACTAACATTGTTCACCATGATATATTAAAATTCAAATCAACTTAGAGACACCATGACGAAACAACAAACAACGTTGGAGAGTTGGTGACTAAGAGAACCAAATAGTTTAAAAAGGATAAACTATCAAAAACATTTGTCAAACACTTGGTGCATGTACTACAAAACCTTTGGTGCATATACAACATTGGGTGTCATATCAAGTTTGGGAATTATACATATGCATTATACATTGCATTTTCAAACTACTTTGGTTTAAAATGCTATGAACTATCTTAGGGCCTATTACTAGCTAGCTTATCTGGGCGAACTGAAAAGTTCAAACCTCGAGCTTTATTCAACAAATACCTTAGTTGAGAACAGACACAACTGGTTTATCTATGATTTACATCTTTGGTTTAGTTATCTAAGATTTAGTCATCAAACTCAATTTCAAACGTCAAATCCACATTATTTATCCCCTGCATTATGATAAATATGCAAAACATATGATACAGCTTATTGTGTTAGTCTCTAAGCTTTAGTAAGTTATCTATTTTCAAAACTCGTGTTATCTGCCCCCTAGGTTGTGGTGGGTACACTGAAATTTGTGATATAATTCATTGTGTTAGTCTCTAAGCGATAATGAATTATCAAGTTTGTAAGATATTTTCATGTTATGCCTTATTATGTTAGTCTCGAAGAGTTAGTAAGATATTTTCAACCCAAATCATTTACTCCCTAGGTTGTAGTGGATATACGAAATCTATGATATAACTCGTTGTGTTAGTCTCGAAGCAGCAATAAGTTATTTGTTTTTTGCAAAATGGTTCATTGTGTTAGACTCTAAGCGACAATGGATTATCAGCTTTATGTTATTCATCCCCTAGGCTATGATGAGTAGATGAAATATATGTTGTAAGCTTACTATGTTAGTCTCGAAGCGTTAGTAAGTCAACTTTCAAACTGGTGTTGTTTACCCTCTAGGTCGTGGTAAATACTTTGTAATTGCGATATAGCTTGTTGCATCAGTCTTAAAGCAACAATAAGCTATTTGTTTTCAAATATGTGTCCTTTACCACCTAAGTTACGGTAAATATGAAAAACCTATGACTTTTTTTCTAGGTATTGACGAGTTATCTGCATCGTCATATCTAGGTCAATTGACTCTTTACTCAGGCATTGGTGAGTTAACTGCATCGTCCAAGCCTATTTTTTACTCTTGGGTATACTTTACTGTTTATCCTTATCTAATAATATTTTGGTAAAATTTTGGGGTCTTGCATTATTTAATAATCCTCTGATTCAAATATGCGAGACCTTCATATTCTTGCACCGTCAATCAAAGAGTAATTAAATAGGAGCAGTTGTCATACTCCAAAATTGGTCTATGGGTATTACTAACCAAATTATTCTTTTTGTTACTAATCTTGGTGTTATTATATTCTTTGGTCAAAATTATAATTAATTTATATTCATATTACAATAGTTGTTATTTTAAAATGCCTATTAGTTTTATTTTTAAATTTTGCTCCTAGATATAACGGGGTTTAAATAGTGAAAGGGGGTGTATTTTTGTCATAAGGGCTCATTGTTTATGTTTTTTTCTAAAATGGCCCATTGAGTTCTAAGGCCCACGAAGGTTTTGTTGGAGGTTAACTGCGGTCAACTTTGTGATTTTCATTATTCAATAATAATAATAATAATTATTATTATTATTATTATTATTATTATTATTATTATTATTATTATTATTATTATTATTATTATTATTATCCATTTATTATTATTTATTAAACATTTCTTTCATTGTTATTATTATTATTATTATTATTCCAATATTAATATTTATATTATAACTGTTTTTATTGAGTTTTGTTGACCGAGTCATCTTTAGGGTTTCAACCCCAATACTCATTCAGCGGCAACTACTTTTGAATTTTTTTTATTAATAACCAAGTATTAAAAAAATATTTCGCAAATAACCGGGTTTCGGAAAAAATTACGCAAATAACCATGTTTGAGATGGCTCCATAAAGGAGGAGCCAAGTCATTTGGCGCATGCACCTAGGGTTTTGCCCTAGGCGCCATCTCACTTGGCGCCTCCATTGGCTTTTAGCCAAGTGAGATGGCGCATGCTCCTTAAAAAGGAGAGGAGGCGCCATCTCACTTGGCGCCTAGGGCAAAACTAGGGTTTTTTGCCGTTTTATAAATAATTCGTCCGTTTCTTTGAAATTTCTCACACTTTCTCGCACTGTATTTTTATTTTGTACTCCCTTATTTACGTAATGACGTCGCCTATGATTTTTAGCAGAGATGGTTACGTTATATTCTCCGCCACGAAACCCGCGATGAAAATGAAATTCTGGCACATTCACTCCATGGAGCGTCTGAAGCGGGAGTTGATGCGGTGGCTAGATGGAGACATCGCCGAGGGGGAAAAAATTCGAAGGATCCAGCGAAAACGAACAACAACCTCGCATGCGACAGGAAGACCTAATGTGTGGTTGGAGGAAGTCAAAACAGACAGTGATGTAATGCTGATGATGCATGGGTCAGATGAAATTGTGTTAACAGTTGTAATTTCCTAGATTGATTATCGTTAATCATTGTTGTACGCGAAAACCCTAATTTAATTTCCTAGATTGATTATCGTTAATCATTGTTGTACGCGAAAACCCTAATGTAATTTCCTATATTGAATTTCTTAAATTGTGTGAACAGTTTTATTAACGGAAAACCCATAATGTTTACAACACAACTATTGAAAAGATTTATTGTATTACAAAATTTATGTGGTCGAGCCAGACGCCCGATTCGGACAGTTTTTGCGATTGTGTCCGACCTGACGGCATAAACCACACTTTCTTTCCAACCTGTCAAGATCGTCCATTTCTGTTGTTATGCGCCTGCTTTTGGGACGACCCTTCTTGTTCCTTCGCATTTGGTCATTGTGCCAAACTATATCACCGCTGTATTCAGGCCAATAGTCCGGTTTTGCCACCAAAGGAAAGTTGTTGTTGTAAACAGTTAGCAACGTCTCAGATTTATAAACGTTTGATAGCAGTTGAAGCGCGTCTTGATGGGTATGCGCACAAGCGGCAATGACATGAGAGCAAGGCATACGAAAAGCTTGAAACCTGCCACAATCGCACCATTGAGAAGGTAAAATGACCCTGTATTCCTGTCTTGCCAGGCCTTCATTGTGGTCAATTGTCTCTTTCACAATGAAGTTGTGGCTATGGCGGTCAAACCGTGTAACCATGTGAGTGTTGGCTTTTGCACTTTCAGCCTTAATGTATTTCATACAGCTTTCACTCCACAGTTGTCCTGATTGCAAGACTGAATACCACATTTCACCTCTTTTGGCAAATAACGCAGCCATCCTAAAATACGTGGATTTCACCAAGGCAGTGATGGGGAGGTTTCGTATGCCCTTGAATACCCCATTCATTGATTCAATGAGATTTGTTGTCATATGCCCCCATCTTTGGCCATTGTCGTATGACCTAGTCCACTTTTCGACCGGTATGTTGTCGATCCACGTACCGGCTTCTGGGTTAGACAAACGGATCTCGTTGCGGTAATATTTGAATGTGGGCTGTGTCAGTGCGTATCCTGCATTCATCACCGCTTTCCGCAATGTTTTGTCCTTGACCTCCCTCGAGAAATTCTGGACGATATGCCTGATGCAATAGACATGCGTAGAAGGAGGGTCATGCCAACCATTTGCCGGATTATTATAGGCACTTTCAATAGAGGCATGTCTGTCCGAGATCAAACATAGATCCGGTTGAGGAGCCACGTGTGTACGAAGATTTTTCAGGAAAAAGCTCCAAGCACCACCGGTCTCCCCCTCGACAAGGGCAAACGCAACGGGGAAAATGTTATTGTTGCCATCTTGTGCAACTGCCATCAAAAGAGTGCCTTTGTACTTTCCATACAACCAAGTCCCGTCTATTTGTAGAATTGGTTTACATGATGCAAACCCTGCGATGCATGGTTGAAATGCCCAAAAGACGCGACTGAATATTCCGTTGCCATGTAGAACACTACCATCTTGGGCGTAAGCGGGCAATGTTTCCAGAACATAAACACTACCTGGAGAATATGTCTTTAGTGCATTGAGGTAGCGGGGAAGTTCTCGGTATGACTCCTCCCAGTTTCCATACACCCTTTCAATCGCCTTAGTCTTTGCTAACCACGCCTTACGGTAAGACGGAGTGTAGTTAAAAACTGTGGTGATGTGGGAGATGATTGTTTTCACCTTCAAAGAAGGGTCGTTGCTCACCAGGGGTAGGATTTCTTGACAGATTAGATCGTGGTTGAGTTTTCGGTGGTCTTGTGATTGAGTGGAACTTACACAAGTATGGGTTGTCATGGAACCTATGACCCAGCAGTCACCCCTTAGTCTGTATGAAGCGGTCAGCTTGAACATGCAGTCAGGGTGGACACACTTGATCTTGTACCTTTCCGGGTTTACACGATCCACCTTATAATCAACCGAGTTGAGCATGTGAAATTTTTTGATGGCCCTTATGCATTCCTCTCTATTACGAAACTTGTCCTTCTCTTTTAAATTTTCATCTGATTGCATATACGGTTGGAAAAACAAGTCCGTAGAAGGTTCATCTCCGCCCATGTTGAAGTTTGTCATGTGCGTAGGTGGTGTGTAGATTTTGTCGGTAGGAATACTTGGGATGCCATCATCGTCAGAATCGTCGTTCACCATTTCATCGAACTCTAACTCGTTATCTTCTTCTTCATCATCAACTGCATCCACCTCGGCTTGCTCATTCTCCAAAGGATCAACCTCCTGTAACACCGGAGGCTCTACCTCCTGTGTCACCGGAGGCTCTTGAAACAGAACGTACAACTCAATAGAGTCGTTTCCAGAATAGACATGGCTGGAAATCATGTTCTGGAAATCCTCGTCATCTTGAATTGCAACCTTATAAAATATGACTTGGTTGTTTCCAAAATAGACTGGACTCTGATAAAATATCTGGGATATAGGGCCTCGTTCAAGTTTGGCCTCCAATCTTTTCTTAAAGTAGGAGAAATTTGCTTTCCCGTTTAAGAGAAATCGGACATTGTCGGTGTTTCTAAACAAAAACCCAACTGTGGGACACATGTATGTCTCACCGTTGAAATGTGCTTTGACAACAAATTGTGGTGAAGAGGCCATTGTGTAGAATTGTTTTAGGTATGAAGGTGGGAATGTTTTGGGTTTATTGATTATATGAAGGTATGAATGCTGGAATGTTTGAAGGTTAGATGACTGATTCGAAGGTTGGAAAATTTTACAGTTTATGTGAATGAATGTTATGTTCAACCTAAGGCAAAATATTTCAATTAAGTAAGTGATGCAACCCCCCAAGGCTGCCAATAATATTACATGCATGGGCTTATGCTGCCACCTAGCCTGGCCCTATTCTTCACACATAAAAGTTTTGTCTAAGCCTGCCACCCGTCCACTCCAATAGCCTTGCATGCAACAGAGAAAGGAATCCCAAAGGCTGTCACGTAGCCTGAGACAATGCTGTAAAACGTGACACCTCTTATTCGCCAAATGGGGTGGCGACAACATTCATTTTTGTACTATTTCGCCAAGTGAGATGGCGCCTCCCTTACTGTCCAATAATATTACATGCATGGGCTTATGCTGCCACCTAGCCTGGCCCTATTCTTCACACATAAAAGTTTTGTCTAAGCCTGCCACCCGTCAGCTCCAATAAGCATGCATGCAACAGAGAAAGGCATCCCAAAGGCTGCCACCTAGCCTGAGACAATGCTGTAAAACGTGACACCTCTTATTCGCCAAATGGGGTGGCGACAACATTCATTTTTGTACTATTTCGCCAAGTGAGATGGCGCCTCCCTTACTGTCCAATCGTATTACATGCATGGGCTTATGCTGCCACCTAGCCTGGCCCTATAATACACACATAAAAGTTTTGTCTAAGCCTGCCACCCGTCAGCTCCAATAAGCATGCATGCAACAGAGAAAGACACCTTACATTATTTGTAAATGCATGCATGCATATGTGTAACTCCCTAAGCATGCAAATGTGACACCTCGCATGCATGCAACCACTACATCAGAATTAGTTGCCTATAAATACATACCTTATGAAACATATCTCACACCCACACAACTCTCACTCTCTCACTCTCTGCTACGAAATATTTCTTAAGTCTATCATACTCCTTATTTCTTCCTAAGTCTTTCATTCACTCAAGCGTTCTGAAGAATGGCCCTTCTAACAATGGGAGATACTCACAGAGGCACAAGGGAAAACATTGCTGCATTTGTAAGTCTCTTCTTTGGTAATACATTTTTCATACTTTAAAAAACGTGTTGTTCATCTTAATTAATCTTACTCTTGTTTAATTATGATCTCAGGATACACAAAGATTCAGAATCCGTTCGCACAAATACCTGGCCCCCGACCCTTTTATCGTCCCTTATCTGGAATATGCAGGTTTTGGACACGTGATAAAGATCTCCAACTGCACCATTGACTCCAAATTCATCCTTGCAATGTTGGAGAGGTGGAGACCGGAGACCCATACATTTCACCTACCAATAGGTGAATGTACCATCACTCTCGAAGATGTCTACATGCTACTGGGCCTCCCTATTGACGGTAAAGCGGTGAACGGGTCGGTTCAACAACCCAACTCACAGTGTGAAGAACTGTTGGGTAGGGACATGGTAGAAGGGGGTGGAGCAAGAGGGCAGGGAATACTACTCACTGACCTGAAACGGCATTATGCAAGTATGGAATTAAATGAAAATTCCTCAGAAAATGACCGAGTAGTAAAAGCCCGGACTTATATAATGATACTTTTTGGTACTTTTTTATTTCCCGAAAGTACGGGAAATAGTGTAAATTTCATGTACTTACATTTACTAACCAATTTTGATAAAACTAGAAAATTTAGTTGGGGTTCTGCAGTATTAGCCCACCTGTACAGTTCCTTGTGCAAAAACGCAGTCAAGGAAAAATGTACATTTTATGGGTGCGCATTTTTACTACAAGCCTGGGGTTGGTGGAGGATGGAGTCCTTAAACCCAATCAACAACAACACTTTTGGTTTCCCTTACGCAACAAAGTAAGTCATTAAGTTATAGCATTTATAACTATTCTTCTCTTTCCAAAATATATGCTAAAAATAACATGTTTCTCATTTCCTATAGGTACTGCGTGAGGGGTATGGATTACGGCAAGAATCCCAGATTCAATGTCGCACTCTACCGGAATCTGTTGGATCACCTAGGCCCAGATGACGTAAGTCGTAGCTTTTAACTTTTGTTCATTTTATTTATTTATACATTACTTTTGCGCTTACCTGATTTAAATTTTATCGCAGTTCGTCTGGAGACCATATTTGGGTTTGGACCATTCTCCAAATCCAGAGGATGCAGCAACTTGGACTGCAAAGACTGCACTCATTCGGTTCAACATTGTGGAGATGCACCACAGCGACCGCGTGAAGATGCAGTTCGGAATGATCCAAGAGATACCAAGTGACCCAACAGATTTGTCCCCCTGGCATCTAAAAAGGGTCGACGCCCAGTGGAATCTAACCAACTGGAAAGACTTTGCTCCAGAATGGTGTAAAATGTGGCAAAGGCGTCACCGCTACATCTTGCAATCCCCTGTTTTCCTTACTCAAGGTAACATGCGACACACCGATCAATATATGTCGTGGTACAGGTCGGTTAGTAACCCAGATATGCACGTGTCTCATCCGAGGTACTTGGTTGACCCACGCACACAATGGGCACAACCCTCGATTCCCCACCAACAAACCCAAAATCCTTCAACCTCAAACCCACCCCCAAGAAGAAACAGACCAACAAACACACAACCACATTCCCCACCACAACACAACTACAACCAAATGCCGTACTACCAACCACAGTCACCGCCAAACTACCAATACCCAGATATGCCTCAAACCCAACCACAATACCAACCCCAATACCAGCAAACCCACATACCCCATACCCAATTTCAGTCTTCCACATATCCCAATATGGGGCCCTCAACATCCAGCCTTAGCCCTGATATGGGAATGTCAGAAGATTACGACCAACCCGACCAAACCTACCATCAACCACCATATCACCAAACAACCCAACATCCACAGTACCAAACACCCCAAGATCCATTTCCTTTCTACCCCCCATACTCAGACGACCAATGCTACCGACCAACCATGGAACCCCACCCACCGCCAACACGACCAAACTTCGAGGGCATGGGTAACCGACTGTACCAGAGCGGATCTTCGAGATACGGAGATCTTACTGATTTTATGGATTCGGATCGCATTGACTTCGCTGGGCCATCGACCTTGCCGCAACAGGAAACGAGACGGCACCCAGCAAGAGAAAGGCGAGGACGGGGATGCGGAACTGGGGGTCATTACCGGGTTCCTGGGGATCATTGATGTATCTTTTTTTTTTTCAGGATTTTTTGTATCTATTTTTTTACTGTTATTTAAATGTAAAACAGTTGAATGTAATTATTTTTTTTCAAATAAAAAATCAATTTTGGTTATCTCTGTCTAATACGCAACGCGCAGGAAAGGAAAAAAAAAATTTTTTTTTTGCCCTAATTTTCCACATAGGCGCCATCTCATTTGGCTTAGGGCTTGCCATTTGCCCTTAGGCGCCAAATGAGATGGCGCCTCCCTTATAAAAATAGGAGGATGCGCCAAATGAGATGGCTCCTCCTTTATGGAGCCATCTCAAACATGGTTATTTGCGTAATTTTTTCCGAAACCCGGTTATTTGCGAAATATTTTTTTAATACTTGGTTATTAATAAAAAAAATTCACTACTTTTCTTCTTCTTTGTTAAGAAACTCAGAGACCAAATCCATAAATTTGTTTTGAATCAAATCAAATTGATTTCGATATTGTAAAAGAGGCATTTTATTCATGAATAACATATACAATTTTCATTTAGAATCATAATCAAAACCCTAAAAATGAATCAATTATAATGAAGTCTCAGTAATTTACAACAAATCTAAAATCTATTTCTAATTACAATCTCAATCAAATTTAAACCTAATTTTTAATTGAATCAATCAACAAAGCAAATATTTGTAACAACCAATTATCTATAAAAAATTCCTAATTTGTATAAATTCTAAGCCTTTAAAAGCCTAACCCTAAAACTAAGAGAAGGACCGAAAATTGAAAGAACGAGAGGAATAGAAGAAGACGAATTCAAGGACTTTGTTGTTCGAATCGAGTCTCGCGAGTCCACTCCCAACGTCAATGTTTCTTTGTTTGAGATCTGGGTTTCAGAATTGAAACCCTAGAGCTTCTGAAACCCTTGCTACGCCATCCTTGTTGTCTTGTACATGCGACTAAACAAAGGAGAAGAAGATCAGAAGAGGATTTGCAAAGAAAACCAGAACAGAAAAGAAAACATCAAGGTTCACGGCCATAGAGGTAACTCGATAACACTTAGCTTAGGTTTTTTGTTTTATTGTCGTTGTAATTCTGGAGTTGGATTTAGGATTGTTGGTGTTTATAGGTCACTGTCATTTAGAGTTTTCAAGGTTTAGGATTATTATTGTTAATGTTGCATCGAAGAAGAGAAGTAGGAGACGAAGAGAGGGAATAAGATAAGAAAAATGAAAATGAAAATATGATATACGAAAGAAATATACTCCCTCCGCGTCTTTGTTTATCAAGCAACACGTGGCCACTTGCAGGCCACGTGATTGGGTTGTTGTAGAATAATTCCATGTGTGCCCTAACCGTACTCCCTAGTCAAACATCCCATCATCACCGTCCATTAGACTTACTCTTGATCAACACCCCTGAGTTAACCTCAGGGGGTCACACGATCACCATCACACGACGATAGTAATGCATAACCACCGTAAACCTATACGACGCACACACTCGATCCAAACGGATCACACCAATTTCCCTTGGGCTTAAAGCCCATCCTAATCGCACCCCCAACCCATTTATTTTACTATTATTAACTATAATTCTTACCCCCTGGCTATTGGACATGAGTTGATTATTTAGACATCAGCCTTTGCTTTCAACACCCTTTAATTTACTTCATTAGAATAAAATACACCCCCTGGGTTTATATTAATTAAACATTTTCTTTTTATTTTTTTAATTTGTATATTTGTTTTATTTTGTTTTTATATTTATCAAATTTTTATTCTCATATCATTTTACTATTTTTATTGTATTAAAATATTTTTGGAGATTTTACCATAAAAATATTAATAAATAAATATTGGATTAATATTAAAATATTTAATATATTTTTAATAATAATAAAGTAATTGTTTATTAGTTACTTTCTAAAAAATACTAACTTTATTTTCTTTCCATTTATCAAACATTTTTATCATTCAAACTTATTTTTTTTACATCTAAGACAGCTAACCCATCAAATACTGACTTTTTACTACTAACTTAATTTCAAATTCAACTTTTATTTCAAAAAAGGATTGTGGAGATATTTCTTATTAACTGCGAACTGCGTCTACAACTATGTTAATTTCAAACTCAGACAAGGTTCAAGGATTAATTTCAAACATTTCCACAATCCATAAAAATAACTAACCAAACACTTTCAAACTACGAATTTGTACTCTGGTTCTTCGCATAGGAGATACGTAGGCACACAGCTTAAACCAAGGTGAGTCCCTCAACTAAAAAAACTAAATATTTTCAAGTACCATTAACTACAACATGCCTTTAAAATAGAAAATTCCCGACTTACCCTTAGACCTAATAATGGAGTCCTTTGAGAACAAGGGAGATGAAGGGTGCCTAGCACCTTCCCTTCATCTAACCGACTCACGAACTTAGAGCATATGACAAGTAAAGGTTATTTGTTAAATTCCCTTCCTTAGGGTAAAAGTTAATGGTGGAGACTCTCTAATTTTTGTCGGTTACGACATCTGGAGCGTTGTGCATGTTATGGTTATTAGTGAGTGGAACACTATATCACATTTAAAAAATCAGAAAAACAAATAAATGTTAAAAAATGAGGGACGTTGGATCTAACAATTTTAAACATGTTGGCAATCTGGATGGACCAGAGGTGAGGATACACGATGAAACATAGTCTTTGTGTATGGAAGTGATAAAACTCTTCAATTAAATTAAAACAAATGGATGAGTGTCATTGGTTTAGGGTGACATGTAGGTCGTCTTCAACCTCCAGCCACCTACAAATAGGGCTAGGTTGAGATTCTTCAAATGGAATCGTTTGAACCTCATGATGGTATCATTGGATTCGTCTCATATAGACGATCCTAACCGTACCCTTGCAAAAATTTATATAAACTATAATGTAGTCGATTTGGAAAACACCAAAGATAAAATGTAAAATGAATTTTGAAATTAAATGCTCAATTCTTGATGAAAACGAAAACCAGAAGAATCATGAGCTTCAGAGAAGAAGGGACTACATCCTAAACATTTATTTGAGATAATTTGGTTGAGAAATTTACATGAACAAAGTCCAACTTGTAAGCTCTAAAAATATACTTCCGTGACTTGATTTTGTGCTCGAATTGCTTGTTCTTGTTATGGAAAGTTTGTATGATGATTGATAATGAAGAATTTGTGGCTATTTTGGAGAGAAAAGGTTTGGAATGCAGAAAATCAAATTTAAGCTCAAGAGTTCATATGAGATCTTGGTAGGGCTTAACTGGTTATCAAAATCTTGGGAAATGAGAGGAATATGATCCTTTATTTATAGGAAAAAGAATCATGAGCTCATACGTGCAAGAGGGATCGAGAATGAGTGACTTGTAATTGCTCAAAACTCAGCCAAAACTTGTGTTTCAAGGCTTAAACAAGTCTAAGAATGTTTTTTAAACATTTTTAGATAAAAAACGCACTTCAATTTTGTGTTTAGAAACAACATTAATCAATTTGCAATCTGACTATAAGTGAAAACTTTAGTTCCAAGGTAGCCAATTCAAATCCATGGTACACCTTGCTCATGAAGCTTTAAGGTGTCATTCTTGATGCATTTGGAAGACAACATCAAAACCTTTACAATATGCCAAGAAAGTATCCATTTGGATACTTAAGCTAGAAGTTGTGTACATTTAAAATCGTGAAAACACACTGACTTTGACACACACAAATTCTAAGTTTAGAGCTTCAAGATGACCTATAATCTTTTGTAAACTTACAAGCTCTTCCACTAAAAATTAGCTCTTGATTATTGCGGATGAAATGCAGTAGACTCATCAAATGGAATTGTGAAATTGAGATCACTCAAAAATCATAAAATATGAGGGAGTTATGGTATTTGGAAGTTAGTGGAAATTTCTTGAGATATCCAAAAATGACATGTAATATTTTCAACAATTACATAACTTTACACACCTTTTTAGATCTTGATCTTTTAATCAAAGTTGTAGTAGACATCATCAAGTTTATTGTGAAAAAACAATGATCACATAAAGATAAAAAATTGTTCAAGTTATGATCTCTTGAAGTCAAATCAAAGAGTTCAATGGCTTTTTGAAAGGACTTGTAATCTTATTCAAACTTAAATGATCTTCCTTGCACAATTGGCCTTAGATCCTTGGAGAGAAGTCGATAAGGACTCTTTGAAGATAATAATGGATTTGGAATCACTTCAATATAAATTAAGCAAGATATGGTCTTGGGAAGTTGACAAACTCTCACTCAAAAATTACAAGAGTGACTTGTAACATTATTCCACTTTTGATGATTTTCCTTGCACAATTGGATCTTGTCATGTAAGGAGAAGTTGTTATTAAGGATGAGAAGATTCCATGGAAAAAATAAATACTTCAAAATTTTGAAAATTGACAGAATTATGCACTTGTGACCATAGAATCAAGGATTTTCCAAATTAGGTCAAACCACTTGGATCAACTTTGAATCTTTTGATCTTTTCTTGCTAATTAAGGCATGATGGATCACATTAGACCTTGAAATGATGTTATATTGAAGCACGTTTGATGGAGAGGCTCAATGCTTAATGATACTTGTTGAAGAACGCATGGAAATAAACACATGAACCTATAAAGTTTCTTGATGAATTGAACCACCAACTTTGAGATAATCTTGACCAAATGAAATTGAGAGAGTCCATAAACCATATGGTTTGATGCCATAACCATATAATTGATGTTAAAGCCCTTTAAAATACACTAAATAGCCAAATGAATTAGGATCATCCTTCAAAACCCTATCTTAGAAGGTGAGAGATATACTTGGCTCAATACCTACAATGTACAAAGCATAGAGAGAAAGCACACATTTTTGGATTTTGGTTAGAGGTTAATAAACATAAAATAAATATACAAGATACACAATTCAAGGTGCTTGGTGATCCCTTAAGAGAAAACTCAGATATAGGAGAGAGTAGAAATGAGAACCAACCCTAATGTGTGATCTTGATGCATTGTGATGATATGAAGTCATGAGGGAGCTTAGGGGCAAAATTTGGGGTATAAAAGCTGTAACACCCCAGTTTCAATTATTTGATTTATTTAATTGGGAAATTATTTTATTAGAATTAATAAAATAAAAAGGGATTATTTATTTTGAAATATGGAGGAAAATAAAAGAAATAAGAAAATGCTGAGTTTTTAAGTTATTGGGCTTGGATGTTGTTAGTAAAGAGTGGGGGTGCAAAAGAAGTAAAGATATGTTTTGGAACTCAAGTTATTTTTCTCATTATTCACGATAACACAGAAGTTGGGATTTTGGGAAGCAGAGCTCTGAAGGTACGAAGAACGAAGAACGAAGAACATCGCTCAAAAAGTTCAAAGCTGCTAATTGATAAGGTAAGGGGGGCTATTACTCGATTTACCTTTGTTTATGGGTTTATGTACGGTTGATTTGGGTAATCGTAGGGAAAAACCCCAATTGTTAGATGTTATTAGGGATCGATACCCTTAGGATTGAACTTTGTTAAAGGAGGTTTAGGTTCCCAATTTTATGAAATCAATTAACGATTTTAGGTTCCTAATGGTGGATTGGGAGTATATCTACATGATCATGAATTTACCTTAGAGGTTTAGGGATAACCTCAATGTTATCAGATTTCCCCAAAAAGGACGATTAATCCCGGTTAAGGTTACTATAATGATTGTTGGTAATTAGGAATTGATGTGTTGTTCGAGTTATACAAAATCGATGTCGTTAGGTACCGAAATGCGCGTTTTGGCTGGCATTTTCCTGCGTTTGGCTGCTGTTCTGAGCTGCTACAGGTACAGGAAAATTCTGTACGCGCTCAGCAACACGGGCCGTGTTGCACAACACGGGCACCCGTGTTGCTCTTCTGTGTTGCACAACACGGGCCGTGTTGCACAACACGGGCACCCGTGTTGATCCCCCTGTATTGATAAGGATAATGTGTTTTTTTTTCTCTGGATATGTTACAACACGGGCCGTGTTGCACAACACGGGCACCCGTGTTGCTCTTCTGTGTTGCACAACACGGGCCGTGTTGCACAACACGGGCACCCGTGTTGATGCTACTGTGTTGATTTTCTGAACTTTGTTTTCAGTGCTTGATTGTGGATTTTATTGCCATGCTTTTGGATAATGTTATCGAGCATGAATTATGATATGACTTGATATGATTGATGTTTAAATAGTATGCTGAGTGATTACATGATATCCCTATCTTGTTATGATTTGATGTTGTTGATGTTGCATGATATGTTGATTGATGTTCATAGTATGCTGAGTGTTACATACTTTACATATCATGTTGCATTTGTTAATTCCCATTGTGTGGAATTAACATGGTGGCCAATATACGTGTCCGCGATTTAATGGAACGTTGAGGTGGTAGCCGTGTCCGCGATATAATGGAACGGTGAGTTATCCGTGACCCGAGATTTAATGGGGCGGTGAAGTGGTACCACATGCATGGGTGTGTTGCATTACCTTGAATATAACATGAATGGATGATTTTTCCAATGTTGTATTTGATTGTTTGTATGCACGTATGGTTGCTAAATTGTTGACGATATTTGATGTTAATTGCAAATATGAAAAGTAATATATTATGGATATATGAATTGTAAGGATTTTTGTAAACTATGAAATATGCTAATTGTTGGGTGATGCTTATGGTTTCCTGAATTGATTGTTATGAACGTATAATCAAATGTATAATTGAGATGCTCACCCTTACTGTTAAATATTTCAGATTGAGGAGCTTCGTTCAGGTGCTTGGCGAAGGCTCGTCGTTTCTAGTTTATTTTCGTTTTAGTATTGTCCGGGTCATGCTCTGATAGTTGTAACTTCGGGAACGTTTGTTTGTCGAGCTGTTTTAATCAGACTCGTTTAATTCCTTATGTTTTGTTATAATATGATGTTGACATTTTCCAGGTGTTAATCCCTGATGATTTTGAAAATATTATAACATTGATTTTATTAATTAAATTATTCCGCTATGTAAACATGTATGAGTTACTACTACATTATGCATGACAGGAATTTGTTTTGTTAAAAGAGAATTGTAGCATCCTCGATTATACATGTACTCTGAAATTATGATTTTAATAATTGCGAAAATTTTATGCGGGGTTTTAGAGGGTGTTACAATAGTGGTATCAGAGCATAGTCGGTCATTGCGACCAAGGTCTTGAGTCAGTCATCCCTTTTGTATGCGATTAGTGTAAGGTAACACTGTCGATACTGTACTCTAATGTGGAATATGTTTTAATTCTCAGGAATATGGCTGGAAGAGGTAACGGACGAAATGATGCTGCACTAGCTGAGGCTTTGGGGATGTTAGCTGGTGTACTTGCTGGAAACCCAACTGGAGGCGTGATTGGTGCTGATAGGCAATTGGGAAATTTCCAAAGGAACAATCCTCCGTTGTTCAAAGGTACACATGACCCTGAAGGTGCTCAGAAGTGGCTGAAGGAAATCGAAAGGATTTTCCGTGTGATCGATTGTGCTGAAGATCTGAAAGTCAGATATGGTACGCATATGTTGGCAGAAGAAGCCGACGACTGGTGGGTTGCAACAAGGACTGAAATGGTTCAGGATGGAGAGGCAATGACTTGGGCTAACTTCAGAAGGGCTTTTCTGAGGAGGTACTTTCCTGAAGATGTTCGGGGAAGAAAGGAAATTGAATTTTTGGAGCTTAAGCAGGGCAATCTGACGGTTAGTGAGTATGCTACTAAGTTCACTGAGCTGGCAAAGTATTATGCACACTACAACAATGATGAGGCTGGAGAATTCTCTAAATGTATCAAATTTGAGAATGGTCTCCGAGATGAGATTAAGCAGGGAATCAGGTACCAGCGTATTCGTAGATTTTCTGATCTGGTGGATTGTAGCAGAATCTTGGAAGAAGATATTACCAAGAATAGGTCGTCTCACTCTCATGGGGTTGTGGATAAAAGAGGAAAGCAACATATGGACCGTGGCAAGCCATATGGTAGAGATAACCAGAGATCAGGCGGTTGGAAAAGGCCTAGTGGGGGAGATTCTAAGGCTCCTATCAGATGCTACAGGTGTGGTGAGTCTGGTCATCACATTCGAGATTGCAAGAGTGATGAGAAGAAGTGCTATAAATGTGGAAAGGATGGTCATTTGTCTATTGATTGCAAAGGGAAGTCTGTTACTTGTTACAATTGTGGCGAAGAAGGTCACATTCGTCCGCAGTGTCCTAAGCCTAGGAAGGATCAGTCAGGTGGAAAAGTGTTCGCTTTGTCTGGATCTGAGACTACTCCAGAGGATCGATTGATTAAAGGTACGTGTTTTATTCATGGCACACCTTTAGTTGCAATTATTGATACTGGTGCAACTCATTCTTTCATTTCTTTGGATTGTGCTGAGAGGTTGAAACTGGACATATCTGGTATGCGAGGTAGCATGGTTGTTGATACTCCTGCATCGGGTTCAGTGACAACTTCACTTGTATGTAGGAATTGTCCTATTGAGATTTTTGGTAGAGGTTTCGGTATGGATTTAGTGTGCCTACCGCTCGAACAAATTGATATCATCCTTGGGATGAACTGGTTGGAATTCAACCGGGTTCATCTGAACTGCTTTGCTAAGACGGTGATTTTTCCAGAAGCAGTTGGTGTCGAGAATTTGACTATGACTGCTAGGCAGGTACAAGAAGCAATGGAAGACGGTGCTAATGTGTTTATGTTACTTGCTTCGTTAGATGCAACAGGAAAGGTCAGGAGTGGCGAATTGCCAGTGGTGTGTGATTTTCCAGAAGTCTTTCCTGATGATGTTGGTGAGTTACCTCCTGAGAGAGAGGTGGAATTTTCTATAGATTTGATTCCTGGTACGAGACCGGTGTCGATGGCGCCATATCGTATGTCTGCGTCTGAATTGGCTGAATTGAAGAGTCAGTTGGAAGATTTACTGGAGAAGAAGTTTATTCGTCCAAGTGTTTCGCCTTGGGGTGCTCCGGTATTGTTGGTTAAGAAGAAAGAAGGTTCTATGAGACTGTGTGTTGATTACAGGCAATTGAACAAGGTAACCATTAAGAATCGGTATCCGTTACCGAGGATTGATGATTTAATGGATCAACTAATTGGAGCCAGTGTATTCAGTAAGATTGACTTGAGATCTGGATATCATCAGATTCGTGTGAAAGCGGAAGACATTCAAAAGACTGCTTTTCGAACGAGGTATGGGCATTATGAATATTCTGTTATGCCGTTCGGAGTTACTAATGCACCTGGTGTTTTCATGGAATATATGAATAGGATTTTTCATCCGTATCTGGATAAATTTGTTGTGGTTTTTATTGATGACATTTTGATTTATTCCAAGAATGACAAAGAGCATGCGGAACATCTCAGAATTGTGTTAGAGTTGTTGAAAGATAGGAAGTTGTATGCAAAGTTGTCCAAATGTGAGTTCTGGCTGAATGAAGTTAGTTTTCTTGGACACGTGATTTCTAAGAATGGGATTGCAGTAGATCCTACAAAGGTAGAAGCAGTATCTCAGTGGGAAGCGCCGAAGACTGTTTCTGAAATCAGAAGTTTTCTTGGTCTTGCAGGTTATTACAGAAAGTTTATCGAAGGATTCTCAAAGTTAGCATTGCCGTTGACGAAATTGACTCGTAAAGGACAAGCGTTTATTTGGGATTCTGATTGTGAGAAAGGTTTCCAAGAATTGAAGCGGAGATTGACTAGTGCTCCTATTCTGATTTTGCCGAATCCGGTGGAATCTTTTGTGGTTTATTGTGATGCATCTCTGATGGGATTAGGTGGTGTTTTAATGCAGAATCAACAGGTAGTTGCGTATGCTTCGAGACAGTTGAAGGTTCATGAAAGGAACTATCCTACTCATGATTTAGAGTTGGCAGCAGTTGTGTTTGTCTTGAAATTATGGAGACATTATCTGTATGGTTCGAGATTTGAAGTGTATAGTGATCATAAGAGTTTGAAGTATCTTTTCGATCAGAAAGAGCTCAATATGAGGCAAAGAAGGTGGTTGGAATTTCTCAAAGATTATGATTTTGGTTTGAATTACCATCCTGGTAAGGCAAATGTGGTTGCAGACGCTTTGAGCAGGAAATCCTTGCATATGTCTATGATGATGGTTCGTGAATTGGATTTAATTGAACAATTCCGAGATTTGAGTTTAGTTTGTGAAAGTACTCCGAAGTGTGTTCGTTTGGGTATGTTGAAACTTACTAGTGGTATCCTAGAAGAGATCAGGATCGGGCAGAAATCTGATGTTAATTTAGTTGATAAATTGACATTGATCAACCAAGATCAAGGTGGTGAGTTTAGAATTGATGAGAATGATGTTATGAGATTTGGCGATAGAGTTTGTGTTCCTAATGTCGCAGAAATCAAGAAGAGTATATTAGAGGAAGGACATCGCAGTGGGATGAGTATTCATCCGGGTGCCACGAAAATGTATCATGATTTGAAGAAATTGTTTTGGTGGCCGGGAATGAAAAAGGAAATAGCTGAATTTGTGTATGCATGTTTAATCTGTCAGAAATCGAAGATTGAGCATCAGAAGCCGTCTGGATTTATGCAACCAATGTTTATTCCAGAATGGAAGTGGGATAGCATTTCGATGGATTTTGTATCTGGGTTGCCGAGGACTCCTATGAATTGTGAAGCGATATGGGTCGTTGTGGATAGGTTGACTAAGTCTGCTCATTTTATACCGGTGCGAATGGATTACTCAATGGAGAGATTGGCACAGTTATATATTGAGAAAATAGTGAGTTTGCATGGAGTTCCTTCTAGTATTGTGTCGGATAGAGATCCGAGATTCACTTCGAAATTTTGGGAAGGATTGCAGAAAGCTTTGGGTACTAAATTGAGGCTGAGTTCAGCTTACCATCCGCAGACTGATGGACAGACGGAGAGGATGATTCAATCGTTAGAAGATTTATTGCGTGCTTGTGTTTTAGAGAAGGGTGGAGCTTGGGATAGCTATTTGCCATTGATTGAATTTACTTATAACAATAGTTACCATTCGAGCATTGGTATGGCTCCGTTCGAGGCATTGTATGGTAGACGGTGTAGAACACCTTTGTGTTGGTATGAATCTGGAGAGAGTTCGGTAGTTGGGCCAGAGATTGTTCAGCAGACTACTGAAAAGATCAAATTGATTCAAGAGAAGATGAGAGCTTCTCAGAGTCGTCAGAAAAGTTATCATGATAAGAGGAGAAAGAATTTAGAATTCAGTGCTGGAGATCATGTGTTTATGAGAGTTACTCCGATGACGGGTATTGGTCGAGCGTTGAAATCTAAGAAGTTGACTCCGCATTTTATTGGTCCGTTTCAGATTACGGAAAGAGTTGGAGAAGTTGCTTATCGTATTGCTTTACCTCCGAGACTTGCGAATTTGCACAATGTTTTTCATGTTTCTCAGTTGAGGAGATACATTCCAGACCCATCTCATGTAATCCAAATAGATGATGTACAGGTGAGAGATAACCTGACAGTAGAAACATTGCCTATGAGGATAGAAGATCGGGAAGTGAAACAGTTAAGAGGTAAAGAGATAGCATTAGTGAAGGTTGCTTGGGGAGGTCCAGCAGATGGAAATATCACTTGGGAGCTGGAGAGCCAGATGAAAGAGGCTTATCCGGAACTGTTCGTCTAAGGTATGTTTTCGAGGACGAAAACTCTTTTAGTGGGGGAGAGTTGTAACACCCCAGTTTCAATTATTTGATTTATTTAATTGGGAAATTATTTTATTAGAATTAATAAAATAAAAAGGGATTATTTATTTTGAAATATGGAGGAAAATAAAAGAAATAAGAAAATGCTGAGTTTTTAAGTTATTGGGCTTGGATGTTGTTAGTAAAGAGTGGGGGTGCAAAAGAAGTAAAGATATGTTTTGGAACTCAAGTTATTTTTCTCATTATTCACGATAACACAGAAGTTGGGATTTTGGGAAGCAGAGCTCTGAAGGTACGAAGAACGAAGAACGAAGAACATCGCTCAAAAAGTTCAAAGCTGCTAATTGATAAGGTAAGGGGGGCTATTACTCGATTTACCTTTGTTTATGGGTTTATGTACGGTTGATTTGGGTAATCGTAGGGAAAAACCCCAATTGTTAGATGTTATTAGGGATCGATACCCTTAGGATTGAACTTTGTTAAAGGAGGTTTAGGTTCCCAATTTTATGAAATCAATTAACGATTTTAGGTTCCTAATGGTGGATTGGGAGTATATCTGCATGATCATGAATTTACCTTAGAGGTTTAGGGATAACCTCAATGTTATCAGATTTCCCCAAAAAGGATGATTAATCCCGGTTAAGGTTACTATAATGATTGTTGGTAATTAGGAATTGATGTGTTGTTCGAGTTATACAAAATCGATGTCGTTAGGTACCGAAATGCGCGTTTTGGCTGGCATTTTCCCGCGTTTGGCTGCTGTTCTGAGCTGCTACAGGTACAGGAAAATTCTGTACGCGCTCAGCAACACGGGCCGTGTTGCACAACACGGGCACCCGTGTTGCTCTTCTGTGTTGCACAACACGGGCCGTGTTGCACAACACGGGCACCCGTGTTGCTCTTCTGTGTTGCACAACACGGGCCGTGTTGCACAACACGGGCACCCGTGTTGATCCCCCTGTATTGATAAGGATAATGTGTTTTTTTTTTCTCTGGATATGTTACAACACGGGCCGTGTTGCACAACACGGGCACCCGTGTTGCTCTTCTGTGTTGCACAACACGGGCCGTGTTGCACAACACGGGCCGTGTTGCACAACACGGGCCGTGTTGCACAACACGGGCACCCGTGTTGATGCTACTGTGTTGATTTTCTGAACTTTGTTTTCAGTGCTTGATTGTGGATTTTATTGCCATGCTTTTGGATAATGTTATCGAGCATGAATTATGATATGACTTGATATGATTGATGTTTAAATAGTATGCTGAGTGATTACATGCTATCCCTATCTTGTTATGATTTGATGTTGTTGATGTTGCATGATATGTTGATTGATGTTCATAGTATGTTGAGTGTTACATACTTTACATATCATGTTGCATTTGTTAATTCCCATTGTGTGGAATTAACATGGTGGCCAATATACGTGTCCGTGATTTAATGGAATGTTGAGGTGGTAGCCGTGTCCGCGATATAATGGAACAGTGAGTTATCCGTGACCCGAGATTTAATGGGGCGGTGAAGTGGTACCACATGCATGGGTGTGTTGCATTACCTTGAATATAACATGAATGGATGATTTTTCCAATGTTGTATTTGATTGTTTGTATGCACGTATGGTTGCTAAATTGTTGACGATATTTGATGTTAATTGCAAATATGAAAAGTAATATATTATGGATATATGAATTGTAAGGATTTTTGTAAACTATGAAATATGCTAATTGTTGGGTGATACTTATGGTTTCCTGAATTGATTGTTATGAACGTATAATCAAATGTATAATTGAGATGCTCACCCTTACTGTTGAATATTTCAGATTGAGGAGCTTCGTTCAGGTGCTTGGCGAAGGCTCGTCGTTTCTAGTTTATTTTCGTTTTAGTATTGTCCGGGTCATGCTCTGATAGTTGTAACTCCGGGAACGTTTGTTTGTCGAGCTGTTTTAATCAGACTCGTTTAATTCCTTATGTTTTGTTATAATATGATGTTGACATTTTCCAGGTGTTAATCCCTGATGATTTTGAAAATATTATAACATTGATTTTATTAATTAAATTATTCCGCTGTGTAAACATGTATGAGTTACTACTACATTATGCATGACAGGAATTTGTTTTGTTAAAAGAGAATTGTAGCATCCTCGATTATACATGTACTCTGAAATTATGATTTTAATAATTGCGAAAATTTTATGCGGGGTTTTAGAGGGTGTTACAAAAGCTGCCCTTATTTAAGTGTCTTTTATCTGGAGATAAGAAGGTTAAAACCTTCTTTTAGATGCGATTGAAGATACTTAAATATATAAAACAAACCCTTATTTTGGTCCTAAGATTCCATGCAATGTCCATGATTATGAATGTAAAAGAAAAAATCCACATGGGGAACAAGACATTACTGGGAATAACCATGAATGTGAAAAGCCAATATTAGAGTTAAAAAAACCAAATGCAAAGCAAGAATTTTAATGGGTAAATCCTTAACGATGCAAATAACAAGCCAAAAAGGAAGCAATATTTAAGCAAGGATTAGCAACTCGGTTGGGGAAAGAAACTCAACTCCATTGGAGGAAAATCAACTATGTTGGGGAAAAGAGGACTCAAATTTACCAAGATATAGCCTAATGAGGAGAAGGTAATACAAATAGGACAGAAGCCTAAACGGGCAGTACATGCCACAAGAGGTGAGTACCATCTATCAAATATCCAACAGGCTAACGATGGTAGACAACACAAGGACATAAGAATGAATATGAACTATCAAAGATCTAATAGTCTAACATTGGTAAACAACAAGAACTGGAAAGAACACCATTTATCAAAGATATGATAGGATAGAAATGATGAACAACCAAAAGGTGGACTGAATACCATATATAAAAGGTTTGATAGGGTAATGATGGTAAACAACCAAAAGTTATAAGGGTGGATATCATCTATCAAAGGTCTGATAGGGTAACATTGTTAAACACCAAGAGATGGACTGAGTACCATCTATCAAAGGTCTGATAGGGTAAAGATGGTAAACAGTCAAAAGATATAGGAGTGGATATCATCTATCAAAGTTCTGATAGGGTAACAATGATAAACACTAAGAGGATATAGGAGGGACATCATCTATCAAAGGCCTGATAGGGTAACAACGATAAACACTAAGAGGTGGACTGATACATCCATGTATATTGAAGAACAAACTACTAACTTCCACAGAAGGTAACGATCAAAAGATAAGCCAACTTTTACTGAAGATGAGCTACCAACTTCTACTGAAGGTAACAATCAAAGGATACACCAACTTTTACTGAAGGTGAACTACCAATTTCCACTGAAGGTAGAGAAATAGATAATACACCAAGTTTTACTGAAGGTGAGCTACTAACTTCCATTGAAGGTGGGATATAAAAGATACACCAAATTTTACTGAAGGTGAACTACCAACTTCCACTAGAGGTAGAGATATAGAGAAAATGTACCGACTTTTAATGAAGGTGAACTACCAACTTCCACTAAAGGAAGAATATGTATTAGTAATAACATATTTCCTAAAATTGTTGGCATTCCACCAAGAACAATACCAGTTTCTTCTTTGATCAAGATATCACTTGAAAAGGGTAATAATTTGTTGTAAGGATCTCCCAACGAATTGTCCATATCATAGCAAAGAGACAAACCATCCATTGGATTATTACCTTAGTTAACCTTTTATGGGGACCAACATAATGCTTCAAGAGAGATGGCCATTTTATGGAGGGAAAAATGATAACAGACTTACTGGGGAAATACATGATTCTCAAATAAAGAGACGGCCACTTACTGTCAAGAATAGTATTGCAATAACGCTGCTGGAAAATGAAATTTTCACTTCTTGGGGAAATATAAACCCATTCCTACTGAGAAGATAAATTCTTCACGTGCAAAATAAATGCACTCCCGATCCAGGGCTCACTGCTCAGAGAGATCAGAATGTCATTTCTATAAGGGACCAAAGTTCTAACCAGGAATAATTCAGATTGAAACAGTCAAAGAGGGTGAATACCATTTATCAAAGGTCTAATAGTCTAACAATGGTAAACATAAAAGAGTGGAATGAATAACATCTATCAAAGATATTATAGTTTAACAATGGAAAGCACCAAAAATAGACTGAATACCATCTTTCAAAGGTCTTATAGTTTAACAATGGTAGAAAACCAAGGGTATACGAGTGAGTTCCATCTATAAAGGATGTGATAGTTTAACAATGGTAAACAGTAAAGGAGGTTATGGATAAACCAATCTTAAAAAAAAGGAAATAATTTCTAACAAGGACCAAAGTTCAATCTAGGAACAAACTAGAGAGCAATTGTCAAATAAGACTCTACCCAATGAGGAACGGTCTCAAAATGGGGATAAATTCAATCCAGGTAAAGAGCTGGGCAGGAAGGCTAAAGAAAAATTCTTCCACGAGGAATAAACTCAGTGGGGAATTATGAAAGAGTATACACTTTATTCTTAAGTTTGACATTCTATTGTAGAGAGGATACATACTCTTCAAAGAGGATAAAATATCAACAAAACATCAATGAATGTAAATGAGCAATAAGCAATGAATGTATGAATGTTATGATGATGCGCATGCTGAAAAAATAGACATACAACACTGGGGATAACAAGACAAAACAAAATCGGGTAAAGACAACACTCAACTAAATTGCATCCAAGATGGAAATCCCATAAGAGAGTAAGCAATCAACTGAGGAAACAATATCCTACTTCAAGGCTTGACTTCTCTGGGAAGGAAAGATGGCTTGAAAATAATCAAAGCACAATCTTATAACAATAATTCACAAAACTGTAAGGATATAACAACATCTTGTAAGCTTCATTGGGAGGTAATATACAGACTTTGCTAGGGAAAATGATATCACATCTGCTGAGAAGAAAATCATAATGCACTAAGAATAGTGTTTGCATAAATTCCACCGGGGAAGATCAAAGAAACTTCACGGGGATTACAAACTAAAAGGGAAACATCACCTTTGGTTTATATGAGAAACTAGGAAGTCAAAATTATAGCAACGAGTCAACTTTGTGGGTATTTCAAATCAAACTTAACACACGACGAGAGAAAACAAAAAAGTTGATAGTTGTTTCAATACTTCTTAGAAAAGATACTTCCCTTGTCTAGCTACTTGGGGAACACACAGAAGCAATAATGTTATACTAGAAAAGGTAAAATACTCTACAAGAGATTCTACATCAAGTCTTAATCAAAAGGAAGGAACGAATCCAACAATTGAGCAAGAGTTTTACAACTTTACAATCTCTACTGGGTCACAATCTGGTTGGGAAAGAATCACACTCAGCTAGAGAAGTCTGAATCAAGACTTAACTGGGGAATATGGGGGCACAACGCCAACACCACACAATAATTTTGGGGAAAACCATTATTCAAATAAAAATCGTGGGGAAACCATGCGCATAATTTGTGATATTAACTAGAGGACGCTCCTTGAATGAGAAGTAGAAAAAGTTCACGCTTTGGAAATCATCCATTCTTGGAACAACTGCTTTTATCCCTTTAATTCACAAAATCGAAGTAAAAACATTTTGTAAATTTTTCAAAAAAATGTTTTATTATTAATTTCTTTAAGGCTTTTTATTTTGAAAAATACTATCGACAATAAACGAAATTTTTGTAAGTAGTATAAAATAAGAATTGCAAAGAATTGGATAAAGGTTCAAACTTTATTAATAGAATGGTAGTCTGAAATGGTGTGACTCCATAGATGAGAATCCAAAAAAATTGTTGCTTTAATGATCAATTCTTGCCTGATGCAGTTACTTACCAAGAATCGCAAACTTTTTCCTAGATAACCCTTGCGGGTTTTCAATCTACTGGGTTGATTTACTCTATTTATGTCTCTAACTTTTTCCTAGACCGCCCTTTTAGGTTTTCAATATATTGAGACGCTCATTTTTGCCTAAGCATCCCTTTCAGGTTTTCAACTTAGCTAGATATTCTTTATTTCTTTAGGCGAAGTATTTCTTGACTACATTGGCATTCACGGAATGTGGGAACTCCTTACCTTCCATAGTTTCAAGAATCAATGCACTTCCAGAGAAGGCTTTCTTGATAACATATGGGCCTTCATAATTGGGAGTCCACTTACCCTTAGAATCAGTATTAAAAGACATGATATTTCTTAGCACGAGGTCACCTTCTCTGAATTCACGAGGTTTGACCTTTTTGTCAAAAGCTTTCTTCATTCTTTTCTGATATAGCTGACTGTGACACAAGGCATTCATTCTCTTTTCTTCAATCATATTCAACTGGCCAAATCTATTCTGGACCCATTTAGCCTATGGCAACTTGTTTTCTATTATCACACACAATGAGGGAATCTTAACCTCGGCGGGGAGCATTGCTTCCACGCCATACACAAGAGAGAAAGGGATTAACCATGTTGAAGTGCGGACAGATGTATGATACACATGAAGAGCAAAAGGGATCATCTCATGCTAATCTTTATATGTAACAACCATTGTTTGAATAATCTTCTTAATGTTCTTATTAGCAGCTTCTATAGCCCCATTCATCATAGGCCTATAAGGAGAAGAGTTATGATGGATAATCTTGAATTCTTCTCAAAGGTCCTTTTCATCTTATTATTCAAATTTGAGTTGTTATCAGTGTTAATCATGCTTGGCACACAATACCGACAAATCAGGATGTTCTAAATGAACCACATCACCACCTATTTGGTAACATTAGAATAAGACGTTGCTTCCACCTATTTGGTGAAGTAGTCAATTTCCACTAAGATAAAATGATTTCCATTCGAGGCCTTGGGTTCAATCATACCAATCATATCAATATCCCACATAGAGAAAGGCCATGGGGAATAAATAATATTGAGAGGAGTTAGAGGCATATGAATTTTGTCATCATAAATATGACAGTTGTGGCACTGCCTCACAAATTTGTAATAGTCAGATTTCATTGTCAGCCAATAGTAACCTTCCCTTAGCATCTTATTTGCCATCGAATATGCATTGGCATGGGTACCAAATGAACATTCATGGATCTCATGCATTAACATGTCTGCTTCATGTCTATCCACGCATTTGAGCAAGAGCGTGTCATAATTCCTTTGTAAAAAACCTCTTCATTGAGGAAGAAACTACCTATCAACTTTATCATTGTCTTCATATCTTTGTTTGATGCACCAAGTGGATATTCTTAAGTTTGAAGGAAGTGCTTGATGTCATAATACCAAGGTTTATCATCTGATGTCACCTCTGCAGCAAATACATGAGTTGGCCTAAAAAGGGGTTGGATAGTGTTGTACCCCAAAATTTGCCCTCTCATTTATCAAGATATTTCCTACAAGATCTCTTTGACTCAAGACTGGATTAGGGTTTGATCAACTCAAGACATCTCATCTTGCACCGATGACCCAAAATTAGGTTTTGAGTTTTCACAAGGATTTTTGGACTATCAATGCTTCATATGACTTCAATTATCATCATGGACCCCTAAGATTACTCATGTCAAGTTTCAAGCTTTGAATCACATTTTTGATCAGTCAATTGGACAGTTGACCTAAAAATCAGTTGTATTAGGGAAAAAGTCAACCATGGCCAATTTACAGTCAAACTTCATAATTTTTTATCCATATCAACATTTTAGACTCATGTGTATCATTTTGCCCTAATTTAGGCAGGTTTTTGACCTAACTTCATGGCAATTTTTCACCTAGTTCCAAGAGGTTTTTTGAAATGCATTTCAAAGATGGGTTATAGAGCATATTTCAAGCATTCCAAAATATCCAAGAACTCCTTAAGATCATTTTTGAGTAGGGAGAATCGAAGAGATGAAGTTGGCAATTTCTCACTTTGAATTCAAGCCATTTCATGAAGAACAAAATTCAAATCAGAACCTATGCTGCCTAATCCTTTCTTTACAGGTCTCAAACTTGTTTCTCACTTCATAATTTAATGCTTACACATATGATAAAGCCTTAATCCAAACACAAGAGTCTTTGTCCAAGCTTTAATTCCATAAATGACACAAAGTTGCCATTGCCATTTTGGAAAAGCATAACTTTTGCAACTTTTCATTTCTTGAGCATTGGACTTGTTTTATCTGCACACACAAGTCCTATAAACAAAATACAAGTTGTCTAGGACTTGTACCAACTCCAAGAAGGCTAGTACAAGCATGTGGAGACTTGTCTCTTCACTTTGCTTCAAAAGCAAGAAAGTATGCAAAAAGCCTACAACTCAAAAATCTTTTGGAGAGCTGACTTAAAACCTTATCTATACTAATACACAAACACATTACAACTTAGAACACGATTGCTCAAGACCTAAAACACTCCAAAACTCCCTATCACCAAAAACCTGTCAAAAACTTGAAGTTTATGGCCAAGCATAGCAATCCACAATTTGGCTCGGGCGTTTCAAGTTTTAATCACTCAAACACTTTACCTACCTTATATCTAAGTGTTCCAGACCATCACCCCTTCACTGTAACACCTCCTTCCCCATCTGACATTTTTGTTTTTCAAGCTTGCAGGTTGACTTGGATAGAGAGTTTCAGGCACTTCCAAAGCAAGGCAAGGATTGGAGCACACTTAGGGAGGTTCAAGCAAGCTAAAGGAACCTTCAGGCCTTCCTAAATCTCACTCAAACTCCATTCACGATCTCAGCTGAAAGAGGTAAGAATTCCAACTTTTATCTCTTCATGCAGGCATCCATTGGCCACGACTTGTGAAAGAAAAATGTAGATATTATAGTGTTGAAGCCAACCATGTGCATAGATTTCATTTTTGTTCATTATGTATAGAGAATTTTGGAGTTCAAATTTCTGTAAAAATTAGGGTTGAAATTAGGGCTTTCAAAATTCGTTTTAATCTTTGATTGTTAATTTCCAGAAGTTACATGTCTGAAATCGTGGGAAAGAGTACTATCATTTTCATGTTGGAAGTTTCCATTTTCATAGAGAGATGAGAAAGATACAGAGGTTCTGGCCAGCTTGAGGAAGAAGATGAAGTACAGGGCAAGGAAGCTTTTTATGTTATGTTTTTATTATTTCATATAAACTAACGGATGTACAGCCACCCCAGTGGTAAGGCGGCGCGCTAAAATGCTTAATGTCACAGGTTCGAGCCTTGGCGCTGCCTTTTTGTTTTTTCACATTTTTCATCTTTTTTTTGCTGTTTGCAAGGTGGGCTTTAACATTTGGGCCTAACGTTTTTTTCTAACATGCTACCACTTGTTTGCTTGCAGCATCCCATGGCCCAATCTTTTATTATTTATCTTATTTCCATATTTGATTTCATTAAAATATTTTCTTTAACACATAAAAAATCATAAAAAATATAAATGTGATAAATATTGCATTTTATTTTATTTTTACTTTATTTTCACATAAAAAATATTTTTTATTTTAAATATATGCTAACTATCTTTCTTAAAATAAACTTGTAAAAAATAAATTAAACTTAGATATATTTTTATCCTTTGTTTTTTTTTATACTTGTAAATATTTATTTGGACATATAAAAAGACTAAATATTTTCACCAAATATTATTTATCATTTTAATACAAAAAATACACAAAAAATAATACTTAAAGAGCTTTATTTTCTTTTAAATTAGAAATTAGGGTTAACCATTTTTTTAAGAATTAATTTCCTTTTCTTAAATTTTTAGGATTAGGTCAAAATTCTTTTGCATACAAAACAAAAATATTTTTATTTCATACATACCATTGCATATTTATATTATATATCTATTTATTCAAATATTCGTACAAATTCGATTTGGTTGTAATAGCTTAATTAGATTTACATTATTGCAAATCTCCATTTATAATTTGTATTCCCCCTTCCCACACAATGTTGTAATAGCATAGTAATCTTTAAAATTATGTAATTTACCGCTTTTATATACCATGCTAGTAATTAGGGTTTGTATGGTAAGATCAAAATAAATCAAATAGAAAACCCTAAATCCAAGACAAAATCAAGCATGAATATAACACACTTGCACACAAGTATCCTTAGGGTTTCTTCACTTGGTTTCCTTATACAAAAATGGCCATATTACGCATGCGAAGTATCTTAGCAAAACAAACAAATATAAGATCATAGTCCCTCGATGACACTATCCAAAGTTGCCTTAAAAAATGATCTTAGTCCCTAAAAAAGAATGCTAAGATACCTTGCAACATTGCTAATCATGGTTATACGATGACCCGCGCCCGTCCCTTTTACATCCAAAGATAGGTTTGTCTACCAAATCAATGGTAAGACAACAATGTCAAAGGAAAAGAAAATAAACAAGAAAGACATTTGAGTAGGTAGATTACTTCTAGTTACTTTCTCCGTTTCAAAACAATTATCCTTTCTATTTTCAGAACAAACACACACATTTCCAAACATCTTACAAACATTGAAAACATTTTCAAAAAGACAAACATCTTTGTATACATTCTTATGAACGAGAATCATTACAAAGATTGCCTAAACAATGGCCTCTTTTACAAAATACTTTCAAAACCACACAAAGCACAATTTTAAAACAAAACAAGTGATCTAGCAAGTAACTAAGAGCCCATGGAAAACCATGGATAAAAAGGGTGCTAATACCTTCCCTTTTCATAATATACCCCCCGAACTCAAGAAAACATCTCAAAGGTCTTTCCTGTGCTTTTTCACCTTTCCTTTTGGATAAAAGAAAAGTCTGTGGCGACTCTTGCTGACCACAATATTTGCAATAAAATGCAAAACCTCAAGTCAGTTCTCCCACTGTATCACAGATAGTAATCTGAGGTACATCATTCCAAGAGTTCACCTAGTACATGGAAGACAATGTGGCTAAAGAATATTTCATTTGATTCTCCTCTCGTAGAATGTGATGGAATTCAACTTTATTGAACAAATTTAACAACCATCTTGCATGATATTTATAGGGAATCAAGCTAGGGTGACGAGTCTCCCATTCTCCTTTAATCTAGTTTATCACTAAAGCTGAATCACCATATACATCAAGAATCTCAATCCTGAGATTTATGGCTTCTTCAAGACCCATGATGTATGCTTCATATTTTTCCATGTTATTGGTGTAATCAAATGTCAACCTTGCAGTAAAAGGGATATGATACACATGAGGAGTGATAATCACAACACCAATTCCTTTACCATAAGTATTGACGGTTTCATCAAATACCATACCCCATCAGGATTAAGAATCTAGACCTTCCTCAGGAAATGGTTTATCACAATCTTTAACTTGAAATAAACCGCATCTTTATTAGGAAAATCATACTTAACATACTGATAATTATCAATCGGACGGTGAGCCAGGTATTCAGCCATCACACTGCTTTTAATAGCCTTTTGGGTATGGTATTCAATGTCATATTCAGACAACAACATCTTCCAATGAGAAATTCTTCCAATAAGGGAAGGCTTTTCAAAAATATACTTAATTGGATTCATTTTGGATATCAACCAAGTAGCATGATTCAACATATACCGTTGCAGATGCTTCGTAGCCCAGGCCAAAGCATGGCATGTTTTTTCTAGCATAGAATAATGTGACTCATAGCCAGTGAACTTCTTACTCAAATAAAAAATTGCATACTAATTTTTTTCCTGTTTTATCTTGTTCTCCCAAAATACAACCAATAAAGCTATCCAACACAGTTACATACATAATCAATGGTTTTCCTTCAACAGGAGGGAGCAAAATATGAGGTTCAAGAAGATATTCTTGAATGCTTTCAAAAGCTTTCTAGAAATCATATGTCCATACACAATCTTAATCTTACTTTAGAAGCTTGAAGATCGGCTCATAAGTGGAAGTCATGTGAGAAATAAACCTAGAGATATAATTCAATCGTCCAAGGAAGCCCCTGACTTTCTTTTCAGTTCTTGGTGCAGGAATCTCTTGAATTTCCCAAACTTTATCAGGATCAACCCTAATTCCTTTATGGCTGACAATGAAACCTAATAACTTTCTAGAACGAACACCAAAAGTACACTTATTTGGACTCAAATGGAGGCGATACTTCCTTAAATGCTGAAATAACTTCAACAAGTCTTCTAAATGCCCTTCCTCAGTCTGAGATTTGGTGATCATATCATCAACATGTACCTTGATTTCCTTATGCATCATATCATGGAATGGGGTTGTCATAGCCCTTTGGTACGTTGCACCAACATTCTTCAACCCAAAGTGCATCACTCTGTAACAAAATGTTCCTCAGGGTGTGACAAATGTGTTATTTTTCCATGTCCTCAGGAGTTATCTTAATTTGATTGTATCTAGAAAATCCATCTATGAGTGAGAACACTTTGAATTTTTTTATGCTATCTATCAACATATCAATATGTGGCAAAGGGAAATCATCTTTTGGACTAGCTTTATTCAGATCTCTATAATCAACGCACGTTCAGACTTTTCCATCTTTTTTTGGAACTGGAACAATTTTGGAAATCCATTGAGGATTCATTGATGTCACAAGAAAACTGACATTAATGTTTTTCAGAACATCCTCTTTAATCTTTAATTCCATGTCAGAATGGGTTCTTCTTAACTTCTATTTAATAGGTAGATATCCAGGCTTCAACGGTATGCGATGCTCCACAATATCAGTATAAAACCCAAGCATGTCTTGATAAGACCAAGTAAATATGTCAACATATTCCTTTAATAACTCAACCAACCTGATCTTCACATCAGAATGAAGTCGTGCTCCAATATTGACTTCCTTCAAATCCTCTTCGAAACCCAAGTTAATAATCTCCAATGGTTCTTTATACGGATGGTGTGAGCAACCCTTTCTTTAAGTAGTTTTGTATGATAACAAATATATGTGGATTAAGAGTTAATGAATGTTAAATATGCTTAATCTATATGTGTGCATAATATGAAAATAGTATAACATGTTCAAAAAGAGTCAAAAATGTGTTTTACACATAAAACACAATTTCAGATCGGTAGAAAAGGTTTTGCATCGACACATACTTTAGCAAAGAATCATAAATACAATTTTGCTTCAGTATGAGTCGATCCATCCATACTATGCATCAACACGTAACAAGTTGATGCCCCTAGAAAACGTTTTACAACCTTTATGCATCGACACATAATCCTATGCATCTATACATATCACGTTTTCTTTTCAAAATAAAAAATCCAACTCAGTATGTATCGACACATATGCGTTTTGTATCGAATCATATAAAATAAATGGTTATGGATTCTGTATGAAAAACATGTTGTATCGACTCATAAAGATTTGCATTGACTCATATATGTTTGATCTCTCTGTAATGTGTTTTTCCATCAGTATGTACCGATACATAACACTTTGTATCGACTCATCTTATGTTTCACAACTAACATGAGTTGACTCATGCTAAACATGAATCGACTCATAATGTGTTTTTTCATCTCTAACCGTTTTTGTTACATATATAAGTAAGTTTTTGCAGCAAAAAAAAAGTAGGTATCACAAACACAATTGGTATGCATCAAATTACTGAGCATTAGAATCCTGGAAGATACTTCATCTTCTCAATCATCTTGGTTTAACAATAACGAAATATAAACATAATTGTTCATTGGATCAAGATATCAGAGAGATAACATTCAGCTGCTCGATCAAGTGATCTCAACTGGGTTGAAGATTAAGAAGGGGGATTCAAGGAAAAACCAAGGGTTTGTCCTTCAAGAATGGGTGTGTTCTTGAGGGTTTGTTAGTCACGGTCGCACAAGTCAGATTCAGCCACAATGAGGGGTTTGGAAATCGGGGCGATTTCGCAAACAGGTCGTGGAAGCGGATGATTGATTGTGGATCTTGCAGGGAATCTTGATAAGCTCATATTAAATGAAGGTTCTTACAAGAAGAAGAAGATATTAGAGATTACGTTATGTCTTTGTATTTTAACCTTGTATACAACTTTCAGCAAATTGATATAACAGTTCTCAATTTCAGTTTCGGAATTGAGAGGTAGACGTACCCACACGCGAGGACGACAGTGGGGAACTTCCTTACTAAACTGCATGCGTATTGTCTTTCTTTCTCTCTAGATCTTTACGTTTTTTGCAAATTTGTAATTCAATTGGTTTGCTATTTTTTCTGTTTAATGATACAATAGTGGTACAAACTCTTTTGCTAAAACCACCATTATTGTTAATCATCAAACAAGCATAGACCAACTGTTTAACAAAATTGCGTGCAAGTTTTTATTCATTAAAAATAGCATTCTTGTGATAAGTGTATTGAAACATACATCAATATGTGTTTAAGTTTCATCTATTTCATCTTAATAAAATCCATCAAGTTTATTGTATGTCCGGTTTTCTAGTAGTTGGTTCAAAATAGACGGAAGTTGATTCTTGACCTTGTTTTTCTGCTGCTTTTAACAAACTTTGATAAAATATTTTAAATCCTTGATAAATAAGGAGGTGATCTATTCACCCCCCCCCCCCCCCCTTGATCACTTGCCACATCGTCTAAAAAGTGGTATCAGAGCACCATTTCGCTGGTGCTTTGTGTCTACTAGTAACGCTATGACTTTTAAACCAAAGGGGGCGTATAATAGAGCTCTTATTTTCAATGGTGAAAACTATGGCTATTGGAAATACTACATGTGAGTACACATAAATTCCATTGACAGGAATGTATGGACTGCAATTCAGAATGGTCTTTTTCAAATTACCATGAGGAATGATGCAGGTGCAATAGTACCTAAACCTGAGGATCAGTGGAATGAAATAGATGAAAAAAAGTGGTCGTGCAATTGGAGAGGCCGAAATATGATAATCTCAGCACTTGGTGTTGATGAGTATTATAGGGTATCTCAGGGCACATCTCCTAAAGAAATGTGGGATGCTTTAGAAATTTCCCATGAGGGCACTACTAAAGTTAAACAGTCCCGCATTAAGACACTCAATCAAGAGTTTAGGCTCTTTCGCATGAAACAAGGAGAATCTATCTCCAACATGCAAAGAAGATTCGTTCATCTTGTTAGTCGTTTAAATGCACTTGGAAAACCTGTTTCCAATGAAATTGCTACTAATAAAATTCTGAGATGTCTTAGCAGGGAATGGCAACCTAAAGTAACAGCTATCAAGGAAGCCAACAACCTCACTACACTTACCATTACAACTCTGTTTGGCAAGCTGGAAGAACATCAACAAGAACTGGAAAGTCTTGAAAAATATGAAAACAAGAGTAAGAAGGAGAAGAATAAAGAC
Organism: Vicia faba; assembly: GCA_948472305.1. NCBI lineage: Eukaryota > Viridiplantae > Streptophyta > Magnoliopsida > Fabales > Fabaceae > Vicia > Vicia faba. The sequence continues at coordinate 1,357,150,925 of OX451735.1, forward strand.
AAGGAGGGTGAGAAGAATTGAATAGCTCTTATGGCTTCTATCTCCAAGTCCTAAAACAAAGAGAAAAATGATAATGACTCAAGTAGTGACGGAGATTCGGATGATGAAGAAATGAGACTCTTTGTTCAGAGATGTAATAGGTTTATTCAAAAGAATGGAATTTGTTGCAAATGGTTTTTAAATAGAGTCGCCGCCCTTAATTTTTATCCTAAAGGAAGGGAGTATAAAGGAATAACCCTAAAAGTTAGAGATTCTAGATTTGGACTCAGTTCTAGATGAAAGGAAGGTGTTAGGCACCCCTTATATACCTTGTTCACAATGATTTTATTTAGGGAAAAAGGGTTTGAATTTTATTTAGGGAGGACGGTTTAAATTATTATTGGGGAAAAAGGGTTTGAATTTTATTTAGGGAGGACGGTTTAAATTTTAGTTAGCGAGAATCACCATGATTTTTGATCGCATGCCTACGTATCATCTTAGGAGGAATCAGAGTCCCATTTTCGTAGTTCGTCGGGTTATTTATATATTTTTACGAGTTACACAGATATTTTAATTCTCCCCGCACTTAGTTCGAATGTGTAGATAGCCGAAATTTTGAACTAAGCGCGAAATTAATTAAAAACTCTTTGTATTCCTTTTTGAAAAGTAATTGTTTGATTTAATTTATTACAAAAATAGTTTGGCGTTTGTTTGCGTATTTTTTTACGTATATAACCGTAGAGTCTGATATAGCTCTCTTATCACGTGGCCAGATATTGGCCACGTGTCGCTAGCGGATATTATAATTTTAATGAATCGCGGGTTTTAATATTTTGATTTAAAATATTAAATTAAATTATACGGCGAGAATTGTTTCTAAGTATATAATTTTAAAGATGTGTTTTAACGTAGATAGATGTATTATTTTTGTAACTAAGTCTAAATTAATTAATCAGTTATAACAATAAATATACATGATTATAATTAAAATATAAATGTAAATATATAATATTATAATTATTAAAAATAAATATATAAATATATAAAAATCAGAAAAATAAATAAATAAATATATAAAATGAAATTGTAAAATAAATAAATAAAAACGAAATTGCTGGGGGGTGTGATTTTAGTTATGAATTAAAATTTAGGGGGTGCAAATAGAAAGGGCCTGAATTCAGATTTTGAATTCAGGCCCTAAATGGCCAGGGGGTTTAAATTCAACGTAGTTAGTAAAAGGAATAAAGGTAGGGTGCAGATAACAGTTGGGCCAAGCCCAAAGATCATATCTTTATTTTTTACAAAGCAAAATCATATTCATTATTGCATTGTTTTTTTCTTCTTCTAATCCTTCTTTTTCCCTCTCTCACGCTCTCTACCATCCCAACAACACAACAACCCTATCCGCAGCGGCGCCCTCATCCAACCCTTAATCCCCTCAAAACAAAATCCTCCCACACCCTAAATTAACATGACAAACACAAATTCAAACTTCAAAAGCTAAGCATCAATAGTTTTTTTACCTCTAATACGCGTTTCTCTGTGTCTCCGAGTTTCGATCCCTTTTGGTTAACCATCGGTTCTTCTTGCTCACAGATGTGGCGGCGAGGTTGGCATGGCGGAGATGAAGTATAGGAGACAGTGGTTCCACCGGGTTTAGGGTTTTGGATCTCGAAACTCAAACCCCAAAATTATCGGTAATGCAACAAACTTCCTTCTCTACGGTAATTTTTCTGTCGTTTTTTTCAGTCCTCCTGCTCTGTTCTGATTCTAAGCTTTTATAGTGATTAGGGATTACATTTTTTAGGAAAAACATTATTGTTTCTGCATTTACTTATTGCAACTTTGAAATTTGTTTCCCCTTTTGTTGAATCGCCTTAATTATTATTTCTGTGATTGCCAAATCTACGGTTTCTTGCCCAAATGTTAGGGACAAATTCAAATTGCTTCCATATTTGATGATTATGTACTTTAAGCGTGATAACTTTGCCTGTCTTCCTTTGATTATGATTTTAAAAGCAAATCTGTATTTCACTGATCTTCAAAACTTTTTTCAAAACGTTTCCAAAAACATATGTTTGCCCTGTTTATGCTTCTGTACTTGCCTATTTTGTTTTGATGAATACTGATTTGGATGTAAATGTCCCATGATATTTGAATATTGTTATGTTATAGCATAACTGTTAAATTTCTGTTTTGGTTTAACACTTAATTTTCTTGGTCTAATTCCTTTCTTCTAACTCTGATGTGCAAGGGATATCCACATTGATAAAATTAATCGTGCACTGCACTTTGTTTTCTTAATACAAGGTGCTTTTTCAATACAGGGCAAAGCTTAAAGAATTCCAATCTAAATTATGGTATGAAACCTAACACCATAATCGTTCACTACATGTGGGTTTTTGGGCTGAAAATAATTCTTGTCTTTGTACTGATGCAGGCTCGTAATTATATCTCCCTTTATATCAGTCACAACTTGTTGGATTTGGAGGCTAAATCTCATATACACGCACAATACCACATTGATGTACATGTTTATGTTTGGATTTTATGCAGGCCAAGGAATGGCGCTCAACTTGAATCGAGTCTATGCAGAGCTGTCATTGGCATGAGATATGGTTTTAAAAGGTTGCACTGTTGTTTTTATCCATTATGTTTTGTCTGATATTGATGTCGGATTCTACTTTGCAGGAATGCTGACATGAAGCCTGCCATGGAGGAGTCTTGGGGGCTGGGGCCATGAGGAGAAAGATTTTGAGATTGTAGAATATTAGGATATTCTAAATATGCTAAGACAAGCTTAGATCTTAGAATAGGCAGTTTTATGTAAAGTTTTTATCCTGTAAAACTCCTGCATATCTGCCATTTGTAATGATGCAATTCCAAACTGGTTTTGAATTTGAAACATCTTTTCATTCTTAAATGTATATAATATGTTATTTTTTTCCATTCTATTAATTTCTTAAACTCCAAGGCAGAATACCAAGTTTCAAAATTCCCTTTTCATATTAAGAAATCTTTTTTCTGCTTTTGAATAAAACACAAACATGTCTTGGTAAAACTTACCTGACCTTGATGTGATGATGTTGGATGGGTTTAAATGGATAACAAATTGCTGGCAGTATGGATGATAATGAACGGATGTTGCTTGAAGATTTTTTTGAAGGGTGAATCTTGATGAAACTCTTTGAATAATGACTTATCAATTCTTTTATGATTTTCATAATAAAATAGATTTAAAATAAGGTTTAAACCATATTTTCTAAAGAAACCTCATTCCCCAGTCCTCCTTAAAATAAACTCAATAAAAAACCAAAATTGAAACCCTAGTGATCTTGCCCTTAAAAAAGATGACGACTTTGTAGCTTGATGAAATAAAAATCCATGATAACCCTAAATAAAACTCTGATTTCACAATCTAATACTCGTCAAGCCTTTTAATGCAGGAGTCTTCAAATCATGTGGAACCTTAGCTTTATGGATTCCTTGATCCCACGCTAATTTTATTGATTAATGGCGCATGATGTATTTAGATGACCGAATGGAGGGTAGGAGAAATTTGGGGTATGACAGCTGCCCCTATTTAATTATCTTTCGATTGGACAGTGTGAGAATACGCAGGTCTCGCATGTTCTGATCAGAAGCTTATTAAATAATGGAGGACCCCAAAATTTTTCTGAAAGTTTACGATGATATACTGCACAATGTTCCTATGTGTTTGGAGAATAAGTGTAGATGATGATGTATCATCCAACCCGTGTTTGAACTGAAGTTGACTAATTCCTGGAGACTGATATAGTAAGTTATGCTTTGATTTGGTCTTGCTTCATTCACCGCAACCTAGGGGGTGGATAAAACAAAATCTGATAACAAATTGTTGCGTGGATACTAAAGCAATGGGTTATATCTGGGGAAGAAGCTGTGATTGTAATATTGCTGCTTGGAGACTGGCGCAATGGGTTATACCGTAAAAGCGAGTTTGATAAAAAATGTTGCATGGAGACTGATGTAATGGAGAAGGTTTGATAATGACATCTCTGCATGGAGACTGACAAAATGGGTTGAATTGTAGATTTCACACATTTGCTGCATAGAGCCTGACACAATGAGCCAGATCATGATGAAAGAACATATTGTTGCGTGGAGACTGACATAATAAGTTAATTTGAAATTTTTTGGACATTGCTGCATAGAGACTGGCGCAATGAGTGGAATTGTTGATTTTGCAACAATGCTGCCTGGGGTCTGACACAACGAGCTAAGAAAGAAACAATATTGTTGCATGGAGACTGACACAATAAGTTAATTTGAAAATTTCACACATTTTCGCATAGAGACTGACACAATGAGTGGATTTGCAGACTTTGCAACATTGCTGCCTGGGGTCTGACACAACGGGCTAAGAAAGAACAACATTGCTGCATGGAGAATGACACAATAAGTTAATTTGAAATTTTCACACATTGTCGCATAGAGACTGACATAATGAGTGGATTTGCTGACTTCGCAACATTGTTGTTTGGGGTCTGACACAACAGGCTAAGAAAGAAACAACATTGCTACATGGAGACTGACACAATAAGTTAATGTAAAGGAAGTTGTTTTGAGTGATCCATCTCTTAGTTTGACTTAAACTGGGACGAGAACGGATTTTGCTGGTTATCTGCTTCTAATCACGGCAAGAATTGATTAGGGCCCTCAAGATAACTGTTGTACCCCAAAATTTGCCCTCCCATATTCTTCAAGATTTGCCAAAAGCATGCTTCAAAATTCCCCAAGGGTTGCACAGTTCAAGGGCCTCCTAACAGTCAAAAACTAGGGTTTTGGTTCTGACAAAGAAAATGAAGTTTCCAAGGGTCAAATCAAGTCCCACATGCTTATAAACATTGTCAAGTATCCTCATACCAAGTTTCAAGACTTACAGCACAAAATTGCACAGTCAAAAACCCTAATTGCTCAACAGTCAACTGTAGGGGTAAAATGGTCATTTGACAGTCAAAAGTTCAAATTTTTGGTCAACATCTCATTTTGAAGCCATAAACATCATTTGATCAATGCTTGATCATGATTCTCAAAGTATGGCTCAAAAAGTCTCAAGATGCAAAAGTTTCCATATTTGGACAGTTGAAAAAGTCAACTGTAACTTGACCAAGGCATAACTTCCACATGGTTTATCAGAAAAATTCCATCCAAAGCTCATTTTGAAGAGAATCACATTTCCTACAACTCCTCTTCACACTTCAAGTCCAAGAAATGCTCTCACAAAAAGTTATCAATTTCAACATTATAGGTCATTTTCAAAAGTCAACAAAAAGGGACTTTAAGTCAAAGGCCATAACTTGGGATTGGTAAATCAAAATGACATGGGACCAAAGGCATTGGTTAGAGGACTTCAATACCTTTCCAAAATGTCCAAGAACATGGTCAAAGCTTAAATATTGAGCAAGATATACCTTGTGGAAGTTGGGAAATGTTTGGGTATTTTGAAAAGTCAACTTTGCTTCAAATGCCTTAAAATTGCTAATGGGCCACATTTTCTTCCAAGATTCATCATCCAAAGCATGTGCACGACCATTTGGCCCAAAGGGAATTTATTCATCATTTTTATTTATTTATTTGAATTTTAAATTGCTATTAATTCATTTAATAAAATAAAATATGTGAAAAATACCAAAGCAAGCTTTTCAAATCTTTTTATGCATGAAATATCTTCAAGATTTCGTGCATTATCAGATATGGAAAGAATCAAGGTGATTTGGACATAATTGGTATCAAAACACATGTGAAAAAGATTGAAAAATTATGCATGAAAATCAAATATTCATTCCATCAATGCAAGGATTTTTTGGATCAAAAACTCAACCCTAATCCATCCTCATATAAGTGTGATCAAAACCTAATGCCAAAAAACCTCTAAGCTGCGCCCAAAGCTGAAGAAGAACATTTCACTTTTTTGTGAAAAATTCCAAAACTGAAAACTCGATTACAAAGGGTTTCAAGACAGAATAACCATCCCATTGCATTCCTGAGACTTCAAGGAAGGTTTCTGGATCCAAACCATCATCTCTAACGCAAAGAATTGGTATAACAACCTCGTCCTGTTCATGTTTTTTTTTGTATTCTTGTATCATAATTCATGCATGGTTTGCAATTTTTAATGCTGGATTTGTATTCATTGGATCATTCTAAAGCTAACCATATGTTTTGATTGAGTTTTTGTGCATCACACGCGATTTCACCATTGAAGCTCGCTAGGGTTCCTCAAGCTCCAAATTGGGCATTTTCGTATACTGTAAAATTAGGACATCCCAGTACCATGGCTAAACTCAGGAAGCTTGGACGAACTTAACACACTATTCGCGCTCAATTTATGAGCCACCATATTCTATTCGCTATTTTTATGCTTGCCATTTAGTGGGGGTTCAAAACCCCCGCTATCTAACTGTTGTTTTTCAGGTAAAACGCAAACGAGTGGAGAAGAAGATTATGTGGCATCATCTGATTGAGTACTTTGAATTCTAGCGCGCGTTTTTCTGACTCATACCACTAACGTTTGTCTTTTCTTATAATAATTATGATTCATATAATATACAAAGTGCGTTAACAGCTCCATTGGTCAGGCGTTGCATTGGTAAACTCTGGGACCTGGGTTCGATTCCCAGGTCCCCTCACTTTATTCATATATTTTGTTTCAATTTAATCCTATGCAGTTTCAAGCCTCAGGGTTCACCATGCGCTCCATAATCCAAGAGCGCCACATGGCCACTGGGGGCAATCCAAAGGCCAACGTTTGAAGGGTACCATGTGCGTTGGTCAACGAGTCCACACGCGATCACCTGAAGTCCACAAGGCCTTGAGACAAATGGGCCTGATTGCTAGCCAAAGACCTCCAGTTTGGGGACAGAACCCCCCCATTGGTTTGCTCTTTCATCTTTTTTTGTATTTTTTCTACTTTTATTTGTTTTAATTAATTTTAATTTAATTCTTTAAATCAATATTTTCATAACATAAAAAAATATAATAAAAATCAGAAAGTCATAAAAATTAAAACATATTTCATTTAATGTTATTTTTTGTAAAAAAGGTCTTATTAATTAATTAGTTTTTTTTATTCTAGGGTTAACTTTAACATTTTCTTAATAAACTTAAAATTTGTAGAATTAGGTTTTAATTACTTTTATCTTTTTCTTTTCTTTTATCATTATTAATTATTAATTATTTTCTTGTAAATAAAATTGCATTAATTAATTAGGTTTAATTTTAGGTTCAATTTTAATATTTTTCTTAATAAATAAAAATAGTTAGAATTAGGGTTAATTAATTTCTTAATTTCATTCAATTCTCTCATAAAAGTCCATAAATACAAAAACTCAAAAGTCTTTTCTTTTTATTTTAATTTAATTAATTTGTTAATCGTAGTTTAATTTCATTAAAAAAGGGTCCAACGCCCTCGCATTCCCGATTTAATTCCCTTCGCATTTTATTTCTTTTTATGAATATTTATGTAACTCTCCCAAGGCCATGTAATAGACTAATTGGACATTTATATTTCTCGCACCTTATTTTATTTTCAAATCGGGTCCTGGATTTAATTTGGCGATGTGGACCCGCGCCTTTGTAATAGCGTAGGATTTTAAATTCTGCACTTTTTAACTGTTAATTAAATTGCATGCAAGAATGAATGTTAAAATAAAAACAAAAGCGTAGATCACCCATGACATGAACAAGATAAATGCAAATGAACATGACACACAAATCACACACCACCCCTAGGGTACGCCTCACTGTTGCCTTGCCCCTCGAAAGGTGATCGTCGAGTAGAGGATGTTTTAGTAAGTCCTCATGATCCGGGAACCTGGCATGAGGGTAGCTTCTAAAGTATCTTCCTATTGCTCCGATGATCACCATGTCCCGAACCTTCGAATTGACCCGAACACCTCCAACGGTGGTGCTACCTACCTCTCAATGGTGGGATGGCACTACCTTAAGGACATTTACACAGACGAATTCCTTAGGGTAGGTAGACGACTCTAGATACTTGCTCTAATTTCAAAACAAATTCAAAAAATACTTTTCACACCGACACCTTTTCAAAAAGCTTTCGAAAGCAACTTTTCAAACACTCTTGAGGACCGATACAAGAGTCGAACTGGAATTTTCAAAGAAACTTTTTAAAACCCACAGTTGAAAAGCAAACAAACCATTTTTGAAAACACAAATGAGCAAGTATCTAAGAGCCCATGGATAACCATGGATAGAAAGGGTGCTAACACCTTCCCTTTCTATAACCTACCTCCCGAACCGAGAGCAATCTCTATAAGGAATTTTTCTGTGCTTTTGTCCTTTCCCTTTGGAGAAAATAAAAGACGGTGGCGACTCTTGCTTACCGCGACATTTCGCGAACCAGCGTTAAACAGTCAGTTCCAGATCCACCGATCACAGAACTGGCGACTTTGCTGAGGAATTAAACTTAAAGTGAGGTGTACCTTAGGATAGTTCATAACTGTGTTTTCAATTGTATTGACTTGCTTGCTTTATTATTGTGGGACTGTCTTGGGAGTTCTATAGATCCTAACCCGGATCTGGGGGATACCTTCTTAGAAAGTAGCAACAAGGCTGTGAGGGAACTGTGCGGGGTATACCGACATGGTTGAAACAGTCTGCTACGTTGATGTGGCACTTTGGTATGTACCGGTAACCCTTGAGTTCAGTCAAGGAGAGTACGGGGCCTCCGCGTGGTGTCGTGAAGCATCAACAGACCTTAGGAACCTTAATTGAACTATCTTGGCCTCTTTAGGGTAGTGAGATAACTGACTTTGGTGCAGTCCGAGGTTGGTTGATACTCGATACTACACTCAATTGAGGGTTGCTTTCCTGGAATATTTCGGTCGCCAGTTCAGTGGCTAAATCGAAACGATGAACAATGAAAGCAATCCAGTGATGTTGGGACCCTTAGAACCCGGTTACTTCTAATAGGACAGGTTGAGCCCACCAACTTCAAGAGGGTAATACCCAGACCCCATGCTGGCCTAAACTCTAAGGGCTTGTCTTGTGTGACTTGTGTGCCTTACATGTTTGCCTTTGTAAATATCTGTGGTGTGTTAATCATAGCATCATGACATCATCCAGCATCATATGCATCGACTAACCATTTTAGGGGTTCGAATTTTCATCTTTGTTCTTGTTTTGTAGGACATGGAAACTGTTCGCAGAAAGACAATTCAAATCAGCCTTGTAAGGGTCCCTCCTCAGCTTAAGGAACTTATATCCAGGATTCCCGAGAGCTCTTCATTCAGTGAAAGACATGGAAGACTCATCAGCTTGGTCAATACCAACATTGAGGAAGATATGATAAAGGTCCTGTTCCAATTCTTTGACCCTCTGCATCATTGTTTCACCTTCTTGGATTATCAGCTGGTACCTACATTGGAGGAGTTCTCCCGGCTCCTGAAGATCCCTATCCTTGATCAACTACCCTACAACGGTATGGAAAAGGAACCCAAGCTTGAAGAGATTGCTAAAGCCTTACACCTACAATCATCTGACCTCAAGGGACGTTGGGAAGTTAGAAGTGGTATCAAAGGGTTCTTAGCCAGGTTTCTGTTTGAAAAGGCCCATGAATGTTGGAACTCCCTTGATTTACATGCTTTTGAAGAAGTTGTGGCCCTCCTTGTCTATGGTTTGGTGTTGTTCCCTAACTCAGATCAGCTTATAGATATCAGTGCTGTCCAAATCTTCATGGCCAGGAATCCTATACCTACGTTGCTGGGGGACATCCTTCACTCATGTTACACTCGAACCATGAGAAAAAGAGGTGTCCTTATGTGTTGCACTCCTCTCCTGGGAAGGTGGTTTATTTTGCACCTTCCACAATCAGTTTTGAAGAATGAGCGGGGTTTGAGATGGTCACAACGGTTGATGACTCTTACACATGCAGATATACATTGGTGCCCTCGGTCCCGAGAGGATGTCACTATCATTGATCGTTGCGGGGAGTACCCTAATGTTCCTTTACTTGGAATCAGAGGAGGTATTACTTACAGCCCATGCCTGGCTTGGAGACAGTTTGGTTAGGCTCGGAGGGATGGCCCTCATGACATGTTAATTCCTGACATAGTTTTTGACTTCGACAATGATGCACAAGGACTTCGCCAGAGATTTATCAGAGCTTGGAGGATGCCAAGTAGGATAGACAGTAAGACACTGGGGCACAGGAACTCCATCCCGTTGGAACCTTATCTCAAGTGGGTACGCACCCGCTCCCAGAAGTTAGTGATGCCTTATCCTCATATGCTCCCTGTGATCAAAGAGACAGTCTTGGAAGGAGAAGTGTCCTACACCATTCAGCATCCTGACATGCCCACATCCTGGGAAGAGATGCAGAAGAGCTGGATCCAGCTTAAGGAAGAACGGAATTCTCTTGAGACCAGTCTACATGCTAGTGAAAAGAAGGTCCTGGAGCTCACCCGCCTATTGCACGAGGAGAGGAATCTCAACACCTACATAGCTCCAAAGAGGATGCGTAGTGTCTTTTGGGATTGATTTGCTTTGTAATTTGTGCCCATGAGGCTTTGATGCACTGAACAATTATTTCCTTAATGATAACGTGTGTTCTTTTTTGTCTACAACAAATTTGAACTTTCGAAACCTTGAATGCATTGCATAAACACATATCATTCATCATGTGCATAGCAGGTTTTCTTCCTTTCAGGTTGCTTACAGTTCTTCGCTGTTTATTTCAGCATCATGAATCCCGACTCATCATCAACCGAGATGTCCATCAAGGCTCTTCAGGCGCAGAACGTGCAATTTCAGGAAATAATCATGGGTTTGGCTCAGGGCCAAGAAGAGCTGAAGGCTCTGCTCCTGAAGAAGGAGAAGAAGAAGAAGAGGAGAACTGTTCTTTTTAACTCGGGCCGAAGGTTTGGCAACACTCTGCAGAATGAAGAGGCTGGTTCTTCTATAGGCAAGAGTAGTCCCCAAGAGGGAAAAGGTCCTAGTCCGGTAGTCTCTGACAACGAGACTGATTTTGATGAAGAACAGTATCCTCCTGCAGAAGACCGGTATAAGCAGTTGGAAGACAGGCTGAATGCTATGGAGATCCAGCAAGTGCCTGGGCTGGATTTCGGAGATTTGGGTTTGTCCACTGGTGTGATCATTCCTCACAAGTTCAAAGCACCATCTTTTACCAAGTATGACGGAGCGTCTTGTCCCAAGCTACACCTCAGATCCTACGTGCGGAAGATTCAACCGTACTCAGTGGACAAGAATTTATGGATCCACTTCTTCCAGGAGAGTCTTTCAGGGACTCATCTCGAATGGTTCTATCAACTAGATGGGACCAAGGTTCGTAACTGGGAGGAGTTGGCTACTGCTTTTTACAAGCAGTATCAATATAATGCCGACCTTGCCCCTACACGTACCCAACTCCAGGGTATGTCGCTAGGGTCAAGTGAAGGTTTTAAAGAGTATGCACAGAAGTGGAGGGATCTGGCTGGCAGGGTGCAGCCTCCGTTAACTGACCGGGAGTTGGTAGACATGTTCTTGGGGACCCTATCGGGGCCATTTTTCAACCATCTTATCGGTAACTCGTCTGCAGGGTTTATTGATCTTATTCTGACTGGAGAGAGAATAGAGGTTGGGATGAAGTCTGGCAAAATTCAGAAGGGTGCATCGTCAAGTTCTGAGAAGAAGCCCTTCAAGAAGGAGGCTGGTGCGGTATATGGGTCTAGAAGACAAGAGAAACCTGAGCGCCGCCAATCTGTCAACGCGGTGATGATTGCAAAGCCTGCTGCCGCTCCTCGGCAAACCAATCCTCAAAGGGCTGAAAGACCCAGGAGAGAGTTCACCCATTTGAGTATGACTCTATCACAAATCTTGTCACAGTTGCTGTCCACCAACCTAGTGACTGTCAGAGAAGCCCCGAAGGTTGTAAACACTGCTTCTCCCAAGTACAATCCAAATGCCCGATGTGCTTATCACTCTGATAGCCCGGGGCATTCCACTGATGACTGTTGAGCCTTAAGGAACAAGCTACAGGACCTTATTGACGCCAAGGAGGTACAATTTGAGGCATCTGAGAAGCCTAATGTAGTGACAGCTCCCCTGCCTGCTCATGGGGTGAATGCTATTGGGGACGAAAGTGAAGTGGATGAAGCTGAATTTGATAGGTGGATTTACCCGGCAACCGACAGTGGACCTAGCAATTGGATTGCAAAGGACAACCTACTTGTTTCTCTTGTTACTGAGTAATGAATTCTTCTGTTTTGTTATTTGTAATAAACAATTAAAACTCTATGGCCCGGTGTCTTACCCGGGGCACCGTGGCTTCATTTGTGAGGGCATATAAATTGTCATTTCATATATCATGAATAAAGACCTTAGACGTTTTCTAGCATTTCAAATCTTATGCTCCTTTTCTTTCTTTCCTTCCTTTATATATTTCAAAAACAGTTGTATTTACACACACTCACTCATACAGGTTTCAATCCACTCTGGATCTCACTGGTAACGACTCTGCTACTGCCAGTTATGACTTCGAAAATCCGATCAACTTAGCCGAAGACGAAGGTGAAGATGATTGCGAAGTGCCTGGCGAGCTCGCAAGACTGTTACTCCAGGAAGAGAGGGCAATTCAACCACACGAAGAGCCAGTGGAAACAATAAATCTGGGTACTGAGGCAGACAGAAAGGAGGTAAAGATTGGTGCCAACCTAGAGCTCAGCGTGAAGCAACGGTTGACTCAGATGCTACATGATTATATGGAGATATTTGCCTGGTCCTACGAAGACATGCCCGGGTTGGATACCGATATTGTGGTCCATCACTTGCCTACTAAGGAAGACTGCCCTCCGGTTAAGCAAAAGGTCCGCCGTATGCGTCCAGAGATGTCCGAGAAGATCAAAGCCGAAGTTATGAAACAGTTTGATGCCGGGTTTCTCGCAGTGACTTCTTACCCTCAGTGGGTTGCTAATGTGGTGCCAGTACCAAAGAAGGATGGAAAGGTCAGAATGTGTGTCGACTACAGGGATCTGAACAGGGCCAGCCCCAAAGATGACTTCCCTCTACCTCACATTGATGTCCTTGTTGACAATATAGCTCAGCATAAGGTGTTCTCTTTCATGGATGGTTTTTCAGGTTACAATCAGATCAAGATGGCCCCTGAAGACATGGAAAAGACTACATTTGTTACTCAGTGGGCACCTTCTGCTACAAGGTCATGCGTTTTGGACTAAAGAACGCTGGGACAACCTACCAACGTGCCATGGTTGCTTTATTTCATGACATGATCCATCATGAGATAGAAGTGTATGTTGACGACATGATCGCAAGGTCCCAGACTGAGGAAGAGCACCTAGATCATCTGCAGAAGTTGTTTGACCGTCTGAAGTTGTACAAGTTGAGGTTGAACCCGAACAAGTGCACCTTCGGGGTAAGATCTGGAAAGTTGCTAGGCTTCGTTGTAAGCGATAAGGGTATTCAAGTGGACCCTGCCAAGGTTAAAGCTATTCAAGAGATGCCGATCCTAAGACAGAGAAAGAGGTCAGAGGCTTTTTAGGACGCCTGAATTACATTGCTCGGTTCATCTCGCACCTAACTGCTACTTGTGAACCAATCTTCAAGCTACTGAAGAAAGATCAGGTAGTACGTTGGAATGATGAATGTCAGGCCGCTTTTGACAGAATCAAGGAGTATCTCCAAGAACCACCCATCCTTATGCCACCGGTTGAGGGGAGACCTCTGATACTATACCTGACAGTGCTTGACAACTCAATGGGGTGTGTGCTGGGGCAGCATGACGAGTCTGGCCGAAAAGAGCATGCCATTTATTACCTTAGCAAAAAGTTTACCGACTGTGAGACCCGATACTCACTGCTTGAGAAAACTTGCTGCGCTTTGGTATGGGCTGCTCGCCGGCTGAGACAGTATATGCTGACTCACACTACCTTGTTGATCTCAAAGATGGATCCTATAAAGTACATATTCGAAAAGCCTGCTCTGTCTGGGAGAATAGCAAGATGGCAAATGATCTTGACAGAATACGACATTCAGTACACAACTCAGAAAGCCATCAAGGGAAGTGTATTGGCAGACCACTTGGCACATCAGGCCGTAGACGACTATCAGTCAATGAACTTCGAGTTTCCAGACGAGAGCATCATGATTGTGACTGATTGTGAAGTACCTGGACCGGATGAAGGACCTGAGGAAGGATCCCGATGGTCTATGCATTTTGACGGAGCCTCCAATGCTTTGGGTAACGGTATCGGCGCTGTGATAATATCCCCTTAAGGCACTCATACTCCACTCACTGCCCGGCTATGTTTCAATTGCACCAACAACATGGCGGAGTATGAGGCATGCATCATGGGTCTCCAAGCTGCGATCGACTTAAGGATCAAGTTTCTGAGTGTCTTCGGAGATTCTGCTCTTGTGATCAATCAGATCAAAGGAGAGTGGGATATGAAACATCTGAATCTTATTCCTTACAGAGAATGTGTGTTGACATTGATCCCTCACTTCACAGAGATAACCTTTGAACACTTTCCAAGAGAGGAAAATCAGTTGGCGGACGCGTTAGCTACGATGTCTTCTATGTTCAAGGTCAAATGGGACAATGAGGCTCCCTGGATCATCATCTAGAAACTGGACGAACCGACATACTGTTATGATCTCGAGACTGAATTGGTAACTGAGAAGCCTTGGTACCATGAGGTGAAGAGATATTTGGAAGCTCAGGAATACCCTGAAGGTGCATCTGTCAATGATAAGAAGTTTCTGAGAAGGTTCGCAGCGAATTTCTTCCTTAGCAACGACATCCTGTATAAGCAAAACCATGATTCGACCTTACTGCGTTGTATGGATAAGACTGAAGCAGAAAGGATCATGGAAGAGTTACATGAAGGGACATTCGGAACACATTCCAGTGGATACACTATGGCGAAGAAAATCCTTCGGGCAGGGTATTTCTGGTCCACAATGGAAGCAGACTGCTACCAACATTCTCGGACATGCCATAAATGCCAGATATATGCAGACAAGGTGCATGTTCCTCCAGTTCCTCTGAATGTTCTGACTGCGCCTTGGCCGTTTGCAATGTGGGGCATAGACATGATCGGTGAGATTAAACCTACGGCATCCAATGGGCATCGCTTCATCCTGGTAGCGATTGATTACTTCACGAAGTGGGTTGAAGCAGCTTCCTACGCTACGGTAACCAAGACTGTTGTGGCACGGTTCATTCGGCATAACCTGGTCTGTCGATACGGCGTCCCAGAAAGAATTATTACAGACAACGGTACCAATCTCAATAACAAGATGATCACTGAGCTCTGCGAGCAGTTTAAGATACAGCACCACAACTCTTCTCCTTACAGACCGAAGATGAATGGGGCTGTAGAAGCAGCAAATAAAAATATCAAGAAAATCGTGCAGAAAATGACAGTGACTTATAAATATTGGCACGAGATGTTACTGTTCGCTCTACATGGGTACCGTACCTCAGCCAGGACGTCAACCGGGGCAACTCCTTTCTCCTTGGTCTACGGTATGGAGGCAGTCTTACCGATCGAAGTGCAAATACCCTCTCTCCGGATAATGAAGGATGCAAATCTGAATGAAGATGATTGGATCCAAACACGACTTGATCAATTAAACCTTATTGATGAAAAGAGACTTGCTACTATCTGCCACGGTCAGACGTACCAAAAACGGATGATCAGGGCATTTAACAAAAAGGTCAGACCACAGGAATATCAAGTTGGGGATCTAGTAATCAAGCGAATCATCCTTCCTCAGAGTGATCCAAGGGGCAAATGGACCCCTACGTATGAAGGGCCGTTTGTGGTTAAACATGTGTTCTCAGGAGGAGCCATGATTCTAACCAACATGGACGGTGACGACCTTCCTCACCCCGCCAATGCAGACATAGTAAAAAGATACTACGCATGAAAAAAGACCCGCTAGGCTGACATGCCTAGGCAAAAGTTAGGGCTTCCCGGCGAACCAAAAGGGTTCGGGCAAAATGAAGGGATGAAATGAAAAAAATATGTACACCCGGCAAGTCGAAAACCTGAAAAGGCGGCTTGGGCAAAAATGGGTATCCCGGTGGACTGAAAACCCGAAAGGGCGGTCCAGGCAAAAGTTAGGGATAAAGCGTAATACTATGTCTCATTGGATCACTTTACATCCAGAATCCGGTATCTACATCGAGTTCAGACGGCATCAATCAGTCAGCTTCATCTTCAACTAAGGTCATCAAGTGATGAGACGCTCGGAGATATAAGGGCAATAGCAGAGTTGAAACCCAGTGGGATCATTCATTTCACACAGCTGTTTTATTTTCTTTTGTACAAATTGTATAAACTCTTTTGTTCGGCGGCGTTCTCTTACTAGGACGTCAGCCTCTTGTACATAAACGCCTATTTTACAGGCAAATTCAAAATCAATACAAAAATCACTTTTCAGTTAAAATTGCCAATTGTTTTTCCTTTTCTGTTTTGTTTTGCGAAGAACATCCAAGGTTCAATTTGTGATATATGCATTGACGATAATTTGCTAACTCATGAATATTTGCATACGAAACAAAGGATTAATTACAGGTAACATTAGAAACAGGGGGCAATGAAGAGTTGTCTAAGCAATCTAATTGTTCTATCCTCCAAGGTACCAAGGTAGGTTCAGCTGAAGAACATAACCAGTACATCCCAATTCCCCAGAGAGTGAGCCAGCAAGTCAGTACACTCTCCTCAAGCGAAGCTATTATCAACCTTAAGGAAGTTGGGTATCCTCCAGCAGATCTCAACATTCCCCAGCAATGTACGGACATTTTTAACAAGCATCCCTGGCAGTCTTAACCTAAAGATTGTTCCCCGGCGGTATACCAGACATTCAATGGAGTCACCTCCCCGGTTGTTTACCTTGGTTATTGGTAAACAACCGCTGATCCTCCAAATGGTTACTTATTTGGTTACTCACAGGATCGATCAGATTGATCCTAGGACATAGGTTAATTTTGAAGTTTTGATTAAATTGGATATTGGTTAAGTGACAATAAAATAAGAGGCTTTAAGTAAAATGCATGAAGAAAGGACTTGGTAAAAGAAATGAAGGCTTAAAGTAAAGGATTTCGACAGG
Organism: Vicia faba; assembly: GCA_948472305.1. NCBI lineage: Eukaryota > Viridiplantae > Streptophyta > Magnoliopsida > Fabales > Fabaceae > Vicia > Vicia faba. The sequence goes on from OX451735.1 coordinate 1,357,168,040, forward strand.
AAAGTAAAGAAGAAAGCAAGTAAATTTCTGGAAAAGTAAATGACTTTGATTAATAAAGTTGGTGTTTCACACATACATTTCTCAACAATTCTTTCTCACACGCTGGGTACTCGAATCTATATGAGTGACTTTGTATAGAATTGTGAACACACGCGAGAAACTGCGTGACTACTACTATTTATACTAAAAACATCCCAAGTAACCGTCGGGCAGTTATACTGCTTCGAGATGATTCCACTTGGCACGTTCTCAACGTTCGATGCTCCAGATCTTTGCACGTTGCACTTGGTAACCACTGGAAACCGTTTTCCCTCCAAACGCTTGAATTTCAAACCGTTCCACTTTGAACCATCGAACACCTTCGTCGAGAAGAATCTTCGACGAGAAACAACTTCGACGTCGAAGGCAACCAACTTCTCCCTTGGAAGAAATCTTCTAAGTACTTTGCCATCTTTCGATGGTCATTTCGACGGACTTAGCTGGTCGAAAACATCCTTCAGCCTTAATGGCTGATATCAATGAAACAAGGGTGTCGAATTTAGGAGCTAACAAATTGCCCCCCAAGAATGCCTTATTTCGACTCTGAAAGAAAAAGGCATTCTTTGAAACGCCATTCGACACCTGTCTTTTCATGCTTAGTCACAAATTAAATTGTGCACTTTTTGTTGTCCTCTACCAACCACTGACAATCCCAAGAAAAACCATCATTTATCTGTACCTAAGACGTCACCTCAGTACGGCGTGCAGTGCCAAACGTCATTTCAGAATTTGTCATTATGACAATTCCCAAAAACGAGGGCGCACGCTGCACCCCTCCATTTCTGCAGAACGGCTAAAACAACAGGGAGATGCCACGTGTCCCACTACTTCTGCAACATTAAATGGCATTTAATGTCCTCGGTTTTGGGGATTTTCCCCCACTACTATAAATAGCAGTAAGTACCCACTGTGGGACTTTTTACGCTATCTAGCTTTCAGACTTCTTCATTTGCATACAAACTTGTCATCTTTGCAAAAACCCTTTTTCCTTCACTTCGTCTTCAAACTCACCGTTAACAATGGCTTCTGGTTCCTCCAATGCTCCTAGCGCCACCGTACCATCTGGAAACGTCAAACCTAAGGTTTTCGTCACCGCTCCAGTAGTAACTTCCACGGGCCAACGAAGGGTCCCTGAACCCTTGGACATCGCTGTACGTGATGCTTACTCACACCACCTTATGATCCCGGTTGGATATTCCAACCAGATCTTTGCTATGTCTGGCCCCTTGTATCCAAGTATTGCTGAGGCCATGAAGATCAAGAGTTATTTTCCGGTAGTTGAGAGACTCAAACCGGTTGCATGCGCCAAGAAAGATGCAGAGGATAATGAAGACCCTGCTAAAGAGAAAATCGACCTCCGTTTCTTCAACAAAGGTGTTAGGGCTTTCAGGTCTGGCCCTAGCCTTACTCCTGATTACGTTGCTTGGCTGGAAAAAATGGAGAAACGCCAAGCTTCGACCTGGAAAGATATGGGAATTTTCGACCTGGTTATGCTGTCGAAGACAGGTCTGAACTATTCTCCGGAGATGTTGATAGCTTCTCTACTCTTCTGGGACTACTCCCACTTCACTTTCCATCTTCCCTGTGGGATGCTGACTCCTACACTCATCGATGTGGCCGCTATCACTGGCCTTTGACCCACCGGGGACTACTTCGACCCGGAGGAGATGTCGGAGGATCAAATTGGATTCTCTGCCACAAAACCAACCTATACCACCTTCATCAATCACTACCACGACAGGTCGACAGATGCTGTGTCGGATGTCGAACACATTGCGTTTCTAGCCTTATGGCTGACACGCTTTGTATTTTGCTCGAAGTCCTTACAGGTGACCAAGAAGATGGTCACTCTCGCCACTCAACTCCATCATGGCCAAAATATCTGTTTGGCAGAATTGATTTTGGCTAGCCTGTATGATTCGATTAGTAATGGAGAGACTCTTCTGAAGATTATCGAGAACAGGGCCAGCTTGCTGCTTGCTGGACCTTTTTGGCTGCTCCAACTGTGGCTCAATGCCACCTTCGAATCTTTCTTGCCTAAGAAGGTTCAAATAAATGAGCAGGCTCCAGAGATAGCGAACAGACGTGTCGAAGGAACCAGGTTGGCTCTGTTGACTCCGATGGAAGATGGACTGGAGCTTCAGCAAACTTTCACAAACTTCGTTCTGATGTTTGCTCGAAGGAAAGAGTTTGCTTCGACTATGGCTCTGTTTGCTCGACGGAAGGTAGGCCCAGCGTGGTTCACAAGGCCACATCCTAGGACGTCGAGTGGTCCTCAAGTTGACGAACATACAGCAATGTGGGAGGCGTTCCTCACACCAAGGATCATGCCTCTTCGATTTAGGAGCTCTAAGACTCACCTGAGTCTAATTGCATATCAACCAAACCTGGTGTCTCGCCAGTTTGGTATTATTCAAACCCTACCTTCTCCAATTTTCCCAAGGGAGAAGTCTATGTTATACTTCTGCAACGACTACACCGAAGAAGCTGCCACTAAACATATCGGAAGATATGTTGGTCGAACAGTTCTTTTGTTGTTTGACTACCAGCTCAACTTTCTTTGCTCACCATCCTTCGGGGAGTGGTGGAAAAGTTATTACGCTGAGGAGTTTTTCGATGAGAAGGACTTCGTGGATGAGCTTCAAAAATCTTTTGTCCTTGTCTTGGACAAAATAAAGAAATGTAAGTTCATCCTTTCACATTACTTTGTCTTTCTCTTTCGACTGCTAGCCTGTTAACTATTTTATTTGCTTTCAGTTGTTCGAAAGCCTGCAGCCAAGAAGGCTGCAGAAGGCCAACAGGGAGGAGGCCCCTCAACAAAACCTCCACCGCCGGCGAAGACTGTAGCGCCGGCGAAGACCACAACAAACCAACAGGGGGAAGGCCCTTCGAAAAAGCCTTCTGTATCGGTAACCAGACTTTCATTATTTTCTTCTGGCTTTCAATTTTTTGACTTTCGATGCAATTTCTAAATCGAATTCCCATTGGTTTTTTAGGCACCTTCGCCCAAGAAACGGCCAGCACTGGTGGTCGAATCTGGGAGCGACGAAGAAGATGATTCTCCCCCTGCTACTCTAAAAAGGCGAAAGCTGACGAAGGACGCTCCTGCTCCTGCTCCTGAGGGTCGAACAATTAGAATAAAGGTTGCTGGGAGAAAGCCCAGGCCACCTCCAGTGATCATTGAGGAGCCAACGGAGGAGGAATTAAACGTTCTTCTCAATAAGCCTGTCGAAAGTGACAATTCCAGCCCTGGGGCTGAAGCTAATTTACAGGTAATCTCTTAGACCTCTTTGTAACTTAGGTGTAGATACCTGCATTCGATTATGTCTCTTTCGATTTCTGAAGATTCTTCTTCTTTTCTTTTCAGGACACCACTGAAAGCTCACCGCCAAGGACCTCTGAAACACTGGAGTCTGCTGAACTCAGCAGGCCACAAGAAAAAGGCTTGGAGAATGACGAAGCCCATACTAAAGTAAATGAGGCCAATGCTGAGACGGCAGAAAAACCAGCAGAAGATCCTCAAACAGAAGAGCCACAGCCAAAAGAGATTCAGGTGGTGGATCTGTCGGAAGAGAATCGTGACGAAGGGGGCCACGGCAATGCTGGCGAAGAAGATCAAGATGCCGCTGGCGAAGAAAACCAAGGTGACGCCGGCGAAAGACAACAAGATGACGCTGGCACTGCCACAGTCCAAGTCGAAGGGAATCCAGTCGAGGCAACTGTCACTCCACAGCCTCAAACCCAAGACAATGTTGTTGCAAGGGCTGTTACCTCAACAAAGCACAGGTCGAAAGAGGACTTAGAACTCTTGAAGCAAACTGACCCCGTTAGCTATCTCAACGCCATCATCGAGAGCAAGAGTTCGTCTGATGCTAGTCAGGAGGTTCCTACCCTGTCGGGGAAGTCCACTGAAACTTCTCCTCTCGATGAAGCTTTGGCGAAGGTTAAGGCTCAGTTTTTCAAGAAGGACTTGATGAAAGCTTTGGAGGGGGACCCTACTGCTCCATCATACTTGAGGGATGTTTTGAATGATGTCGACTTGTTAGTTGTAGCTCCAGAAGTTTCAGGCTTGATCATGGAGTTACACTCCATTATTGATCAAGTCTCAGCAGATTATAGGCGACAAAGGGGCTTTAATAGTCAGCTTGAGGTGTTATATGGCAAAAGCTCTTCTGCATGGACTGCTGTTTCGGAGACAACTTCTCGAATTGCGGAGTTGTCGAAGCAAAAAGCATCTACACAGGAAGAAGTTGATGCCATCGATCGAGAGAATGCTTCCTTCAGGGCACAAATCGAAGAAATAGAGGCTAAGATAAATGCCAACACTAAGCGCAAGGAGGAACTTCTCTCGACCGTCCCAGACACCGAAAGTCAAACTGAAATCAAACAAGGCCTAGAATTTGCTGAGAAAGCCCAAGGCTTCGACGATCAGATTGCCAAGCTTGTGCAGGCGAATGCCTGGTGCAAGAAAAGATTGGAGCTGCAGCAAATCAAATACCTTCGACTCAAGGACTCCATTCCCTTTTGATTGATTCTGCTTCTTAACCATATTTTGTAATCTGTATTCGACAACATTGCCATCTTGGCTAAAATTATAAAAAATTTCCATTTTGGCTTTTTTTTTTATGGTTAATTTAGTCTTGTTATTTTATTTTTATCTCTTGGAGTGTAGGTTTGTATTTTTTCAAATATTTACCATTTACTCTCAAGAGCCTTTTATCTTCACCTAGCTCTTCGACTTCATAGGCTCCACCAGAAAAAGTCTGGATAACTCTGAATGGTCCTTCCCATTTGGGTGACCATTTTCCCATGCTTCGATCCCTTCGATCCATGGGAAGAATCACCTTCCAAACTAACTCTTCAGGCGAAAATACCTTAGGTTTCACCTTTTTATTATAAGAGTCTTCTACTCTTTTCTTCTGAAGCCTGAGTAGGTCAAGAGCGCGCAATCTTTCTTCGTCTAAATCCACTAGTTCGTCTAACATCATATTCCAATAAATTTCAGAGGGAATATCATAATGTCTCTGAACCCTTGCAGACTGAAGACAAATTTCTGCTGGCAACACTGCATCATGGCCAAAAGTTAGCCTATATGGTGTTGTACCTGTGGCTTCTTTTGGAGACGTTCGACAAGCCCACAAAATCTGGTCTAACGTCTTATGCCAGTTTTTTGGTTTCTTCCCAACATGCTTTTTTATCAAGCCAATCACTACTTTGTTTGCCGCTTCGACTTGACCATTTGCCTGTGCATAATAAGGCGTTGATGTTAGGAGTTTGAAACCTGTTTCTTGAGCGAATTCCTGCATCTTTCGACCAGTGAAAACTGATCCTTGATCAGTTGTTATAGTCTCAGGGATTCCATACCTAAAGATAATGTTCTTTTGAATAAATTCAATGACATTTTCTTGGTCTACATTGACTAAAGGGATAGCTTCGATCCACTTAGTAAAATAATCAATGCCTACCAGTATATACTTCTGACTCTTTGATGATGCTGGTCGAATCTCTCCAATGAGGTCCAACGCCCATCCTCTAAAGGGCCAAGGTTTCACTATCGAGTGAAGTTCGCTTGCTGGTACATGCTGGATGCCTGTATGGACTTGACATTCTTGGCAACCTTTGGCGAACTCAACACAATCTTTCAGCATAGTGGGCCAGTATAGTCCTTGTCGAAACAACAACCATTTCATCTTATGGCCTGCTTGGTGAGCTCCACATGCTCCAGCGTGCGTAATCGAAAGGGCTATGTATGCCTCAGTTTCACTTAAGCATTTTAGCAACACCCCTTCAGGCGTCTTCTTGAATAACTCATTACCCATGAGTACATAACTCAACGCCCTGTACTTTGTTTTTCGTTCTGTCGAAGCTCTTGGATTTTGAAGATAATCCACAATGGGTTTCCTCCAATCTTGCTCTGACAAATTATCTATGAACGAAATTTTGAAGTTACTTTGATCAGCGTATCCTAGCCTTGTCGATTCCAAGTCTGTTGGTGATAGACAAGTTGCTTTTATCTTTTCTCGAACTTCGATTGCTCTTTGTAATCTCGTTTTTGAAATCTTATACCCAGATGCAATCTGTGCCAAGTCGTTGGCTATTTGATTTTCGACTTTGGGTATGTGTCGAATATTGACCATTTCAAATTTTTTCAATAAACGATTTGCTATCATGAAGTACATAATGAGATTTTCTCGTATGCATTTATATTCTTTTGTGACTTGCTTAATGACTAACTCTGAGTCTCCCATTATTTCGACTCGAGTTGCCCCCAATTCCAACAATATTTCAAGGCCAGTAATTAGAGCTTCATACTCAGCCTCATTGTTCGAACAAGAACCTGATATCTTGTACTTGAATGTTGTTGGAATTTTTTCAGGAGAAATGATCAAAACTCCTACTCCTGTTCCATCTTTATGGCTGGAACCATCGAAGTAGAATTCCAAGGTTCTATCTCCACATAATTAATATCCTCAACTTGAATTGAGTGGTCGACTATAAAGTCTGCAACCACTTGTCCTTTCACTGCCTTAAGAGGCATAAAGGTCAAGGAGTATTCAGTTAATGCTAATGCCCACTTGCCAATTCGACTATGCAAGATAGGTTTCGACAACATATACTTGAAAACATCAAAATGAGACGAAACATACACATCAACTGGTTTTATATATTGCTTGAGTTTTGTACAAGAGAAATACAGACATAGACACAACTTTTCAACTTCACTATATCTAGTTTCTGCATCGTTCAAAACTCTACTAAGATAGTAAATGGGTCTTTCGACTCCATTCTCATCTTCTTGGGCTAACATGCTTCCCAAAGTTTTGTCGGATGCAGCTATGTACAATCTCATACTCCTATTGCTACAAGGAGGCACCAAAATAGGTGGCTTAGTGAGGTACCCTTTGATTTTGTCGAAGGCTTCTTGTTGCTCTTGCCCCCATTCGAACCCCTCTTTATTCAGTCGAAGTAAGGGTGAAAAGGCCTGAGCTTTCCCACTTAGGTTAGATATAAATCTCCTCAAGAAATTTATCTTGCCTAACAGAGATTGCAGTTCCTTCTTATTCGATGGCGCTTTCGCTTCCAGAATTGCCTTCGTCTTGTTCTGGTTGATTTCGATTCCTTTCTTGTGGACAACGAAGCCCAAGAAATCTCCAGCTTTCACACAGAACGCACACTTCAAAGGGTTCATCTTCAGACCATGTTCTCTCATTCTTTCGAATGATTGTCGAAGGTGGTCAATATGATTCTTCCTGGAAACAGATTTTATAACAATGTCATCAATATATACTTGCATAAAAGTGTTAATAAATTCATGGAAGATAGTATTCATTGCTCGCTGGTACGTTGCCCCAGCGTTCTTTAGGCCAAAAGGCATCACTACCCATTCGTAAGTGCCTAGGGCCCCAGGGCATCGAAAAGCTGTTTTCGACACATCCTCTTCAGCAATGAATATTTGATTATATCCTGAATAACCATCGAGCATACTCAGGTATTCATAGCCAGCGGCAGAATCGACTAGCATTTCCGCCACAGGCATAGGATATTCATCTTTGGGTGTAGCAGCATTCAAATCTCTGAAATCTATGCACACCCTTAATGTACCATTTTTCTTAATTACTGGCACAATGTTTGCAATCCATTCGACATACCTTGTAACGCGTATGAATTTGCATTTCAGCAGTCTTTCGACTTCCGTTTTGATCTTCGACAGTATTTCTGGAGCGAAGCGTCTTGGATTTTGCTTGATTGGCTTCTTCCCAGGTTTGATTGGCAACTGAAGTTCTACCAATCCTCTGTCGAGACCAGGCATTTCGTCGTAATCCCATGCAAAACAGTGTTTGAACTCTTTCAACAATTGGATTACTTCCAACCTAAGTTCTGGGTCAATTTTGGCGCTGATGTAAGTTGGCCTTTTCTCTGACCCTTCGCCTAAGTTGATTTCTTCTAAAGGATCTTGCGCTAACATTTTAATGTTGTTCGTCAAGGGGTCCTTTTCGAAACCCAAAGGCTCATCGTCATAGATGGCGTCGAGCCTCTGTTCCTGCATTTCTTCTTGCATGATATCAGGGGGTTCTGGATCGAAATCCTTTCCTGGACCTGCAGCAGATAACTGTTGATCATTGGCCTGTGTGGCCATGTACTTTACTTCGGCTTCGAGAGCCGTTATCATCTTAGTTTCGGCTACATAAGCCGAAATTCTCTTCAAAGATTGTGACTCAGTCATTATCACTGAATTCACTTCCCCAACCAGTTGGTTGGATATCAGTTAACCCACTGAAGTCTATGTGGGACAAGTCTTCTCTGTCCCATTGGAAACCATGCTCAGGATGCAGGTATAGGGAACAAAAAGTGTTTGGCGCTGGCGCCATGTCGAAGTCAGGTGTTGGACATGGCCCTATGTGAGCCAAGTTCTTGTCGAAATCTGCCAGCCCCAGGTGATTCACTTCGCCCAGGTAATAGCTTTGATCTGCCTCTATGTTTTCGACCATCCCATCTGGACGCCATAGGAGCAGCCTCTGATGCATTGATGATGGCACAGCTCCAACACCATGAATCCATTCACGGCCCAACAAAAGATTGTAATTAGGTTTGGCCGATATGACCATAAACATTGTTGGTCGGAGGATAGACCCTACTTTGATATCTAGCTGGATCACTCCCATAGTGGTCCCTATGTCGCCCTCATAGTTCGACAGGACCATGTTGTGAGGCTTAATGTCCTCATCCCTTTTGCCAATTTTCCTTAGCATAGAGTGAGGAATAATGTTGATGGTTGCCCCACAATCCACCAATATTTTATTCACAGTAGTTTCTTCGAGTTTAGCCCTTATAAATAAAGGCTTAAGGTGATTTTTCATCGCCTCTGTGGGTGGCTCGAAGAATCCATTTTGTTCCTCAGTGGTGCCATTGTCCATGACGAAATAGCACACTGGCCTATGTTTGGCCATTTCTTGCTCCACTTCCCAGTCACTTGCTTCGACCTCCACTTGTCGGTTGAATTCTTTGGGCAGCACTGAGACTATATTCACCATTATGTCCAAAGTATCATCAGACTCAGAATCGTCTTCGTCCTCGACTTCACCTTGGTTAGGCCAAACTAGCCTGTTGGTTACTGGCTCTCTTTCTAGAGGTTTCCTTTGCTTCCTTTGAGGAACATTCGAACTGGTTTCTGCCTTTGGTTCGTTGGCAGCCTCCCTCTCAGCTTTTCGTCTCCTTTGATATCTCCTCCATTGAGATCGAGACATGGGGTTTTTCCCTTTGTAGTTGCTTGACACTTGTGCAACTTTAGGTGCAGCAACTTGAGGCTCTTTCTTTTGAGTTAAAGATGAACCCCTTGGCACGTCGAAAGAGTGTCATCTCTCCTCACTTGGCCTTTTTCGACCAGAGGTTTTGTACCAGGTATCTACTGGCACAATTGTTGGAGGCCTGAAAGTCAAAGGCCTCTTTTCTTGGTTTGAACCTCTTTGGAAGGCTCTTCTGGGGTCATGTCGAAGATCAACATTTTCCCTTCTCTTATTCGCTGCTCTTACGCCTTGAATGTGCTCAGCAGCCTTTTTGTCAAAGATTGAACTGCATCTTGGACACAGCATCACCTCTGATTTCTTTTTCTGGCATCTTTGTAGAAAATCTGCCAGATTTTCATTTTCCCGAGGGAAAGCAGTCTTATTAGCTTGTTCTTGCCTCATGGCCTCTTCTGATGCTTTTGGGTCAGAGAGTTCGACCATGTTGATATTCATTGTATCTTTGTTGGCAAGGGTTAGCTGCTTCATTTGAACCTCCAAATCCTCCGTCTGGCCTTGAACTGTGGCCAAGTGGGAACTGGGTTTTGGTCCAGTTTTTTGTGCTTCAACGGTCTCCAGCTTTGGGCTTTCGACCGCTTTCTGAACTGCTTCAATGGTCTTTCTGGATAAATTCCCAGAAAAACTGCCAAAGATTGGCATGTTGATATGGTCCTTTGAGACTTCGACCATTGTGATTCCTGGCCTCTTCGACTGGCTCCTAGTTGCCTCGATCACGTTCACCTCAGAAGGCTCAGCATAGTGGGCTTCAGCCTGCAATGGATTTGAGTCGACAGCCATGGGGGTCTTGTCAGCAAACTTCAACCTCCCTTCTTCGATAGCGTCTTGCACAAGATTCCTGAAAAGAAAACATTGAGAAGTTTTATGGCCCAAAAAATTATGATATTTGCAAAAACCTCTCTTCTTTCTTTGATCAAGAGGAGGCACTTTTACCCCTGGGGGTACTATCATTTGGCCATCTTTTACAAGCAAGTCAAAGATCTCATCACATTTTGTGATGTCAAAACTATAAGTCTTTTTGGGGAACCTATCGTTGGTCCTTTCTGGACCAATGGGATTTTTCCCACTTGAGGGGACTAACAGTTTACAAGAGTATGGTGGCCCTTGTTTTAGTTCCGCTAAATCGACTTCTCCTTCTTCGACAGTTAGAGTATCGTCGAAGGATTCTGGATCTTCGTCATCCATCTCAACGTACGCTATCCTCTCTCTCTTGTGAGTTTTCGTTGCCTTCGCTTTTTCAGCTTTGAGGCGTTCTACCTGTCGAACTCTATCGGCCAGTTGGGCCATGTCTCTCAGGTATTGGGTGTCTAGCTTATTCCTAATGGAATAATCTAAACCACCTGCGGCTATTTCAACCAACTCATGTTCTGGAACTTGTGTAAAACATCTCGCCTTGAGCAACCTAAACCTATTTAGATATTCGTCTATAGGTTCAGTGAAACGTCTCTTTACACTGGCCAATTCTTTCAGGCTTATCTTGGTTTGCCCCATGTAGAATTGTTCATGGAACAATCTTTCCAACTGGGTCCAATGATGGATCGAATTAGGGGGAAGAGTTGTAAACCAAGTAAAAGCGTTCTTTGTTAAAGAACTTGGGAAGTACTTGATCCTCAGGTTTTCGTTATTCGAAATGTCACCTGCTTCGATCAAGTATCTCGCCACATGCTCGACAGTAGATTCTGTCGTGTCCCCAGAGAACTTAGTGAATTTGGGGACTTTACATCTAGGAGGTAAGTCTGTTTGTAACACGTATTCTGACAATGGGGATGTAAAGTTGGGCCTTCGAAAGCCCATATTCATTCCATTTTGAGTCATGATCCTTTCGATCATGGTTGCCAGATTGTTTTCCAAACCCGTGTTTTGGTATTGGATATGCTGAACTACTTCGTCAGCATTCTGGTTTCTGTTAACTAACCTTACCTCTGGGGTTATTACCCTAGGTTCCTCGACAGGTTGCTCCAATCGAGCCTTAGGGTTTTCTTCGACAGGCTGTTGAACCTGGTTGATGGTGGTTTCTTCCTCTAAGAATATCCCCTGGTTTCCCCTTATTTGCGCCCTTTGGGGCTGTCGAATAGGTTGGGGTACTCCAAAGAAATCAGCCAAACGCGTCATTTGCGCTGTCACTTGCTGATTCGATTGAGTAGTGTTTTGTATTAGAGGGTTTAGCACTGTACTCAAAGTTTGTGCCAACATTTGCACCATATCATGGTTGCTTTCGTCCATTTGTTGCCTCAAGACTGCTGTCGAGGCATTTGTAAGGCCATGGGCTACTTGGGACGTTCCTCCTAAGAGTTGGGTCCTATTTCTATTCGCCATGCCTACTCCAGAACCTTGGAGTGGCGAAGAGGCACTCACTAAAGTGTCTGAAAAAGTGGACGCAGCATTCGTCAGGCTAGCCAAGTCAGAAGTTGGCATGCCATAGAGTGGCATAAATCCTGGGGGAACAAAAGGCCTTGTGCCTAAATTTCCCCTTGGTGGGGGAGTTCCCAAAGGCGCTCTGGGGCCTGTGAATGGAGGTAATGGCCCCGTTGCTGTGACCGTTACTGCTGGTGTCGAACCAGCAGTCGTCGCTTCACTTACGGTCGAGATAACCGTCGCTCCCACATTCGTTTGTGGGATTTCGTTATTGTTTGGCGGATTCGCCATCTCTTCCCTTCTTCTGGCAGTATTGTTATCGTTAGTGTATATTCTACCACTTCTCAATAACATACAACGCTCCTCGAAAAGATGAGATTATTTTCAACAATCAAACACACAGTCCCACCGGGTGTGCCAATTTGTTTACCTTGGTTATTGGTAAACAACCGCTGATCCTCCAAATGGTTACTTATTTGGTTACTCGCAGGATCGATCAGATTGATCCTAGGACATAGGTTGATTTTGAAGTTTTGATTAAATTGGATATTGGTTAAGTGACAATAAAATAAGAGGCTTTAAGTAAAATGCATGAAGAAAGGACTTGGTAAAAGAAATGAAGGCTTAAAGTAAAGGATTTCGACAGGAAAGTAAAGAAGAAAGCAAGTAAATTTCTGGAAAAGTAAATGACTTTGATTAATAAAGTTGGTGTTTCACACATACATTTCTCAACAATTCTTTCTCACACGCTGGGTACTCGAATCTATATGAGTGACTTTGTATAGAATTGTGAACACACGCGAGAAACTGCGTGACTACTACTATTTATACTAAAAACATCCCAAGTAACCGTCGGGCAGTTATACTGCTTCGAGATGATTCCACTTGGCACGTTCTCAATGTTCGACGCTCCAGATCTTTGCACGTTGCACTTGGTAACCACTGGAAACCATTTTCCCTCTAAACGCTTGAATTTCAAACCGTTCCACTCTGAACCATCGAACACCTTCGTCGAGAAGAATCTTCGACGAGAAACAACTTCGACGTCGAAGGCAACCAACTTCTCCCTTGGAAGAAATCTTCTAAGTACTTTGCCATCTTTCGATGGTCATTTCGACGGACTTAGCTGGTCGAAAACATCCTTCAGCCTTAATGGCTGATATCAATGAAACAAGGGTGTCGAATTTAGGAGCTAACACCGGTACAGTTCAAAACTTCCCCAGGAGAGTCCAATCAAGATTTCCCCAGGAAAGTTGAATCATCTCCCCAGCAGTAAGCTTATCCCCAGTAGATTCTGGAAGCTTATCCCTCGCAGAGCACGAACGCGTCTCCCGGCTTTATTCAAAGAGTTATTTCCCTACCAGGATATAACTGGGTTATCCTCAGCCAATAGCCATGGAAAGATCGTCCTCGGTACATTCTTCATATCCCCAGCAGAGTCTATTAACACTGCCAACATAATAACGGTATCCCCAGCGAAGTTACCATCAACATTTCAGCAGAGTACCTCTCTCCCCACAGAGTACTGTTCCCCAGCAAGGTAGCTAGAGTAATTTTTTCCCCCGCAGAGTAATCCATTCGCCAAGTTTATTCCCCAACGGAGTTATCTTCTCCTACCGGTATTCTTGCAACTATCATCCCCAGCGGGAGCAAAATCTACTCTTCAACGTCAGCCCAGGAGTGACTTCCCGGCACCCGTCAAGGATTTATTTTCCTAAGACGAAAAGATACATTCATAAACATCACATCTTCATACATTATAGCATGCATATACGCATCATATCTTACAAATCTCATTTATGTTGAGAACATCATTGCTTGATCCATATCATGCATTGCATATGACTGACCTTTGCCTTTCAGGAAAGATCCAGTTAAATTCTCAGCTACATTCCAAGACCTAGACCGGTTCAGTTAAGTCGACCCTAAGACTTTTCTGTTTCTTATCCAGTCAAAGGCCTTCTCTGGTTCAGTCAGATCGACCCTAAGATCTCCCTGATTCTTATCCAGTTGAAGATTTCAAGACCTTGACCGGTTCAGTTAAATCGACCCTAAGATTTTTCTGTTTCTTATCCAGTCAAAGGCCTTCTCTGGTTCAGTCAGATCGACCCTAAGATCTCCCTGATTCTTATCCAGTTGAAGATTTCAAGACCTAGACCGGTTCAGTTAAATCGACCCTAAGATTTTTCTGTTTCTTATCCAGTCAAAGGCCTTCTCTGGTTCAGTCAGATCGACCCTAAGATCTCCCTGTTTCTTATCCAGTTGAAGATTTCAAGACCTAGACCGGATCAGTTAAATCGACCCTAAGATTTTCATGTTTATTATCCAGTCAAAGGCCTTCTCTAGTCCAGCTAAATCGACCCCTAACAGATTTTCCTGATAAAGACTCAGTAGAAGACATCCAAGATTCTCTCAGCGTTACTGTTGAGGTTGAAGTCGTCCAAGATTCTCTCAGCGTTCCTGTTGAGGTAGTAATCGTCCCAGATTCTCTCAGTGTTCCTGTTGAGGTAGTAATCATCCCCAGATTCTCTCAGCATTCCTGTTGAGGTAGTAATCACCCCAAGGTTCTCTCAGCGTTCCTGTTGAGGTAGTAATCGTCCAAGGTTCTCTCAGCGTTCCTGCTGAGGTAGTAACCATCCCTGGTTCATTCATCACCTTTTGAAGCTCCAGATTCAGCTCCTGTAACCAGTCAGGACATATCTACACAAAGAATTTGAAGACCAGCTCCTGTAACAGGCCAGGTAATCATTTTCTTTTGCAGGTACGCAAGTTCTCGCTAAGGAATCTCTTACGCGATCAACATCCAGATGGCATCTATAAGCCCATCCACCTATCCATCACCTCTTAGCATGGCATCTATAAGCCCATCATCCTATCCATCAATCTCCAAATGGCATCTATAAGCCCATTCCACCATCACACTACTATGTGAGCGCAAATTTCTAGGCACTCTAGTGTTCAATCATCTTCCACCTTCGGATTACGAAAGGCACGTCAGCCAATCTGCATTCTCAGGTCTAAGAAGATTGAACAGGGGCAACTGTTGTACCCCAAAATTTTCCCTCCCATATTCTTCAAGATTTTCCAAAAGCATGCTTCAAAATTCCCCAAGGGTTGCACAGTTCAAGGGCCTCCTAACAGTCAAAAACTAGGGTTTTTGTTCTGACAAAGAAAATGAAGTTTCCAAGGGTCAAATCAAGTCCCACATGCTTATAAACATTGTCAAGTATCCTCATACCAAGTTTCAAGACTTACAGCACAAAATTGCACAGTCAAAAGCCCTAATTGCTCACAGTCAACTGTAGGGGTAAAATGGTCATTTGACAGTCAAAAGTTCAAATTTTTGGTCAACATCTCATTTTTAAGCCATAAACATCATTTGATTAATGCTTGATCATGATTCTCAAAGTATGGCTCAAAAAGTCTCAAGATGCAAAAGTTTCCATATTTGGACAATTGAAAAAGTCAACTGTAACTTGACCAAGGCATAACTTCCACATGGTTTATCAGAAAAATTCCATCCAAAGCTCATTTTGAAGATAATCACATTTCCTACAACTCCTCTTCACACTTCAAGTCCAAGAAATGCTCTCACAAAAAGTTATCAATTTCAACATTATAGATCATTTTCAAAAGTCAACAAAAAGGGACTTTAAGTCAAAGGCCATAACTTGAGATTGGTAAATCAAAATGACATGGGACCAAAGGCATTGGTTAGGGAACTTCAAGACCTTTCCAAAATGTCCAAGAACATGATCAAAGCTTAAAAATTGAGCAAGATATACCTTGTGGAAGTTGGGAAATTTTTGGGTATTTTGAAAAGTCAACTTTGCTTCAAATGCCTTAAAATTGCTAATGGGCCACATTTTCTTCCAAGATTCATCATCCAAAGCATGTGCACGACCATTTGGCCCAAAGGGAATTTATTCATCATTTTTATTTATTTATTTGAATTTTAAATTGCTATTAATTCATTTAATAAAATAAAATATGTGAAAAATACCAAAGCAAGCTTTTCAAATCTTTTTAGCATGAAATATCTTCAAGATTTCGTGCATTATCAGATATGGAAAGAATCAAGGTGATTTGGACATAATTGGTATCAAAACACATGTGAAAAAGATTGAAAAATTATGCATGAAAATCAAATATTCATTCCATCAATGCAAGGATTTTTTGGATCAAAAACTCAACCCTAATCCATCCTCATATAAGTGTGATCAAAACCTAATGCCAAAAAACCTCTAAGCTGCGCCCAAAGCTGAAGAAGAACATTGCACTTTTTTGTGAAAAATTCCAAAACTGAAAACTCGATTACAAAGGGTTTCAAGACAAAATAACCATCCCATTGCATTCCTGAGACTTCAAGGAAGGTTTCTGGATCCAAACCATCATCTCTAACGCAAAGAATTGGTAGAACAACCTCGTCCTGTTCATGTTTTTTTTTGTATTCTTGTATCATAATTCATGCATGGTTTGCAATTTTTAATGCTGGATTTGTATTCATTGGATCATTCTAAAGCTAACCATATGTTTTGATTGAGTTTTTGTGCATCACACGCGATTTCACCATTGAAGCTCGCTAGGGTTCCTCAAGCTCCAAATTGGGCATTTTCGTATACTGTAAAATTAGGACATCCCAGTACCATGGCTAAACTCAGGAAGCTTGGACGAACTTAACACACTATTCGCGCTCAATTTATGAGCCACCATATTCTATTCGCTATTTTTATGCTTGCCATTTAGTGGGGGTTCAAAACCCCCGCTATCTAACTGTTGTTTTTCAGGTAAAACGCAAACGAGTGGAGAAGAAGATTATGTGGCATCATCTGATTGAGTACTTTGAATTCTAGCGCGCGTTTTTCTGACTCATACCACTAACGTTTGTCTTTTCTTATAATAATTATGATTCATATAATATACAAAGTGCGTTAACAGCTCCATTAGTCAGGCGTTGCATTGGTAAACTCTGGGACCTGGGTTCGATTCCCAGGTCCCCTCACTTTATTCATATATTTTGTTTCAATTTAATCCTATGCAGTTTCAACCCTCAGGGTTCACCATGCGCTCCATAATCCAAGAGCGCCACATGGCCACTGGGGGCAATCCAAAGGCCAACGTTTGAAGGGTACCATGTGCGTTGGTCAACGAGTCCACACGCGATCACCTGAAGTCCACAAGGCCTTGAGACAAATGGGCCTGATTGCTAGCCAAAGACCTCCAGTTTGGGGACAGAACCCCCCCATTGGTTTGCTCTTTCATCTTTTTTTGTATTTTTTCTACTTTTATTTGTTTTAATTAATTTTAATTTAATTCTTTAAATCAATATTTTCATAACATAAAAAAATATAATAAAAATCAGAAAGTCATAAAAATTAAAACATATTTCATTTAATGTTATTTTTTGTAAAAAAGGTCTTATTAATTAATTAGTTTTTTTTATTCTAGGGTTAACTTTAACATTTTCTTAATAAACTTAAAATTTGTAGAATTAGGTTTTAATTACTTTTATCTTTTTCTTTTCTTTTATCATTATTAATTATTAATTATTTTCTTGTAAATAAAATTGCATTAATTAATTAGGTTTAATTTTAGGTTCAATTTTAATATTTTTCTTAATAAATAAAAATAGTTAGAATTAGGGTTAATTAATTTCTTAATTTCATTCAATTCTCTCATAAAAGTCCATAAATACAAAAACTCAAAAGTCTTTTCTTTTTATTTTAATTTAATTAATTTGTTAATCGTAGTTTAATTTCATTAAAAAAGGGTCCAACGCCCTCGCATTCCCGATTTAATTCCCTTCGCATTTTATTTCTTTTTATGAATATTTATGTAACTCTCCCAAGGCCATGTAATAGACTAATTGGACATTTATATTTCTCGCACCTTATTTTATTTTCAAATCGGGTCCTGGATTTAATTTGGCGATGTGGACCCGCGCCTTTGTAATAGCGTAGGATTTTAAATTCCGCACTTTTTAACTGTTAATTAAATTGCATGCAAGAATGAATGTTAAAATAAAAACAAAAGCGTAGATCACCCATGACATGAACAAGATAAATGCAAATGAACATGACACACAAATCACACACCACCCCTAGGGTACGCCTCACTGTTGCCTTGCCCCTCGAAAGGTGATCGTCGAGTAGAGGATGTTTTAGTAAGTCCTCATGATCCGGGAACCTGGAATGAGGGTAGCTTCTAAAGTATCTTCCTATTGCTCCGGTGATCACCATGTCCCGAACCTTCGAATTGACCCGAACACCTCCAACGGTGGTGCTACCTACCTCTTAATGGTGGGATGGCACTACCTTAAGGACATTTACACAGACGAATTCCTTAGGGTAGGTAGACGACTCTAGATACTTGCTCTAATTTCAAAACAAATTCAAAAAATACTTTTCACACCGACACCTTTTCAAAAAGCTTTCGAAAGCAACTTTTCAAACACTCTTGAGGACCGATACAAGAGTCGAACTGGAATTTTCAAAGAAACTTTTTAAAACCCACAGTTGAAAAGCAAACAAACCATTTTTGAAAACACAAATGAGCAAGTATCTAAGAGCCCATGGATAACCATGGATAGAAAGGGTGTTAACACCTTCCCTTTCTATAACCTACCTCCCGAACCGAGAGCAATCTCTATAAGGAATTTTTCTATGCTTTTGTCCTTTCCCTTTGGAGAAAATAAAAGACGGTGGCGACTCTTGCTTACCGCGACATTTCGCGAACCAGTGTTAAACAGTCAGTTCCAGATCCACCGATCACAATAACGATTCTGCTCGTAGTGGGTTCCGAGGAATGCCATATGCAATGTATGACGTGTAATGATTGATTGATGCACGTGGTAAATGACTTGGATAATGTGTGAATGGATGCTTTGAAATTTGAAATGCGAATGCATATGATTGAGCATATGTCTCAAATATATATATATATATATATATATATATATATATATATATATATATATATATATATATATATATATATATATATATATATATATATATATATATATATATATATATATATATATATATATATATATATATATATATATATATATATATATATATATATATATATTAGTGAAATTATGTACATATATCCTAAATGTTATGGAAATGTTTTTGTATTCTCCTCTTTTAAACCATTGATTTTGAGTTGCCAACTCCTCTTTGTAATGTCGCGATATTTTAAGCTTGATTTGAACACGGATCTCGATGTTTGTAGCATGGGCGCAAGTGTAAGCATGGACGTAGACATGGACGTTGTTGACATGAATATTAATATAGTCGCAGATGTAGGCGTGACTATTCCTTTAATGTTCTTTTGACCAAAATATTTTTCGATGTTTTATCGAGTGCTTTTATTGGTATGTCAATCCCTCAACATGATTTCAAATGATATTTACAAACAATAAATACAATATTTTGAAAACAAGTCTTAAAAGAAAGAAACACATTTGAAATATTTAAAGAAGACTTCAATGTTTTTATCGATAAAAATTCCTCTGAATAGGCGAGTGTACAAGATGTAATCCCTAAAAAGAGGTAATTACAGAAATTTTTGTTAAAAAAACTGTAAATGGAAATAAAAATGATGGTTGCTACTGCTATTTCAGCAATGTTCTCTTGATAGCTCCAATCTTCTTCGCTTTTGAGTCAGATGATTTAGACTGATTCCTCCCTTCGTGGTTTGCAAACGTGGTTCGTAGATTGCAGACTTTTTGTTCTTTATTTCTTTGAATGAAATCCCTAATTTTTTCCTGGATCGCCCTTTTGGATTTTCAATCCAGCTGGATAGTTTTTTTTGTATGTCCCTATTTATTGCCAAGATCGCCCTTTTTAGGGGTTTCAATCCACCTGGACGCTCCTTTTTTCCTAAGTCTCCTTTTTAGAGGCCGAGCTTAGATAGCTTCTTATACATAGTATTTTTTGATTGTGTCTACATTTCCCAGGTGCGACAACTCTTCCCCATCCATTGTTGTGAGGATAAGACCACCACCGGAGAATTTTGTTTTTACCACGAATGGACCCTCGTAATTGGGTGTCCATTTACCACGTGAATCGAGGCGGGGTAGCAAAATCTTTTTGAGTACTAAGTCTCCTTGTTTGAATACACGAGGACATACTTTCTTATCGAAGGACTTATTCATTCGTTTTTGATATAATTGACCATGGCACAAAGCCGTCAAGCATTTTTATTCAATGAGGTTGAGCTGATCAAGTCGTGTTTGAACCCACTCCGCTTCTTCGAGCTTAGTTTCCATTATCAATCGGAGTGATGGAATTTCTATCTCAACTGGGAGTACCGCGTCCATGCTGTATACTAGTGAAAAGGGAGTTGCACCGGTTGACGTACACACAGAGGTACGATAGCCATGTAAAGTAAAGGGAAGCACTTCGTGCCAATATTTGTATGTCTTTACCATCTTCTGAATGATTTTCTTGATATTCTTATTCGCAGCTTCAACGGCCTCGTTCATCTTGGGTCGATATGGTGAGGAATTATGATGTTCGATTTTGAAATTGTCGCACAATTCCTTCATCATTTTTTTATTTAAATTAGACCCATTATCAGTTATGATCTTGTTTGGAACTCCATATCTGCATATGAGATTTTGCTTGATGAAAGGAGTGACCACCTGACTCGTCACATTTGCGTATGATGTGGCCTTCACCAATTTGGTGAAATAATCGATGGCGGCCAGTATAAATCGGTGTCTGTTAGATGCCTTCGGTTCGATCAAACCTATCATATCGATCCCCACATTGAGAACGGCCAAGGAGAGCTCATGACATTCAGAGGAATAGGTGGTACATTCATTTTATCCGCATAGATTTGGCATTTGTGACAGGTTTTTGTATAATGATAACAGTCTGCCTCTATCGTTAACCATTAATACCCTGCCCGTAGAATCTTTCTTTCTATAGCATGCCCATTTGTATGGGTTCCGAAGTTACCTTCATGGATTTCTCTCATAAGCATGTTTGCTTCTTGTTTCTTTACACACCTGAGTAACACCATATCATAATTTATTTTGTACAATACATTACCACTCAAAAATAATTTCGATGCTAGCCTTCGCAGGGTTTGTTTGTCGATGATAGAGGCATCTTCAGGGTATTCTTGCTTTTCAAAATGTCTAATAGTGATGTGTGGCTCGTGTTTGGGCCATGTTACTTTAAACATGGCTGATAAGGTCATTAAAGCATCTGCCATTTGATTTTCTTCTCGCGGGATATGGTTGAAAGTGATTCCGGTAAATTCTCCAGCCAGTTTTAAGACGTGGTCCCGATATGGAATTAAGTTCGGGTGTTTGGTGTCCCATTCAACTTTAACTTGGCATATGACCAATGCGGAGTCTCTGAATTCCTCAAGATATTTGATTCTCAAGTCGATGGTAGCTTTCAGACCTAGAATGCAAGCTTCATATTCGGCGATATTATTGGTACAGACGAAACATAATCTTGCAGTATAAGGTTTGTGATAGTTCTTTGGAGAAGTTAAAACTTCCCCGATACTGTGTCCTAATGAATTTTAAGCTCCATCAAACATGAATGTCCATCGTGCCCCTGGTTCAGGTCCTTCATCGGGTCCTGGTATTTCGTAGTCATCAATAGCCATGACATCTTCGTCTAGGAAGTCAAATTTCATGGGTTGATATTCTGGCAATGGTTGATGGGCTAGATGATCAGCCAATACACTACCCTTGACAGCTTTTTGAGTAACATATAGTATGTCATACTCTAAAATTAACATCTTCCATCGAGCAATCCTTCCTGTAATAGCTGGTTTCTCAAACACATATTTTAAAGGATCCATCCTTGCTATTAGCAATGTTGTATGCGTCAACTTGTATTGCCTTAATATTTTAGTGGCCCAAGCCAAAGCACAACACGTCTTCTCGAGGAGCCAGTACCTGCTTTCGCAATCAGTGAATTTCTTACTGAGGTAGTAGATTCCATGCTCTTTCCTACCTATTTCGTCGTGCTGGCCTAATACACACATGTGATACGGTGGGAGAACTGACTTGAGGTTTTGCGTTTGTTTTCGCACTTGTTCGGTTTAGCAAGAGTCGCCACCGACTTTTTATTTTATCCTAAGGAAAGGTCAAAAAGCACTGGAAAGACCTTTGAGATGTTTTCTTGAGTTTGGGGGGTAGATTATGAAAAGGGAAGGTGCTAGCACCCTTTTCATCCATGGTTATCCATGGGCTCTTAGTTACTTGTTTTAGATCACTTGCCTTTGCTTTTCAATTGTTTGAAATGGTGCTTTGTGTGTGGTTTTTGAAAATGCTTTGAAAAAGATGCCTTGTCTAGGCAACCTTTGTAATGGTTCTTGTTTGAATATATACAAAGGTGTGTGTCTTTTTGAAAAGATAATTCAATGTTTTGAAAGTTGTTTGGAAATTGTTTTGAAGTTGTGTTGTGTTTGAAAATGGCAAGGATGTTTTGCAAGATCTTTGATCAAGTAACTAAGAGTTGTCTACCCTATTTTACTCAAAGACCTTTCTTATGTTTTTAACCCTTTTTAACAGTGTTGTTTCACCATTGTATTTGGTGAACAGCCTTGCGTTAGGATGTTAAACGGGACAGGCACGGGTCATCGCATACAATCATTGAAAGCAACTTGTGAGACGCTCTAGCAATTTTGTAAGGGACGAGATCGTTTTATCGAAGGCAACATCGAGGGTCATCGAGGGACTACGATCTTTGTTTATTGAAGGGACATTTTCTATAGTGTCTCATACTCGAGGGACATGATTGCATTTTCCGAGGCAACAAGCGAGGTTACCCTAGAGGTGCAAGTGTGAATTGTGTATTGATTTTCATGCATTTGTTCTTATATTAGGTTATCTAGCGATTGATTTTAGATCTTCGCATACAAACCCTAATTACTATACAGTATATTGAAAGCAATAAATTACAGGAATTTAAAGTCTAAGCTATTACAAATGAGTATCCGGGGATGGGGGTACAAATTATTTACAAATGGGGATGAGTCTTATCAGAATAATAATGTCCAAGTATTATGTTACAACCAAATTGAACTGCGCATTTTCAATGTAAAATTATAACAAAGTATAAGATAATGAAAATCAAAGAAATATGAGATGCATGTATTCATTTACAAATGAACAAACAAAAATTTAACCTAATGAAGACTTAAATATTATTATTTTTGTATTTTGTGAAAAAGGTTTTAAAGAAAGAAAATTATTTAAATTAAATCTTCTATTATAATTATGTACTTTTATTAATTAAAAGGATAAAGAAAATTGCAAAATTGATTAGATCAAATTAACTATTCTTTTTTGTATTTTTATTATATTAAACAAGATTGATAAAGAAAATAAAATTATTTTTAAAAAGAAAATAAAACAAAATTTAATTAGTGTTTGCATTAACTAAAATAAAGAAAGTGAATTAAAGAAAAATATTAGTTTAAAGAAGATGGGCCTAAAGAGTTTGGGGCCCAAAAATAGAGAATGAAGAAGAACAAATTTAGTAAATCAGAAAGGGCAAAAGGGGGGTGGGACGCTGGAAAATAGAATGGGCTTATGGAGTTTTGTTTGGGCGAAGGCCCATTACCCGATTGGCATACTTTTTGTTAGGGTTCAAACAGAACTAGGGTTTGTGATTTTGGCCTCAACGGCGCCGCTTCTCTCATCTCCTCTCCGTTTCTCTCATCTCTCTCAGGCGAAGCTTTGAATCTTCCTCCAACCTCCAAGCTGCCAGAGCGCCACCTTCATCCTCTCCTCTCCATGACGGTACAAGGCGATGGTTTGGAAGGTTCAGTCTTTATCTTGTTCTGATTCTTAGGGTTTTTACAGTTTGCATTTGTATGATTCTTGTACATTTTATTGTTTCATCTTTTAATCCATGGTATTTGCGTCTAAGATGCAGTTATGTTTTGGAAGAAAAATCACACCTTGGCGATTGGCTTCTGGAAAATTGATGGAGGGGAAAGAGGGTTGGACCGGCGGCGTTCTTGGTGGCTAGGCAGAGGAGGAGCGTGATGGTTCCTTGCTTGCTTTACTGGTATCTCTGTATTTGACTTCTTTTTGAATGTTTTGATGATGAGTTTGTTCTGAGAACTATTGTTGCCTCTGAAACCCCTTTGAATAGCTTCTGATTTTCTCTTCCTCTTTCTTCTGGGTTATTTGATATCAATGATGATGATGTTATGAGATTTGTCTCTTTGTTTGTTGTTTTGATTTGAGTTGATGATGATAGTGTTTCTGAAACTTGTTTGCTCTTTGTTTTGGTTGATGATGAACAAATGTTCTGAGACCTGTTCTTTGTTTTTCACTTTTGTACCTCTCTTCCTCCTTGTTTATGATGAAAGTGTTTCTGAAACTATATTGTTTGAATTGTTTTCTTGATGGTTGATGAAGCTAGATTGTGTTTGCAGTTTAGGCAGTTTTTGGCCCAAACAGGTTTGGGAGTTTGGTTTGTGGTTGAAAATGTTTGACTTGTAGGCTTGCTAGCAGGTTTGCTACGCATGCTTGAGCTTGTTTGGATTTGGGATTTGCAGGTTTGAGTTTTGATATGCAGCTTTGAGCTTACAGTTTTGGTAAGTTGCAGGCTTGCTTGAGTTATTCAAGCTGGGCCTTTATTCTGTTTGTGGTTATTTTGCTTGTAAGTTTGGACAGGTTTTTTAGTTTTGGAGGCAGGCTTGCTGTTCTTGGACAGGCAGGTTGAGAAGTTTTTGGTAAGCAGGCTTGAGTTTGTTGGTTGAGTTTTTGTGGTTACAAACAGGTTTTAAGCTTTGCAGCTTACAGTTTTGGAGTTTTGTGAATTTGGCTTGCAGGTTTGTTGTGTTTTTTTAGCAGTTTAGGCAGGTTAGGGAGTTACAGTTTTTGTAAGTGTTCTGCAGTTTGTCTTGGGCTTGGCCTGGGTATTTGTTGAGCTTGAGAAACAATTTTGCAGATTTGTGAGTTTGGCTTGCAGGTTTGTTATGTTTGTAAGGCAGGCTTAAACTTGGTTGGATTTGCAGGCAGGTTTCTGTAGGTTTGGGTTTTGGTTTTGGAAACGGGCTTGTGCTTTTTGTTGTTTACAGGTTGGGAAGCTTGAAGGTTATGCCGGTTTAGTTGGAGGCAGGCTTGCTGAGTTTTTGTTTTAGCTTGCAGTTTGGAGGTTATGCAATATTTTTCCCCCTTGTACTGTTATGCAGGCTTCTTTATATCTTTTGTTTTCTTTTACTGTCTTGAAAAAAACCTGCCTTTGCCAAAACTGCAAACATTCACTGAGGTTCCCTCTTTCTCTCTCTCTCCCCCATAAGCATTTTTATTTGCTGTTTATATTTTATTCTGAAAAATTGGGCTGTCTAGAAAATGATGAAAGCATCTTTGACAAGTTTTGACTCGTCAAGTGAATTACCTCCTGCTGTCTTGCTTTTGTCTGCTGTATTTCTGTTTTCATGTTGCATTACCATATTTATCCAATTTGTCTTGTAACTTGGTTTTGGACAATTTGTTTTGTAGCTGAATATGGGACTTTACTTGCTGGTGTATTATTCATTTGCTTGACTTATTCCTTGGCAGTTTTGGCGTCTGTTTGTCTCTTTGAATTTGTGACTTAGTTTGGTTTGGCTGCCATGTTTGGTTTGTTTGGTTAGACAGTTTGTAACTCAGCATGCTTGCATTTTTCAATTTTAATTTTCTCTTTGTGAACCAAGAAGAGAAATTTTCTTGTGATTTGCAGAGAGAAAAATGAAGCGTGCCGAAAATAAGCAACCTGATTCTAGACAGCCAATTTTAATGATGATTTTTTTCTTTCTTTTCATTTGAAAATTCTTATGCTGATTTTCTTTTCTTTCTTCTTTTTCAGGTGGATGCATCTTGGACAATAGCAGAAGCAGTAGAAGCCAAAGATTTTAGGAGATTAGGCTTAGGCTTATTATTTTTTTCATTTATTGTAAACAAACATTATTGTAAATACTGTAAGTTGTAAATTTACAATATTCCGATAAATTTTGTAACAATATTTGAAAATAATAAAAAAGGTCTTTATCAAATATCTTCCAATCTTTTCTTGCATTGTTTATTTAATTACTTAAGACTCTTAAATCAAAATAATTGGAACTGTATCCCAATAATTTTAATTCTGATAAAATAAATAATCAACAAACTTTTGCAGTCTCGTAATCTTGCATTACTTAGAATATGAATGGCATTCCAATTAACACACGCATTGTACAGTTAAACAAACAAAGCATTCCAATAAGTGATAAACCTTTCACTCCAAATAATCAAGAAGATGTCTTAATGTTCCAAACAGAAGTCTCAGCTCTTATCCCAGATAATTGGGTTTTGAGAAACAACCAGTAATCTTGAACAAACGTGAAAACAATGTAACAGTTAACTGAATTTCTGAGGATTCAGTTCCTTCTGGGAAATGTGAGCGAAAACCCTAATTTTGGATTGACTGATAAAGAAGAGTCTGTTTGACCGATTCTTGAGCCAATCTCAAAAATCAGAGAAAACCATGGGGTTGTGATTTCTTTGTTAAAAAGGGAGGGCAAATTTTGGGGTATAACAGTTGCCCCTGTTCAATCTTCTTGAACCTGAAGAGTTAGATTGGCGAGTTTGCCTTTCGCGACTCGAAGGTGAAAGATGATTGGACACTAAAGTGCCCATAAATTTGCACTCGTCAAAGCATAGTTGAGGGAATGGGCTTAAAGATGCCATTTGAAGATGTGACAGAATCTTGTCAGGGATGGGCTTAAAGATGTCATCGGGGAATGTTTGTTGAATTGTATGTTATAGGTGAAAGGATGAGGATCAGAAAGGTATCCGTGTTTGGAGGATCTCTGAACCGGGGGTCTGAATAAGCAATAGATTAACATCCGGGTTTGGAGCTTTCGTAAACTGTTTTCAGCGAACTGAATCTGAAGAAGCGATAGATTGACATCCATGTTTGGAAGCACCCGTAAACAGTTTTCATGATTCTGGAGTTGAATAAGCAATAGATTAACATCCATGTTTGGAGTATCCGTAAACTGTTTTCAAAAGTTGAATCTGAACAAGCGATAGATTGACATCCATGTTGGGAAGCATCCATAAACTATTTTCAGAAGTCTTGAAGTTGAATAAGCAATAGATTAACATCCGTGTTTGGAGAATCCGTAAACTGTTTTCAGAAGTTGAATTTGAACAAGCGATAGATTAACATCTGTGTTGGGAAGCATCCATAAACTGTTTTCATAAGTCTTGAAGTTGAATAAGCAATAGATTAACATCTGTGTTTGGAGTATCCGTAAATTGTTTTCAAAAGTTGAATCTGAACAAGCGATAGATTGACATCCATGTTGGGAAGCATCCATAAACTGTTTTCAGAAGTCTTGAAATTGAATAAGCAATAGATTAACATCCGTGTTTGGAGAATCCGTAAACTGTTTTTAGAAGTATTGAAGTTGAATAAGCAATAGATTAACATCCGTGTTTGGAGAATCCGTAAACTGTTTTCAAAAGTCTTGAGTCGAAGCTTGCTAATATTATCCTTGGAAAGGGTAAAAAATTAGCTGAAACACAAAGTTATGTTGCATGAAATGTATGATGCAATATATGTGTTATATCAATGTTTATGATATATGAATGTAATGTATGCGCATGTAAGTTGATGAGCTGTCTTGCTGAGGAAAATAAATCCTGGATAGCTGGAGATAATAAAATCTTTGACCGCTGTTGGGGAAAATAAATCCTTGACTCCTGCTGGGGATTGAGAATCCTTTGATCGTTGAAAATGAGAAGTCATGGGACCACTGCTGAAGAGTATGTGTGTCTTCGAGCTTTTTTGACAACCTCTGCGGGGAGAAGTTACATTGTAGGGGAAAGTCAGGAGTTTGGGTTGTATGCCAATCTACTGAGGATATGCCTTTCAAAGTTTTAGTCCTGCTTAGGAACCAAATGATGTATTTGTAGGGGATTTCTTCTGGAATAGCCTAAAGACACTTTCCTACACTTCCATCCTATCAGTAATTATTCTTTCTCATTTTGTTTTATTTGTAAGCGGTGATTTCATTCAAATGCATATGCTCATTTAATAAATCATTGGACATTTTCAAATAAAGCACAAGTGTAAAAAGAAAGAAAAAGGCAGACAGTTTTCTGTACTTTGAAGTAACTTTGTATTAACTTTGTGTAAGTATTTGTACAAAGGAGACAGACACCCTAGTAAGAGAATGTTGTCAAAAAGCTGAGAAAAATTTTATACAAAGAAAGATAGCTATGTGTATAAATTCCATGGGGTTCCTATTCTGCTATAGCCTTCACGACTTTGAGTATCTTGTCCATTCATTGCTTCATCCGCAGATGATTGGATTGATCAGAAGCTTTGGAGCTTGTCCGCGGAGAGATTGTCCTTAAAGTGATCTGACGAGACATAATCATACGCTTTGATTCCCTAACTTTTGCCTGGATCGCCTTTTCAGGTTTTCGATCCACCGATAAACCCTTTTTTGCCCAAGTCGCCCTTTCGGGATTTCAACTTGCCGGGTGTACAGATTTTTTGTTTATCCCTAATTTTTGCCTGAACCGCCCTTTCGGGTTTTCGATTCACCGGGATGCCCATTTTTTGCCCAAGTCGCCCTTTCGGGTTTTCGACCAGTCGGGTCGTTTATGCGTAGTATCTTTTGACTATGTCCATGTTCGCAGGGTGTGGCAAGTCATCACTGTCCATGGTGGTCAGGATCATTGCCCCGCCAGAAAATATGTTTTTGATCACAAATGGTCCTTCGTAAGTAGGAGTCCACTTGCCCATGGGATCACTTTGCGGCAAGCTAATCCGCTTGATTACAAGATCCCCAACTCGATATACTTGTCTCTTGACTTTCTTGTTGAAAGCCTTGATCATCCGTTTTTGATACGTCTGACCATGACAAACAGCAGTAAGTCGCTTTTCGTCAATCAAGTTAAGTTGATCAAGTCAGGTCTGAATCCGATCGTCTTCATTTAAACCAGCGTCCTTCATGATTCTTAAGGAAGGAATCTGAACTTCTATAGGTAAAAAAGCTTCCATGCCGTATACCAAAGAGAAAGGTGTTGTCCCAGTTGATGTTCGCGCCGTGGTACAATACCCGTGTAGAGCAAACGGTAACATCTCATGCCAGTCCTTGTAGGTGACTGTCATCTTTTGAATGATCTCCTTGATATTTTTGTTTGCGACTTCAACAGCACCGTTCATCTTCGGCCGATAGGGAGATGAATTGTGATGATAAATCTTGAACTGCTCGCACAAAATGGTGATCATAGTGTTGTTCAGGTTTGTACCGTTGTCCGTAATGATTCGGTCAGGAATACCATACCAGAAAATGAGGTTCTGCTTGATAAAACAGGCAACCACATTCTTTGTAACAGAGGCGAAGTAAGTTGCTTCGACCCATTTGGTGAAGTAATCAATAGCCACCAGGATGAAGCGATGCCCATTGGATGTTGTAGGCTTGATTTCTCCAATCATGTTGATGCCCCACATTGCGAATGGCCAAGGAGCTATTAGGATGTTGAGAGGAACTGGAGGAATATGCACTTTGTCAGCATAAACTTGGCATTTGTGACAAGTACGGGCGTATTGATGACAGTCTGCTTCCATGGTAGACCAGTAGTAGCCCGCCCTTAGGATTTTCTTAGCCATCGTATGTCCGCTCAAATGGGTGTCGAATGTGCCACTATGCAGTTCAGTCATGATCTGCTCAGATTCAACCTTGTCCACACACCGAAGCAGGACACAATCATGGTTGCGTTTGTATAGGATGCCATTGCTCAGGAAGAACTTAGCAGCAAATCTCCTTAAGAATTTTCTGTCATTGACGGAAGCTCCCTCAGGGTATTCTTGAGTCTGGAGATACCTTTTGATTTCATGAAACCAGGGTTGTTCCACTACTTCTTTGGTATTAATCTCATGACAGTGCGCAGGTTCGTCCATTCGCTCGATGGTGATTTGGGGAGCCTCATTATCCCAGTTGAGTTTAAACATGGAAGACATTGTAGCCAAAGCATCTGCTAGCTGATTTTCTTCTCGCGGGAAGTGTTCGAAGGTAATCTGCTCGAAATGAGGTAACAATGTCAGGACATGTTCTTTGTATGGGATGAGGTTAGGATGTTTAGTGTCCCACTCTCCTTTGATTTGACTGATAACCAAGGCTGAGTCTCCAAATATCACCAAAGATTTGATTCCCAAGTCAATTGCAGCTTTAAGACCAAAGATACAAGCTTCATACTCAGCCATGTTATTGGTGCAACTGAAACAGAGTCTAGCAGTAAAGGGTGTATGGCAACCTTTTGGAGAGATAAGTACCGCGCCGATATCGTTGCCAAGTGCATTTGAAGCGCCATCAAAGTACAGGGTCCATCGGGATCCTTGTTCAGGTCCGTCATACGGTCCATTAACTTCAATGTTGTCCAATGTCATAATGTCCTCGTCAGGGAAGTCGAATCTCATAGATTGGTAATCTTCGACGGCTTATGAGCTAGATGGTCAGCTAGTACACACCCTTTTATAGCTTTTTGGGTAGTATACTGGATATCATACTCAGTCAGGATCATTTGCCATCTAGCGATTCTTCCAGATAAAGCAGGCTTTTCGAAGATATACTTAATTGGATCCATCTTGGAAATCAGCAAAGTGGTATGAGTCAACATATACTGTCTTAGCCGGCGAGCAGCCCATACCAAAGCACAGAAGTTTTCTCAAGCAGCGAGTAGCGAGTCTCACAGTCGGTAAACTTTTTGCTAAGGTAATAAATGGCATGCTCTTTTCGACCAGACTCATCATGTTGGCCCAGTACGCACCTCATTGAATTATCCAAAACAGTCAGATACATGATTAACGGTCTTCCTTCAACGGGTGGCATCAAAATAGGAGGTTCTAGCAAATACTCTTTGATCTTATCAAAAGAAACTTGACAATCATTGTTCCATTCAACTACCTGATCTTTCTTCAACAGTTTGAAGATTGGCTCACAGGTAGATGTTAGGTGAGAGATGAACCTCGCAATATAGTTTAAGCGTCCCAAGAAACCTCTAACCTCCTTTTCAGTGCGGGGGGTAGGCATTTCTTGTATAGCTTTGACTTTAGTAGGATCAACCTCTATACCTTTGTTGCTGAAAATAAATCTAAAAAGTTTACCAGACTTGACTCCAAAAGTGCACTTGCTTGGGTTTAGTCTGAGCTTATACTCCTTCAATCTGACAAACAGCTTCTGCAGATGATCGAGGTGTTCTTCTTCTGTCTGTGATCGGGCTATCATATCTTCTACATAGACTTCGATCTCATGATGTATCATATCATGAAACAAAGCCACCATGGCTCGTTGATAGGTTGCCCCGACATTCTTCAGTCTGAATGGCATCACTTTGTAGTAGAAGGTACCCCCACTGCGTGACAAAAGTAGTCTTCTCCATGTCTTCGGGGGCCATTTTGATCTGGTTGTATCCCAAGAATCCATCCATGAAGGAAAATACCTTGTGTTGAGCCGTGTTGTCAACCAAGATGTCGATGTGCAACAGTGGAAAATCGTCTTTAGGGCTAGCCCTGTTTAAATCCCGATAGTCCACACACATTCTGACTTTGCCGTCCTTCTTAGGTACGGGCACAATGTTAGCAACCCATTGTGGATAGGAAGTAACAGCCAGAAAGCCAGCGTTGAATTGCTTCATTACCTCAACTTTGATCTTCTCAAACATGTCGGGCCTCACCCGACGGACCTTTTGTTTGATCGGTGGACAATCTTCTCTTGTAGGGAGACGGTGAACCACGATATATGTGTCTAATCCTGGCATGTCTTCATAGGACCAGGCGAAGATTTCAACATATTCGTTCAACAACTGCACTAAGCGCTCTTTGACACTGGGTTCCAAGTTGGCACCCACCTTCACCTCTTTCTTGTCTTCCTCTGTTCCCAACTTGATGGTTTCTAGGAACTCTTCATGGGGTAGAATAGCCCTCTCTTCTTGTTGCAAAAGTCTGGCTAACTCTCCCGGCACTTCACAGTCTTCGTCAACTTCGTACTCAGCATGATTGACCAAATCTTTAGAGTCACCGAATGCTAAATTAGAATAGTCACCCATGGAATCTGGAGTGGATGGGTACCTGCATTTTGTGAGTGTGGGTGTGTGTAAGGGATAGCCATCCTTAAACAAAACAAGATGCAAAAGGAAAGAAAATGAACACAACAGTTTATAGGTGAAAATGTCCAATGATTCATTAAACATGGCATATGATAATGAAGAAATCAAGCCCTTACAAATGGACCTACATGCCTCGGGCAAGGCATAAGGTGAAAATAGTGTACGAATTGTTTAGTTATTACAAACCAAAATAGGAAATTGTTCAAAGATAAATTACTGGTTGATGAAAGTGATGGGAGTAAAGTCCTTTGCTTCCCAGATGCTTAAACCCCCTTCGACGGTTGGAAAGATCCAATCATCAAAGTTGTCCTCTTCATCATAATCTTCTATAGCATTAATTCCATGGTGAGTGATTTTGACGGGTGGTCCTCCAGCCTTGGAGCGACGCATAGATTTCTGGCCTGCAACAGTAAACCCTAGCCCAAACTTGTCCGTCTTATGGGAGAAATCAGGCAGTTGCCCCCATACTGTACTCTTTCCTTCTTTAATTACAGCCTCTGTGTCCTTGAGAGATGCCATCCTAGATACATGCTTGGGAACGATAGGCACATCAACCGTTGTCTTCGCAACTGCGACCTCAGGAGAAACTTCCTCAAAATGTTGGAAAGACGTTTCTATGAACTCACCATCTAACTCCACATAGCGGGAGGAGTTAAGGTGACTTATCATGTACTCTTCCTCGCCGTGCACCGTTATAATCTTACCATGAACAGGATATTTTAGAATTTGGTGCAAAGAGGAGGTAACTGCCCCAGCATAGTGGATCCACGGCCTTCCCAATAAGCATGAGTATGAAGGACGGATGTCCATCACATAAGAGGTGGAGTTGAAAACTTATGTGCCCACTTTGATAGGAATGGCAACCTCTCTGTGGACCATTCTTTTGGACCTATCGAAGGCCCTAACAACGATGTTACTGGGTTTGAGGGTCAATCCTTCGCAGTCCAAACGGTCTAACGCTTTCTTTGGCAGCACATTCAAGGATGGACCAGTATCAACTAAGACATGGACAAGGGTGGTTCCTCTGCATTCTACTGATACATACAACGCGTTGTTGTGCTTCCTTCCCTTGAGGGTCAAATCAGCATCAGAAAAACCAAGACCGCTATCAGCAGTTAGGTTGGCCATGCACTCTTGAAACTTGACAGCTGAAGTTTCTTGAGGCACATGTGCCATCTTTAAGAATTTGTTTAAGGCCTTAGCATGGGCCTCAGAGCAGAGTAGAAGAGCTAACATGGAGATTTTGGAAGGGGTCTGCCCTAGCTGTTCCACGATGTCGTAGTCGCTTTTTTTTATTATCTTTAGGATTTCTTCCATTTCTTTCTGGGTGGTTTCGGGGATAACCACAGTATGAGCCTTCGTCCTGACAGGCGCTTCTAGTATCCCCTTACCCTTATCAGTAGTATCAACAGATGGACTAACTTCAGGAGTATCTAATTCTTCAATTATCGGGCCTTGCATAGATGGCTTAACAGGCACAGAAGCTTTCGAGGGTCCGAAGACTGCTCACTCTGGGGGGAGCAATCTTCGGAGAGAAAATCCGTCCGCTGCGAGTTATCTTGCTTGTTCCTACAATGTTTCCTATATCAGGGGTTTCATCATCAGAGTTCTCTTGGACTGATTCAAATTGTTTGATACCATGATAGAAGATTTCTCCTCCGTAGTTCTATGGTATCGTCTTGTTAGATTGATACGGGACAGGCCCCGGCATGGTGATTTTTAACAGCACAATCTTGGGATCAGGCGTAATCTTGACAGGCCTTTTGCAAGCCTTGGGAAGATTGTCAGAGATGGTTATTATTGCGATATCATTGGTTGAAGTAGCAAAAGTAGCTGGAGTAACAGGAATGAAGGTATCAACAGGAGTCTTTTGGAAGAGTATCTCTTGGGTATCCATCAGGCGTTGGATGTCTGATTTCAATAGTGGGCAGTCAGCTCGTATGTTTAGACAAAAGTAACAGTCTTTTCCACAGCCTGGGAATATCCCGGCTCTCATCAAATTCACTTTAATCACTGATAAGGGGGTCAAAAGGTCATCAACATTGGTAACATGAAGGTCTTCCATAATGGCATGAACATTATGACCGTGCTTGGGCATCGGGGCAGAAATCACATTCGGCTTTTCGGGCGCATCGAATTCTATCTCCTTAGCGTCGATCAAGTCTTGGATTTTGTTTTTGAGGGCCCAACAGTTGTTGGTGTCATGCCCTACATTGTCTGAATGGTATGCACATTTTGCATTGGGATGATAATGTGGAGAAGTGGTATTTGAATTCTTAGGTGCCTCTCTTAAATTAGCAAGGTTTAATTTCAGGAGATGTGGAAGGATCTGAGCGGGTGTCATATTTATCGGGGTATATTGCCGTGATGGCCTTTGCTGATAGGTTCTGGGTTGATCATTCCTCGGTTGACTGTTTCTAGACCGGTCTGATGCAGGCTTCTGAATTAATACGGCCCCCACTGTTGACCGGCGTTCCTCTCTTTCCCGATTTCTCTGGGTGTAAACAGTAGAACTCTCCTTCTTAGCTGGGAAGGTCTTCTTCATAGCGGTGGACGCGAAAGCATCTTTTTGAATCTTACCACTTTTAATGCCGGCCTCGACCCTTTCGCCGGTCAGAATTAATTCGGTAAATCCCGCGGAGGAACTCCCAATTAAATGATTGAAGAAAGGGCCAGACAGGGTCCCTAAAAACATGTCAACCAGCTCTCTATCCGACAATGGGGGCTTCACCCTTCCAGCCAGATCACGCCACTTCTGGGCATACTCCTTGAATCCTTCATTAGAAGCCATACTCATACTCTGTAGTTGAGTGCGAGTGGGCGCTAAATTAGCGTTGTATTGGTATTTCCGGTAGAAAGAAGAAGCTAAGTCTTCCCAATTATGAACCTCCGATCTCTCGAGTTGATAGAACCAGTCCAATTGTGTGCCTGACAAACTATCTTAGAAAAAACGGACCCAAATATCTTTATCAGATGAGTGGGGTTAGATCTTCCTGACGTAGGATCTCAGGTGCATCTTTGGACATGACAGACCTTCGTATTTAGAGAATGTGGGTACTTTGAACTTGGAAGGAATGACGATCCCAATAACCAATCCCAGCTCTTCAAAATCCAGTCCGGGAACCCTTTGTACTTCCATGGTTGCTAACCGCTCTTCCAGATTTTTATACATGTCGTCCGTAGGAGGACACTGCTGCTCGGAGTAATCCTCATCCTCTTCAACTTCTTCCTCTTCAACCTCAGACTCGGAGGGTACTGCAGCTCCTTTTCCTTTGTCGGTCCCTTCGTCAGACGTCGAGGGGAACTCCAGAACTCTCCTAGCTTCATTCTCAAATCTTCTTCCCAGCGTAGCTACCCCGATTCTTTTCTTTTTCTTTTTTCCTTTTTCCTGTACTTTCTTCTCTAACAGTGCTTTAAGATCCTCTTGACCCTTTGCCAAGGTTATGAGGAGTTGTTGGAATTGCGAATTTTGTGCTTGTAGATCTTTGACCGTCAGCTCAATATCCATCTTGCTAAAATAAACAGCAGAAAGATAAGGAAACCTGGTGTGAAGACCTGTTTATGCATATGATGAATGATATGTTTATTCATGTAATGCATCCAAGGATTCAGAAATTCAAAGTTGTTGCAGACAAAAGAACATACGTCATATTAATAAGAAGAAATTTGTCAGTACATAAATGCCCCATGGGCCAAATATTACAAAGCTTCTCAAGGTAAAAAGACGTTGCGCATCCTCTTTGGTGCGATGTAAGTGTTAAGAGTCTCCTCTTCGTGAACTCGGCAGGTAAGCTCCAAAACCTTCTTCTCACTGGCATAGAAGCTGGCTTCAAAAGTGTTTCGCTCTTCTTTGAGTTGGATCCAACTCTTTTGCAATTCTTCCAATGATGTTGGGATGTCTGGATGTAGGTGGGTGTATGGAACCTCTCCTTCCCTAACAGGCTCTTTAATCACGGGGAGAATGTGGGGGTAAGGCATCATAAGACTCTGGGCGCGTGTTCGTACCCACTTGAGGTAAGGCTCAAGGAGGATGGAATTCTTGTGCCCCAGTGTCTTACTGTCCACTTTGTTGGGCATCCTCCAAGCTCTGATAAACCTTTGTCGAAGTCCTTGCGCATAGTTGTCGAAGTTAAAAACCAGGTCAGGAATCAGCATATCATGAGGGCCATCCCTTATAGCATATCCAAACAGTCTCAGAGCTAAACAGGGGTTGTAGGTAATGCCTTCCCTAATGACAAGTAGTGGGACATTAGGGAATTCCCCACAACAATCAATGATGATGACATTTTCTCTGGACCGAGAACACCAATGAACATCATAATGTGTTAAGGTCATCAATCGTTGTGACCACCTTAAACCCTGCTCATTCTTCAAAACTGACTGGGGAAGGTGAGAAATAAACCACCTTGCTAGAAGAGGAGTACAGCACATGAGAACACCTCTTTTCCTCATTGTTCGTGTGTAAAATGAGTGTAGGATGTCCCCAAGCAATGTAGCCACAGGATTCCGAGACATGAAAATCTTGACAACGTTCAAATCTATAAGTTGATCAGGGTTTGGGAACAAGACCAACCCATAGATGAGTAGTGCTACAATCTCCTCAAAGGCTTGTAGATCTAGAGAATTCCAGCAGTCTTGCGCCTTCTCAAACAAAAACTTTGCCAAGAAACCCTTGACACCACTTCTGGTTTCCCAATGTCCTTTGATATCAGATGGTTGCAAGTGTAAGGCTTGAGCAACATCTTCAGGCTTTGGTTCTTTTTCCGTACCGTTGTAGGGTAGTTGATGAAGAATAGGAATCCTCAGGAGTTGAGAAAATTCCTCCAAAGTAGGTATTAGTTGGTAATAAGGGAATGTGAAACAGTGGTGAAGGGGGTCAAAGAACTGGAAGAGGACTTTCACCATGTCTTCTTCAATGTTGGAGTTGACCAAGTTGAGAAGTCTACCATGTCTTTCACTGAAGAGAGAATTCTCTAGAATACTGAAAGTAAGCTCCTTGAGTTAAGGGGGGATTCTCACAAGGTTGACTTGAATTGTTTTCCTGCGAAGAGATTCCATGACCTACAAAATAGGAACAAAGATGAAGATCCAAACCCTTGAAATGGTTAGTGGATGCAAATGATGCTTCATGATGTTCATGATGTATGCACAAGCATATGCACAAGAAAATCACACAAGATCCTAGTTTCAGGCTTGCATGGGGTTTCATAGGTAAGTACCCTCTTGAAGTTAGTTGGCTCAACCTGTCCTATAAATAGTAACCGGGTTCTAAGAAGCTTAATATCACTGGATTATTTTTTGTGTTCATTGTTTCGGTTTAGCCACTTAACTGGCAACCGAAATATTCCAAGAAAACAACCCTCAATAAGTGTAGTATCGAGTATCTACCAACTTCGGACTGCACCAAAGTCGGTCACCTCACTACCCTTAAAAAGGCCAAGATGGTCAAGTAAGGTTCTAAGAGTCCATTAGTGCTTTATGACATCACTCAGCGGCCTCGTATTCTCTTTGATTGACTCAAAGGCTACCGGTACCCACAAATATGTCGCACTAATATAGTTATTGCTTCTACCGTGTCGGTATATCCTGCACAGTTTCCACAACGTATTGCTATTTACCTATGAATGTTTCCCAAATCCGGGTAGAGGATTTCAAGCCCAAACAAAAGAACCAAATGTAAAGCAATCAAGGCAAACAAGATAGTCATGCAAAGGTGATCTAAAAACCCTAAGGTAACCCCACTTTTAGATCGTCCCCAACAGAGTCGCCAGTTCTGTGATACGGTGGGAGAACTGACTTGAGATTTTGCGTTTGTTTTTGCACTTGTTTGGTTTAGCAAGAGTCGCCACCGACTTTTTATTTTATCCTAAGGAAAGGTCAAAAAGCAGAGGAAAGACCTTTGAGATGTTTTCTTGGGTCCGGGGGGTAGATTATGAAAAGGGAAGGTGCTAGCACCCTTTTCATCCATGGTTATCCATGGGCTCTTAGTTACTTGTTTTAGATCACTTGCCTTTGCTTTTCAATTGTTTGAAATGGTGCTTTGTGTGTGGTTTTTGAAAATGCTTTGAAAAAGATGCCTTGTCTAGGAAACCTTTGTAATGATTCTTGTTCGAATATATACAAAGGTGTGTGTCTTTTTGAAGAGATAATTCAATGTTTTGAAAGTTGTTTGGAAATTGTTTTGAAGTTGTGTTGTGTTTGGAAATGGCAAGGATGTTTTGCAAGATCTTTGATCAAGTAACTAAGAGTTGTCTACCCTATTTTACTCAAAGACCTTTCTTATGTTTTTAACCCTTTTTAACAGTGTTTTTTCACCATTGTATTTGGTGAACAACCTT
The DNA here is from genome assembly GCA_948472305.1 of Vicia faba. NCBI lineage: Eukaryota > Viridiplantae > Streptophyta > Magnoliopsida > Fabales > Fabaceae > Vicia > Vicia faba. Next base: position 1,357,206,211 of record OX451735.1, read on the forward strand.
GCGTTAGGATGTTAAACGGGACAGGCACGGGTCATCGCATACAATCATTGAAAGCAACTTCTGAGACGCTCTAGAAATTTTGTAAGGGACGATATCGTTTTATCGAAGGCAACATCGAGGGTCATCGAGGGACTACGATCTTTGTTTATTGAAGGGGCATTTGCTAAAGTGTCTCATACTCGAGGGACATGATTGCATTTTCCGAGGCAACAAGCGAGGTTACCCTAGAGGTGCAAGTGTGAATTGTGTATTGATTTTCATGCATTTATTCTTGTATTAGGTTATCTAGCGATTGATTTTAGATCTTCGCATACAAACCCTAATTACTATACAGTATATTTAAAGCAATAAATTGCGGGAATTTAAAGTCTAAGCTATTACAAATGAGTATTCGGGGATGGGGGTACAAATTATTTACAAATGGGGATGAGTCTTATCAGAATAATAATGTCCAAGTATTATGTTACAACCAAATTGAACTGTCGCATTTTCAATGTAAAATTATAACAAAGTATAAGATAATGAAAATCAAAGAAATATGAGATGCATGTATTTATTTACAAATGAAAAAACAAAAATTTAACCTAATGAAGACTTAAATATTATTATTTTTGTATTTTGTGAAAAAAGTTTTAAAGAAAGAAAATTATTTAAATTAAATCTTCTATTATAATTATGTACTTTTATTAATTAAAAGGTTAAATAAAATTGCAAAATTGATTAGATCAAATTAACTATTCTTTTTTGTATTTTTATTATATTAAACAAGATTGATAAAGAAAATAAAATTATTTTTAAAAAGAAAATAAAACAAAATTTAATTAGTGTTTGCATTAACTAAAAGAAAGAAAGTGAATTAAAGAAAAATATTAGTTTAAAGAAGATGGGCCTAAAGAGTTTGTGGCCCAAAAATAGAGAATGAAGAAGAACAAATTTAGTAAATCAGAAAGGGCAAAAGGGGGGTGTGACGCTGGAAAATAGAATGGGCTTATGGCGTTTTGTTTGGGCGAAGGCCCATTACCCAATTGGCATACTTTTTGTTAGGGTTCAAACAGAACTAGGGTTTGTGATTTTGGCCTCAACGACGCCGCTTCTCTCATCTCCTCTCCGTTTCGCTCATCTCTCTCAGGCGAAGCTTTGAATCTTCCTCCAACCTCCAAGTTGCCAGAACGCCACCTTCACCCACTCCTCTCCACGACGGTACAAGGCGATGGTTTGAAAGGTTCAGTCTTTATCTTGTTATGATTCTTGGGGTTTTTACAGTTTGCATTTGTATGATTCTTGTACATTTTATTGTTTCATCTTTTAATCCATGGTATTTGCGTCTAAGATGCAGTTATGTTTTGGAAGAAAAATCATACCTTGGCGATTGGCTTCTGGAAAATGGATGGAGGGGAAAGAGGGTTGGACCGGCGACGTTCTTGGTGGTTAGGCGGAGGAGGAGCGTGATGGTTGCTTGCTTGCTTTACTGGTATCTCTGTATTTGACTTCTTTTTGAATGTTTTGATGATGAGTTTGTTATGAGAACTATTGTTACCTGTGAAACCCCTTTGAATAGCTTCTGATTTTCTCTTCCTCTTTCTTCTGGATTATTTGATATCATTGATGGTGATGTTCTGAGATTTGTCTCTTTGTTTGTTGTTTTGATTTGAGTTGATGATGATAGCGTTTCTGAAACTTGTTTGCTCTTTGTTTTGGTTGATGATGAAAAAATGTTATGAGACTTGTTCTTTGTTTGTCACTTCTGTACCTCTCTTCCTCCTTGTTTATGATGAAAGTGTTTCTGAAACTATATTGTTTGAATTGTTTTCTTGATGGTTGATGAAGCTAGACTGTGTTTGCAGTTTAGGCAGTTTTTGGCCCAAACAGGTTTGGGAGTTTGGTTTGTGGTTGAAAATGTTTGACTTGCAGGCTTGCTAGCAGGTTTGCTACACATGCTTGAGCTTGTTTGGATTTGGGATTTGCAGGTTTGAGTTTTGGTATGCAGGTTTGAGCTTACAGTTTTGGTAAGTTGCAGGCTTGCTTGAGTTCTTCAAGCTGGGCCTTTGTTCTGTTTGTGGTTATTTTGCTTGTAAGTTTGGACAGGTTTTTTAGTTTTGGAGGCAAGCTTGCTGTTCTTGGACAGGCAGGTTGAGAAGTTTTTGGTAAGCAGGCTTGAGTTTGCTAGTTGAGTTTTTGTGGTTACAAACAGGTTTTTAGCTTTGCAGCTTACAGTTTTGGAGTTTTGTGAATTTGGCTTGTAGGTTTGTTGTGTTTTTTTAGCAGTTTAGGCAGGTTAGGGAGTTGCAGTTTTTGTAAGTGTTTTGCAGTTTGTCTTGGGCTTGGCCTGGGTATTTGTTGAGCTTGAGAAACAGTTTTGCAAATTTGTGAGTTTGGCTTGCAGGTTTGTTATGTTTGTAAGGCAGGCTTGAACTTGTTTGGATTTGCAGGCAGATTTCTGTAGGTTTGGGTTTTGGTTTTGGAAACAGGCTTGTGCTTTTTGTTGTTTACAGGTTGGGAAGCTTGAAGGTTATGCCGGTTTAGTTGGAGGCAGGCTTGCTGAGTTTTTGTTTTAGCTTGCAGTTTGGAGGTTATGCAATATTTTTCCCCCTTGGACTGTTATGCAAGCTTCTTTATATCTTTTGTTTTCTTTTACTGTCTTGAAAAAAACCTGCCTTTTCCAAAACTGCAAAATTTCACTGAGGTTCCCTCTTTCTCTCTCTCCCCCATAAGCATTTTTATTTGCTGTTTATATTTTATTCTGAAAAATTGGGCTGTCTAGAAAATGATGAAAGCATCTTTGACAAGTTTTGACTTGTCAATTGAATTACCTCCTGCTGTCTTGCTTTTGTCTGCTGTATTTCTGTTTTCATGCTGCATTACCATATTTATCCAATTTGTCTTGTAACTTGGTTTTGGACAATTTGTTTTGTAGCTGAATATGGGACTTTGCTTGCTGCTGTATTATTCATTTGCTTGACTTATTCCTTGGCAGTTTTGGCGCTTGTTTGTCTCTTTGAATTTGTGACTTAGTTTGGTTTGGCTGCCATGTTTGGTTTGCTTGGTTAGACGGTTTGTAACTCAGCATGCTTGCATTTTTCAATTTTAATTTTCTCTTTGGGAACCAAGAAGAGAAATTTTCTTGTGATTTGCAGAGAGAAAAATGAAGCGTGCCGAAAATAAAGCAATCTGATTCTAGACGGCCAATTTTAATGATGATTTTTTTCTTTCTTTTCATTTGAAAATTCTTATGCTGATTTTCTTTTCTTTCTTCTTTTTCAGGTGGATTCATCTTGGACAATAGCAGAAGCAGTAGAAGCCAAAGATTTTAGGAGATTAGGCTTAGGCTTATTATTTTTTTCATTTATTGTAAACAAATATTATTGTAAATACTGTAAGTTGTAAATTTACAATATTCCGATAAATTTTGTAACAATATTTGAAAATAATAAAAAAGGTCTTTATCAAATATCTTCCATTCTTTTCTTGCATTGTTTATTTAATTACTTAAGACTCTTAAATCAAAATAATTGGAACTGTATCCCAATAATTTTAATTCAGATAAAATAAATAATCAACAAACTTTTGCAGTCTTGTAACCTTGCATTACTTACAATATGAATGGCATTCCAATTAACACACGCATTGTACAGTTAAACAAACAAAGCATTCCAATAAGTGATGAACCTTTCACTCCAAATAATCAAGCAGATGCCTTAATGTTCCAAACAGAAGTCTCAGATCTTATCCTAGATAATTGGGTTTGAGAAACAACCAGTAATCTTGAACAAACGTGAAAACAATGTAACAGTTAACTGAATTTCTGAGGATTCAGTTCCTTCTGGGAAATGCGAGCGAAAACCCTAATTCTGGATTGACTGATAAAGAAGAGTCTGTTTGACCGATTCTTGAGCCAATCTCAAAAATCATAGAAAACCCTGGGGTTGTGATTTCTTTGTTAAAAAGGGAGGGCAAATTTTGGGGTATAACAGCACTCCATCGATCCTTCAAGTACAGTCAGGTACATAATGAGAGGCCTTCCTGGGACTGGTGGTATCAATATTGGTGGCTCTTGTAAATACTGCTTTATCACTTCGAAAGCCGTCTGGAAATCCTCATTTCAAGTTATCGTTTTATTTTTCCATAGTAATCTGAATATAGGCTCACATGTTGCAGTTAGGTGCGATATGAACCATGAAATGTAATTCTATCGACCTAAAAATCCACGAACCACTTTTTCCGTCTTTGGTGCCGGCATTTCTTGTATAGCTTTAGCTTTGGTAGGTTCCACCTTGATACCATGTTGGCTTACAATAAAACCTAATAACTTGCCTGATCTAAAGCCAAAGGTACATTTGTTTAGGTTCAACCTTAATTTAAACCTTCGTAATCGATCAAACAACTTTTGCAAATGTATGACGTGGTCCTCCTCTGTATGAGATTTATCGATCATATCATCTACGTATACTTCGACCTCCTTGTGAATCATATCATGGAACAGTGTCACTATTGCTCGTTGATAGTTTTCCCTTGCATTCTTCAAACCGAACGACATTACTTTATCACAGAAAGTTCCCCAAGGTGTCATGAAGGTATTTTTATCCATATCTTCAGGTGCCATTTTGATTTGATTGTAACTTGAGAAACCGTCCATGAATGAAAATATTGAAGCTCGAGTTGTGTTGTCTACGAGGAAACCTATGTGAGGTAATGGGAAGTCGTCTTTAGGGCTTTCCCTGTTTAGATCCCGATAATCCACACACTTGCGTATCTTACCGTATTTCTTGGGTACTGGCACAATGTTAGATATCCAAGGTGGATAATCTACCACTGCCAAGAATCCTGCGTCGAATTGCTAAAGAACCTCTTCTCGAATTTTGCTGGACATGTCTGGACGAGTTCTTATAAGCTTTTTTCGGACTGGAGGACAACCTTCTTTGAGAGGTAACATGTGTACGACGATATTTGTATCCAACCCTGACATATCTTTGTAGCACCAGGAAAATATATCTATGTACTCATGCAATAATTTGATCAGCCTTTCTATAACGCTTTCTTCCAATGCTGCCCCTAGCTTGACCTCTTTCGGATCTTCTATTGTACCGAGATTAATGGTCTCAATGGGCTCTTGATATGGTTGTATGTTGTCGGCCCTTTGTTCTATGCTACTTTCCAGTTCTTAAGAAAGTTCAAGATCCTCAGCCTCTTCCTTTTCAGCTTGGTTGACAGGATTATCAAAATCATATCGGATAGTATCAATAACATCACCGGTGATTTTGGGCATGGATCTGCATATTTATCATGTTTTGGTGCAATTTTTGTTTAGTACGTGAATTTGGAAAATGCATATGAGAACATGTATTGCCATTTTATAAAATATATAGGATAAATGCAGGAAGAAAAATAGGGATCTTAATTGAATACAAGACACATTTTTATTATTCATAAATATTGATTGAAACACACGAGGATCCTTACAAACAAACCCCTATGCCTCGGGCTTGACATAGGTTCTTTCAAAAACAAAGAAAATTACTTTGGAAAGAAAATTTCAGGAATTTCCACAATTGTCTAGTTCTTTAACTCTTCGTCCGGGGCGTATTCACGAATGAAATATGTCACCTTTTTATGGTATTTTTATGGGACACCATTGCCACTTGTTCGCCATGCTCTACTCCTTTGCTGATGAAGACTTCATGGATTGGTGGAAACCTTGCTTTCCCTTTTAAAGCAGCTTTTGATAATTCAGAACCCAAGCCGAAACGATTTTTCTTCTCAGGTATCTGAGGGAGTTTTCCCCAACCTTTTGAATCAACCTTCTCCACTGCCATTTGTAAGTCTCCCCATGAAGTCATACTTGGCTTTTTGATCTTTTCTACTGGTAAAGTTACTGTTGAAGCAACCTCCAGCACTTGAAATGGTATATCTATGCATTCCTCGTCCGCACTGATATACTTGTAGGACTCAATGTGACTTACAAAGATATCCTCTTCCCCACCAATTATGACCAATCTCCCTTCAACAAATAATTTTAACTTCTGATGCAAAGTGTACGTGACAGCCCCTGCCGCATGAATCCAGGGTCTCCCGAGTAAACATGTATATGTTGGTTCTATATCCATGACTTGAAAGGTGACGTAGAACATGTGCAGACCGATCTTGACGGGGAGATCTACCTCTCCAAATACTATACTCTGAGAACATTCAAAGGCTTTGATTATCATGGAACTTGGTCTTATCCCAATACCGTCTAATGTTAACTTCGTCAGGCTGGATTTAAGTAACTTCATTGGCCTCTTGGTCATTGAAGCTTTTGTTTGGAGGCTCCTGATTCACCTCTTTAACTGCTTTTCCTTTTTCTTTTTTCACCGAGTCATTTTTGTTTCTTTAACACATTGTCGTTCTTCTCTGATGGTTTAGATCGGAACACCCGACCACTACGGGTCATGCCCCATGTCCCTGTTATGTTTGAAATAGCACGTTTTTTATTTGATGATGATTCACATTCTTGTTTTGAGCCATTGATATACACAGATGGATCATAATTCCATGATACTGCCTTATCAATTCTGTAAGGGGTAGGAGATGGCCCTTTAATTACCATCGTAGTCTTTGGTGCTACCAGAATTCTTAGAGTCTTCTTTACCGTAAGGGTTTATGTCGAATCTCCCCATGGGATCAAAAGACTTTTCTTGTCATGATAAGGAATCACCAATGGTTTCTTCGTATTTCCTTCAATTACTACTATATATTCCACCTCAGGGTATGGTCTGAACTGGACTATCCCCTGATCCACCAATTATTTTAAGGTCTTCTCAAAATATTTAGTATGTTCCAACAGGAACCCACATTCTAACAAGTATTCTTTCAATAGTCTTATCGAATGCTTTTCTTGTTTTCCAGCCCCGCAATTGGTGACTACTTCAATTTCATTTATTTTTGGACCACTATGCGAAGGCATGGGGTTTGATTTGACGTTTGGTTTTTCAAAATTAATGTCTTGGGAGTCTACTGGATCTTGTACTTTATGCTTGAAAGCCCAAAATTGATCTATGGTATGCCCCGGAGAATTAGCATGGTACTCACATTTGGCATTGGCGTTGTATTTGGGAGGCAATGGACCAACTGGAGCAGCTAAAGGTTTCCTCTCTATTAAGGATGCTTTGATCAGATGTTGTAGTAATTGGATGGGTGGCATAGGAAGTGGATCCAATTTTCTTAGCGGCGTCTCAAATTTGTTTTGTTGTTGTCCCCGTGGGATGATTAATGATTGTTATGTTCTTGGTTGTGAAGCTACAACATTAACTTCGCCTTCTTTTATCTTTGTAAAATTAGGCATCGACCTTTTTGTGTTAAAAGGAGCATTTGATGAACCCCCCTTGAATCTTTCCATTATGTATTCCTGCTTCAATTCTTTCTCCAATGGTTACTAAGTCAGAAAAGCCTGAAGAAATGCTTCCTACCATCTTGTCATAGTACACCCCTTGTAGGGTCCCCATGAACATGTCGACCAGTTCCTTCTCCAGAAATGGTGGTTATACTTGAGACGCCATCTCCCTCCACCTTTGAGCGTATTCTTTGAAGGGCTCCTCCTTCTTTTGGGACAAGTTTTGGAGCTGTGTGCGGGTAGGCGCCATATTCAGGTTATATTTATACTATTTCAGAAATGCATTGGCAAGATCTTCCCATGTTTTTATATGTGTCCTTTCTAACAGCATATATCAATCCAATGATACCCCACTTAGACTGTCCTGAAAACAATGAACCATTAGCTTCTGATTTTGAGCATAAGCATGCATTTTCCTACAGTACATGCGCAAATGGTTTCTCGGGCAAGTTAGCCCCTTATATCTTCCAAAGTCTGGTACCTTGAACTTAGGCGGGATTATCACATTTGGGACAAGGCCCATTTAGAGGGCATTGACATCAAAAGCATCATATCCTTCCACAGCTTTCAACCTTTCTTCTAGAGCTTTGTATGGATTCAACGTGGATGAGTTTTCAATAGTAGAGGTGTTGGTCACCTTCTGCAATGCCTGATTAACATGCTCTAAATCATGATCTCCGTATTGTAAATCTAAGTAGTCATCAACATGACTAACAGGAATTTGCAGGGTATGAGATGTCCCTGCCTTTGGTAGAGGTGGAATAAATCCTTCAGATTCTTGCCTTGTCTCATGTTGAGCCGTGATAGATTTTTGTGGCCCTGTTTCTAGTCCTTTTCTCAGTCGGTGACCGCCCGCTGCACCAACGACTTGTCTTATTTCTTCGAAAGCTGCTCTAGGAATTTGTTCTTGCCTATCAATGATGTTCTTCAAGGCTAGGAGAACCTGACTCATGTCTCCCCTTATTGAATCAACATTGCTCATAACTTTCTCCAAATCTACCTTGAAGGCTGCTTGATTCTCCTTTATTTGTTCCATGGCTCTTAGTTGGTGAGCTCTCGTTTGATACGACGACCAAGGAGGTGATGGTTTCCTTCTACCAATGGTTCAACTGGAAAATATTTTTGAAGACTGGTGAGTTTTCGAATGAAAAATTTATGAGAGGAAATGTTTTTATGAATGTATGATTTAATTATGCATGATGCTTAAGATTTATTTGCGTGTCTTATTCATCTGAGTATATATATATATATATATATATATATATATATATATATATATATATATATATATATATATATATATATATATATATATATATATATATATATATATATATATATATATATATATATATATATATATATATATATATATATATATATATATATATATATATATATATATATATATATATATATATATATATATATATATATATATATATATTGTAATGTCGTGCATATATATGTATCTATATACGTATATATTCCTTTTAGGTTTTTGCCCCCTTTTTTTATTTATTTAGTAAGTATCTGAAAAAATGAATACACAAACAGGATAGGGAACACCAAACATTTAGTAAAACATCACTTGTTTTAAAAAAATAATACATCTCAGATACTGAAAAATATCACAATTCTTTGAAGCAGTAAATTTGCTTGGAAGGGAAATAAATAAGGAAAAGAATATTCTAAGCCCGCTTGCGAATATCTTCTCTGAAATGATCCACCATTATCCTGTACAGCTTGAGAAAGTTGTCAATGTCTTCTGGGAGAGGGACCATTACAGTTTCTGCATCTTTTAAGCTTCTAGGGATGTCCTTGATAAGGTTATTGTCCAAGAACGCGAGCTTCTCATGCTTATCCTTATAGTATCGGTACTACTGGTAGAGGTGGGGAACTATTTTGTGGTTATCCCTCCCTACTTGAGCAATCCTTGAATACTTCTCTTCCCAATACATCTTTTCAGCTCTCAACTCAGTGTAAAGTCTTCCCTGTATCAGGAAATTCTTCCAGATTCCCTCCAATTCGAGGCATGCCTGCTTATACTCACCAGTTTTCTGGGTCAAATGTCTCTCTGCTCTCATTTTATCAGGCGCTCTTTGACTTCTGACTCTAGGCTATCTTGAAGTCTAGTAGTAATGTACTTTAACTGTTCTTCTTGGTCTAGGGATGCCTGGGCCAAGCTTTGGATCTGAGCCCTTAATTCTTTTCGTACCATCTATTCAACTTTCCAATTTCATTGGCAGCATCTTCCAACCGCTGGTTATGGGAATTCAAATTAAAGGTAGCACTTAAGAGCCCTTCAGTTCACCGCTTCCTTTTTAAACTTTCCTTTTCAAGTGCTTCACGCTCCTTTTGGATATGTTGATCTTTCGTTACGAGTATGTGTTGCATTTGTCTTTTCTCCTTAGTCAAATTAAGGAGATTGAGCTATAATTCTTCCTTCTCTTTACGATCCTACTTCAGTGCTTTCTTTAGATCATCTACCTCTTCTAAAGACATAGGAGGAGTAATTGGGGCTTCCTGATTATACTCGGGATCTATATCAAAAGGAAGTTTGATAATCTACACCCTATTTAAAACCCATTGAGTGTAAGGTTCTTTTGCCACTGCATTCTTCTTCTCTGCTTTTCTTTTGTTAACCCTACTCCAAGCCCGGATGATCTTGTTGAGTAATTCTCTATCATTTCTGCCCATGTCGTGAATAATTAGTTGCTGAAGTTGATCATCTTTGTCTTCCAGAGGAAACCCTAGTTGTCGTAAGGCCAAAGTGGGATTATAATTGATGCAACCTTGTGACCTGATCAGTGGGACATTAGGAAAATCCCCAAGATTATAGACAATATCTCCAATATCTAACTTTCTAGCATACCACATCACAGAGTTAGCAGTGAGAGACCTTAACTTCTGAGGCCATTCGTATCTTGTCAGACTTGGGATCAAGTAATCCTATTTGTAAAGGTGAGTCATAAACCAGGAGTATAGTAATGGGATACATCAATTCAGATTACCTCTCTTCTTTTTGTGCCGTGTATGAACAACATAGTAGATATCAGCAAGTAGAACTGGAGAGGGGTCGGTATTAAAAGTATATGCACCCCAAAACACACTGATAGTTGCAGGGTCAATATAATCTATAGTGCGCAGAAACAAGACAACACCAAATATCAGCATCCCAAGACAATCGACACAAGATTCCCATTCCTTATTATTTTCCAAATCAAGGGTTTTACTCTCCAAATAACACCTTTTGATCCCTCGCACTTCTCCTTCTTTCTTGTAGTTAACGGAAAACTCAAGATAATGGATTCCCAAACCCTCGTCCAGTATCTTGGTATCAATGGTTTGTCCAATACCTGTATAAGCCTTCTCTTTAGAGAAGTTCAAAATTCTATCTAGTTCCTCTAAGTTCGGGGCTAACTGGAAATCTTGAAATGTGAAGCATCTAAGTGGAGGATCATAGAACTGTACTAGAGCAGAAATGGCGTCCAATTGTACTTAGACTTTAATCAAGTCCAAGATATCCCCATAATGACGAGCAAATGTTTTCATGGCCTTTTCAGACAATCTTTCCTTCACAGCTTTGATTTGAGTTACATCTGGTTTGGTAGCGTTGATACGGATGAGCTATTTTCCTCTGGCATTCATTTTCAGATACTTACATAAAAACCTTTACTTTTTTTATACCCTGTGAATAAGACAAGCAAACAATGTATGATGAACATGCGAAATGTAGAGATGTATGAACATATGAGTAAAATGTTTAAATGACAGGATTTGGTGAACAGTAACCCTTAGAATGAGGGATCTTGTTTATTTTTATGGATGTTCTACCCTCCCCATATGGTAATTTCCTTAAGGGTATCATGAATAACACTACAGGGAAAGGCGCAGGGGGCTCCCTTAAGCGGAGTCTCTTTACAGACCGAAACCTTCGTCTCTAGATCGTGAAAGGTCTCATCACTAGATTTTAAATTAGCGTTATACAAAGAGTCATAGGCGTCATTCCAAAGTCCTACTTCCCAAGAGGATGTCTCTTGAGACGTATTTCTTTTGCGAAACTCCACCGACTCTAGGCAAAGTCGTCACATAAACTCATAGGGATGATATATCCCCTTGGCTAATAGACGAACCTTATTTCTAAGGTTTATTAAAAATATTTTTGAAAAATTGAAAATCCCTCCACAAACATATAAATATTAATTAAAAGGCAAGAAAAATAAATAAATAAAATAAGATAAATAAACAAATAATTAAACAAATATAAAAACCCAAAAATAAAGAAACCTTTAAAATCCTAAAACTAATGGATAAGGCCTCTAAACCTAGGGTTGAGTCCCTAGAAGAGTCGCCAGGTGTTGCAACTGGTTTTTAAATAGAGTCCCACCCTTAATTTTTATCCTAAATGAAGGGAGTATAAAGGAATAACCCTAAAAGTTAGAGATTCTAGATTTGGACTCGATTCTAGACGAAGGCAAGGTGTTAGACACCCCACATCTACCTTGTTCACAAGGATACTAGGTTTAGAAGCGTGATGTTTAGAAAATAGGATTCTTAATTATTATTAGGGAAAAAGGGTTTGAATTTTATTTAGGGGGGACGATTTAAATTTTAGTTAGCGGGACTCACCACGATTTTTGATCGCATGCCTACGTATCCTCCTAGAAGGAATCAGAGTCCCATTTTCGTAGTTCGCTGGGTTGTTTATAATTTTTTATGGGTTACACAGATATTTTAATTCTCCCCGCACTTAGTTCGAATGTGTATATAGCGGAAATTTTGAACTAAGCATGAAATTAATTAAAAACTCTTTGTATTCCTTTTTGAAAATTAATTGTTTGATTTAATTTATTACAAAAATAGTTTGACGTTTGTTTGCGTATTTTTTGACGTATATAACCGAAGAGTCTGATATAGCTCTCTTATCACCTGACCACGTATCGCTAGCAGATATTATAATTTTAATGAATTGTGGATTTTAATACTTTATGTAAATATTAAATTAAATTATACGATGAGAATTGTTTCTAGGTATATAATTTTAAAGATGTGTTTTAACGTAGATAGATGTATTTTGTTTAACTAAGTCTAAATTAATTAATCAGTTATAACAATAAATATACATGATTATAATTAAAATATAAATGTAAATATATAATGTTATAATTATTAAAAATAAATATATAAATATCAGAAAAATAAACAAATAAATATATAAAATGAAATTGTAAAATAAATAAATAAAACGAATTTGCTGGGGGTGCGATTTTAGTTATGAAGTAATATTTAGGGGGTGCAAATAGAAAGGGCCTGAATTCAGATTTTGAATTCAGGCCTAAAATGGCCAGGGGGTGTTAAATTCAACGTAGTTAGTAAAATAAACAATGGGAGGGTGTAGATAGCAGTTGGGCCAAGCCCAAAGATCATATCTTTATTTTTTACAAAGCAAAATCATATTCATTACTGCATTATTTTGTTTCTAATCCTTCTTCTTCTCTCTCTCACGCTCTCTATTATCCCAACAACACAACAACCCTATCCGCGGCGGCACCCTCATCCAACCCTTACTCCCCTCAAAACAAAATCCTCCAACACCCTAAATTAACGTGACAAACACAAATTCAAACTTCAAAAGCTAAGCATCCATAGTTGTGTACCTCTAATACACATTTCTCTCTGTCTCCGAGTTTCGATCCCTTTCGGTTAACCCTAGGTTTTTCTTGCTCACAGATGCGGCGGCGAGGTTGGCATGGCGGCGGTGAAGTATAGGCTACAGTGGTTCCACCGGGTTTAGGGTTTCAGATCTCGAAACTCAAACCCCAAAATTATCGGTAAGGCAACAAACTCTTCCTTCTCAATGGTAATTTTTTTGTTGTTTTTTCAGTCCTCCTGCTCTGTTCTGATTCTAAGCTTTTATAGTGATTAGGGATTAAATTTTTTAGGAAAAACATTATTGTGTATGCATTTACTTATTGAAACTTTGAAATTTGTTTCCCTTTTTGTTGATTCTCCTTAATTATTACTTCTGTGATTGCCAAATCTGTGGTTTCTTGCCCAAATGTTAGGGACAGATTCAAATTGTTTCCATATTTGATGATTTTGTACTTTAAGCCTGATAACTTTTCCTGTATTCCTTTGATTATGATTATAAAAGCAAATATGTATTTCACTGATCTTCAAAACTTTTTTCAAAATGTTTCCAAAAACATTTGTTTGCCCTGTTTATGCTTCTATACTTGCCTAATTTGTTTTGATGAGTACTGATTTAGCTGTAAATGTCCCTTGATTTTTGAATATTGTTATGTTATAGCATAATTGTTAAATTTCTATTTTGGTTCAACACCTAATTGTCTTGGTTTAATTCCTTTCTTATATTTCTGATGTGCAAGGGATATCCACTTTGATGAAATTAATCGAGCACTGCACTTTGTTTTCTTAATACAGGGTGCTTTATTAGTATAGGGGAAAAGCTTGAAGAATTTCAACCTGAATTATGGTATGAAACCTAACACCCTAATCGTTCGCAACTTGTGGGCTGAAAATAATTCTTGTCTTTGTATTGATGCAGGCTCGTAATGATATCTCCCTTTATATAAGTCACAACTTGTTGGATTTGGAGGCTAAATCTCATAGACACGCATAACGCCACATTGATGTACACGTTTCTGTTTGGATTTTATGCAGGCTAAGGACTGGTGTTCAACTTGAAGCGAGTCAATGCAGGGCTGTCATTGGCATGAGGTATGGTTTTAAAAGGCTGCATTGTTGTTTTATCCATTTTGTTTTGTCTGATATAGATGCAGGATTCTTCTTTGCAGGTATGCTAACATGAAGCCTGTCATGGAGGGGTCTTGGGGGCTGGGGCCATGAGGAGCAAGATTTAGAGATTGTAGAATATTAGGATATTTTGAATATGTTAGGATTAAGCTTAGATCTTAGAATAGGTAGTTTTATGTAAAGTTTTTATCATGTAAAACATTTGTATATATGCCATTTGTAATGATGCAATTCCAAACTGGTTTTGAATTTGAAACATCTTTTCATTCTTCAATGTATATAATATGTTAGTTCTATCTATTCTGTTAATTTCTTAAACTCCAAGGCATAATTCCATGTTTCAAAATTCCCCTTTCATGTTAAGAAATCTTTTTTCTTCTTTTGAATAAAACAAAAACATGTCTTGGTAAAACTTACCCGACCTTGACGTGATGATGATGGATGGGTTTAAATGGATAACAAATTACTGGCAGTTTGGATGATAATGAATGGATGTTGCTTGAAGATTTTTTAGAATAGTGAATATTGATGAAACTCTTTGAATAATGTCTTAATAATTCTTTTATGATTTTCATAAGAAAATAGATTTAAAATAAGGTTTAAACCATATTTTCTAAAGAAACCTCATTCCCCAGTTCCTCCTTAAAATAAACTCAATAAAAAACCGAAATTGAAACTCTAGTGATCTTGCCTTTAAAAAATATGACGACTTTGTAGCTTGATGAAATAAAAAATCCATGATAACCCTGAATCAAACTCTGATTTCACAATCCAATACTCGTCAATCATTTTAATGCAGGAGTCTTCAAATCATGTGGAACTTTAGTTTTATGGATTCCCTGATCCCACGCTAAGTTTATTGATTAATGGCGCATGATGTGTTTAGATGACCTAATGGAGGGTAGGACAAATTTAGGGTATGACAGAATCAAGCACTCCGATATGAATCTCATAATTTTTTGAAAACAGTCCAAAGAGACAAGACAAGAAGAGAATAAGAAGAAAAGAAGTAAAGGACCTTGCTACAATTGTGGTAAAGTTGGACACTACAAACCGGAGTGTCCAAAGATGAAAAAGGACAAAGGAAAAGCTCCACCAAAGAATTTCAATAAACAAAGAAGAGCTTACATTGCACATGAAAGCGATAGTGATTCATCAAACAATGATAGTTCGAGTGATAGTGATGAAACTGCAAATTTATGGCTCACAGCAAATACCAAAAATTAGTCCTACCACCAAAAGAACAACCACGACAGGCAAGTAAGACAAGTCTACCATAACAAATTTTCTTCTTTATTTTTCTGAACTGAAAATTACTTTTGAAAAACTGCAAAACAAAGCTGAAGATGCTTTTAAGAGATTATCCTCTGATAAACAAATATTTTCATTCTTGGAGGGTAAAGTCTTTAAAGCTGAAAAAGACTAAAAATATCTAAAAGCTTGTATTGTAGAAAGTTCAAAAGATAAGGATGTTAGAGGATGTATTTCTAGAAGGGAATGTGAAGTTTGTCATATTTGGCAACAAGAGGTTAGAACTCTTAATGCCAAATTGGAAAAAGCTTTACAACCCAAGGTTACTTTTGCCGTTGATCCTCGAATTTTTAAGAAAACGTTGAATCCGCCATATGAAAAATATTCTTTTGTAGAAAAGATTCCAAAGGATTTAATGAGCAAAAGTAAGAAAATTCATCATCATCGTGGCTTATGTCATTATTGTTGTCATGCTGGTCATACCATTGAGAAATGCAAGTTTAGGAGATTTCTTGTTCCTAAAAGAATTTACCAATGGAGGCCTAAAGGCAACCATGTTACCACTTACCCACATGGACCCAATGAAAATTGCGTACCTACCTCTCTCTTTTGATATTGCAGGAAAAGTGTCTTACATCTGTGGATAGAAGATGGTTTCTAGACAGCGGGTGTTCAAGGCACATGACAGGTGACATATCACTTTTCATTGACTTCAAAGCAAAGAAGAAAGGATATGTTACTTAAGGAGACAATAACAAAGGAGAAATACTCGGTAAAGGTAGTGTAGGTAATCCCTCTACCACTAGTATTTCTGATGTCCATTTAGTAGAGGGTCTTAAGCATAATTTATTAAGTATTAGTCAATTGTGTGACAAAGGTTATAAAGTTACTTTCACAAACACTTGCTGTATAATTGAAAATACTGAACAAAATATTGTTTTTAAGAGTATTAGAGTAAACAACGTCTATATGCTTGATCTTTTTGATGTATCATTAACAAGAACTAAGTGTCTAGTCACCTTGAATGATGATTCTTAGCTTTGGCATAGACGGCTAGAGCATGTTAACTTCAATTTTCTTAATAAGGTTGTATCTAAGGGTCTAGTAGTCGGTCTTCCAAAAATAAAATTTTTAAAAGATCACCTATGTGACGCATGGAAAATGGGAAAGCAAACAAGGGTCTCTTTCAAAGCTAAAAATGTGATTTCTACTTCACGACCCCTTGAGCTTCTCCATATGGACCTTTTTGGACCTTCTAGGACAAAGAGCCTAGGTGGAAATTATTATGGTTTTGTAATCGTTGACGACTATTCTAGATTCATTTGGACTATATTCCTTTGTAGCAAAGATGAAACTTTTTCTGCTTTTAAGAGTAATGCAAAACTATCCCAAAACAGAATGGAATTAAAAATAATTACAATTCGAAGCGATCATGGAGGTGAATTTCAAAACCATATCTTTGATAAGTACTATGACAAGCATGGTATTGAGTATAACTTTTCATCCACTCGAACTCCAAAGTAGTATGGAGTTGTGGAGCGCAAAAATCGTGTTTTAGAGGAGTTGGCAAGAATAATGCTCAATGAGGGTGGATTACCAAAATATTTTTGGGCTGATGCAATTAGCACATCTTGTTGTGTTTTAAACAGAATATTAATCCGTCCTATTTTGGATAAAACATCTTATGAGCTTTTAAAAGGAAGAAAGCCAAACTTGTCACACCTTCATGTATTCGGTTGTAAATATTTTGTTTTTAATAATGGAAAAGAAAACCTTGGGAAATTCGATGCAAAAGCAGATGGAGGTATCTTTCTCGGATACTCACAATCAAGTAAAGCATATATAGTATATAATAGGTGTTTACTTACTGTTGAAGAGTCAGTCCATGTTTCTTTTGATGAATCTTATCCGAAAAAGGTCGAAAAAGGTATTTCTTTTGATGATGCAGGTGTATCTACAGAAGACATACTCAAGGAAACTGTTGAGGAAATTTATCAGTCCAAAACAGTTGACGATAAGGAGGAGGAAGATAAAAGTCATGCAAAAGATGAGGAATAAGGGTCAGCGGAAGTAAAAGATCTTCCACAAGCTTGGAAGTCCTCAAAAGACCATCCTATTAACAACATATTGGGAGATATTTCAAAATGAGTGATGAATCGCTCTAAGATAAGTAATATTTGTTATCACTTCGCTTTTGTATCACAAGTAGAGCCTAAAAACGCCAAAAAGGCCTTGATTGATGAATTTTGGCTAATGGCCATACAAGAAAATCTTAATCAATTCAAAAGAAATGACATTTGGGAACTTATCCCTCGTCCGCGAGACCATCCTATCATAGGCACTAAGTGGTTTTTAGAAATAAACTTGATGAAAACAGAGTGATAACCCGCAATAAAGCACGTTTAGTGGCATAAGGGTATAACCAAGAGGAGGGCATTGACTATGAGGAGACTTATGCTATAGTTTCTCGCGTTGAGGCTATACGTCTCTTGCTCGCTTATGCGTGTGGTAAGAATTTTAAGCTTTATCAAATGGACGTAAAGAGTTCTTTTCTAAACAGAGTCATAAATGAAGAGGTATACGTCTCACAACCTCCTGGTTTTGAGAGTAATGAATATCCAGATTATGTTTTCAAATTAAAACAAGCACTATAAGGTCTTAAGCAAGCCCCTCGGGTTTGGTATGAAAGACTTAGTAAATTTCTGCTTGATCATGGATATTAAAGAGGTAAAGTGGATACCACTATGTTTATTAAACATAAAGGAAAGTGTGATACAGAGGGAGAGCTGACTTGGGTATTTTGCATTTTGTCGCAATTGTTGCAGATAGCAAGAGTCGCCACTGACTTTTCTTTTATCCAATGAAGGAAAGGGTGAAAAGAACAGGAAAGACCTTTGAGATTTTTTCTTGAGTTCGGGGGGTAGGTTATGAAAAGGAAGGTGTTAGCACCCTTTTCATCCGTAGTTAACTACATGCTCTTAGTTTCTTGCTAGATCACTTGAAAATGCTTTGTTTGAAAATATGTTTTGTGGTGTAAGTTTGAAAATATTTTGAAAACTCCTTTGTTGCCGAAAACTTTGTAATGATTCTCGTCTCTATAAGAATTTATACAAAGTATTGGTTTTGAAAAAAGTTCAAAGAGATGTTTGTTTTTGAAGATGTTTTGAAAGTGTAAGTGGGGAAATGGTTTTAGTTTGTGAGCAACCAACTACGAGCGTCCTACCTACTCAAAAGGTCTTTGTTCTTTTCCTTCTCCTTTATGTTGCTATCTGTTGTACCCCAAAATTTGCCCTCGTATTTTTTCCACAAGAAATCACAACTTCAGGCTTTTCCTGATTTTTCAGATTGGCTCAAGAATCGGTCAAACAGACCTTTCTCGTCAGTTAGACAAAATTAGGGTTTTCATTGATTTTCATGGCTCTGGAACAATTCAAACAGTTTGTTTAGGGTTTGGTTGATTTTGGCTCAACTTTGATCAGGCGAACGTTTCTTTGACATTTGGCCAGGAATTAGGGTTTTTTTTTATGCGCGGTTCCTCAGAAAGGTTTAACTCTACAGTGTTTTTCAAGATTATGCTGAGATGTGGATTGAAACATTTGGATTGAGTTCCCTTTGTGTGACTAAAGCCAGTAAAAGGAAAAGACATCTGGGCATGTGTGATTTGACAGTGCATTGCTTTGATTATTCAAGATACCACAATGTTTATTTAATTATTTATTTATTCTAAGTTGGGATAATTGGAATTTATTTCCATTTATTATAATTTAAGAATTATAAATAATAAAATAAATATTTGAAAAAAGAAGAAAAGGAATTAACTGATAAAAGATTGGATTTTATTCATCTTTAATTATTCGTTACAATTTTTATTCGAGTACTGTATTTATTTACAAAGTATTCTAATAATGATTACAATAATTAAAATTGAAATAAAACTATCCTAAGAAAATTCCCAAGTCTTCATCTTCCGCCCATTGCTCCAGTGCTCCATGGAATTTTATCTGTAAAAACAAAGAACAAAAGAAAAGTCAATTGCAGATAAAATAAATAGAAGGCAGACAATTAATTCGGGTTCATCATTAAAAGCAAACGGCCGGGATCAGTTAGCCCTCTCTGCAAATCACGGGATTTCTCCCGGTTCACAAAGAAGGGTGAAAATGTTTGCAAATTAAATGTGAATGCACAAAGTAAAAAAATTGCACATTTCAAAATTGTCAAAACTGCATAATTTCCAAAGTCTCAAACAGCATGATACAAAGTCCAAATCCAAATCAAACTACAGAGTCCAAAGGCAAACAAAATGGCCTAACTAAAGTCACAAACTAAACAAAAGTTTCCCAAAGGATGTCAAAGTACAAAAGGCCATCAAAGCTGTCAAAAGAAGATATGCAAATATCAGGAAAGTGGAAAGTATGCAGAGAAAGGTTAGAAGTGCAAGCAAGGTTTTCAAGTCATCATTTCCCAGTTGTTTGCTTTTTCAGAAAGGTACAAACACAAACATTTTTTATTGTTTTAAGTTGTACTGGAGAGAGAATAAGAGGGAAAAGAACATGCTTACTGGCTTTGAGGCTTGAGAGAGAAAAATATAAAACAAAACTGTCAAATATACAAACCATCTGCTGGAACTCTAAGCAACCTCCCACCAAAAGAAAACCAACAAGCTAAAACCTGTCAAACACTTAACAACACAAACTTGTCAAGCCAAAGCCAAGACCACTGTCCAAGCTGAAGGACCAAGCCAGTAAACCAGTCCTCAAACCTGCCTGAAGCCTTACCATTCAAAACCTGAAGCTAACAACCAGACCCGAAACCAGCATAAGCCTAACCTGGAAGCCCCTTAACCATAAAAAAAACAGTATAAGCTGCTACCTCAAGCACATCATACCAGAAAACCAAGTCAAGCCAAAGCCAAGATCTAAACATCCAACAGCCTGCTGGAGCATAAACCAGTAAAGCCCAGCCTGTCTAAGACCAAAAGTCTCAATAACCATTCAAAGCCAAACCTGTATTCAAAAAAGATGAAGAACCTGCCACAAGTCTAAAAACCTTAACCCCTGTCAAAAAGCATACAAACTTCAAACAGATAACCCCTTAACCACCAACAACCTGACATCAAACATTCAAAGTTTCCAAACCATCCAGCTAAAGCGTTCAAGGGCAACACAAGAGGCCCTCAGAAAGCATCATCATTGGGCTAGCATTCACAA
Organism: Vicia faba; assembly: GCA_948472305.1. Classification (NCBI taxonomy): domain Eukaryota; kingdom Viridiplantae; phylum Streptophyta; class Magnoliopsida; order Fabales; family Fabaceae; genus Vicia; species Vicia faba. The sequence continues at coordinate 1,357,226,815 of OX451735.1, forward strand.
ATCATACAACATCAAGGCAACCGAACACAAGGCAACTAGGGTCAACAGAGGAAGAGGAGATAAAGAAGCATACGAATCAAGCACAAACATGCAACTTAAGCATTCACAGATATACAGAAGAGGCAACATGAAGGGCCCTCAGAAAGCTCCATCATAAGGCAACAAAGACAAAGAGAAAAAGCAGGCATCGAGGCAACCAGAAGGAAGAACAAAAAGAAGTAAGATACAAATACCAGGAATCCAAGCGAGCTCAACGAGCATCACCGTCTCTCCGCCATCAAAGCCCCCTAACGCCTTCCAATCCGTCTCCTCATCCCCTTCCAAAGGTATAAACTTTCTTCTTTCTTTTCCAACATCTTGCACAAACATCAAAGCAATGTAATCAAGAATCAGAAATAAGCAACAACATGTAAAGGCATAAAACATCAGAACGAAAATCAAACCTCGTAACCATCGCTTGGGGTAACCTTGTGGAGGGAGGGGAAACAGAGTTGGCGTTGGTGGCTTGGGCGAAGGAGTTTCAGAAACGTTTTGGCGAAGAGGAAGGAACGAAGTGATGAACAACGGCGCGTCGCTCTCAGCAAACCCTAAAGTCCCAACTGAACACAATAACAATTAACCCTAAAAACCTTTGTCTCAAACAATTGGGCCTCGCCCCATTCTCACAACCCTAAGCCCGAATGTGTTCCCAATTAACACCCCCCCATTTGCTGTTTGTTTTCTTTCACTTAGGCCCAAAACCCCTTAGCCCATCTCCCTTTGCACATAGCTTTTTTTTTTTACATTAATAAATTAAAACTTAAAATCTTTTTCTTTTCTTTCATTAAGACTCTTTTTTATTTTTAACGTGAAATTTAACTTAAAAATATTTATAGAAGATGCATAAAAAAATAGGTTGTAGTTTGAATTTTCTTTTTAATTAAAGTTTTTGTATATAGAAATAGTAATACATAAAAACAATTTTTGAACTAAATATTTCTCTTTTCTTAAAAATATTATTTGTACATTAATACCTTAATACATAAAATACATAAAAATACATTATTTAAAACACTTTTTTTTATTTTATTTTATTAAAACTTATTTTGATTTATACATAATTTCTCTTTAAGTTAATACAATTTCTTTTCTTAGAAATATTTGTACATAATCAATTAAAATACATTTTTTTAATATACATAATTTAATTAAAATTAAAAACATTTAATTAAAATATTCTTTTTGTACATATTAAACAAGATACCAAAATTAATTAAATCAAATACTTAATAATACACTTTAAATTCACATCTTAACTTGTAAATAATTCTCATACACATACACGTACACTTACACTTACACAATACACTTTACATTTGATACATATACAATTGCTATTCTTATACGTTACTATACATTGTTTACATTTGATCGCAATTCGATTTGGTTGTAAATTATTGGACACTACATTCCTAAAGTCTAATCCCCATTTGTAAAATTTGTACCCCCACTCCCGGATGCTATTTGTAATAGCGTAGACTTTAAATTCTTGCAATTTATCGCTTTCGAATTATACCATGGTTAGACCTAGGGTTTGTATGTACATAAAATCGAACGCTAGATAACCTAATACAAGACAAATACATGAAATCAATACACAATCACACTTGCACCCCCTAGGGTAATCCCACATGTTGCCTTCCAAAATGGGCCATGCTTGCACGTCGAGTTTCTTTGGCAAAACAAATTCAAATGATCATAAGTCCCTCGATGACGCTTTCGAAAGTTGCCTATCAAAATGATCAAGTCCCTTCAAGAAAATTGCCAAAGACACTTGGCACCATTGCATTCATGGTCCATACGATGACCCGCGCCTGTCCCGATCACATCCTAAATGCAAGATTGTCCATCAAATTCAATGGTGGAACAAAATTGTTAAAAAGGGTTGAAAGCATAGAGAAAACTTTTTGAGTATAATAGGGGTAGACAAAACTCTTAGTTACTTGAGATCAACTTACAAAAACACTTGCCTCCTTTTCCAAAAACCACACTCCACAAACACTTTCAAACACTCTTCAAAAAAACATTTTGAAACATCTTTTCAAAAAGATACACACTTTTGTAAAACACTCAAACACGAGTCAATTACACTGGTTGCCTAAAACAAGGCATCTCTTCAAAAACATTTTCAAAACACACACACACACCACAATTTCAAGCAATCGAAAATCAAGGCAAGTGATCTAAAAACCAAGTAACTAAGAGCCCATGGATAACCATGGATGAAAATGGTGCTAATACCTTCCCTTTTCATAATCTACCCCCCGAACCCACGAAACATCTCGAAAGGTTTTTCCTGTGCTTTTTAACCTTTCTTTTAGGATAAAATAAAAAGTCGGTGGCGACTCTTGCTCAACCGAACAAGTGCGAATACAAACGCAAACCTCAAGTCAGTTCTCCCACCGTATCACACTATCTTACCCTTAATTGGTAAGAAGCCCCATCATTGGATGTGAAGGGACGGGCGTGGGTCAATCGTATAGTCATTGAAGGCAACTTATGAGACGTTTTAGCAATTTTCTTAAGGGACTAGATCATTTACCAAAGGCAACATCGAGGGACTACGATATTTTTTATCGAGGGTTTTTGCTAAAATGCCTATATTCGAGGGACATGACTATTTTTTGAGGCAACAAGCGAGGTTACCCTAGAGGTGCACGTGTGTGCATAGTGTGTTTGATTGCATGCATTTTTGTCTTTGAAATTAGGATTTTCTAATGGTTGATTTTATCTTGCCATACACACCCTAATTACTAACAATTTATATTAAAGCGGTAAATTGCGGAAATTAAAATCCTAAGCTATTACATCATTAGGAGATGAGGGATACAAATGTATAAATGGGGATTTCAAGAAATTAAACCTAATTATCTATTGCAATCATATTGAATAAATGTATAAGAAACATAAAAAGAAATGGATTTTGCTTTAGATTTTTGTTAGGAAAATTGTTTTGACCTAATTAACCTAAAGGGATATGATTAAAAAAAGAAAAAATTAATCTTAAGTTAAAAAGAAATCAAACTAAACAAGAAATCATTTTTTTAGGTTTTTTTATGGAAGGCTTTTGGTTAGTTAAAATAAATATGAAAATATTAAAAAAACGCAAAAGAGAGAAAAAACAAATCTTTCGACAGCGTGTGTCGAAGCATGTTTCAAAGCATGCTTTATATGCATCTAAGCATATCCTGTAATTCCAAATCAAAGCATAATGTTATGAGTCGAAGCATGTGTCAAAGCATGCTTATATGCATCAAAGCATATCCTTCTTTCGACCCCTTTTTCCCTTCTGTTTAGGCCTGTGAAGCAGTATGGATCGAAGCCTAAGGCTTTGTGTCGAACCATGTTGTAATTTCTCACTCCAACATTGTTTTATAGTCTGTACAGGTTAGTTTTTAACATGATTGACAAGAAAGTAAAACAACAAAAGGGTAGCTTCAAAGGCAATGATTATTAAATATTATCTTCAAAAATGAATCATCAATGATGCTTGAAACAAAGGGTTTAAAGTCAAGAAGACTTACCTTGAAGCTGGAATGTGTGTTTTAAACTTGAGTTGCTGCCTTCAAATTCTCTTGGGCTCGAAAGAAAAGAATAGAGGTGTTGTATTTTTTGGTTCTGGGTTCGAAAGAAAAGAATAGAGGTGTTGTGTTTTTTTGGTTCTGGTTTTAAGAGTGCTTTAAGGCTTCGGCCTTTCCGTTCTCTCCTCTCTCTTTCTTCTTCTTCTCGTTTTTCCTTCTCCAAAAGGCCTCCTTGTGTGTTATGGAAATAACTTATTTATAGAAGAGTCTTGCTGGAGTTTTAGGGGGGGAAACAAATGAAATTTGAACAGTTTGGGTATGTTCTTTTCATATCTTTTGAGGTGCAAATCTTATATGCTAGTTTGGCGCAAATATGGGACTAGTTTAGGAGCCGCATAGCAGGACTGTTTTGAAGCAGTTTTGGAGTGTTGTGGCAGCTTGGTGCAGGGTTGTTTCATAGCAGTGCAGTAGATTACTTTTTGACATGGTTTTAGGCTGTTATGTGGACAGTACAACAAGCTTGGGCTTGGCAGCATATATGACTTTTTTTAGCAGCCTTCGACCAAACTCATCAAAAGACAAGACAACATTTGTTTCCAACAATTGTGTGTTCTTCGAATGGACCAACAATTGTATGTTCTTCAAATTCATCAATTGTATGTTCCTCGAATGGACCACCAATTGTATGTTCTTTGAATCCACCAATTATATTTTCTTAGATTCCACCAATTGTATGTTCTTCAAATGGACCATGTGATACGGTGGCAGAACCGACTATTATATACTGGTTTGTGTTTTGCGTTTTGTGTTCACAAAATATCGCGGTAAGAAAGAGTCGCCATCGAATTTTATTTCATCCAACCGGAAAGGAAAAAAGTACAGAAAAAAAATCCTTTTTCGAGATATTCTGAGTACGGGGGTAGATTATAGAAAGGGAAGGTGGTTAGCATCCTTCCATGGTTTTCCATGGGCTCTTAGGTACTTGCTCATTTTTAAATAGCTTGTGTTTTTGCTTTGTTTTGAAAAAGTTTTACTTCGTGATAACCCTTGTATTAGTCCTCAAAGGTGTGACGAAGTTGTTTTGAAATTTTGTTTGGAAAGTTTAAGTGTGAAAAAGTTTGATTTGAGCAAGTACCAACTAGCACCTACCTACTCGAAAAAAGATCATTTCTATTCTTGTTTCCTTTAGACAGCACTATCCAACTATTGAGGAATATGTAGCACCGTCGTTGGAGTTTGTAAGGGTCAATTTGAAAGGGACGTGCGATCACTAAAGCAATGTTAGGATACCTTAGTAATATCCCTAGAGTCTTAAGATCTTTTCGAGGCAGCATTTCCGAGGCAATATTCGAATGGGACATTAGATCTTTTTAGATAGGAGGGAAACCACTAAAGCATCCTATACTTAATGATCGTTTACCGAAGGCAACCGAAGTGAGAGTATACCCTAAGAGTGATATGTGCGGGTGATCTGTTTTCAATTTATTTAATCTTTGTACATTAGGGTTTTCTAACCGTATTAATTTATCATGCATTCTTGCCATACAATCCTATTAGCATACATCTAACAGTTAAATATTTGTGGGAATTAAAAATGCGAGAAGATAAATCTAAGCTATTACAAGGCTTCGGGGTGGGGGATTAATTACATAGCCAAAAAACCCGGGAATTTAAACAATAAATAAAACCCTAAATTAAACTATTACAAGCCATGAATAGTTACAAAAATATTGTCGAAATAAATAATAAGCGCGCGATGAATCAAATACGAAACGACTAGGGTTTTGACCCTTGATTAAACCTATTGGCGATTGATTAAATATGCTTTTTTTGTTATTTAAGAAAATAATGAAATAGTTAAAATTAAAGATAGCATTCTAAGTTCTACTTAATTTTAAATTAAGAAAAAAAATAAATTGATTCCATCTAAAACCTATTTTTGTATTTTATTTATTTGAAAAAAAAAATAAAAGAATTAAATCAATAATTAAACCTAATTTGCTAATTAGTTTTAATCATAAAAAAAAGTTAAAATTGCCCTAAGTTAAACTAAATTAAATTAAATTAACAAAATTAATTTTGATAAAAAAAAGTCTAATTCTAATTTTTTTGATTTCTTAATTTTATGAAAAAAAAGTAATTAGTTGTCAATTAAAATAATTAAAAGAAATATAAAATGAATAAAATAAAAAAAGGAAAATTTAGAAATGGGTCTGGCATCATTAGCAATTCTGGGGGGTGAAAATTGGATTTCTGGGCGCAACAAGGTTAAGACCTATTTGACTTTGCCAGATATGATGCGCGCATTGACTTGAGGAGCATGGTAGGCCTCTTTCTACATAGGCGTAGGCTACTTGTACTGCATGGGATCCACCTAAAATAGTTAAAAAAATAACAAAACGCACACGCCTGGGATTGAACCCAGGACGTGTGCATCAAAGGCCTTCTCCCCAACCATCTGAGCTAGCATGTTAACTTGTAAGTAAAATAAAGACAGAGAATAATATACAAAGCAAGCTAGTGGAGCCATCCAAGCACACGAAATTCAAATGAGCGAACCACACGTTGCCACGCCAACTTCTTCTTCCTCTCTCTGTCGCTTTAGCCAACAACACTTTTACCAACAAACACCTTGCTGTAGCTACAAACCTGTGTCATTCAAAAATTCTCTACAAGCAATATAAATGAAATTTAAAGGTACCAATCAACTCGTCTCATCCTCACGAGTATCATGGTACCAAAATCCAAGCCTGATTTTACCTATATTGCAAACCCCTAAAACGAATCAAGAAACCCTAACAATGGCATATCATGATTCCTGTGTTAAAAATGCAATTAAACGATACCAATATCTTGCAACCTCAATGATGAACAAGAATATATGACTCAAACGTGATAATGATGCGTAAATCAATGAATTCGAAATCAAATTTTTGGGACAAACCGTGGCCTCTGTACTTACGATTCCAAGCGTGAACAGGCTTGCAATTGATTGAGATCCCTTCTGGAGATGTCTAGGAGTCTGTTGGTATCATTAGAATGGCTTGGATTGGCCTCTAGGATGGAAATTGAATCACCACTTTTCTTGATTTTTTCAGTTTTGTTCTTGGCTTTGCACGACCCCTAACCTCTCCCCCTTGCGCTGGCTATGTTCTATATATGTAATGCAACATATTAGGTCTACAAAAACGAGCTGAATCTTGGTCCATTATGAAGATTTGATTTGGTCTTTATCTTTGTATGATATCTTTCTATATCAAGCCAAATCATGCCAATTTTGGTTCAATTTGTTTTGCACGTTTTGGATATGTTTTTTCCAGCATAATTGGATTTGATTCCACCCAAAATTTGATCACAAAACAAATCTTTGATATTTTTTGCTATTTATTTAATTTAATTTGACTTTTAAATGATAAAAATCATAATAAAATAAATAAATAAAGAAAAAAGTGTGTGGGTGCTGATTTGGATCGTGGACCATGTCATAAGCAAGATTCAATCATGAAAAACTAGGCCCATTTGACAAAAAATGCAAATTTGAGCACATTTGTCTTTTGGCAATTTTACAAAAAAGGTCAACTTGGCAAATGCATAACTCTCTCAATTTTGACCATAGAGAGGTGTTCTTGGACTTCTTAGAAAGCTTAGGATGTCCCCTAAGCAACCCTTTTAGTCTCATCTCAATTGAGTCTTCCATGTTCATGTATGATGCTTTGACCCAAAAGGTGTTTTTGTTGACTTTTCAAAATGACCTATAATGTCAAAAATGATATCTTTTTATGAGTGCATATTTTGAACTTGGGAGATGAATATTAATTGTAGGGAATTGCATCCTCTTCAAAATGAGATTTGGATGGGTCATTTATGACGAAGTATGAGAAATTTATGCTTAGTCAAAGTTGAGTTAACTTTTCCTATAAAACCCTAATTTAGCAACTTTTGGGTTTTGATGAATTATGAGCAATCCTTGAGGAATCATGATCAACCCTTGATCAAATGATGAATAATACTTCAAAATGAGGATGTTGACCAAAAGTCTTGAAGTTTGACTGTATGTGGGCCACAATTGACTTTTGACCTAGCACAGTCGATTTTCAGGTGTGATACGGTGGGAGAACTGACTTGAGGTTTTGCGTTTATGTTCGCAAATGTTTGGTTTAGCAAGAGTCTCCACCGACTTTTTATTTTATCCTAAGGAAAGGTTAAAAAGCACAGGAAAAACCTTTGAGATGTTTTCATGGGTTCGGGGAGTAGATTATAGAAAGGGAATGTATTAGCACCCTTTCTATCCATGGTTATCCATGGGCTCTTAGTTACTTGCTTAGATCACCTGCCTTTGCTTTTCAATTATTTGAAATGGTGCTTTGTGTGTGTGGTTTTGAAAATGTTTTGAAAAAAGATGCCTTGTCTAGGCAACCATTGTAACAATTCTTGTTTGAATGTTTTACAAAGGTGTGTGTCTTTTTGAAAAGATGTTTCAATATTTTTGAAAGTTTGTTTGGAAATTGTGTTGTGATGTGTATTTTGAAAAATGGCAAGGATTTGTTTTGCAAGTTGGTCAAGTAACCAAGAGCTATCTACCCTAAATTTCTCAAAGATCTTTCCCATGTTTTAACCCTTTTAACAGTATTGTTTCACCATTTTATTTGGTGGACAATCTTGTGTTAGGATGTTAACGGGACGTGCGCGGGTCATCGTTTAGACCATGAATGCAATAGTGCCAAGTGTCTTTGGCAATTTTTTTCTTTAAGGGACTTGATCATTTTTTAGGCAACTTGAGAAAGCGTCATCGAGGGACTATGATCATTTGATTTGTTTTTGTTTTGCCAAAGACACTCAACATGCAACATGGCCCATTTTTTAAGGCAACAAGTGGAGTAACCCTAAGGGTGCAAGTGTGCATGGTGTTGTCCATTTTCATGCTTTTTGTCTTTGTATTAGTCAAGCTATTTGTTATTTTTGATTTTCATACAAACCCTAAGTCTAACATGGCATAATTAAAAGCTTTAAAATGCGGAAATTTAAAGTCTTAAATTATTACAACATGATTATAGGGATGTGGGTACAAATGTTTGAATGGGGGGATATTTGACAAGAAATTAAATCTAAACTATTACATCCATATCGAATATACAAATATTTAATTGTACAATATTAAAACAAATACAATAAATATGCAAAATGTATTATGCACAAAATGATTTTTTATATATGTGAAAGTATTTTTTCATGTGAGATATAAACAAAAATAAAAAGGTCAAATTTTGAATATTTTTGTTATTTAGGGCAAAACTCTAGTTTTTTGAATAAATAGTATTTATTTATTAATTATATACAATGTTTGTTAATTATATACAAAAAATAAGAAGTATATTGTAAAAAAGTATTTTTGATGTCAAATATTAATAAAAATAAAAATGTATTATTTTTATATTTTTATCCTAAGTATTCTAATAAAATATACACGTATTTATATTATATATTGAATATACTAAATATATACAAAAAATAAGATATTAATTATTTACAAAAAAAAGTATATTTTAGAAAATGTTTTCAAAATGTAAACAAAATATAATAACTGAAAAATAAATATTTTTGTATTATTTTCTAGGGTTTTTAAATAAAAAGTATATATATTTATTTACATACATATGTTAAATAAAACAAATAAATGCCAAATAAATGCAAAAAAAGGTGGAAAAATATTTTTTATGTTTTTTATGTTTGGACAAAAAATATCAAGTCAGAATAAAAAATAAAAAGTCAAAAATAATGAATCTTTCACACAATGGGCCAAGGGGGGTGCAAATGGAAAAAAGGAGTGTGAACAACAAGTTGACTCAGGCCCAGCCCAAGTCAACTTTGTCTTCAACCTCCAGCAACCTGTTTGAAAAAAATGCGCGCTTCTCCTTGTCCAACACAAACTCCTGATTCCTTAACTTTTAGCAAAACCTGATAACACAAACATTATAGAGCATCAAGAGACGAATTCAGACATATAAAATACTTGACCTAACTCTAAGGAACGAAGGAGAATTTCTTCATCCCCAATTTCTGACCTAATTTTTCTTCAATGTTCATGGCCAAAATTCTCACAACATACTCAATATAAATGAAAAGTAATCATATGTATGGCTTCAGGGCTATGAGTAGAGCATGTTTCATTCACAAACCTAAGCCTAACTCTTCCTAGATTGAGAGATAAAAGTCCATGGTTTTACCTGTTTCAGCTTGAGTCGTGTACATCAATGTGGCCAACTTCAATGGAGTTTGAGCTTTTGTACAACTTGCCTGAAGTCCAAGGATGCTTCCCAAGTACCTAGCTTGCTTTGAAACTCCCTGAATCGTGCTATGGAAGTTCACCTGCAAAACTGAAAAGTGAAAATGGCAACAGAGGTTAGGGATGTTACAGTTTGTATTTAGGGCTTGGGATAGTTTGTGTGGATGATATGGAATGTGTTTGAAAGGTTTTTAGCCAAAGTGCACGAGTGGATTGAGTTGTGGAAGTCAAACTGCAACAGATGCCCTGTTTTTGTAGCAAGATGGTGTTTTTGTGTATGAGGAGGTATGAGGGGTAGTTCAGTCGTGCTTTAGGCTTGCTTGGATGTATGAAAGATGTTTGCAAAGTTTGTTTTGGCTGGTGTTTACAGGAATGAGAGATTCGCTTCAGTTTGCAAGCTTTCTTCTAATGTAAGCAAAGAAATGTAAAGTTGTGATATAGGTCTGTACCAAGCTCTCAAGCATGCTGCACACTTTGCTCTTGATCAATGGGATTTGTGTACAAACTCTTGCCTCAAAAGATCTGCCCCATGCCTCTTGGATTTGGTATTTGACATAAAGCACTACTTTTCAAAAATGGCAAGTTTGCTTTTTCTACTTAAGGGATAATTCTATGTGTAATGATCAAATGCACAAAACAATGCTTGAACACAATGGTTAGGCATTTAATTATGGAGTGCAAACTTGGTTTAGAGGCCTGCAAGCAAGTACCAAGCATGCTGATTTGAAAATGAAACTTGTATGAACATGCATTTGATTATGAACAAAAGTGAATTTTGCCCAACTTTGCAAATTCGATTCTCCCTAACCACAAGGGTGTTTGAGAATTTCTTGGACAATTTGGAAAGCTTGGAATGTGTAATACAATCCATCTTTGTAATACAAATTGAAACTCCAAGTGGAAGCATGTGAAAAATGGCCAAGAAGTTGGACAAAAATCCTGCCTAGAATAGGTCAAAATTTCTCTAAGTTAAAAATGTTTTGCACCCTTGTTCCAAAAATCATAACTTGAGCTACAAGCTTCCTTTGATAAAACTTTATGAATAAAAGTTGTAGATTTTGTAATGGAATACAACTTTCATGTTTCAAGTTTTGTTTGAATCCATTTGCATCTTGGTGAAAAAATGGGACAAAGTTAGGAAAAAATAAGGAAGTTTCATGACTTAGAAAAATTCTAAGTTATGCAATTTTCTCATTTTAAACCCTAATTTGCAATTTTGGATTTCTTGATGAACAAGTTTCATAATTTGACATGTCTTGATGAAAAATGAATCTTGGCACTTGATTTTGACCAAAAAGTCAAAGTTTGCCTTTTCAGTATACAGTCAAATTTTGATCAGTTGACTGAAAAATTCATCTGTCAATCCTGTGCATTTGGGATCTTTTGAACTTGTTGAATGGGTCAAAACAATGCCATTGAGTTCTTGAGTCCATATGTGAGCTTGGTTTGCCATTGGCTAGGTCAAACAGTCAAAAATTACCTTTGTGCAGTCAAAACCCTAAAAATGACCATTTTGCCCTTTTGGTGATCTGATCAAATTTCTTGTGGAATTGTGATCCAAACTTGACCAAATGGTTCATATGAGTTCATGATGTTGATGTGGGTCAAAAATCATGAGGTTTGACTGTCAATTGGCCACAATTGACTTTTTCCCAATACAACTGATTTCTAGGTCAACTGTCCAATTGACTGGGCAAAGATTGGAATCAAGGCTTGAAACTTGGTATGGATAAACTTGTAAGTCAAACATGAAGCATGAAAGTCACTTTGGGCATTTTAGGTCAAAACATCTTTGTGCAAACTCAAACCCTAATTTGGGTCAACAATGCAAGGAGGGGTCTTGAGCAGAGCAAACCCTAACTTGATCTTGAGCTCCAAGAGTCTTGTGGTGAGAAAATGTTGATGAAAAGGGAGGGAAAATTTTGGGGTACAACATCAGGCCTTTGAGCAATTGACTGAGAAAACTTCTTCTGCAAGGCTTGAAAATTGACATGGATGATCTTGAGAACATATTAGGACAATGGTGAGCATTTGGGATCCTTTAGACTCAAGCATCTTGATGAAAAATGAAACCCTAATTTGAGGTAAACTGCCTTAAGAGAGAGTTTTTCTGGTCAACTCTTGAACTTCCTTGAGAAATTTGAGGACCTCACTTGACATGTATTGAGAAATATGGGAGGGCAAATTTTGGGGTACAAAAGCTGCCCCTGTTCAATCTTCTTAAACCTGAGGATGTAGATTGGCTTGTCTGCCTTTCGTGATCTGAATGTGGAAGATGATTGAACACTAGAGTGCCCAAAAATTTGCACTCGCATGAAGTGATATTTGATTTGTGATATCAGGAATGGGCTTATAGATGCCATTTGGTAGTTGCTAGAGAATTGTCGGAGATGGGCTTAAAGATGCCATCCGAAGAGATGTCGATCGCATAAGAGATTCCTTTGCGAGAACCCGTATACCTGTTGTTGAGGAGGACATCGTTGGGGAAGGTTGGTCTCTATCTTGAGAGAAATAGAGTTTTAGGAGCTTCAGTTGTCTGTTACTCTACTGGGAAATAACTCCGATTTGGGGAGCGTAAGTGAACTGCATGTCTGGTCAGGGTATATGTAGCACTGCGACTTTCTGGGGAAATATGAAATCAATTATGTTTGATTGGGTCCCAGTCTTACAGTGTTGTGGGCTGTTGTCTGGGGATAAGAGGCAGAACCCGGATAGTAAGGTTATGAGAAGGAACCTGAATAGTAAGGGTTACTTCGAGATGATTCCTGGATAGTAGGGCTGTGAGAAGGAACCTGGATAGTAGGGTTACTTCGATATGAAAGCTTGGATGGTAGGGCTGTGAGAAGGAACCTGGATAGTAGGGTTTCTTCGATATGAAAACCTGGATAGTAGGGCTACGAGAAGGAACCTAGATAGTAGGGCTGCGAGAAGGAACCTGGATAGTAGGGTTACTTTGATATGAAAGCCTGGATAGTAGGGTTGCGAGAAGGAAACTGGATAGTAGGGTTGTGAGAAGGAACCTGGATAGTAGGGTTACTTCGATATGAAAGCCTAGATAGTAGGGCTGCAAGAAGGAACCTGGATAGTAGGGTTACTTCGATATGAAAGCCTGGATAGTAGGGCTGCAAAAAGGAACCTGGATAGTAGGGTTACTTCAATGTGAAAGCCTGGATAGTAGGGCTACAAGAAGGAACCTGCATAGTAGGGTTACTTCGATGTGAAAGCCTGAATAGTAGCGCTGCGAGAAGGAACCTGGATAGTAGGGCTGTGATAAGGAACCTGGATAGTAGGGTTACTTCGATATGAAAGCCTGGATAGTAGGGCTACGAGAAGGAACCTGGATAGTAGGGTTACTTCGATGTGAAAGCCTGGATAGTAGGGCTACAAGAAGGAACCTGGATAGTAGGGTTACTTCGATGTGAAAGCCTGGGTAGTAGGGCTACGAGAAGATTGTATTTGTCGCGCCAATGATTACTCTGTTTAGCTTCGAGTGTTGATCATGGACCTGCTGGAAATTGTTGATAATAACTGTCTTTCCTGAAAGAAATACAGGGTTAGTTATGGGCGATGCATGAGATGCATTGTATGATGATGTTCTCAAAATAAATGAAACTATGTTACATGTGATGTATGCACATGTCATGATGTATGAACATGAAATGCGGACGTAATAATCTGAGTCCGGGAAAATAAATCCCTGACTGCTGTTTGGAAAGTATGTGAAATGGTATTCTTGACTGCTGTAAAAAACCATAGGTTCTCCATTTTTGTTGGGGATGGTGAACAGAGATAACTTATGTTGGGGATTTGCCTCTCGTTTACGGATATTCTGCCGAGGAGAGACTCTAATTGAGAACAAATCTGTGGGAGACTAACCCTGTTGGAGAGGAGAGACTTTGTTGATAGGTCCGCTGATCTGGAGAAACAAATTCAGCTGGGGATGAGTTTCCGTTGCTGGTGATAATGAATTCTGTTGGAGATTGAATTTTCTACTTGTGAGAGGGATAAACTCAGCTTGGGGAAAATTTATCGACTCACTCACGATTGTGAACATCAGCTGGGGATAGTTATGTCCTGTTCGGGAAAGCTAGCATCACTGTCTTTGGATGCTTTTTACTCTGTGGGGAGTGTATGTACCACTACTCATGTTCTCGAGTTGACTCTATCCCTGTACCTGATGGGCAGAGTAACTGTGAGGTTTGGGGCACCTCTTGTTTTCCCTGTTCCTGGAATTACGAGTAATCGTCTTTTGTTTCTTATGTAAATATATATGAACAACCATTATTTTCAAATGCATATATAAAAAATGAATCATTGGACATTTTTGCAAAACAAAACAGAAAAAGAAAAGCAAATTGAAATTTCTCGTGAAAATGAATTGTATTGATTTTTGAAGTTGGTCCGTAATAGGCATTTTGTACAAAGAGGCTGACGTCCTAGTAAGAGAACACCGCCGAAAGATAGAAATTACAATTTGTGTTAAAGAAAGAAAAACAGCCATGTGGAACAATCCCACCGGGTTCCAACTCTGCTATTGCCTTTATGTCTTCAAATGTCTCATCAATTTGCTGCTTGGTCGAAGGTGGATCATATTGATTTGCACCGTCTGAGCTTGATAGTTAATACCGAAGTCTGGTTGCAAGATGATCCAATGAGACAGAGTGTTACGCTTTGATCCCTAATTTTTTCCTGGACCGCCCTTTTGGGTTTTCAGTCCACCGGGATACCCTTTTTTGCCCAAGTCGCCTTTTCAGGTTTTCGACTTGCCGGGTGTATAATTTTTTTATTTTCATCCATTACTTTTGCCCAAACCCTTTTGGTTCGCCGAAAAGCCCTTATTTTTTCCTAGGTCAGTCAACCTAGCGGGTCTTTGATTATGTGTAGTATCTTTTCATTATGTCTGCATTGATGGGGTGAGGAAGGTCGTCACCATCCATGGTGGTTAGAATCATAGCTCCTCCCGATAAAATGTTCTTAACCTTGCAGTATTATGATGCGTTTGATCAATAGATCCCCGACTTGATATTCTTGACATCTAACTTTCTTGTTAAAAGCCTTGATCATTCGATTTTGATACGTCTGACCATGACAGATAGCAGTAAGTCTCTTCTCATCGATTAGATTTAACTGATCAAGTCGGGTTTGGATCCAGTCGTCTTCATTCAAACCCGCATTCTTCATAATCCTGAGAGAGGGTATCTGGACTTCGATGGGTAGGACTGCCTCCAGGCCATACACCAAAGAGTAGGGTGTTGCCCCTGTCGATGTTCGTGCTGAGTTACGATACCCATGAAGAGCGAATGGTAACATCTCGTGCCATTCTTTGTATGTCACCGTCATCTTCTGCATAATCTTATTGATGTTCTTGTTAGCTGCTTCGACAACCCCATTCATCTTCGGCCGGTAAGGAGAAGAGTTATGGTGCTGAATCTTGATTTGTTTGCAGAACTCGGTGATCATTGTGTTATTGAGATTTGTACCATTGTCAGTAATAATTCTCTCTGGTACACCATATCGACAGATCAGATTGTGTCGAATAAACCGCGCCACAATGTTCTTGTTTACTGTAGCAAAGGAAGCTGCCTTAACCCACTTGGTGAAATAATCAATTGCTACCAGAATGAAACGATGCCCGTTAGACGCAGTAGGTCTGATCTTGCCGATAATGTCGATGCCCCACATTGAAAAGGGTCAGGGAGCTGTCAAAACATTCAGGGGAACTGGAGGCACATGCACCTTATCAAGATAGACTTGACACTTATGACAGGTTCGAGAATGCTGATAACAATCGGCTTCCATAGTTGACTAATAATATCCTTCCCGTAGGATTTTCTTCGCCATGGTGTGTCCACTGGAATGAGTTCTGAAAGTACCTTCATGTAACTCTGTCATGATCCTTTCAGTCTCGCTCTTGTCTATGCATCGCAGTAAGGTTGAATTATGGTTACGCTTATAGAGGATACCATTACTGATGAAAAACTTCGCAGCGAACCTTCTCAGAAACTTCTTATCATTAACAGATGCCCCCTCGGTGTATTCTTGAGCCTCAAGATACCTCTTTACCTCATGGAACCAAGGTTTATCTGCCACCTCTTCAGTCTCAATGTCACAGTAATATGCGGGTTCATCCAACCTCTCAATGGTAATCTGGGGAGCTTCATTGTCAAACCTAACTTTGAACATAGAAGACATGGTGGCTAGCGCGTCTACCAACTGGTTCTCTTCTCTTGGGAAATGTTCAAAGGTTATCTCCTCAAAGTGTGGGAGAAACGTCAGTACATACTCTTTGTAAGAAATAAGATTCGGGTGCTTCGTATCCCACTCGCCTTTGATCTGACTTATCACCAGGGCAGAATCTCCGAATACACTCAAGAACTTAATCCTTAGGTCGATTGCAGCTCGGAGCCCCATGATACACGCTTCATACTCCGCCATATTGTTGGTGCAGTTAAAACATAACCGGGCAGTGAACGGAGTATGACAGCCCTCAGGAGATATAACTACATCGCCAATGCCATTACCTAATGCGTTCGAGGCTCCATAAAAATACATAGACCATCGGGATCCCTCCTCAGGTCCTTCATCCGGTCCAGGTTCTTCGCAGTCGGTTACTAACATGATATTCTCATCCGGGAACTCGAAATTCATGGACTGCTAGTCATCCACGGCCTGGTGCGCCAAATGATCCGCCAATACACTCCCCTTGATTACTTTTTAGGTTGTGTATTGGATGTCGTACTCAGTTAAGATCATCTTCCATCTTGCTATCCTTCCGGAGAGAGCGGGCTTCTCGAAAATATACTTGATCAGATCCATCATTGATATCAACAAGGTAGTGTGAGTCAGCATATACTATCTCAGTCAGCGAGCAGTCCATGCCAAAGCGCAACAAGTTTTCTCGAGCAATGAGTATCGGGTCTCACAGTCGATAAACTTTTTGCTAAGGTAATAAATGACGTGCTCTTTTCGATCAGACTCGTCATGCTGCCCCAACACACACCCCATTGAATTGTCTAGCACTGTCAAGTATAATATCAAAGGTCTTCCTTCAACTAGAGGCATCAGAATTGGTGGTTCTTGAAGGTATTCCTTGATTCTTTCGAAAGCGGCATGGCATTCATCATTCCACTTTACCACATGATCCTTCTTTAGTAGCTTGAAGATTGGCTCACAAGCAGCAGTCAGATGTGAAATGAACCTGACGATGTAATTCAGACGTCCCAAGAAACCTCTAACTTCCTTTTCTATGCGGGGAACCGGCATCTCTCGTATGACTTTTACCTTTGCATGGTCTACCTGAATACCTTTGTCACTAACAACAAAACCCAGAAGCTTACCAGACCTTACCCCGAAGGTACATTTGTTCGGATTTAACCTCATCTTGTACGTCTTCAACCTATCAAACAGTTTCTGGAGATGATCAAGGTTCTCTTCTTCAGTTTGGGATCTGGTGATCATGTCATGAACATAAACCTCGATCTCGTGGTGAATCATATCGTGGAACAAAGCGACCATGGCACGCTGATAAGTTGCCCCAACATTCTTCAACCTAAAAGGCATTACCTTGTAACAGAAGGTGCCCCATTGTGTAACAAAGGTTGTCTTCTCCATGTCCTCAGGATCCATCTTGATCTGGTTGTAGCTAGAAAAACCATCCATGAAGGAGAAGATCTTGTGCTGCACGGTGTTGTCAACTAGAACATCAATGTGAGGAAGTGGGAAGTCATCCTTGGGGCTTTCCCTGTTCAGATCCCTGTAGTCCACACACATTTTTACCTTACCGTCCTTCTTAGGTACCGGAACGACATTGGCAATCCACTGCGGATAAGAAGTGACAGCTAAGAATTCCGCGTCAAACTGTTTCATGACATCTGCCTTTATTTTCTATGACATTTCAGGGCGCATACAGTGGACTTTCTGCTTTAACGGAGGGCAGTCTTCTTTAGTCGGCAGACGATGTACCATAATATCAGTGTCCAGACCAGGCATGTCTTCATAGGACCAGGAGAAGATCTCAACATAGTCGTGCAGCATCTGTATTAACCGTTGTTTGACGCTAGGCTCCATATTCGCACCTATTTTGACATTTTTCCTGTCTTCCTCTGTACCCAAATTCACTGACTCAACCGACTCTTCATGAGGCTATATGGCCCTTTCTTCCTGTTGTAATAGTCTAGCAAGTTCTCCAGGCACTTCACAATCATCCTCACCTTCGTCCTCGGCTTGGTTGATCGGATTTTCAAAGTCATAACTGGTAGTAGCAGAGCCATTATCCATGGGATGCAGAGTGGATGTGGATCTGCAGTATGATACGTGAGTGTGTGTAAGAGAATAGCTGTTTTGATAAAGTGAGAGACAAAAAAGAAAAACAAGGAGCGCAAAATTTGTAATGCAAGAAACGTCCAATGCTTTAATGATAAATGAAATAACAAATAATAAGACCTCACAAGCAAAGCCAAGGTGCCTCGGGCAAGGCATCGGGCCGTAAAGTTTCAAGCTGTTTATTACAAATCTTAAAACAAAAGTCAATTACCGCGGAATAAAAGAAACAGGTATGAAATCCTTCGTCGTCCAGTTATTCAGTCCACCATTGGTTGTTGGGTAGATCCAGTTGTCGATGTCTGAATCTTCTTCACTGTCCTCAATTGTGTTAACTCCTCGATTGCTGATGTGTAGAGGAGGTCTTCCAATCCGTGCGTGCCTAACAGCCTTTTGAGCCCCTGTAGTAAAGCACAAACAAAATTTGTCAGTTTTGTGAGTGAAATCAGGGAGTCGACCCCAATTGGTACACCCACCTTCTTCAACTACAGCCCTGGCGTCTTTGAGAGAAGCCATCTTCAGCGGAGGTTGGTTGGTAGTAACTTTAGTTGACACCAAAGTCTGAGGGACCTCTTCGAAGTTCTAACAAGGAGTTTCTATGAACTCCCTGTCCATCTCTACATAACAGAAGGAATTGAGATGACTCACCATATACTCTTCTTCACCTTGCACCATGACAATTTTCCCCTTCACTGGATACTTCATCATTTGATGGAGTGTAGAAGTAACTTCCCCAGCCCTATGGATCCACGGACGACCCAACAAGCAAGAATACGACGGCCTGATATCCATTACATAGAAGGTGGAGCCAAAGGTCTGAGAACCCACTTTGAAAGGGATGTCCACCTCCCCGTGCACCATTCTCTTTGATCCGTCAAAAGCCCTTACCACAATATTACTCGGATTTAAAGTCAAACCCTCACAATCCAAATGGTCCAATGCTTTCTTTGGCAGAACATTTAGCGAAGACCCGATGTCTACCATCACATGAGCCATAGTGATGCCCCTACACTCAATTGAGACATGCAGAGCATTATTATGATTCCTCCCCTTAATGGTAAAATTCGCATCTGAAAATCCTAGCCCATTGTCAGCAGTCAGGCTAGCCACACAATCTTTGAACTGATCTGCTGAAGTTTCCTGCGGCACATGTGCAGTCTTGAGAAATGCAATCAAAGCCTTTGCATGGGCTTCAGAACACAAGAGCAGAGACAACATAGAGATCTTTGACGGGGTCTGCCCCAGCTGTTCGACCATATTGTAGTCGCTTTTCTTGATAATTTTCAGTATTTCCTCTATTTCTTGTTTAGAGGCTTCCACGACAATCTTTCTAGGCGCCTCCATCCAGGCAGGCTCATCTATAATTTCTTTGCCCCGAGTCCCAGATGGCTCGGCGACAGGGGTGATAACTGGAGTAAGAACTGGAACAGTTGTTGATGTACTAGCGGGAACAACAGATGGAATGACAATAGGTTTGTTGACAGTCGGAGGGGAAATCTCAGGAGAGAAGATCATCCCGCTTCGGGTAACCTTACTAGTCCCAACAATATTACTGACATCAGTATCAGCTTCTTCATTCTTCAAATCTTGCTTAATTCCATGATAATACACATCAACACCATAGTGCCATAGGATAACTTTGTCTGAAGTGTACGGGATGGGACCAGGAATAGTGATTATTAGCGGAGAAATTCTTTGAACAAGTGTAATCCTAACATGTTTTCTCGAGGAAACCTTGGAAGGATTGGAGAAAATGGTTATGATGGCAACATATTCATTGGGAACAACAGGAATCATAGTCTTCTCGAACAAAATCTCTTTATTATCCATCAGGCGCTGAACACCTGACTTCAACAAGCGGCAACCAGCTGGTAGAATCGAGCACATGTGGAAACCTTCACCACAACCAGGAAATAAACCAACCAACAGCAAATTTCTCTTAACAGTCAGAAGAGGAGTAGAAATTTCTTCAACATAGGTTACAAACAAATCAGTGTCAACAACATTAACCCCACGACCATGTTTGGGCATGGGAGAAGTTATAACATTCGGCTTTTTTGGAGCATCAAACTCTATCTCCTTGGCTTCAAGCAAGTCATGTACTTTGTTTCTCAAAGCCCAACAGTCATTGGTATCATGGCCCGAACTCTCAGAATGGTAGGCGCACCGCGGGTTAGGATTGTATCTAGGAGAGGTGGTGTTTGGATTTTTGGGAGCCTCCCTCAATGTGGTCAAGTTGGATCTCAGCAGGTGAGGTAACACTTCACCCAATGTCATGCTAATGCGGGTAAACTGCCGTTGTGGTCTTTCCACCCTCTGTTGATTGTTGCATTGTGAAGCAACTGAGGGTCTTGGTATCACTACAGCATTTACCATTGGACGGTGTTCAGTTCAGTTTTGGCCCCTCAGACTATAAACTGCAGTGGCTTCCTTCTTGCCAGTAAAAGGTTTCTTTACCGAACTCGAAGAGGCATCCTTCTGTATTTTTCCACTTCGAATTCCAGCCTCCACTCTTTCTCCAATTAGAATCAACTCACTGAAACCAGACGACGAGCTGCCAATCAAATGGTTGAAAAATGGACCAGACAGGGTCCCCAGAAACATATCGACCAATTCCATATCAGACAAAGGGGGTTGAAGTTTGCCAGCCAAATCCCTCCATTTTTGAGCATAATATTTGAAACCTTCACCTGCACCCATGGATATACTCTAGAGTTGAGTACGAGTGGGAGCAAGGTCGGCATTGTACTGATATTGCTTGTAGAAAGTAGCAGTAAGATCTTCCCAATTTCAGACATTTTCCCCTTCTAACTGGTAGAACCATTCAAGTTGAGTCCCTGACAGACTATCTTGAAAGAAGTGCACCCACAAATTTCTATCAGCAGTGTGGGGTTGAATCTTCCTGACATAAGAGTGGAGATGGAGCTTTGGGCAGGACACTCCATCATACTTAGCAGAAACTGGAGCCTTGAACTTATGAGGGATGACCACCCCCGATACCAGTCCCAGTTCTCCGAAATCCAAGCCAGATATCTTCTGAACTTCCATAGCACTCAGACGGTCTTCTAGCTGCTTGTACCTATCCTCGACAGGAGGATATTGCTCATCATCATAATCAATATAATTATCAAAGACTGCAGGAGTAAGGTCCTTTTACTCTTCTTGGTTCTCCCTGTCTTTGGATGAAGAGATCAGATCAGTTTGATGCTTCAACCTTTCTCCAGACCTTCTGCCCATATTCAGAATACCGACCTTCTTCTTCTTCTTCTTCTTCTTCTTCATTTTCTCTTTTAGAATGAGGGCTTTCAGATCCTCTTGCCCCTTTGCCATACTGATGAACATCTGTTGGAACTGGGCGTTCTGTGCCTGAAGATCTTTGATGACTTTATCGAAAGACATTTCTGCTGAAATAAACAGCGAAGAAGATGAGAAACCTGTAGTAGTACCTGTAATGATTTTTATGATAATGGGATGCGCGTGTAATGATTTCAAAGACTTTGGGATATTCAAATTTGCAAACCAAAATAAACGAAACTTTATTAGCTCAAATTTGAAAGGTTCAACATGCCTTTAAGGCGTTTTAAATAAATAAATAAAACAAATCTAAAACTAGAAAAGAAAAATCAAAAGTCCCATGGATACTTTCTCTTTATGCTGATGTAATCATTGAGCATTCTTTCTTCCTCGAGCTGCCTGGTGAGCTTTAAAACCTTCCACTCTTGCTCTTGGAACTGCTCCCTGTAAGTATCTCGCTCATTCTTCAGCTGAATCCAAGACCTCTGTAACTCTCCAAGATCAGTGGGCATGTACAGATAGAGAACCGTGTAAGGAATACCGTCTTCAGTAGTGGGTTCCACAATCACTGGTAACACTGCCGCATAAGGCATCATAAGCTTTTGGGCATGAGCTCGGACCCATTGGAGGTAAGGCTACATAGGAAGATAAGTCTTTGGTCCCAACTCATGCGGGTCAGATCTATTTACCATGCCCCAAGCTCGTATGAACCTCTGGCGATGCCCCTTAACATCATCCTCATAGTCAAATGCAATATCCTTAAGAAGTAACCTATGGGGACCATCTCTTCGAGCACGACCAAATTGTCACAAAGCTAGACAAGGATTGTAAGTTATACCTCCTCTGATACCAAGTAATGGGACATTAGGATACCCTCCACAACCTTAAATAACAACAATGTCTTCTATAGCTCGGGAACACCAAAGAATATCTGTATGAGCGAGTGACATTATTCTGTGCGACCAACCCGATCCTTCTTCGTTCTTCAGTATAGACTTAGGGAGGTGAGAAATAAACCACCTTGACAACAACAGCATGCAGCACATAAGAGTCCCTCTTCTCCTCGTGGTACGAGTATAAAGAGCATGCAAGATATCTCCAAGCAAGGTAGGCACAGGGTTGCGAGAAAGGAAAATCTTGATAGCATTCACATCTAAGAAAGAGTCTAGATTAGGGAAGAGAACTAAACCGTAGATAAGAAGAGCCAAGACATCCTCAAAAGCCTGAAAATCCATATCATCCCAAAATAGTTGAGCCCGGTCTATCATAAATTTGGCTAAAAAACCCTCGACTCCGCTTCGAGTTTCCCAATTGGATACCACATCGGCCCGTTTCAAATGCAAAGCTGAGGCAATGGCTTCTGGATTAGGAATTTCTTTCATACCTGTGAAGGGTACCTGTTCAAGAATGGATATGCCGAATAGATGAGAAAATTCTTCCAAGGTGGGTACCAACTGATAATCTGGAAAGGTGAAACAGTGATGCTCGGGATTGAAGAACTGAAAAAGTACGCTCATCATCTGTTCATCAGGGTTTGAAGTAACCAGGCTGAGAAGTTGACCATGTCTCTTAATGAACATAGAAGTTTCAGAAATTCTTGACACTAGCTCCTTGAGTTGGGATGGTATCTCCACAAAGTTGATTCGGATAGTCTTTCTACGCACGGAATCCATGATCTATAAAACAGAACAAAGATAAATTCCCTTGGTCTTTGAAATGGTTAGTGTAATGAAGCATGTATGCCATTTTATGATGCATGATGTCATGATAAACCACAGGTATAGCAAACACAAGTATTGCATAGACAAACAAATCACACAAAGCCCTTAAGTTTAAGGCTTGCATGAGGTCAAAGGTAATACCCTCTTGAAGTTAAGTTGGTTTCAACCTGTCCTAGAAAAGTAATCGAGTTCTAGAGGATCTCAATATCACTGACCATCCTCCATCGGTTATGGTTTCAGCTCACGCAATCTTTTCTTGCGGCCGAAATTATTCCGAGAGTATGGTCTCAATGAGTGTAGCATCGAGTATCAACCAGTTCTCAGCTTTATACCGAGGCCGGCTATCTCACTACTTTCTAATGGTCAGGTTGGGCGATTAAAGGTTCTAAGGTCAGTAAATGCTTAACGACACCACGCGGAGGCCCCGTATTCTCCTCGTTTCTCCACAAGGGATACCGGTACCAACCAAAGTGCCACACCAACATAGCTACTTCTTCAACCGTATCGGTCTATGCCGTACAGTTCCCTCATAGTCTATTGCTACTTACCTAAAAGGTATTCCCCAGATCCGGGTTAGGATCTATAGTAACCCCAAACAAAACCCTTAAAAATAAAGCAAACAAAACAATCAAGAGAAGCAATTATGATGAACTAGATCCTAAGGTATACCCCACTTATAATTCCCCAACAGAGTCGCCAGTTCTGTGATACGGTGGCAGAACCGACTGTTATATACTGGTTTCTGTTTTGCGTTTTGTGTTTGCAAAATGTCGCGGTAAGCAAGAGTCGCCACCGACTTTTATTTCATCCAACCGGAAAGGAAAAAAGTATAGAAAAAATCCTTTTTCGAGATATTTTGAGTACGGGGGGTAGATTATAGAAAGGGAAGGTGTTAGCACCCTTTCTATCCATGGTTTTCCATGGGCTCTTAGGTACTTTCTCATTTTTAAATAGCTTGTGTTTGTGCTTTGTTTTGAAAAGTTTTACTTCGTGATAACCCTTGTATCAGTCCTCAAAGGTGTGACGAAGTTGTTTTGAAAATTTGTTTGGAAAGTTTAAGTGTGAAAAGTTTGATTTGAGCAAGTACCAACTAGCACCTACCTACTCGAAAAAAGATCATTTCTATTCTTGTTTCCTTTAGACAGCGCTATCCCACTATTGAGGAATATGTAGCACCGTCGTTGGAGTTTGTAAGGGTCAGTTCGAAAGGGATGTACGATCACTAAAGCAATGTTAGGATACCCTAGTAATATCCCTAGAGTCTTAAGATCTTTTCGAGGCAGCATTTTCGAGGCAATATTCGAACGGGACATTAGATCTTTTTAGACATGAGGGAAACCACTAAAGCACACTATACTTAATGATCGTTTACCGAAGGCAACCGAAGTGAGAGTATACCCTAAGAGTGATATGTGTGAGTGATCTGTTTTCAATTTATTTAATCTTTGCACATTAGGGTTTTCTAACCGTATTAATTTATCATGCATTCTTGCCATACAATCCTATTAGCATACATCTAACAGTTAAATATTTGCGGGAATTAAAAATGCGAGAAGATAAATCTAAGTTATTACAAGGCTTCGGGGTGGGGGATTAATTACATAGCCAAAATAACCCGGGAATTTAAACAATAAATAAAACCCTAAATTAAACTATTACAAGCCATGAATAGTTACAAAAATATTGTCGAAATAAATAATAAGCGCGCGATGAATCAAATACGAAACGACTAGGGTTTTGACCCTTGATTAAACCTATTGGCGATTGATTAAATATGCTTTTTTTGTTATTTAAGAAAATAATGAAATAGTTAAAATTAAAGATAAAATTCTAAGTTCTACTTAATTTTAAATTAAGAAAAAAAATAAATTGATTCCATCTAAAACCTATTTTTGTATTTTATTTATTTGAAAAAAAAATAAAAGAATTAAATCAATAATTTAACCTAATTTGTTAATTAGTTTTAATCATAAAAAAAAAGTTAAAATTTCCCTAAGTTAAACTAAATTAAATTAAATTAACAAAATTAATTTTGATAAAAAAAAGTCTAATTCTAAGTTTTTTGATTTCTTGATTTTATGAATTTATGAAAAAAAGAAGTAATTAGTTGTCAATTAAAATAATTAAAAGAAATATAAAATGAATAAAAGAAAAAAAGGAAAATTTAGAAATGGGTATGGCATCATTAGCAATTCTGGGGGGGTGAAAACTGGATTTCTGGGCCCAACAAGGTTAAGACCTGTTTGACTTTGCCAGATCTGATGCGCGCATTGACTTGAGGAGCATGGTAGGCCTCTTGCTACATGAGCATTTGATCCACCTGGATGATGAATCTGATGGTGGAACACAAGGGTGTATGGTAGGCGTAGGCTACTTATACTGCTGGGATCCACCTAAAATAGTTAAGAAAATAACAAAATGCACACGCCTGGGATCGAACCCAGGACGTGTGCATCAAAGGCCTTCTCCCCAACCATCTGAGCTAGCGTGTTAACTTGTAAGTAAAATAAAGACAAAAAATAATATACAAAGCAAGCTAGTGGAGCCATCCAAGTGCGCAAAATTCAAATGAGCGAACCACACGTTGCCACGCCAGCTTCTTCTTCCTCTCTCTGTTGCTTTAGCCAACGACACTTTTACCCACAGACACCTTGTTGTAGCTACAAACCTATGTCATTCAAAAATTCTCTACAAGCAATATAAATGAAATTTAAAGGTATCAATCAACTCGTCTCATCCTCACGAGTATCATGGTACAAGAATCCAAGCCTGATTTTGCCTATACTGCAAACCCCTAAAACGAATCAAGAAACCCTAACAATGGCATATCAGGATTCTTGTGTTAAAAATGCAATTAAACGATACCAATAGCTTGCAAACTCAATGATGAATAAGAATATATAACTCAAACGTGCAAATGATGCGTAAATCAATGAATTCGAAATCAAATTTTTGGGACAAACCGTGGCCTCTATACTTACGATTCCAGGCGTGAACAGGCTTGCAATTGATTGAGATCCCTTCTGGAGATGTCCAGGAGTCTGTTGGTATCGTTAGAATGGCTTGGATTGGCCTCTAGGATGGAAATTAAATCACCACTTTTCTTGAATTTTTTCAGTTTTGTTCTTGGCTTTGCACGACCTCTAACCTCTCCCCCTTGCCTTGGCTATGTTCTGTATATGTAATGCAGCACATTAGGTCAACAAAAACGAGTTGAATCTTGGTCCATTATGAAGATTTGATTTGGTCTTTATCTTTGTACGATATATTTCTATATCAAGCCAAATCATGCCAATTTTGGTTCAATTTGTTTTGCATGTTTTGGATATGATTTTCCAGCATAATTGGATTTGATTCCATCCAAAATCTGATAACAAAACAAATCTTTGATATTTTTTGCTATTTATTTGTTTTAATTTGACTTTTAAATGATAAAAATCACAGTAAAATAAATAAATAAAGCAAAAGGTGTGTGGGTGATGATTTGGATCGTGGACCATGTCATAAGCAAGATTCAATCATGAAAAACTAGGCCCATTTGACAAAAAAAATGCAAATTTGAGCACATTTGTCTTTTGGCAATTTTGCAAAAAAGGTCAACTTGGCCAATGCATAACTCTCTCAATTTTGACCCTAGAGAGGTGTTCTTGGACTTTTTAGAAAGCTTAGTATGTCCCCTAATCAACCCTTTTGTTCTCATCTCAATTGAGTCTTCCATGTTCATGTATGATGCTTTGACCCAAAAGGTGTTTTTGTTGACTTTTCAAAATGACCTATAATGTCAAAAATCATATCTTTTTGTGAGTGCATATTTTGAACTTGGGAGCTGAAGTTTCATTGTAGGGAATTACATCATCTTCAAAATGAGCTTTGGATGGGTCATTTCTGATGAAGTATGAGAAAGTTTTCTTGGTCAAAGTTGAGTTGACTTTTCATGTAAAACCCTAATTTAGCAACTTTTGGGTTTTGATGAATTGTGAGAAATCCTTGAGGAATCATGATCAACCCTTGATAAAATGATGAATAATACTTCAAAATGAGGATGTTTGACAAAAATCTTGAAGTTTGATTGTATGTGGGCCACAATTGACTTTTGACCTATCACAGTCGATTTTCAGGCCTTTGAGCAATTGACTGAGCAAACTTCTTCTCAAGGCTTGAAACTTGACATGGATCTTGAGAACATATTAGGACAATGGTGAGCATTTGGGATCCTTTGGACTCAAGCATCTTGATGAAAAATGGAACCCTAATTTGAGGTAGACTACCTTAGGAGAGAGTTTGTCTGGTCAACCCTTGAACTTCCTTGAGCAATTTGAGGACCTCACTTGACATGTATTAAGAAATATGGAAGGGAAAATTTTGGGGTACAACAGGCCACCAATTATATGTCCTTCGAATCCACCAATTATATGTTTTTCGAATCCACCAAATGTAAGTTCTTCGAATGAACCACCAAATGTATGTTTTTCAAATCCACCAATTGTATGTTCTTTGAATGCACTACTAATTGTATGTCCTTCGAATCCACCAATTGTATGTTCTTCGAATGGACCACCAAATGTACGTTCTTCGAATCCACCAATTATATGTTCTTCGAATGGACCACCAATTGTATGTTCTTTAAATCCACCCAATGTATGTTCTTCGAATGGACCACCAAATATATGTTCTTCGAATCCACAAATTGTATGTTCTTCGAATGGACCACATTCATATGAATGTACCACTCGAAGCCTGTGGATCGAAGCAAGTTTTCTCTTCTTCGATTTGTCAAAATCTCCCAAACACTCCTTTCGATCAGTCATGTGGTTTGAACAACCTGAACTAGATTTTGAATTTGACATAGTTATCTGCACACCTTTTTTATCTGGTTTGCTCTTTCGACAGTTTCATTTTTAACCTGATGCTTGATAGTCCAATATGATCCATGGAAACTATATGGGGCATTAAAAGTCCAATTGTACTTGTGCAAACTTGAGATTTTGAAAATCATTGTGAGAAATGTCCTTAGAAAAGAGAGGACAAATTTTGGGGTACAACAGCTGCCCCTGTTCAATCTTCTTAAACATGAAGAGTTAGATTGGCAAGTCCGCCATTTGTGACTTGATGGTGGAAGATGATTGAACACTAGAGTGCCCAGAAATTTGCACTCAATTATGTGGTGGTTGATTGTGTCCGGAATGGGCTTAAAGATTCCTTTTGGAGAGGTGATAGAGAGTCTGTCAGAGATGGGCTTACAGATGCCATCTAGAGTGATTGTTGGTGGAAATTGGAAGCATCATAATAAATCTTTGGTCGATTTATACTGAAGCAGTAGATGTCTTGAAGGAAGTGTTTGTCATGTAGATAGTCGCCCTGTCTTGTTTCAGGAATTGATCTACAATCAATTTGTTCACAAATAGTTGTCCTGTCTTGTTTCAGGTATTAATCTGGAACTTGTTTTTTTGTTGGTCATAGAGATGGTTGCCCTGGCTTGTTTCAGGAATTAATCTCTGACCTTAGAGAAAGAAATATAGTTTCCCCTTCTTATTTCGGGAATTAATCTTCAATCTGCTGATGTAGATAGTTGTCCTGTCTTGTTTCAGGTATTAATCTATAATCAGTTGTTCACAGATAGTTGTCTTGTCTTGTTTCAGGTATTAATTTGGAACTTGTTTTTTTTTGGCCATAGAGATAGTTGCCCTGGCTTGTTTCAGGAATTAATCTCTAACCTATTTGAAACAAAGATAGTTTCCATGACTTGTTTCGGGAGTTAATCTTCAATCTGCTCATGTAGATAGTTGTCCTGTCTTATTTCAGGCATTAATCTATAATCAGTCGCTCATAGATAGTTGTCTTGTCTTGTTTCAGGTATTAATCTAGAACTGTATGAGAAGGAATCTGTGTAAGATTACTTCGGGATGAGTTCGTGTGAAACTACATCTGGAAATGTATGAGAAAGAATCTGTGTAAGATTGCTTCGGGATGAGTCCATGTGAAACTGCATCTGGAGATATATGAGAAGGATCCTGGGTAGGGCTAGTTCACGATGAGTCTGTGTGAAACTTCATTTGGAAATATATGAGAAGAAGCCTGGGTACTGCTTTAGGATGAGTTCGTGTGAAACTGTATTTGGAAATTCATGAGAAGGAGCCTGGGTAGGGTTGCTTCGGGATGAGTCCGTGTGAAACTTCATCTGGAAATATATGAGAAGGGGCTTGGGTAGGGCTGCTTCATGATGAGTTCGTGTGAAACTTCAGCTGGAAATGTATGATAAGGAGCCTAGGTAAGGCTGCTTCATGATGAGTTCGTGTGAAATTATATTTGGAAATTCATGAGAAGGAGCCTGGGTAGGGATGCTTCGGGATGAGTCCGTGTGAAACTTCATTTGGAAATATATGAGAAGGAGCCTAGTTAGGACTGCTTCGGGATGAGTCAATGTGAAACTCCATCTTGATATGTGTGAGAAAGAGCATGGGTGGGGTTGTTTTGGGATGTGTCTATGTGAAACTTTGTCTGGAAATATATGAGAAGGAGCCTAGGTGGGGCTTCTTCAGGATGAGTTCGTGTGAAACTTCATCTGGAAATGTATGAGAAAGAGCCTGGGTAGGGATGCTTCAGGATGAGTTCGTGTGAAACTGTATTTGGAAATTCATGAGAAGGAGCCTGGGTAGGGCTACTTCGGGATGGGTCTGTGTGAAACTTCATCTGGAAATATATGAGAAGGAGCCTGGGTAGGGATGCTTCGAGATGATTTTGTGTGAAACTGCATCTCGAAATATATGAGAAGGATCCTGGTTAGGGCTGCTTCAGGATGAGTCTGTGTGAAACTGCATCTGGAGATGTGTGAGAAAGAGCCTGGGTGGGGATGCTTTGGGATGAGTCCATGTGAAACTCCATTTGGAAATGTATGATAAGGAATATGTGTAAGATTGCTTTATGATGAGCCCGTGTAAAGCTGCATTTTGAAATTAGAAGGAACCCATGTAAGATTGCTTCAGGATGAGCCCGTGTAAAGCTGCATTTGGTCACGTAGGTGGTTGCTCTTTCTTGTTTCAGGAACTACTCTTGGACCTGTTGAAAATTGTTGATGATAATTATATGTTTGATTTCTATTTCCTGAAAAGGTAAAGAGTTAGTTGTATGCAATGTCATGATGTATGAAATGCATTGTGTAATGATGTTCTCAAAAATAAGGTTGGGCTATATGCGCTTTGTATGCATATGCTACGATGTATGAATGTGAAATGTTATTGAAGTGTATCTTTGTATGGGAAAATAAATCCCTGACTACTGCTGGGGAGTTTTAGAAATCTAAATCTCGGACTATTGCTGGAGATGAAGAGCGTGCACATCTTCAGAACTTGTTTAGAATGTCTCCATTGGGGGATTCCCATTTTTGTTGTTTGAGGAGAAATCCAATGAGGGACGTTGATTTTGCTTGAGGGAAACTCTGTGGAGAGTGTTGATTTCTGCTTGGGGAAAAGAGTTCATGAGTTTTAGTTGTCTGTTGCTCTACTGGGGAGTTATCTCTTGATTGGAGAGAATGGAATTTAGCAACTTGTTGGGGATATCAATGACTCTACCGGGGAGTAAAAGGGTTTTGTCTGTTGATTTGTATTGGTATGAGAAGTCAACTCAATTTGGGGAATTTTTAGTTTATTGGGGAAATAAACCCATTTGACAAACTGCTGGGGAGGTGTTTTCTTCTGGCAGAACTCCTCAAGGCTTCCTCTTAAGGCCAATTCAGCTGGGGAGAGGTTTTCCGGAGGTTGAAACTCTGGCTGGTGATTGCATGGATCCAACTTTATAGGGATATCCATGAACTTGGCCTTGTGGGGTTTGTACCCCTATCCGTGAAGATTATTCTGTAGGGATAACCTTATAGAGGTAGCTCTGGCGACTTCAATGGGGATCACCTTATGAAAGAGACTTTGTGGAGATTTGTCGTTTTCCATAGTAGTAAGTGTTCTAGTGCTTCTAGACAATGTGTGCTTGGCCGTGCGTGGCCCTTTGCTGGAATTCATGTTCAATTCCCCAAGTGATTCTGATGCAGACCTGCCCCTAGTTATTCAACATTTCTTGAGATATTTCTTGGAATCTCGACTTGACTTCCACAGATGGGTTGGACTATACCATGTTATTCCCCCTTGATTATGGGATATTTGTCATTGGAAGTGTCTTCCCATTTGAAGTGATTTTTTTCCTGAGAGAATTTTTGTTCATTAGATATTCGCCGTGCGAATTTCTCCGTTGTCAAACAATTGGCTATATGCAAACAGGAGTATTCAAACAATGCAAAGTTTATGTTTTTCTTGAAGTTTTGAAAATGTAGTTTTAACAAATAAAAGAGTTCTGTAAGAATATGAATTCAACTCAGGATTTACAGTATGCCTTACAGGAGTCAGGATACCTTTTGTAACAGTATGCATTCAAACCAATCCATGCTTCAATTATGACTTTTAAGGGGTTGTAACGTGGCCTGGTTCGCAGTTTTAAGAAACAAAGGATGAGGCTCAAATTTTATTTGTACCCGCCCATTCTTCATGATGTTCTTCAGTCCTATACTCAATTAATTGTGCGTTTTGAAATCCAATGGAGCCTGGAATGACGTTTTGGTGATGGTTCGAATACTGAAAGTTTATTTGTGAAGGCAATCATATTTGCCACATTTTTCATGTTTGTCGAGGTTTTGTAGCAACCTCTTTTTGATTTATTGTCCCTAATTTTTGCCTGACTGTTCTTGTTTTGAGATTACAGCCAACAGGATGCCCCAGTTTTTCTTAAGTCTCATTCATAGGTTTTGACCTAGTGGACTTTTCTTTTGAAAGGTAATGACTTCCTATTTCATGGGGAACCATCATCTTCTTTTGATTCAGAAGGATGTTTGTGTATGAAGGGAAAGCCTGTGATTGAATGCGCCTTTGAATTAATTGAGAAACTACCCTGCCCCAGGTTCTGATTAAAGGTTTTACTTTTTGTGAAAAAGAAAACTCCTACTTCTTTGGGTCAAAGGGGTTGACTAGGGATCATCTTCCTTATAACCCCAGTGTTTAGGAATTTGAAACAAAGCTTGTACATCGTCAGCAAGGTCTGTCCAAAAGCATACTGTATGAGATTTTGGTATTGTTTTCGTCATCCTCCCTCTAAAGGCTTGCAACTTTTAACGAAAGTTGAATATCACAAAAAAAATGAATAAAAGCACCATTTAAATATAGTGAAAACGAATGGATTAATTCAAGACAAACATATGCAATACATTAATGAAAGTAACCAAAGTCTGACATAAAGTTAAGTGTTTAAACAAACAAAGAAATTACAATTGAAAATTCAAAATGAACCGAACGCTCAATGATTTGGCATGGGAGCAGTGATCATGTTGGGAGTCTCAGGAGGGCCGAATTCAATCTTCTTGGCATCAATCATATTTTGAATCTTGTATTTCAGCGCCCAACAATCGTTAGTATCATGCCCAGAACTGCCGGAATGATAGGCACATATTGCATCAGGATTGTAGTTAGGAGAAGAAGTTTTGGGGTTTGGATGAGGTCCTATCAACGTAATCAGATTCATCCCCAACATGTGTTGCAATGCTTGAGACAGTGGCATGTTGATTTTGGTAAATTGTTTCTTGGGCTCGTCTTGCCTTCGCTAATTTCCCCGTTGTTGTTGTCGCACTGATGCAGGACTACAGATCAAGACTGCCCCCACATATTAGTCGTGGTTACTCTTGTTACGACCCTTTTGGCCGTACACAGTATTGGACTCTTTCTTCCCATTGTACGGCTTCTTATAAGTATCGGAGGATGTAGCCCTTTGAATCTTACCACTCTTGATACCAACTTCTACTCTTTCACCTGTCAATATCAACTCGGTGAGCACAGCTGAAGAGCTTCCAATCAGATGGTTGAAAAATGAGCCCGACAAAGTACCCAAGAACATATCTACCAGCTCTCTATCAGACAGAGGAGGCTTGACTCTTCCTGCAAGATCTCTCCACTTATGGGCATAATCTTTGAAGCTCTCACTGGAACCCATAAACATGCTTTGAAGTTGTGTACGGGTTGGAGCGAGGTCAGCATTGTATTGGTACTGCCGGTAGAAAGCAACAGGCAGATCCTCCCAGTTGTGGATGTTGGTTCCCTCCAATTGATAGAAACATTCCAATTGAGTCCCCGATAAACTTTCCTGGAAGAAATGCACCCATAAATTCCTATCAGTGGTGTGAGGTTGAATCTTACGAACATAGGGTTTTAGATGAAGCTTCGGACATGAAACTCTGTCATATTTAGAAAACGCGGGAACCTTGAACTTCTGTGGAATGACCACTCTAGAAACGAGCCCTAATTCTTCAAAATCCACACCAGGTACCCTCTGAATTTCCATGGTGTTGAGACGATCCTCCAGCTGCTTGTATTTGTCATCAGCAGGAGGATATTATTCTTCAGCATAGTCGGCCTCTTCTTCATCAGACCCTGGACTATCATCCTCTTCTTTTGTCTTCTCTTCTTGATTGTCCCCCTCATTTGACGGAGTTGCGAATTCTAGAGTTCGCTTTGCTGGTCCTCTGAGTCTCCTTCCCATATTCAGGACACCCACTGGTTTCTTTGTCTTTTTCTTCTTGTCTTTGAGAATGAGAGCCTTCAGGTCCTCTTGTCCCTTAGCCAGAGCCAAGAACATCTGCTGGAATTGAGCATGCTGTTCTTGAATATCCTTAATATTTTATTCGAGATCCATCTCTACTGAAATAAATAGTAGACAGATGAGAAAACTTGTAAGGGAAAAATCTATCATGATATGATGCATGGTATGTGGATGCAATGTTTTCAAGGATCTCGCGGGGTAAACACAAGAAAATTTCATAGATTTAACTTTTATTACATCATTGATTGAAGAACTTCATATCGTTGAAATGTCTTTCTACGAGAATCAAGCTCACCATGTCAAGTGGGTCATAGCCCTTGACTCAAGTTATCATGCTTTGGTCTTTGATAGCATCTGGTTAGAGGAGAATAACTCCTCTTGCCCCTTGATAGACGTCTGATTCATCGTGACCCTGCATCACAAGCCCTTGAGATCCTTGAAATGGTTTTTGACAATGCTATGGTACGATGTCATGATGTTATGTACAAGTAATCATACACAAGCAAAAGCAAACAAGTCGTTATGTACAAACAAAGAAAATAAATCCTTAGTTTTAGGCTTGCATGGAGTTCATAGGTAAGTACCCTCTTGAAGTTTAGTTGGTTCAACCTGTTCTAGAAAGTAACCGGGATCTAGGGAATCTCAATATCACTGATCTTTCTTCATCGGACATTGTTTCAGCGCAAGCCTCTTTATTGGCGACCGAAATATCTCGAAAGTATGATCTCAATGAGAGTAGTATCGAGTATCAACCAAATTTGGACTGCACCAAAGCCGACTATCTCACTACTTCCTAATGGCTAAGTTATTCAATTAAAGGTTCTAAGGTCAGTTAGTGCTTCATGACACCACACAGTGGCTCTGTATTCTTCTTGAGTAAACTCAAGGGCTACCATTACCAACAAATGTATCACACTAACGTAGATATTGCTTCAACCATGTCGGTATACCTCGCACAATCCCCACAATCTATTGTTACTTACCTAAAAGGTGCCCTAGATCTGGGTGTAGGATCAAAACAAAACCCAAACAAGGACCCATAAATGTAAAACAATCAAGTCAAACAATGAAAGCAAATAAATGTGATCTAGGTCTAAGGTAACCTCACTTTTATGTAGCTCCACAGTAGAGTCTCCAGTTCTGTGATATGGTGAGAGAACTGACTTGGGTGTTTTGTGTTTTGTCGCAATTGTTGCGGATAGCAAGAGTCATCACCGACTTTTCTTTTATCCAAAAAAGGAAAGGGTGAAAAGAACAGGAAAGACCTTTGAGATTTTTTCTTGAGTTCTGGGGGTAGGTTATGAAAAGGGAAGGTGTTAGCACCCTTTTCATCCGTAGTTATCTATGGGCTCTTAGTTTCTTGCTAGATCACTTGAAAATGCTTTGTTTGAAAATGTGCTTTATGGTGTAAGTTTGAAAATATTTTGAAAACTCCTTTTTTGCGGTAAACTTTGTAATGATTTTCGTCTCTATAAGAATTTATACAAAGTGTTGGTTTTGAAAATAGTCAAAGAGATGTTTGTTTTTGAAGATGTTTTGAAAGTGTAAGTGTGGAAATGGTTTTAGTTTGTGAGCAAGCAAATACGAGCGTCCTACCTACTCAAAAGGTCTTTGTTATTTTCCTCCTCCTTTAGATGTTTCTATAATACCATTGATTGTTAATAAGCCCCATCATTGGATGTGAAAGGACGGGCGTGGGTCAATCGTATAGTCATAGAAGGCAACTTATGAGACGTTTTTAGCAATTTTCATAAGGGACTAGATCATTTACCGAAGGAAACATCGAGGGACTACGATCTTTTTTATCGAGGATTTTTCCTAAAACACCGATATTTGAGAGACATGACTATTTTCCGAGGCAACAAGCGAGGTTACCCTAGAGGTGCACGTGTGTGAATAGTGTGCTTGATTGCATGCATTTTTATCTTTTAAATTAGGGTTTTCTAATGGTTGATTTTATCTTACCATACACACCCTAATTACTAACAATTTATATTAAACCGGTAAATTGTGAAAATTAAAATCCTAAGCTATTACATCATTAGGGGGTGAGGGATAAAAATGTACAAGTGGGGATTGCAAGAAATTAAACCTAATTATCTATTACAACCATATTGAATAAATTTACAAGAAATATAAAAAGAAATGGATTTTGCTTTGGATTTTTGTTAGGAAAATTGTTTTGACCTAATTAACCTAAAATGATATGATTAAAAAAAGAAAAATTAATCCTAAGTTAAAAGGAAATCAAACTAATCAAGAAATCATTTTTTTAGGTTTTTTTTATGGAAGGCTTTTGGTTAGTTAAAATAAATATGAAAATATAAATAAAAAACGCAAAAGAGAGAAAAAACAAATCTTTTGACAACATGTGTCGAAGCATGTTTCCAAGCATGCTTTATATGCATCGAAGCATATCCTGCAATTCCAAATCAAAGCATAATGTTATGAGTCGAAGCATGTGTCAGAGCATGCTTATATGCATCGAAGCATATCCTTCTTTCGACCCATTTTTCCCTTCTGTTTGGGCATGTGAAGCAGTATGGGTCGAAGCCTAAGGCTTTCTATCGAACCATGTTGTAATTTCTCACTCCAACAATGTTTTATGGTCTGTACAGGTTAGTTCTTAACATAATTGACAAGAAAGTAAAACAACAAAATGGTAGCTCCGAAGGCAATGATTATTACATATTATCTTCGAAAATTAATCACCATTGATGTTTGAAACGAATGGTTTAAAGTTAAGAAGACTTACCTTGAAGCTGGAATGTGCATTTTGAACTTGAGTTGCTAGCTTCGAATGCTCTTGGGTTCGAAAGAAAAGAACATAGGTATCATTTTTTTTGGTTCTAGGTTCGAAAGAAAAGAACAAAGGTGTTTTGTTTTTTTGGTTCTGGGTTTAAGAGTTCTTTAAGGCTTCAGCCTTTGCATTCTCTTCTCTCTCTTTTTTTTCTTCTCCTTTTTCCTTCTCCTTTTTCCTTCTCCAAAAGGCCTCCTAGTGTGTTGTGGAAACAACTTATTTATAAAAGATTCTTGCTGGAGTTTTGGGGGAGGGGGAAAGAAATGAAATTTGAACATTTTGGGTATGTTCTTTTCATAGCTTTCGAGGTACTGGTTTAGGAGCAGCAAAGCAGGACTATTTTGCAGCAGTTTTGGAGTGTTGTGGCAACTTGGTGCAGGGTTGTTTCATAGCAGTGCAGCAGTATGCTTTTTAACATGGTTTTAGGCTGTTATGTGGATAGTACAACAAGCTTGGGCTTGGCAGCATACAAGACTTTGTTCAGCAGCCTTCGACCAAACTCATTAAAAGACAAGACAACATTTGTTTCCACCAATTGTATGTTCTTCAATGGTTCAATAATTGTATGTTCTTCGAATCCATCAATTGTATGTTCTTCGAATCCACCAATTATATGTTCTTCAAATCCACCAATTGTATGTTCTTCGAATGGACCACCAATTATATGTCTTTCAAATCCGCCAATTGTACGTTCTTCGAATCCACCAAATGTATGTTCTTTGAATCCACCAATCGTATGTTCTTCGAATGGACCACCAATTGTATGTCCTTCAAATCCACCAATTCTATGTTCTTCCAATGGACCACCAAATGTATGTTCTTCGAATCCATCAATTGTATGTTCTTCAAATGGACCACCAATTGTATGTTTTTCGAATCCACCCAATGTATGTTCTTCGAATGGACCACCAAATGTATGTTCTTTGAATCCACCAATTGTATGTTCTTCGAATGGACCACATTCATCTGAATGTACCACTCGAAGTTTGTGGATCGAAGAAAGCTTGCTCTTCTTCGATTTGTCAAAATATTCCAAACACTCCTTTCGATCAGTCATGTGGTTCGAATAGCCTGAACTAGATTTTGAATTTGACATAGTTATCTGCACATATTTTTTATCTGCTTTGCCCTTTCGACAATTTCCTCTTTGACCTGATGCTTCAAACTCCAATATGATCCATGGAAACTATATGGGGCATTAAAAGTCCAATTGTACTTTTGCAAGCTTGAGCTTTTGAAAATCTTTTGGAGAAATGTCTTGAGAAAAGAGAGGGAAAATTTCGGGGTACAACAGAAAGCACATTCTTTTAGTTCAAATATATGTAAACGATATTATTTTTGGATCAACTAATCTACATTTGGTCGAAGAATTTTCTAAGGTTATGCGGGGTGAATTTGAGATGAGTCTCATGGGGGAGCTAAACTACTTCCTCGGTCTTCAAATAAAGCATCTCAATGGGGGTACAATTGTGTGTCAAACAAAATACTACAGAGAGTTTCTTAAGCACTTTGAAATGAACGACACAAAACCAGTTGACACCCCTATGCCTATCAACGGGAACTTAGATAAGGATGAACACGGTAAGAGCGTAGATGTCAAGAAATATAGAGGTATGATTGGATCCCTATTGTATCTGACTGTATCTAGGCCTGACATCATGTTTAGCGTTTGTATGTGTGCACGATATCAATCTGATCCTAAGGAACCCCACTTCAAAGCTGTCAAGCGTATACTTAGGTATCTTCGTGGTACATCTAAGTATGGGCTATGGTATTCCAAGGGAAGCGGTTGCAGCTTAGTAGGTTACTCTGATTCGGATTTTGTTGGCTACAAGTCATATAGGAAAAGCACTAGTGGCACATGTCATTTGTTTTCAAACTTCTTAGTGAGCTGGGATAGCAAAAAGCATGTTTATGTTGCATTGTCAACCGCTGAGGCTGAATACGTTATAGCCGGTAGTTATTGTGCTCAAATTTTGTGGCTGAAGCAATAATTACAAGATTATGATATTCAATTAAAATGTATTTCAATAAAGTGTGACAACACAAGTGCTATAAACCTTAATAAGATTCCTGTCTTAATTCACGCACTAAACGCGTAGAGATTAGGCATCACTTTCTTCGCGATCACGTTGAAAAAGAGGATGTTGTGTTTGAGCATGTTAATACTAAAAATCAACTTGCTGATATTTTCACAAAACCACTAACAAAGGAACCTTTCTTAAACATTCGTCATGAGTTAGGGATTTTAGATCTCTCTTACTTGATGTTTTAAGGAATACATGTACTTTAATCATATATATATATATATATATATATATATATATATATATATATATATATATATATATATATATATATATATATATATATATATATATATATATATATATATATATATATATATATATATATATATATATATATATATATATATATATATATATATATATATATATATATATATATCACCATGTTGTTGAGATGTGTTCTAGCTTTTTTACATGTGTCTTAACTGCTCATCAACTGAGGTAATATCGTTCATTTCTCTTTTCTCGCTAAAATTTTATGATTACTTGTAAACTTGTTCTAAATGTTCCATTGATATTGTCTATATGCTTTGGTATACATAAATTGTTTAAACTTTGACATAAGCAAATTGCATTGCATCATTATGAATACATAATCATCATTATATAGTTCATTTTGCATAAACATATAATTGCTAATGGATCTCATATCCAACTGTCCATAAAAACCCGTTGAAAACTAAATTTTTTTTACTGATATGAATCAGCTCATACAGGTATGAGTCGATATAAATTGAAGAAAACTATAAAAATAGAAATTAAAATTGTTTTCAGGTCGACACATATAGGTTTGTGTCGACACATGTTGATAAATGTATCTGAAACAGAAACTAACATTGTTCTCAGGTCTATGCATAGAGGTTTGTATCGACACATGTTGATAAATATAACTAAAACAGAAACTAACAATTACTTCTGGTCGACACATTCGACTCTTGAGTCGATATAAAACTTTAAAAATTAGTTTTTATTACAGTATGTGTCGACACATTCATTTTTCGTGTCGACACATGAGGCTAATAAATGCTTTTATGTTGGACTTGGGTCGACCCATCAGCCCAATTTTATGTCTTAAAACCATTCCTTTCATTTCATCCATTTCATCACATTTATTTTCATGTACTTTGTTGTATCATTTGTATTCATTCCTATTTAAACATTTATTGTTACAGCTTATGTAATTTGAATACTCTCTTAGTTAAATGCTTTTGCTTTGATTATCTTGTTTACTTGGTTATTGCCTTTATCTGTCACTCTTTATGAGTGTAGCTATGTAAATTACCATGTGTATGCCAAGTTACATTTTGAGTGAATGACGTTGGTTTCAACTTTGCTGAGATTGCAACTCAATTATAATTTGTATACCTTAAACTGTATTTCCGGAAATCAATTATTTTCCTCTTTTTGATGTTCTCAAAGGGGGCGAAGAAGACGGTGTTAGATAAGGAGACCTATATTGATACTGATATAAGAAGAAGAAGATGTTAGAGAAGGAGACCTATCTTGATACTGTTATGCATAAACTCATAGGGAGCAACTCATTTATCCATGCTCCATCATCACACATCTTGCAAGTATTTTCCATCATCAAAAAGGGGAAGTTTGTGAGCGACCCTTTCTTTAAGTAGTTTTGTATGATAGCAAATATGTGTGGAATAAGAGTTAATGAATGTTAAATATGCTTAATCTATATGTGTGCTTAATATGAAAATAGTATAACATGTTCAAAAAGAGTCAAAAATGTGTTTTACACATAAAACACAATTTCAGACCGATATAAAAGGTTTTTCATCGACACATACTTTAGCAAAGAATCATAAATACAATTTTGCTTCAGTATGAGTCGATCCATCCATACTATGCATCGACACATAACAAGTTGATTTCCCTGGAAAATGTCTTACAACCTATATGCATCGGCACATAATCCTATGCATCGATACATATCACGTTTTCTTTTCAAAATCAAAAATTCAACTCAGTATGTATCGACACATACACGTTATGTATCGACTCATATAAAATAAATGGTTCTGGATTCTATATGAAAAACATGTTGTATCCACTCATAAAGACTTGCATCGACTCATATATATTTTATCTCTCTATAATGTGTTCTGCCATCAGTATGTATTGATACATAACACTTTGTATCGACTCATCTTATGTTTCACAACTAACATGAGTCGACTCATGCTAAACATGCATAGACTCATAATGCGTTTTTTCATCTCTAACCATTTTCTGTTACATATATAAGTAAGTTTTTGCAGCAAAAAAAAGTAGGTGTCACAAACACAATTGGTGTGCATCAAATTACTGAGCATTAGAAGCCTGAAAGATACTTCATCTTCATCATCTTCTCAATCATATTGGTTCAACAACAACGAAAGATAAACATCATTGTTCATTGGATCAAGAGATCAAAGAGATAATGTTCAGCTGTTCGATCAAGTGATCACAGCTGGGTTGAAGATTCAGAAGGGGGCTTCGAGAAAAAACCAAGGATTTGTCCTTCAAGAACGAGTGTGTTCTTGAGGGTTTGTTAGTCACGGTCGCACAAGTCAGATTCAGCCGTAGCGAGGGGTTTGGATATCGGGGCGATTTCGCAAACAGGTCGTGGAAGCGGAGGATTGATTGTGGATCTTGTAGGGAATCTTGATAAGCTCATATCAAGTAAAGGTTCTTATAAGAAGAATAAGATCTTAGAGATTACATTTTATCTTTTTATTGTAACCTTGTATACAACTTTCAGCAAATTGATATAGTAGTTCTCAATTTCAGTTTCAGAATTTGGAGGGAGACGTACCCACACACGAGGATGACAGTGGGGAACTTCCTTACCAAACTATCTGCGTATTGTATTTCTTTCTCTCTATCTCTTTAAGTTTTCTGCAAATTTTTAATTCAATTGGTTTGTTG
The DNA here is from genome assembly GCA_948472305.1 of Vicia faba. Taxonomy (NCBI): domain Eukaryota; kingdom Viridiplantae; phylum Streptophyta; class Magnoliopsida; order Fabales; family Fabaceae; genus Vicia; species Vicia faba. The sequence continues at coordinate 1,357,268,430 of OX451735.1, forward strand.
GTTTTTCTGTTTAATGATACAATAGTGGTACAAACTCTGTTACTAAAACAACCATTTTTGTTAATCATCAAACAAGCATACACCAACCGTTTGACAAAATTGCGTGCAAGTTTTTATTCATTGAAAGTAGCGTTCTTGTGATAAGTGAATTGAAACATACATCAATTTGTGTTTAAGTTTCATCTATTTCATCTTAATAAAATCCAGCAACTTTATCGTATGTCCGGTTTTCTAGTAGTTGGTTCCAAATAGATGGAAGTTGATTCTAGACCTTGTTTTTCCACTGCTTTTAACAAACTTTGATAAAATATTTTAAATCCTTAATAAATAAGGAGGTGATATATTCAACCCCCCCTCTCAATCACTTGCCACACCGTCTAACAGATGGATGGTATTCTCGTCACGCTCAAGCAACTGAGAAACCTCTTTTGGGATTTCAGTAAACTCCTCTTCTTCGGCTACGTACACAAGAAATTCAACCAAATTTTTAATTAATTTGCACATATAATTATGCTTGATTTTAGAAACTGATAAATGCAACAAGTGATTATGCAGATTTATTTGCAGTTATTATTTATTTTCAATGGTTTTTTCTGATTACCATTTTCCAAGAAAAAGCAGAAAATAAAAACATGATTAAAAATATAAAAAAACCAACTTTTATTAATGATTTTAAAATTCAAAACAAAAGACACGCCCATACAATATCACTCAACCTTGGGAAAAGTTAAAGGATTTTGAAAAACAAAAAAACACAAATTGCTTCAAAATGTGAATGCAACTGGGAACATCAACAGTGATCCAATCTGGACTCACTCCATGCGTCACAAAATTTAGCATCTCCTCCTCTGGCTCATCTTCAATGATAGCGTCGACCTCTGGAGTAGTTGGATGAAGATAACCTGCACTGTGGAAGATATCTTGATATGGAAGGAAGGAATACTTCGGCTTCACCATCAGATATTCCCGATGAGCTGCAGAATTCATTAATAATGCCAGAATGAAAAATTTGGATGGAGTTTGTAGCAATTGGTCAACAATTTTATAATCACTCATCTTAATGATTTTCAACATATCATCAACGTCCTTTTCCAACACAGTGCCACTAGCCTTCGCTTCTACCTACTTGGGTTAAGCACTAGCTTCAACGATCTTCTTACCAGAATCAACACCCCCTTGAAAGGTAGAAGAAAATACACGACTACTATGAGTCACCCGACTGGCCTCAACAATGTTTTCAACATGAGGTAAAGGATGAATTGGATCTTCTATGCCGTCTTCCAAAATAGTTGCATTATACTTGTAAGGTATAGCCCTATCAGACTCATACAGAACATGACCAGGTAAACATATAACCATGAGTGTTACTGAATGCTTACCGCGGTATTCAATTTCCAAGGTAGTGGAAATGTCAAAGTGTGGCATAATGACATTCACCTCAACCTCTTCAGCATATTTAACGGGTATTTAATCAGTCAAAATCATTATTAGAAATAACACCTTCATCAGCAGACTCAAACTCATTAGAAGATACAAACTCACCAGAAGACATAAAATCATCAGAAGACATAAACTAAACATCATGGTTTTCAATCATTTTAACCTCTTAATACTTAACTCTTGGTCGAATTATGTGGATAAGGCCCTAATCCATCATCTCTTGGAGATCACTTTTCACTTTATCACATCCATGAATATCTATACCGCAGACACTTCAACTGCATGATCATGTGTGTAGTAACTGAATTCATAAATATCAACATGAATTTGCACCAAATTACCTCTTACTAGCTTTATATCAAACATTTTGAACTCTCCAGGACATCTAGAAACCATGTTCACATCATTCCTTCCTCCATGCTTAGGTAGTGGATTGGCTTGCACGTCTGGACCTATATCCTTGAAAGACTGGATACTAGACCTCACTAACTTTTGAACTTAAGATTTAAATGGATAACAATTTTCGATACTATGCCTTAGGGATTCCTAATGAAAGGCACAAGTCAAATCAGCTTGGTAGTACCAAGGCAGTTTTTCATGTATGGCAGGAGAAGACCTAGTCCGAACTAAGTTATTATAGATTAGTGCAGGAAATAACTCAGTATAGCTCATTGGTATAGGATAAAAAGCTTCTCATTTTGGATTTTTCCCTTGGATGCCTTGTTGAGGTGCTTCCTGATAAGCAACATTGGTTAGAGCTGTGTTAACAACTGGGGTCACCGAGGCGACATGTTGCTGATGATGGTGATGCCTTCTCAGAGGATTACTTATTCTCTCTTGAGTAATAGCATTTGTATCCCCTTCCTTCTTTCTGGAGAAACCATATGCTTGTTTCTTAGTACTACCTGAACCTACATCCCTTGACAAACATCCTTCTCTAATAACTTCTTACAATCGGACGCCCATACCAACCATCTCGGCAAAGTCAGTGAGCGCACTAGAAACCATCATTTCATAGTATAATGAACCAAGAGTTTTCAAAAATACCTTGGTCATCTCATTTTCCTCCATTATGGGCACAACCTTAGCAGCGATCTCGCGCCAACGTTGCGTATATTCCTTGAAGGATTCCTTTTCTTTCAAGGTCATCGCTCTCAATAAATAACAATCGGGAGCCATATCCATATTATACTTGTACTGGATCATGAAGGCCTCGCCTAAATCATTGAAAGTGCAGGCATTGGCACTATCTAAGCTCATGTACCACTTCAATGCAGCACCAATCATACTGTCTTGGATAAAGTGGATTAGAAAGTGTTTCTCATCAGTGTGAGTGGACATCATTCTATCAAACATCACAAGATGAGCATGAGGGAAAGTATTTCCCTTGTACTTCTACAAACTCTGGAACCTTAAACTTAACAGGAATGTTCATATTAGGAACCAAACAAAGATCACTAACACTAGGTATAAACAATTCTTTACCTCTAAGGGCCTTCATCTATTTTTGCATTTCATTAAACAAATCTTGGAAATCATTCATTCTGTCATAAAAACCCAAGCCTTCACTTGGTACAACAGCAACATGGCATACTTCATCATTAACATCAGGAACAGTATGCACAACGGGTGGTGTGGTAACAATAACAGGTTGAGCAAGATGGGAAACTTCAACAACATGAGTATAACCTTCTGGAACAAATACAGGGGGCATTCCCCAAGGATAACCACGGGGAATCTAGAATAGAAGAGTAGAAACAATAGGAGCAGCAGAAACAGGCGCTAATAGTATCTCAGAAATGATCGTTGATTGTTGCGATTGAGTAACATGAGGAGAAGCAGATGGAGGAGGGGTGGCTGATTTTGAGCAGCCACCAATGACTCTACAAAAGTAGTCAGACTAACCATTCTATTTATAAAGGAAGAAACTTCTTCCTTGAGTTCCTGATTCTCTTATTCTAAATGTTCCATCTTCTTTTTGTAGTTAGCTCGAGTGTTGTAAGAGTGTGGCAGTTTACCTACTAAACGAAGTGGAAGAAACATATAAGAAACCTCAGGAAAAACGGGAATGTAAAAATATATGCATAATGATGCATGATATGCAAAGCAAATGATTCTATTTTTTTAATTAATTTTAAAGGAACTTTACAGAATTGTAACAATTGCAAACATTAAAGAAATGACTTATTTGAAACATTGAATAATCTCATTTCATTAATAATTCTAGGAAGAATTGTAACTTTTTAGCATAAGTTTCATAAATCCTGAGATACAAGAGAAAAAAGCTAAAATCTATGGGCCCTAAGGATCCAAGGTAGAAGAAGATCCTGCTTCATGCTAACGCTTCCTATTGAGCACCCTAATCTAATCGTTCAACTGCTTGTTCTCTTCCATGAACTTCTCGAAGAATCCTTTCCATCTACCAGAAGAAGGAAATAAATGAGAATATTCTTGCTCAATGGGGCTTGGCCGGATTCTAGAGGAAAATAAATCCTTTGGCTTCTCCATCGTCTCTACAACATTTTGCTCAAGAATCTCAATCAGGTCATTTTTTTCCTTTAGCTGCTCCTAGAGTGCTAAATATCCCATATCCAAAGTCTGATATTTATTCTTCCAAGCATCCTTTTCCTTATGCACCTTGAACAACACAAGCTGGAGCCCTTCCACATAAGTTAACAAAGTAGAAACAGGTTCAGGAAAGACCAGTGGTTCATGGTGAGGATAAGGCGTCTTTAGCTTAATTTCCCTGGCTCGCACCCATTGAAGATAAGGTTCAAAAGCAACATTTCCCCTCTTTCTTAACTCTCTTCTTTTCTTTCTGCGAATAATAAGCCACACTTTGTTGATCTTCTCTATGAATGCCATATTTTCTTCCCCTTCCTTGAGAAAGAAAGCTGCTAAAAGCAAGTTGTTTGGCTTATCAAGCATAGGGTAACCAAAATGACGATGAACTAGAATCAGATTATAACTGATACCTCCCTTTGTACCAAGAAGAGGTACACTGGAAAACTCTCCATTACCATCAATAATGGTTTCCCATTCATAGATAGAACTAATCCAACAAACATCAGAATGACTAAGAGGCATAATCTTCTACCACCACTTCAACCCATCTTTAGTATCCCAAAAGGGAGCGGACTGTGGCAAATGCGAAATAAATAACTTGTACGGTAAAGCCGCACAATAAATGATCATTCATCCATTCTTGGAATTCTTGTAATGGATAGAGTAGTAAGTCTCTCCAAGAAAAGTTGAGACTGGATTCCCAATCAAGTAGATCTTCATGGCATTCATGTCAACGGAATTGGGGTCATTTGGAAATAAGATCAATCCATAGATAAGTAGAGCCAGAATAGTCTCGAAAGAATCCTTATTTTTGTCTTTAGCAAATGAACGAGCCCTTTCTATGAGAAAATTAGAAGGGAACTTTTGAATACCACTCTTGGAAGTAAGGTGAGCTTTAATCTGATCATATTTCAAATGAAACTTTTTATCCATAACAAGAGGTTTAAGATCTTCCTCTAAACCAGAAAAAGGAACCTTATCAGTCACAAGCAATCCAATCAAGCAAGAATACTCTTCTAGAGTAGGCATAAGCTGATAATGTGGAAAAGTGAAGCAATGGTACAAAGGATCATAGAACTGGACCAGAGTGTTGAGAATTCCATCTTACACTTTAGCATCCAAGATACCCAAAATTCTTCCATAACAGTCATTGAACTTCTCAAGGCTAACCACCAATGGTGCTAGATTCTTCAATCCTCCTACTTTAAGTTTTCTAAAACTATAATTCTGGGTGTTTCTCCTTCCAACATCCATGACCAAAAACCTACGATGTTTGAAAAGAAATTATTTTAATTTCCTTAAATATTTTGTCAAAGGAATGCTCAAGGATGCATGAAGGCATGATGCAACAATCACACACAATATTAGAAACATGAGGTTTTATAGGTTCGACGTCACGAGCATGAAGTCAAATGTACTACCCATAAGGTATGGAATAATGGTTAAAACACCTGCAGAACAAGGTTCTAAGGAAATATCAGATTCCTCGATCTTCCTTTGGATATTACCAACATCCTAATTTACTCGATAATTAGTAATATTTGCAGGAAAAACTCATCTGAGTGCAGTATCGCGTGACAACTATGTTAGAACATAGTTTGATTCTATAACCCTCGTAAGAGTTTTGATGATAACAAACACAAAGAACAAATATGCACTCTAAAATTAAGTTCTATTTTGTACAAAAGTTCTAATGGAAGCAGATCAGAAGTTAAGCTACAAGGTTGTTCCTGCTGTGAACTTAGACTGATCTCAGAATGTTCTAATGAATGAAGATCATGACATACGCTAAAAGAAAGACACTTTAACTCTGAACAGAAGTCTAACGCTGCAAACAGGACCTTATGATTCTGACCTTCCAAGTTTTGAAGCAAAGCAGCAAACAGATTCCTTATGTTCTGAAGCGTTACTATTTCATCAAAGTTGTATCAATTGCAATGGATACAAACACACAAGGACCTTCCTATTACTCAAGATTGTTGTGCCTATTTAAACAAATAACAAGGTTAAATCATTCATGATTTACAACACTTATATTCACAATCTCTCAATGCTGCAACTGCTTATTCACACTATTCTCTAAATTGTGCAATACATCACAAGTTTGTGATACTGTTTTTGTAACGAAAAACATCTTGTACACAAATTTATTCATACTTTTGTTAGTGAAAATCCTTGAGATAAACCGGGTTGTGGTTTTACTCAAGAAGACTTTGGCAGTTGTTAAAGTAGATTTTAATCAGTTCGATTAGTGAATTAAGACCTCGTTGCAGTGAGGCGAAATCACCTTGGCGAGTGGACTGGAGTATTTTGAGATCAAACAAACCAGGATAAAAATCATTGTGTCATTTGCATTGTTTTTAAAGTTCCAATTCACCCCCACCCCCCTTCTTGTGTTTTCCACTTCTTCAAACTATACCAAAATTGACTCCTATATATAGTCTCCACACTACACCTAAAAAGGCCAAGATGGGTTAAGGGTTCTACATCTCTCATCTTCTTGGGCTCTCAGGTCGAAAGTAGTAATGTTTTCATAACTTCCTTGTTCAAAAAATACTACCCCAAAGGGGCCTCCACTGAGCAGAGGTTTTTTCAAATCAACTTACTAAGGACTTTCTCCATATAAGTTGAAGTGATTATACCACCCATCATATCTTAAGTTTTCCAGAGTCCGGGTATAGGACTTATAAAGGACCACCAAGCACCCTAAAAATCAGAAATATACAACAAATAATAGCATATACACACATAAACAAAGATAGGCTTAACCCATTTAGAGATTTGTTCCCAGTGAAGTCAGCAATTTTTATATAGTAGTAAAAATGTTGAGACTAAGCCATTAGATTGACTTAACTCGCAAATCAGTGAAAGTCGCCACTGCACTTTTATTTTATCCAAAGGAATGGGAAAAGAGCGAATAAACCCAAAGTAAAAATAGAGATCAAGGTAATGGAATTATTTATGCAAAGGGAAGGTATTACCACCCTAAATATCTACCATACAATGCAGGAACCTCTTTGAAAATCTGTGTATTTTGGCTATAAAGAAATATTTACAAAAATAGATGGTGGAGATGAGAAAATATGTGATTTTTAAAATTTTTGCACCCTTCGCGGTTGTGAACCTTTTGTGCCTATGTACCACCTTTCGTGCAATAGGGGATCAGGGAACTCGTAGTTCTTCTCAAAACATTTGAAAAGTTTTATGTGTTGGTTAAATTTAAGAAAAAGGTTTTAAAGAAAAATGCCAAAGCGACAGAAAATTTGAATGAGGTTAATGACTTTTAGTCTTTCAAAATATTTCAAAGTATAACTAAATTGATTAAAATTTGATTAAGAAAAAGTTTTTTTGAAAACGCATGGACCTAATTTCAAGTTTATTATGAAAGCGGTTCAAGTTAGAAAACAAGAATCCTTTGAAAAAGGGAGAAGATTTTGAAAATTAAAGAAGAATGGGAGGAGATGAAGAGACTATTCTAAAGCACAAAGTAAAAGTTAAGGTAAGTAAATGTCTAACCAAAAAATAAGCCAAAACTTGACATTATGAAGTCAATTTAGAATTCTCATCCTTTAGATTAAAAGCCACAAGTACCAAATAGACCAAGAGCATACCAATTATCCATGTGAAAATAAATCACAAGCTAAGAAGTATCAAAGAAACCCCAAGGTTTTAAAATCCAAAGCAAGGTCTTAAATATTGAGCCTGTTCCATATAGATCACTTAAGGCCAACAGAATAACACCTGCACACAGAAGATTTCCTAATACAAGCAAAATAACAATGAAATAACGCAAGGTCCAAAAGTCTCAAGGTCACAAAGCATCAGGGTAAGGCTTCTAATCTTAAGTTCAAGAGGTCCACAACTCCAATATGCCAAGGATAGTAACCAATAGTCCATAAAGAGTGTCTTTAAGTCTTTTAATGTTCAAGTTGGTTAATAAGTGTCTTAAGAAGAAAAAGAAAATCTCAAGTGAGCAAAGATAAAATGACATAAAAATAAATACTCAAGTGTGTAAAAGGAAAATAACATGAAATTTAAATTATAATGATAAAGTTAATAAAAGTAAAGGCATAAATATAAAGGCATAAAGTAAAGTTAATTGTTAATGGTTAGTAAGTTAATTGTTAATAGTCATAAAATATGATCAACGATGATTGAATGATGATCTTAGACCAAGGATAATAAAAAATTATTAGAGAATTGATAAAATCAAAGCCTCCTAACAATAAGTTTCATAGGTATTGAACTAAAGACTCTCAATCAACCATACTTGGACTTACAAACATAAAGTTTGGGTCACTATGATCATTTTTCGAATCATGAAAAATTGAGGGCTATGTTAAGCAATCGCAAGTGGAGTTATGTAGAAATCATACATATTTTAAGGTTGGTCAATAGCAATGTATGTACCATACATGTTAGATACATGGTAGAAACCAAGCTCCTATAACGTGTAGCACAAGTAAAAACAAAAATAAAGAAGAAGGTATATGAAGAAGAGATGAATTCCATAATAAATGATCAATGATGATTGAAGATTAAATTTAGGTCAAAGTTGATGAAGAATTGTTAGAGGATTAATAAAATAAAAGCATCCTAACAACAAGTTTCAAAGTTTTTGAACCAAAATCCAATAATCAATCATACTTGGACTTGCAAACTTAAAGTTTGGGCCACTAATGATCACTTAAAGAAAAATAAAGAGATGAAATCCATAATAAATGATCAATGATGATTGAAGATTGAACTTAGGCCAAGGTTGATAAAGAATTATTAGAGGATTGATAAAATTAAAGCCTCCTAACAATAAGCTTCAAAGCTCTTGAACCATGGTTCAAGAATCAATCATACTTGGACAATTTCGAGCATAAAGCTTGGGCTACTAATGATCACTTAAAGGAATAAAGAATGGGATGAGATATAGGAAAAGGGGAATGAAGTAGATATAAACAAAGGTTAAATCCCACATTTGAACCAAGGGATTAATCAAGCTATCATTTCATGCATCCATTTTGGTGGAGTTCAACTCAAGACCCAAGATCTAATAATGTTAGTGAAGCTTATGATTAAAATTCACATGGTCCAAGATCAGCCAGAATACATACAAAAATAAAATTGCAATTTAACAAAATATAATAAGAAATAATTAAAAAAAAAGGTTTTAAATTGAAAATAAAAGGGGAAATACCAAACCACAATCAAAAATTAAAATAAATGGAATCCAGGAGCATGGAAAATCAGAAATCCCTAAAAGTATATTCACAAATTTTTTATATTTTTTAAAATTCAGAAACTATTTTTAAAAATTGCAAAATTAAGTGAAATAAACCAAAAATCCCAAAAATTGAAAAATTGAAAATAAAAATCAAATGAGCTCACCAACAATTGCCAAATTACCATTGGATCCTTCCATTATTTTCTCATAATTTTAAAAGATCAAAATATATTTTTAAATAACTAAACATCAAATAAAGAGAAAAATCATAAAAAATATCAAATCATAAAATAAAATTATGAAAAAATTAAAATCAGAAAGATAATATTCAAAAATATTTTTATTGATTTTTTCATAATTTTTGAGTGTGAAATGAATTTTTTATAATTTTTGGAAATTTAGAACATCTAAATCATAAAATAAAATAAAACCTAAATAATATGGACCATCCGATCATTGTCAAAACGCGTTAGTAATGAAACCCAATGGATCTGGCACGATGTGCATGTTATGGTCATTAGTGAGTGGAGCACTAGATCACGTTTAAAAATCAGAAAAACAAATAAATGTCAAAAAACAAGAGACGTTGGATCAAGAAATTTTAAATGCGATGGCTATCTGGATGGGCCAAAGGTGAGGATACATGGTGAACCAAAGTCAATGCGCGCGTATGGTAGTGATAAAAGTCTCTCCAATCAAATAAAACAAATGATTGAGTATCATTGGTTGAAGAGTGACACGTAGGTCGTCTTCAACCTCCAACCACCTACAAATAGGGCCAGGTTGAAATTCTTCAAATGGAATCATTTGAAGCTCATGATGGTATCATTGGATTTGTCTCATCCAGATGATCCTAAATGTACCCTCGCGAAAATTTTATATAAACTACAACATAGTCGATTTGGAAAAAAGCAGAGATAAAATGTATGACAAATTTTGAAATTAAATGATCCATTCTTGATGAAAATGTAAACCAGAAGAAGAACAAGCTCCAGAGAAAAGGGAATATAACCTAGACATTAATTTGAGATGATTTGGTTGAGAAATTTACCTGAACCAAGTTCAACTTGTAAATTCTAAAACTAGACTTCTGTGGAAAGTTTATATGATGATTGAGAATGAAGAATTTGTGGCTAATCTGGAGAGAAAAGGTTTCGAATGCAGAAAATGAAATTCAAGCTCAAGAGATTGTATGGGATCTTGGCACGGCTTACCTGGCTATCAAAAGCTTGGGAAATAAGAATAATATGATCCTCTATTTATAGGGAAAATGATGAGCTCATGCGTGAAAGAGGGATCGACAATGAGCAAATTCGTGTGAAGTTGCAAGCATGAAAAATGTGACTTGTAATTGCTGAAAACTCAGCCAAAACATGTGTTTCAAGGCTTAAACAAGTCTAAGCAAGTTTGTTGAACATGTTTAGATAAAAAACGTGCATCAATTTTGTGTTTAGAAACCACATTAATCAATTTGTAAACTGATTGTAAGTGAAAACTTCAGTTCCAAGGTACCCAATTCAAATCCATGGTACACCTTGCTCAAGAAGCTTTAAGGTGTCATTCTTGATAAATTTGGAATACAACATCATAACCTTTTCAATGTGCCAAGAAAGTCTCCATTTGAATTATTGAGTTGGAAGTTGTGTACCTTTGAAATCGTGAAAACACACTGACTTTCACACATGGAAAAAAAATCTAATTGTAGAGCTTCAAGATGATCTATAATCTCTTACAAAATTACAAGCTCTTCCACTCCAAATTAGCTCTTGATTCTTAAAGATGAAATGAAGTAGACTCTTGTTATACCTATATATTTGCCCCTAAGATCTCTCATCATCTCATTTTATCTATACATCAAAATCACACACTAGGGTTGGTTCTCTCTTTCTACTTTATCCTATATTTATGTTTGCTCTTTAGGGATCACCAAGAACCTTGAATTGTGTACCTTATACACGTGTTTTTAGATGGATTAACTTTTAACTAAAATCAAGATATGTATATAAGTTTCTTTGAATGTTCATATTGTAGGTGATGACACAATTGCATTCTTCTCACCATCTAACCTAGGGTTTAAGGGTTAGCCCTCAGTCAAGTGGTTCTTCAATGGATTGCAAGAGCTCAAGATTTAAGTCTATGTCTATGTGGCATACCCCAAATTATCCTACCTCGATAATTTGATGTTTCGAGATTAAAACAGAAGAAATGTTTTAGTTAAAGATGGTACAACAATATCTGATGGCCCACCTTTATTAAGGACTATGGTGTGTGCTTTAATCCAGGAGAGTGGGGTTTTCTAAGTCAGAAACACTCATAAACTCATTCGCGTAGCATGTTGGCCAATGCCCCATGCGATTTGAGGATAGAAAATTATTCCAGAATAATAACTATTATATAGTTGTTATTGTAAAGGTAGAAATTAAATTAATTCAACTTAAATAGCTATTATTTAATAAATTGATTTTATTAAGGGCATTTAGATGTTATTACGGTGTTAGTGAAAAGGATGGTGGCAATTTACTTAGGTAGACCATTTTTTACTTGGTTGTCCAAACAAGGATGTGTATAAGGCCCATTAGGATAGCCCATCTAATGATTAGAGAAGAGAAGAAATATTCTTGTTGAAATTGCTGATCTTGTTTCAATAGAAAAGAAATAATATTATTAAAAAAAGAGTTGTTGTTGTTCTAAATAAATAAACAAATGGTATTTGTTTCAAAAAAAAAATAAGTATGTAGCATTTTTGTTGTTGTTTACATGTATTGTTTTTGTTTAGTCATGAAAAAAAAAAGAGAGAGAGTTGGGCTAAAGGCCAATTGGGCCCGGGTAAAAAAAAGGGCTTGCTGTAATAAAAAAACAGTTTCGCTGGCCAAACAAAAAATGAGAAACGGATATTGTATCAATCTTCACTAATTTACACACTTTTTTTCCAATCAACAACTATTGTGCAGATCAATGCGTTTTGTATCATTAAATAAGTACTGTGGAAATCCAAATCAAATCTTAAGCAAAATCCTAAGATGCAAGAACGTTCATACATGATAGAAATATAAAAATAATGTTACAGAAAATTAATACAGAATCTACAAAAGCAATCTCAGTAAAAAAACAAATCTTACAATGACAATCTATTTATAAATAAAATCAAGAAGAAATTAAATATCAGCATATTACAATGAGAATACCAAATCAAAATTTGAATCTCTAGTACAAATTAATCAATTACAAAAAACTTGGAAATCGCTAACTGAAGTGAATCTGTAACTGCAAAACTAAAAAAAAATCTAAGTTCTAAACTATAAATAAAGAGAATTATACAGAAGACGGGGGGGGGGGGGGGGGGGGGGGGGGGTCGTTGGGAAAAAAGAACCAGAAAGGCGATTTTTGACAGGAAGAACAAGAATAAAGCGAAGGCAGCTAGCGTTGACAGAAAGCAGGAACGAACTCCTTACTGTTGAAGATGAAGGAATAGGCGGGTAGAGTTTCCGGGTCGGAAACCCTAATCGCCAACCGTTGAAATAACCATCACCGCAGTCACCTTCAAGCCCTCACCGCCGTCTCCCTGCCCTCATCGCACCTTCGAGTTCTCCAGTCTTCGCTGGAATTGTGTACAGGGTACGTGGCTTTATTTGTTGTTGGTTGATCAGGAACACGGGAGGGGGTCACGGCGGAGCAAGGGTTTTGTTTGGAGTAGCATAGCCGGTTAAAATGAGTTAGGGTTTTGGAAGGAAGAATAGTGAGAGAAAGGAGATAAGGAGATGTTGTGGGCGAGGGAGAGAGAGAGGATGAAGTTTTTGTTGAAAAGTATAAACGACTGTAAATGAATTAAACAAAAATCTCTTGTCGGTTCCTAATCTATTCCGCGCGCCCACCATAGCAATTGCGCTCGTTCATTTTTGGCCATTAGATTCTGATCAGGCGACCATAAGGCCAAGCCACACCATAAGCTCGCATGTATCCGCTGCATATCAACCTGCCCCTTTCATATCCGTAACGGGCCTAAGCCCACACGCTATTCACACCCCCTTGATTACAAATTGCTAAACTGCGAAGCAGTTTACACCCCCTCCTTGTCTGGACCACTAATGGGCTTGGCCAAATTATTTTCAGCACCCGTCTTATTTACTGGTTAACTAAGAAATACACCCCCTAGGTTTTACTTAAACAATTATCATTTTTTTAATTTATTTTATAGTTATATATATATATATATATATATATATATATATATATATATATATATATATATATATATATATATATATATATATATATATATATATATATATATATATATATATATATATATATATATATATATATATATATATATATATATATATATATATATATATATATATATATATATATATATATATATATATATATATATATATATATATAATTTTATTTATAATTTATTTTATTTATATTATATTATATTTTATTAATTATTTTATTAATAAATATAATAATAATAATTAATTTCTATTACCATATTTTAAATATCATTTATTATACATACGTAAACATTACTATATGATAACATAAATTATTTTCATGTAAAAAATTGCATATATTATTTTCTATACTATGTTGCATTAAATCTTTTTCACTCACCCATTAACCAAGACGTTTTTGAATTAATACAAATAAAAAACACAAACAAATCTCAAACTATTTTCGCAAGCAAATTAAGCTAATCAACAGTCCTTTTTGTAAATGGGTTTTAGACTAATTTTGACTTACTGCATTCTCAGTCAAAATCTCCGCAATCACTATTCTCGACTGAGTGCGAAGTGATTCAAAATAGGTTTGCCAACCCCTAAAAGACACCAACCCATACGAACTACGAATTGGGACTTTGATTCCTCATAAGAGGATACGTAGGCACGCGATCTAAAATCGTGGCGAGTCTTTCTAATTAAAATTTAAAATCCAGTTTACCCCAAACCTAAACCTAGAGTCTAATATCCTTGTGAACAAGGTGGATGAAAGGTGCCTAACACATTTCTTTCATCTAATTGAGTCTGAAACCAAGAATTTGTGTCTACGAATTAGGGTTTTCTGTTAGATTCCTTTCCCTAGGATAAAAACAAATAGTGGCGACTCTAGATTTAAAAACCAGTTGCTACAGCTGGCGACTCTGCTGGGGACTCTCCTTAACCCTAGGTTTTAGGTCTCTATTGAGTTTTTATTTTCATTAATTTATTTATTACATTTTTTTATTCTCTTTTCTATTTTTCTTTATTATTATATATTTACTATGTTGCGGGTTTTTATTTCAAAAAAATATTTTCGATAACCCTTAGAAAGAAGGTTCGTCTATTAGCTTAGGGGGTACATCATCCCTGCGAGTTTATGTGATGACTTCACCTATAGTCGGTGAACTTCTGAAAAAGGAATACTTATCAAGAGATATCCTCTTGACGAGTAGGACTTTGGAAGGACACCCATGACTCTTTGTAACAACCTTAACCTAAAATCTCATGACGAGACCTTTCACGACTTTGAGACAAAAGTTTCGGTCCGTAAAGAAGCTCCACCTAAGGGAGGCCTTTATGCCTTGTCCCTCAGGTGTTATTCATGACACCCTTAAGGAAGCCACCTTTCGGGAGGGTAGATCAACTATAGGTCAAGACTAAGGAACCTACCTTATAAGGGTGCTTATTACAAAAAGTCTCGTCACTCAACTTTACACCCACACATTCATATATTTCATGTATTCGTCATGCATTCATCATATATTCGTCACCCGTTTCTTTGTCTTATTCACGGGGTACCAAAAAAAAATAAAATCATGATCTCGATGACTGTCTTTAAAAATGGATACCGAAGGAAACAACCTGCTCGCGTCAACACACCAAACATGTCTGAAATCAAAGCCACGAAAAGGAAATAACATGCTAAAGATTTTACCAGGCTTTGTGAGGTCAAGGTGGATGACTTCCAGATCAGATATCCGCAGGCACACGTAGAAGACTTATTTCCTTTCGCTTGATTTCACGCAAATAAAGTTTTGGTTTAAGATTGTAATATTTTTCAATATCTGAATTATGTTACCTTCAATAAAGGCATTTTGTTTCCATATCTCGCTTGCATATCTATTTTAAAGATAGTCGCTAAGTAAAATAATAAAGGACAAGCATATACCCAAAGGAATAAGACATTCACATTCATTCGCACTCCTGCATTCACGAACATCTGCATGTCATGTCAAAACTCCTTGTTCCACAAACATCTCTTCAGCTGAACCATTGGCAGAAGAAGATCGCCACCACCTTGGCCTCCATATCAAACAAGGGCTTATCAATAAAAAGCAATGGAGAAAATCGAGGAAACTCAGGCTGCATTCAAAGGAGATCTCGACCAAGTAAAAGGAAACGTAAGTTCAACGTAAGGAGATTTGAGGCAAGTTCTTCTGGATTTGAAGAACCTTATTGACAGGCAAGACCAGATCCCCACGGCAGCTTTTGAAGGAGTAGCCCAGACTATTGGTGCATCAAGCGGTAACCAACTAAGGAAAGAGTCAGAGGCAGGACTTCGGAAGTCCGTCATGGCCCAATAAGAAGCTGAAACTGAAGGGTTTGTCCTACCGCCACCAAAAGCAGGGGCATCTCATAGCCTACAGATTCCAACCAACAACACGGACTCTCGCTAGGATACAATGAAGCTTTCGAAAGAGCTCTATGAAGACTAAGGGACCAGGGGATAGTCCAGTTCGGATAATACCCTGAAGAAAAATATAAAGCTACTATGAAGGGTGAAGCACATTTTCCTCTAATCCACGAGACCTTCATCAACAATGGAGTAGTGCATGGCGGACATATGGCAAAGATATCCAATAAGGCCAACATCAAAGGGGAAATTAAAGTCATCCAAGACTGCGCCCAAAGGAAAAAATCAAAAGATGGACGACTGTGGAGATTCCTGAGATCTTTTTCTTTCCTAATTAATTTTTCTTGTTTTCGAAAGAACCTACGTCAAGCCCGAGACATATGGGTTGCTTGTAAGGGTTTCCCCGTTTTTTTTCAGACAATATTTACGATGAATGAAAGTTATATTTTGTTTTCAATTAAGATCCCTGCCTGTCTCTTGCATTTATATCTTAAATTTAAAAATGGCAATACTTTCCCTGCATATGCATTTTCAAATGTTCATATATTAAATCGACACCAAAACATGATAAAGGTGCAAATTCATGCCCAAAACCACCGATAATGCTTCTGCTGCGATCTGATATAATTTTGATGCTCCTATCAACCAAGCTAAAGAGGAATATGATAAAGATCTTGAACTCTCTGAGAAAACGACGAGGGAGATAAAAAAAGAAAGGCTAACAATACACAACCGTATCTAGAGGCTATCAAGACCATTAAATCTAAGTACAGGGGAAGACTTGGAAGAAACCAAGCTAAGGGGAAATGTAAATAACGGAGCCACGAAGAAGTTGATCAAGTTATTGCGCATATATACAGAAACAGGCCAAAGTCGAATACAGACAGTGCCGTAAAAATAAACTACGAAATGCCAAGATCTGACGAAGAACCCGAGCCAGGGGCACGTTGGGTATCCATGTTCGACGAATGCTTCAAATATACTGGGGCACGATATAGGGGTAATTTTGACTTCCCCAAAGAATGATCACAAGCCATATACCAATTCAATGGTGAATGGGATACTAAACACCCAAAATTGGTTCCATATCGGGATCATGTTTTGAATACTAACTGCAGAATTCGCAAAAATCATTTTAAGTCACGTCCCACGAAAAGGAGATCGAATGACAGACGCACTGGCAACTATATTGTCTATGTTTAAAGTAACTTGGTCAAACCACGATTCACGTATCACAAACAGACGCTTCGAACAGCCCACACTTCTCCTTGCTATTAAAAAAAACAACAATATAACAAGGTTTGGTTTCACGACGTCCAGAACATGCATCCAGCATCAACAAGCAACTCTACAAAAATCATCTGCAAAAGTCTTTCCAGGTAACGGTATATTGTACAAGATAAACCATGACATATTCTAGTACTCAAGAAGATTCTACTACCATTCCTCTACTCACGGGGTAAATGGACACCCAATTACGAAGGTCTATATGTAGTCAAAACAACATTCTCCGGTGGTGGTCTTATCTCCACAATAATGGATGGGGAAGAACTACCGCACTCGACAAATTCAGATGCAGTCAAAAACACTATGTATAAGAAGCTCGCTAAAATCGAACCTTAAACAGGAGACTTAGGAAAAAAGGAGAGCCCCGGTGGATCGAAAACCCTAAAGGGAGATCCAGGAAAAATTAGGGGCATATAACAAAAAAAAATTATCCCGGTGGATTGAAACCCCGAAAGGGCAATCCAGGAAAAAATTAGGGATCATTCCATACAAATAAATAAAGAACAAAAAGACTACGATCTATGAACTGCAACTATGAACCACGATGGGAGAGATAGATTTGAATCATTAAACTCAGAAGCAAAGGAGATAATATCATTAAAAGGATATTTGGGCACAGCAGTAGCAATTATCATTTTTCATTGCCATTTACAGTTTTAAAGCTTTTTGTAATTACCTTTTCCTAGGAATTTCATCTTATACTCTTGCCTATTCAGAAGAATATCAATAAAGAATTTGTTTTCTTTGCATCTTTCAAAATTGCTCTTTTCTTTTCTCAGACTTGTTTACAAAATATTACGATCATTACTTGTGAATATTGTTTTGAAATCATTTCGGGGGATTAACAAAATAAAAGCATTTGATAAAACATCAAAAACACATTTTGGTTAGAAAGATATCAAAATAAAATCCACGTCTACATCCACGAACATGGCTACTCCTATGTCTTGCAATACTATACATATGTCTACGCCTGTATCTATGCATATCTACGCTCACGATGCAAAAAGTCTATGTCCATGTCGGCACCTATGCCTACACTTGCAACACAAAGTCTACATCCGCACATGCGTCCACGCACATGTCTATTCCTACGTGTACAATACCAATCCCATACATGTGTCCATGTCTACGCATATGTCTATGCTCACGATGCAAAAAAAAAACTACGTCTGCACCTGTGCCTATGCTTACACTCAACAATATCAAGTCTATGCCTACATCTAAAAGTTCGCGCAAAGTATACGTCCATGTTAGCGCCTATACATAACTTGCAATACAAGGTCGACGTTCGCACGCGTCCACACACATGTGTACTCCTGCCAATTCTACATATGTCTATGCTTACGCTTGTGCCTACTACGTACGAATCTACATACGTCTACGCTTACGCCTGCGCCTATAAAATACTAATTTGCATACGTCTATGTCTGTATACAAATCTACGCATAGGCCATTACCTACATCTACGTCTATGTCTACGCCTGCATACAAATTTATGCATAGGCCATCATCTACGTCTATGCCTGTGCCTACTACGTACAAATTTGCATACGTCCATACTTATGCCTATGCCTACATACAAATCTACGCACAGGCTATGACCTACGTCTACATCTACGCCTACGCTTGCATACAAATTTACGCACAGGCCATCATCTACGTCTACGCCTAAGTTTACGCCTGCAATACAAAATCAAAGCTCAAATTTTGATAACATTGTCCACTGTGTTCAAGTTCAACAATACAATGAGGACACAACATACAATGCCAGGGATTGGTAACTCTAAGCCAATGGTTTAAAGGAAAGAATGTCAGAAATGGTCCGCATAACATTTCGAGGCATACGCGTATCTTATGCACATTTCATACATACAATTTGCATAGCATACATACACTATACATTTTTACATACATATTCAGAGTCCATATCAATGTCAAACATCATACATACATACAACATTCAATACGCATGCATACACATGTATCTCCTAGCAAACAGATAAATAATCTCATCCTCGATTCAACTATCTAAGGGTCAACCAATGCAATACCTCTCCTATGATTCACCCCGTCACTTTAGTCTTCATGCCGTGACACATTCAGCCCATCACCCAAGTCTTCCTGCAGCGATGAGTTCCTTATAAACCCATTACATTGCCTCTAAGCCGCAATGTATTTTCGAAACTCAGTATGTTGCTTCTAAGCCGCAACGTATTCACAAAACCCAGTATATCGTCTCTAAGCCGCAATATATCATCTAACTCAAACACATTGCCTCTAAGCCGCAATGTATTTGCAAAACTCATTACGTTGCTTATAAGCCGCAATATATTTGCAAAACTCAACACATTGCCCCTAAGCCGTAATGTATTCAAAAAACTCAACATGTTGCCTCTAAGCCGCAACATATTCTCAAAGACCCATTACGTTGCCTCTAAGGCGCAATGGATTCTCAAACACTCCCTACGTTGCCTCTAAGCTGTAATGCATTCTCAAAACCCATTGTATTGCCTCTAAGTTGCAATGCATTACCCAAACTCAGACCTTCGTCTCAGACTTTAGGCAGCGATGTTCGAAACCAAATTTAGATTATCACATCAGACTTCACGCAGTGATTTGCGAACCTGACCCATTGCCTCAGACTTCATGCAGCAGTGTGTTCTAATTTCCAGACCATCGTCTCAGACTTCATGCAGTGATGTTCGAAACAACAAATTCAGCTTATCACATCAAACTTCACGCAATGATTTGCGAACCTAATCCATTGCCTCGGACTTCATGCAGCAATCTATTCCAAACTTCAAACCATCACCTCATACTTCATGCAATGATGATCGAAAACAAAACCTAGCTTATCGCCTCAGACTTCACGCAGCGATTTGCGAACCTAATCCATTTCTTTAGACTTCATGCAGCAATGTATTTTGTTATTCCAAGTTCCAGACCATTGTCTCAGACTTCATGCAATGATGTTCAAAAAAAATTCAGCTTATCACATCAGACTTCACGCGGTGATTCGCAAGCCTAACCCATTGCCCCAGACTTCATGTAGCAATGTGTTTCTTATTCTACGACATAAATCATCGTCTCATACTTCATGCAAAGATGTTCGAAACAACACATCTAGCTTATCACATCAGACTTCACGTAGTGATTTGCAAACATAACCCATTGCCTCAGACTTTATACATGAATGTATTCCAAACTCCCGACCATCGTCTCAGACTTCATGCAACGATGTTCGAAAATGAAATTCAGCTTATCACATCAGACTTCACACAGTGATTCGCGAACCTAACCCATTTCCTCAGTCTCCATTCCGCAATGTGTTTCTTCATTCCATAAAATCTAGCCTATCACATTAGACTTCGTGCAGCGATCCAGCTTATCGTCTCAGACTTCACGCAACAATTTGCAATAAAAAACTGTAACCCATTGCATGAGACTTTATGCTGCGATGCTCAAAAGAAAATAAAACTCGACATATTTCCTCTAAGCTGCAATGTACTCGCAAGCCTAACACATTGCCTTTAAGCCGCAATGCATTATTCCAACTCAAACACATTACCTCTAAGCCGCAATGCGTTCTTCCAACTCAAACACATTACCTTTAAGCCGCAATGCGTATTATCCAAATCAACACATTCCCTCTAAGCCCCAATGCGTTCTTCAAACTCAAACACATTGCCTCTAATCCGTAATGTGTCCTTAAAACTCAGCACATTTCCTCTAAGCCGTAATGTATTATCCAAACTCAAACACATTGCCTCTAAGCCGCAATGCGTTCTTCCAACTCGAACACATTGCCTCTAAGCCGCAATGCATTCTTCAAGCTCAAACACATTGCCCTAAGCCACAATGTATCATCCAAACTAACACATTGCCTTTAAGATGCAATGCATTCTTCGGACTCAAGTACATAGCCTCTGAGCCGTAATGTATTCATGCTCAACATATCGCCTCATACGTCATGTAGCGATTCGCGAACACAATCCATGGCCTCAGTCTTCAAGCAGCCATGCATCATCAATCATTTCTATACTCATCCTCTGAATGGATGAACGATCAAGGCCAAGACATACAGAATTGTGCTATCGGCCTTGTTATCAAACCCGGGTAAGCGATATATTATCAGCTTTGCCTACATTCCCAAAGACTCATAAGGGAATGCTATATCAGTGTAACCTTATGTTTGTCAGACAAATTTTGGGGTACTTCAAGTATTCAATAAACTTTCAATCAAAAAGTGCAAGACTCGAGTTTTCCCATGCTATTTGATTGAAAGATAATTGAATACGGGAAGCTGTCATACCCCAAATTGTCCTACCTCGATAATTTTATGTTTCGAGATTAAAATAGAAGAAATGATTAGTTAAAGATGGTACAACAATATCTGATGGCCCACCTTTAACCAGTACTAGGGGTGTGCTTTAATCCAGGAGAGTGGGGTTTTCTAAGTCAGAAAGACTCATAAACTCATTCGCGTAGCATGTTGGCCAATGGCCCATGCGATTTGAGGATAGAAAATTATTCCAGAATAATAATTATTAAATAGTTGTTATTGTAAAGGTTGAAATTAAATTAAGTCTACTTAAATAGCTATTATTTAATAAATTGATTTTATTAAGGGCATTTAGATGTTATTACGGTGTAAGCGAAAAGGATGGTGGCAATTTACTTAGGTAGACCATTTTTTACTTGGTTGTCCAAACAAGGATATGTATAAGGCCCATTAGGATAGCCCATCTAATGATTAGAGAAGAGAAGAAATATTCTTGTTGAAATTGTTGATCTTGTTTCAAAAGAAAAGAAATAATATTATTTAAAAAAAGAGTTGTTCTTGTTCTAAATAAATAAACAAATGGTACTTGTTTAAAAAAAAGTATGTAGCGTTTTTTTTGCTGTTTACAGTATTGTTTTTGTTTAGTCATGAAAAAAAAAGAGAGAGTTGGGCTAAAGGCCAATTGGGCCCGAGTAAAAAAAGGGCTTGTTGTAATAAAAAAACAGTTTCGCTGGCCAAACAAAAAATGAGAAACGGATATTGTATCAATCTTCACCAATTTGCCCACATTTTTTTCCAATCAATAACTCTTGTGCAGATCAATGCGTTTTCTATCATTAAACAAGTACTGTGGAAATCCAAATCAAATCCTAAGCTGTAAGAACGTTCGTACATCACAGAAATATAAAAATAACGTTACAGAAAATTAATACAGAATCTACAAAAGCAATCTCAATAAAAAAAACAAATCTTACAATGACAATCTATTTACAAATAAAATCAATAACAAATCAAAAACCAGCATATTACAATGAGAATACCAAATCAAAATCCGAATCTCTAGTACAAATTAATCAATTATAGAAAACTTGGAAATCGCTAATTGAAGTGAATCTGTAACTGCAAAACTAAAAAAACCTAAATTCTAAACTATAAATAAAGAGAATTATACAGAAGACGGGGGGAGGGGGGGTCTTTGGGAAAAAAGAACCAGAAAGGCGATTTTTTACAGGAAGAACAAGAACAAAGCGAAGGCAACTAGCGTTGACAGAAAGCAGGAACAAACTCCTTACCGTTAAAGACGAAAGGAAGAGGCGATTAGAGTTTTCGGGTCGGAAACCCTAATATCCAGCCGTTTAAATAACCATCGCTACTGTCACCTTCAAGCCCTCACCATCATCTCCCTGTCCTCATCGCGCCGTCGCTCAAATACCAGCTTCGAGTTCTCCAGTCATCGCCGGAATTGTGTATAGGGTGTGTGGATTTATTTGTTGTTGGTTGATCATGAACACATGAGGGGGTCACGGCAGAGCAAGGGTTTTGTTTATAGTAGTTCCGCCGGTTAAAATGAGTTAGGGTTTTGGAATGAGGAATAGTGAGAGAAAGGAGATGAAGAGATGTTGTGGGCGAGTGAGAGAGAGGATGAAGTTTTTGTTGAAAAGTATAAACGACTGTAAATGAATTAAACAAAAATCTCTTGTCAGTTCCTATTCCATGTCACGCGCCCACCTTAGCAATTGTGCTCATTCACTTTTAGCCATTAGATTCTGATCAGGCGGCCATAAGGCCAAGCCGCACCATAAGCTCGCACGTATTTGCTGCATACAATCAACCTGCCCCTTTCATATCCGTAATGGGCCTAAGCCCACACGCTATTAACACCCCCTTGATTACAAATTGCTGAACTGCGAAGCAGTTTACACCCCCTCCTTGTCTGGACCACTAATGGGCTTGGGCAAATTATTTTCAGGACCCCTCTTATTTACTGGTTAACTAAGAAATACACCCCCCAGGTTTTGCTTAAATAATTATCATTTTTTTATATTTCTTTTATAGTTTTTTATATATTATATTTTATTTATATTTTATTTTATTTATATTATATTTTTTTAATTATTTATTAATAATTATAATTATTATCATTAATTTCTATTACCATATTTGAAATATTATTTATTATATGTAAATATTACTATATGATAAAATAAATTTTTTTCATGTAAAAAATTGCATATATTATTTTCTATACTATGTTTCATTAAATCTTTTTCACTCACGCGTTAACCAAGATGTTTTGCAATTAATACAAATATAAAACACAAACAAATCTCAAATTATTTTCGCGAAAAAATTAAGCTAATCAACAGTCCTTTTTGAAAATAGGTTTCAGACTAATTTTGACTTACTGCGTTCTCTGTCAAAATCTCCGCAATCACTATTCCCGACTGAGTGCGAAGTGATTCAAAATAGGTTTGCAAACCCCTAAAAGACACCAACCCATACGACCTACGAATTGGGACTCTGATTCCTCATAAGAGGATACGTAGGCACGCGATCTAAAATCGTGGCGAGTCTTTCTAATTAAAATTTAAAATCCAGTTTATCCCAAACCTAAATCTAGAGTCTAATATCCTTGTGAACAAGGTGGATGCAAGGTGCCTAACACCTTCCTTTCGTCTAATTGAGTCTGAAACCTAGAATCTTTGTCTACGAATTAGGGTTTTC
Source organism: Vicia faba (assembly GCA_948472305.1). NCBI lineage: Eukaryota > Viridiplantae > Streptophyta > Magnoliopsida > Fabales > Fabaceae > Vicia > Vicia faba. Next base: position 1,357,292,564 of record OX451735.1, read on the forward strand.
TGTTAGATTCCCTTCCCTAGGATAAAAACTAATAGTGGCGACTCTAGATTTAAAAACCAGTTGCTACACTATGATATCAAATATTTCTATTTCAAAGAACTCCCTCCCTTTATTTAGGTCAAACTTTCCTCAAAGTTGATGGTGGCATTCATCAAGAAGATTCATAGGTTCATATGTTTATTTCCATGCCTTCTTCGACAAGTTTTATTGAGACTTAAGCTCTGAATTTGAGTGTGCTTCAAGAAAACATCATTTTAAGGCCTATTATGGTTCATCGTTCTTTAATTTTCCAAGAAAGATCGAAAAGATTCAAGGTTAATTCAACAAGTTTGACCTAATTGAGCAAGTGCTTGATTCAGTAATCATAAGTGCATAACTCTCTCAATTTTCAATACTTTGAGTTGTTTCTTTTTGCTATGGGTTCTTATCATCATATACAACAACTTCTCTTCACATGATAAGATTCAATTGTGCAAGAAAAATCATCAAAAGTTGAAAGGGGTTTCAACTCATTTTGACACTCTCTGAGCTAGGGTTTGTTGACTTCTAAGGACCATATCTTGCTCAATTTTTGAGATTTTTGATTGATTTTAAAGCCATGATTCTCTTAAAAGGGTCCTTAACAAGTTCTCTTAAGGGATCTAAGACTAATTTTGAATCAAAGATAATTAATGGTTGAGAAAGATTACAAGTCTCTTTGAAAAGCCTTTAATCTTATGGTTTGATTTCAAATGATCATAACTTGGTCAATTTTTATCTCCTTGAACCAATTATTTTTCCACAATAATCTTTGCTATGTCTACTACAACTTTTTTTAATGTGCAAGACTCGAAAATGCTTGGAAAGTTATTGAAGAATTGAAAACATTATAGGTCTTTTGTGAATTTTCCCAAATTTGTTCATCATCTTCCAAAGACCATAACTCTTTCAATTTTTATGATTTTTGAGTGATCTAAATTCAACAATTCAATTCAAGAAGTCTACTTCATGTCATCTTCAAATATTAAGACCAAATTTTGAGTGGAAGGTCATGTAATTTTGAAGAACATTATAGGTCATTTTGAGGTCCCATACTTAGAAATATTTCTAAGTACAAAAATCAGTTTGTTTTTGATGATTTCAATTGATTATAACTTTCAGCTCAATTATCCAAATGGAGTATTTCTTGGCATATTGTAAATATTGTGACCTTGTCTTTTAAATGATTCAAGAATCATGTCATAAAGCCTCTTGAGTTGTGTGCACCATAGATTCAAAGTTGGTACCTTAGAACTGAAGTTTCACTTGCAGTCAGATTGCAGTTTCCATAACGTGGCTTCTAATGATCAAATTTGTGCGTGCTTTCCACTTAAACATGATTATAAAAGATGTTTGAATCATTTAGACTGTCAAAACGCATCATTTGGATAAGTTTTGGTGCACATGTGATCACACTTTGCTCATGAGGCAAGTATGCACGAATTCAACTCAAATTACATCATTCACCCCTCCTCTTGATTCCATTCACTTCTCCTATAAATACATACCATATTCCACTCGTTTTCGCAAACTTGGGTAACCAGAATCATCCTGTCAAACTCTCTCCATAACTCATAATTCTGTGTTTTCGAATTCACTCTTCCCTTGTTTTTCAATCCAACTTCTTTGCTCATTTTTTATCATTAAACTTCATTGAAGCTAACAGAAGAAGAACCAAGCCTTGAGGTATCCTAAATCATTCTAACCAAGTCAAGTTTCAGAGCTCTGAAAATGAGCTTCAACTGGTATATTCCTCCATCAATTATCTCCAAATTTGTTACTACAATGTAGCTCTCATCACTCTAATACTAATAGCATCATTGGTTTTTAATTGGAAGTGAGTTTTTCTCATGAATTTTCAAATCCCTTTTCATTCTTTTTCTTCTGGTTTTTTGCAAATTGACTAAGCTACAGTTTATAAATATTTCGCGAGGGTACCATTGGAATCGTCTTGATGAGACGAAGAAAATGGCACCGATCTGAGCTTCTAATTTTAGAGTTTGTGGAACCTGCAACTCGTGTGTGGCTGGAGGTTGAAGATGACCAATGTGCCATCTCTCATCCAATGACATTGCACCACCTATTTTTTTTCAAATTTGTTTTAAATAATTGATTCGGTGGTTTATTCACTAATGTTCATATCATGCACAACGTGTCTGATCCTTAGGATTAGCTTACTAACACGTTTTGACATTGATCCAATGGTTCACATTATTTTGATATTATTTTTATTTTCTATTTTATTTATTTATTTGTTTTAAACTTCAAAAATTCATAAAAAAATCATTTCAACTTCTAGAATTGTGAAAAAGTTATCATAAATACTTTTGATTTTTCTTTTCTGATTTTTATATTTTCACAATTATATTTTGTGATTTGACATTTTTTATGATTTTTCACTTTATTTGAGTTGTTTTAATTGTTTAAAAATACTTTTCTTGATTTTTAAATTCTGAAAAAATTATGGAAGGATTCAATGACCTCTTGACAAATATTGGTGACATCACTTTATTTTCATCTTTTTTTTATTTTACTATTTTTTACAAATTTTTGTTTATTTTGCTTATTTCTTTAAATATTAAAAATAGTTTCTGACTTTAAAAAATTTTGAAAAACATTTTCAACACTTATTGACTCATATTTGACTTCTGATATTTTTTTTAGGATTTTTATTTGATGTTTTAATACATGTTGTGTATTTTATCAATGATCCCATTTTTAAATCATTTAAATTTTGTTTTATATTAAATATATTTTATTATTTTTTGATTGGTCCTGATTTGAAGACACTTGAGTGTTTTTGTTTTGGGACAAATTCCTCAACCTCATTGGATCTTGGGTGTTGATAGGTTGAGAAAACCAAATCTACTAAAATAGATGAATGATGTAGATGATATTTGAAACCTTAATTTCATCTGATACTTCCCCCTCCCTCTTCATCTTATCCATTTCTTATTTTTACTTGTGCTACATGTTTTTGGAGACTGATTTATATATCATTTCTCTAACATGTTTGGTACAAATATTGCTATTGACCAACCTCAAAAGAGGTGCAACTTCTACATAAGTCCACTTACAATTGCTTAACATAGCGCTAAATTTGTCCCGATTCGAAAAAATGATCATTTGTGGCCCAAACCTATGTTTGTAAGCCCGAGTATGTTTAATTTGAAACCTTGGATCCAATAGTTTTGAATGTCATTGTTAGGAGGCTTTGATTCTATCAATCCTCAAATGAACTTCACGAACTTTGGTCTAAGTGAATCATTTGAACATCGTTGATCATATGGGGTTGCTTTGAGTACTTGAGATGAGTGATATACTTGACAAAAAAACAAAAGAGACTTGTTGTTGAGAATCTTTGATTTTATCAATCTTCTAATGCATTTTCAAAATCAAGCTTCAAGATGGTCATTCAAGTAACCTCTAACTTCTAATTCACTAACAATTAACTTTACTTTATGTCTTTAATTTGTGGCTTAATTTTTATATACCATTTACTTTAGCATTTACATTTATTGCCATTTTTTCTTTTGCTCACTTGAGCATTTATCTTTATGTTATTTTATCTTTGCTCATTTGATATTTTCTTTTATTTTAAAGACACTTAATAATCAACTTGAACATTAAAAAACTTTAAGGTTACTTGGACTACTTGGTTACTATGCTTGACATTATGGAGTTGTGGATCTCTCGGACTTAGGATTAGAAGCCTTGATACTTGGGGACCTAGTTGCTTTGTTGTTATTTTGTTTGAAGTTATAGGTGTTTACTCTAAAGCATTAGGTTCATTTTCTTTGTGCGCAGGTTATTCTGATTTTATGCTTTGTTTGTGATTGAGAATTCCTCTGTATACAACCATTACTCTACCTAATTTTCACGAAGACTTAATTCATCTGAAGCTTGGTTTTTCTCATGGTTTTAGTATTTTTTTCTTGCTTGTTTTTAATCCAAAGGATAGGAATCATACATTGACTTCTTCATGTCAAGTGTTGGCTTCTTGTTGGTTAGATCGTTCCTTTCCTTAGCTTTTACCTTATGTTTTAGGATAGTCCCTTTATCTCCTCCTATCTTCTTTAATTTCAAAATAATTCTCCCTCATTTCCAAAACTCTTCTTGTTTTCTAACGTGAACCGCTTTCATAATAAACTTAGACTTAGGTCCATGCATTTTCAAAAATATTTCCTTAATCAAACATTAATCAATTTAACCATACTTTGACATCTTTTCTTAAGACTAAAAGTCAATTAACCTCATTCAAACTATTTTTCCACTTTTGCTTTTTACTTTAAATTTTTTTTCTCAAAAGATTAGACTCTTGTCAATTCTTATAGTGATGTGAGCTACTATACTTCTATGTAATGAAGCAAAGTGAGATATTTTCCACTTGGGTGTTGAGTACGCCTTTATTGATTTTAAAATACAAGTTATATCCTCCACTTTGAGATGATGCAAATTCCCCTTTCTCATAATTGTGGGTAGTAAGTATGTCTTCCACTCGGATATGAGGATGATGTCTTTTCTCTTAAAATTAACCAACACACTTGTGTTTTAAATTTTTTAAGGTGAACTACGAGTACCCTGATCCCCTATTGCACGGAAGGTGATATGTAGGAACTAAAGGTTCGCAATCTTGGTGGGTGAAAAAATTATAAAAAATGCTTCTTTTCTCATCTCCACCATCTTATTTTGTATACACCTTTTATAGCCAAAATACACAGATTTTCAAAGAGGTTCCTGCAAAGTACCGTAGGTGTTTAGGATACTAATACCTTCCATTTGCATAACCAACCCCTTACCTAAATTCTCCCCCCTTTTTGGGTTTATTCACTCTTTTCCCATTTCCTTTGAAAACAATAAAACACGGTGGCAATTTATATTAGATTTGTGCGAGTTAAGTCAATCCAATGGCTTAGTCTCAACATTTCTACCGCAACAGAAAATTGGCGACTTCACTGGGGAATAAATTAATTTCTCTAAGTGCATTGAGCTTACCTTTTTTTATTTGTATATGTGCTATTATTTATTGTATATTATTTTTTGTATATTACTTGTTGTATATTATTTGTTGTATATATGTTTGTCTGGATTTTTCTGGTTTTCAGGGTGCTTGGTAATTTCTCATAAGTCCTCTACCCGGACTTGGGCAAACTTAAGATATGACGGGTGGTATAACCATGTTAACTTTGAGGGAGGAAACCCAAAAAAGGATACACGAGATCCCCCACTCAATGGAGACCCTTTTGACTGTAGTATTCATTTATCGTGCAATCAGGAACATGTGTAGCTTTCGACCTGGGAGCCTGAGAAGCTGAGGACCGTAGAACCCTTAACCTATCTTGGAATTTTAGGTGTAGTGCGGAGACTATGACGGGGAAATACGGAAGTGGTTGCCACACGATGCTACACTCAGACGAATTTTTCCTGAGAATATTGCTAATTACCGAGCTAATAGGGACGTTGGTAATATCTGAAGGAAGAATGTAGACTCTGGGAACTTTTTAAAACCTTGTTCGGAAGGTGATAAACCATTATTCCTTAACTTGTGGGTAGTACCTTTGACTTAATGCTTGTGATGTCGAACCTATGAACCCCCATGTTTTTAATCTTGTGTGTGATTGTTGCATCATGGGTTCATGCACCCATGGTCATTCTTTAAACCTTTGATTCAAGGAACTTAAGGTTGACTTTTGCAAATATCTCAGGTACTTTTTAGACCATGGATTTTGGAAGGAGAAATACTCGAAATTACAGTTTCAAGGATCCTAAAATAGAGGAATTGATGAGTTTGATTCCTGAGATTGAGAGTTCTACAGATTTCCAGAAGAAGTATGGAGTCGTTGTTCCTCTTATAAAACTCAAGATGAAGGAGGGTATTCTTTCTATATTGGTCCAAATCTATGATCCGTTGTGGCGGTGTTTTACTTTACCTGATTATTAGTTGATGCCCACATTGGGGGAGTATTCTTACTTACTTGGTTTACCTATTACTGATTGTGTTCCTTTCACCGGCTTAGAGGGTGAGCCTAAGTCTCATGAGATTTCCCTCTTAGGTTACTTGAGGAAGTATGAGATTGAAGCTAACATGACTACCAAAGGAGGAATCATAGGTTTACCTACTCAGTTTCTATTGGAGATAGCTCATTACTTTGTCAAGATGAAGAGTACTGATGCTTTTGAGGCTATCTTTTCTTTGCTAGCTTATGGGTTATTCTTATTTCCAAACATCGACAAACTTGTGGATGTTAATACCATTAGGATCTTTCTGATTGGAAACCCAGTTCCTATGCTTCTAGGAGATACTTATTATTCAATGCATCTTCTCAATTTCTATCAGGGAGGGATGATCATTTGTTACACAACATTGTTATATCAGTGGTTTATTTCTCACTTACCTCAGTCTATTGCTTTTTGTGATATCAAGGAACTGCTTTGGGCACCGAAGATTATGGCTCTCACTCATTATGACATTCATTAGTATAATCAGGCTTATTGTGACGTGGAGATTATTGATAGCAGTGGTAGTTTCCCCAATGTGCTTCTTCTTGGTACAAAGGGAGAAAATAACTACAATCATGTTCTTGTGCATCGTCAACTTGGGTATCCAATGAGGTATAAGCCAAACAATATTCATCTGAGTGGTTTATTTCTCAAAGAAGGAGAATATTAAAAGGCAACTAAGGAAGCAATTGAAAAGGATTGGCGCCATATTCATAGGAAGGGTAGAAAATATTTAGGACCAATAGGAGTTGTTTCCTTAGAGCCTCGTCTTCGTTGGGTACAAGCAAGGGAAATTCAGTTGAAGATGACTTATTCTCATGAAGAACCTTTATCTGATATGTTTTTGAGGACTACTCCTCCTCTCTTAGATGATATGGAAGAACTTCAGCTTGCATTGGTTAGGATGCAACAAGAGAAGGAAGCATGGAAGAATAAATACCAGACTTTGGAAGTGTCCTACTCAATAGAATTGAACGAGAAGGATGACTTGATTGAGATTCTTGAGAGTCGTGTTGTGGAGATGATGGAGAAGCAAGAGAATTTATTTTCCTCTAGAGTTCAGCCATGTCCCAGTCACCAATTTCCTTACTCTGGTGGATGGAAATAAGTCGCCAACAAGTATCCAGAAGAGAACTAACAGTTGAAGGCTCAGATTACAAGACTTAAAGGAAAGTGTCAGTGTGTGGAGAGATCTTCATCAACTTTGGCTCCCTAGGATTTTTAAATTCTATATTTATTCTCTTGTACTTAGGATTATTGAAACTTGTACTAAAAGTTGTAATCCATTCAAAAGTTATTATTAAAATGAGAATTTTTCAGTATTTCGAGATGTGTTAGTACTTTAATATTTTCAATTGTTTATGATTCTTTGAGTTCCTTGAATAAACACAATGAATCATATCCATTGCATATCATGCATAATTTTGCACATATTTTTGCATTTCTATATTTCACACGTGTCTTACTTGTTTCTCTGCTTTGTTTAGTCAGCAAGTTATCTCATCGCTATAATACTCGGGCTAATTCTAGAAAGAAGATGGAAAATCTTGAACAAGGGAATCGTGTGCTACACGAAGAGGTTACTACTTTGAGAGCTGGTATGGCCAACTTGAATTCTTTGATTGAATCCTTGGTGTCTGCTCAGAATCAGCCACTACCTTCTCCTGCTCTGTCTCCTCATGCTACTCAGCCATAATAGACGACCGTTATTTCAGAAGTTATGTCAGTTCTCGTCTCTGATACTCCAGTTACTGTTGCTCAATACCATAAGCCTCACGGTTACCCATGGGGAATGCTTGAGAACTTCATGCCAGAAGGTTAGAATCTTGCTGCTCAAGTTGCTCCTTTCGTTCAAACTGTTGTTGTTTCTGCACCTCATGTGGTACATGCTATTCCTGTTGCTAATAACGATATTCATCATGATGCACCTCCTACAGTAAATGTTATGCCTGTTATTAATGATGAGGTTTATCATCTCGATCCTCCACCAAGTGAAAGTTTGGGCTTTTATGACCGAATGGATGATTTTCAGGATCAATTCAATGAAATGCAAAAAGAAGTGAAGGCTCTTTGAGGGAAAGAGTTATTCAGACAGAATGTCAGTGACCTCTACTTAGTTTCTAATGTGAAAGTGCCAACTAAGTTTAAGGTTCCATATTTTGAGAAGTATAAGGTAAACTCTTGTCCCCATGACCACCTGGTGATATATATATCATAAGGATGTCCACTTATATAGATGAAAAACAGTTGCTTAATAATTTCTCCCAGGATAGTTTAATTGGCGCTGCCTTGAAATGGTATATGAGATTGGACAGTAGCAACATTCGCACATTCAATGACTTGGGCGAAGCTTTCGTGAGGAAGTATAAGTATAACATGGTTTTGGCACATGACTATGACCAATTGAGAGTGATGGCTCAAAAACATAAGGATTCATTTAAAGAGTATATGCAGTGTTGGTGCGAGGTTGCTGCCCAAGTGGTACCCTTGATGGGAGAGAAAGAAATTTCTAAGGTCTTCCTAAAAACCCTCGGTTCATTTTACTATGAAAGAATGGTTGCGAGTGCACCAAGTGATTTCAGTGAGATGGTAAGTGTGGGTGTCCGTCTAGAAAAAGTTGTCAAGGAAGGATGATTGACAAAAGATGAAGGTTCTAGTGGAACAAGGAAATCATCATACGGTTTTTCTAAGAAGAAAGAAAGTGAAACAAATGTTGTTGTTGAAGAAAGAAGGGTTAGACTTCCGATAAGACATCATCAACACCAACAACAGGTTGCTTCTGTAACTCTGGTTGTCAATGCAGCTCCAACTATTATTGCATATCAGAGAGCACATCAACAAGGTAACCAAGGGCAAGGTCATAAGAGAGAATCTTTTGATCCTATTTCGATGAGTTATGCAGAATTTTTTTCGGCTTTGATTCAAAATAAATTGGTGCAAACTAGGCCTCCCCCTGCTATACCTTCAACTTTGCCATGGTATTATAAGGTGGATCAAACTTGTGCTTTTCATCAAGGAGCCCCGAAGCACAGCAATGAAAATTATTATCTGTTGAAGTCTGAGGTGCAGAAAATGGTAAGATCTGGTCTCTTGTCTTTTAAAGATGTTGGTCCCAATGTGAAGGATAATCCACTACCAAAACATGGAGGTGGAAGTGTTGTAAATATGGTTGCTGGTTGTCCCGGGGACTTCAGGATTTTTTATATCAATCTGGTCAGAGGTGATTTAGTGAAGATGCATTCAGATCTTTCAGAGTTCAGCTATTATACACACAATCATGAGGGTTGTAGTATTTGCAGTTCAGATGTCCATGGATGTGATAAAGTGAGAGTTGATCTTCAAGATATGATGGATTAAGGTCTAATCCACATATCAGACCAAGGGTTGAATATGAAGAAGATGTGAATATGGTTTATGGATGTCCCGGTGAATTCCGAATTTTTGATGTGAATTACATGAATGATAATCTGGTACAGTTGCACGCCACATTTTGTGAGATGGATGGCCAAGAGGTACATCATTATGGGTCATGTCAGATTAGTTGCATGGGTTCATGTGGTTGTTCTATTGTAAGAATAGGTGTTTAATTGCTGCTAGAGAATGGTACTATTAGAGCCACATGCAACAGAGATGATGGAGTTAATATGATTAAAGACTACTCTGTTGAGGCCATGTCTGATGATGAGTATGTTTCTGCTAATGAGTTCTTTTCTTCTGATGAATGTATATATTTTGATAATGATTCTGCGATTTCTAAGTATTTTGAAGAAGCATGGGTGAATGTCATTGTGCCATATTTTGGTGTTCCCGCTCCTGTAGAGATTGTGTACCACAGCAAACCTATTGTTGCTCCTGTAGTTATTTTTATTCTTGGTCCTATCCCATATAAATTAGGTAAAGTTGTGTCTTATAAGTACAATGTAACTATCATGGAAGATGGTGTGGAAATTCATATCCAACCTTTGTCCCATGTTGAGAATATTATCAAAGTCAGTCGGGTAACTCGTAGTGGTCATGCCTTCGCCCCTACCTTTTAAGGAGATGTTAATTCGGGTAAGAAGGTGGTTGATAATATTGAACCTAAGAAAGTGGTAGGAGAATCTGGTGGCGCCGCCTTGGAAAAGGATGTCGATGATCTATTAAAAATAATCAACATGAGTGATTACAAGATTGTGGATCAGGTTTTGCAAACTCCATCTAAGATTTCCATTTTGACCTTGTTGATGAACTTCTCTACTCATCGGGAATCTCTGATGAGGGTGTTAGACCATACTTTTGTTGAAAGGGATATGTATCTGGATCAGTTCAACGATGTTGTGTGGAATATTACGTCTTATAACAATCGAAGTTTTTGTAATTAGGAGTTGCCTGATGAAGGAAGAAACAATAACCTAGCTCTGTATATATCTATGAATTGTAAGAATGACTCTTTATCCAATGTTCTAATAGACAATGGATCTGCTTTGAAAGTCATACCGAGAAGCACTCCCATGAAGCTTAAGTACCAAAGAAATCGTATGCACCCTAGTGGCATTATAGTAAAAGCTTTCGATGGTTCGAGAAAACCTGTCATTGGAGAGGTGGATTTACCTATTCACATTGGTCCGCACTTATTCCAAATCAAATTTTAGGTTATGGATATTGTCCCAGCCTATAGCTATTTATTGGGACGGCCCTGGATCCATGAAGCATGAGTTATTACACCAAACTTGCATCAGAAGTTTAAATTTGTTCGTGAAGGAAATGTAGTTATTGTGAATGGTGAGCAAGCTCTGTTGATATCTCATTTGTCTTCCTTTAGCATTGTAGAATTTGATGAAGACACTGTTGGAACTCAAATGCAAGAATTTTCTATTGATAACATAAGAAAGAATGAAGATTCAATCACCTCATTTAAGGATGCATAACAGGTATTGTAGAAGAGCCCTAGCAAGGTGTAGGGGCAGGTTATTAATCCACCTGTGAAAAGGGATGGGATTGGTTTGGGTTTCTCTATGAAGAAAGAAGTTATGAATCCAAAGTCCGCTTTGAGTAAATATCAAGACATCTTTCACCGTGTAGGATATCTCCATCCGACTACTCCAAAGATTAATGCTATTCTCGAAGATGAGTCAGAGCAAGAGATGCTGAACTTTGTGACACATGGAGCCAGAATCCAAAATTGGATCACTGTTGATGTTCCTTCTTGCACTCACATTTCTAATTAAGTTTTTTTGTTTGTCTTTTCAAAGATCTTTCACTCTGCCCAAGGTGAAAGTGATGTTGTATGGGCGTGTCTGTTGTTTTGATTTTTAAAATCATTAATAAAAGTTGTTTTTGATTTCTAAATTGTGTTTTTGTTTTCTATTTTTTCTTGGAAAATGGTAATCAGAAAAAACCTTTCAAAATAAATAATAATTGTAAATAAATATGCATAATCACTTGTTACACATGTCATTTTCTAAAATCAATCATAAATCATATGTGCAGATTAATTTAAAAAAAACCTGTTGAGTGCAATGATCCTGCACCCTCTCCCAACTTTGAATATCATGTGTATGTGGCTGAAGAAGAATATGATAAAATCCCATAAGAGGTTTCATAGTTTCTCGAGCGCGAGGAAAATACCATTCATTCGTATAAAGAGTCGTTAGAGAGGATTAACTTGGGTTTAGAGGAAGATCCGAAAGAAGTCAAGACAAGGGCACTGATTCATCCTGATGTGAAGATCAGGTTGATTGAGTTATTTAAAGAGTATGTGGATATCTTTGATTGGTCTTACCAAGACATTCCTTGTTTGGATATCGATATTGTGGAACATTATTTTCTGCTAAAGCTAGAATGTTCACCAATCAAGCAGAAACTGCGAAGAACTCATCCTGACATGGCAGTGAAGATTAAAGAAGAGGTTTTGAAGCAGATTGATGTCAGTTTTCTTGTAAAATCAGTGTACCCTTAGTGGATTTCCAATATTGTTCTAGTACCAAAGAAAGACAGAAAAGTTTGCATCTGTGTTGATTATAGAGATTTAAATAAAGCGAATCCAAAAGATGATTTCACATTGCCACATATTGATATGTTGGTTGATAGCACCGCAAAATTCAGAGTGTTCTCATTCATGGACGCATTTTACAAATACAATCAAATTAGGATGGCTCTTGAGGACATGGAAAAAACAACGTCTATCACACCATGGGGAACATTCTATTATAGAGTGATGCCCTTCGGGTTAAAAAACACTGGTGCGACGTACCAGAGGGCATGACAACCCTATTTCGTGATCTGATGCATAAGAAAATCGAAGTATATGTTAATGATATGATCGTCAAATCTCAGACTGGGGAAGGGCGCATAATAGACTTGTTGAAATTGTTTCAGCAATTGATGAAGTATCGTCTCCGTTTGAATCCAAATAAGTGTACTTTCGGTGTTCGCTCAAGAAAGTTGGTAGGTTTCATTGTCAGCCAAAAAGGAATTGAAGTTAATCCTAGTAAAGTTAAGGCAATTCAATAAGTGCCTGCACCAAGAACTAAAAATCAAGTTAGAGGCTTCCTTGGACGTTTGAATTACATTTCCATATTTATCTCCCATATGAATGCAACATGTGAACCAATCTTCAATTTGTTGAAGAAAGATCAAGTTTGTGTGTGGACGGATGACTGCCAAAGGGAATTTGAAAGCATTAAAGAGTATTTACTTGAGCCTCCTATCTTGATCCCCATGTTGAAGGAAGACCATTGGTTATGTATATGATTGTGTTGGATAACTCCATGGGCTGTACTTTGGGACAACAAGATGAAAAAGGAAGAAACGAATATGCCATTTATCATCTCAGCAAGAAGTTTACCGTATTCTATGCTAGAAAAGACATGTTGTGCTTTGGCCTGGGCGGAAAAGCGATTGTGGTAATATATGTTGAATCATACTACTTGGTTGATTTCCAAAATGGATCCAATTAAGTATATTTTTTAAAAGCCTGCTCTTACTGAAAGAGTTGCCTATTGGCAGATACTGTTGTCTGAATATGATATTGAATACCGTACTCAGATGGCTATTAAAGGTAGTATGTTGGCAGAGCACCTTGCTCACAAGCCGGTTGACGATTATCGGTTTTTTAAATATGATTTCCCTAATGAGGATGTAATGTTTTTGAAAGTAAAATATGTGATGAACTTTTTCTTGAGGATGGTCCTGATCCAAAATCCCGATGGGGTATGGTGTTTGATGGAGCTGTAAATGCTTATGGAAAATGAATTTGTGATGTAATTATCACTCCCCATGGGTCACATATCCCTTTTACTGCAAGGTTGACATTTGATCTTACCAATAACATAGAGGAGTATCAAGCTTGTATCATGCGTCTTGAAGAGGCTATAGATCTCAAAATCAAAATTCTTGATGTATATGGTGATTCATCTTTGGTAATAAATCATATTAAAGGAGAATGAGAGACTCGTCACATTGGCTTGATTACCTATAAAGATTATTCAAGAAAATTATTTCCTTTCTCTAATACAGTTGAATTCCATCATATTCCCATAGATGAGAACCAGGTGGCAGATGCTCTAGCTACATTGGCTTTCATGTATCAAGTGAATGCTTGGAATGATGTACCTCAGATTACAGTTTGACATCTTGATAGACCAACTCATATGTTTTCTACAGAGGGAACATCGGATGAGAACCCTTGGTAATATAATATCAAGCACTTCCTTCAGACTCAAGAATACCTGCTTGGTGCGTCCAACAAAGATAGGAAGACAATGAGAAGGTTGGCATGTAGCTTTTTCCTCAATGGATATGTGTTATACAAGAGAAATTATGACATGGTCTTGCTCAAATGCGGGGATAGACACGAAGCGGACATGTTAATGCATGATATTCATGAAGGTTTCTTTGCTACCCATGTTAATGGAGATTCAATGGCAAATAATAGGTTTAGGGCGGGTTATATTGCAAAGAAGTGCCATAAATGTTAGATTTATGCTGACAAGATTCATGTGCCTCCAACGCTTCTCAATGTTATTTCTTCCCCCATGGCTTTTTCTATGCGGGGAATTAATATGATTGGAATTACTGAACCCAAGGCGTCGAATGGACATCGTGTCATCTTAGTGGTAATTGACTACTTCACCAAGTTGGTGAAAGCAACTTCTTATGCTAATGTCACCAAGCAGGTGGTAGTACGATTTATCAAAAATAATCTTATATGTCAGTATGGTGTGCCAAGTAGGATTATCATTGATAACAGCTCTAATTTGAATAATAAGATGATGATAGAACTTTGTGAAGATTTCAAGATTGTCCATCACAACTCGTCTCCTTACAGGCATAAGATGAATGGGGTTGTTGAAGCTGCTAATAAAAACATTAAGAAGATTATCCAGAGGATAGTTGTTACGTTTAAGGATTGGCATGAGATGCTTAATTTTGCTTTGCATGGATATCGTACATCCATCCGCACTTCAATAGGGGAAACTCTGTTCTCTCTTGTGTATGGTATAGAAGCAGTGCTCCCCGTTGAGGTTGAGATTCCCTATTTGCATGCAATAATTGAAAATAAGTTGTCAGAGGTTAAATGGGTCCATAACAGGTTTGAACAGTTGAATTTAATTGAAGAAAAGAGAATGAAGATATTGTGTCATGGTCAGTTATATCATAAAAGAATGAAGAAAGCTATTGATAACAAGGTCAAGCCTCGTGAATTCAGAGAAGGCGACCTCGTGCTCAGAAATATCATGTCTTTTAATGTTAATTCTAGGGGAAAGTGAACTCCCAATTATGAAGGCCCATATGTTGTCAAGATAGCCTTCTCTGGCGATGCATTGTTTCTTGAAACTATGGATGGTGAGGAGTTCCCACATCCCATGAATGCTGATGCAATCAAGAAATACTTTGCCTAAATAAATAAAAGAACGGCTCGCTAAGTTGAAAACCCAAAAGGGCGGCTTAAGCAAAAAAAGAGCATCTCGGTAGACTGAAAACCTGAAAGGCTGGTCTAGGAAAAAGTTAGAGACATAAACAGAATAAACTTTCCCGGTAGGTTGAAAACCCGCAAGGGCATTCTAGGAAAAAGTTAGGGTTTTCCTGGAAAGTAACTGCGTCAGACAAGAATGGATCATGGAAGCAACAACCTTCTCAGATTCTCAGCACACTTCAACTGAAGCCTCTGCTCAGAAGTTCAAAGTTGTTAGGGAGAATAGTGGTCATTGTATCTCAATGTATATTTTCCATGTATTTACCATTTTTTGAAACTTTGTAATCATCAATGGAGTCACGCCATTTTCGGACTACCATTCTATTAATAAATTTTGAGCCTTTATCCAATTCTTTGAAGTTCTTATTTTATTATGTTTACACAAATTTCATTCATTATTGATAGTAATTTTCAAAAATAAAAAGACTTAATAATAAAAACATGTTTTTTATATAGAATTTGCAAATTACTTTTACCTCATTTATGTGATTCAAGTGGGACAAAAGTAGTGATTCCAAAGATGGACGAACTCCAAAGTTTTGAAAAGATTTCCTCAAGGTTGGGGTGTGGTGTTGGGTTTTTAATCCCATTTTCCCCAGTTAAGTCTTGGTTCATATTTTCTCCAAGTTTTTATATGTTGTTGGGTTTGTGTGGTTTGATATCTCTATCTCATGTTCCCCAGTTAAGTCTTGATGTGGATCTCTTTACAAGAGTGTGATTCCCCTTCCCCAGCAGGGTTATGATCGAGTGAAGTTTGTAAAGTTATGAAGCCTTCGCTCATTTGTTGGAGTCATTCTCCCTTTATGTTAATAATTGATGTAGAATCTCTTGAAGAGAATTGTTCTCTCCTGTTATGACATTATTGTTGTTGTGTTCTTCTCGAGTAGCCAGACAAAAGAAGTATCATTCTCTAAGAAATGTTGAAACAACTGTAAACTTTTTGGGTTTTCTCTCGCCAAGTGTTGAGTTTGATTTAAATTCCCCATAAATTTGAATTCTTGTTGTGATTTTAACTTCTTGATTCCTTAGATCAAGCAAAGATGATACTTCCCTCTAAAAGTTGTTACTCTCATGAAGTTTTGTAATTTCTCCCTAGAGAATTTTGTAATACCATTACTCTTGATATTGAAGAATATATTTGGACTTCCCTCGACGTGCATGGTTTCATATTCCCTAGTGAAGTCAGTACAACATCCCTAGTTGAAGTCTAGACAGTGTCACATTTTCTTCCCTAGCGAAGTCTGTATGACATTCCCAGGTGAAGCTTGTAGGAGGGTGTTATATCCATGCGACTGTATTAGTTTATTCCTATCAGATTTTACTTTGATTATATTTTCGAGCCATGTTTTCTTCCCGACGAAGTTAAGATATGAAGTAGAACTTTATTCCCTTAGTTGGTGCTCACTCTCTTATGGAATCTTCATCATGGATGTGATTTAGTCGAGTGTTGTCCTTACCCAAGTTGGTTTTGTCTGGTTATCCCCAATGCAGTATGTTTATTTTGTTAGCATATACGTGATAACATTCATACATTCATACACACATCATGCATAACTGAATTAAAATTCATTTCTCATTTGCATTCATTGATGTTTTTGTTAGCATATTTTCCTCTTTGCAAATTTATGTTATCCTCCCTCCAATAGATTGTCAACCTTAAGTAGAAAGTGTATATCCTTTCAAGTTCCCCATTGAGTTATCCCTCGTGGAAGAATTTTGCTTCAGCCTTCCTACATAGCTCATTATCTAGATGGAATTTGATCTTGATTTGAGTTTACTCCTCATTGGATGGTCTCTTAGTTCACTATTTCACTCTGGTTTCTTCCTGGTTTGAATTTGAGGTCCCTGGCAGCAAGTTTTATTTTTGACCTCTCTAGGTTGTGAGCCCTGGATTGAGAATGTACATTTATTTTGCACGTGAAGACTTTATCTCCTCAGCAGGAATATGTGGTATTTCCCCATGAAATCAAGATTCATTTCCCAACAGTGTTATCATAATCCTTTTTGTAGCAGAAAGTGGCGGTCTCTTTATTTGAGAAACATGTACTTCCCCAGTAAGTCTGTTAATGCTAGAGAAGATGTTTCTTACTCCGGCGGATGGTAGTCTCTTCATTACAGGAGATAGTTTGTTGTTGAGGTTTGATTTACTCCGATGGATGGTAGTCTCTTTGTTACAGGAGATAGTTCATTGTTAAGGTTTGATTTACTCTGGTGGATGGTAGTCTCTTCATTACAGGAGATAGTTTGTTGTTGAGGTTTTATTTACTCTGATGGATGGTAGTCTCTTTGTTATACGAGATAGTTCGTTGTTGAGGTTTGATTTACTTTGATAGATGGTAGTCTCTTTGTTATGAGAGATAGTTCGTTGTTGAGATTCATTTTACCCCAATAGAGTTGAGTTGTTCCCAGCCATAAGTGTTGATGTCAATCCTTTTTTTCCAGCCATAAGTGTTGATGTCAATCTTTATTTCCATCCATAAGTGCTAATGTAAAAAAATTTGTTCCCAGCCATGAGCGTTAATGTTAGCCTTTGTTCCCAGCCATAAGTGATGATGTCAAATCTTTGTTCCCAGCCATAAGTTATGATGTCAATCTTTGTTTCAGCTATAAGCGTTGATGTCAAATATTTGTTTCCAGTCATAAGTACTAATGTCAATCATTCGTTACCTGTCTCGATATTGATGTTTTCCGTCATCTTTGAGCTGGTATTATCTTACCATTTTTATTCGTGTCCTTCAATTTTGTAGTTTACGATCCCCGGTGAGTCAATGTTACTCACTTTTTGTTATCTCCTCTATGAGTGGGTAGTTCACAATTATCTATCGATCATTATTATCCATTTTCTTTTTCCTCATTTATTGAGTTAATGATACTTTGTCTCCTCTTTGGGCTTTACCCCAGTAGAGTTGAGTTCTCTTTTCCCCAGTGGAGTTGATTTTCCTCCAATAGAGTTTAGTTTCTTTCCTCCATTCGAGTCGGTAATCCTTTCTTAATATTTAACTCCTTGATAGTTTATTGCTTGCATTGGTAAGAGTTTCTGTTGTTGAAATCTTACTATGCATTTGGATTCTTTGATCGTGGTTTTGGCTTTACCTGTTTATAGCCATCCCCAAAGTCCTATTGTTCCCCAACGATTTATTTTATGATACAAACTCTCTTTTTAGTTTGTTGGTTTTTATTTTTTGCTTCCCCAGTTGTGTTCTGTGTCACCTATGGAGTTAGTCATTTGTATTCATAATCATAAGCATTACATGGCATCTTAGGGCCAAAAATAGGGTTTGTTTTGTATTTAAGTATCTTCAATCATGTCGAGACAAAGATTTTAACCTTTGCATCTCTGGATATAAGACACTTAAATAAGGGCATCTGTTATACTTCAATTTTTGTCCCTAAGATCTCTCATTATCTCATTTTATCTATACATCAAAATCATACACTAGGTTAGTTCTCTCTCTCTACTTCATCCTATCTTTAAATTTTCTCTTGAGGGATCATCAAATTTTTTGAATTGTGTATCTTGTATATGTGTTTTTAGATGGATTAACTTTTAACTAACATCAAGATATGTATATATGTTTCTTTGAATGTTCATATTGTAGGTGATGACACAATTGCATTCATCTCACCATCTAACCTAGGGTTTAAGGGTTGGCCCTCAATCAAAATGTTCTTCAATGGATTTCAAGAGCTAAAGCTTCAATGCCATGTCTATGATATCAAATGTTTGTGGTTCAAAGAGCTCCCTCGCTTTATTTAGGTCAAACTTTCCTAAAATTTGATGGTGGCATTAATCAAGAAGACTCATAGATTTATGTGTTTATTTCCATGCCTTCTTCAACAAGTTTTATTGAGACTTAAGCTCCGACTTTGAGTGTGCTTCAAGACAACATAATTTTAAGGCCTATTATGGTTCATCATGCTTTATTTTTCCAAGAAATATCAAAAAGATTCAAGGTTGATTCAACAAGTTTGACCAAATTGAGCAAGTGCTTGATTCAGTGATCACAAGTGCATAACTCTCTCAATTTTCAATACTTTGATTTGGTTATTTTTGCTATGGGTTATCATCATCATCTACAATAACTTCTCTTCACATTATATGATCCAATTGTGCAAGAAAAATCATCAAAAGTTGAAAGGGGTTTCAAGTCATTTTGACAGTCTTTGAACTAGGGTTTGTTGACTTCCAAGGACCATATCTTGCTAATTTTTTGAGATTTATGATTGACTCCAAATCCATGATTCTCTTAAAATGGACCTTAACAAGTCCTCTTCAAGGATCTAAGGCGAATTTTTAATGGAAGATCACTAATGGTTTAGAAAGATTACAAGTCTCTTTGAAAAGCCTTTGAATCTTAGAGTTTGACTTCAACTGATCATAACTTATTCAATTGTATCTCCTTTAACCCATTCATTTTCCATAATAATCTTTGGGATGACTACTACAACTTTGTTTCAATGTGCAAGACTTGAAAATTCATGGAAAGTTGTTGAAGAATTGAAAAAATTATAGGTCTTTTGTGAATTTTCCCAAAATTGTTTATCATCTTCCAAAGACCATAACTCTTTAAATTTTTATGATTTTTGAGTGATCTCAATTCCACAATTCAATTCAAGAGGTCTACTTCATGTCATCTTCAAATATAAATACCAAATTTTGAGTGGAAGGTCATGTAATTTTGAAGAATATTATAGGTCATTTTGAGGTCCTATACTTAGAAATATTTCTAAGTACAAACATCAGCTTTTTTTCATGATTTCAATTGATCATAACTTTTAGCTCAATTATCCAAATGGAGTCTTTCTTGGCACATTGTAAATATTGTGACCTTGTCTTTCAAATTTTTCAAGAATCATGTCATAAAGCCTCTTAAGTTATGTGCACAATAGATTCAAAGTTGTTGCCTTGGAACTGCAGTTTCACTTGCATCAGATTGCAGTTTCCATATTGTGGCTTTTAATGATCAAATTTGTGTGCGCTTTCCACTTAAACATGATTATCAAAGATGTTTGAATCATTTAGAGTGTCAAAACGCATCATTTGGATGAACTTTGATGCACACGTGATCACACTTTGCTCATGAGGCAGGTGTGCACGAATTCGACTTGAATTACGTCATTCCCCTCTACTCATGATTCCATTCACTTCTCCTATAAATATAGACCATATTCCACTCATTTTCACAAGCTTGGATAGCCAGAATCACCCTGCCAAACTCTCTCTATAACTCATAATTTTGAGTTTTCGAATTCACTCTTCCCTTGTTTTTCAATCCAATTTCTTTGTTCATTCTTTATTGTTGAACTTCAAGGAACCTAACAGAAGAAGAACCAAGCCTTGAGGTTTCCTAAATCGTGCTAGCCAATTCAAGTTTCAGAGCTCTGGAGTTGAGTTTTAACAGGTAGATTCCTTCATCAATTCTCTCCAAATTTGTTACTATAATGTAACTCTCATCACTCTGATTATTCATAGCATCGTTGGTTTTTAACTGGAAGTGAGTTTTTCTCATGAATTTTCAAATCCCTTTTTATTCTTTTTCTTCTGGTTTTTTGCAAATCGACTAAGCTACAGTTTATATAAATTTTTCGCGAGGGTACCATTGGAATCGTCTTGATGAGACAAAATGAATGACGCCGGTCTGAGCCTCTAATTTTATAGTTTGTGGAACCTGCAACTCGCGTGTGGCTGAAGGTTGAATATGACCAACGTGTCATCTCTCAACCAATGACATTGCACCACCTATTTTTTTCAAATTTGTTTTAAAAAATTGATCTGGTGGTTTATTCACTAATGTCCATATCATGCACAGCGCGTCTGATCCTTAGGATTGGTTACTAATGCGTTTTGACATTGATCTAATGGTCCACATTAATTTGATATTGTATTTATTTTCTGTTTTTTTGATTTATTTGTTTTAAACTTCAAAAATTCATAAAAAAATCATTTCAACTTCTAAAATTGTAAACAAATTATGAGAAATACTTTTGATTTTTCTCTTTCAAATTTTTATTTTTTCACAATTTTATTTTGTGATTTGATATTTTTTTATGATTTTTCACTTTATTTGAGTTTCTTTAATTGTTTAAAAATACTTTTCTTGATTTTTAAATTTTGAAACAAAAATATGGAAGGATCCAATGACCTCTTGACAAATATTGATGATTTCATTTTATTTTTATTTTTTGATTTTACTATTTTTTACAAATTTAGATTTATTTTTCTTATTTCTTTAAATTTTAAAAATAGTTTCTGACTTTAAAAAATTCTAAAAAAATTTGTCAACACTTATTGACTCGTGTTTGACTTCTGATATTTTTTTAGGATTCTTATTTGGTTTTTTAATACATGTTGTGTATTTTACCAGTTATCTCCTTTTTAAATCTTTTAAATTTTGTTTTATATTAAATATATTTTATTATTTTTTGATTGGTCCTGATTTGGAGACACTTGAGTATTTTTTTTTTGGATAAATTCTTCAACCTCATTGGATCTTGGGTGTTGATAGGTTAAGAAAACCAAATCTACCAAAATGGATGAATGATGTTGATGATATTTGAAACCCTAATTTCATCTGATACACCCCCTCCCTCTTCATCTTATCATTTTCTTGTTTTTACTTGTGCTACATGTTTTTGGAGAGTGATCTACATATCATTTCTCTAACATGTTTGATACATAGATTGCTATTGACCGACCTCAAAATAGGCGTGACTTCTATATAAGTCCACTTACGATTGCTTAACATAGCGTTAAATTTGTGCCGATTTGAAAAAATGATCATTCGTGGCCCAAACCTATGTTTGCAAGCCCAAGTATGTTTAATATGAAACCTTGGATCCAATAACTTTAAAGTTCATTGTTAGGATGCTTTGAATCTATCAATCCTCTAATGAACTTCATGAACTTTGGTCTAAGTGAATCATTTAAACATCGTAGATCATATGTGGTTTTTTTAAGCACTTGAGATGAATGATATACTTGGAAAAAAAAGTAAAAGAGACTTGTTGTTGAGAAGCTTTGAATTTATCAATTTTATAATGAGTTTTCAAAATCAAGCTTCAAGATGGCCATTCAACTAACCTTTAACTTCTAATTCAGTAACAATTAACTTTACTTTATGTCTTTATTTTGTGCCTTTATTTTTATGTACCATTTACTTTAGCATTTATAGTCCATGCCATTTTTTCTTTTGCTCACTTGAGCATTTATCTTTATGTCATTTTATCTTTGCTCATTTGAGCTTTTCTTTTCTTTTAAAGACACTTAATAATCAACTTGAACATTAAAAAAATTTAAGGTTGCTTGGACTACTTGGTTACTATCCTTGGCATTATGGAGTTGTGGATCTCTCGGACTTAAGATTAGAAGCCTTGATACTTCGGGACCTTGTTGCTCTGTTGTTATTTTGTCTGGAGTTCTTGGGATTTACTCCAAGGTATTGGGTTGATTTTGTTTGTGTGCAAGTTATTCTGATTTTGTTCTTTGTATGTGATTGAGAATTCCTCTGTATATAGTCTTTACTGTTGCCAATTTTTTCAAAGACTTAATTCATCTGAAGCTTGGTTTTTCTCAGAGGTTTAGTATTTTTGATTGCTTGGTTTTAATCCAAAGGATGGGAATTCTGCATTGACTTCTTCATGTCAAGTGTTGGATTCTTGTTGGTTAGTGTGATACGGTGGGGGAACTGACTAGGGTTTTGCGTTTGTTTTCGCAAATGTTTCGGTTGAGCAAGAGTCGCCACCGACTTTTTATTTTATCCTAAGGAAAGGTTTAAAAAGCACAGCAAAAACCTTTGAGATTTTTTTCTTGGGTTCGGGGAGTAGATTATAGAAAGGGAAGGTATTAGCACCCTTTCTATCCATGGTTATCCATGGGCTCTTAGGTACTTGCTTAGATCAACTTGCCTTGGTTTTCAATTGTTTGAAATAGTGCTTGGTGTGTGTTCTTTTGAAAATGTTTTGAAAAGATGCCTTGTATAGGCTACCCTTGTAACAATTCTTTACTCGAATGTTTTACAAAAAGGTGTTTTGTCTTTTGAAAAGATGTTTCAAGGTTTTTTTGAAAGTTGGTTTTGAAAGTGTTTGTGAAGTGTGATTTGAAAAATAGGCAAGTGTTTTCTTTGCAAATTGACAAGTACTTAAGAGTTATCTACCCTAAAGTTTTCTCAAAGATTTTTGTTATGTTTTAAACCTTTTGACAATTTTGTTCCACCATTGCATTTGGTGGACAATCTTGTATTAGGAAGTGAAAGGGACAGGCGCGGGTCATTGTTTAGACCATAATTGCAATAGTGTTAAATGTCTTTGGGCAATTTTTCTTTGAAAGGGATTTGATCGTTTTAGGCAACTTTTTTGAAAGCGTCATCGAGGGACTTATGATCATTTGATTGTTTGTTTTACCCAAAGAAATTCAACATGCAATATGGCCCAATTATTTGAAGGCAACAAAGTGGAATACCCTAGGGGTGCAAGTGTGAGATGTGTTGTCCATTTTCATGCTTGTTTATCTTGAGATTAGGTCAAACTATTTTGTTCATTTTATTCGCATACAAACCCTAATTCTAGCATGGTATGTTTAGAAAGCATTAAAGTGCGAAATTTAAATTCCTACACTATTACAACACAATAATATGGGGAGGGGGGTACAATGTTTCAAATGGGGTATATTTAGACAAGAAATTAAACCTAGCTATTACATCATTTTCTTTGAACATTTACAATACAAATAATTGCATAATTAAATGGAAATGAAATAAATATGCAAGATGTAAAAAGAATTTTTATATGTATGAAAAAGTATTATTTATGTAAAAATAAAAAGAGAAATAAAAAGGTATTATTTTTTGGAGTATTTTCATATTTAGGGCAAAACCCTAATTTTAATCAAAATGGTATTAGTTATTTAATATATATAATATTTACTATTTATATACAAAAAAAAATAAGATAAAAATATAGTATATTTATAAAAATGTATTTTTAATGTTAAATATTAATAAAATAAAATATATATATTTTTCGTATTTTATTCCAAGTATACTAATGTGTAAGTATATTTATTTACATTATTTACAAAATATGTATTATATATATTAATTAATAATATTTAATATTTAATTAAAAAAAGTATTTTTTCTATAAAATATTTTCAGAGAGTAGAACAAAATAAAAGTGTATAAAAATGTATTTGCACTATTTTAGTATTTTAAATAAAAAGTATATGTATTTATTTTTTATGTATAAACTAAAAGAAAAATCAAATAAATACCTAATAAATTCAAAAATGGTGAGAAAAAATATTTTTATATTTTTAATATCATGAGAAAAAATGAATGAGTCAATTAAAAAAAGAAAAAGTCAAAAAACATTAAAAATAAACCAAATGGGCTCAGGGGGTTCAGAAGCAATTGTATGGTGCAAAAAGAAAAGTCAACATAAGCCCAGCCCATGAAGACCTTTCTTCAACCTCTGAACAACATTATTAAAAAAAAACGCGCGCTCTGTTCTTCCATCCAAACATCCTGATTCCTGGCTTATTAATGAAAACTCATAATATAAAAAATGTTCAGCATCAAGAGACGAATCCAACCATATGCAAAACTTGATCTAACTCTCTAAGATGAGAGAGAATTTCTTCTCCCCCAAATCCTGACCAAGATTTTCTGCCATTTTCAAACCTTAAATTCTCACAGCTCAGGCAAAAGAAATGAAAAGTAAAAGTATGTACAGGTTCAGTGGCATGAGTAGAACATTGCTTATTCACAAACTTAGAGCTAATGATGCCTAATAAGAGAGATAGAAGTTCACCAAAATACATGTTCAGTTGAAGTTCTATCTGGCAATGGGGGAGCTTTCAGTGCAAGATAATGGTTGGTATAGCTTCCTTGAGGTGTGGTGATGCTGTTCCAATATTTACTTTGCCTTGAGACACCTTGAATTAAGCTGTAGAACTTCAACTGCAAAATGAAAAAGTGAAAATGGTGGAACTTGTTAGAGGAATTACAGGTCGTGTTTCAAGTCATGGTTAGCTTGCATAGATGCTAGGGAATGTGTGTGAACTGGTTTGGGCAAGAAAGCTTGAGAGAAATGGGAGATGGCACTCAAACTGCAGGCCTGGCCCTGTTCTTGCAGTTTGAAGGTGATTCTGGGATTGGGAGTGTATGAGGGTTGTTAGGGTCGTGTACTAGCTTGGTTGGGATGTCTTGGATGTGTTTTACAAGTTTGCTTTTGTGTTTGTAAGCTGATATGAGAGTTGTCTTACAAAATGCCAAGTTACTTACACTTTAAGCAACAAATGCCCAAGTTGTGTTCTAGGTCAGTAGAGGCCCCCTAATGAGCTGCATAATCTCTCCTTGATCAGAGTGTTTTGCTCATAATCTTGTGCCAATTAGATTTCATTTGTACTTGTGGATTTGCATCATGACATAAAGTGAAACTTTTGCAAAAATGGATATAATGCTTTATCTATAAATGGATTAATCTTCTAGGCAATGCTTGAACACACAATATATGGCTTTGGCACAAAGGTTTGGCATTAAATTTATGAGTGTAATTGAGGTAAAAGGCCTGTAATCAAGTGGCATGCTGAGTTTTGAAAATGCACAATGTTATGAACATGTAACTTGGCCTAATGAAAAGTGAGTTTTTGCTATATTGTGAAATTCGATTCTCCCTAACCATGAGGTTGTTTGAGAAGTTCTTGGACATTTTGGAAAGCTTGGAACGTGTACTACAATCCATCTTTGAAATGCAAATTGAAATTCCAAGTGGAAGTGTATGGAAAATGGCCTTGAAGTTAGGTAGAAAACCTTGTCAAAATAGGTTAAAATTTCACTAAGTTAAGAATGGTTTAGTGCCCTTATTCAAAAATTTGTAAATTGAGATGCAAGCCTCATTTGGGAAAACTTTGTGAATCAAAGTTGTAGATTATTCAACAAGATACAACTTTCATGTTTTGACTTTTGTTTGAATCCAAATGGATCTTGGTGAGAAGGTGGGGCAAAGTTGGGAAAAAATAAGGGTTTTTCATAACTTAGAAAAATTCTAAGTTATGAAAAATTCTCATTTCTAACCCTAATTTGCATTTTTTGATTTCTTGGTGAACAAGTTTCATGATTTGGCATGTTTTGATGAAAAATGAATCTTGACCCTTGATTTTGACCAAAAAGTCAAAGTTTGACTTTTCAGTATACAGTCAAAATTGATCAATTGACTGGGAAATTCAACTGTCAATCTTGTGTACTTGGGATCTTTTGAGTTTGTTGAGCATGTCAAGATAATTCCATGGGGTCCTTGAGTCCATATGTGAACTTGGTTTGCCATTGGTTGGGTCAAACAGTCAAACATTTCCTTTGTGCAGTCAAAACCCTAAAAATAACCATTTTGCCCTTTTAGTGATCTGATCAAATTTCTTGTGGAATTGTGATCCAAACTTGATCAAATGGTCCATGTGAGTTCATAATGTTGATGTGGGTCAATTTTCATGAGGTTTGACTGTCAATTGGCCACAATTGACTTTTTCCTCAATACAGTTGATTTCTAGGTCAACTGTCCAATTGGCTGGGCAAAACTTGAAATCAAGACTTGAAACTTGACATGGATAAACTTGGGAGTCCAATATGAAGCAAGAAAGTCATCTCAGGCATTTTAGGTCAAAACATCTTTGTGCAAACACAGACCCTAATTTGGGTCAACAGTGCAAGGAGAAGTCTTGAGCAGATGAAACCCTAACTGGATCTTGAGCCTCAAGGGCTTTGTGATGAGAAATCAATGAGAAATGGGAGGGAAAATTTTGGGGTACAACAGTTGCCCCTGTTCAATCTTCTTGAATCCGAAGAGTTAGATTGGCAAGCTTGCCTTTCGTGACTCGAGGGTAAAAGGAGATTCGACACTAGAGTGCCCGGAAATTTGCACTCGTCAAAGCAATGGATGCGAGAATGGGCTTAGAGATGCCATTTGGAGATGGACTTAGAGATGCCATATGGAATGAGTATCAGGAAGGCGTCCGTGCTTTGGACCATCTTCGAACTGGGGGTCTGAATAAGCAATAGATTGACATCCGTTGTTGGGAGGAATCCGTAAACTATTTTCAAAGGTTGCATCTGAACAAGTGATAGATTAACATCCGTTGTTGGGAAGAATCCACAGACTGTTTTCAGAATTCTGGAGAAGAAACTGAATAAGCAATAGGTTAACATCCATTACTTGGAGAACCCGTAAACTGTTTTCAGAAATCTTGAAGTTGAATAAGCAATAGAGCAGCATCCGTTGTTGGGAAGCGTCCGTAAACTGTTTTCAAAGGTATGCATCTGAACAAGTTGATAGATTAACATCCGTTGTTGGGAAGAATCCAAAAAATGTTTTCAGAAGTCTTGAGAAGAAACTGAACAAGCGATAGGTTAACATCCGTTACTTGGAGAACCCGTGAACTGTTTTCAGAAATCTTGAAGTTGAATAAGCAATAGAGCAGCATCCGTTGTTGGGAAGCGTCCGTAAACTGTTTTCAAAGGTTGCATCTGAACAAGTGATAGATTAACATCCGTTGTTGGGAAGAATCCATAGACTGTTTTCAGAAGTCTTGAAGTTGAATAAGCAATAGAGCAGCATCCGTTGTTGGGAAGCGTCCGTAAACTGTTTTCAAAGGTTGCATCTGAACAAGTGATAGATTAACATCCGTTGTTGGGAAGAATCCATAGACTGTTTTCAGAAGTCTTGAAGTTGAATAAGCAATAGAGCAGCATCCGTTGTTGGGAAGCGTCCGTAAACTGTTTTCAAAGGTTGCATCTGAACAAGTGATAGATTAACATTCGTTGTTGGGAAGAATCCATAGACTGTTTTCAGAAGTCTTGAAGTTGAATAAGCAATAGAGAAGCATCTGTTGTTGGGAAGCGTCCGTAAACTGTTTTCAAAAGAATGCATCTGAACAAGTTGATAGATTAACATCCGTTGTTGGGAAGAATCCAAAAACTGTTTTCAGAAGTCTTGAGAAGAAACTGAACAAGCGATAGGTTAACATCCGTTACTTGGAGAACCTGTGAACTGTTTTCAGAAATCTTGAAGTTGAATAAGCAATAGAGCAGCATTCGTTGCTGGGAAGCGTCCGTAAACTGTTTTCAAAGATATGGGAAGATAATGATTTTAGTCTGTCGACCGATCTTACCTGAAAAGATAAAGAGTTAATTGTATGCAATGTCATGATGCATAATACAATATATGTTATATGATATGAATGTAAGTGGATGCGCATGTAAGCTGGAGAGCTGTCTTGCAAAGGATAGATGAACCCGAGATGGCTGAAGATAAAGGTATCTTGACTGCTGTCGGGGAGAATAATTCCTTGGCTGTGACTGGGGAAATAAGGAGCTTGGGTTGTATACCAAACCTCTGGGGAATTCCTGATGACTTCTACTGGGGAGTACCAATCTAGTAGACTCCTGCTGGGGATGTGAAATTCCTGGTATGTCACAGACTCAGGATGTCTAATGGAACGTTAAGACATCTGATCTGACATTAAGCGCTGTACAGGTAGAATAGGCTGTACTTTTGATATCTGTTCTACAACAGTCGCAGGTTCTGATTTACTGAAGTTCAGAGCAGTTAAGGTTAATCATATACATTGAAGTCATGAGGAATGCTGTGACATCAAACTAATAACCAATGCAGAAAGTAAATAACACACAGAATTGTTCACCCAGTTCGGTTCAACCAACCTACATCTGGAGGCTTCCAAGCCAGGGATAAAGTTCACTATTAGTAGTATCAATTCAAAGACCCTACAGCCAACACACCTGTTGACAGCCTTCTCACTTAATCACTACCCAATGACACTTTTACCTAAGATCCAATCCTAGATATGAGACCCCTCTCACTCCCCCTCAATCACCGTAGTGATAACTTTCTACAGTACATAAACTGTTCAGAAGATACACTTCCTTTACACATCTTGATCATGCTTAAAAGCTTCAATCAAGTACAATGCATACATCCTCTAACCTACAGGTTTCAAGGAGTATAGTGACCATCCCACAGCCCGGGTGGTTCACCACAAACTAGCCCTAATCATTACATCTTGTCAATCCACGACCTACTTAAATTAGGTTACAATACTTCTATTTATAACCCTTTTTACCCAACTGGATTTGGGCCTTCATATGACAGCAATGCAGCTTTAACGACCTGCATAAAGTAAGCAGAAAACTTCTGCTGTAAGTTAGGTCTTCAATCGAGTTTTTCTCCTTATCCTTAGCTTCTGATTGAATCTTCTAGGGCTCCACATATGCCTTCAATTTTCGCTACTTGTTATGCATTCTATTTGGCAGAATATTCTGCATAACTTCAGGAACAGAACTGCATCAGACTTGACAGTTCAGTAGCTTGATGTCTGGTATGATGTTATGACATCTCTTGAGACATGTTGTTCCAGATGTTGATTAACACAACATGTTTAGGCATTTACAATAGGATTTTCAGGCTGTTCCTATTGTACATTACATTACATTATTGTTGTTACTATTTGTTTTACATGAAATGAGCCAATCCTAAACGAAGGCACTTACAATCTCCCCCTTTGGCAAATTTTAGCTAAAACAAATACAACAATAAAAAAAATAAAAGTGTTCAGGATACACACAGAAGGATGTCTTGACATTGATCTTGACATCTTTGGTTGTAACCATACTAACCAACCAGGACCTCTTGAAGCACAGGAGGAAGAGGATGCACCTCATTCCCTTTTAGACCACGAACCATTTCTTGTCAATGGTGGTGGAAAAAGAGGACCGTGGGAGATAAACTATCCTTTCAGAGGCATCAGAGAACCTTTAAGGAGTGACCAGAATATCTCCCTTGTAACTCAGAACACAGGTCACAACTGTGTTCATAACTCAGATCACAAGTCACAAAGAAATTCACGCCATTTGAATTTCTGCTGAGTTTGTGACAAGTCTTTGTGATCAAAATTTTGAGTAGCTGCTGCAACGAGGACACTGTCAAACAGTAACAGTACTCCTTTCTCCCCCTTTTTGGCCAAAAATTGACAAAGAAAGCCCTCACAAAACCAGATCCAAGAACAGTTTTCCCAAATCCGTATAAACCCCATGATGGTTGTGAGAGAAAAGAATGTGTGACAGGAGGTTATATAAGGAGATAACAGGTTCAAGAAGATGGTAATATAAAATCTTGGTCAAGGATACCTGTTAAAGTTGTTGCATATTTCAGACTGACTGTGCATGCATTTGTTTGTTTCTGCCAAAAGAACCAGTCCTAATACATGCATAAGTTTGGGTCAAAGCAATTCCTGACTAAAATCAGCCTTTGACCGACTTTTTAGGAAACAGAATACCAAATATAGCTCCTGAATAGCTACAATTACGTGGTGAAGTTATTTTCCACGTATTCTTCTTGATTTCCCCAAGGTTGCAATGTCGTAGGTAATGTCATGACACTTTCTTAGACGTTACCTTACATTCTTCAACAACAACAGCCTTCTTTTTACTTCTCTCAGTTAGGCACAGAGAAGGACACTTTAAACAGCTAGTAGCAAGAGACTAGTAGCCTTAAGCACGTCCATCAATCATGCTTTCTTAAGTGTTGCTGAGATCCAACACAATTACTTTCTACCTTCTTCCAGACAGCAAAATAAGGAAGGAGTGAATAAACCAGAAGACTCCAAAATGCTTCACAAGACATCACAAAATTTAGATGCCACTTCTATTTCTTGTAGTAAAAAGAACTCTTTGAACATATGCTGAATATATCAGATTTCTTAATCTGATTTACTTCTTCTGATCTTCAGATTAAGTCCTACAATACATATACAAAGTTTCCCTTCAATGTATATTGTAATTAGGGAAAGTGCAACACTTAGTGACTCCCCTTGTTAAGGCCAATCAAAACAGTAGCGTGGAGACCAGTAGCACTAGCTCTGAGGTGGTAACTTCAAGCACCCTGAACTAGTCTTAGAATAGTAAGGACATCTTTGATTCATGCCCTTGCACTTCCACACTTATCATGACTCTCTGGATGGCTGAGAAATCATGTAGCTATAGTCTGAAACCAACCTCCAACCTTCTTAGTGTGCTTACAAGCTTTACTAAGATTCAGATTTTCTAGAAGGATTATCCTTTAATCAAAAAGTTGATCATGTCATCCCTCTGTATAATATATTTGATACTAGCAAATTCTTCAGACCACAACAGTAGTTATGCATTGTTAAGCATACTACTCTTAAACACAAGTGGAATCTACTTATTCCAAACCAACAATAGAACAGTCCCAAGTCTCTGCCACAGACTTCTAACAATAATGATGTTACAGCATCATCTGGAACATCAGAACCTATCTGTTTGGGTTCTGAAGTTAACACCCAGGGGATTGATGCCCTTTTATATTCCCCATATGAGAGATATGATCTTTATCTTCAGCAATAATTACTCACCAGAATACCCTAGAGAGAAATAAACTCTCTACCAAATTCTGAGAAATAGGTTCAGAATACAGCCTTGCATGCATATTTAGTCTCCCATCAAAGTGCTTATATATATCTTTATGCAAGATCCTAATGAATGCTTAGTCTCCCGTCAAAGTATTCATTATTAGTTAGATTATGCCACCTTCTCAAGGTAGGATAATTATTCTAACAATCTTCTGCTCCATGCATGAGGAACCAACTGGTCCTTACAAGCTTCCTTTGCTGAAGAGGCCCTTCGTTTGAGATGATGTTGTAACATTGGATCTGACATTGATCTCAACCATATGAGCCTGGCTTATACTATGGTTTTGGATGAACATCCATAGCAATCAAAGCACACTTTTCTTACATCCTTTATGATCAGACCCACAACAACCACATAACCATGCAGCAACTAGCATGTATCACTTTCACCTTGTCTGCTGACCCTTGAACAGTACAAAGAAGTTAATTGTACCATACTCCTGTAGACAAGAGCAGACCAAGTTGTTCTATTATGTGAGGACACCACATAAATGAACTTCAAGTAAAAAGAGGATCTTCTCAGGAACCCATGATCTCTTGAAGATAACTCCTCCTTGCTACATACAACTAACAAGTTCATCCTAGGTGATGGGGATGACTTGTCGAAGTGCAGATATCCATCATTTAACTTTGGTCCAGGATGTCAAGACATTTTGTATGACATGTCTTCCAAGATCTTCAGGTTAAGGACTCCCCCTGAAACTCAGCTCAGATCTTTGTAGAGAATTAAGTGAATTTTCCTTCACATGCTGCAGTTTATGTGATTGGTAGACATAACCTGTTCTATTCCTATCCTCCTTGGAAATCACTAAGATCATGAGAAATAAACTCAAGAATCTTATAGAACAAGGTAAGATGAACTCCCTTTGAACAAAATGTTATCCAACTTCCCTCTTTATGGATACAGTGTTGAGCTCTTTACTTTAGACACATAGTAAGTACTCTTTATTTGCCACAGGTTTCAAATTAAGAGTCCTTAGTTTGCTTGCTGTACAAGTTTCAGGTTGCCACATTCTGTAACTTGTACTAGAAGAAACTTCATTATCAATCATGAGGATGTTCACTAAATCTGGAACTTATCTGTCTTTCCTCAACAACTGATGTCTTCAACAGTTGTGATGTTGTACATCCTTTATCATCACAAGCTTTAGAACTTTTGATTCTGATTTCCACATATTTATCACATAAAGATTCTGCTTCCATCATTTATTCAGTTAGAATTATCTAATCACACTAGAGCATCCTGACTGATTGCTTCTTCATGCTTCCTAAGCATATTTACTTGGCTGAAGACACAGAAATGATGTTCCATCATCCATCACATGAGGGGAAACCTGGAAATCACAGCTTTAAAGTCCTTTTAAGTGCATTTAGCTCAGCTCATATACTCCCTTAAACTCACAGATGTCTCCTCTTCCAGATCAGGAGTAGGTTCCAAACATATGTACTCACATTACATGTGTTTAGCACCCAGAACATCTGTTCTTCAACTGGCAGTTGCATGATGTTCTAACATCCTTAAGAACATTAGTTCCATCTCCTTGGAACACATCATCCTTGATAATCTTCAAGGTCTTCAAGCAGAAATTCTGTTGAAAATAATAACCCTAGAGTTCTTCTTTCACTTTAGGGGTTGTATCAGAAGTTGTGCAGCAGAATAGCAGTACTTCAACAGAACCTGCTTAAATCAATCCTTCAAGTTGTTTGCTCCTTCACCAAGCAACTTTCTAGACCCAACTCTACAGCCCTGTTAAAAGGAAGCTTTATAAACACATATGATGCCTTATCAATATTTTCACTCCCGCATGAAGGTTTTGATAATATTCTTCTTCTGTACTGAATATAGGTTGAACAATGCTCTCCAAAATCTTCACTCCCGCATGGGGTCTTTGAATTTGTTCAAACATTTTCACCTTCTAGTTTCTCCCAAATTGGTCCATCCTCCACTCCTAGGGACCAAACAATATGAACACTACTGGTTCAAACAATATTCTACCTTGTACACAACAGGAAAGTATCCCCCATGGATCTCATCCAGAGACAGACAGGATGCCTGCTCTGATACCAATTGAAATTCCTGGTATGTCACAGACTCAGGATGTCTAATGGAACGTTAAGACATCTGATCTGACATTAAGCGCTGTACAGGTAGAATAGGCTGTACTTTTGATATCTGTTCTACAACAGTCGCAGGTTCTGATTTACTGAAGTTCAGAGCAGTTAAGGTTAATCATATACATTGAAGTCATGAGGAATGCTGTGACATCAAACTAATAACCAATGCAGAAAGTAAATAACACACAGAATTGTTCACCCAGTTCAGTTCAACCAACCTACATCTGGAGGCTTCCAAGCCAGGGATAAAGTTCACTATTAGTAGTATCAATTCAAAGACCCTACAGCCAACACACCTGTTGACAGCCTTCTCACTTAATCACTACCCAATGACACTTTTACCTAAGATCCAATCCTAGATATGAGACCCCTCTCACTCCCCCTCAATCACCGCAGTGATAACTTTCTACAGTACATAAACTGTTCAGAAGATACACTTCCTTTACACATCTTGATCATGCTTAAAAGCTTCAATCAAGTACAATGCATACATCCTCTAACCTACAGGTTTCAAGGATTATAGTGACCATCCCACAGCCCGGGTGGTTCACCACAAACTAGCCCTAATCATTACATCTTGTCAATCCACGACCTACTTAAATTAGGTTACAATACTTCTATTTATAACCCTTTTTACCCAACTGGATTTGGGCCTTCATATGACAGCAATGCAGCTTTAACGACCTGCATAAAGTAAGCAGAAAACTTCTGCTGTAAGTTAGGTCTTCAATCGAGTTTTTCTCCTTATCCTTAGCTTCTGATTGAATCTTCTAGGGCTCCACATATGCCTTCAATTTTCGCTACTTGTTATGCATTCTATTTGGCAGAATATTCTGCATAACTTCAGGAACAGAACTGCATCAGACTTGACAGTTCAGTAGCTTGATGTCTGGTATGATGTTATGACATCTCTTGAGACATGTTGTTCCAGATGTTGATTAACACAACATGTTTAGGCATTTACAATAGGATTTTCAGGCTGTTCCTATTGTACATTACATTACATTATTGTTGTTACTATTTGTTTTACATGAAATGAGCCAATCCTAAACGAAGGCACTTACAGGATGCAAGACTGAGAATCTTCAGTTTGGAGGGAAGCATCTCTGCCGACCTTACTGGGGAACTCAAGATTTGCTCTCCTAAAACTCTGTGGGGAGAAGGTTCATTAGTCTGGCTTCGCTGGGGATACTGAAACTTAAACTCTGAGGGGAATTGAATTCCTGAGGACCTTCTGGCTGGGGGATTGTAAAGATAAGTTACTGCTGGGGAACTTTGATGAACTCCGCTGGGGATAGGAAGAATTTTGGCGAGTGCGATCTTCCGTGGTTGTTAGCTGAGGATAACCCAGTTATAAGGCCTTGTGAGGAATAACTTTGAATAAAACTCGGGAGAGACGTCCGTTCTCTGCGGGGGATAAGCTTCCAGAATCTACTGGGGATGAGCTCAAGACTTGCTAGGGATATGGGTTCCAAATCTCCCGGGGGTTTCCTTTGAAGGGTATCAAGATATCCAACTGTTCCTTTGACCTATCAGTAATCCTCTTTCCCGACTCATAAGAAAATGATTATGTTTCAAATGCATATGCCTATTTAACAAAACATTGGACGTTTCTCAAAATAAAACAAATAGTGCAAGAGAAAAGAAAAGGAAATGACACAAATTTCTGGGAAAAGTATTTGTATTGATTTTCTATGAGTATGTTTGTACAAAGGAGACAATCATCCTAGTAAGAGGATTTTGTCGTAAATATTTGAAAGGTTTATACAAAATAAGGATGGCTATGTGAAATAATTCCATGGGATTCCATTCCGCTATAGCTTTCACAACTCTGAATATCTGTCCATTCAATGCTTCGCTTGACGATGACTGGATTGATCAGAAGCCTGGAACCGGTTGATGAAGAGATTGTCCTTGAAGTGATCCGACGAGACATAGTCATACGCTTTAATTCCCTAACTTTTGCCTGAATCGCCCTTTCGGGTTTTCGATCCACCGGGAAACCCCTTTTTGCCCAAGCCGCCCTTTCGGGTTTTCAACTTGCCGGGTGTACAGAGATTTTTTTTTATCCCTAATTTTTGCCTGAACCGCCCTTTCGGGTTTTCGATCCACCGGGATGCCCATTTTTGCCCAAGCCGCCCTTTCGGGTTTTCGACTTGTCGGGTTATTTTATGCGTAGTATCTTTTGACTATGTCTGCATTCGCAGGGTGCGGCAAATCGTCGCCGTCCATGGTGGTCAGAATCATTGCCCCACCAGAAAATATGCTCTTGATCACAAATGGTCCTTCATATGTAGGAGTCCATTTTCCCCTGGGATCACTTTGCGGCAAGATAATCCGCTTGATTACGAGATCTCCGACTTGATACACTTGACGTCTGACTTTCTTATTGAAGGCCTTGATCATCCGTTTTTGATACGTTTGACCATGGCATATAGCAGCAAGTCGCTTTTCGTCGATCAGATTGAGTTGATCAAGTCGGGTCTGCATCCAATCATCTTCATTCAAACCTGCATCCTTCATAATCCTTAGAGAAGGGATCTGGACTTCCATAGGCAAAATAGCTTCCATGCCATAAACCAAAGAAAATGGGGTTGCCCCAGTTGAAGTACTTGTCGTCGTACGGTATCCATGTAGAGCAAACGGTAACATCTCATGCCAGTCTTTGTAAGTGACTGTCATTTTCTGAACGATCTTCTTAATGTTTTTGTTCGCAGCTTCAATAGCACCGTTCATCTTCGGCCGATAGGGAGATGAATTGTGATGATAAATCTTAAACTGTTCGCACAATGCAGTGATCATCGTGTTATTCAGATTCGTACCGTTGTCTGTGATGATCCTGTCTGGAACACCATACCGACATATGAGATTTTGCTTGATAAAGCGAGCAACCACATTTTTAGTAACAGAGGCGAAGGAAGCTGCTTCGACCCATTTGGTGAAATAGTCAATGGCAACCAGGATGAAGCGATGTCCGTTGGAAGCCGTGGGCTTGATCTCTCCAATCATATCAATGCCCCACATTGCAAAGGGCCACGGAGCAGTCAGGACGTTGAGAGGAACCAGAGGGATATGAACTTTGTCAGCATAGACTTGACACTTGTGACAAGTATGAGAATGTTGATGGCAGTCAGCTTCCATAGTAGACCAGTAATAGCCTGCCCTTAGGATCTTCTTAGCCATCGTACGCCCGCTCAAGTGAGTGCCAAATGTGCCGCTGTGTATATCAGTCATGATCAACTCTGCTTCAGCTTTATCCACACATCGGAGTAACACACAATCATGGCTTCGTTTGTAAAGGATGTCGTTGCTCAGGAAGAACTTAGCAGCGAATTTCCTTAAGAACTTCTTGTCATTTACGGAAGCTCCTTTGGGATAATCTCTAGTCTCGAGATACCTTTTGATTTCATGGAACCAGGGTTGTTCCACTACTTCCTCGGTATTAATCTCGTGACAATGCGCGGGTTCATCCATTCGCTCGATGGTGATTTGGGGAACCTCGTTATCCCAGTTGAGTTTAAACATGGAGGACATTGTGGCTAGAGCATCTGCTAGCTGATTCTCTTCTCGCGGGAAATGCTCGAAGGTAATTTGCTCGAAATGAGGCAACAATGTCAGGACATGTTCTTTGTATGGGATAAGATTAGGATGCTTGGTATCCCACTCTCCTTTGATTTGACTGATAACCAAAGCCGAGTCCCCGAATACGATCAAAGATTTGATCCCCAAGTCTATAGCAGCCTTGAGACCAAAGATGCAAGCTTCATACTCAGCCATGTTGTTTATGCAGCTGAAGCAAAGTCGGGCCGTGAAAGGTGTGTGACAACCTTCCGGGGAAATGAGTACTGCGCCAATACTGTTTCCAAGTGCATTTGAAGCACCATCAAAGTACAGGGTCCATCGGGATCCCTTTTCGGGTCCGTCATACGGTCCGTCACCTTCAATGTTGTCCAAATTCATGATGTCCTCGTCTGGGAAGTCAAATCTCATGGGTTGATAGTCTTCGATAGCTTGATGAGCCAGATGGTCATCTAGCACACTCCCTTTTATAGCTTTTTGGGTGGTGTACTGGATGTCATACTCAGTTAAGATCATTTTCCATCTAGCTATCCTTCCAGATAAAGCGGGCTTTTCGAAAATATACTTGATAGGGTCCATTTTGGAAATCAACAAGGTAGTATGAGTCAACATATACTGTCTTAGTCGGCGAGCAGCCCATACCAAAGCGCAGCAAGTTTTCTCGAGCAGTGAGTAGCGAGTCTCACAGTCGGTAAACTTTTTGCTAAGGTAATAAATAACATGCTCTTTTCGACCAGACTCGTCATGCTGGCCCAAAACACACCCCATTGAGTTATCCAAGACAGTCAAATACATGATCAATGGTCTTCCTTCGACGGGTGGCATCAGAATAGGAGGTTCTAGCAAATACTCCTTGATTCTATCAAAAGAAGTTTGGCAATCGTCGTTCCACTCGACTACCTGATCTTTTTTCAAGAGTTTGAAAATTGGCTCACAGGTAGAAGTCAGATGCGAGATGAATCTGGCAATATAGTTCAAGCGCCCCAAGAACCCTCTAACCTCCTTTTCAGTACGGGGAGCAGGCATCTCTTGTATTGCTTTTACTTTTGCGGGATCGACTTCAATGCCTTTGTTTCTTAGAATGAATCCCAGGAGTTTACTAGACCTAACTCCAAAAGTGCATTTACTTGGATTCAGCCTGAGCTTGTATTCTTTTAACCTGGCAAACAGCTTCTCCAGATGTTCAAGGTGCTCTTCCTCTGTTTGTGACCGAGCTATCATATCGTCTACGTAAACTTCAATCTCATGATGTATCATATCATGAAACAAAGCTACCATGGCGCATTGATAAGTTGCCCCTGCGTTCTTCAGCCCGAACGGCATCACCTTGTAACAGAAAGTACCCCATTGCGTGACAAAAGTTGTTTTCTCCATATCCTCGGGGGCCATTTTGATTTGATTGTAACCCAAGAATCCATCCATGAAGGAAAACACTTTGTGCTGAGCTGTATTGTCGATCAAAATGTCAATGTGAGGTAGCGGGAAATCATCTTTGGGGCTGGCCCTATTCAAATCCCGGTAGTCCACACACATCCTGACTTTGCCATCTTTCTTAGGTACTGGCACGATGTTAGCGACCCATTGAGGATAGGACGTAACATCCAGAAAGCCAGCGTCAAACTGCTTCATTACTTCTGCTTTGATCTTTTCAGACATGTCAGGCCTCATTCGGCGAACTTTTTGCTTGATCGGTGGACAATCCTCTCTTGTGGGGAGACGGTGAACCACGATGTCTGTGTCTAAACCCGACATGTCTTCATAAGACCAAGCGAAGATTTCAACATACTCATTCAACAACTGTATCAGGCTTTCCTTGACATTCAGTTTCAAATTGGCACCCACTTGCACCTCCTTCCGGTCTTCCTCGGTCCCTAAGTTGACAGTTTCTAATGACTCTTCATGCGGTAAGATGGCCCTTTCCTCTTGTTGCAGAAGTCTGGCTAGTTCCCCGGGTACTTCACAACCTTCGTCATCTTCATACTCGGCTAGATTGACCATATCTTCAGAGTTATTGAAAGATATAGCAGAGTAGTCACCCATGGAATCCGGAGTGGATGGGTACCTGCATTGGTGAGTGTGGGTGTGTGTAAGGGATAGCCATCCTTAAACAAAAAATGCAAGAGGAAAGAAAATGAACACAAACAGTTCATCAAATGAAAAACGTCCAATGAATCATTAAACATGGCATATGGATATGAAAAATAATCAAAACCCTTACAAGTGGACCTACATGCCCCGGGCAAGGCAGGAGGTGAAAAGATAGTGTACGGATTGTTTGAAAGTAAATATTACAGACCAAATAAGAAATGTTTAATAGATAAATTACTGATGAATAAAAGTGATGGGGACAAAGTCTTTTGCCTCCCAGTTGCTCAATCCTCCTTTGACAGTTGGGTAAATCCACTCTTCAATGTTGCTCTCCTTGTCTTTATCCTCCAAAGCGTTGATTCCATAGGGAGAAATTTTGACTGGCGCCCTCTCAATCTTCGAACGGCGCATAGCTTTCTGGCCAGCGGCTGTGAACCCTAATCCAAATTTGTCTGTCTTATGCGGAATGTCAGGTAACTGCCCCCATGCTGAATTCTTCCCTTCCTTGATTGCGGCCCTTGCGTCCTCCAGAGATGCCATCCTGGCCATCTGCCTCGGTGTCTCAGCTGCCAACTTTGCTACTGCTATTTCAGGAAGGACTTCTTCGAAATGTTGAAAAGGCGTCTCAATGAATTCCCCTTCAACCTCCACATATCGGAAAGAATTCAAGTGACTAATCATGTACTCTTCTTCGCCATGGACAGTGATGATCTTTCCCTTGACAAGATACTTCAACATCTGATGCAAGGAGGAGGTGACTGCCCCTGCATGGTGTATCCAAGGTCTACCCAGCAAGCAAGAGTATGATGGATGGATGTCCATCACATAGAAAGTAGATTTAAACACCTCAGTGCCTATCTTGATGGGAATTTCAACTTCTCCATGGACCATTCTCTTTGAACCATCGAAAGCTCTGACAACAATATCACTCGGCTTCAATTCCAACCCTTCACAATCTAGTCGGTCCAAGGCCTTCTTAGGTAAAACATTCAGCGACGAACCAGTGTCGACCAAGACGTGTGCGAGAGTAGTTCCTCGACACTCGACTGAAATGTGCAAAGCATCATTGTGGTTTCTGCCTTTAGGAGTTAGGTCGGCATCAGAAAAACCTAATCCATTATCCGCAGTCAGGCTAGCCACGCAATTTTGAAATTGATCCGCAGAGGTTTCTTGGGGCACATGAGCTGCCTTCAGAAACTTTATCAGAGCTTTAGCGTGCGCTTCTGAGCAAAGTAGTAGTGCCAGGATGGAGATCTTGGAGGGGGTTTGCCCCAGCTGTTCTACCACATTGTAATCACTTCTTTTGATTATCCTCAAAATCTCATCCATTTCCTTCTTGGAGGTTTCCGGGATAACCAAGGGTTGAGCCCTCGTCTTGACGGGTTCATCTTGGATTCCCTTACCTTTGTCAGCAGCGGTAGGAGAGACAGTACTAGGAACAACAACATCTTCAATCAAAGGAGTTCTAGCAGAAAGTTTGATTGGCGCAGGGACGACCTTGTCAGCTGATGAGGGTCCAATGACTGCTCTTGGAGGGGCAATCTCTGGAGAAAATATTCTCCCGCTCCTGGTGATTTTGCTAGTGCCCGCAATGTTACTAATGCTGGCTTCTTCATCATCCGAACTTTCTTCAATTATTTCGATTTGCTTGATACCATGGTAGTAGACGTCACCGTCATAGTTCCAAGGTATCGACTTCTCAGAAACATAGGGAACAGGCCCTGGCATTGTTATCTTCAAAGGAACAGATTTCATAGCTGGTGTAATCTTAACAGGCTTTTTGACGGCCTTGGAAAGATTGGCGTGAATGGTTATGATTGAGACATCTTCAGTATGAACTGGAACAGCAGAAACTTTTTCAAACAAAATTTGTCGACTATCCATAAGGCCTTGGATGCCTTTCTTCAGTAACGGACAATCAAACGGCAGAGAGTAACAACAATAGCAGTCTTCTTTACATCCCGGGAAGATCCCGACCCTCAACAGATTCAACTTAATGGTTAGCAATGGAGTAGTCAGATCACTGACATCAGCAACATACAAATCTTCTTCAATGGCATTGACATTTCGGCCGTGCTTCGACATGGGTGCAAATATCACATTAGGATTCTCTGGAGCGTCAAACTCTACTTCCTTAGCCTCTATCAGGTCTTGGATTTTATGCTTGAGTGCCCAACAATCATTGGTGTCGTGTCCAACACTGTCTGAATGGTAGGCGCATTTAGCATTGGCATGATAATGCGGAGAGGACGTATTCACATTTTTTGGAGCCTCCTTGATGGTGGCGAAATTCAACTTCAACAGATGGGGAAGCACTTGCGCTGGAGTCATATTAATACGGGTGAACTGCCATTGTGGTTGTTCCACTCGTTGTTGATTTGGTCTGGACTGGTTATAGCGAGGCTGCTCACTTGGAGTGTTTTGAATCAT
The DNA here is from genome assembly GCA_948472305.1 of Vicia faba. NCBI lineage: Eukaryota > Viridiplantae > Streptophyta > Magnoliopsida > Fabales > Fabaceae > Vicia > Vicia faba. The sequence goes on from OX451735.1 coordinate 1,357,334,242, forward strand.
TACGGCCCCCACAGTTGGCCGACGCTCCGTCTTCCCTGCTCTTCTCTGAGAATATACCACAGCTGTTTCCTTCTTAAAAGGTTTCTTCTCAACACTTGCAGCAACACCCTTCTGAATCTTTCCTGACTTGATGCCGGCTTCTATTCTCTCGCCTGTTAAGATCAAATCGGTAAACCCCGCGAAAGAGTTACCAATTAGATGATTGAAAAATGGCCCAGATAGGGTCCCAAGAAACATATCAACGAGTTCACGGTCGGTTAAGGGAGGCTGCACCCTGCCAGCCAAATCCCTCCATTTTTGTGCATACTCTTTGAATCCTTCGCTTGTTCCTAGTGACATACCCTGAATTTGGGTACGAGTAGGAGCAAGATCAGAATTATACTGGTATTGTTTGTAGAAAGCGGTGGCCAAATCTTCCCAATTTCTGACGCTGGTTCCTTCTAGCTGATAAAACCACTCCAACTGAGCTCCCGAAAGGCTGTCTTGAAAGAAATGAATCCAGAGGTTTTTATCTGCCGTATAGGGTTGAATCTTTCTCACGTAGGACCTGAGATGCATTTTGGGACAGGACAGCCCGTCATACCTCACAAACACTGGCACTTTGAATTTTGGGGGAATCACAATTCCGGCAACCAAACCCAAGTCTTCAAAATCCAAACCCGGTACTCTTTGTAATTCCATGGCGGCCAATCTGTCTTCTAAACCCTTGTACTTATCATCAGCTGGAGGGTATTGCTGGTCAGAATAATCTTCATCCTCTTCAACCTCTTCTTCTTCCGCATCAGACTCGGAAGGCACCGCAGCTCCATCTCTTTTACTAGTCCCCTCATCAGAAGTAGGAGGAAATTCGAGCACTCTCCGAGCTTCTCCGTCAAATCTTCTCCCCAAAGTAGCCACCCCAATCCTCTTTTTCTTCTTTTTCACTGGGTCCTTATTCCCCAATTGAGTCTTGATATCCTCCTGACCCTTAGCCAAGGTCATCAGGAGTTGCTGGAACTGTGCATTATGAGCTTGTAGGTCTTTGACTGTTTGCTCGAGATCCATCCTACTGAAATAAACAGCAGACAGATAAGGAAACCTGGAGTGAGACCTGCTTATGCACATGATGAATGGTATGCTTATGTATGCAATGCATTCAAGGATTTAGAACATTCAAAATTGTTTCAGACAAAGAAGAACACACGTCATATTAATAAGAAGAAAGTTGTTAGTACATAAATGCCCCATGGGCCAAATATTACAAAATAACTTCTTAAGGCAAAAAGACATTGCGCATCCTCTTTGGTGCGATGTAGGTGTTGAGGGCCTCTTGCTCATGGAGTCGGCGGGTAAGCTCTAGAACCTTCTTCTCACTGGCGTAGAAGCTAGCTTCAAAAGTATTCCGTTCCTCCTTGAGCTGAATCCAACTTTTCTGCATTTCCTCCCACGATGTAGGCATGTCTGGATGTAGGATGGTGTAGGGAACCTCTCCTTCATTGACGGGCTCTTTAATCACTGGGAGTACATGAGGATAAGGCATCATTAGACTTTGGGCTCGGGCTCGTACCCACTTGAGATAGGGCTCAAGAGGGAAGGAGTTCTTGCGTCCCAGAGTCTTGCTATCAACCTTGTTGAGTTTTCCCCAAGCTCTGATGAATCTTTAGAGAAGTCCTTGCGCATCGTTGTCGAAGTCAAAAACTAGGTCAGGAATCAACATGTCATGAGGGCCATCCCTCCGTGCATATCCAAATTGCCTCAAAGCTAGGCAAGGGTTGTAGGTGATACCTCCTCTGATTCCAAGTAAAGGAACATTAGGAAATTCTCCGCAACGATCGACGATGACGACATTTTCTCTGGACCGAGAACACCAATGTACATCAGAGTGAGTAAGAGTCATCAACCGTTGGGACCACCTTGAGCCTTGGTCATTCTTCAGGACAGATTGTGGAAGGTGCGAAATAAACCACCTTGCAAGGATAGGAGTACAACACATGAGAACACCCCTCTTTCTCATTGTTCGTGTGTAAAATGAGTGAAGGATGTCCCTAAGCAATGTTGGTATTGGATTTCTGGACAAGAAGATTTTGACGGCGTTGACATCTACCAATTGGTTAAGATTTGGGAACAAGACCAACCCATAGATAAGGAGTGCCACAATCTCTTCAAAGGCTTGTAGGTCCAATGAATTCCAACATTCTTGTGCCTTCTCAAACAAGAATTTTGCTAAGAATCCCTTGACGCCGCTTCTGGTTTCCCAATGCCCCTTGACGTCGGATGGTTGTAGATGTAATGCTCGAGCAACATCTTCCGGCTTTGGTTCCTTTTCCGTACCGTTGAAGGGTAGTTGATTAAGGATAGGAATTCTCAGGAGTTGAGAAAACTCCTCCAAAGTGGGTACCAACTGATAATCAGGGAAAGTGAAACAGTGGTGAAGAGGGTCAAAGAACTGGAATAGCACTTTCATCATGTCTTCTTCAATGTTGGTGCTGACTAGGCTGAGCAGTCTACCATGTCTTTCACTGAAGGATGAATTTTCCGGAATTCTTGAGGTGAGCTCCTTAAGTTGAGGAGAGATTCTCACAAGGTTGACTTGAATGGTATTTCTGCGAGGAATTTCCATGTCCTACAAAACAAGAACAAAGATGAAGATCCAAAACCCTTGAAATGGTTAGTGAATGCATATGATGTTTATGATGTTTATGATGTATGCACAAAACATATGTACAAGCAAATCACACCAAACCCTAGTTTCAGGCTTGCATGGGGTTTCATAGGTAAGTACCCTCTTGAGTGTAGTTGGCTTAAAAAACCTGTCCTATAAATAGTAATCGGGTTCTAAGGAGCTCAATATCACTGGATTGTTTTCATTGTTCATTGTTTTGGTTTAGCCACTTAACTAGCGACCAAAATATTCCAAGAAAACAACCCTCAATGAGTGTAGTATCGAGTATCTACCAACTTCGGACTGCACCAAAGCCGGTCATCTCACTGCCCCTAATAAAAGGCCAAGATGGTCAAGTAGGGTTCTAGGTCATTAGTGCTTAGTGACATCACTCAGCGGCCCCGTACTCTCCTTGATTGAACTCAAGGGTTACCGGTACTCACAAATATGTCGCACTAACATAGCTATTGCTTCGACCGTGTCGGTATACCCCGCACAGTTTCCACAACGTATTGCTATCTATGAATGTTTCCCAAAATCCGGGTGTAGGATTGTAAACCCAAACAATAGAGCCAAGATATAAAGCAATCAATTCAAACAATTAGTCATGCAAGAGGGTGATCTAAGCCCTAAGGTTACTCCACTTTTAAAATATTCCCCAGCAGAGTCGCCAGTTCTGTGATACGGTGGGAGAACTGACTAGGGTTTTGCGTTTGTTTTCGCAAATGTTTCGGTTGAGCAAGAGTCTCCATCAACTTTTTATTTTATCCTAAGGAAAGGTTTAAAAAGCACAGCAAAAACCTTTGAGATTTTTTTCTTGGGTTCGGGGAGTAGATTATAGAAAGGGAAGGTATTAGCACCCTTTCTATCCATGGTTATCCATGGGCTCTTAGGTACTTGCTTAGATCAACTTGCCTTGGTTTTCAATTGTTTGAAATAGTGCTTGGTGTGTGTTCTTTTGAAAATGTTTTGAAAAGATGCCTTGTATAGGCTACCCTTGTAACAATTCTTTACTCGAATGTTTTACAAAAAGGTGTTTTGTCTTTTGAAAAGATGTTTCAAGGTTTTTTTGAAAGTTGGTTTTGAAAGTGTTTGTGAAGTGTGATTTGAAAAATAGGCAAGTGTTTTCTTTGCAAATTGACAAGTACTTAAGAGTTATCTACCCTAAAGTTTTCTCAAAGATTTTTGTTATGTTTTAAACCTTTTGACAATTTTGTTCCACCATTGCATTTGGTGGACAATCTTGTATTAGGAAGTGAAAGGGACAGGCGCGGGTCATTGTTTAGACCATAATTGCAATAGTGTTAAATGTCTTTGGGCAATTTTTCTTTGAAAGGGATTTGATCGTTTTAGGCAACTTTTTTGAAAGCGTCATCGAGGGACTTATGATCATTTGATTGTTTGTTTTACCCAAAGAAATTCAACATGCAATATGGCCCAATTATTTGAAGGCAACAAAGTGGAATACCCTAGGGGTGCAAGTGTGAGATGTGTTGTCCATTTTCATGCTTGTTTATCTTGAGATTAGGTCAAACTATTTTGTTCATTTTATTCGCATACAAACCCTAATTCTAGCATGGTATGTTTAGAAAGCATTAAAGTGCGAAATTTAAATTCCTACACTATTACAACACAATAATATGGGGAGGGGGTACAATGTTTCAAATGGGGTATATTTAGACAAGAAATTAAACCTAGCTATTACATCATTTTCTTTGAACATTTACAATACAAATAATTGCATAATTAAATGGAAATGAAATAAATATGCAAGATGTAAAAAGAATTTTTATATGTATGAAAAAGTATTATTTATGTAAAAATAAAAAGAGAAATAAAAAGGTATTATTTTTTGGAGTATTTTCATATTTAGGGCAAAACCCTAATTTTAATCAAAATGGTATTAGTTATTTAATATATATAATATTTACTATTTATATACAAAAAAAATAAGATAAAAATATAGTATATTTATAAAAATGTATTTTTAATGTTAAATATTAATAAAATAAAATATATATATTTTTGGTATTTTATTCCAAGTATACTAATGTGTAAGTATATTTATTTACATTATTTACAAAATATGTATTATATATATTAATTAATAATATTTAATATTTAATAAAAAAAAGTATTTTTTCTATAAAATATTTTCAGAGAGTAGAACAAAATAAAAGTGTATAAAAATATATTTGCACTATTTTAGTATTTTAAATAAAAAGTATATGTATTTATTTTTTATGTATAAACTAAAAGAAAAATCAAATAAATACCTAATAAATTCAAAAATGGTGAGAAAAAATATTTTTATATTTTTAATATCATGAGAAAAAATGAATGAGTCAATTAAAAAAAGAAAAAGTCAAAAAACATTAAAAATAAACCAAATGGGCTCAGGGGGTTCAGAAGCAATTGTATGGTGCAAAAAGAAAAGTCAACATAAGCCCAGCCCATGAAGACCTTTCTTCAACCTCTGAACAACATTATTCAAAAAAAACGCGCGCTCTGTTCTTCCATCCAAACATCCTGATTCCTGGCTTATTAATGAAAACTCATAACATAAAAAATGTTCAGCATCAAGAGACGAATCCAACCATATGCAGAACTTGATCTAACTCTCTAAGATGAGAGAGAATTTCTTCTCCCCCAAATCCTGACCTAGATTTTCTGCCATTTTCAAACCTTAAATTCTCACAGCTCAGGCAAAAGAAATGAAAAGTAAAAGTATGTACAGGTTCAGTGGCATGAGTAGAACATTGCTTATTCACAAACTTAGAGCTAATGATGCCTAATAAGAGAGATAGAAGTTCACCAAAATACCTGTTCAGTTGAAGTTCTATCTGGCAATGGGGGAGCTTTCAGTGCAAGATAATGGTTGGTATAGCTTCCTTGAGGTGTGGTGATGTTGTTCCAATATTTACTTTGCCTTGAGACACCTTGAATTGAGCTGTAGAACTTCAACTGCAAAATGAAAAAGTGAAAATGGTGGAACTTGTTAGAGGAATTACAGGTCGTGTTTCAAGTCATGGTTAGCTTGCATAGATGCTAGGGAATGTGTGTGAACTGGTTTGGGCAAGAAAGCTTGAGAGAAATGGGAGATGGCACTCAAACTGTAGGCCTGGCCCTGTTCTTGCAGTTTGAAGGTGATTCTTGGATTGGGAGTGTATGAGGGTTGTTAGGGTCGTGTACTAGCTTGGTTGGGATGTCTTGGATGTGTTTTACAAGTTTGCTTTTGTGTTTGTAAGCTGATATGAGAGTTGTCTTACAAAATGCCAAGTTACTTACACTTTAAGCAACAAATGCCCAAGTTGTGTTCTAGGTCAGTAGAGGCCCCCTAATGAGCTGCATAATCTCTCCTTGATCAGAGTGTTTTGCTCATAATCTTGTGCCAATTAGATTTCATTTGTACTTGTGGATTTGCATCATGACATAAAGTGAAACTTTTGCAAAAATGGATATAATGCTTTATCTATAAATGGATTAATCTTCTAGGCAATGCTTGAACACACAAAACATGGCTTTGGCACAAAGGTTTGGCATTAAATTTATGATTGTAATTGAGGTAAAAGGCCTGTAATCAAGTGGCATGCTGAGTTTTGAAAATGCATAGTGTTATGAACATGTAACTTGGCCTAATCAAAAGTGAGTTTTTGCTATATTGTGAAATTCGGTTCTCCCTAACCATGAGGTTGTTTGAGAAGTTCTTGGACATTTTGGAAAGCTTGGAATGTGTACTACAATCCATCTTTGAAATGCAAATTGAAATTCCAAGTGGAAGTGTATGGAAAATGGCCTTGAAGTTAGGTAGAAAACCTTGTCAAAATAGGTTAAAATTTCACTAAGTTAAGAATGGTTTAGTGCCCTTATTCAAAAATTTGTAACTTGAGATGCAAGCCTCATTTTGGAAAACTTTGTGAATCAAAGTTGTAGATTATGCAACAAGCTACAACTTTCATGTTTTGACTTTTGTTTGAATCCAAATGGATCTTGGTGAGAAAGTGGGGCAAAGTTGGGAAAAAATTAGGGTTTTTCATAACTTAGAAAAATTCTAAGTTATGAAAAATTCTCATTTCTAACCCTAATTTGCATTTTTTGATTTCTTGGTGAACAAGTTTCATGATTTGGCATGTTTTGATGAAAAATGAATCTTGACCCTTGATTTTGACCAAAAAGTCAAAGTTTGACTTTTCAGTATACAGTCAAAATTGATCAATTGACTGGGAAATTCAACTGTCAATCTTGTGTACTTGGGATCTTTTGAGTTTGTTGAGCATGTCAAGATAATTCCATGGGTCCTTGAGTACATATGTGAACTTGGTTTGCCATTAGTTGGGTCAAACAGTCAAACATTTCCTTTGTGCAGTCAAAACCCTAAAAATGACCATTTTGCCCTTTTAGTGATCTGATCAAATTTCTTGTGGAATTGTGATCCAAACTTGATCAAATGGTCCATGTGAGTTCATAATGTTGATGTGGGTCAATTTTCATGAGGTTTGACTGTCAATTGGCCACGGTTGACTTTTTCCCCAATACAGTTGATTTCTAGGTCAACTGTCCAATTGGCTGGGCAAAACTTGAAATCAAGACTTGAAACTTGACATGGATAAACTTGGGAGTCCAATATGAAGCAAGAAAGTCATCTCAGGCATTTTAGGTCAAAACATCTTTGTGCAAACACAAACCCTAATTTGGGTCAACAGTGCAAGGAGAAGTCTTGAGCAGATGAAACCCTAACTGGATCTTGAGCCTCAAGGGCTTTGTGATGAGAAATCAATGAGAAATGGGAGGGCAAATTTTGGGGTACAACAGTTAGATCTTTCTTTTCCTTAGCTTTTATCTTATGCTTTAGGATAGTCCCTTCATCTCCTCCCATCTTCTTTAATTTCAAAAATATTCTCCCTCCTTTCCAAAACTCTTCTTGTTTTCTAACTTGAACTGCTTTCATAATAAACTTGGACTTAGGTCCATGCATTTTCAAAAATATTCCCTTAATCAAACATTAATCAGTTTAAATATACATTGACATATTTTATTAAGACTAAAATTCAATTAACCTCATTCAAACTATTTTTCCACTTTAGCTTTTTACTTTAAAACTTTTTTATCAAAAGATTAGATTCTTTTTCGATTCTTGTAGTGAAGAGAGCTACTATACTTCTATGATATAAAGTATAGTGAGATATTTTCCACTTGGTTTTTGAGTGAGGCTTTGTTGATTTTAAAATCCAAGCTATATCCTCCACTTTGAGATGATGCAAATTCTCCTTTCTCATAATTGTGGGTAGTAAGTATGTCTTCCACTTGGATATGACGATGATGTCTTTTCTCTTAAAATTAACCAATACACTTTTATTTTAAAATTTTTAAGGTGAACTACGAGTATCCTGATCCCCTATTATACAAAAGGTGGTATGTAGGCACTAAAGGTTCACAACCTCAACGGGTGCAAAAATTGTAAAAAAATACTTCTTTTCTCATCTCCACCATATTATTTTGTATACACCTTTTATAGCCAAAATATACAAATTTTCAAAGAGGTTCATGTGGAGTACCGTAGATGTTTAGGGTTTTAATACCTTCCATTTGAGTAACCAACCCCCTTACCTAGATTCTCCCCTTATTTGGATTTATTCGCTCTTTTCACATTTCTGTTGGAAACAATAAAGCGCGGTGGCGATTTTTATTTGATTTTTTGCGGTTAAAGCAATCCAATGGCTTAGTGGAAAAATCTTGAGAAATCCACAAATGACATGTAATATTATTAACAATTACATAACTTTACACACCTTTTTAGATCTTGATCTTTGAATCAAAGTTATATTAGACATCCTCTAGTTTATTGTGAAAAACGAATGAGTTCATGGAGATAAAAATTGTTCAAGTTATGATCTCTTGAAGTCAAATCAAAGAGTTCAATGGCTTTTTTAAATGACTTGTAATGTTCTTCAAACTTAAATGATCTTCCTTGCACAATTGGCCATAGATCCTTGGAGAGAAGTTATTAATGACTCTTTGAAGAGAATCGTGGCTTTGGAATCACTTCAAAATCTCAAAAAATTAAGCAAGATATAGTCTTAGGAAGTTGATAAACCCTCACTCAAAAATTACAAAAGTGACTTGTAACATTCTTCAATTTTTTATGATTTTCCTTGCACAATTGGATCTTGTCATATAAGGAGAAGTTGTTGGTAAGGATGAGAAGATTCTATGGAAAAAAGAAACACTTCAAAATATTGATAGTCTCTCTTCTGTATTTGATTGCATCTAGACCTGATTTTTAGTCAGTGTACATCTTTGTGCTAGATTCCAATCTGGTCCTAGGGAATCTCATTTAACTGCTGTTAAAAGAATTCTAAGGTGTCTAAAAGGAACCCATAGCCTTGTCTTGATGTATGAGAAAACATCAGAGTATTCTCTTTCTGCCTTCTATGATGCAGACTACACTGGAGATCGACTAGAGAAAAAGAGCATTTATGGAAATTGTCAGTTTCTACGAAAGAATCTAATCTCATGGTCAAGCAAGAGGTAACCAACAATTGTTCTTTCAACATCAGAAACAGAGTACATATCAGTAGCACTATGCAGCACTCATATGCTATGGATGAAAAATCAGCTGGAAGATTATCAGATATATGAAAGTAATATCCTTATCTTCTGCGATAACACTGCCGCCATTTGCTTAAGTAAAAATCCTATTCTACTCTCTATGGATAAACACATAGATATCAAACATCATTTTATTAGAGATTATGTTTAGAAAGGGACTTTATCTTTAAAATTTATAGATACAGACCATCAATGAACTGATATTTTTACAAAACCCTTGACTAAAGATAGATTTTTATTTATTCTAAAAAAACTGAAAATGGATTTATGTCCAGAGTAAGATGCCATTAGAATCAATTGTGTTCTAGCGTAGTCTAAACGAATACGATTCTGATTTAATCAAAAGACTTCTAATCTGTTTATCTCAAGTCATCAGAAGATTTTTCGGTCAGAAATGTTCTTGATCCGATGGAAACCTTTTTGTTCTCCAGACTTTGAGAATATCAAACACATTACCTAAGTAGACTTAGTGTTTATCACACTCTACCTAGGTCATGCACGAGCTGTTATTTTTCTTGAAATTGATTAATCATGATTACATTTATTTAACTAATCCTTGGGGACAGTCGTTTCATGTCATACCTATATGTATATGTCTGACATTCTATGTCATGATTAAATGTTTTGTATACTCTCATCTTAATGTTTGATCTACTTCTCTTTTTATTTCCTTCTTTTAGTAGTTTGAGACGTCACTTGAGTGTTTCAATTATTTTAATTTGTGAATTGTTTGACTGACTATTTATATCTCCTTTCATATATAGTCATTCATCAAGTCATTATCCTTGAATCATCTTCAATCATCTCTTCTCTTCAAACCTATCTACATATCATGGCTACTATAATTTTTCAAGGAGATGAAAATCTTCTCAAAGTAATCAAAGAGAAAATACCCAATTATGTGTCTGATGATGGTTTCATCAACAGGGTCATTAAAAATCAAGGATGGTTTGGGTATGAAACAATGCTGAGAGATCCTATTTATCCTAACCTCTTAAAGAATTTTTTGCTCTAAGCTTTTGTTAGTCCCGATGGAAACACCATTCATTCTTACACCTTTGGTGTTTCGATTACCATCACTCACTCTTCCATTGGTGAAGATATCTAGAGTCCACCTCTACCCAACTCCTGAATGAATATTGACATGTTTCCAAATGTTCCTAGATCTTCATTTAGATTTGAGCTCCTTAGTGCAGATCACTTGAAACCATGTTCAAAAGTTTGGTTTCGATTTCTGTTGACAAATCTTCATCCTAGAGGAGAAGATCTTGATATAGTTTTTCCTAGGGATATGTGTCTTCTTTATTGCCTTCATAAGAATATTCCAATTCTTCTTTCGAAAATAATATTCAATCATTTGAAGCTATCAATCCAAGCATCCAGGAACTCTCAGAAATTATTCATTCCATATGGATGTGTGTTGTCTGAACTATTTTAGTTAGCAGGTGTAATTGAAATTGTTCAATGAATGTTCATCAAAGGCAATTCTCTATTTGATGATAATTGTGACGTGTTTGAACTTTAGATAGCTTTCCTTGTCTTTATTCACTCTGTTGTAATCTCCTTCGAATATCAATGAAACTTCTTTTTTTTTCTTGATTGTCTCTTATGGTTTTTATGTTTTTCACACATAATTACCTTTTTGATTATGACAAAAAGGGGGAGTAATTTAAATGAACATAATTTTGATTTCAATAATCAAGTTCTGAAAAAATTTCTCTGAAAAGAGTTGCTTACATTCTAACTCAGATAAACTTTTGTTTCTGTTAGAACTATTTTTCTTTTTCGGGAAATTAGAACTATAATTAAAGACAAAGATCTGAAAGCACTATTCAATGCTTATGCCTAACCTATTGGCTTCAGACTCTGAAGATGTTTTTCAATTCATAATCAGACTTAAAGAAGTGAAACCTGGAGTTAGACTCCAAAATTGAGAATCTATTAAGAATCTGGGAGATGTCTTAGTCACAGTTTCAAAGATTCAATAAATAAGTTATTTGAAATCAAGATTTCAATTTGTCTATTGGAATCCAAAGTCAAGACTCTCAAGATCTCGATACCAAATCTAATAGAACCAGGGGGATTTTTTACTCAAATGGTTCAGAGTTAGGATATTTGATCATCATCAAGTCATTGACTCAGGAGGAGTATTAGAAAAAGGATAAGTATTTATTACCCTTTTAAATTTCACTGATTATGATTATATGTACAAAATTGTGTCATCAAAATACATAGGTTTGTCATCATCAAAAGGGGGAGATTGTAAGAACAAGATTTGGTTCTACAATATCATCTCTGAGTTTTGATGATAACAAATGAGTATGATTGTATGAACAATTTTGTTGTACTAATGTTTGTTATTGTTGAGTACTTAACAAACAGGTTCTGCTTCTGATGGATGGCGTGGCCAAGACATTAGAAGAGAATTGGTTCCACTTATGTGCTACATATATTCTGTTTAATAGTAGAAAGACACTCCAGAAAAATATGAAGTGTAAACTCTAATATTTGTCTAAAAGAAACCAGTTAAAAGATCTAAAGACATAAGTATCTACTTACGTCCAGATGTTGAAGACTCAAGCTTCTAAAGACAACGTGTTCTAAGGAAACCAGTCAAAATATCTGAAGATAGAAGTATCTACTTACGTCCAAATGCTGAAGACTCAAGCTTCTAAAGATAACATGTTCCAAAGAAACAAAGTTAGAAGATCTGAAGACAAAGTTTCTACTGAAGTCCAGATGCTGAAAGCTTGTGTTTCTATTAATGAAGTTATAAAGATAAGGGTTCTGAAGACAAAGTGCTGAAGACTCTAAAAGACAGAAGGTCTAAAGGTTCTAAAGACTTGAAGTTATAAATACCCAAGGTTACAAGAAATTTTTTTCATAACCAAGTGCTGAAGACTCTAAAGACGCAGTTCTGAATACTCTGAAGACTTGAAGTTATGATGACCTGATGTTATGTTCTCGCTTCTAAACGCATGCTCGCAGAAGCCTCTGAAGTGCATAAGGAAAGAAGATAACATTAACATGGTATAAATAGTACATGGTACAATCAATGTTTCATTCCACTAACATGAAAGGACGGATGCGTCGCACGATCTTGTCCCCCGTGTTATTGTTCAAGCTGCCAATGTTTCTGGAAATTCCAAGAGTATCTCTCAACAGATACATTATGTTAATGGATATACAAAGGCTTGAATACTAAGAAAGAAAGCAGCCAACTACTGAATATTCATGCGAAAATGTTATCCATTGCTTTCAAATTCTTAAGTCATTGTTCATATGATAGTTTACATACTCAACTTTTTAGAAGCAATTCTCTTGTAAAAAAAAATTGTATTCAAACTATTGTTTGACATTCCTTAAAGAATCGAGTAGGTATGTAGCCTTAAGAAGTATAGAGCTTGCAAGTTTTAGAAGTTTTTAGTCACTTGCGGGTAGCTTGTGCATTATAATAATTAGGTTAATTATTAGTTGATATTCTTTAAGGGACCAGGTAGGTCTGAATCCTTAATAAGTCTAGGGCTTGTGAGTCTTAGAGGTTGTTAGTCACTTGCGGGTAGCTTGTGCAAATTATAATCAGTTTGGTTATAGTGAATTAAGTCCTCGATTGAGTGAGACAAAATCACCTTGGCAGGTGGACTAGACTAGCTTGATAATTTTCAAGTGGATTAGTATAAACATACATTGTTCTTTACTTCCTATTATTACTTATTGTTATTATCAAGAGTGAAGGAAAATGAATTTTAACTTAAAAGGGAATATTTCTAAAAGAATAGTTTTTGTTTTAAAAACCCAATTCAACCCCCCACCCCCTTTCTTGTGTTTTTCACACCTTCATAAAACACTTCCAAAATATTTCAATCAGATCAGACCTCAGTATCTGATAATATTCTTCTGCTCTTCCATCCACTAGTAGTTGCTGATATTAATGAAGTCTTCAAAATTAGTAGTCATGCATTTCAAGAGCATACTACTAAAAACAAGATCAGAATCTCCATATTCTAATCCACAACGTTAGAAATACCTCTTCTAACAATAATGTTTGAGCACCTTACTCCATATGCCGAAACCCACACATCTTCCAAACACAGCCCAATATGGTGTTACAACATCACTTAGGACAACATCTTCTCATCGAAGAACCCAATCACTTTGGTTCTTTATTCACCATTTAAAAAAAACTCAAGAAACTCCCAATAAGACACAACCAGTGGAGCTCATTCCGGTTAACACAACCACGTGAAACTCGCATACACTCTTTGAACCTAAGAGTTTAGATTGCATACTTCTAAACACATATCAGACAAGTATCCATCTCCCGACAAGGTCTTTTCCATTAGTGACATGCACATCTTCAACAGAGCAGACTAATACCCAACTCCAGACAAGGTATTTGTCATCAGAGGAAAATTTCCTTACACATAAACATTAGATAATTTCGTCCTCTTCACAAATGGAAGAAAATTTAGTCTGACATCCTTCTTATGCACACAACCAACCCCATAAGATTCTTCTTCATGACAAACTGTCATGACAGCCATTCACATCACAAACTACTCAAGATTAGGTCAGTGGCTTGACCTTATGCTCTGCCATGAGCAACACAAACTTCCTTGGTTGAAGGAGTAAAAACACACTTTGAGATGATGTTCCAATATCAGATGAACTTGACCATTTACTATGGCTTTGGAGATAATACCCATAAAAGTCCACACACAACTCTTTCAATGGAAACAAGAGGATCAACCATCAGTAGTTAATTAACTTTCAAGATCAGATCAAAATACATGCAGAGCATACACACCTCAAGAAAATTTCTTCTCATAAGCACAATGTCCAGACCTCGTGTCTGACTTTGAGGTTTTTAGATGCCATTCTTCTGCATCTTAAGAGGAGTTTCCCTCTAACAGGTATCTAGAACTCAATAAACATGGCATTGACTAATCATTATACGTACCAAGTAGACTGTTCAAACTAAGTATGCTTCTCACAATCTTCTAAAACACAAGGATGCCCTCTAGTCCTTGCAAAACCAAATGTTTCATCATGTGAGGTCACCATATAATAGAACTTAAACAACTTATCCTTGCTCCATATAATCACTAAAATGCTCATCCTAGGTGATTTGGATGACACTCCAAAATGCAGACACCAATCAACCATAGAACCTCGGTTGATAAATCTCCAATGCATACAGCCCCTTGAAATTCTCTTCCATAAAAACCGGATAAGATTTCCATGCTCTCGTAGACTTGATAATATCAAATTAGAGTAAACAACATCCATCATGTTTAAGAGAAACACCACCAGACAAGTTTAGAAAATAAAAATTCTCAACACACAGATGTCAAGACATTACGTATGACATATCTTCAAGTTCTTCCAGCTTCAGATTAATGACTCCCCCTTATTAACTGCTGAGAACTCCTAAGGGAATTACACATTCTCCCCTATAATAGCTACACATCATGTGGTTGGTACACACAAATGTTAGAACATAGTTTGATTCTACAACCCTCAGTTAGAGTTTTGATGATAACAAATACAAGATTAAATGAATTATGAGAATTATATAAGACATAAATGCTACCTAAAAATATGTTGTTTATTTACAGGAAACTCTGATGGAATCAGCATCAGAAAATCAGAATATCAACATCAGCATCAGAAGATATGTCACATCAGAGGATCAAACATGTGCTACGTTGTAGTCTGATGAACAGAATCTGCGCTCAATATACTCTGACTCTGATCAAGATCTTAACAATGTCATCAGCACTCAAAAGTATTCAGAATAAGCTAAAGCCAACACACTCTGATCTTAATCAAGCAGAACATTCTGAAGTGTCAACGGTACTGCATTCAAGGCAGATTAATTACCAACGGCTTTATTCCAAGACAAAGATCTTCTCAAAATGGAAAGAACGTAATGAGCATTGAAATGGAATAATTGGCATCAACGTATCTATTCCAAGAAGTATTTAAACAAATTAGTGAGAAGTGAATTGGCTAATGCTCTACAATACTCTACGCCTAAAGTCAATCATCTTCATCCTCACTCATACAGTTTGCTAAAGCTCTCAAATTGCTTACTTTATAGTTCTAGCATTCTAGTTTCACATAAGCTTAATTTGTGTATTATCACAGTTGTGATATATAGTTTTTGTAGAAAACATCAAACACACATATTGTTCATTTATCTGTAAGAAAGAATTTCCTTGAGAAACCGGTCTATGGTTTAGACTCAAGAAGGCTTTAGCAATTGTTAAAGCAGTTGTAATATTCAGTTGAATATATTGAATTAAGTCCTCGTTGGAGAGAGGCGAAATCACCTTGACGGGTGGACTGGAGTAGTTTGAGATCAAACGAACCAGGATAAAAATAACGTGTTGTCTGCATTTGATTTCAAGTTTTAACAATTCAACCCCCCCTTCTTGTGTTTTTCACATCTTCAATTGGCATCAGAGCGCCTGGTTCTGAGTTCATAACACTTAACCGTGTCAGTACAAGATCCAACGTTGAAAAACACTATGGTAGGAACACATCACAACATCAGCAATGACAACAACAAAGAAAGAGACAGATTCAATGGCAAACCTCCAGTCTTTGATGGAGAGAACTTTGATTACTGGAAAGACAGAATTGAAAGCTTCTTTCTAGCCCATGATGCTGATCTGTGGGATATGGTGACAGATGGATACACGCACCCAGTAAATGCAAATGGTCAGAAGATTGACAGGAAAGCAATGTCTGATCAACAGAAGCGTGATTTCAAAAACCATCACAAGGCCAGAACTATTCTTCTTAGTGCTATCTCCTACTCTGAATATGAAAAAATATCAAACAAAGACACTGCTAAGAACATGTTTGATTCTCTCAGAATGACGCATGAAGGCAACCTTCAAGTTAAAGAAACTAAAGCTCTTGCGCTCATCCAGAAGTATGAGGCATTCAAGATGGAAGAAAGTGAATCTATTGAAACAATGTTCTCAAGATTTCAGATTCTGGTTGCTGGTCTCAAAGTTCTGGACAAAGGGTGTTCTACTGCTGATCATGTCAAGAAGATCATCAGAAGCTTGCCAAAACAGTGGAGGCCAATGGTCACAGTGTTGAAGCTAGCTAAGGATCTCAATACAATCTCTCTGGAGGAACTTGTCAGCTCCCTCAGAAGTCACGAGATAGAGCTAGAAGCTGATGAACCTCAAAAGCAAGGTAAGCCTTTAGCCTTAAAATCTAACAGAAAATCTGACTCAAAGGTTTTGCAGGCTGTTGAAGAAACCTCTGATGGGTCCTCATCAGAAGAAGATGAACTATCCCTCCTCTCCAGAAGGGTGAACCAACTGTGGAAGCAGAGGCAAAGAAAGTTCAGGACTCCCAGAAGATCTGAGAACCAGAACGAATCCTCCTCCAGATACAGAAGGTCAGAATCCTCCTCTGGACACAGAAGATCTGAAGGCTCTTCAGGAAGCAGAAAGCCAAACAACAAGGACATCATCTGCTATGAATGCAACGAGCAAGGATACTACAAGAGTGATTGTCCAAAGCTTCAGAAGGAAAAGCCCAGAAGAAAGTTTGGCAAGGAAAAGAAGAAAAGTCTCATGGCCACATGGGATGACTCTGACACATCTGAAGCTGACTCAGAATCAGATGATGAGAGAGCAAACATAGCTCTCATGGCGAACATATCAGAAGACAGTGAAGCTTCTGAATCAGACTCTGAATCAGACACAGAAGAGGTATTTCCTGACTTTGCTATTAATTTTACTAAGGCTGAACTAGCTGAAAGCCTTAATGAGATTCTGGAAAGATATCAGCAGATCAGAGTCAAATTCAGAAACCTGAAAAGGGATCTTGCTTCTGACTCTAATAAAACTGAGAGTCTCAAGTTGGAAAATTCTGAGTTGAAAAATAAAGTTTCAAAATTAGAAAATCTTTTACAAAGCTCTCAGAAGGAAACAATTCTTGAAACTACCAGTAGCGCTGATGAGATCATCAAGGAGTATGATCACAACTTTCAGAAGTTTCTTGCTAAAAGCATAGATAGAAGCAAGATGGCTTCAATGATCTATGGAGTTAGCAGAAATGGCAGAAAGGGAATAGGATGCCAAGGTAAGGTACCTACACCAAAGAATGCCATGGATTTAGTTGTTAAACGCACTCCACTTAAATCACATTTTGTATATGGGCACACACACGACATCAAATATACCAGTAGCAATTATTCTGTCAAACCAAAATTCAACCAGAGTTTTGGTAAAACTAACAAATCCGGACCCAAGAAAATATGGGTACCTAAGGATAAAATAATACATGTTGCAGATATCTTTAGCAGCAAAGCAGAAACACCAGTCATGGTACCTGGACTCTGGCTGCTCGCGACACATGACAGGAAGAAGGCATATGTTCCAAAGCCTGGAACTTAAGCCTGGAGGCCATGTAGGCTTTGGAGGCAATTAGAGGGGAAAGATAATTGGATCTGGAACTGTAGGTAATGAAAATCTTCCCTCTATAAGTAATGTATTATTAGTAGATGGATTAATGCATAATCTGTTATCCATAAGTCAATTAAGTGATAACGGTTATGATATAATCTTTAATCAAAATTCATGTAAAGCTGTTAGTCAGAAAGATGGGACTATCCTGTTTAATGGAAAGAGGAGAAACAACATTTACAAAATCAAACTTTCTGAACTGAAAAGTCAGAATGTAAAGTGTCTTCTGTCTGTTAACAACGAGCAATGGATCTGGCACAGAAGATTTGGGCATGTTAGTATGAGAAGAATATCTCAGATTAACAAACTCAATCTGGTCAGAGGACTTCCTAATCTGAAGTTCAATTCAGATGCTCTGTGTGAAGCATGTCAGAAAGGCAAGTTTGCAAAACCTGCTTTTAAATCTAAAAACGTTGTTTCCACCTCTAAGCCATTAGAACTTATGCACATTGACTTATTTGGACCAGTTAAAACTGCTTCAGTCAGTGGCAAGAAGTATGGGTTAGTAATTGTAGACGACTATAGCAGATGGACATGGGTAAAGTTCTTAAGACACAAGGAAGAGTCACACTCTGTGTTTGTCACCTTCTGTAACCAAGTTCAGAATGAAAAGGATCTTAGAATCGTCAAAGTCAGAAGTGATCATGGTGGAGAGTTTGAAAACAAAGATTTTGAATCATTTTTTAATGACAAAGGCATTCTGCATGATTTCTCTTATCCTAGAACTCCCCAGCAAAATGGAGTTGTAGAACGAAAGAACAGAACATTGCAAGAAATGGCCAGAACCATGATCAACGAGACTAACGTTGCTAAGATCTTCTGGGAAGAGGCGATAAACACAACATGCTACATTCAGAATAGAATCTCCATAAGACCTATTCTAGAAAAGACTCCATATGAATTGTGGAAGAACAGAAAGCCCAACATTTCATATTTTCATCCATTTGGATTTACTTGCTTTATTTTGAATACTAAAAATTATTTGAACAAGTTTGACTCTAAAGCACAGAAGTGTATTATGTTAGGATACTCTAAACGCTCAAGAGGGTACAGAGTATACAATACAGAAACACGGATTGTGGAAGAATCAATCAGTGTTCGTTTTGATGATAAGCTTGACTCTCAAAAGTCAAAGCAGAATGAAGTATTTGCAGGTATGGAAATTGAATTCACAGGTACTGAAGACAAGTCATCAGAAGCTCTTACCAGAGACACTCCCTCAACATCAGAAAGAGGCACTGCAAGCAATCCAGCATCTTCTGTTGATCAACCTCAGAAAAGACCATCCAGAAGCAGCATGGATCACCCAGAAGAAACTATCCTAGGAAGAAAGGAAGATCCAATCAGAATAAGAGCCAGCTTCAGAAACTCTAAAGAATCCCTCATGGGACTTGTCTCTCTGATTGAACCATCTTCAATTGATGAAACACTTCTGGACAATGACTGGATTCTAGCAATGCAAGAGGAGCTGAATCAATTCACAAGGAATGACGTATGGGATTTAGTTCCTAAACCAAAAGGATTCAACATCATTAGAACAAAATGGGTGTTCAGAAACAAGCTGAATGAACAAGGTGAAGTCATCAGAAACAAGGCACAATTGGTAGCACAAGGTTATAGTCAGCAAGAGGGGATAGACTATACAGAAACCTTTGCTCCAGTCGCCAGGTTAGAATCTATCAGACTTTTAATTTCTTTTGCTGTTAATAAAGGCATCACTCTGTATCAGATGGATGTCAAGAGTGCATTCTTAAATGGCTATATAGAATAAGAGGTATATGTGCACCAACCCCCTGGTTTTGAAAGTTCAAAAACCCCAGAATATGTTTTCAAACTAAAGAAGTCACTGTATGGTCTGAAACAAGCTCCCAGAGCTTGGTATGAAAGACTAAGTAACTTCCTGTTAGAAAAGGAATTCACCAGAGGGAAGGTGGACACAACCTTATTCTGTAAGACAGTTAAGAATGACATCTTAGTCTGCCAGATTTATGTTGATGATATAATATTTGGATCTACTAATCCTTCTCTGGGAAGAAAATTTTCTAAGTGTATGCAGGCAGAATTTGAGATGAGCCTAATGGGAGAACTAAAATTCTTTCTGGGAATTCAGATCAATCAAACCCCAGAAGGAACTTACATTCATCAGAGAAAATATGTCAGAGAACTTCTGAAGAAATTTGATCTCTCAGAATGTAAGCCATCAAAGATTCCAATGCATCCCACGTGAATTCTGGAAAGAGAAGAGGTAAGCAAGAAGGTAGAACATAAGGTCTACAGAGGTATGATTGGTTCTCTTCTTTATCTGACTACTTCAAGGCCTGATATCTTATTCAGTGTATGCATTTGTGCAAGATTCCAATCAGATCCTAGAGAATCTCACTTAACAGTTGTTAAGCAAATTTTCAAGTATCTGAAAGGTACTACTAATCTAGGTTTGTTTTATAGAAAATCTGGTGATTACAGCTTAGTAGGTTACTGTGATGCTGACTTTCCTGGAGACAAGGTTGAACGTAAAAGCACTTCTGGAAGTTGCCAGTTTCTGGGAGAAAATCTGATCTCGTGGTCCAGCAAAAGACAATCCACCATTGCTCTATCAACAGCAGAAGCTGAATACATAGCAGCAGCTGGATGCAGCACACAAATGCTCTAGATGAAAAGTCAACTTGAGGACTTCCAGATTTATGAGAGTAACATTCCTATACTCTGTGATAATACTTCTGCTATTTGCTTAAGTAGAAATCCAGTTTTGCATTCTAGGGCTAAGCATATAGAAATAAAACATCATTTTATTAGGGACTATATTCAGAAAGGCATCTTAAACTTAAAATTTATTGATACAGACCATCAATGGGATGACATTTTTACAAAACCACTTTCTGAAGATAGGTTCAACTTCACTCTGAAACATCTCAGCATGAAGCTCTGTCCAGAATAAAACTGTTTTAATTTTATATATTAACCTTCAGAATTATGTTTATATCTCTGTGAACTTCTGATCAATCTTCTTTCAGAATTGTTAGAAATGCAGATTGTATCAGAGTTTATCCATGAAGCTCTGAGCTCTTTAGTTCAAGGATAGAAGTGATGTTCACTAAAAGCAAACAAGTGTCATCCAGTCATCAGCTGTTTCCTGAGGTTGAACACGCGTTCACGCTTCGGAAAAGGCAAAGAGCTGATTGGATGCATTGAGACACATGTCACTGGTAACCGTTTAAGTATCTTTCTGAAATCCCCCAAAATCAGTCATCATTAAATGCTATTAATCATGATTTATTTCTCTCTCTTAAGCGTTTATGTTTTCAAAAACTTTTTCAAAACCTATTTAAACACCATTCACAACGTTTACCCTAACTTTCGTTTTCAAGCAATATTTCTGATATCTGTGTTTGTGTTCTTCTTTCTCAAGAAACCCCTTAAACTTTTTTCAAAAAATCCTCGTGTGAACATGGCTTCTAGCAGCAATCTTTCATCAGGTTCCCAGAAAGATGCATCAGCTGAGCAATATGAGGTTCCTCTCAGAACTCTTCTCACTCCGGTCAAGAACCTTGAAGTTCTGTCAGAGATTATAGTCGATTTCAACAGTTTGAAGGAAAATGGTTTTGATTTATCAGAAGAGATTCAAGCTCAAGGATGGGAGAAATACTTTGACAGGTTGGTGGGTCCAACTTTCCCTATTTTGGTTAAGGAATTCTGAATTCACGCCTCTTCCTCAAATCACCAAGTCACTTCTTACATCATGGGGAAGAAGATAGTGATTACTGAAGAGCTGATTGCAAAACTGATTGGGTACAATGGTGGTGGTATTCGCTGTATAGACATGGCTGAAAGGTGCTCAGATGTTGTTGTTATAGCAAGGGAAATTTTCACGCTGGGGCTTCCCTCCAGCAAGATAAGGGATTTGAGAGATAAGCACAAAATTTGGGCAAAGATTATTCTGGGTTGTTTCAACCACAGGAAGCCCACAAGCTCTCTTGATTACATAAACATAGATCAACAGTTTCTGATCTATTTTATTTCTCAGAGGGTAAAGATTAATCTAGCTCATCTTCTGTTCAACCATCTGAGAACAAGCATCAAGGAGACAAGAGAAGATGAACGCACTAAAAGGGATTGGATACCCTTGGGCAGATTGATATCAGATATTCTGACTGAGAATAGGCTGATTGAACACTTGACAGAGGCACAAGAGATCAGCACACTGGATCCTTCAGTTGGCAAGCAGCTGAATGCCAAGAATATAAAGAAGATGAAGCTGATAGAGAACATTAAGAAGGAGCCCGACATCACTCCTTTTGCTGACATCTCCAGCAGAAGAGTCCCTCTGGACGACTTCCCCATGTTCTTAGAGATTGACTCCAAGCCTCAGATCATTCTGAGATACTTGGACGCTTGTAAAGCTGATGGTACAGCTCCCAATCTTAACATTCAAGATCTTCAGCAGAAGGCACCAGAGGTTGCTCTGAAGAAGACTAAGAAGAGAAAAGCTGCTCCAGAAGGATCATCACAACAGACTCCAAAGAAAAGAGGTAATCCTGTTTCTGTATCTGTTTTAAATTCAAGTGCTATTTCCACATCTATTCCTACTCCTATTCCAACACCAACTGATATCCCAACACCACAAACCTTTGAAGATTTTGACACTGACTTTGACCCTTCTGAGTCATTAACTCTCAGAAGATCCCGCTCCAAACCACAAAATCCAAACACTGCAACCATACCAGAACCAGAACTTGCACAAGTTCTGTCTGATATAGACCAACATACTTCCGCTCTCCAAACAGATAATCCAAATCCACAACCAAAAATTCTCATTTCTCCACAACCTGACATTCCACTTTCACCAATACCAGAAATCCCAATACCAGAACCAGAAATTCCACAACCTTCCTCTCCCCAACCAGAAAGTAATCCACCATCTCCTCCACATGAACAAACCCCACAGCCTGAGACTCAAAACTCTGAGGCTCAAACCTCTGAGTCCCCTGAACCACAACCCTTATCCATTCAATTGCCCTGTGGTACAACTGTCAATATGGCTCAACTTCCCTCTTCACCAGAAATAACTCCACCACATACTCCACTTAGTCCAATCGTTATTTCTGACTCTCCCACTCCCTCACCTAAGAAAAATACAGAAAACCACAGCAAGACAGTCATTGACCTAACAATCCTTGAACGCCTTGCTGCAATAAACCAGAAAACTGCCATCCCTAAACCGAAATAACCAGATGTTGGTTCCAGCATTTTGAACTTTGAATCAGATATGCAGAAGTGGATCACTTCTTTGAAATAAGCAAGTCTGGAAGTGGTTGATCCTGCTGTATCAGATCATCTCTGGACTCAATTCAGAAGATGGGTATGCGCTGAAACCTTCAAGTTGCAAGACCAGAGTTATGGACAGGCTCAACAGAACTTCAGCAAACTGCTGAAGGAAATGGAAGGTCCAGTTCTGAGCAAGGTGCTGAAGGAAGAAGTTCTCCATCTGGACAGTGAGCCTTGGTCTGAAAAGCGTCCAGCATCTAAAGTTCAACCTGCAGAAGAACAGATTATTCAAGATGAAGACTTGGGTCAAGTAGAAGAAGCTACAGAAAGCTCTGAGAAGCAGCCTGTATCTGAAGATCCTCAAGCTTCCTCTCTTGACAGGCAGGCTCTGGAGGATTTGAAAAGATCAGATATGCTGATGAATGAACGGATGGACAAGCAGGATATCAATATTGATTCTATAGCAAGCATGGTAGCCAAGCAAAACGAAACCAGTGAACAAATCAAGAGCATGTTGGAAGTTCTGTTCACACGACTTCCTCCTTCTTCTTAGATTTTTTTCTTACGTTTTCCCTGTTTTCTTTACATGTTTGTCTGTAATATTTCTACTTGTTCTAAACTATCATTACTTCTGTCTTAATACAAACGTGTTTTTACTCTGATCTGTTTAACTCTGATTATATATGCTTTTTGATCGCTGACAAAAAGGGGGAGAAAGAATGATATTTTTCAATAACAGTTTACTGAGACAACAGTCTCAAACATTCTAACATCCTTATATATTTGATGTTCTGAAAAGCTTACAGGTACAAGAATCTGAAGAAATCTGATGAAGCAAAATTCTGATGCTCACAGAAAGGTTCAATAAAGTTCTAAAGTTCTGATACTCAAGGTCTTAAGGAATCAAAGGGAAATAATCAACTTAGGGGGAGTTTTTCTCATCATTACTCTGATACTTTTATTCCTTATCCTCTTAGCTCTGATACTTTTACTCATTATCTGATTATCTCTGATATCGTTTCCTCTTTATCCTTAAACTCTGATTTTTTCATCATTTTATTTTAATTGAAAAAATCTAGTTTTTGTCATCATCAAAAAGGGGGAGATTGTTAGAACATAGTTTGATTCTACAACCCTCAGTTAGAGTTTTGATGATAACAAATACAAGATTAAATGAATTATGAGAATTATATAAGACATAGATGCTACCTAAAAATATGTTGTTTATTTACAGGAAACTCTGATGGAATCAGCATCAGAATATCAGAATATCAACATCAGCATCAGAAGATATGTCACATCAGAAGATCAAACATGTGCTATGCTGTAGTCTGATGAACAGAATCTGCGCTCAACATACTCTGACTCTGATCAAGATCTTAATAATGTCATCAGCACTCAAAAGTATTCAGAATAAGCTAAAGCCAACACACTCTGATCTTAATCAAGCAGAACATTCTGAAGTGTCAATGGTACTGCATTCAAGGCAGATTAATTACCAACGACTTTATTCCAAGACAAAGATCTTCTCAAAATGGAAAGAACGTAATGAGCATTGAAATGGAATAATTGGCATCAACGTATCTATTCCAAGAAGTATTTAAACAAATCAGTGAGAAGTGAATTGGCTAATGCTCTACAATACTCTACGCCTAAAGTCAATCGTCTTCATCCTCACTCATACAGTTTGCTAAAGCTCTCAAATTGCTTACTCTATAGTTCTAGCATTCTAGTTTCACATAAGCTTAATTTGTGTATTATCACAGTTGTGATATATAGTTTTTGTAGAAAACATCAAACACACATATTGTTCATTTATCTGTAAGAAAGAATTTCCTTGAGAAACCGGTATGTGGTTTAGACTCAAGAAGGCTTTAGCAGTTGTTAAAGCAGTTGTAATATTCAGTTGAATATAGTGAATTAAGTCCTCGTTGGAGAGAGGCGAAATCACCTTGACGGGTGGACTGGAGTAGTTTGAGATCAAATGAACCAGGATAAAAATAACGTGTTGTCTGCATTTGATTTCAAGTTTTAACAAGTCAACCCCCCCTTCTTGTGTTTTTCAAATCTTCAACAAATTACTCCCCTAAAACAAAATATGTTATATGGCCACAAACAAGATTCCAAAAATCTGGCTCCTTTGATCAGAAGGATCCTCTAGATATCAGAGAGAAAGTCCTTCCCATTTCAGCTTGACCTACACATATAAAATACCTGGTTGAGATACCTTTAACACGTCTCCACAGTAAAATAAAGCACAACCTTCACACTCAAACTTACTTGGATCAGAAATAAAATCCAATGAATGACAACATAATACCCCAGATGCCCCCTCTTCCAGATTAGGAGTAGGTTCCAAACATATGTGATCAATACACATTTGCTTAGCACCCAAAGCATCTGCTAAGCCAATCCTTTGTCCAATAGGATTCTGCTCAAAATGTTGATGAGATGTTCCATCATCTGGTAGAATATCTTTCCAGGGGACACATCAAGAGACCCTTTACACTTTCTTCAGACCCCTTTTCAACAAACTCAACAAAAAGTTCCTTTATAAGTGGACTTGAGGTGAACATCAAGTATCTTTGGCAACTTTACAAAGTTAGTTAAAGCTTTCGTGCATAAACAACCTGCTGAGGAGATCAAACCCGAGTGACCTTCCAAGAAAATACCACCAGAGACACAAGGAACAATTAGGGTTACATTAGATACCATGCATCATAAAAACACACCAAGTGCTCCTCAACATCCTTCAGGCACAACATAAAGACCTTGCACACACTCACCCCAGTCCAGGTGCAAACACAACAAC
Source organism: Vicia faba (assembly GCA_948472305.1). Classification (NCBI taxonomy): domain Eukaryota; kingdom Viridiplantae; phylum Streptophyta; class Magnoliopsida; order Fabales; family Fabaceae; genus Vicia; species Vicia faba. The sequence continues at coordinate 1,357,360,061 of OX451735.1, forward strand.
CTAGGTTTGAAAATAAATCAAACCCAACACAATAACTCACCACCAAAGCTACAGGACTGACAACAACAAACATGCCCAATACACAATTTGTCATGAATAGTCCATCCTCCACATCTGGGGACCATTCAAACACAATATGAACTTATCCAAGTTCAAACAAATTTTAGTAAAAACCTTTGTTACCCATATTACAAGAAAGTGACTTCCCAGGATCTCACCCAGAGACAGAACAGGATGCCCACTCTGATACCAATTAAAATTCTGGTATATTATACTTCAGATGTTCTATGACATGTTAGGACATCTGATTTGACTTAAATAACAGAGGAAAGGTATAAACAATATAAACCATAGTGAAAAGCATAAACAACATACAAGAATTATAAACCCAGTTCGGAGCAACTCTCCTACTCTGGGGGCATACTATGCCAGGGATAAAGTCCACTATGATAGTATCAATTCATAGACCCTACAAAAAACAGATCAGTTTGCGATCTACTCACTTAATCACTACTTGTACTATACTTTCTATCTAAGGCTCACCTAGATATAAGGCCCTCCTCAACTCCCTTTCAATCACATACAGCGATTGGACATAAACAAGAAGACACACTTCCATGACGACAAAATAGAAGACACACTTCCATGACCATACCTAGACAAGACTCTTGACTAAGAAAACAACTTAGATTTTCTTACAAGCTTCCACCAAGAACAATAATCACTCTTACTTCATAACTTCGAGGAAAACAATAATCAACTATATACTTAAAAGCTTAAGAGTGATAGTTGAACATTACAACTCAAGGAACACAATCTAACTCATATGTCAAGTGGATCACACAAACCAAGTCTCCTATAGAGTGGTACATACTTAGCCCTAATGATTACATCTTTCCTATTCACGGCGGGTGCCTTTTCCTAGGTTACAATGCTTCTATTTATAACCTATCTCCAAACTGGATTTGGGCTTCAATCACAGCATATCAACTGTTACAAATCTACAGAAGATTCTGCAACAAAATAGGTCTTCAATCAAATCTTTCCTAAAATGTATCCTTATTTAGAAGGTATATTTTCCTCTTGAATTCTGATTGAATCTTGCAGACCTACGACTCGGTGCATATAGTATTGCATAATATTCCCATTATACACTGCATCTGTTAAATCATACAAACCAGCTCAACACAGGCGTTATGTTGTATGACCCTGCATAGGATATCTTATCTGTCATCTTGCTCCAGATCTGGTAGAACATCTTTCTAGGGGACACACCAAGAGACCCTTTACACTTTCTTCAGATCCCTTTTAAACAAACTCATCAAAAACTTCCTTTATGAGTGGACTTGAGGTGAACCTCAAGTATCTTTGGCAAGTTTACAAAGTTAGTTAAAGTTGTCTTGCACAAATAACCTCATGAGTAGATCAAACCCTAGTGCCCTTCCAAGAAAATATCACCAGAGACACAAGGAACAACCAGGGTTACATTAGATACCATGCAGCGGAAAAACACACCAAATTCTCCTCAACATCCTTCAGGCACAACATAAAGACCTTGCACACACTCACCCCAGTCCAGCTGCAAACACGACAACCTAGGTTTGAAAATAAATCAAACCCAACCAATAGCTCACCACCAAAGCTACAGGCCTGATAACAACAGACAAGTCCAATACACACTCTGTCATGAATAGTCCATTCCCCACTTCTAGGGACCATTCAAACCACACTATGAGCTTATCCAAGTTCAAACAACTTTTCAGTAAAAACCTTCATTACCCATATTACCAGAAAGTATCATCCTAGGATCTCACCCAGAGATAGAACAAGATGCCCGCTCTAATACCAATTGAAATTCTGGTATATCAGACTTTAAATGTTCTATGACATGTTGGGACATCTGATTTGACTTAAATAACACATGCAAGGTATAAATAATATAAAGCATACTGAAAAGCATAAACGACATAAAGGAATTATTAACCTAGTTTAGAGCAACTCTCTTACTCTGGGGGCATACTATGCCAAGGATGAAGTCCACTATGATAGTATCAATTCATATACCCTACAACAAACATACCACTATGTGATCTACTAACTTAACCACTACTCGTGCTATACTTTCTATCTAAGACTCACCTAGATAGGAGGCCCTCCTTAACTCCCTTTCAATCACATACAACGATTGGACATAAATAGGAAGACACACTTCCATGATGACAAAATAGAAGACACACTTCCATGACAATACCTAGCCAAGACTCTTGACTAAGAACACAACTTAGATTTGCTTACAAGCTTCCTCCAAGAATAATAAATCACTCTTACTTCACAACTTCAAGGAATACAATAATCAACTCTATACTTAAAAGCTTAAGACTGATAGCAGAACCTTGCAACTTAAGGAACACAATCCAATCCACATGTCAAGTGGATCACACTAACCAACTCTCCTAGAGAGTGGTACATACTTAGCCTTAATGATTACATCTTTCTTATTCACCGCTGGTGCATTTACCTAAGTTACAATGCTTCTATTTATAACCTATCTCACAACTGGATTTGGGCTTCAAATCACAGCATATCAACTGTTACAAATCTATAGAAGATTCTGCAACAAAATAAGTCTTCAATCAAATCTTTCCTAAAAAGTCTCCTTATTTAGAAAGTATATTTTCCTTTAAATTCTGATTGAATCTTCCAGACCTACAACTATGTGCCACATAGTATTGCATAATATTCCCATTATAATCTGCATCTGTTAAATCATAAGAGAATCATACAAACCTGCTCAACACAAGCGCGATGTCGAATGACCCTGCATGGGACATCTTATCTAACATGTTTCTCCAGAACTGGTATAACATCTTTCCAGGGGACACACCAAGAGACCCTTTACACTTTCTTCAGATTCCTTTTAAACAAACACATAAAAAGTTCCTTTATGAGTGGACTTAAGGTGAACCTCAAGTATCTTTGGCAACTTTACGAAGTTAGTTGAAGTTATCTTGCACAAACAACCTACTGAGGAGATAAAACCCTAGTTCCCTTCCAAGAAAATACCACCAGAGACACAAGGAACAACCAGGGTGACGTTAGATACCATGTAGCGAAAAAACACACCAAACGCTCCTTAACATCCTTCAGGGAAAATATAAAGATCTTGCACACACTCACCCCAGTCTAGGTGCAAACACAACAACCTTGGCTTGAAAATAAATCTAACCCAACACAGCAGCTCACTACCAAAGCTATAGGCCTGATAACAACAGACAGGTCCAATACATACCTTGTCATGAATAGTCCATCCTCCACTTCTATGGACCATTCAAACCACAATATAAACTTATCCAAGTTTAAACAACTTTTCACTAAAAAACCTTTGTTACCCATATTACCATAAAGTATCTTCCCAGGATCTCACCCAGAGACAGAACAGGATACCCGCTCTAATACCAATTAAAATTCTGGTATATCAGACTTCAGATGTTCTATGACATGTTGGGACATCTGATTTGACTTAAATAACACAGGCAAGGTATAAACAATATAAACCGTACTAAAAAGCATAAATAACATACAAGAATTTTTAACCTAGTTTGGAGCAACTCTCTTACACTAGGGGTATATTATGCCAGGGTTAAAGTCCACTATGATAGTATCAATTCATAGACCATACAACAAACATTTCAGTTTTCTATCTACTCACTTAATCACGTGCTATACTTTCTATCTAAGACTCACCTAGATATGAGGCCCTCCTTAACTCCCTTTCAATCATATACATCGATTGGACATAAACAGGAAGACACACTACCATGACAATAAAATAGAAGACACACTTCCATGATAATTCCTAGCCAAGACTCTTGACTAAGAACACAACTTAGATTTGCTTAAAAGCTTCCTCCAAGAACAATAATCACTCTTACTTCACAACTTCGAGGAAAACAATAATAAACTCTATACTTAAAAACTTCAGAGTGATAGCAGAACCTTGCAACTCAAGGAACACAATCCAACTCACATGTCAAGTGGATCACACAAACCAAGTCTCCTAGAGAGTGGTACATACTTAGCCCTGATGATTATATCTTTCCTATTCACGATTGTGCCTTTACCTAGGTTACAATGCTTCTATTTATAACCTATCTCCAAATTGGATTTGGGCTTCAAATTACAGCATATCAACTATTACAAATCTGCAGAAGATTCTGCAACAAAATAGGTCTTCAATCAAATCTTTCCTAAAAAGTTTCCTTATTTAGAAAGTATATTTTCCTCTTGAATTCTGATTGAATCTTCCATACCTAAATCTCAATGCCACATAGTATTGCATAATATTCCCATTATAATCTACATATGTTAAAACATAACAGAATCATACAAACCAGCTTAACACGGGCGCAATGTTGTATGACCCTACATAGGACATCTTATCTGACATGTTGCTCAAGATCTGGTAGAACATCTTTCTAGGGGACACACCAAGAGACCATTTAAACTTTCTACAGATCCCTTTTAAATAAACTCGTCAAAAAGTTACTTTATGAGTGGACTTGAGGTGAACCTCAAGTATCTTTGGCAACTTTACAAAGTTAGTTAAAGTTGTCTTGCACAAACAACCTGCTGAGGAAATCAAACCCTAGTGCCCTTCCAAGAAAATACAACCAGAGACACAAGGAACAACCAGGGTTACATTAGATACCATGCAGTGGAAAAACACACCAAATGCTCCTCAACATCCTTCAGCCACAACAGAAAGATCTTGCACACACTCACCCCAGTCCAGGTGCAAACACAACAAATTTGGTTTGAAAATAAATCAAACCCAACACAACAGCTCACAACCAAAGCTACAGGCTTGATAACAACAGACAAGCTCAATACATACCCTGTCATGAATAGTCCATCCTCAAATTCTAGGGACCATTCAAACCACAATATGAACTTATCCAAGTTCAAACAACTTTTCAGTAAAAACCTTCGTTACCCATATTACCAGAGAGTATCTTCCCAGGATCTCACCCAAAGATAGAACAATATGCCCGCTCTGATACCAATTAAAATTCTGGTATATCAGACTTCAGATGTTCTATGACATGTTGGGTCATCTAATTTTACTTAAATAATACAGGAAAGATATAAACAATATAAACCTTACTAAAAAGCATAAACAAATACAGCAATTATTAACCCAGTTCGGAGCAACTCTCCTACTCTAGGGGCATACTATGCCAGGGATAAAGTCCACTATGATAGTATCAATTCATAGACCCTACAACAAACATACCAGTTTGTGATCTACTCACTTAATCACGTGTTATACTTTCTATCTAAGACTCACCTAGATACGAGGCCCTCCTTAACTCCCTTTCAATCATATACATCGATTGGACATAAACTGGAAGACACACTTCCATGATGACTAAATAGAAGACACACTTCCATGACAATACCTAGACAAGACTCTTGACTAAGAACACAACTTAGATTTTCTTACAAGATTCCTCCAAGAACAATAATCACTCTTACTTCATAACTTCGAGGAAAACAATAATCAACTTTATACTTAAGAGCTTAAGAGTGACAGTTGAACCTTGCAACTTAGGGAACACAATCCAACTCACATGTTAAGTGGATCACACAAATCAACTCTCCTAGATAGTGGTTCATACTTAGCCCTAATGATTACATCTTTCCTATTTACGGCTGGTGCCTTTACCTAGGTTACAGTGCTTCTATTTATAACCAATCTCCCAACTGGATTTGGGCTTCAAATCACAGCATATCAATTGTTACAAATCTATAGAAGATTCTGCAACAAAATAGGTCTTCGATCAAATCTTTCCTAAAAAGTCTCCTTATTTAGAAAGTATATTTTCCTCTTAAATTCCAATTGAATCTTCCAAACCTACAACTCAGTGCGACATAGTATTGCATAATATTCCCATTATAATCTGCATTTGTTAAATCATAACAGAATCATACAAACCAGCTCAACACAGGTGCAATGTCGTATGACCCTGCATGGGACATCTTATCCGACATGTTGCTCCATATCTGGTACAACATCTTTCCAGGGGACACACCAAGAGACCCTTTACACTTTCTTTAGATACCTTTTAAACAAACACATCAAAAATTTCCTTTATGAGTGGACTTGAGGTGAACCTCAAGTATCTTTGGCAACTTTACAAAGTTAGTTGAAGTTGTCTTGCACAAACAACCTGCTGAGGAGATAAAACCCCAGTGCCCTTCCAAGAAAATACCACCAGAGACACAAGGAACAACCAGGGTTACGTTAGATACCATGTAGCGGAAAAACACATCAAACACTCCTCAACATCCTTCAGGCACAATATAAAGATCTTGCACACACTCACCCCAGTCCAGGTGAAAACACAACAACCTAGGTTTAAAAATAAATCTAACCCAACACAGCAGCTCACCACCAAAGCTACAAGCATGATAACAACAGACAGGTCCAATACACACCTTGTCATGAATAGTCCATCCTCCACTTCTAGGGACCATTCAAACCACAATATAAACTTATCCAAGTTCAAACCACTTTTCACTAAAAAACCTTTGTTACCCATATTACTATAAAGTATCTTCTCAGGATCTCACCCAGAGACATAACAGGATGTCCGCTCTGATACCAATTGAAATTCTAGTATATCAGACTTCAGATGTTCTATGACATGTTGGGACATCTAATTTGACTTAAATAACACAGGAAAGTTATAAACATTATAAACCGTACTAAAAATCATAAATAACATACAAGAATTATTAACCCAGTTCAGAGCAACTCTCTTACACTAGGGGTATACTATGCCAGGGTTAAAGTGAAGGGGTGAAAAACACAAGAAGGGGGGGTTGAATTGAAAAACTGGAAACTTAAAGCAATTGACAAGATATTTTTATCCTGGTTCGTTTGATCTCAAACTACTCCAGTCCACCCGTCAAGGTGATTTCGCCTCTCTCCAACGAGGTCTTAATTCACTATATTCAACTGAATACAAATCTGCTTTAACAACTGCTAAAGCCTTCTTGATTCAAACCACAATCCGGTTTGTCAAGGCAACACTTTCTTACAAAGGTATAAAATAATGTGTGTGAATGTTTTCTACAAAACTATATCACAACTGTGATGTTTACACAAATGAAGCTTAGAATACTAGGTTGCTAAACGCTAATGAAGTATCAGAGTTTGTTGGTTTAGCAAAACTTGTAGAGTGAAGATTATTGTTCAGCTTTGTGCGTGTAGAGAGTTTGGAAGCATTGGCCATTATAATCTTCGAAGCTTTGTTTATATAGCACTTGAGAAGATGAACGTTGAATGCAATATTCTTGATTCAATGCTAATAACAAGCTTTCCTTTTTGAGCAGATCTTGTCTAGAATGATGCCGTTGGTATTGATTAGCTTTTAATGCACAGTACCGTTGCTTCTTCAATGCACGTTCTGGCTTGGCTCATTCTGATTCTGCTTCGCTGCTGATGAACTATTGTTTCTGTATCAGAGTGTTTTACGCGCAGTTCTGTTCATCAAGCTTCAGCATGTACAAGCGTTGATCATCTAATCTTGACGTTCTGATTCAGCAACTTCTGATGCTGGTGTACAAACTCATATTCTGATGCTGAATAATTGATCTTGCTTATTTTAATCAGCATATCTACAAGTCAGAGCATAGTAATTTTAGGCAGCATATAATTCAATCATGAAGCATTTAAATACTATATCTTTTCACTTTGTTATCATCAAAACTTAAATATAGGGTACTAGATTCAAACATTGTTCTAACAATCTCCCCCTTTTTGATGATGACAAAAACTAGATATTTTAAATGAAAAAATAACGTGAAAAGGTATCAGAGCTATGTATCAGAATAAGAAGTACGGAGAAGTCAGAGTTAAGAGATACTCCCCCTGAGTTTGTTACTTCCCTTTGATATACGTGTTCTTCAGGATCAGATCTTTTTCTATCTTAGAGCATCAGATTATAGGTCTTTGACCCTGTCAGAGCTTTGCTTTTGGATCAGAGTGTTAGGTCGATCAGAACTTCATATTTGACCAGAGCAACATGAGCTTCTACATTTTGATCAGAGCTTCTAGCTTCTAGTCTTCATAGTGTTCAAGGGCTTCCTTGTGCCTGTAGACTTAAAAACAAAACAGAAAAACATTTCAAGTAATAGAGTTAGAATGTTTGAGAGTTTCTGTCTAGTTAGCCGTTATTGATTTTAAATATCATTCTTGTTCTCCCCCTTTTTGTCAGCAATCAAAAAGTGTTGGTGATGTGCTAAAACAATATAGATCAGAAAAACAAATTATATTAAAATAGTTCAGAGCAAGAGAACATTACACAAACATAGTCAAAACAGTACATCAGAAAATGAAGAAAGCATGAAAAAGTTATGCATGAAAAAGATTTAAGGTTGAGGTGGCATGCGTGAGAACAGGCTTTCCAGCATTGCTTGAATCTTTTCAGAAGTTTCATTCTGCTTCTGAACCATGGTGACAACAGTGTCAATCTTGCTGTCCTGAACATTCATTCTTGCTTCCATCTTCTGATCATTCTCTTCCATCCTCTGCTGGAGACGCAAGTCATTCAGCCTTAATTCTTCCAGAGCCTGCCTGTCCACGGCAGCTTGAGAACTTTCAGCAGGAGGAAGCTTCTCAGAACTTTCAGCTACATCTTCTGCTGGATTTTCTTCCTGAAGGGTCTTGTCTTCTTCTGATGGTTGCACCTGTGCAGCTTGCTCTTTCTCAGACCAGGATTCACTGTCCAGAGGGAGCACAACTTCTTGAGGCAGCTGAGTCTCAACTTCCTTCAGCAGCATGCTAAAGTTCTGTTGAGCCTGCTCGTAGTTGACGTCCTGCAGCTTGAGTGCTTCAGCACGTACCCATACTCTGAACTGTGACCAGAGCTGATCAGAAGCAGCTGGGTCGATCATCCCCGGACAGACTTGCTTCAAGGAAGCAATCCATTGCAGCATACCTGTTTCAAAATTCAAAATACCAGAGCCAACATCTGGTTGCTTTGGTTTGGGTATGGCAATTTTGTGTCTTAAATCAGCAAGACGTTCAAGACTTGTTAAGTCAATGAAAGTTTTGCTGGGGTTTTCAGCTGATTGGTTTTCAGAGGTGTGCTGAGGTGCTGTTTGTTTTGGAGGATGGTTATCAGAGTCAGAGGATATTTGTATTGGAGTGGTTGGAGTTTTTGGAGGTGTTGATTCCTCTGAAGATGGCAACTGGGGCCTGACAATGGTCGTTCCACATGGCAACTGGATTGCCAGCGGTGAAGGTTGAGGTGAGTGGGGATCAGAATGATGAGGAGATGGGGTTTCATAGCGGTGAAACTCTGTTTGTGGTGAGGGTGGATTATTTTCTGGTTGAGGAGGTGGAATCTCTGATTGCTCAGGGATCAGAGGTTCTTCTGTATGTGGTTGTTGTTGTGGTTCTGATTCTGGTTCTGGTTCTGGTTGTTGTTGTATTTCTGGTTCAGGTTGTGTTTCTGGTTCAGGTTGTGGAGGAGGAATATTTGGTGGTTCAGAGTGAGGTTGAACAGAAGCATGTTCACGCTCAATATCAGCTAGCACTCTATCAAGTGCTGGTGTTGTTGAAACAGTTGGTTGTTTGGTAATTTTAATTCTGGTTCTTCTGAGTTGTAAGGCCTCAGAAGGGTCTTCTGGTATGGTTTCATCAATAGTAGGGATTGGAATGGATATTCTGTGAGAGGTTTGAGGAGGAGCAACAGATGTTGGAATAGTAGATGAAATTGAAATAGGGGCAGCAGATGAATTACCTCGTTTCTTTGGAGTCTGATGAGATGATCCTTCTGCTTTCCTCTTCTTTGTCTTCTTCTGAGTCACTTCAGGTTGAACTTGACTCAGATCTTTGATCTTCAGCTTTGAACCTGCATCTTCTTCCTTGTATGAATCTGGATACTTGAGAAACATATCAGGTTGGGATTCCATTTCAGAAAATCTTGGGAAATTACTCAGAGGCACTCTTCTTCTGGAGATATCAGCAGTTGAAGAAGCTCTGGGTTCCTTCCTGATATTTTCTATCAGCTTCATCTTTTTCAAGTTCTTAGCGTTCAGCGGTTTTCCAACAGTTGGTTCCATAGTGCCCAGCACTTGAGCTTCACTCAGATAGTCTATCAGCTTATTCTCTGTCAGAATATCTGATATGAGCCTCCCAAACGGTATCCAGTCCCTTTTGGTCCTTTCTTCTTCTCTAGTCTCTTTCACACTAGTCTTGAGATGATTGAACAGGAAGTGTGCCAGATTGATCTTCACCCTCTGATCAATAAAGTAGATCAGAAATTGCTGATCCACGTTTATATAATCAGGAGAGCTTGTTGGCTTTCTGTGATTGAAACAGCCCAGAACAATCTTGGCCCATACTCTGCAGTGATCCTTCAGATCCTTAATTTTGCTGCTGGGAAATCCAAGAGTGAAAATGCAGTTTGCTACCACACCTATATCAGGGCATCTGTCAGCCATGTCCACACAACGGACTCCACCACCACTTTGACCAATTAACCTAGCAATGAGGTCTTCAGAAATTACTATCTTCTTTCCCATGACAGAAGAGATGACTAGATGTTTATGAATCTTGGCGTGAATCCAAAATTCCTTGACAAGCTCTGGGAAGGTTGGTCCAACCAATCTATCAAAATACCTCTCCCACTTTTGAGCCCTAATTTCCTCAGTTAGGTCAAATCCATTTTCCTTCAAACTTTCGAAATCGATGATTAACTCAGAGAGAACCTCAAGATTCTTTACCGGTGTGAGAAGAGTTCTGGTAGGCACCTGATATTGCTCAGAAGTTTCTTTCTTCTGAATCCCTGCAGAAATGCTGGAGGATGCCATTGTTCTCACTAAAAAGCTTTGAGAATGATTTGAGAAAAAAAAGGTTTGAAGGAGATAAACTCAGAAATATGCAGAGATTATGAGAAAGCGTAAAGAATAAGAATGAAGAATAATGTGCTTAAATAAAGTTTTCAAAAATTATTTTGAAAAATTAAACGTTTTTAAGAGAGAGAAAAAAATAATGATTGCCATTAACAAGCGTGATTACTTTGCATTAAATGCTTGCTGATTTTGGGGGATTTGAGAAAGATACTTAAAAACGGTTACCAGACATGTGTCTCAATGCACCCAATCAGCGCTTTCCTTTCTCAGAAGCGTGCACGCGTTCTGCTTCAGGGATTTGCTGATGATTGGATGACACTTGTTTGATGTAGTGATCAGCACGTCTGTCTTTGAGATTAGACTCTCAGATCTTTAGACTTGCATCTGATACAATCTGCATGTTCTATCTTTCTGAAAGAAGATTGATCAGAAGTTCACAGTAATATAATTACATTCTGAAGATAAATACATGGAATTAAAACATTTTCATTCTGGGCATACTTTCATGCTGAGATGTTTCAGAATGAAATTAAACCTATCTTCTGAAAGGGGTTTTGTAAAGATATCAGCCCATTGATGGTCTGTATCTATAAATTTCAAGTTTAAAATGCCTTTCTGAATATAGTCCCTAATGAAATGATGTTTTATTTCTATATGCTTAGCTCTAGAATGTAAAATAGGATTCTTACTTAAGCAAATAGCAGAGGTATTATCACAAAGAATAGGAATGTTACTCTCAAAAATCTGGAAGTCTTCAAGCTGACTTTTCATCCAGAGCATTTGTGTGCTACATCCAGCTGCTGCTATGTACTCAGCTTCTGCGGTTGACAGCGCAATTGTTGATTGTCTTTTGCTGGACCACGAGATCAGATTTTCTCCCAGAAACTGGCAGCTTCCAGAAGTACTTTTACGTTCCACTCTGTCTCCAGCAAAATCAGCATCACAGTAGCCTACTAAGCTGTAATCACTAGATTTTCTATAAAACAAACCCAGATTAGTAGTACCTTTCAGATACTTGAAAATTCGCTTAACAGCTGTTAAGTGAGATTCTCTAGGATCTGATTGGAATCTAGCACAAATACATACGCTGAATAAAATATCAGGTCTTGAAGCTGTCAGATAAAGGAGAGAACCAATCATACCTCTGTAGACTTTCTGTTCTACGCTTTTGCTTACCTCTTCTCTTTCCAGAATGCACGTGGGATGCATTGGAATCTTTGATGGCTTACATTCTGAGAGGTCAAATTTCTTCAGAAGATCTCTGATGTATTTTGTTGTACCCCAAAATTTGCCCTCCCATATTCATCAAGAAATTGCCAAGTCAAGGTCACAAAATTCCCCAAGGGTTGTGCAGCTCAACTGTCTCCTAGACAGTCAAAACTAGGGTTTGAGTTCTGGTCAAGCAAATGAACTTTTCAAAGGCCCAATCAAGTCTCACATGCTTAAAAAGATGGTCAACTATCCTCATGTCAAGTTTCAAGGCATTCAGTTCAAAATTGCACAGTCAAAACACTAGATTGCACTACAGTCAACTGTAGGGGCAAAATGGTCATTTGACAGTCAAAAGTTCACATTTTTGGTCAACATATCATTTTGAAGCCACAAACATCATTTGATCAATGCTTGATCATGATTCTCAAAATTTGGCTCAGAAATCATCAAAGATACAAAAGTTACTATATTTGGACAGCTGAAAAAGTCAACTGAAATTGACCAGGGCATAACTTTCACATGGATTATCAGAAAAATTCCATCCAAAGCTCATTTTGAAGAGAAAGACATTTCCTACAATTCATCTTCATGTTCCAAGTCCAAGAAATGCTCTCACAAAAAGTTATCAATTTCAACATTATAGGTCATTTTCAAAAGTCAACAAAAAGTGACTTTAAGTCAAAGGCCATAACTTGAGATTGGTGAATCAAAATGACATGGGACCAAAGGCATTGGTTAAAGGATTCAAAGACCTTTCCAAAATGTCCAAGAACATGTGAAAAGCTTAAAAATTGACCAAGTTATGCCTTGTGGAAGTTGGGAAATTTTTAGGAATTTTGAAAAGTCAACATTGATGCAAAAGGCCTAAAAATGCAAATGGGCCCATTTTTCTTCCAAGATTCTTCATGCCAAGCCTATGCACGACCACTAGGCCCAAAGGGAAGTATTCTCATATTTTTTAATTATTTATTTGAATTAATATTAATTTATATTCATTTAAATGATTTTAATATATGAAAAATATCAAACTTAACCTAAAAAAATCTTTTCATGCATGTTTATTCATAATATTTCGTGCATATCCCAATTAGGCAAATTTGGATGAGATTTGGATCATGATTGAACAAAAACAACATGAAAAAAGATTGGAAAAGATATTAAGCAAATCAAATCTTCAAGCAATGAATTCAATGGATTTTATTCAATCTTTTTGACCTAACATGCTCTATACATACTCAGCATCACAACCCTAATGCCATGAGACTGAAAGCTGCGCTGAGGAACCACATACAAACTTGAAATTTTTCCTAAAAACTCAAACACTGAAATCTAGCTTTAGGGTCGATTCAAGCTCCAATTTTTGTTCCATTAGCATTCTGAGACATCACTAAACGTTTCTCAATCATAAACAACAAGCAAAACGCCTTGAAACGGTACCAGGAACTCAGACTGTGTCACAATTTTTTCCAAATCGCATATCATGATTCCATCATCCTTTTGCATTTTTCTTTGTTGATTCATGTTCATATTGATGTTTCTAAGCTAACCACTACGTTTAATTATATTATTTTGCCCTATATGCCAATTCACCATTAGAGATGCCTAGGGTTCCGAAACTTCCAAATTGGGCGTTCTCAATTCTTATAAAATTAAGACGTACCAATGCTATGACTGAAATCTACAGGTTGAGACGAAGAAAACAGGATGCTCGCGCTCAATTTATGAGCATTCAAGACCTAATCGCTATTTTGGAAACACGCGTATATTGAGGGGGTTCAAAACCCCCGTTAAACGTTTGTTATTTTTTTCAGGCAGAAAGAAACACGAAGAAGACGAGTACATGGCATCATCTGAGTGGCCGTTTCAAATTTTGGCGCGCGTTCCAAGCGTGATTCCACTTTTCTTTTATATTATTTACGTTATATTATATATTAAATGAAAAGCGTTGGGTGCAGTGGTAATACGTTAGGCATATGACTCTCATGACCTGGGTTCAAGCCCCAGGTCTAGCATAATTCCATATTATTTTTCAAACCAAATTCTCATGCAGGCATAATTCTGAGACGCACCATGCACATTCCAAAGTCACCATACACGTGTCCACGATGATCAGATCAATGACCAAGCTTCAGGGTGCAGCATACACCTGGTCAAATGCACCATACATGATTCCCAAAGTCAACGGATTCAAGCTTAATGGGCCAGATTGCTGGGCCTGAACCTCCTTATTTGGGACAACACCCCACCCTGGTTTGAAATTTCATTTATTTCCCTTATATCTTTTTAATTTTTATTTTATTTATTTATTGTTTTAATTCAGTAATTTCTTTTTTTACAAAATATAAAAACATTAAAAAATACAGAAAAGACAAAAAATACAATTTTTATTTTATTATTGCCATGAATAAATTAGAATGTAAATTGTTTAGTTTAATTAGGTTTTAATTCCTTTTTGATAAAAATCCAAAACATGTAGAATTAGGTTAATTGATAGTTTTAATGTCCTTTTAATTTTTATTTCCCACAATACTATTTATTTATTATTTTATTTTTATAATTAAAAATTGTACATAAATAAATTAGGTTTTGATTTAGATCATATTTTAATTCTTTCATAATAAATAAAAAATATTAGAATTAGGGTTTGCCGTTTAATTTAATTGAATTAATTCCTTTCCTCATTAAATCTAAAAAACACAAAAAATATCATTCTCATTTAATTTTAATTTTTAAGTCCTTATTAATTTTAATTATTTGCAAAAAGGGTCCAACGCCCATTATTTTAATTTAATTGCGCATATTTTTCTTTATCGTTTATTATAATTATGTAATTGTCCCAAAGCATTGTAATTTACTTTTCGCACTTTTATTTACTTCGCATTATTTATTTTCCGCTAAATCGGGTCCGGTTTAAGTTTGGCGATGTGGACCCGCGCCATTTGTAATAGCCTTAGATTTATTTTTTCGCAAATATTAACTGTTAACAAAAGCATGAAAGAATGAATGTCTAAATAAAATCAAGCGTAGAACACTACAAACATGACAAGACAAATAACTGAAACATGACACACAGTCGCACACACCACCCCTAGGGTGCGCCTCACTGTTGCCTTTCGAAAGGTGATCGTCGAGTAGAGGATGTCTTAGTAAGTCCTCATGATCCGGGAACCTGGCATGAGGGTAGCTTCTAAGGTGTCTTCCCATTGCTCTGGTGATCACCATGTCCCGAACCTCGAATTGACCCGAACACCTCCAACGGTGGTGCTACCTACCTCTCAATGGTGGGATGGCACTACTCTAAAGGACATTTACACAGACGAATTCCTTAGGGTAGGTAGGTTCTCAAGGATACTTGCTCTCTTCAAAACGAACTGAAATCTTTTCACACTGACACTTTTCAAAAGCTTTCAAAGCAAACTTTTCAAACACTCTGACGTATGAGTCGAACTGAAATTTTTCAAAGAAACTTTTTAAACCCACATTGAAAAACAAACAATTTGAAAACACATTGAGCAAGTATCTAAGAGCCCATGGATAACCATGGATAGAAAGGGTGCTAACACCTTCCCTTTCTATAACCTACCTCCCGAACCGAGAGCAATCTCTTTAAAGGAATTTTTCTGTGCTTTTGTCCTTTCCTATTGGAGAAAATAAAAGACGGTGGCGACTCTTGCTTCCGCGACATTTCGCGAACCAGCGTTAAACAGTCAGTTCCAGATCCACCGATCACAGAACTGGCGACTCTGCTGGGGAAGTGACTTAAAGTGAGGTGTACCTTAGGGCTAGCTTATAACTATGTTTTCAATTGTTTTCCTTGTGTGCTTTAAATTGTGGGTTGCTCGGGAGTTCTATAGATCCTAACCCGGATCTGGGGGATACCTTCTTAGAAAGTAGCAACAAGGCTGTGAGGGAACTGTGCGGGGTATACCGACATGGTTGAAACAGTCTGCTACGTTGATGTGGCACTTTGGTGTGTACCGGTAACCCTTGAGTTCAGTCAAGGAGAGTACGGGGCCTCCGCGTGGTGTCGTGAAGCATCAACAGACCTTAGGAACCTTAATTGAACTATCTTGGCCTCTTTAGGGTAGTGAGATAACTGACTTTGGTGCAGTCCGAGGTTGGTTGATACTCGATACTACGCTCAATTGAGGGTTGCTTTCCTGGAATATTTCGGTCGCCAGTTCAGTGGCTAAATCGAAACGATGAACAATGAAAGCAATCCCGTGATATTGGGAACCTTAGAACCCGGTTACTTTGATTAGGACAGGTTGAACCCACCAACTTCAAGAGGGTAATACCCAGACCTCATGCTGGCCTAAACCCTAAGGGCTTCTCTTGTGTGACTTGCGTGCCTTCGTACTTGACTACTTGCATGCTTATTATCTGACCCTTGATGTCTTGCAGGTTTGGTTCATAGTCCTTAATTGGGACTTATAACAGGGTGTACTAACCACTTGCAGGTTCTGTTTATAGTCCTTAACTGGGACTCATAACAGGGTTTACTAGATCTCTTGCAGGTGTTGTTTATAGTCCTTAATTGGGACTCATAACGAAGTATATTGAATTTCTTGCAGGGTCTGTTTATAGTCCTTAATTGGGACTCATAACAGGGTTTACCTACATCACCCCATGCATAGCATGACATCATACCATTGCATACATCCTAACCCATTTCAAGGATCTCAAGGGCTTGTGATGCAGGTCATGATGAATCAAACATCTAGCAAGGGGCAAAGAGGATCTATTTTCCTCTAGCCAAGGTCGTCAGAGGCTATGACCCACTGGATATGGTGAGCCTATGACCCTTGAAGAAGGACTCTCAACAACATGCAGTTCCTTCAATCAAGCTACGAATTCAAATTCTAACAATCTTTTACCCTGCGAGATCCTTGAAAACATTGCATACATATCATACATATCATTGCATTACAGGTACCCTCTTGACAGGTCACTCACCATCTTCGCTGTTTATTTCAGCAATGGCTTTCCAACCAGACAACCAAGATCTCCGTACTCAGAACGCCCAACTGCGAGAAATGTTCTTGAACCTATCCCAGGGGCAAGAAGAAATAAAGACTCTCCTCACCAGGAACTTGACCTTAGGGAATGCAGGGGGCATCAGGAACGATCAGCTGGAAGGGCTACAAATTGAGTTGGCAACCATGAAGATCCAAATGATGGGGCAGTTGGTGGGCCAAATGACTCTCATTCAGGACTTAGCTCAAAAACAAGAAGAGCTCCGGGTCCTCGTCACCAGGCTGCTTCAAAATAATCCAGTAGGGCAAACAGCCGAGGTGGAAGCTCCAGCCATCATTCAACCACATGCGGGGCAAGAAGACAAAGGAAAATCTCCTCAGCTTGCTTCAGGGTCACGAGCCCAGCCTCAACGGGGTAGTCAACGTAAACGAAATGCGCCCGGAAGACATTTCTCGGAGACTGATATACCCTCATCCTTTATACTGAAGCGCTTGCTGGAGGTCAATCTGATCACTCTAAAGGACCCTCCCAAAAATCCCAACAGGACAGCTTCGAGGTATAACCCCGACACCCACTGCGCTTATCATTCGGACAGCCCGGGGCATGCTACAGACGACTGTTGGACCTTGAAGAACAAAATCCAGGATTTGATTGACGAAGGGGTGATAGAGTTCATGCCGGATGGCGAAATGAAAATCTTCCGCTGAGAATTCTCCATCTGAGATAGCTAGTTCAAAATAAGAAACTTTTGTTCATTCGAATGTTCAAGTTGTATTTTTCTTTGATTGTTTAAACATTTTATTCATATCAAACATGGTTATTTCATTAATGCATTGCACATGTCTGTTTTGAAGTAATTATTTCGTATTCACTATATTGCAAATTGCTTTCATATTTTTCTTGATGTTCAACTCTCGATTAATAATTCTAGGCCTCTTGAGGGAGGATGACGAAAACGATACCACAATCTACAGTATGCTTTTGAACAGACCCCGCTGATGAGGTACAGGCATTGTTTCAATCCCTAAACACTGGAGTTATAAGGAAGATAATCCCTCGTCAACCCCTCTGAGCCAAAGAAGTAGGAGTTTTTCTTTTCGAAAATTAAAACCCTTTATCATAACCTGGGGCAGGGTAGTTCTCTCAGTTGATCCAAGTGCATAACAAATGGCACCAAAGGAGTCCTTACAAAAGAAAGACAGTGATGGTTCCGAACAATCATAAAGACAGGCAGTCATTACTTCTCAAATAAAAAACCCATTAAGTCAAAACCCGTGAAGGAGACTTATGAAACTGGGGCATCCCGCTGACTGTAATTCCAAAAAGGAAACAGTTCAGGCAAAAAAGAAAGGGATAACAAAAATCAAGAAAGAGGTCTCACAAACCCTCAACAAAAGCAAAAGTGACCGCCTGTTCAGAATAAATCATCCATATCTGAACCATCACCAGAAAATCAAAACAAAGACTCAAACAAGGTCTAACGTATGATCAACTGAGTTTAGGTTTGGAGAACATCACGAAGAGCGGGTGGGTACAAATAAAATTTGAGCCTTTATCCTTTGTTTCTTAAACCGTGAACCAGGCCACGTTATAACCCTTAAAAGTCCTAGCTGAAGCATGGGTTAGTTCGAAAGCATACTGTTACGAAAGGTATCCTGACTCCTTAAGGCTTACGGTAAAATAACGAGTTGACATCATGTTTTACAAACAATCATTTGTTTTATGAAAAAAAGAATACATTTTCAAAATCTTCAAGACAGACATAAGCTTGGCATTTTTGACATAATTTTGTTTGCATATGACTTTTTGTTTGAACAGCAGGGAAATTCGCACGAGAAATACCTAGTGAACAAAAGCACTTCCAATCAAGGGGCAGACCTGATCATGGTCTATTATCTGGGGCAGTCCAATCAAGATTCGGAGAACCTCTCAAAGGCCAAATAGCCTGGGGCAAATCTCCGCCCGAGTCACTCGGGGCACTCCAGCAACGAATCTGGCCTGATGAAATATCTTCTGGGGCATGACAAAACACAAGCAGTCAGGGGCATCTCCCTGCATTCTGAAAGCACGGACATAGTCGAAAAAATACTACGCAAAATCAAAGACCCGCTAGGTTGACACACCTAGGCAAAAATAAGGGCTTCCCGGCGAACCAAAAGGGTTCGGGCAAAATGAAGGGATGAAATGAAAAATCAGTACACCCGGCAAGTCGAAAACCTGAAAAGGCGGCTTGGGCAAAAATGGGTATCCCGGTGGACTGAAAACCTGAAAGGGCAGTCCGGGCAAAAGTTAGGGATTAAAGCGTACGACTATGTCCTGCCATCTGTCTACCAGAAGAAGGTTTGACTCTCAACAACTATCAGCATCCCACAAGTGCCTCCCCCATAGAAACAGGGGCAATGAAGAGTGGTCTAAGCGGTCTGACTGTTCTATCCTCCAAGACATCAGGGTAAATTCCGTTGAAGAACTTGACCAATACAGTTCAAAACTCCCCCAGAGAATCCAATCCAGTTCCCCAGGAAAGACGGAATCTATCTCCCCAAGCAATAAGCGTACCCCCAGTAGATTCTGGAAGCTTATCCCCTCGCAGGGCACGAACGCATCGCCCGGCTTTATTCAAAGAGTTATTTCCTTAACAGGATATAACTGGGTTATCCTCAGCCAAAAGCCACGGAAAGAGCGTCCTTGGCAAAGTATCTTCCTACCCCCAGCGAAGTCTATCAACACTTCCGACAACAAGGATATCCCCAGCGGAGTTATCTTCATCAACTCAGCAAAGCATCGCTATCCCCACAGAGTAGCACTCCCCAGCATGATCGCTAGAGTATCTTTTCTCCCGCAGAATTATTTCACTTGCCAAGTTTATTCCTCAATGGAGTTATCTTCTCCTACCGGTATTCTTGCGACAATCATCCACAGCGGAAGCAAAATCTCTTCCTCAACATCAGCCCAGGACATGACTTCCCGGCACCCGTCAAGAATTTATTTTCCTAGACGAAAACATACATGAATCATCACATACATCATTATAGCATGCATGTACGCATCATATCATATAAATCGCATCCATGTTGAGAACATCATTGCTTGATCCATATCATACATTGCATATGACTGACCTTTACCTTTCAGGAAAGATGCAGTTGAAGTTCTCAAACATATTTTAAGGACTTCTTCAGTCCAGTTAAATCGACTCCAAACAGATTTTTCTGATAAAGACTCAGTAGAAATTCTCTTATGGTCCCCTCTCCAACGGCGTGTGAGGTGGTAATTCCTTCTTCAGATGTTCCCCTCTCCGGCATGAGCGTGAGGTGATATTCTCTTATGGTCCCCTCTCCAACGGCGTGTGAGGTGGTAATTCCTTCTTCAGATGTTTCCCTCTCCGGCATGAGCGTGAGGTGATATTCTCTTATGGTCCCCTCTCCAACGGCGTGTGAGGTGGTAATTCCTTCTTCAGATGTTTCCCTCTCCGGCATGAGCGTGAGGTGATATTCTCTTATGGTCCCCTCTCCAACGGCGTGTGAGGTGGTAATTCCTTCTTCAGATGTTCCCCTCTCCGGCATGAGCGTGAGGTGATATTCTCTTATGGTCCCCTCTCCAACGGCGTGTGAGGTGGTAATTCCTTCTTCAGATGTTTCCCTCTCCGGCATGAGCGTGAGGTGATATTCTCTTATGGTCCCCTCTCCAACGGCGTGTGAGGTGGTAATTCCTTCTTCAGATGTTTCCCTCTCCGGCATGAGCGTGAGGTGATATTCTCTTATGGTCCCCTCTCCAACGGCGTGTGAGGTGGTAATTCCTTCTTCAGATGTTCCCCTCTCCGGCATGAGCGTGAGGTGATATTCTCTTATGGTCCCCTCTCCAACGGCGTGTGAGGTGGTAATTCCTTCTTCAGATGTTCCCCTCTCCGGCATGAGCGTGAGGTGATATTCTCTTATGGTCCCCTCTCCAACGGCGTGTGAGGTGGTAATTCCTTCTTCAGATGTTCCCCTCTCCGGCATGAGCGTGAGGTGATATTCTCAGATGGTCCCCTCTCCAACGGCGAGTGAGGTGGTAATTCCCTTTCAAGATGTTTCCCTCTCCGGCATGAGCGTGAGGTGATATTTCCTTTCAGATTATAATTTCCTATAGTTCCCTCTCCAACGATGAGTGAGGTGACTCCCTTTGAGATTATAATGTCCTTCGGTTCTCTTCCTGACACGACGAAGATGGTAATTCTCACCAAGATTTTCTCAACGAGCGTTGTTGAGGTTGAAATCACTCAGGATTCTCTTACCATTCATGCTAAGGCAGTAACCATCCCTGGTTCATTCATCAGCGTTTGAAGCTCCAGATTCAGCTCCTGTAACCAGTCAGGACACATCTATATCAAGCATCTAAAATCAGCTCCTGCGACGTGTCAGGTACTCATTTTTCTGTTTTGCAGGTATGCAGGTTCTCGCTAAGGAATCTCCTACGCGATCAACATCCAGATGGCATCTATAAGCCCATCATCCTATCCAGCAATCTCTAAATGGCATCTATAAGCCCATTCCCTCATCATCATTGCTACTATGTGAGCGCAAATTTCTGGGCACTCTAGTGTCCAATCATCTTCTACCCTCGGATTACGAAAGGCACGTCAGCCAATCTGCATCCTCAGGTCTAAGAAGATTGAACAGGGGCAACTGTTGTACCCCAAAATTTGCCCTCCCATATTCATCAAGAAATTGCCAAGTCAAGGTCACAAAATTCCCCAAGGGTTGTGCAGCTCAACTGTCTCCTAGACAGTCAAAACTAGGGTTTGAGTTCTGGTCAAGCAAATGAACTTTTCAAAGGCCCAATCAAGTCTCACATGCTTAAAAAGATGGTCAACTATCCTCATGTCAAGTTTCAAGGCATTCAGTTCAAAATTGCACAGTCAAAACACTAGATTGCACTACAGTCAACTGTAGGGGCAAAATGGTCATTTGACAGTCAAAAGTTCACATTTTTGGTCAACATATCATTTTGAAGCCACAAACATCATTTGATCAATGCTTGATCATGATTCTCAAAATTTGGCTCAGAAATCATCAAAGATACAAAAGTTACTATATTTGGACAGTTGAAAAAGTCAACTGAAATTGACCAGGGCATAACTTTCACATGGATTATCAGAAAAATTCCATCCAAAGCTCATTTTGAAGAGAAAGACATTTCCTACAATTCATCTTCATGTTCCAAGTCCAAGAAATGCTCTCACAAAAAGTTATCAATTTCAACATTATAGGTCATTTTCAAAAGTCAACAAAAAGTGACTTTAAGTCAAAGGCCATAACTTGAGATTGGTGAATCAAAATGACATGGGACCAAAGGCATTGGTTAAAGGATTCAAAGACCTTTCCAAAATGTCCAAGAACATGTGAAAAGCTTAAAAATTGACCAAGTTATGCCTTGTGGAAGTTGGGAAATTTTTAGGAATTTTGAAAAGTCAACATTGATGCAAAAGGCCTAAAAATGCAAATGGGCCCATTTTTCTTCCAAGATTCTTCATGCCAAGCCTATGCACGACCACTAGGCCCAAAGGGAAGTATTCTCATATTTTTTAATTATTTATTTGAATTAATATTAATTTATATTCATTTAAATGATTTTAATATATGAAAAATATCAAACTTAACCTAAAAAAATCTTTTCATGCATGTTTATTCATAATATTTCGTGCATATCCCAATTAGGCAAATTTGGATGAGATTTGGATCATGATTGAACAAAAACAACATGAAAAAAGATTGGAAAAGATATTAAGCAAATCAAATCTTCAAGCAATGAATTCAATGGATTTTATTCAATCTTTTTGACCTAACATGCTCTATACATACTCAGCATCACAACCCTAATGCCATGAGACTGAAAGCTGCGCTGAGGAACCACATACAAACTTGAAATTTTTCCTAAAAACTCAAACACTGAAATCTAGCTTTAGGGTCGATTCAAGCTCCAATTTTTGTTCCATTAGCATTCTGAGACATCACTAAACGTTTCTCAATCATAAACAACAAGCAAAACGCCTTGAAACGGTACCAGGAACTCAGACTGTGTCACAATTTTTTCCAAATCGCATATCATGATTCCATCATCCTTTTGCATTTTTCTTTGTTGATTCATGTTCATATTGATGTTTCTAAGCTAACCACTACGTTTAATTATATTATTTTGCCCTATATGCCAATTCACCATTAGAGATGCCTAGGGTTCCGAAACTTCCAAATTGGGCGTTCTCAATTCTTATAAAATTAAGACGTACCAATGCTATGACTGAAATCTACAGGTTGAGACGAAGAAAACAGGATGCTCGCGCTCAATTTATGAGCATTCAAGACCTAATCGCTATTTTGGAAACACGCGTATATTGAGGGGGTTCAAAACCCCCGTTAAACGTTTGTTATTTTTTTCAGGCAGAAAGAAACACGAAGAAGACGAGTACATGGCATCATCTGAGTGGCCGTTTCAAATTTTGGCGCGCGTTCCAAGCGTGATTCCACTTTTCTTTTATATTATTTACGTTATATTATATATTAAATGAAAAGCGTTGGGTGCAGTGGTAATACGTTAGGCATATGACTCTCATGACCTGGGTTCAAGCCCCAGGTCTAGCATAATTCCATATTATTTTTCAAACCAAATTCTCATGCAGGCATAATTCTGAGACGCACCATGCACATTCCAAAGTCACCATACACGTGTCCACGATGATCAGATCAATGACCAAGCTTCAGGGTGCAGCATACACCTGGTCAAATGCACCATACATGATTCCCAAAGTCAACGGATTCAAGCTTAATGGGCCAGATTGCTGGGCCTGAACCTCCTTATTTGGGACAACACCCCACCCTGGTTTGAAATTTCATTTATTTCCCTTATATCTTTTTAATTTTTATTTTATTTATTTATTGTTTTAATTCAGTAATTTCTTTTTTTACAAAATATAAAAACATTAAAAAATACAGAAAAGACAAAAAATACAATTTTTATTTTATTATTGCCATGAATAAATTAGAATGTAAATTGTTTAGTTTAATTAGGTTTTAATTCCTTTTTGATAAAAATCCAAAACATGTAGAATTAGGTTAATTGATAGTTTTAATGTCCTTTTAATTTTTATTTCCCACAATACTATTTATTTATTATTTTATTTTTATAATTAAAAATTGTACATAAATAAATTAGGTTTTGATTTAGATCATATTTTAATTCTTTCATAATAAATAAAAAATATTAGAATTAGGGTTTGCCGTTTAATTTAATTGAATTAATTCCTTTCCTCATTAAATCTAAAAAACACAAAAAATATCATTCTCATTTAATTTTAATTTTTAAGTCCTTATTAATTTTAATTATTTGCAAAAAGGGTCCAACGCCCATTATTTTAATTTAATTGCGCATATTTTTCTTTATCGTTTATTATAATTATGTAATTGTCCCAAAGCATTGTAATTTACTTTTCGCACTTTTATTTACTTCGCATTATTTATTTTCCGCTAAATCGGGTCCGGTTTAATTTTGGCGATGTGGACCCGCGCCATTTGTAATAGCCTTAGATTTATTTTTTCGCAAATATTAACTGTTAACAAAAGCATGAAAGAATGAATGTCTAAATAAAATCAAGCGTAGAACACTACAAACATGACAAGACAAATAACTGAAACATGACACACAGTCGCACACACCACCCCTAGGGTGCGCCTCACTGTTGCCTTTCGAAAGGTGATCGTCGAGTAGAGGATGTCTTAGTAAGTCCTCATGATCCGGGAACCTGGCATGAGGGTAGCTTCTAAGGTGTCTTCCCATTGCTCTGGTGATCACCATGTCCCGAACCTCGAATTGACCCGAACACCTCCAACGGTGGTGCTACCTACCTCTCAATGGTGGGATGGCACTACTCTAAAGGACATTTACACAGACGAATTCCTTAGGGTAGGTAGGTTCTCAAGGATACTTGCTCTCTTCAAAACGAACTGAAATCTTTTCACACTGACACTTTTCAAAAGCTTTCAAAGCAAACTTTTCAAACACTCTGACGTATGAGTCGAACTGAAATTTTTCAAAGAAACTTTTTAAACCCACATTGAAAAACAAACAATTTGAAAACACATTGAGCAAGTATCTAAGAGCCCATGGATAACCATGGATAGAAAGGGTGCTAACACCTTCCCTTTCTATAACCTACCTCCCGAACCGAGAGCAATCTCTTTAAAGGAATTTTTCTGTGCTTTTGTCCTTTCCTATTGGAGAAAATAAAAGACGGTGGCGACTCTTGCTTCCGCGACATTTCGCGAACCAGCGTTAAACAGTCAGTTCCAGATCCACCGATCACATATTTGCTCTGATGAATGTAAGTTCCCTCTGGAGTTTGATTGATCTGAATTCCTAGAAAGAATTTCAGTTCCCCCATGAGGCTCATCTCAAATTCTGCCTGCATACACTTAGCAAATTTTCTTCCAAGAGAAGGATTAGTAGAACCAAAAATAATATCATCAACATAAATTTGACAGACTAAAATGTCACTCTTAACTGTTTTACAGAATAGAGTAGTGTCCACTTTCCCTCTGGTGAATTCATTTTCAAGCAGAAAGTTACTTAGCCTTTCATACCAAGCTCTGGGAGCTTGTTTCAGACCATACAGTGACTTTTTCAGTTTGAAAACATGTTCTGGATGTTTTGTATTTTCAAAACCTGGGGGTTGGTGAACATAAACTTCTTCTTCTATATAACCATTTAAGAATGCACTTTTGACATCCATCTGATACAGAGTGATGCCTCTATTAACAGCAAATGAGATTAAAAGTCTGATAGATTCTAACCTGGCGACTGGGGCAAAGGTTTCTGTATAGTCTATCCCCTCTTGCTGACTATAACCTTGTGCAACCAGTCGTGCCTTGTTTCTGACGACTTCACCTTGTTCATTGAGCTTGTTTCTGAACACCCATCTTGTTCCAATGACGTTGAATCCTTTTGGTCTGGGAACGAGATCCCATACGTCGTTTCTGGTGAATTGATTCAGCTCTTCTTGCATTGCCAGAATCCAGTCATTGTCCAGAAGTGCTTCATCAATAGAAGAAGGTTCAATCAGAGACACAAGTCCCATAAGAGTTTCTTCAGAGTTTCTGAAGCTTGCTCTTGTTCTGATTGGATCTTCCTTTCTTCCTAGGATAGTTTCTTCTGGGTGATCCAAACTGCTTCTGGGTAATCTCTTCTGAGGTTGATCAGCAGCAGTTGTAGGATTTCTAGCATTGCTTCTTTCAGACGCTGAAGGAATGTCTGTGTTGAGAGCTTCTGATGACTTGTCTTCAGAACCTGCAAATTCAATTTCTATACCTGCAAGATTTTCATTCTGCTTTGACTTTTCAGAGTCAAGCTTATCATCAAAACGAACACTGATTGATTCTTCCACAATCTGTGTTTCTGTATTGTATACTCTGTACCCTCTTGAGCGTTCAGAGTATCCTAACATAATACACTTCTGTGCCTTAGAATCAAACTTGTTCAAATAATTCTTAGTATTTAACATATAGCAAGTACATCCAAATGGATGAAAATACGAAATGTTGGGCTTTCTGTTCTTCCACAATTCATATGGAGTCTTTTCCAGAATAGGTCTTATTGAGATTCTATTCTGAATGTAGCACGCTGTGTTTATTGCCTCTGCCCAGAAAGTCTTAGCAACGTTTGTCTCATTGATCATGGTTCTGGCCATTTCTTGCAATGTTCTGTTCTTTCGTTCTACAACTCCATTTTGTTGGGGAGTTCTAGGACAAGAGAAATCATGCAGAATGCCTTTGTCATTAAAGAATGACTCAAAATCTTTATTTTCAAATTCTCCACCATGATCACTTCTGACTTTAACGATTCTAAGATCTTTTTCATTCTGAACTTGGTTACAGAAGGTAACAAACACAGAGTGTGACTCGTCCTTGTG
This sequence comes from Vicia faba, assembly GCA_948472305.1. Classification (NCBI taxonomy): domain Eukaryota; kingdom Viridiplantae; phylum Streptophyta; class Magnoliopsida; order Fabales; family Fabaceae; genus Vicia; species Vicia faba. The sequence continues at coordinate 1,357,387,113 of OX451735.1, forward strand.
TCTTAAGAACTTTACCCATGTCCATCTGCTATAGTCATCTACGATTACTAACCCATACTTCTTGCCACTGACAGAAGCAGTTTTAACTGGTCCAAATAAGTCAATGTGCAGAAGTTCTAATGGCTTAGAGGTAGAAACAACATTTTTGGATTTAAAAGAGGGTTTTGCAAATTTGCCTTTCTGACATGCTTCACACAGAGCATCTGAATTGAACTTCAAATTTGGAAGTCCTCTGACCAGATTGAGTTTGTTAATCTGAGATATTCTTCTCATACTAACATGCCCCAATCTTCTGTGCCAGATCCACTGCTCGTTGTTAACAGACAGAAGACATTTTACGTTCTGACTCTTTAGTTCAGAAAGTTTGATTTTGTAAATGTTGTTTTTCCTCTTTCCATTAAACAGGATAGTCCCATCTTTCTGACTAACAGCTTTACATGATTTTTGATTAAAGATTATATCATAACCGTTATCACTTAATTGACTTATGGATAACAGGTTATGCATCAATCCATCAACAAGCAGAACATTATTAATAGAGGGAAGATTTCCGTTACCTACAGTTCCAGAGCCAATTATCTTTCCCCTCTGATTGCCTCCAAAGCCAACGTGGCCTCCAGGCTTAAGTTCCAGGCTTTGGAACATATGCCTTCTTCCCGTCATGTGTCGTGAGCAGCCAGAGTCCAGGTACCATGACTGGTGTTTCTGACTTGCTGCTAAAGATATCTGCAACATGTATTATTTTATCCTTAGGTACCCAGATCTTCTTGGGTCCTGATTTGTTAGTTTTACCAAAACTCTGGTTGAATTTTGGTTTCACAGAGTGTTTACTGCTAGTGTATTTGATGTCGTGTGTGTGACCATACACAAAGTGTGAATTTAAAGGAGTGGGTTTAATAATTAAATCCATGACATTCTTAGGTGTAGGAACCTTACCTTGGTATCCTATTCCTTTCCTGCCGTTTCTGCTAACTCCATAGATCATTGAAGCCATTATGCTTCTATCTATGCTTTTAGCAAGGAACTTCTGGAAACTATGATCATACTCCTTGATGATCTCATCAGCGTTGCTGGGAGTTTCAGAAATTGGTTCATTCTGAGAGTTTTGTAAAGAGTTTTCTAATTTTGAAATTTTATCTTTCAGCTCAGAGTTTTCCAATTTGAGACTCTCAGACTTATTAGAGTCAGATTCAAGAGTCCTTTTCAGGTCTCTGAATTTAGCTCTAATCTGCTGATAACGTTCCAGAATTTCATTGAGGCTTTCAGCAAGTTCAGCCTTTGTAAAATTAACAGCGAAGTTAGGGAATACCTCTTCTGTGTCTGATTCTGAGTCTGAGTCAGAAGCTTCACTGTCATCTGGAATGTTAGCCATGAGCGCTATGTTCGCCCTTTCATCATCTGATTCTGAGTCAGCTTCAGACGAGTCAGAGTCATCCCATGTGGCCATGAGACTTTTCTTCTTCTCTCTTCCAAACTTCTTTTTGGGCTTTTCCCTCTGAAGCTTTGGGCAGTCACTCTTGTAGTGTCCTTGCTCATTGCACTCGTAGCAGATAATGTCTTTTGTGTTTGGCTTCTTGCTACCGGAGGAGCCTTCAGATCTTCTGTATCCAGAGGAAGAATCTGTCCTTCTGTATCTGGAAGAAGACTCGTTCTGATCAGATCTTCTGGGATTCCTGAACTTCCTTTGTCTTTGCTTCCACAGTTGATTTACTCTTCTGGAGAGAAGGGAAAGTTCGTCTTCTTCTGATGAGGATCCATCAGATGTTTCTTCAACAGCCTGCAAAACTTTAGATTCAGATTTTCTGTTAGATTTTAAAGCTATAGGCTTACCTTGCTTCTGAGGCTCGTCAGCTTCTAGCTCTATCTCATGACTTCTGAGGGAGCTTATAAGTTCCTCCAGAGTGATTTTGTTGAGATCCTTCGCTAGCTTCAGAGCAGTAACCATAGGCCTCCACTGCTTGGGTAAACTTCTGATTATCTTCTTGACATGGTCAGCAGTAGAGTATCCTTTGTCCAGAACTTTGAGACCAGCTACCAGAATCTGGAATCTAGAGAACATAGTTTCAATGGATTCAGATTCTTCCATTTTGAACGCCTCATACTTCTGAATGAGCGCCAGAGCTTTTGTTTCTTTGACTTGAACGTTGCCCTCATGCGTCATTCTGAGAGAATCAAAGATGTTCTTAGCTGTGTCTCTGTTGGAGATCTTCTCATACTCAGTATATGAGATGGCACTGAGGAGGATGGTTCTGGCCTTATGGTGATTCTTGAAATCACGCTTTTGTTGATCAGTCATTGATTTTCTTTCAATCTTCTGACCAGTTGCATTCACAGGGTGCGTGTATCCATCTGTCACCATATCCCACAGATCAGCATCATGTGCTAGAAAGAAGCTTTCAATTCTGTCTTTCCAGTAATCAAAGTTTTCTCCATCAAAGACTGGAGGTTTGCCGCTGAATCTGTCTCTGTCCTCATTGGTGTCATTGCTGAAATGAGAGTTGTTTCCTGCCATTGTGTTTTTCTGACGCTGGATCTTGTACTGACACGGTTAAGTGTTTTAGCTCAGAACCAGGCGCTCTGATGCCAATTGAAGGGGTGAAAAACACAAGAAGGGGGGGTTGAATTGAAAAACTGGAAACTTAAAGCAATTGACAAGATATTTTTATCCTGGTTCGTTTGATCTCAAACTACTCCAGTCCACCCGTCAAGGTGATTTCTCCTCTCTCCAACGAGGTCTTAATTCACTATATTCAACTGAATACAAATCTGCTTTAACAACTGCTAAAGCCTTCTTGATTCAAACCACAATCCGGTTTGTCAAGGCAACACTTTCTTACAAAGGTATAAAATAATGTGTGTGAATGTTTTCTACAAAACTATATCACAACTGTGATGTTTACACAAATGAAGCTTAGAATACTAGGTTGCTAAACGCTAATGAAGTATCAGAGTTTGTTGGTTTAGCAAAACTTGTAGAGTGAAGATTATTGTTCAGCTTTGTGCGTGTAGAGAGTTTGGAAGCATTGGCCATTATAATCTTCGAAGCTTTGTTTATATAGCACTTGAGAAGATGAACGTTGAATGCAATATTCTTGATTCAATGCTAATAACAAGCTTTCCTTTTTGAGCAGATCTTGTCTAGAATGATGCCGTTGGTATTGATTAGCTTTTAATGCACAGTACCGTTGCTTCTTCAATGCACGTTCTGGCTTGGCTCATTCTGATTCTGCTTCGCTGCTGATGAACTATTGTTTCTGTATCAGAGTGTTTTACGCGCAGTTCTGTTCATCAAGCTTCAGCATGTACAAGCGTTGATCATCTGATCTTGACGTTCTGATTCAGCAACTTCTGATGCTGGTGTACAAACTCATATTCTGATGCTGAATAATTGATCTTGCTTATTTTAATCAGCATATCTACAAGTCAGAGCATAGTAATTTTAGGCAGCATATAATTCAATCATGAAGCATTTAAATACTATATCTTTTCACTTTGTTATCATCAAAACTTAAATATAGGGTACTAGATTCAAACATTGTTCTAACATAAAGTCCACTATGATAGTATCAATTCATAGACCCTATAACAAACATACCAGTTTGTGATCTACTCACTTAATCACGTGTTATACTTTCTATCTAAGACTCACCTAGATACGGGGCCCTCCTTAACTCCCTTTCAATCATATACATCGATTGGACATAAACAGGAAGACACACTACCATGACAACAAAATAGAAGACACACTTCTATGACAATACCTAGCCAATACTCTTGACTAAGAACACAACTTAGATTTTCTAACAAGATTCCTCCAAGAACAATAATCACTCTTACTTCACAACTTCGAGGAAAACAATAATCAACTCTATACTTAAAAGCTTAAGAGTGATAGCAGAACCTTGCAACTCAAGGAACACAATCCAGCTCACATGTCAAGTGGATCACACAAACCAAGTCTCCTAGAGAGTGGTACATACTTAGCCCTGATGATTATATCTTTCCTATTCACGGCTTGTGCCTTTACCTAGGTTACAATGCTTATATTTATAACCTATCTCCCAATTGGATTTGGGCTTCAAATTACAGCATATCAACTATTACAAATCTGCAGAAGATTCGGCAACAAAATAGGTCTTCAATCAAATCTTTCCTAAAAAGTCTTGTTATTTAGAAAGTATATTTTCCTCTTGAATTTTGATTGAATCTTCCAGACCTAAATCTCAGTGCCACATAGTATTGCATAATATTCCCATTATAATCTGCATATGTTAAAACATAACAAAATCATACAAAGCAGTTCAACACAGGCGCGATGTTGTATGACCCTGCATAGGACATCTTATCTGACATGTTGCTCAAGATCTGGTAGAACATCTTTCCAGGGGATACACCAAGATACCCTTTACACTTTCTACAGACCCCTTTTAAAAAAACTCATCAAAAAGTTCCTTTATGAGTGGATTTGAGGTGAACCTCAAGTATCTTTGGCAACTTTACAAAGTTAGTTGAAGTTGTCTTGCATAAACATCCTGCCGAGGAGATCAAACCATAGTGCCCTTCCAAGAAAATACAACCAGAGACACAAGGAACAACCAGGGTTACATTAGATACCATGCAGCGGAAAAACACACCAAACGCTCCTCAACATCCTTCAGGCGCAACATAAAGATCTTGCACACACTCACCCCAGTCCAGGTGCAAACCACACAAACCTAGGTTTGAAAAAATCAAACCCAACACAGCAGCTCACCACCAAATCTAGAGGCTTGATAACAACAGACAGGTCCAATACACACCCTGTCATGAATAGTTCATCCTCCACTTCTAGGGACCATTCAAACCACAATATGAACTTATCCAAGTTCAAACAACTTTTTAGTAAAAACCTTGGTTACCCATATTACCAGAAAGTATCTTCCTAGGATCTCACCCAAAGACAGAACAATATGCCCGCTTTGATACCAATTGAAATTCTGGTATGTCAGACTTCAGATGTTCTATGACATGTTGGCACATCTTATTTTACTTAAATAACACAGGAAAGGTATAAACAATATAAACCGTACTAAAAAGCATATACAAATACATGAAATACTAACCCAGTTCGGAGAAACTCTCCTACTCTGGGGGCATACTATGCTAGGGATAAAGTACACTATGTTAGTATCAATTCATAGACCATACAACAAACATACTAGTTTGTGGTCTACTCACTTAATCACTAATCATGCTATACTTTCTATCTAAGACTCACCTAGATATGAGGACCTCCTCAACTCCCTTTCAATCACATACAACGATTGGACATAAACTGGAAGACACATTTCCATGATGACTACATAGAAGACACACTTCCATGACAATACCTAGCGAAGACTCTTGACTAAGAACACAACTTAGATTTTATTACAAGATTCCTCCAAGAACAATAATCACTCTTACTTCATAACTTCGAGGAAAACAATAATCAACTTTATACTTAAAAGTTTAAGAGTGACAGCCAGACCTTGCAACTCAGGGAACATAATCCAACTCACATGTCAAGTGGATCACACAAACTAACTCTCCTAGATAGTGGTTAATACTTAGGCCTAATGATTACATCTTTCCTATTAACGTATGATGCCTTTACCTAGGTTACAATGCTTCTATTTATAACCTATCTCCCAACTGGATTTGGGCTTCAAATCACAACATATCAACTGTTACAAATATGCAGAAGATTCTGCAACAAAATAGGTCTTCAATCAAATATTTCCTAAATATTCTCCTTATCTTAAAAGTATATTTTCCTCTTGAATTCTAATTGAATCTTCCCGCCCTACAACTCAGTGCCATATAGTATTGCATAATATTCCCATTATACACTACATCTGTTAAATCAAAACTGAATCATACAAACCAGCTCAACATAGGTGTGATGCCGTATGACCCTGCATAGGATATCTTATCCGACATGTTGCTCCATATCTGGTAGAACATATTTCAAGGGGAAACATCAAGAGACCCATTAGACTTTCTTCAAATCCCTTTTAAAAAAGCTCATCAAAAAGTTCCTTTGTGAGTGGACTTGAGGTGAACCTCAAATATCTTTGGCAACTTTACAAAGTTAGTTGAAGCTGTCTTGCACAAACAACCTGCTGAGGAGATCAAACCCTAGTTCCCTTCTAAGAAAAACACACCAACAAACAACGAACAACGAACAACCAGGGTTACATTATATACCATGCAACGGACAACCACACCAAACGCTCCTCAACATCCTTCAGGAACAACATAAAGTTGTTGTACACACTCACCCCAATCGAGGTGCAAACACAACAACCTAGGTTTGAAAATAAATCAAACCCAACACAGCAGCTCACCACCAAAGCTACAGGCCTAATAACAATAGACAGGTCCAAAACACACCCTATCATGAATAGTCCATCCTCCATGTGATCGGTGGATCTGGAACTGACTGTTTAACGCTGGTTTGCGAAATGTCTCGGAAGCAAGAGTCGCCACCGTCTTTTATTTTCTCCAAATGGAAAGGACAAAAGCACAGAAAAATTCCTTATAGAGATTGCTCTCGGTTCGGGAGGTAGATTATAGAAAGGGAAGGTGTTAGCACCCTTTCTATCCATGGTTATCCATGGGCTCTTAGATACTTGCTCATTTGTGTTTTCAAAAATGGTTTGTTTGCTTTTCAACTGTGGGTTTTAAAAAAAGTTTCTTTGAAAATTCCAGTTCGACTCTTGTATCGGTCCTCAAGAGTGTTTGAAAAATTGCTTTCGAAAGCTTTTTGAAAAGGTGTCGGTGTGAAAAGTATTTTTGAATTTTGTTTTGAAATTTAGAGCAAGTATCTACGAGAACCTACCTACCCTAAGGAATTCGTCTGTGTAAATGTCCTTTAAAGTAGTGCCATCCCACCATTGAGAGGTAGGTAGCACCACCGTTGGAGGTGTTCGGGTCAATTCGAGGTTCGGGACATGGTGATCACCAGAGCAATGGGAAGACACCTTAGAAGCTACCCTCATGCTAGGTTCCCGGATCATGAGGACTTACTAAGACATCCTCTACTCGACGATCACCTTTCGAGGCAAGGCAACAGTGAGGCGTACCCTAGGGGTGGTGTGTGCGATTTGTGTGTCGTTTTCAGTTATTTTGTCTTTTGTCATGTTATTGGTGATCTAGCGTTTGTTTTTATTTTTGTCCATACATTCTTTCATGCCTTGATTAACAATTAAAAATGCGAGAAAAAGTAAAATTCTAAAGCTATTACAAAAGGCGCGGGTCCACATCGCCAAAATTTCTCGAACCCGATTTGACAGAAAAATAAAGAATTAAAAGAAAAGCGCGAGCAGTTAATTACATAGCTTTGGGAGAGATACATAAATATTATAGAAAGAAGAAATAATTGTGCGAATTGAAATTTAAATCGAAACGAGGGCGTTGAACCCTTTTTAACTAAATTAAATTAAATGATGAAATTAATTAATTAAAAAGAAAAGAAGTTTGTTTTTTTTGTATTTTTGGTATTTATATTTAATGGGAAAAAATAATTAATTGAAATTAAACGCTAACCCTAATTCTATTTGTTTTTAATTTATTAAGAAAAGATTAAATGTTATCCTAGAATTAACCCTAATTAATTTACATGGAATTTAATTACAAAAATAAATATTTAATATTTTAATTATTATGAAAGAAAAATAAAAAAAGAATAAAATTTATCATAAACCCTAATTCTATATTTTTTATATTAATTAAGAAAAATATTACTATTAATCCTAATTTAACAACTAAATTTAATTAATGCAATTTATTTATGAAAATACTAAAATAAAATATTTATTATATTTTTTCTCTTTTCTGATTTTTTATGTGTTTTTTATATATTATGAAAATATGAAATTAATTAATAAAACAATAATAAAAAGAAAATATAAATAAAAAATAAAGAAAGTAAAAATTGATTGCAAACCTAGGGGGTCTGCCCCTTAATATGGAGGTTAAGCCCAGGAATTTGAGCCCAAACAAGCCTGGCCTCGTTGACTCTGGCACTAGCATGTATATGCATTGACTAGAGTGCATCGTGTTCTCCAAATCTATGCCTTTGAATTGATGAGGTCGGACGCGTGGATGGTTGGATTATGAGGGTACATCATGGACCACAATGTTGATCCTGCACATGAATATCAATTGGAAAAAAATATATGGAAAGGGTGGGGACCTGGGGCTCGAACCAAGGTCCTGAACATTGCCACTTAAGCGCTTCACCAACTGTGCCATCTTGCTTATCTGTAACTAATATAATTAAGAAACATAATAAAACAAAACGCGTTAGTGCCTCCTTTTTTAGCGCGAGATTTCAAACCAGCCAACCACCGCCTGCCACCTAGTCGTCTTCTACCTCGTTCCTGAAATAAAAACAATGGGCAACGGTTTTGCAAACGTTCTTTTAGGCCACTTTCTGGAAAATAGCGAATAGCCCTGGAACGCTCATAAATTGAGCGCGAGGGTGGATTCCTGATCTTCTAAGCACGCTCGTTTTAATGGTCCAGGTCCCAAGTCTCAATTTTTCTTTGGATGGAAAGCCCCAATTTGCCAAGCCTGAAACCCTAAAATATGACAATGGTATCTTTGTGTATAGTGTACAAAAATGCAATCAATCCACATGGTTAGCTTCAGAACACAATACTCAGTATGAATACATAAATAAAATGCCATGAAACTATCTCAAAATTAAAACACGAGTATGCATTTTTATGAGGAAAAATTCGATTCTGTACAACGATTTAGGGCGTTAGAGTTGGTGCTTTCGATTGGGAATCCTTCCTTGAAGCTTCAGGAAGGTGATTGAACAACTCTTATGCCTTGAATCAACCTCCAACCTTGTCTTCAGATTTGAAGTTTTTCACCAAAAAGTCAAGTTTGCCAATGGTGTTTTCTGCGCAGCTTAGGGGTCTTTTTCATTAGGTTTGTGTTCTTTGTATAAGTATGAGTGAATTAGGTCAAAAATCTGACCAAAAGAATCCAAGATTTGATTGTTCAATATTTGATTTTGCAAGCATTAGTTTTTCCAATCTTTTTCATGCCATTTGATACCAAATCATGCCAAAACTTTCCAAAAATGATCATGCACGAATCTTGAATGTCCAATGAGAGTATTTTCTGCACAAAGAGATTTGATTTCATTAGTTTTGTATTTTTCATGTATTTTATTTAATTAAATGAATTATTAATAATAAAAAATCCAAATAAATAAATAAAAATGGAGAAAAACTTCCCTTTGGGCCTAATGGTCGTTCACATGCCTTGGATAATGAATTATGGAATAAAAATAGGCCCATTAGCAATTTTAGGTCATTTGAACCAATGTTGACTTTTCAAAATATCCAAAAATTTCCCAACTTCCACAAGGCATAACTTGCTCAATTTGTAAGCTTTGCTCATGTTCTTGGACATTTTGGAAAGGTCTTTGAGTCCTCTAACCAATGCCTTTGGTCCCATGTCATTTGGATTTACCAATATCAAGTTATGGCCTTTGACTTAAAGTCCCCTTTTGTTGACTTTTGAAAATGACCTATAATGTTGAAATTGATAACATTTTGTGAGAGCATTTCTTGGACTTGAAGTATGAAGATGAGTTGTAGGAAATGTCTTTCTCTTCAAAATGAGCTTTGGATGGAATTTTTCTGATAATCCATGTGGAAGTTATGCCCTGGTCAATTTATAGTTGACTTTTTCAGCTGTCCAAATAAGGCAACTTTTGCATCTTGATGATTTTTGAGCCAAGCTTTGAGAATCATGATCAAGCATTGATCAAATGATGTTTGTGGCTTCAAAATGAGATGTTGACCAAAAATTTGAACTTTTGACTGTCAAATGACCATTTTGCCCCTACAGTTGACTGTAGTGCAATTAGGGTTTTTGACTGTGCAATTTTGTGCTGAAAGTCTTGAAACTTGATATGAGGATGCTTGACCATATTTGTAGGCATGTGGGACTTGATTGGACCCTTGGAAACTTCATTTTCTTGATCAGAATCAAAACCCTAGTTTGACTGCTTAGGAGACCCTTGCACTGTGCAACCCTTGGGGAGATTTTGAAGCTTGACTTGGCAATTTCTTGGAGAATATGGGATTGCAAATTTTGGGGTACAACAGTTGCCCCTGTTCAATCTTCTTAGACCTGAGGATGCAGATTGGCTGACGTGCCTTTCGTAATCCGAGGGTAGAAGATGATTGAACACTAGAGTGCCCAGAAATTTGCGCTCACATAGAAGCAGTGTGATGGAAATGGGCTTATAGATGGCATTTGGAGATTGATGGATAGGGTGATGGGCCTATAGATTCCATCTGGATGTTGATCGCATAAGAGATTCCTTAGCGAGAACCTGCGTACCTGCAAAAGAAAAATGAATACCTGACATGTTGCAGGAGTTGGTTTTCAGATGCTTGGTATAGATGTGTCCTGACTGGTTACAGAAGCTGGATCTGGAGTTTCAAAAGATGATGAATAAACCAGGGGTGGTTGCTACCTCAGCATGAACAGTGAGAGAACCTTGGATGACTTTAACTCTAACAGCAAACATTGAGAAAATCTTGGTGGGAATTACCATCTCCGCATGATCGGGAAGAGAACCATAGGCAATTATAATCTCAAAAGCGGACGTTTGAGAAAAACTTGAAATGGAATTATCGTCTCCGCGACATTGAGGAGAGAACCATAGGAAATTATAATCTCAAAAGCGGACGTTTGAGAAAAACCTGGAATGGAATTATCATCTCCGCACTGTTGGGGAGAGAACCATAGGAAATTATAATCTCAAAAGCGGACGTTTGAGAAAAACCTGAAATGGAATTATCATCTCCACAACATTGGGAGAGAACCATAGGAAATTATAATCTCAAAAGCGGACGTTTGAGAAAAACCTGGGATGGAATTATCATCTCCGCACCGTTGGGGAGAGAACCATAGGAAATTATAATCTCAAAAGCGGACGTTTGAGAAAAACCTGGGATGGAATTATCATCTCCGCACCGTTGGGGAGAGAACCATAGGAAATTATAATCTCAAAAGCGGACGTTTGAGAAAAACCTGGGATGGAATTATCATCTCCGCACCGTTGGGGAGAGAACCATAGGAAATTATAATCTCAAAAGCGGACGTTTGAGAAAAACCTGGGATGGAATTATCATCTCCACAACATTGGGGAGAGAACCATAGGAAATTATAATCTCAAAAGCGGACGTTTGAGAAAAACCTGGGATGGAATTATCATCTCCACAACATTGGGGAGAGAACCATAGGAAATTATAATCTCAAAAGCGGACGTTTGAGAAAAACCTGGGATGGAATTATCATCTCCACAACATCGGGGAGAGAACCATAGGAAATTATAATCTCAAAAGCGGACGTTTGAGAAAAACCTGGGATGGAATTATCATCTCCACAACATTGGGGAGAGAACCATAGGAAATTATAATCTCAAAAGCAGACGTCTGAGAAAAACCTGGGATGGAATTATCATCTCCACAACATTGGGGAGAGAACAATAGGAAATTATAATCTCAAAAGCGGATGTTTGAGAAAAACCTGGGATGGAATTATCATCTCCACAACATTGGGGAGAGAACCATAGGAAATTATAATCTCAAAAGCGGACGTTTGAGAAAAACCTGGGATGGAATTATCATCTCCACAACATTGGGGAGAGAACCATAGGAAATTATAATCTCAAAAGCGGACGTTTGAGAAAAACCTGAAATGGAATTATCATCTCCACAACATTGGGGAGAGAACCAAAGGAAATTATAATCTCAAAAGCGGACATTTGAGAAAAACCTGGGTTGGAATTATCATCTCCACAACATTGGGGAGAGAACCATAGGAAATTATAATCTCAAAAGCGGGCGTTTGATAAAAACCTGAAATGGAATTATCATCTCCACAACATTGGGGAGAGAACCAAAGGAAATTATAATCTCAAAAGCGGACGTTTGAGAAAAACCTGAAATGGAATTATCATCTCCACAACATTAGGGAGAGAACCAAAGGAAATTATAATCTCAAAAGCGGATGTTTGAGAAAAACCTGGGATGGAATTATCATCTCCACAACATTGGGGAGAGAACCAAAGGAAATTATAATCTCAAAAGCGGACGTTTGAGAAAAACCTGAAATGGAATTATCATCTCCACAACATTGGGGAGAGAACCAAAGGAAATTATAATCTCAAAAGCGTACGTTTGAGAAAAACCTGGGTTGGAATTATCATCTCCACAACATTGGGGAGAGAACCATAGGAAATTATAATCTCAAAAGCGGACGTTTGAGAAAAACCTGGAATAACTTCTACTGAGTCTTCATCAGAAAAATCTGTTTGGGGTCGATTTAGCTGGACTAGAGAAGGCCTTGGACTGGATAAGAAATCTTTGGAGTCGATTAACTGAACCGGTCTAGGTCTTGGAATCTTGAAATATGATTGAGAATTTAACTGAATCTTTCCTGAAAGGTAAAGGTCAGTCATATGCAATGCATGATATGGATCAAGCAATGATGTTCTCAACATAAATGAGATTTGTAAGATATGATGCGTCTATGCATGCTTATAATGATGTATGTGATGTTTATGTATGTTTTCGTCTAGGAAAGTAAATCCTTGATGGGTGCCGGGAAGTCATATCCTGGGCTGATGTTGAAGAATAAGCTTTTACTTCCGCTGGGGATGATAGTTGCAAGAATACCGGTAGGAGAAGATGACTCCGTTGAGGAATAAACTTGGAGAATGGAAGATTCTGCGGGGAGAACAGTACTCTAGTAATCTTGCTGGGGAGCAATACTCTGTGGGGAGAGGGATGCTTTTGCTGAATTGTTGATGATAACTTGCTGAGGATATCTTTGATGTATTGGAAGTGCTGATAGACTTCGCTGGGGGTAAGAAGACTGTGTCGACGACGATCTTTCCGTGGCTTTTGGCTGAGGATAACCCAGTTATATCCTATTAAGGAAATAACTCTTTGAATAAGGCCGGACGACGCGTTCGTGCTCTGCGAGGGATAAGCTTCCAAAATCTACTGGGGATAAGCTTACTGCTTGGGGAGATGAATTCCAACTTTCCTGGGGAACTAGATTGGACTTTCCTGGGGAAGTTTTGATATGTTGGGGAAGTGATTCCTTTGAATGTTGATATGCCGCCGGGGAACAATCTTTAGACCAAGACTGTCGGGGATGCTTGTTAAGAATATATGTATACTGCTGGGGAATGTTGGGATCTGCGGGAGGATACCCAACTTCTTCAAGCTTGATTGTAACTTTGCTCGGGGAGAGTGTACTGACTTGCTGGCTCACTCTCTGGGGAATTGGGATGTACTGGTTATGTTCTTTAGCTGAACCTACCTTGGTACCTTGGAGGATAGAACAATTAGATTGCTTGGACAGCTCCTTATTGCCCCTGTTTCTGAAGTGGGAGAGGAAGACCTATGAGGTGCTGATAGTTGTTGATGGACCAACCTTCTTCTGGTAGGCAAGTGACAAGATGCCGGGACATAGTCGTACGCTTTGATCCCTAATTTTTGCCTGGACCTCCCTTTCGGGTTTTCAGTCCACCGGGATACCCATTTTTGCCCAAGCCGCCTTTTCAGGTTTTTGACTTGCCGGGTGTACATATTTTTTCATTTCATCCCTTATTTTTGCCCGAACCCTTTTGGTTTGCCGGGAAGCCCTTATTTTTGCCTAGGTATGTCAACCTAGCGAGTCTTTGATTTTGCGTAGTATCTTTTCGACTATGCCCACGCTCTTAGAATGCAGGGAGATGCCTCTGGCTGCTTGTGTTGCCATGTTACCAGAAGGTGTTTGATCAGACGAGATTCGTTGTTGGAATGCCCCAAGTGACTCAGGCGGAGATTTGCCCCAGGCTATTTGGCCTTTGAGAGATTCTCCGAATCTTGACTGAATTGCCCCAGATGATGGACAATAGTCATGTCATGCCCCTTGATTGGAGGTACTTTTGTTCATTAGGCATTCGTCGTGCGAACTTCTATGCTGTTCAAACAAAAAGTCATATGCAAACAAAGTTATGTTAAAAATGCAAAGCTTATGTCTGTCTTGAAGATTTTGAAAATGCATTCTTTTTCATAAAACAAGTGAATGTTTGTAAAACGTGATGTCAACTCCTTCTTTATAGTGAACCTTAAGGAGTCAGGATACCTTTCGTAACAGTATGCTTTCGAACTAACCCATGCTTCAGCTAGGACTTTTAAGGGTTATAACGTGGTCTGGTTCATGGTTTAAGAAACAAAGGATAAAGGCTCAAATTTTATTTGTACCCACCCGTTCTTCGTGATGTTCTCCAAACCTAAACTCAGTTGATCGTGCGTTAGACCTTGTTTGAGTCTTTGTCCTGATTTTCCGGTGATGATTCGGACGTTGATAACTTATTTTGAATACGCAGTCATTCCTTTCTTGTTGAGGGTTTGTAAGACATCTTTCTTGTCTGATTTTTTGTTATCCCTTTCTTTTTTTGCCTGAACTGTTTCCTTTTTTGGAATTACAGTCAGCGGGATGCCCCAATTTTGTAAGTCTCCTTCATGGGTTTTGACTTAATGGGCTTCTTTCTTTTTTATTTTGAGAGATATAATGACTGCCTATCCTTGTGATTGTTCGGAATCATCATTGTCTTTCTTTGTTTTGTAAGGACCTCTTTTGGTGCCATTCGTTATGCACTCGGATCAACTGAGAGAACTACCCTGCCCCAGGTTATGATTAAGGGTTTTAAATTTCGAAAAGAAAAACTCCTACTTCTTTGGCTCAGAGGCGTTGACGAGGGATTATCATCCTTATAACTCCAGTGTTTAGGATTTGAAACAATTCCTGTACCTCATCAGCGGGGTCTGTTCAAAAGCATACTGTAAAGATCGTGGTATCGTTTTCGTCATCCTCCCTCAAGAGGCTTAGAATTATTGAGAGTTGATCATCAGAAAAAATATGAAAATAATTTGCATATAGTGAATACGAATATATTACTTCAAAACAGACATGTGCGATGCATTAAAGGAATAACAATGTTTAACATGAGTAAATGTTTGAACAAAAGAGAATTGCAACTTGAACATTCGAATGAATAAAAATTTCTCAATCCTAGCCATGTTTTGGCAAGGGAGCAGTGATCACGTGGGGAGTCTTGGGTACTTTAAACTGAATCTCTCCAGCGTCGATCATGTCTTGGATCTTATTTTTCAAGCTCCAACAATCATTTGTAGTATGCCCCGGGCTGTCAGAGTGATAAGCGCAGCGGGCGTTGGGGTTGTATTTTGGTGACGTTGTATTTTGGCTCTTCAGAGCTTCTTTTAGAGTTACCAGCTTGGTCTCCAGCAACTGTGGCAATATCTGGGATAAGGTCATGCTGAGTCGAGTGAAATGCCTTCTCTCGCTCTTTTGTTGGTTGTGATGTTGAATTTGTGACACTGGAGCCATCTGAGGAGCTCTCCCCTTACCTCCTTGTCTCAAAGATGGTTGAACGATGACCAGCTTTTTACCCTTAGACTTTTGCCCCAGTTGGTTGCCCTGAAGCAGTTGGTTGACGAGAAACCAGAGCTCATCTTGTCTTTGAGCTAACCCTTGAATGGCAGTCACCTGCCCCAGCATCTGGACCTTCAATGCATCCACCTCAGCTTGTAGGTGTTTCAGCCCTTCATCTTCAGCACTGTTCCTGACAAAAGTCTCCATGAGAAGTGTCCATAGCTCTTCCTGCCCCTTGGATAGATTCAGGAGGCTTTCCCTGAACTGAGTCTCTTGAGCGAGAAGGTCCTGGTTATCTGGTTGGAAGGCCATTGCTGAAATAAACAGCGAGAAGGGTAAGTGACCTGCAACAAGGGTACCTGTTATGCAATGATATGTATGATATGCATGCAATGTTTTCAAGGACCTCGCAGGGTAAACAAGAAAATTTGTTAGCATTTGGATCCGGTAGCTCGATTGAAAGAAATTTCATATTTGTTGAGAGTCCTTCTTCCAAGGGTCAAAGGCTCACCATATCAAGTGGGTCATAGCCCCTGACAACTTTGTCTAGAGGAAAATAAATCCTCTTTGCCCCTTGTTGGGATAGTTGATTCACCATGACCTGCATCACAAGCCCTTGAGATCCTTGAAATGGGTTAGGATGTATGCAATGGTATGATGTCATGGTATGCATGGGGTAATGTAGGTAAACCCTGTTACGAGTCCCAATTAAGGACTGCAAACCGAAACCTGCAAGAAACTCAGTACACTCTGTTAGGGGTCCCAATTAAGGACTACAGACAAAACCTGCAAGAGACTCGGTAAACCCTGTTATGAGTCCCAATTAAGGACTATAAACAAAACCTGTAAGAAACTTAGTATACCCTGTTATGAGTCCCTATTAAGGACTATGAACAAAACCTGCAAGAAACTCGAGCGTCAGATAACAAGCATGCAAGTAGTCAAGTACGAAGGCACACAAGTCACACAAGAGCCCCTAGAGTTTAGGCCAGCATGAGGTCTAGGTACTACCCTCTTTCAGTTTGTTGGTTCATACTTGTCCTATCAAAGTAACCGGGTTCTTAGAGGATCCCAATATCATTGACTACCCTCAATCGGTCATAACTCCAGCATCCCAATCTTTTCTTGCGGCCAGAACCATCACGAGAGTTTAGCCTCAATGGGCGTAGCATACTGCTACTGTTCTAATGGCCAAGTTGTGTCATTTAAGGTTCTAAGGTCTGTTGGTGCTTAATGACTCCTTGGAAGACCCATACTCTCCCCGTTTCAACACGAGGGATATCGGTACAGACCAAGGCGCCACACCAACGTAGCCACTGCTTCACCCATGTCGGTATACGCCGGACAGGTCCCTCACAGCTTATGCTACCTAAACAGGGTATCCCCAGATCCGGGTTAGGATCTATGTAAATCCCATGCAACCCACAAATTTAAAGCAGACAAATCAATACAATTGAAAACACAGTTATGAACTAACCCTAAGGTACACCTCACTTTAAGTTAAATCCCCAGCAGAGTCGCCAGTTCTGTGATCGGTGGATCTGGAACTGACTGTTTAACGCTGGTTTGCGAAATGTCGCGGAAGCAAGAGTCGCCACCGTCTTTTATTTTCTCCAAATGGAAAGGACAAAAGCACAGAAAAATTCCTTATAGAGATTGCTCTCGGTTCGGGAGGTAGATTATAGAAAGGGAAGGTGTTAGCACCCTTTCTATCCATGGTTATCCATGGGCTCTTAGATACTTGCTCATTTGTGTTTTCAAAAATGGTTTGTTTGCTTTTCAACTGTGGGTTTTAAAAAAAGTTTCTTTGAAAATTCCAGTTCGACTCTTGTATCGGTCCTCAAGAGTGTTTGAAAAATTGCTTTCGAAAGCTTTTTGAAAAGGTGTCGGTGTGAAAAGTATTTTTGAATTTTGTTTTGAAATTTAGAGCAAGTATCTACGAGAACCTACCTACCCTAAGGAATTCGTCTGTGTAAATGTCCTTTAAAGTAGTGCCATCCCACCATTGAGAGGTAGGTAGCACCACCGTTGGAGGTGTTCGGGTCAATTCGAGGTTCGGGACATGGTGATCACCAGAGCAATGGGAAGACACCTTAGAAGCTACCCTCATGCCAGGTTCCCGGATCATGAGGACTTACTAAGACATCCTCTACTCGACGATCACCTTTCGAGGCAAGGCAACAGTGAGGTGTACCCTAGGGGTGGTGTGTGCGATTTGTGTGTCGTTTTCAGTTATTTTGTCTTTTGTCATGTTATTGGTGATCTAGCGTTTGTTTTTATTTTTGTCCATACATTCTTTCATGCCTTGATTAACAATTAAAAATGCGAGAAAAAGTAAAATTCTAAAGCTATTACAAAAGGCGCGGGTCCACATCGCCAAAATTTCTCGAACCCGATTTGACAGAAAAATAAAGAATTAAAAGAAAAGCGCGAGCAGTTAATTACATAGCTTTGGGAGAGATACATAAATATTATAGAAAGAAGAAATAATTGTGCGAATTGAAATTTAAATCGAAACGAGGGCGTTGAACCCTTTTTAACTAAATTAAATTAAATGATGAAATTAATTAATTAAAAAGAAAAGAAGTTTGTTTTTTTTGTATTTTTGGTATTTATATTTAATGGGAAAAAATAATTAATTGAAATTAAACGCTAACCCTAATTCTATTTGTTTTTAATTTATTAAGAAAAGATTAAATGTTATCCTAGAATTAACCCTAATTAATTTACATGGAATTTAATTACAAAAATAAATATTTAATATTTTAATTATTATGAAAGAAAAATAAAAAAAGAATAAAATTTATCATAAACCCTAATTCTATATTTTTTATATTAATTAAGAAAAATATTACTATTAATCCTAATTTAACAACTAAATTTAATTAATGCAATTTATTTATGAAAATACTAAAATAAAATATTTATTATATTTTTTCTCTTTTCTGATTTTTTATGTGTTTTTTATATATTATGAAAATATGAAATTAATTAATAAAACAATAATAAAAAGAAAATATAAATAAAAAATAAAGAAAGTAAAAATTGATTGCAAACCTAGGGGGTCTGCCCCTTAATATGGAGGTTAAGCCCAGGAGTTTGAGCCCAAACAAGCCTGGCCTCGTTGACTCTGGCACTAGCATGTATATGCATTGACTAGAGTGCATCGTGTTCTCCAAATCTATGCCTTTGAATTGATGAGGTCGGACGCGTGGATGGTTGGATTATGAGGGTACATCATGGACCACAACGTTGATCCTGCACATGAATATCAATTGGAAAAAAATATATGGAAAGGGTGGGGACCTGGGGCTCGAACCCAGGTCCTGAACATTGCCACTTAAGCGCTTCACCAACTGTGCCATCTTGCTTATCTGTAACTAATATAATTAAGAAACATAATAAAACAAAACGCGTTAGTGCCTCCTTTTTTAGCGCGAGATTTCAAACCAGCCAACCACCGCCTGCCACCTAGTCGTCTTCTACCTCGTTCCTGAAATAAAAACAATGGGCAACGGTTTTGCAAACGTTCTTTTAGGCCACTTTCTGGAAAATAGCGAATAGCCCTGGAACGCTCATAAATTGAGCGCGAGGGTGGATTCCTGATCTTCTAAGCACGCTCGTTTTAATGGTCCAGGTCCCAAGTCTCAATTTTTCTTTGGATGGAAAGCCCCAATTTGCCAAGCCTGAAACCCTAAAATATGACAATGGTATCTTTGCGTATAGTGTACAAAAATGCAATTAATCCACATGGTTAGCTTTAGAACACAATACTCAGTATGAATACATAAATAAAATGCCATGAAACTATCTCAAAATTAAAACACGAGTATGCATTTTTATAAGGAAAAATTCGATTCTGTACAACGATTTAGGGCGTTAGAGTTGGTGCTTTCGATTGGGAATCCTTCCTTGAAGCTTCAGGAAGGTGATTGAACAACTCTTATGCCTTGAATCAACCTCCAACATTGTTTTCAGATTTGAAGTTTTTCACCAAAAAGTCAAGTTTGCCAATGGTGTTTTCTGCGCAGCTTAGGGGTCTTTTTCATTAGGTTTGTGTTCTTTGTATAAGTATGAGTGAATTAGGTCAAAAATCTGACCAAAAGAATCCAAGATTTGATTGTTCAATATTTGATTTTGCAAGCATTAGTTTTTCCAATCTTTTTCATGCCATTTGATACCAAATCATGCCAAAACTTTCCAAAAATGATCATGCACGAATCTTGAATGTCCAATGAGAGTATTTTCTGCACAAAGAGATTTGATTTCATTAGTTTTGTATTTTTCATGTATTTTATTTAATTAAATGAATTATTAATAATAAAAAATCCAAATAAATAAATAAAAATGGATAAAAACTTCCCTTTGGGCCTAATGGTCGTGCACATGCCTTGGATAATGAATTATGGAATAAAAATAGGCCCATTAGCAATTTTAGGTCATTTGAACCAATGTTGACTTTTCAAAATATCCAAAAATTTCCCAACTTCCACAAGGCATAACTTGCTCAATTTTTAAGCTTTTCTCATGTTCTTGGACATTTTGGAAAGGTCTTTGAGTCCTCTAACCAATTCCTTTGGTCCCATGTCATTTTGATTTACCAATCTCAAGTTATGGCCTTTGACTTAAAGTCCCCTTTTGTTGACTTTTGAAAATGACCTATAATGTTGAAATTGATAACTTTTTGTGAGAGCATTTCTTGGACTTGAAGTATGAAGATGAGTTGTAGGAAATGTCTTTCTCTTCAAAATGAGCTTTGGATGGAATTTTTATGATAATCCATGTGGAAGTTATGCCCTGGTCAATTTACAGTTGACTTTTTCAACTGTCCAAATAAGGCAACTTTTGCATCTTGATGATTTTTGAGCCAAGCTTTGAGAATCATGATCAAGCATTGATCAAATGATGTTTGTGGCTTCAAAATGAGATGTTGACCAAAAATTTGAACTTTTGACTGTCAAATGACCATTTTGCCCCTACAGTTGACTGTAGTGCAATTAGGGTTTTTGACTGTGCAATTTTGTGCTGAAAGTCTTGAAACTTGATATGAGGATGCTTGACCATATTTGTAGGCATGTGGGACTTGATTGGACCCTTGGAAACTTCATTTTCTTGATCAGAATCAAAACCCTAGTTTGACTGCTTAGGAGACCCTTGCACTGTGCAACCCTTGGGGAGATTTTGAAGCTTGACTTGGCAATTTCTTGGAGAATATGGGAGGGCAAATTTTGGGGTAAAACACTCTACTTCTAGGGTCCATTCAAACCTCAATATAAACTTATCTAAGTTCAAACAACTTTTCAATAAAAACCTTTATTACCCATATTACCAGAAAGTATCTTCCTAGGATCTCACCCAGAGACAGAATAGGATGCCTGCTCTGATACCAATTGAAATTCTGGTATATCAGACATCAGATGTTTTATGACATGTTGGGAAATATGATTTGACTTAAATAACACAGGGAGTGTATAAACAATATAAACTGTACTAAAAATCATAAACAAGATACATGAATTATTAACCAAGTTCGGAGCAACTCTCATACTCTGGGGGCATACTATGCCAGGGTTAAAGTCCATTATGATAGTATCAATTCATAGACCCTACAATAAACTTACCAGTTTGTGATCTACTCACTTAATCACTATTTGTGCTATACTCTCTATCTAAGACTCACCTAGATATGAGGCTTCCTGAACTTCCTTTCAATTACATACAACGATTGGACATAAACAAGAAGACACACTTCCATGGCGACAAATAAAAGACACACTTCCATGACAATACCTAGCCAAAACTCTGGACTAAGAACACAACTTAGATTTGTGTACAAGCTTCCTCCAAGTACAATAATCACTCTTACTTCACAATTTCAAGGAAAACAATAATCCACTCTATGCTTGAAAGCTTAAGAGTGATAGCAGAATCTTGCAACTCAAGGAACATAATCCAACTCACATGTCAAGTGGATCACACAAACCAACTCTCCTAAAGAGTTGTACATACTTAGCCCTAATTATTACATCTTTCCTATTCATGGATGGTGCCTTTACCTATGTTACAATTCTTCTACTTATAACCTATCTCCCAATTGGATTTAGGCTTCAAATCAAAGCATATCAACTGTTACAAATCTGCATAAGATTCTGCAACAAAATAGGTCTTCAATAAAATCTTTCCTAAAAAGTCTACTTATTTAGAAAGTATATTTTCCTCTTGAATTCTGATTGAGTCTTCCAGACCTACAACTCAGTGCCACATAGTATTGCATAATATTCCCATTATATTATGCATTTGTTAAATCATAACAAAATCATACAAACCAGCTCAACACAGGCGCAATGTCGTATGACCCTGCATAAGATGTCTTATCCGACATGTTGCTCCAGATGTTGAAACATTTCAACTCAACATGTTCTTTATCAAATATGACTTCTTGCTCAACCTGTTCTTCATAGAAAGTAATCGCATCCTATTTAACATATTGGTTCTATATTTGTTTTACTAAAATTAATGTCAATCCTAAAAAATAGATAATTAATATTCCCTATTCAAAAGGTGTATGCATATCCCCATTAACTTGTAATAAGTTTACTTCCTTCCTTTAATTCCATGCTTGTATACCTTATTTATATTTTCACTTCACACGCTTAAATTAATCAAACCCCCACATCTTGGTCAACATGGCAAATCATAACCCAATTTGATAAGTCGAGTTTTCTTTGCAATAGCAACCAACCACCCCAAGCATCTTGGTCCATATACCAAGCCCTAACCAATTTGATAAGTCGAGTTTGCTTTTTCAATCACAATCGGCCTTTTCTCTCTTTATCTATCTAAAATGGTTTCATATTAAAGTTTCATACCTCGGTCTAATGTCGAGTTGTATTTTCAAAAACATTTGCATAATAAATTTTGAGTATTTAGATCGTTGGTTGTTAGACCAATTGTCTAAGACTCGTGCAAAAAACCTAATAAGCGTGAACCTTGTTTCACTTCCCCTTTTTCATAAGAAAACTTTTGGGTTGAAAGATAACTCATTGAGCTTCATTTCTCCTCTAGTTTCTAGTATTTGAATCGTAGGATGTTATTCCCATTGTTTGGTACTTATCACCAAAATAAAATGAATGTGTATTAACCATTTCAATATGAAACAAACAAACTTAAGCCTCTCATACGAGCAGAACAAGTATAATTTCAAACGTTTGAAACATATAACACATCACTCTTCTAAAATTAACCAAAAAAACTTATGGTCTTTTTAGCTAAACTACGAGGCTCTGACTTTCCTATTGCATAATGCGAAGTCTTGTCGAGCTCAATAAACTAAAAACAAAACCCCCTCTTCTTACTCCTTTCTTAACTAATAATTAGAAGATTACAACTATCACACTACGACTCCAACACACACGAACTAAATGGTTCCTATTGAATACCAGGGATGCGAGGGGTGTTAATACCTTCCACTTGCATAACCGACTCCTGTACCCATCTCTTGGTCTCGAGGACCATCTTATCCTTTATTTTTGGGTTTTATTTGATATTTTCCAGTTCCTTTTGGAACATATAAAGATCGGTGGCGGATTCATTGTTTTATATTTTTCGAGGCATTTCACACACAAGCAAGATACTTCCAATGCCCAAACACACAAGTAAGGGACTTCAATGCTCAAGCACACAAGCAAGAGACTTCAGATGCTCAAGCGCTCAAGTAAGAGACTTCCAAATTCTTAAGCATACAAGCAAGATACTTCTGACTATATAACAAACAGTTAAGTGAATGTGATAAATTACACTTTGTATACAATCAGAGGTGTAGACAAAATAAAATGCAAAAAACTCTAAAACATAAGAACTTCTAAGAATTTACAATTGGTAAGAAGTTCTAAGTTAACTTTTGCTCTTTATTTTGACAGAGTAACTTATCTTTCTTGTGTCAAGCTACAATGTTGTATGTTTCTACAAGTCCTCAGCTCTTTATATAGAGAACCATGAAAGAGTCATTGGAGAGAACTTCTAGCACAAGAGAGTCTTGAAGAGAAACATCAATTGATTCGTTATAAAGCTTCCAGATATGGTTAATGTTGTTGCAATGTCATTTGAAACTCATTTGCTACAAAAGGAATTATCATTTGCAATTCTTTAGGCTTCTACAACTTTCTGTTAAGTCTTCACATGATCAGAAGAAGACAAATTGATCTTAGAGTCTAATAGCGACTTGTCAGACATTCCTTGGTTCTTGAGCATTGACTGGATTCAGGTTCTGATCCTTCAGAGTCTTAGTCTTAGCGTCTGATCCTTCAGACTTCGAGTCTTCATATGTTGACTTGATTTTTAGATGTTGTCATTGTTATAAAAAGTGGTCTTTGATACTGTCAGCTTCATTGCTTCGATCCTTAGAGTTTAAAATAAACTTTCGTTCATTTTTCACACCAATAGCTAAGCAATGTGTTTTGGGTAATGTTTAATTAAACACCCATTATAGTAGACCTTGTTCCAACCTCCTTGACTTTAGTAATAGCAGATACCTTTTAAAAACTTTTGCTTTAACCCAGAAATCTCTAACCAAGAGAGGATAACATGGATCGTTCAGCATATCAAAGAAGTTCAACCACCCTTAAAATTTAAAGTTCTTCTTCAAAGAGAACCCATTCAACCTAAATTATTCAAAATCAACACATTTCTTTATAACCATCTTTAGTTCCTCTTGACATATCTTCGAAGTCTTGGGTTTGTCAAGAGAGTTTTTCCCAGATTCAACAACCATAGCAGCTTGATGAGAAGGTGATGTAGAAGACATTGCAAATAGAGTTAGGAATTCTAAAAGGGTATTTTGAAAAATTGTTTTTTGGAGAAGGTTAGAGAATAAAAGTATAGGTTGTGAAGTGAGATAGTATGTGGAATATTGATCGAAAAAGTATTTTAAGTGAAAAACAATTATTTAATCAAACAAGACTTAATGAGTAAGGAGGAGTGAAGCACAATATTCAAGACACCTCATCATTATCTAAAGGTTCTTACTCAACAGTTAAAAACCACGTGTCATAGGACGTTTCATATTTGAGACACATAAGTGGACAAGTGTCAAAAGAAAGCTTTTGAACTGTTTTTCCACTTATGTACTATCATAAGAAACTAATCAAAACATGAGCATCAGAGATTGAGATGCTTCAAATTCTAATGTTCATTAGAGGTTGATTTAGAGCTTATGGTCATAGTATCTTATGATCATCATCAGACTCTGAGCCTATATTCATAAAGAAGCACTTATTACTAAATAGATGTTTAGATAAAATCAATTCTTTCTAGTGCTTGTTTCGTAAATAATGGACATGATTCTTTGCCACAAAGATAGAAGTAGCATTGAAGTACTACTTATCATAGATCTGATAGTCTTCAAGTTGATATTAGGTTTAGAAACTATTAAGCAAAAACAAATAAATTGACATACATTTGCACATCTCTTGACACACTGTTGAGCTATTTTCTCTTTACCCATTTTGTTCTAGAAATATTCTTCTGATGAGGTTTAAGGTACTAGATTTCACACAACAATAGATATTCATTGTGGGCTCCTTTTTCTGGATGATCCTCATAGTTTCGATAACATCTGAAGCATTAGTTTCTGGCCATCCAACTTTAGTAGTACCAATAATAGTCATCCACCTTTTATGGTTTCTTCCAAATTCCACACTTCCTTCCTATTTCTGAGTTAGGATTTGGAACATATGATTTTCCTCTGTCATATGTTGTAACCATCCATTGTGCATGTATCATGACTCTTGCTTTAATTCTCATATCTGTTGCAATTTTTTTCTTCAGATTTGGGTACCCATAATTTGATGGGTCCTCTAGGGTTAGTTCCAAAATGTCTCTTATGACCTTGTACTTTAGCCTTCATGTATTAAGGCTTTGAATCATTCAAGACTTGCAATTTAGAAATTTTGTGTCTTGAATGACTTTTATCCTTTGGTTCTGAACCTCTCAGAACCTCATACTCTAATGACTTAGGTTCTGGTCTCATCAAAACTTTATACTTTTGAACCATTGGTTAATTTCTTTATAACCTTAGACTTTAAGGACTCTGGTTCTGATTTCTTCAGGACTTTTGATTCAAAGGCCTTTGATTTTGATTGATTCAGAGCCCCTACTTTGTCAAAAACAGGTACAAAGTAAGGATAAATTTCTTTCCGACTAGATCTTGGAGAAGAAGGTTTTACTGGTTTGCTTCAGGTTCTAGACATAGTATCACAAGATTTTCTAGAATAGCCAAAACCTTTTCCTCTGCTTCTACCATCAATTTAAATAATAGAGGCTATTTTTGTCCTGTTAAAGCCAAAAATGACAAATTCATCAAGAGCCATTTCATACTTGCCAATGGGTTTACCAAACACGTCATTAACTAAAATGGTATGATCTCTTTATTATTCAAAAAAAAATTTTTTTTTATAAAAATCGAATTCATCTTTCAAGAGATCTTAACGTTTTTTTTTTAATTTTCACATTTATGGATTTAACTTGACAACAACCCATAAGATCTTTAACATAGTAAATAATTTTAAATGAGATAAGTTAGAAAATACTTCATCTTCTTCAAATTCATAACTAGAACTTGAGTCAGATTCTACATCAGAGGATGTATGAAACATCAGAGCTTGATTGGCTTTTTCTTCATTTTTGACATAATTATCTCCAAGTTCATCCCAGGTTACCATGGGATTCTTCTTGTCATTGTCTCTAAATTTTTCCTTCTGATAACTTCCTTTCTTTTCTATGTCCTTCTATAATTCTAGACAGTCAACAATGAATTGATCAGGCTTCTTGTAGATGAAACACCCATTCTGATCATCATTCTTATCTCTAAAACTAGTTCCTTTAAAGCCACTACTTCTGCTAGAGAATATTTTGTCTTTCTTTGTCAAATACTGAAATCTTTTAATAAGAAATTTAATATCATTATCATTTGTTCCATCTTCAGAACCTAATGTAGAAGCACCTTCTTCAAATTCCGAGACTTTGGAAGATTTAGCAGATTTATCAACAGATTTTAAAGTAAGAGACTTTGACTTCTTTGTTGGTTCCTCTCCAATTAGCTCTATCTCGTGACTTTGGAGATTAATGATTAAACTTTCCATACTTATCTTGTTTAAGTCTCTACATTTTCTATGGCAGTTACCTTGGGTCTATATTTGATAGGAAGACTCCTAAGAATCTTCTTGACATGATCAGCTGTAATGTAGCTCTTGTTAAAAAATTGAAGTACATACACAAGAACTTGAAACCTTGAGAACATGGTTTCAATGTCTTCATTCTCCTTCATTGTTAATAGATTATACTATTGAACCAAATGGTTTGCCTTAGCCTCTTTAACTTGTTGATTCCCATCATAGGATCACAAGGAGATTTAAAAATCATTTCGGCAGTAGAGTTTTCAAGAATCTTGATATACTCAGAATGAGGTAGAGCATCTACCAATATTCCTCTTACTTTATGATGTTTTATAAAGAGATTTTTCTGAGAAAGTGTGTGACTCTTTCTATTATCCATCATACCTACTCCATCAACTTCAATGTCAATTCCATCTTCAAGAATATCCCATATCTCATCATCAAGACCTTTTGACTCTATAATAAACAGTTAAGTGAATATGATAAACTACACTTGATATACAATCAGAGGTTTAGACAGAATATAACACAAACAACTCTAAAACATAAGAACATCTAAGAACGTACAATTGGTAAGAAGTTCTAAGTTAACTTATTCTCTTTGTTTTGATTGAGTAACTTCTCTTTCTTCTGTCAAGGTGTGGTGTTCTATGTTTCTTCAAGTCTTTAGCTCCTTATATAGAGAACCATGAAAGAGTCGTTAGATAGAACTTCTAGCATAAGAGATTCTTGAAGATAAACATTAACAAATCAGTTGCAAAGCTTCTTGATATGGTTAATGTCGTTACAATGCCATTTGAAACTCTTTTTCTACAAAAGGAATTATCAGAGTCTGATAGTGACTTGTCATACATTCCTTGGTTCTTGAGATTTGATTGGCTTTAGGTTTCGATCCTTCAAAGTCTGAGTCTTAACTTCTGATCCTTCTGACTTTGAGTCTTCAGAGGTTGAATTGATTTTTATATGTTGACCTGATCAGAGTCAGGAGTCTTCAAGTTCTGGTCATCATAAGTTGGTTTGATCAGATACTGATTCTTCAAAGTATGATCTTCAAAATATGCATATTTAAAGCTTCTCTTTAGATGTTCAATGCATTATCAAATTTGACTTTCAATTAGTATATTAATCTTTGTACCTGCATACTTGAACACACATTAATCTACCTAATTGTTCTTTAAATACTTTATTATCATCAAAATCTAAGGGTAGTGATATACACCAATTTATTTCCAACATGTGAAACTGAAACAAAGGAGTCATGGAGGTGGTTCCTTACTTTGCTTTTGGAGGACACTAGTCAAGAAAAAAGATGGATTTTCATATCTAACCAACAAAATGTATTTTTCAAACATTTCATTATTGTGTTTAATTTTGAAATTCATCTCTATGACTGATATGTACTTTTGGAATTGATCCCTGTAACTGATACGTATTTATATAATTGATCCTTGTAACTGATATGTATTTCTGAAATTGATCCCTATAACTGTACAAACTAAAAATATTTTTCATGCTCGTATTGATTTGCAGGAATTGATATTTGTATTTGAACAAATGTTTAAGTTATTGGAGCATATACTATGTCTTAGGAATTTATATGCCAATTTCAAAAATAAGTTTGGGGAGGCACACAGATTAGGGACTTAATGATGGGAGGTGCTAAAGCAACATTTATTCAAGCATGGGATGCTGAGATGAAAAAATTGAAGGCTATTAATATGAAGGCTTATGAGTGGTTGTCCAAACTTACAAGGACAACAACAAATTACATACTAACATTTGATTATTACATTCAAACACTTCACATTCATTAAGTAGACACATTTGAAAGCAATTTGTGCATTATGTACTTAACAATTATGTAATTCTTGCAAAGCCTTCAACTTTATTCATTAACTAACCATTACTTAGACGACAATCATAGACTAAATAAATTACAGGGAATAAACCCAAAAAGATACAAGCTCAAAATATTACATTCAAAACTATTTTACAAACATCAAATACACATCTTTAAGTACGCAAAGAACAATATCCAAGAGAAAATCAACAAAATCTTAAACAACTTGGATTTATTCCTTTCAATGTCCAACTTCATCTTCATTTTCTATTTTTTTCCTACAATCAAAGTCTTTCATAATGCTAGTTAAGTCCTTCATAACCTCTGAGCAATTGCAAGCGCTAGGAATTACAGGTTCACTTGATATGTTGCGAACATATGGAAGATGACCATTAATTTGATGATCTTATACGAAGAGCTTACAACTTCTCACTGCCTACGAATTTGGACAATGAACATTAACTTAATTAAATGAACAATGAACAATGAACAATAAATATTATCATAATCACATGAACAATGAACATTGAACAATGAACAATGAACAAGTTAAAGCCAAACTTACCCCGAAATTTGCACATTTCCAATATCTTTTTAGGGTTTTCATTGGAATTTGAGATGAACATCATCATTTATCTATTGCAACAATATTCTAGAATTTCAAATGCGGTGGAGTTTCCAATGGAGAAGGTAGCCATGCTTCAATGTGCAGAAATAGAGGAAAGAATAAAATAATGCAAGAATGATTTGGAATGAAGAAGAAGAAGATTAATTTGAAATATCACTTTCTTTTGGATTTCGTTCTTTCTTTTAAAACCATCTAACTACAAAATCCACATCACAATCGGATTCAACAATTGGAACTTAGGAAAAAATAACGGAACGTTGACGTCATGGACGAAAATCAAATGGATATCAATATTTAAGGACTTTTTCTCAAAAAAAAAGAAAAGATACAAAGACGAAAAACAAAAATACAACGACTTACACGGACAAATCATATATTTAGCCCTTTTTTAATTATAATCATATTTTATTAAAACAATTAGATTAGAAAAGATATGTCTCTAATGTAAGATTCGAATGAACCACTTACCTCATTAAAAATTTATTGGAGTTGGTTAAAAATATATATGTTGAAGATGTCTCACCGTTTAGTTTTGTAATAGAAAAGAGTGTCAAAGGTTATATAAGATATATCAGTCAAAAACATATGTGATGTAACAATTTTCACATAATATTATTCTCTAGTTATCATATGACAACGGTAATAATTTTTTTCCTTTGATTTTAGAATTTTCAAGTTAAATACTTTTTTTTAAAATTTTTTTATCACCGGTATAATCTAATTCAGTGGTCAGTTCTGACATCAAATGATTTCAACACTCTCTCAATCGCAGTTACGAAAGATCGAACTCTAGTTCACTCTACCGAATCTATCATCAATCACTTCATTCTTATGTTTTGATTAGGTTTCTCTTTTTCTCTATCCATTTAATATTTTTCTAACAAAATTTACTATTTAAACTAATTTGCATCACTTTTTATTATATATTTTTTTAGATAATTGTAACTTTTTAAAACCTATTAATATAATATGCATGGAAGATTTTTATTCAATTTCTAGCCGATTAAACAAGATAATAATTTGTCATTCTTGTTCGGTTGGCATATGATGCAAGTGACTACATCACAAGTGAAGTTGTTGAATACAAAATTGAACTCATGACGTAGTTGATTACATCACACATGCACATGATAGCCTTGCCCAAAAAAAAAAAACATAGGAGTATAATAGAAGATAAAAAAAACATTATAAAAACAATCTTATTAATATAGAATATAGAATCTAAATATTTAAATACTACTTGTCATTAGAATTTTAAATAAATTAAACAAAAAAGAATGTGTATTTGGTTACGTACGCACAGGGGCGACAGGCGCTGGACACTAGAGAGTAGACAGTGGCCATGGGCCCATATTTCATTTGTGGATCCTTGAATAAGATAATACTCCACAATTTAAAATTTAAAATGTGCCTAGAATGTGAAAGAATATAAATATAAAAGTAATTTCACCAAATCATGTGATAAAAACATAATAATCACCGACTAAAATATCCAAAGCAAATTGACGGATTCGAATGTAAACGAAAGTTCAATTTTTTGCCTTAACAAATGTGATAAGAGAGAAGTAAGTTAAATAAAGTGATACAAGTATTTAACGAGGACCAATTCTCACATTTTAGAGGTTCAGAAATATCGTTTAAAAAAAATCATCTTTTTAAATTGTAAATAATATCTATGGTATTAAAATTAGTCATTTATTCATATAATTAACATAAGAAAAAGTTATATTTTAATTAATATTCGATAGCAGGTCGTCTCAAATAATTTAGAGGACTCTCTAATTTTAAGACTTGGTCTTTAATAAAAAGAAATATTTTTTTTTTAAAATTTTTTAGAGTTGATATATTAGCGTAAAAAAAAAACCAGATTAATTAGAATAATTATAAGATCTTAAAAGTATTCTGATAGACTAGATTAATTCTTATTCAAAAATATTTTAAATTTATTAATTTAATTTATATATACTTAATTATAATAATTGATCGTATCTGATCAGAAGAGATTGTCAAAACCTTCAAGCTTTGAGTCGAGCAGTAGTTGAATGTGAAGTGGGGGAGAGGGAGGGGGGTATTTCTCCCATCTGATGTGTGCAGACAAAGGTTTGTCCTATAGCTGTCGGGGACGTGGGAGTCTTTCGGCCTTGTCACGAAAAAAGCCACCTAGACGAGACCTGGTTCATCGGATGGTCGGGTTTCTTCCTCGACTTCTTTTGCCTCGCGGGTGTCCCGACGAGGGGCGTCGTTGCGTCTATATGGCCCAAGTCTCCCACCCTTGATCAGAGTCTCGATGGCATCCTTGAGGTGGACGCAATCTTCCTTCAAGTGCCCGTGGCTACGATGGTACTAACAGTACTTTGTTCTGTCTGCCCCAGGCTTTGTAGGAGCGGGTCGAGGACGTCTAACGCCGCCGTCCTTGAACTCGGTATTAGAGCACTCTGCAAGGATACGCTTGCAGGAAGCGGTCAGCAGTGTGTACTTTGTGAACCTCCCTGTTGGTCCTCTATGCTCGCAGGGATCGCGCTGTTTCTCATCCCTTCTCTTCTCCTCAGTCCGTCGAGAAGGGCCCACGTCATGGTGTTGTGGGATGTTAGCTGGGTCGCGGTTCCTCGAATCGCGATCTTTATTGGCCGCTTCTTTCTCCCAGCAGTCCATGTATGTCTTGGATTTTTTGAGGAGAGCGTCGAAAGATCGGGGGGGGGGGGGGGGGGGGGGGCTCAATACCGACTGCCTTTCTGAATTCAGTGCCCGAAAGAAGTCCTCTCTCGAGCAGGTACCTTTTCATGTGATCAGCGCAAGGGACCTGAATGGCCTCGCGGTTGAACCGATCAATGTATTCCCTGAAGGTCTCATCGCTTCTCTGGACGATTTCCTCTAGGGAGGCCTCCGTCTTCGGATGTCGACGAGACGCGGTGAAGGAGTTGATGAAGTGGTTCTTGAGGCTCCTCCAAGAGGTGATCGACCCGGGGGAAAGGTTCTTGTACCAGTCCATGACTATTTTTCTCAAGGCCGTGGGGAACAGCCGACATTTAATTGCTCCCCCGACATTGTGATAATGGAGTATTACTTCAAACCCGTCGATATGGTCGACAGGATCTACAATTTTGTCGTACTCCTTTAGTAGGGAAGGCTTCTCCATTCCCCTAGAAATGGGAGTCTCCATGATTGCTTGGGACAATGGACCACGGGGGTCATCTTCGTCACTTTTGTCTAGAGAGAAGGAAGGGGACCTGCTGTAGTGGTGGTTATTGTGTTGGCCTTGGCCGTGGGGAGGATCCCTTGGTCGAGGCTGTCCTTGTCTGTTTCCTCTGTTTCTGTTGTTTCCAGGGGATCGTCGCTCCCTGCGCGGTGGGGTATGACCACGTCTCCCCATAGCTTCGGGCTTGCTCATCTCCAACGCAGGACGTCAACTAGCTCATAACGGGGAAGGGCTGCACGAGATATCCCGCCTGCGTCTCTGCGGGGGGAGATTCGTGAGAGTCTTTGTTGTGCCAGGGAGGAGGAGTGTCGGGTCTTCTATTCCTTCTGGGGGCCCGACGAGTTTGCTCGAGCACTCTCATCCGCTCATCACGTGAGAAGATCAGGTAGTTGGTTTGGTTGATGGCCGCGAACAAAGCTTTGGTCGTGGCGTATGCACTTGCTAGAATGAGGACCTTCTGGAATGCATTTGGTTCGTAGTTATGGGGACGATCATAGTCGTCCTCATGTGGTTGTGAGCGGGACGACAAAGTGGCGGTCAGCCCGTCTCTGTAGTTTTACTCGAGATCGGTCATGTTGATGTTGCTACCGGTGTTGTTGTTGCCGACATTGTTGTCTCTGATTTTATTGTTATTAGGGTCGGCGAGGTGGGAGTTTTGGTTATTATCGACAGCTTGGTCGGCCATGACAATCGTACGATTCGATTAAGAGTTGCTTTGGTCTTAAGAGGAAGACAAGGAAGTTGTTTCCCACTGACGGCACCACTGGTCGTACCTGACCAGAAGGGATTGTCAAAGCCTTCAAGCTTTGAGTCGAGCAATAGTTGAATGTAAAGTGGGGGGTACCTGCAAAGCACTCTGATTCTAAAGTAAGTTTCAGAACGAGTGCTAGCAAGTATGAGAATGAGTGAATGACTATAAATACATAACCCTCTCAAGTGAGAGGGTATTTGTAGCCTCCAACATTGGGTCAATGTCTTCAATGATGAGCCATGTAATACGGTGGGAGAACTGACTTGGGTGTTTTGCGTTTGATCACAATTGTTGCGGATAGCAAGAGTCGCCACTGACATTTCTTTTATCCAATAAAGGAAATGGTGAAAAGAACAGGAAAGACCTTTTGAGAATTTTCTTGAGTTCGGGGGGTAGGTTATAAAAAGGGAAGGTGTTAGTACCCTTTTCATTCGTAGTTATCTTCGGGCTCTTAGTTGCTAGCTCACTTAAAAATGCTTTGTTTGAAATGTGTTTTGTGATGGTTTGAAAGTATTTTTTTAAAAAGTGTCTTTGTTTAGGAAAACTTTGTAATGATTCTCGTCTCTATAAGAATGCATACAAAGTGTTGATTTTTGAAAATATTTCATTTGAAAGTGTTAGTGTGTTTGAAAGATGTTTTGAAAATGGTTGTGAGCAAGCAACTACGAACGTTCTACCTACTCAAAGAGTCTTTGTTCATTTCCTCCTCCTTTAGATATTGCTATCTCACCATTGATTAATAAGAAGCCCTATCATTGGATGTGAAGGGACAGGCGTGGGTCGTTGTATAATCATAGAAAGCAATATTGTAGGATACCTTAGCAATTTTTGTAAGGGTCTAAGATCATTTATGAAGACAACCTTTGAAGGGTCATCGAGGGACTATGATCTTGTATTTGGTTGATTTTGCTAAAGTATTCCACGTTTGCGTAACATGACTATTTATTCTCAAGGCAACAAACGAGGTTAACCCTAGAGGTACAAGTGTGCGAAGTATTTATTTTCATGCTTTTGTTCTTGAATTATGGTTTGCTACTTGTTGATTTTATGTCTTGCCATACAAACCCTAGTTACTAGCATTTATATTTAAAGCGATAAATTGCGAAAATGTAAAATTCAACGCTATTACATCATTTGAGGATGGGGGTACAAATTTATAAATGGGGGAGCAAGTAAATAAAAACCTAATTTACTATTACAACCATATTGAACTTGAATAAATAATGTACAAGAATGTGAGATAATGTGCAAGGAGAGAAGAAATTATTTTAGTTAAGTTTTTGTTATGAAAAGGTTTTTAACCTAAA
The DNA here is from genome assembly GCA_948472305.1 of Vicia faba. Lineage (NCBI taxonomy): Eukaryota > Viridiplantae > Streptophyta > Magnoliopsida > Fabales > Fabaceae > Vicia > Vicia faba. The sequence continues at coordinate 1,357,421,516 of OX451735.1, forward strand.
TAAACTAAGAAGAAAATTAATTAATTTAGTGTAAGAAAACTAAACTTAATTTAATTAAGAAAAGAAATTGAATTTGATTAAGAAGACAAGTTTTTTAGGGTTTTATGAAAAGGTTTTAATGTTAATTAAATTAGTATGAAAAATTAATTAATTAAAAGTCCTAAATTCTAAATTAATTTTAAGAAACAAAAAGTAAATAAACCTAAGTCTAATATTAATTTATTTAAGAAAAAGAATTTGTTAAAGAAGTATTTTTGGTCTTTTCAAAAGAAATAAAATAAAAGTATATAAAATATTTTTTGGGGTTTTTATTAATAAAAATAAATAATAATAATAATAATAATAATAATAATAATAATAATAATAATAATAATAATAATAATAATAATAATAATAATAATAATAATAATAATAATAATAATAATAATAATAATAATAAGAAAATAAAATAGAAAAATAAATTAAATGTCAGGGGGTCTGAAATTGAATTTGGGAGTTTAAAAGTAAAAACAGTTTTGTTTTGGGGGCCAATGTGATTTTTGTTTAGAATCAGAAAAATGAAAATAAAAACAATTAGATTGCATTGTAGCTAGTAGACAGGGGGCGATGATCAGAAAAAAAGACTAAGCCCAAAGACTTAGGGCCCAACGCACATGTTTGTAAGAAAAAGAGAAGAAAATAATGAAAAAGTTGGGAAAAGGGCAACGCTGGGGCTCGAACCCAGACCCTTGGCAATAACGCGTTCGCTCTCTACCATAGGGGTGACTATACATCCCTTTATCAAAATGAAACTAACATATTATATTTTAAATCAAGTCCTAGGCCTGTATCTTCTTCTTCCTCGCGCCAGGACATCAACCTCCATTTTTGAATCTTGTAACTTTCTCATTTCTCAACAAATATCAAAACTGTAAACATGAAAGTTGCTCCATTTTTCATCATGGTTCCAGAAATGTAAATAACTAAAACTATAAATCAAAGATGAGCACGAATTTTGAATGGTACAAAATCTAACCTAATTTTTCCAGAAAGTTAAAACTTAAAATTCTCACTACTCAAGCAATATAAATGAATTCTAAGGACATGGTCAGCTTCAGGGAAATAATGTCAACATTTTATCTTTGAAAATGGAAAGCTAACAATGCCTATATGAAGAGATTGAAAATAAAAAAATTACCTCAAAAATAGAAATCGTGTTTTGAGTTTGAGCTCACTTCAAGGTGTTTTAATGATCTGGTTAGCTTCCTTGAACCTCCAGGAAGCTATTCCAATAGTTACTTTGAGCTGAGAGTGCTTGAACTATTCTAGAGAAGTCCAAGTGCAGACCTCTATTTTTGAAAATGGAAGATGGTGATGGAGGTGTTACAGAAGTGTAACAGGTATTGGGATGGCTTATATTTGAGGTAAGGAAGCTTTTGAAATGGTTTGGACAAGAAACGCACGAGTGGATTTGAAGCTGGAAGTTTTTTGCCAGATTATGCATAATATTGACAATTTGTATGTAATCTGAGTTTGTGAGAGTTTTGGGATGCTTTAGGGCTTGTATATTCGTGTCTTAGCTCACAAATAGTGTCTCCATTTATAAGCAAGATGTTTGGAGTGCTCAAGTTGATCATATTTCAAATTCACATGTTTAAGCTCAACATGTGATTTTTTGACAAAACAAGTTTCAATGCTTTGTACTTCATAATCAAGAGTTGTTAATCACTTTAAACACAATGTTTTGACTTTGTGGATGGAGTGTAATCATGGCAAACAATTTAGGAGCTCAATGCATTGACTTTGTGCATAAAGCTTGATTTACTAGAATGGAAATGGTAGCTTTCTCCTTAAAATGGAAAATTGGTTTGGATAATGCTTGAATCACTTGGATAAGGGCTCAATCAATTGTGTAAACCATTAATTATGGAGTGAAACACAAGTTTTAAACCTGAAAAGTGAGATTTATACAACATGGCTTGAGATTTGATCCATTGTTCATCACAAAATTGCCTTGTAATTCAAGTTTGAAACCCTAACTTCACCTCTTCGATTATCCTAGATCAAGAATGATCTCATTGAGTTATTGGACATTTTGGAAAGCTTGTAAAATCCTCTACAACCTTAATGTTTTTCATTTTTGAAGAATCCAGTTGGAACTATGTGAAAAATTGCCATGAAGTTGGTACCAAAAATCTAGCTAACTAGGTCAAGTGTTTTTATACAAAGTGCATGACTTTGTGAATCTATAACTCAAGATCCAAGCATTTCTAGGATTTGATCAGTAAAGAAAAGTTGTATATATCATCAAGATCTACAACTTTCATGTTGAAAATTTCCTTTGAATCATCTTGCATCTTGGTGAAAAGTTGGCATGAAGTCATGAAAAAATAAGACTTAAAAACACTTAGAAAAATTCTAAGTCTTGAAAAGTTTGACTTTTTAAGATGAATTTTGACTTTCTTGATTTCTTGATGATCAAGTTTCATATTTTTGAATGTCTTGATGAAATGTGATCTTTGAAACTCAAATTTGATCAAAAAGTTAAAGTTTGACTTTTGGTGTATCAGTTGACTTTTCATCAGTTGACTGAACTTCTACTATCAATCAATTGATCTTAAGAAATGTTTTGAGCCATGAAATTAGGTCAATATGTTGTATTTAAATCCTTGATATTGTACTTCAAGCCATTAGATCATGTATTAGGTCAAAAACTCTTGATCAGTCAAATACAGTCAAAACCTTAATTTTGACCATTTTGCCTTTTTGGTGATTTGAACAATTTTCTTAGGGAATTGTGATCCAAACTTGATAAATTGATTCATATGACTTCAAAATGTTAATATTGGTCCAAAATCTTGAAGTTTGACTGTAGGTTTACCATAATTGATCTTTTACCCAATATAGTTGATTTTAGGTCATCTGATCAATTGTCTGAGCAATTTTATGATTCGAGACTTGAAACTTGACATGAGCAATCTTGAGGGTCCATAATGATCCATAAAAGTCATTTGAAGCATTAGAAGTCCAATTTTCCTTATGAAAACTCAAACCCTAATTTGAGGTATCAGTGTGGAGGAGATGGCTTGACCTAGTTAATACTTATGCAAGCTTGAGCTTTTGAAGATCTTTATGAGAAATGTCTTGTGAAAAGAGAGGGAAATTTTGGGGTACAACAGCTTCCCTTGTTCAATCTTCTTAAACCTGAAGAGTTAGATTGGCGAGTCATCCATTCGTGAATTGAAGGTGGAAAATGATTGAACACTAAAGTATCCAGAAATTTGCACTCGACTATGTGTTAGTTGATTGTATCGAGAATGGGCTTAAAGATGCCATTTGGATAAGTGATGAAGAGTTTGTTGGAGATGGGCTTACAGATACCATCCAGAGTGACCGTTGATAGAAACTGGGAGAAGTATCAGAATAAATCTTTGGTCGATTTGTACTGAAACAACATATGTCTTTTTGCCTGTTTTCAACTGGAGGAAGTAAATCTAAACTAGAAGAGGTATGTTGTTTGGCAACTTCACTGGGGAAATAATCACAACCAGAAGAGGTCTGTTGATTGCCTATTTTTAACTGGAACAATTGAATCTAACCAGAAGAGGTCTTCGTCTTCCTATCTTTAATCTGGAAGGAATAAATCTAACCAGAAGAGGTCTTCGTTCTCCTGTCTTTAATATGGAAGAAATAATTATAACTAGAAGAGGTCTTCGTTTGCCTGTCTTTAATCTGGAAGAAATAAATCTAAAGCAGAAGAAGTCTTTGTTCGCCTGTCTTTAATCTGGAAGAAATAAATCTAAACCAGAAGAGGTCTTTGTTCACCTGTCTTTAATCTAGAAGAAATAAATCTAAACCAGAAGAGGCCTCCATTCATCTGTCTATAATCTAGAAGAAATAAATCTACCCAGAAGAGGTCTTTGTTTGCTTGTCTTTAATCTGGAAGAAATAAATTTAAACCAAAAGATCTCTTCGTTCTCCCGTCTTTAATCTGGAAGAAATAAATCTAACCAGAAGAGGTCTTCGTTCATCTGTCTTTAATCTGGAAGAAATAAATCTAAATCAGAAGAGGTCTTTGTTTACCTGTCTTTAATATGGAAGAAATAAATCTAACCAGAAGAGGTCTTCGTTCGCCTGTCTTTAATCTGGAAGAAATAAATCTACCCAGAAGAGGTCTTCAATTTCTTGTCTTTAATATGGAAGAAATAAATCTAAACCAGAAGAGGTCTTCGTTTGCCTGTCTTTAATCTGGAAGAAATAAATCTAACCAGAAGAGGTCTTCATTTGATTTTCCTGAAAGGAAGAGGGTTAGTTGCATGCAGATGTATGCATGGCGTAATGATGTTCTCAAAATAAATGAGATTATGTTATATGCATTTGTCATGTATGTGCTATGATGTATGAATGTGAAACAATGAAGCACATCTTTGTTTGGAAAATAAATCCTTGTTAAATTGCTGGGGAGTATTGGGAAGTTGAATCCCGGACTACCGTTGGAGATGAAGAGTATGTGTATCTTTAACTTTGTTTAGAATGTTTCCGCTGTGGATCTCGGTTTTGTTGTTCGAGGAAATCCTGCAGGGAATGTTGATTTTTGTTTGGAGAATAGAGTTCATAAACCTTGGTTGTCCATTACTCTACTAAGGGATTATAACTTGACTGGGGAGAATGAAAGTTAACTAGTATCTGGTCGAATTCTAGGCTTTGCAGTAACTTTCTATGGATAGTAACGATTCCATTGGGGATTGTAATGACTTTGCTAGGGACAAAGGGGTTTTTCCCGTTTGATTTGTAATGGTCTGAGAGGAAGACTTGTACTGGGGAATTTGGTAGTTTGTTGGGGAAATAAACCCTGTTGAGGAAAGCATTTTGAAGAACCTATTGGAGGGATGGATTCTTTTTGGAGACGAACTCCGCAAGGTTTCTCTTGTAGTTTAGGAGCAACTCAGTTGGGGAAATGATTGTCAAGAGATTGGAACTCCGGATGGATACTGCATGAATTCAAATATGTGGGGATAATTTTGTTGAAGTAACTTTGTGGGGGATATCCCGAATTCTTTAAGTAAATGTTTATTACCATTTTTAAACATACATTTGTTAACAGTTAATCATGTTCATATGCATATGTTCATTCAATTTTAGTCATTTGACGTTTTTGCACTCAAAACAGGAAAACAAAAAGTTTTCATTTCAAAGTATATTCGTATTGATGTTTTACCTATAAATAGGCGTTTTTGTATAAGGAGATAGAGATCCTAGTAAGACGAAATCTTTGAAAGAATACAAAGTGAAAACAAAAATAATAGCTATTTGGAAGTGATATCATTGTGTTCCAACTACGCTATTGCCCCTATGTCTTCGAACATCATCCCCTACCGTTGAAAGAAGTTGATTGAATTGATCTTACACCCAAGAATCTTGGATCTTGGTAATAGACTTGGTTGTAGTGATTTCACGGGACGTAGTCATACGCTTTAATCCTTAACTTTTTCCTGGACCTCCCTTTCAGGTTTTCAGCCCACCGGGATACCCTTTTTTGCAAAAGCCTCCCTTTCGAGTTTTCGACTTGCCGGGTGTACAATCTTTTGTATATATCCCTAAATTTTTCCTGAACCCTTTTAGTTCGTCGAGATGCCCTTATTTTTTCCTAGGTATGTCAACCTAGCGGGTCATTTTTATGCTTAGTATTTTTTGACTATGTCCACGTTTACAGGATGCAGAAAAGCTTCACCGTCCATAGTAGTGAGTACCATGGTACCGTTAAGGAATACTTTATTAACAATAAATGGCCCTTCATAAGTGGGAGTCCATTTTCCCCAGGGATTGCCTAGTGGAAAATGATGCGTTTTATTACCAAGTTGCCATCCTGATACACTAGAGGTTTGATCTTTTTGTTGAAAGCCTTGATCATACGCTTTTGATACATTTGACCATGACAAACAGTAGCCAGTCTTTTCTCATCAATTAAGTTCAAGTGATCCAACATAGTCTGAATCCATTCGTCTTCGCCTAAATCTGCTTCTTTCATAATCCTTAAGGAAGGAATCTGAACTTCCACTGGCAAAACAGCTTCCATGCCATAGACTAAGGAAAATGGGGTTTCCCCGGTTGAAGTTTGAGCTGAAGTACGGTAGCCATGGAGAGAAAACAGTAGCATCTCATGCCAGTCTTTGTAGGTCACCACCATCTTTTGCACAATCTTATTTATGTTTTTATTAGCAGCTTCCACTGCACCATTCATCTTAGGTTTGTACGGAGAAAAATTGTGATGCTTGATTTTGAACTGAGTGCAGAGCTCCATAATCATAGCATTGTTGAGATTGGTTCCATTGTCAATAATGATCCTTTCAGGGATAGCATAATGACATATGAGGTTATGCTTGATAAACCATACTACAACGTTCTTTATAACGGAGGCAAATGAGGCAGCTTTGACCCATTTGGTGAAGTAATCAATGGCAACTAGGATGAAACAATGTCCATTAGAAGTTGTGGGCTTGATCTATCCAATCATGTATATGCCTCACATTACAAATGGCCACGGAGAAGTCATGACATTCAAATAAATTGGAAGCACATGGACCTTGTCGGCATAGATTTGACACTTGTGGAAAGTCTTCGAGTGATGGTGACAATCAGTTTCCATAGTCGACCAATAGTAACCAGCCCTCAGAATCTTCTTGGCCATAGTGTTCCCACTAAAGTGAGTTCCAAAGATACCATCATGCATGTCCTCCATGATTTTCTCTACCTCCTTCTTTTCCACACAACAGAGCATAGTCAAATCATGGTTGCGCTTATATAGGATCCCATTGCTTAGGAAGAATTTGGTTGAAAACTTTCGCATGAATTTCTTGTCGTTGATGGAAGCTCCTTCGGGATATTCTTGTGCTTCCAGATATCTCCTCACTTCATGGTACCATGGTTTCTCCTCGTCAGTGTCGATCTCACAATAGTGTGCAGGTTCGTCAAATATTTCAATCGTAATTCTAGGAGCTTCATTGTCCCACTTGACCTTGAACATGGATGACATTGTTGCTAAGGCATCCACCAACTGATTTTCTTCTCTTGGAAAGTGTTCGAAGGTAACCTCCTCAAAGTATGGGATCAGGGTTAACACAAGCTCTTTGTAGGGGATCAGATTAGGATGTTTTGTATCCCACTCTCCTTTAACTTGACTGATTACTAATGTTGAATCTCCATATACGCTTAAGAATTTGATTCTTAGGTCAATGGCACCTCTAAGTCCTAAGATGCATGCCTTATACTCAGCCGTGTTGTTTGTACAGTCGAAGCATAGTCTGACAGTGAAAGGTGTATGGTAACCTTCGGGAGAAATAATCACAACACCAACTCCATTACCCAAAGCATTGGAAGCCCCATCAAAAACCATAGTCCATCGGGATCCTTGTTCAGGTCCGTCATATGGTCCAGGCTTTTCACAATCAGTTATCAGCATGATATTCTCGTCCGAGAATTCAAAGTTCATAGATTGGTAGTCATCAACAACTTGATGGGCCAAATGATCTTCCAACACACTTCATTTGATGGCCTTTTGTGTAGTATATTGAATATCATATTCAGTCAGGATCATTTTCCATCTAGTTATTCGTCCGGAGAGAACTGGTTTCTCAAAGATGTACTTGATAGGGTCCATCTTAGGAATCAACAAAGTGGTGTGAGTCAACATATACTGTCTTAGCCGGCGAGCAGCCCATGCCACAACGCAACAAGTTTTCTCGAGCAGTGAATATCTTGTTTCACAGTCGGTAAACTTTTTGCTCAGGTAGTATATTGCATGCTCTTTTCATCCAGACTCGTCATGTTGGCCCAACACACAGCCCATTAAATTCTCTAATACAGTCAAATGCATAATCAGAGGTCTTCCTTCAACTGGAGGCATCAGGATGGGAGGTTCTTGTAAATATTCCTTGATCTTGTCAAAGGTTGCTTGACAGTCGTCGTTCCATCTGACTACTTGATCTTTCTTCAAGAGTTTGAAGATTGGCTCACAAGTAGAAGTCAAGTGAGATATGAATCGAGCAATGTAGTTGAGACGACCTAAGAAACCCCTGACCTCTTTCTCAATACATGGAGCTGGCATTTCTTGTATGGCTTTGACTTTTGCAGGGTCGACCTCAATACCTTTTCCACTGACAACAAACTCTAAGAGTTTTCTAGATCTTACCCCGAAGGTGCATTTGTTGGGATTCAGCCTTAGCTTATATTTCTTCAATCTTTTAAATAGCTTGTGAAGATGATCAAGGTTTTGTTCCTCAGTTTGTGACCTTACAATCATATCATCAACCTACACTTCTATTTCATGATGGATCATGTGATGGAATAGAGCTAGCATAGCTCGTTGATAGGTTTCCCCTGCATTCTTCAATGGAAAGGCATGACCTTGTAACAAAATGTTCCCCATTGTGTAACAAAAGTGTTTTTCTCCATGTCTTCAGGAGCCATTTTGATTTGATTATAGGCAGAGAAGACTTTATGTTGAGCAGTGTTGTTGACCAAGACGTCAATATGCGGTAGTGGGAAATCATATTTGGGGTTTGCCCTATTCAAATCCCTATAGTCTACACACATACAGACTTTCCCATCTTTCTTTGGCACGGGGACCACATTTGTTACCCATTGGGGATATGACATCACTGCTAGAAAACTTGCATTGAATTGCTTCATTACCTTAGCTTTTATCTTTTCAGACATGTCTGGCCGCATACGACAAACTTTTTGTTTGACTGAAGGGAAATCTTTCTTTGTTGGTAGATGATGAACCACAGTGTTATTATCAAGCCCCGACATATCTTTATATGACCAAGAAAACACCTCAAAATAGTCATGCAACATCTGGATCAATCTGTCTTTGATACCGTCTTCCAAGTTGGCGTCGATCTTGACCTCTTTCTTATCTTCCTCAGTACCTAGGTTGATCACTTCAATTGGCTCTTCATGTGGTTGAATGGCTTTCTCCTCTTGCATCAGAAGTCTGGCTAATTCCCCAGGTATTTCACAATCTTCTTCGCCTTCGTCTTCGGCTTGGTAGATTGGATGTTCAAAGTCATATATGGCAATAGCAGAGTCGTTGTCAATAAGATCTGAAGTGGATGAGGATCTGTAAATGTGTCTGTGTGTGCCTGTAAGATACATGGCTATTTTGAAAATGCAATAAAGTGAAAGAAAGATAATGAGTGAAAAATTTGAATGCAAAAGAGTCCAATGTTTTTTCATTAAATGATCATATGACATATGAAAATGAAAAAACCCTTAACAAATGGACCATGGTGGCCCGGGTATGGAACATGGCTTAAAGTCATTGTTTCAATAAAATTACAGAAAAAATTCTTAAATTTATAAAACAGTAAATGGTAATTACTCCTTGTTGAAGGAGATGGGAATGAAATCCTTGGCACGCCAGTTATTGAGTCCTTCACCGGTAGTCGGGTAGATCCAATCATCAAAATCACATTCGTTGTTAGAGTTTTCAAGAGAATTCACTTCATGATTACTGATGCGAAGAGGTGGTTTTCCTATGCGAGCACGTCTGAACTCCTTTTGAGCTTTGGTAGTGAAACTCAAACCACTTTTGTTTAATTTAAAAGGGATGTCAGGGAGTTGTCCCTAAATGGTAAAACCTCTGTCTTCAACCACAGCACGAGCATCTTTGAGGGAAGCGATCCTAGACACATCTTTAACAGCTTTTGGAACCTCAGGAGTAGCCTTTGAAGCAACAACCATGGGAGAAACCACTTCGAAGGCTTGACAAGGAGTTTCTATGAACTCACCATCCATCTCAATATACTTAAATGAATTTAGATGGATAACCATAAACTCTTCTTAACGATATAAGGTAATGATATTTCCCTTGACCGGATATTTCAGCTTTTGATGAAGTGTAGAAGTCACTGCTCCTGCCCCATGTATCCAGCAACGTCCAAGTAGGCAAGAGTAGGCAGGACGGATGTCCATTACATAGAAAGTCAAGTTGAAAGTTTGAGAACCAACTTTGATGGGGAGGTCAACCTCTCCATGTACCATCCTTTTTGATCCATAGAAAGCCCTTACCACTATGTTAGTTGGCTTCAACATCAAACCTTCGCAGTCCAATCGATCTACAACACCTTTGGGCAGGACATTCATAGAGGACCCAATATCCACCAATACATGGGCTAGAGTGGCTCCTTTGCATTCAATGGAGACATGCAAAGATTTATTGTGATTTCTTTTGGATGGGGTTAAATCAGTATCCAAGAATCCCAATCCATTATCGGCAGTCAAACTCGCTTCACAATTTTCAAACTGGTCAGCCATATTCTCTTGAGGAACATGAGCTTTCTTCAAAAAAATTATCAAGGCTTGAGCATGCGCATCAGAACAAAGTAATAAAGATAGCATAGAAATCTTTGAGGGGGTTTGCCCCAACTGTTCTACTATCTTATAATCACATTTCCTTATGATCTTTAAAATCTCCTACATCTCTTGAGTAGAGGGTTCCTGAGTAATAACGTCTTTGGCAGGCGCCTCCATCCTGGAAGGCCCTCTCATCTTTTCTTTGCCCCTAGCATCAGTACTAGTTTTTTCAACAGTAATGCGAACAGGTGTAGTTATGGTGGTTGGAGGTGAAATGTTAGGAGAGAAGACTCTCCACGTCCTTGTCACCTTGCTAGATCCAGCAATGTTGGTAATATCAACAATCATGCCTTTATCAACCCATGAGTCTTGCTTAATACCACGGTAGTATACTTCAGCGCCATAATTCCAAGGTACCGCCTTATCGGAAGAATAAGGGACTGGCCCCGGTGTGGTAATTATCATTGGAGCTATCTTCCGTTCGTTGGAAATCCTAATAGGACCCTTTGAAGTGATCCTAATAGGCTTGTTAGAGATAGTGATAATGGATATATCTTCAACTTCTTGAGGTACAACTTTGGTCAAACTTTTTACGGATGGAGTTCTTACGAATAGGATCTCATGGTTGTCTATTAGGTGTTGGCCACCTCTTTTCAGTCATTCACAGCCATTGATTTGCACAGCACAGTAACAACAATCTTCAAGGTAACCAGGGAAAACCCCAGCTTTCAACAAATTGTTTTTGACAAACTTCAGTGGAGTGGTTAAGTCATTAACAGAGGTAACAAAAGTAGTATCTTCAATAGCGTTGACACCTTTTCCATGGTTTGGCATAGGTGCAGTGATTACATTCGTAGTTGGGGGAGGATCAATTTCAATGGTCTTGTTGTTAATGAGGTCTTGGATCTTTCATTTTAATGCCCAACAATGATCAGTGTCATGTCCGGGACTATTGGCGTGGTAAACACATTTGGTGTTCGGGTTATATTTTGGAGCTGAAACATTGGGATTTGAAGGGGGGTCATGCAATGTTACCAAATTAGCCTTTAACATGTGTTGTAGGGCTTGAGATAGTGACATATTGATCCTTGTAAATTGTCTTCTCGAAATATCAGGTCTTTGGTAGCCAGCTTGTTGTTATGGTCTTTGAGTAAAGGTCAGATTGGAGATTAGAATTGCATTCACAGATTGGAGATGGTCCTTCTTGATATGGCCCCTCGACCCATACACGACATTAGTTTCTTTTTTATCGGTAAAAGGTTTCTTCACAGTATTTGATATAGAGGCAGAGGCCATGGGAATTTTTCCACTTTTAATATCGCTCTTAGCCCTTTCACCAGTCAAGATTAACTCAGCGAAACTAGATGATGAGCTCCCAATTAACAAGTTGAAAAATGGTCCAGTCAATGTTCCCATGAACATATCCACCAACTCCCTATCATTCAATGGTGGCTGCATCCTACCTACCAGGTCTCTCCATTTCTACGCATACTCTTTAAAGCCTTCATTGGAACCCATGGTCATTCCTTGTAACTGTACTCTAGTTGGTGTCGGATCAACATTGTACTGATATTAACGATAAAAGGCGGTGGCCAGATCTTCCCAGGTATGGTTGTTGGAGCCCTCTAACTGGTAAAACCACTCCAATTGAGTCCCAGACAGACTCTCTTGAAAGAAGTGCACCCACAACTTCTTATCAATGGTATGCGGTTGAATTTTACAGTCGTAAGATCTCAAGTGAAGCTTTGAGCACGAAACGCCATCGTACTTGGAAAAAACTGGAATCTTGAATTTGTGGGGGATTGCCACCCCAGGAACCAAACCCAAATCACCAAAATATAGGCCAGGCACAACTTGAACTTCCATAGCCTTCAATTTTTCCTCCAGTTGCTTATACTTGTCTTCGGCCGATGGATATTGTTTGTCAAAAAAGTCCTCATCCTCAGAGACTGGATTGCTACCACCCCATGCACAGGTGCTCCTTGTGTCTTCATCCTGATTGTAACGCCCGTAATTTAATTAATTATTTAATTAAATTATTTTTGGAATATTTGTGAAGAAGTGTTATAATATAATTGGATTTATTTTATTAAGTGGAGAAATAATAATATATTAGAGGTATTATATTATTATGTGGTAAAATAATGTTAGAAGCTAATATTATTTAATGTGCGCCTATATTGTGTGAGTGGAAGTAATAAGGGGGTGTGGGTTGGAGCCCAATAAGAATAATATAATAATATTAGGTTATTTTATTATTTGTGAGAAAGAATAGAAGGAGGAAGCAGTAAGAAGAGAATAAGGATTTGGAAGAGAACGTGAAGCTGTTGGAAATAGTGGAAAACGGAAAGAACGAAGAATTCAACACGGAAATTGTAGAGCAACCTTCAATCCAAGGTAAGGGTGGGGTTCTGGCTTTATAATTGGGTTCATGATGTTTGATATGTGGGGTTAGAGGATTGCTGTTTTTGTTCTTGAATTGGATGATGTATGATCAAGAGTTGATGAATTTGAATGAATAATGACGTTATGATGTTGTTTAATTGATGTAGTATTATAGGTTAATGATTAGGTGATGAATTACCATGATTATAATGAGGTTTGTAGGACTTTAATTAGATTCCCATAGTGAAAATAAAGAAGTAAATCGTAGAATAATGCAGGAAGTAACAGGATGCATCGATTCATGGAAGCATGCGTTGACACATGTGGGCTGCAAGACTCAGGATGAGTCGATACAAGAAGGGTTTGCGTCGATACATGATAGTTGCAAGACTCAGGATGAGTCGATCGGAGAGGAGTATGTGTCGATACATGTTGTAATTAGGACCAGGATGAGTCGATCCATAAGGAGGATGTGTTGACTCATGTTGTGCAGGAGAAGCATTACGCGTCGATCCCAAGGGTTTTGCGTCGACCCATACTGACTAATTTTGACAGAATCAGTTTTAAGTTGCTGTAACTTGAGTTTTAGGATGCTGTTTGAGATGTCGTTCAAAGCGTTGATTAGCTAACGCGATGAACTCTATTCTAGATGATTTAGATGATGAATAAGAAGTGTAATCCTAGTAACCAATTTAGGATTTAGTATTAATTTCCGTGATTGATCGTGGTGCTGATTTTTGGACAGAATGATGAACATGAGATGTTTAGAGGTTGCTGTTAGAATTATGACAGCAGGATTAGTGACAGTAAAAATGTAAAATCGCAGAATAACAGTATGAATTACTCTACTATTGATATACAACTGAGTCATTAATGAGACGTGGTTATTAAAGTTGTTGTTTTGAGATGATTGAGATGTTGTTATTTTTGAGATGTCGTTATGTTGAGATGTTTTGAGATGATTGAGATGTTGTTGTTTGAGATGATTGAGATGTTGTTATTTTTGAGATGTCGTTATGTTGAGATGTTTTGAGATGTATTTTGAGATGTTGTTAACTGAGTGTGTTATTACATTCATGTTGAGTCACATACATTGCATTTTTTTGAGATGGAGCTTATGCTCATTGAGATGGCCTGGATTGGCAAATTTTGAGATGAAGGCTATGCCTTGTTGATGCCTCTATTAATTGGCAGATTTTTGAGATGGGAGTTCTGCTCCAATGATACCACATGCATTTGCATAGTTTTGAGTCGCATTATATGGTTGAATAATGAAATGTATTTGATGTTGATGAATGAGTATATATGCTGTAATAATTGTTGATCATGAGATGAGAAGTGGTGATATTATTGATATAATTTAGTATATTAATTATCATGTGCTTTATTATATTATTAGACATCTCACCCCTTCTGTTTGAATGTTGCCCTTATGTTGGTAACATGCAGGTAATCGAGAGTGAAGGCCGTATACCTTCAATAGATCGAGTCGGTGTCATTGCTCTGATATGTAACACTCGGGGGGATGAACGTTTGCTGATTTTTGATTGTTGATTTTTAGTTGTTGAACTTTAAATTGTTTATTTACTAAATATGAGATGTTTCGAAGTTTCTGTTTTATTTAAAGATGTTATTGAAGAATTCCACTGCGTAGTTGTTGAATTATTTATTGAAAGATGTTATGTTGATGGTTCATCCTATGTTTTGAAAAAGTGTTATATATCCGTGATGAATGCAATGAATTTGTTAGAAGAATTTGTGACGTCCCGATTCATTTGTATGATTGAAATTTTATAACTCTGATTTAATTTCATAATTGCATGGGGTAGAATCGGGGTGTTACAAAGTTGGTATCAGAGTAAAAGGTTGGTCCAACCTTGTCGTCAAGTCGTAGTTGTCTAATAATCGAGTATTGTTATTTTGAGTTCTAACAATTGTTTGTGTTATAGTGATAAGTTGAGATGGCTGGAAGGAATGATGCTGCACTTGCTGCTACTCTAGAAGCAATGGCTCATGCGATGGAAAATTATCCGAATGCTGACGGGAATGCTGGATCTCGTAGCTTGGCGACTTTTCAGAGAGATAATCCACCTACGTTTAAGGGAAAGTATGATCCTGACGGGGCATTGGAATGGTTGAAAGAGATTGAGAGAATCTTTCGTGTGATGGACTGCACTCCAACGCAGAAGGTTCGTTATGGGACTCATATGCTAGAAGTGGAGGCTGATGACTGGTGGCTTGAGACTTTCCAGAAGTTGGAAGTTGCAGGTGAGAATGTCACTTGGGCTGTGTTCCGTAGAGAATTTTTGAGAAAGTATTTTCCTGAAGATGTCCGTGGTAAGAAGGAGATTGAGTTCCTTGAGCTTAAGCAAGGAAGTATGTCTGTTGTTGAGTATGCTTCCAAGTTTGCTGAATTGGCTAAGTTTTATCTGCATTATGCTGAGGAAAATGCTGAGTTTTCGAAGTGTATTAAGTTTGAGAACAGGTTGCGCCCGGAGATTAAGAAGGTAGTTGGATACCAGAAAATTCGTGTCTTTTCTGACCTGGTTGATAGTTGCAGGATTTATGAGGAGGATTGTTGTACCCCAAAATTTTCCCTCCCATATTCCTCAAGATTTGTCAAGAATGATCTTCAAGTTGCTCAAGATAACTCAAGAGTTGGACAATCAAATCACCTCCTAAGGCAGTCAAGTCAAAATTAGGGTTTTGTGTTGCATCAAGGTCCTTACATACAAATGACCTCAAGTTCTCCCCAATGTACTAATATGTTCTTAAGTTCATCCATGTCAAATTCCAGGCCTTGCAGAGGAAGTTTGGTCAGTCAATTGCTTAAAAAGTCCAAAAATCGACTGTGCTAGGGCAAAAGTCAACTGTGACCCAAATACAGTCAAACCTCAAGATGTTTTTTGTCAACATTCTCATTTTGAAGGATAATTCATCATTTGATCAAGGGTTGATCATGATTCATCAAGGATGGCTCAAGATTCATCAAGATTCAAAAGTTGCTAAATTAGGGTTTTGCAGGAAAAGTCAACTCAATTTTGACCAAGCATAACTTTCTCATACCTCATGAGAAATGACCCATACAAAGCTCATTTTGAAGAGGATGCAATTTCCTACAATCCATATTCACACCCCAAGATCAAGAAATGCTCTCACAAAAAGTTCCAAATTTGGACATTATAGGTCATTTTTGAAAGTCAACAAAAACACCTTTTTTTCCAAAGCTTATAACTTGATCATGGAAGATCAAAATTCGATGCGACAAAAAGGGTTGGTTAGAGGACATCTCAAGGTTTCTAAAAAGTCCAAGAACACCTCCAAATGTTCAATATTGAAGAAGTTATGCATTGTTGAAGTTGGGCATTTTTCCAAAATTGCCAAAAGTCAACTATCCTCAAAACTCCAATTTTTGACAAAAGGCCCCACCTTTTTCCACTTGATTTGGTCTTATCACACCACACACGTGTCCCATCCTTAATTCCATGACCAATCATTTATTTTTCTATTTTATTTAATTTTTATTGATTTAATTCATTTTTAATCAATATTAAATCAAATAAAATCTAAAAATGAATGGAATGATATCTTTTTGATCATTGCAGCTTTCAATTATCATGATTCATCAAATCAAATTCGTATCAAGCCTTTTCATGCATAAAAAAACAGATTTGGCATATTTTTGGAAACTTGATAATGGTGATCAAATCAAATCTCCATTCATCAATGCTCATGGATTAAGGCCCAAGTTTTGACCTAAATACATTCCAATATACATGTACAAGGGAGGCATAGCAAGGACACACGGGGAAGAACTGCAGAAACGGAAAAACAAGGATTGAAAAAGTGTGAAAAAGTGGAAGATCAAAATCAACATTAGAGCACGATTCAGTCCAAAAGCTTGACATAGCTCTCTTCCCTGACATCCAGTGAAGCCAAAGGGATCAAAATCCAGCCCTAAGACAGCCTAAAACTCACTGTAAGTCGTCTTGAACTCGACCCTGAACATGAAATCCAACTCTCCGATTCTTGCATCTTTTTGTCCAAATAATTGCATATTCATGCTTTGCATTGCATTCTGAAACTGTTGGCATAATTGAATTGCGTTTTTGTAGTCTATACAGCCATGCCCGAAGCTAGGGTTTTGGCTCTTCGTTTTTAGGCATTTTGTTTTCAGGGAAAATTAGAGCAAATCAAGGGCATAAATGGACTCAGTGGGAGAAGACGAGCATGTTGATGCTCTTAGGGTTCGTTTCCATGGCCTAGGGCGAATTTTGGAGGCAAGCTACGAATCTTCCTGCGGATAAAAATTCGCAGGTAAATAACCAGGAACTTGTGGAAGAAGACGACCACGCGTCTTCTCCTTACTGGCCAGTTCAAATTTCGCGCAATTTTTTTTATTTTTCAGGCATAATTAATTGTTTCCAATATAATGTTCATTATGTATCCCATTAACAATAAAGCAGCATTGGTGGAGTGGTTGGAGCGCTGACATTTGAGCATTGGGACTTGGGTTTGAATCCCAGGTCCCCCAAATATTTGTTACAATTTTTCTTCAAGTATTCATATGCAGCACTCCAAGCGTGGTACACCATGCATCATTGCTTGATCTCCTGCCAGATGGCTAGATGGCCAAATCCAAGGATCCAGATTGAAGGTTCACCATGAACCCTGGTCAACAAGCACGCGCTGGATTCTGAAAGTCAACAAGGTTGCCTATGTTGGGCCCAGACAATTGCCATTCAGACCCCCTCTTTGGGCCCAATACACCTTGGTTTATTCTATTTTCTTTTCATTATTTTTTTATTTACTTGCTTGTTTTATTTTTATTATTCTTAATTAATTGCTAACAAAATAATTATTATTTTTCTTAATAAAATCAGAAAACCTAAAAAATAACATTTTTTTTATTAATTAAAACTAATTTCACTTTATTTTTGTAAATAAATAATTTAATCAATTTAGTTTTATTAATTAGGTATAATTTCAACATTTTTTGCAATAATTTAAAATTAATTAGAATATTAGATTTTAATAACTTTTAACCATTCTTGTTTTATTTCCTTAATTATAAAAAATCCAAAAATATTTTCATTTAATTAATTAATTCAACTATTAACTTAGACTTAATTTTTTAATTCAAAAAATAACAAAAATATGCTTTCTTTAATTAAAAAGGGTCAAAACCCTAAAATGCTCCGATTTAATTTTCTCGCACGCGTATTATTTTTATCCAATATTGTAATTGCTTCGGGAATGTAATATTTTTTAAATTAGGACTTTATTTATTTATCGCTTTTATTTACTTTCCGCAATTTAATTTTAAAGGGTTTGTTTTTGGCGATGTAAATACCCGACGCCTTGTAATAGCTTAGATTTAATTTCCTGCAATTTAATTTCCGTACAATATTAACTGTTAGATGTTTGATAAATAGGAAATGCATGACAAGATTAATCTTTAACCTAAAATCAACATAGATAACCGTTGACATGTACAGATAAAATTAACTGAAATAACACACTCGCACATGCGCACTCTTAGGGTACACCTCACTTGGTCGCCTCGAACGTGGTCATTGAGTATATGAAGTTTTAGAGGTCGCCCTCTTGTCTAAAGATCATAAGTTGCCTCGAAACGGTTGCCTCGGATAAAATGATCTAAGACATTAGGGTTACCGCTAAGGCATCCTAACATTGCTTTAGTGACCACACGTCCCTTAATCGAATTGACCCTTAAACTCCAACGACGGTGCTACCTACTCCTCAATAGTGGGCTAGCATTGTCTAAAGGACATTTGCACAATTTAATTCCTTTTTGAGTAGGTAGATGGTTCTTAAGTACTTGCTCCCTTTAAAACAAAACAAAACTTTTCGCACTTACACACCTTTCTAATAAAAACTTCTTTCAAACCCACAAACACAAAGAAAAGCAAATTTTGAAAACACAATGAGCAAGTACCTAAGAGCCCGTGGATAACCACAGATAGAAAGGGTGCTAACACCTTCCCTTTCTATAATCTACCTCCCGAACCCGAGAAACATCTCAAAAGGGAATTTTTCTGTGCTTTTGTCCTTTCCTTGTTGGATAAAATAAAAGACGGTGGCGACTCTTGCTTACCGCGACATTTTGCAAAAACAAACGCAAACGCGAACCAGCATTCCAAAACAGTCAGTTCTCTTCCCACCGTATCATAGAACTGGCGACTCTGCTGGGGAAGATTAAATAAGTGAGGTGTACCTTAGGATTAGATTATTGTGTTTTCAATTGTATGCTTTGTATGCTTTAATTTTGTGGGCTTGTATCGGAGTACTATAGATCCTAACCCGGATATGGGGATACCCTTTAAGTAAGTAGCAATAAACTGTGAGGGATCTGTACGGCGTAGACCGATACGGATGAAGCAGTAGCTACGTTGGTGTGGCACTTTAGTCTGTACCGATATCCCTTGTGTTGGAACGAGGAGAATATGGGTCTTCTAAGGGGTCATTAAGCACCAACTGACCTTAGAACCTTAAATTGACCAACTTGGCCATAGAACAGTAGCAGTATGCTACACTCATTGAGACTAAACTCTCGCGATGATTCCAGCTGCAAGAAAAGGTTGCTAAACTGGAATTATGACCGATTGAGGGTAGTCAGTGATATTGAGATCCTCTAGAACCCAGTTACTATTTTTAGGACAAGTTTAAACCAACTAAACTGAAAGAGGGTAGTACCTAAGCTTCATGCCAGCCTGAAATCTAAGGGCTCTCAGTGTGACTTGTGTGCCTTTACCATGTTTGCCTTTTGTGGATACTTGTGGTGTGCCTTTATCATGACATCATAACATCATAACATTGCATACATCTTGCATAAGGACTAACCTATTTCAAAGACAAGAGGGTTTCATCTTTGCTCTGTTTTGTAGGTCATCATGATGCCCATGCGTAAGAATACCATCCGGATCAACTTTTTCCAAGTCCCTACCTTGCTTAAAGATTTGGTTGGTAGGATGCCTGGCACTACTTCCTTCATCAGGAGGCATGGTTCTCTTCTCAGTTTGGTCACCTCTAAATTGGACGAGCAAATGATGAGTGTCCTGGTCCAATTCTATGATCCGCTGTACCATTGTTTTACTTTCCAGGACTTCCAGCTGGTTCCTACCCTAGAAGAGTTCTCTGAGCTGCTCGGTATCTCTGTTCTGGAGCAGACTCCGTTTACTGGTTGGGAGAAGACTCTTAGGCCCGAAGAGATTGCTGCAGCCCTTCACTTGACCAAAGAGAAGGTAATGGCTAACTGGGAGACTAGAAGCGGAGCTAAGGGCTTTCTGACTAAGTTCTTGGTTGGCAAGGCTAACTACTTCTGGGATAGCCTAGACTTTAAGGCGTTTGAGGATATTCTGGCTCTTCTGATTTATGGCCTGGTATTATTTCCGAATCCTGATACTTTTGTTGATATTAATGCCATAAAGATCTTCATCTCTCAGAATCCGGTACCCACTCTCTTGGGTGACATACTTCATCAGCTCTATGCTCGTACTGCCCGAAAGCGGGGAACCTTGATGTGTTGTGCTCCTTTATTGTCGAGGTGGTTTATTTCGCACCTTCCTAAGTTAGTGCTGAAGAACAAAGAAGGAATGGGTTGGGCTTATAGGGTGATGTCTCTTTCTCACAATGAAATTATCTGGACTCTCAAAGGTATGGATGAGGTGACTGTCATTGATCGTTGTGGAGAGTATCCTAATGTTCCATTGATAGGGACCCATGGAGGAATTTCTTACAACCCATGCTTAGCTCTCCGTCAGTTTGGAAGAGCTAGAAGAGAAGGACCTCATGAGATGTTGATGCCTCATATCATCTTTGATTTTCAGGGAGATAGCGACGAGCAACGTCGTAGATTCATTAGGGCTTGGGACAGAGTTCACCAATCTGATCCACATGAGCTGGGCCAAAAGACTTCTCTGCCAATGGAGCCATATCTCAGATGGGTCCGCATCCGTGCCCAGAAGCTAGGTATGCCATATGAAGTTGTCCTCCCTGTCACTCTTGAGGTTGCTAATGAAGAGGGGGTTCTCCCAACTATTCTCCATCCTTATATGCCCACTGATATTGGGCCACTGAAGAGGCCTTGGATGCAATTGAGGGATGAGCGAGATTCTTACCGGGAGAAGTTCAATGAACAAGAGCAGAAGATCTAGAAGCTGACTAGGCAACTGGAGAACGAGCGGATCCTGAATGATTATGTCCGCACTGAGAAGAAGAGACCATGGGAGCATTCATGGACCTTTGTTGATTTCCTTTACAGTTTTATTTACTTTTCAGTATTTCCATTCTTGTAATGCCTTAAGGGCAATTTGTTGAACAATTTAAATTTTGAAGTTTAAATCTAATAAAGTGTGTTTCCTTTCTTGTTTACAAATTTGAATCTCGATTGTCTTTGAAATCATAAATCATACGCATTTCATCCTATGCACTCTATAAGCAGGTACCCATTACAGGTCTCTTATCTTCTTCGCTGTTTATTTCAGCAATCATCATGTCTGCTGAACCTTCAACTGAGAAAGCTATCAAGGCCCCCCAGGCCCAGAATGCCCAATTTCAAGAGCTGGTCATGAGTCTAGCTAAGGGTCAGCAAGACTTGAAGACCCTGATCCTGAAGGAGAAGAAGAAGAAGAAGAGGAGGACAGTCTTGTTCAACACTGGTCCTTGGTTTAGAAACAGGTTACGGGATGAAGTTGATCTGACCACCTCATCTGAAGGGAAAGATAGTCCACAAGAAAGGAGGGCTCCTAGCCCAGTGGTCTCCGAAAACGAGACACACTACGATGAAGAACAGTATCCTCTTGCTGAGGATAAGTACAAACAGCTGGAAGACCGTCTGAGCGCTATGGAAATTCAGAAGGTGCCCTGTCTGGACTTCGGAGATCTAGGTCTA
Organism: Vicia faba; assembly: GCA_948472305.1. Taxonomy (NCBI): domain Eukaryota; kingdom Viridiplantae; phylum Streptophyta; class Magnoliopsida; order Fabales; family Fabaceae; genus Vicia; species Vicia faba. The sequence goes on from OX451735.1 coordinate 1,357,443,150, forward strand.
TCATCTGGGGTGGTGATTCCCCATAAATTCAAGGCACCTGCCTTTGCCAAGTATGACGGAGTTTCCTGTCCGAAGCTGCACCTCCGGTCATACGTGAGGAAGATCCAGCCTTACACAGCTGATAAGAACTTATGGATCCATTTCTTTCAAGACAGTCTCTCATGGACTCAGCTTGAGTGGTTCTATCAGTTGGACGGAGCCAATATCCGCAGCTGGGAAGATTTGGCTACTGCATTCTATAGGCAGTATCAGTATAACTTCGACCTCGCTCCTACGCGTACCCAACTCCAGAGTATGTCAATAGGAACGAGTGAAGGATTTAAAGAGTATGCTCAGAAGTGGAGAGACCTTGCCGGAAGGGTGCAACCACCTTTGGCTGATCGTGAGCTTGTTGACATGTTTCTGGGGACCCTGTCTGGTCCATTCTTTAACCATCTGATTGGAAGCTCTTCATCTGGGTTTACAGATCTTCTTTTGACTGGTGAGAGGATTGAGGCTGGTATTAAGGATGGGAAGATACAGAAGAGTGCCTCATCGAGCACCGAGAAGAAGCCGTTTAAGAAAGAGTCTAGTGTTGTCTACAGTGCAAGAAGACAGAGTAGACCTGAACACCGCCAAGCTGTCAATGCGGTTTTATTTCAAAACCTGCTGGTGCTCCTCAGTACAACAATCAACAAAATGACGAGAGACCTAAGAGGTAATTCACTCGTCTCAGCATAACCTTATCTCAGATTCTGCCACAGTTGCTGAAGACTAATCTGGTGACTCTAAGGGAACCCCCAAAGAATGCAAATACAACGTCACCAAGGTATAACCCTAATGCCCGCTGCGCTTATCACTCCGATAGCCCGGGGCATAATACGGATGATTGTTGGGCTTTGAAGAACAAGATATAAGACTTAATTGATGCAAAGGAGATTGAGTTCGAGGCGCCTGAGAGGCCTAATGTTGTGACTGCTCCCATGCCCAAACATGGAGTGAATGCTGTAGAGGAAGACTTATTTGTAGTTTCTGTGGATGACATTGTTACCCCTCTGATGACTGTCAAGAAGAATCTGTTACTAGCCGGTTTATTTCCAGGCTGTGACGCAGATTGCCATATGTGTTCTGTTTTACCTGCCGGTTGCCCATTCCTGAAGTCAGGTATCCAAAACCTGATGGATAGTAAGGAGATCCTACTTGAGAAGACTGCTGTTCCTTCCATTCCTACTGAAGAAGTTGCCATCATTACCATTTTCGACAATTTTTCCAAGGCTCCCTCGAGGAAGCCTGTTAGAATTACATATGTTCCGAAGATCGCACCTGTGGTCATCACTATTCCGGGGCCCATCCCCTACACCTCTGATAAAGTTGTCCCTTGGCACTACGGGGCTGACGTTTATGTTCTTGGAGTTAAGCAAGAGTTGGATGCTGATACTGGCATCAACAACATTACTGGACCTGCTAAAGTCATCCGTAGCAGAAGACTTTTCTCACCTGATATTGTCCCACCAACAGCCCGAAGACCTGTTGTCATTACACCTGCAAGTGTACCTATTTCCATTCCTGATCAAGTTCCTAGTCCTACCCCTGTCGCCGAGTCAGCTGACGCTCGGGGCAAAGGGATCACCACTGATGTGCCTGCCCAGACGGAGGCACCGAAGACAATTACTGTTGAAGCTTCCAAACAAGAGATGGAAGAGATTCTGAAGATTATTAAGAAGAGTGATTACAACATAGTTGAGCAACTGGGGAAAACCCCATCCAAGATTTCTATGTTGTCACTATTGTTGTGTTCAGAGGCCCATGCCAAGGCTCTGATTACCTTCCTGAAGACTCCACGTGCCACAAGAGACATTAGCTGATCAGTTTACCGATTGTGTGGCCAATTTGACTGCTGATAATGGTTTGGGTTTCTCCGACGCCGATTTGACTGCCAAGGGGAAAAATCATAACGATGCCCTGTATGTCTCTATTGAATGCAGGGGCACTACTCTTGCACATGTATTGGTTGATATTGGTTCCTCATTGAACGTATTGCCTAAAAAAGCTCTAGACCGGTTGGATTGCGAAGGGTTAGAGCTAAAACCAAGTAACATCGTTGTCAGGGCCTTTGATGGGTCTAAAAGGATGGTGCACGGTGAAGTTGATATCCCAATTAAAGTTGGCTCTCAGGTCTTCAACTCTACATTCTATGTGATGGACATTCGTCCATCTTATTCTTGTTTGCTGGGTCGCCCATGGATCCATAAAGCTGGGGCCGTAACCTCAACACTCCACTAGAAGCTAAAGTACCCGGTCAGAGGGAAGATTGTGACAGTACAGGGAGAGGAAGAGTATTTGGTCAGCCACCTCAACTCGTTCTGATACGTAGATATGGATGAGGAGTTCATTGAGACCCCATTTCAACACTTTGAAGAGGTACCCCAGACACTGGCATCAGCTGAGACTGTGGTTGAGGACTCTCTTATGAAGATGACTTCCTTAAAAGATGCCCGGGCTGTTATTGAGAAGGGTGAGTGTGCAAATTGGGGCCGACTCCCTGGTTTTACACAGAAGACTAACAAGTTTGGTTTGGGTTTCACTGCAGAAGCTCAAAGGGTTGTTCGTAATGCAAGGATTGGAAGACCTCCTGTGTTCATCAGCAACTCGGGAGTAAATGCCATTGAAGATGATGTGGAGGAGTCTGAATTCGACAGCTGGATCTATCCTACGACCAACGGTGGACCAAGCAACTGGACAGCAAAGGACTTCATCCCTATTACTTTTGTTACCCAGTAATGAAACTTTTGTTTTGAATTTGTAATAGACAATGTTTTGAAACTTTATGGCCCGGTGTCTTACCTGGGGCACCGTGGCTTCATTTGTGAGGGCTTTTGTGTATCATTTTCATATATCATTAATAAAAGCATTGGAAGTTTCTTGCATTTCAAATTCTGCGCTCCTTGTTTTTCTTTATTATATATTGCAAAACAACTATTTTACACACACTCGCGTATACAGGTCTCAATCCACTCTGGATCTCACTGGTAACGACTCTGCTACTGCCAGTTATGACTTTGAAAATCCGATCAACTTAGCCGAAGACGAAGGTGAAGATGATTGCAAAGTACCTGGTGAACTTGCAAGACTACTACTCTAGGAAGAGAAGGCCATTCAGCCACATGAAGAGCCAGTGGAAACAGTGAATATGGGTATTGAGGCAGACAAGAAGGAAGTCAAGATCGGTGCAAATCTGGAGCTTAGTGTGAAACAGCGGTTGATTCAGATGCTGCATGACTATGTTGAGATCTTTTCCTGGTCTTACGAAGATATACCTGGTTTGGATACTGACATTGTGGTTCATCGCCTGTCTACCAAGGAAGACTGTCCTCCGGTGAAACAGAAGGTTCGCCGTATGCGCCCAGAGATGTCCGAGAAAATAAAAGCTGAGGTTATGAAATAGTTTGACGCCGGTTTTCTGGCAGTTACTTCTTACCCTTAGTGGGTTGCCAACATAGTTCCTGTGCCGAAGAAAGATGGTAAGGTCCGAATGTGTGTTGACTACATGGATTTGAACAGGGCGAGCCCTAAGATGATTTCCCTCTGCCTCATATTGACGTTCTGGTTGACAACACTGCTCAGCATAAAGTATTTTCCTTTATGGATGGCTTCTCCGGTTATAATCAAATCAAAATGGCTCCCGAAGACATGGAGAAAACGACCTTTGTTACTCAGTAGGGTACCTTTTGCTACAAGGTCATGCCTTTTGGACTGAAGAATGATGGGGCAACATATCAGCGTGCCATGGTTGCTTTGTTTCATGACATGATCCATCATGAGATTGAAGTATACGTCGATGATATGATTGCAAGATCCCAGACTGAGGAAGAACACCTTAACCATCTACATAAGCTGTTTGATAGACTGAAGTTGTACAAACTGAGGTTGAACCCGAACAAGTGCACCTTCGGGGTGAGGTCTGGTAAGCTGCTAGGTTTTATTGTAAGTGACAAAGGTATTCAAGTGGACCCTGCCAAGGTGAAAGCTATACAAGAGATGCCAGCTCCCAGAATAGAGAAAGAGGTCAGAGGCTTTCTGGGACGACTGAACTACATTGCCCGATTCATCTTACACCTAACTGCTACTTGTGAGCCAATCTTCAAGCTACTGAAGAAAGATCAAGTGGTACGTTGGAATGATAAATGTCAGGCCGCTTTCGAAAGGATCAAAGAGTATCTCCAAGATCTACCCATCCTAATGCCACTAGTTGAAGGGAGACCTTTGATCTTATACTTGACAGTGCTCGATAACTCAATGGGGTGTGTGCTGGGGCAGCATGACGAGTTTGGCCGAAAAGAGCATGCTATTTATTACCTTAGCAAAAAGTTTACCGACTATGAGACCCGATACTCACTGCTTGAGAAAACTTACTGCGCTTTGGCATGGGCTGCTCGCCGGCTGAGACAGTATATGCTGACTCACACTACTCTGTTGATTTCAAAGATGGATCCAATCAAGTATATCTTCGAAAAGCCTGCCTTGTCCGGAAGAATAGCAAGATGGCAAATGATCTTGACTGAGTATGACATCTAGTACACAACTCAAAAAGCAATCAAGGGAAGTGTATTGGCAGACCATTTGACACACCAGGCAGTGGATGATTACCAGTCTATGAACTTTGAATTCCCAGACGAGAATATCATGTTGATAACTGATTGTGAGACACCTGGACCGGATGAAGGACCAGAGGAAGGATCCCGATGGTCTATGTACTTTGATGGAGCTTCGAACACTTTGGGTAATGGCATTGGCACTGTGATCATATCTCCTAAAGGCTCTCATACTCCGTTCACCGCCCGACTATGTTTCAACTGCACCAACAACATGGCGGAGTATGAAGCATGCATTATGGGTCTTCGAGCTGCAATTGACCTAAGGATTAAGTTCTTGAGTGTCTTCGGAGATTCCGCTCTCGTGATCAGTCAGATCAAAGGCGAGTGGGATACAAAACACCCAAACCTTATTCCTTACACGGAGTATGTGTTGATGTTGCTTCCCCATTTCGAGGAGATAACCTTTGAACACTTCCCTAGAGAGGAGAATCAGTTAGCGGACGCGCTGGCTACGATGTCTTCTATGTTCAAAGTCAATTGGGACAATGAAGCTCCCCAGATCATTATTGAAAGATTGGACGAACCTGCACATTGTTGTGATCTTGAGACTGAAGAAGTGACAGGAAAGCCCTGGTATCATGAAGTAAAAAGGTATCTTGAAGCTCAGGAGTACCCCGAGGGTGCATCTGTTAATGACAAGAAGTTTCTGAGGAGGTTCGCGGCAAAGTTCTTCATCAGCAATGGCATTCTTTGCAAATGTAACCTTGATTCAACCTTACTGCGTTCTGTGGATAAGAATGAAGCAGAAAGGATCATGGTGGAGTTACATGAAGGTACTTTCGGGACTCATTCCAGTGGACATACCATGGCAAAGAAAATTCTCCGGGCAGGATATTACTGGTCCACAATGGAAGCCGACTGTTATCAACATTCCCAGACATGTCACAAGTTCCAGGTCTATGCTGATAAGGTGCACATACCTCCAGTTCCTCTGAACATCTTGACAGTGCCTTGGCCTTTTGCAATGTGGGGCATTGATATGATCAGAGAGATCAGACCTACGGCATCCAACGAGCATCGTTTCATCCTGGTAGCGATTGATTACTTTACGAAGTGGGTTGAAGCAGCTCCTTTGCTACCGTAACCAAGAATGTCGTGGCACGGTTCATTCGGCACAATCTGATCTGTCGATACGGAGTACCAGAGAGGATCATTACGGACAATGGTACCAATCTCAACAACAAGATGATCGTCGAGCTCTGCGAGCAATTCAAAATACAGCATCATAACTCTTCTCCCTACCGGCCGAAGATGAATGGGGCTGTCGAAGCAGCTAATAAGAATATTAAGAAGATTGTGCAGAAGATGACAGTGACATACAAAGATTGGCACGAGATGTTACCGTTCGCTCTTCATGGGTACCGTACCTTAGCTCGGACGTCAACAGGAGCAACACCCTATTCTTTGGTTTATGGCATGGAGGCAGTCTTGCCTATTGAAGTTCAGATACCCTCTCTTCGGATCATGAAGGATGCAGGTTTGAGCGAAGATGACTGGATTCAGACCCGGCTTGATCAGCTGAACTTACTTGACGAAAAGAGACTCACTGCTATTTGTCATGGTCAGACGTACCAAAAACGGATGATCAAGGCATTTAACAAGAAAGTTAGACGACAAGAGTATCAAGTTGGGGATCTGGTAATCAAGCGCATTATTCTACCTCAAGGTGATCCTAGGGGCAAATGGACCCCTACTTACGAAGGGCTATTTGTGGTTAAGAACATTTTCTCAGGAGGAGCTATGATTCTAACCACCATGGATGGTGACGACCTTCCTCACCCCGTCAATGCAGACATAGTAAAAAGATACTACACATAATCAAAGACCCGCTAGGTTGACTGGCCTAGGCAAAAATAAGGGCTTCCCGGCGAACCAAAAGGGTTCGGGCAAAAATAAGGGATGAAAATAAAAAATTTGTACACCCGGCAAGTCGAAAACCTGAAAAGGCGGCTTGGGAAAAAATGGGTATCCCGGTGGACTGAAAACCCGAAAGGACGGTCCAGGCAAAAGTTAGGGATTAAAAGCGTAACACTGTGTCTCATTGGATCACCTTGCATCCAGACTTCGGTATCGACTATCAAGCTCGGACGGCGCCGATCAATCAGATTCATCTTCAACTAAGCAGCAAAAGTGATGAGACGCTTGAAGATATAAAGGCAATAGCAGAGTTGGAACCCAGTGGGATTATTCACATTAGCTGTTTTTGTTTTCTTTTCACAAATTGTAAATTCTATCTGTTTGGCGGCGTTCTCTTACTAGGACGTCAGCCTCTTGTACAAAAATGCCTATTTACAGGCAAACTTCAAAATCAATACAAATTCATTTTCAGACAAATTTCAAATTGTTTTTCCTTTACCCGTTTTGTTTTGCAAAGAACATCCAAAAGTTCATTTTTGATATATGCATTTGACATTAATTGTTGATCATAAATATTTACATGCGAAACGAAAGATGAATTACTGGTAATATCAGAAACAGGGACATAAGAAATGTCCAAGCCGTGTAGTTGTTTCGTCCACCAGGTACCAAGGTAGGTTCAGTTAAAGAATGTGGCTAAGATACCTTCACTCCCCGCAGAGCAAGACAGTAATGATAGCTCTCTCCCAGCTGAGACTTGCAACTATGAACGAATCAACAATACTCTCCCCAAGCAGAGTTGATCTACCATCAGCACTAGAAAGGTTGGGTATCCCCATAAGGTCTTAATCTTCCCCAGTGGAATATAAAGATATTCCCCAGCAAGCGTAAGAGTATCCCTGGTAGAATACAAGATACCCTAGTGGAGCCACTTCCCCAGCGCAGTCTAAAGAAGATTCTCCAACGGAGTTGAGGCATCATCCCCAATAGACTTTGGAAGCTTACCCCCAGTGGAGTACAAAATCAATCTCCCCATCCAAATTCAGAGGATTATTCCCATGAAAGATTAACAGGGTTATCCCCAGCAAGTTGCAATTGAAAGATCATCCCCCAGCGAAGTTCTTTCTTTCCCCAAGCAGGAGTTCTATCCTCAACAGATTCTATATCACCAGTAACAGTAATCCATCCCCAGCGGAGTTCATCATTGAAATCCCCAACAGAGTTTATCAGCGGAATTCCCAGCGGAGTTTGTCGTTAAAATCTTCAGCAGAATACCCCTTCCCCATAGAGTAATTTCCCCCGGAGTAATCTCTTCATCAGTATATTCCCCAACAGAGTTCTTTTCTCCTACAGATTTATCCTCACAATCACCTTCGTTCACCATCCCCAGCGGAAACGAAGAATTCAACTCTATTCTCCAGCAGCTCCGGGATTTATTTTCCCCAGCTAAAACATTACATGTCCATACATCATGATACATGCATATACGCATCATACCATACAATCTCATTTATTTTGAGAACATCATTTCCTGATACATATCATGCATCACAAACATCTAACCTTTACCTTTCAGGAAAGATACAATCAAAATTCAAGTTATAAAGCCCGGGTACGACCGAATAGTATCTTGATTTCTATAGCATATTGTGAAGCCCATATTACGACTGGATAATAATATCAGACTACCGCGAAGCCTGGATTACGACCAGATAGTGACATCTCTCAAAAGCAAGCTATGAAGCCCGGAGAACAACCGGATAATAGTTTACTCCCCAGTGAGCCGTGAAGCTCGGATTACGACCGGATAGCAGCTCAGTAAGCACCATGAAGCCTGGATTCGACCAGATAGTGGTATATCATAAACACAAGCCGTGAAGTTCGGATCACGACCGGATAACAGCTCATCAAGTTATTGTGAAGCCTGGATTACGACCAGAAAGCAATACAAGACCATGAAGCCTGGATTCGACCAGATAGTGGTATACCATAAACACAAGCCGTGAAGCTCGGATCACGACCGGATAACAGCTCAGCAAGTTATTGTGAAGCCTGGATTACAACCAGAAAGCAATACAAGACCATAAAGCCTGGATAACGACCAGACAATGGTAGAAGATGTTGTGAAGACTGGATTACGACCAGATAGCAACCAAGAGTACTACAAAGCCTGGATTTCGACCAGATAGTGGTATGATACATTGTGAAGACTGGATTACGACCAAATAGCAACCAAGAGTACTACGAAGCCTGGATTTCGACTGGATAGTGGTATGATACATTATGAAGACTAGATTACGACCAGATAGCAACCAAGAGTACTACGAAGCCTGGATTTCGACCAGATAGTGGTATGATACATTGTGAAGACTGGATTACGACCAGATAACGCTAAGAGACACTTTGAAGCTTGGATTACAACCAGATAACAGTTTACCCAGCCAGTTATTGTAAAGCCCGGATTTGACCGGATACTAGTAAACCCAACAGTCAAAGGAAAACTCGGACGCGACCGGATAATCACTTGATTTGTTCTGAAGCCTGAATTTCGACCAGATAAGAAGTGAGGTATTGCAAAGCCTGGATTACGATCGGATAGAAAGTTTAATCTCATCTCCCCAGTAAGTCACTGTAAAGCCTGGATTACAACCAGATAGCAGCCGGGCTTATCACTATGAAGCCTGGGTTACGACCAGATAGTAGTTCACTTTCACCTCTTCAACAGAGATGATTCCTCAGTAGAATAACGGACGACCGAAGCTCCTAAAATTCAACAGAGATGATTCCCCAGTAGAATAACGGACGACCAAAGCTCCTAATGTTCTATTTCTCCTAAGACGAAGAACAACATTCCCCAGCGGAATCTCCCTCAACAACGGGTATACAAGCTCTCGCTAAGGAATCTCTTACGCGATCGAAACTCCTTTGAATGGCATATTTAAGCCCATCTCCCATCATCAATCTCCAAATGGCATCTGTAAGCCCATTCCCAACATCACAAGACGAATACTACTTCATGCGAGTGCAAATTTCTGGGCACTCTAGTGTTCAATCATCTTCCACCTTTGGATCACGAAAGGCCCGAACGCCAATCTATATCCTCAGGTTTAAGAAGATTGAACAGGGGCAACTGTTGTACCCCAAAATTTTCCCTCCCATATTCCTCAAGATTTGTCAAGAATGATCTTCAAGTTGCTCAAGATAACTCAAGAGTTGGACAATCAAATCACCTCCTAAGGCAGTCAAGTCAAAATTAGGGTTTTGTGTTGCATCAAGGGCATTACATCCAAATGACCTCAAGTGCTCCCAAATGTCCTAATATGTTCTTAAGTTCATCCATGTCAAATTCTAAGCCTTGCAGAGGAAGTTTGGTCAGTCAATTGCTCAAAAAGTCCAAAAATCGACTATGCTAGGGCAAAAGTCAACTGTGACCCAAATACAGTCAAACCTCAAGATTTTTTTTGTCAACATTCTCATTTTGAAGGATAATTCATCATTTGATCAAGGGTTGATCATGATTCATCAAGGATGGCTCAAGATTCATCAAGATTCAAAAGTTGCTAAATTAGGGTTTTGTAGGAAAAGTCAACTCAAATTTGACCAAGCATAACTTTCTCATACTTCATGAGAAATGACCCATCCAAAGATCATTTTGAAGAGGATGAAATTTCCTACAATCCATATTCACACCCCAAGATCAAGAAATGCCCTCACAAAAAGTTACAAATTTGGACATTATAGGTCATTTTTGAAAGTCAACAAAAACACCTTTTTTGCTAAAGCTTATAACTTGATCATGGAAGATCAAAATGAGATGATACCAAAAGGGTTGGTTATAGGACATCTCAAGGTTTCTAAAAAGTCCAAGAACACCTCCAAAAGTTCAATATTGAAGAAGTTATGCATTGTTGAAGTTGGGCATTTTTCCAAAATTGCCAAAAGTCAACTATCCTCAAAACTCCAATTTTTGACAAAAGGGCCTACCTTTTTCCACTTGATTTGGTCTTATCACACCACACACGTATCCCATCCTTAATTTCATGACCAATCATTTGTTTTTCTATTTTATTTAATTTTTATTGATTTAATTCATTTTTAATCAATATTAAATCAAATAAAATCTAAAAATGAATGGAATGATATCTTTTTGATCATTGCAGCTTTCAATTATCATGATTCATCAAATCAAATTCGTATCAAGCCTTTTCATGCATAAAAAAAATCATATTTGGCATATTTTTGGAAACTTGATAATGGTGATCAAATCAAATCTCCATTCATCAATGCTCATGGATTAAGGCCCAAGTTTTGACCTAAATACATTCCAATATACATGTACAAGGGAGGCATAGCAAGGACATGCGGGGAAGAAATGCAGAAACGACAAAACAAGGATTGAAAAAGTGTGAAAAAATGGAAGATCAAAATCAATATTAGAGCACGATTCAGTCCAAAAGCTTGACATAGCTCTCTTCCCTGACATCCAGTGAAGCCAAAGGGATCAAAATCCAGCCCTAAGACAGCCTATAACTCACTGTAAGTCGTCTTGAACTCGACCCTGAACATGAAATCCAACTCTCCGATTCTTGCATCTTTTTGTCCAAATAATTGCATATTCATGCTTTGCGTTGCATTCTGAAACTGTTGGCATAATTGAATTGCGTTTTTGTAGTCTGTACAGCCATGCCCAAAGCTAGGGTTTGGGCTCTTCATTTTTAGGCATTTTGTTTTCAGGGAAAATTAGAGCAAATCAAGGGCATAAATGGACTCAGTGGGAGAAGACGAGCATGTTGATGTTCTTAGGGTTCGTTTCCATGGCCTAGGGAGAATTTTGGAGGCAAGCTACGAATCTTCCTGCGGATAAAAATCCGCAGGTAAATAACCAGGAACTTGTGGAAGAAGACGACCATGCGTCTTCTCCTTACTGGCCAGTTCAAATTTCGCGCAATTTTTTTTTATTTTTTCAGGCATAATTAATTGTTTCCAATATAATGTTCATTATGTATCCCATTAACAATAAAGCAGCATTGGTGGAATGGTTGGAGCGCTGGCATTTGAGCATTGGGACCTGGGTTCAAATCCCAGGTTCCCCAAATATTTGTTACAATTTTTCTTCAAGTATTCATATGCAGCACTCCAAGTGTGGTACACCATGCATCATTGCTTGATCTCCTGCCAGATGGCCCTCAGGCCAAATCCAAGGATCCAGATTGAAGGTTCACCATGAACCCTGGTCAACAAGCACGCGCTAGATTCTAAAAGTCAACAAGGATGCCTACGTTGGCCCCAGACAATTGCCATTCAGACCCCCTCTTTGGGCCCAATACACCTTGGTTTATTCTATTTTCTTTTCATTATTTTTTTATTTACTTGCTTGTTTTATTTTTATTATTCTTAATTAATTTCTAACAAAATAATTATTATATATCTTAATAAAATCAGAAAACCTAAAAAATAACATTTTTTTTTATTAATTAAAACTAATTTCACTTTATTTTTGTAAATAAATAATTTAATCAATTTAGTTTTGTTAATTAGGTATAATTTCAACATTTTTTGCAATAATTTAAAATTAATTAGAATATTAGGTTTTAATAACTTTTAACCATTCTTGTTTTATTTCCTTAATTATATAAAATCCAAAAATATTTTCATTTAATTAATTAATTCAACTATTAACTTCGACTTAATTTTTTAATTCAAAAAATAACAAAAATATGCTTTCTTTAATTAAAAAGGGTTAAAACCCTAAAATGCTCCGATTTAATTTTCTCGCACGCGTATTATTTTTATCCAATAATGTAATTGCATCGGGAATGTAATAGTTTTTAAATTAGGACTTTATTTATTTATCTCTTTTATTTACTTTCCGCAATTTAATTTTAAAGGGTTTGTTTTTGGCGATGTAAATACCCGACGCCTTGTAATAGCTTAGATTTAATTTTCTGCAATTTAATTTCCGCACAATATTAACTGTTAGATGTTTGATAAATAGGCAATGCATGACAAGATTAATCTTTAACCTAAAATCAACATAGATAATCGTTGACATGTACAGATAAAATTAACCGAAATAACACACTCGCACATGCGCACTCTTAGGGTACACCTCACTTGGTTGCCTCGAACGTGGTCATTGAGTATAGGAAGTTTTAGAGGTTGCCCTCTTGTCTAAAGATCATAAGTTGCCTCGAAACGGTTGCCTCAGATAAAATGATCTAAGACATTAGGGTTACCGCTAAGGCATCCTAACATTGCTTTAGTGACCACACGTCCCTTAATCGAATTGACCCTTAAACTCCAACGACAGTGCTACCTACTCCTCAATAGTGGGCTAGCATTGTCTAAAGGACATTTGCACAGTTTAATTCCTTTTTGAGTAGGTAGATGGTTCTTAAGTACTTGCTCCCTTTAAAACAAAACAAAACTTTTCGCACTTACACACCTTTCAAACAAAAACTTCTTTCAAACCCATAAACACAAAGAAAAGCAAATTTTGAAAACACAATGAGCAAGTACCTAAGAGCCCGTGGATAACCACTGATAGAAAGGGTGCTAACACCTTCCCTTTATATAATCTACCTCCTGAACCCGAGAAACATCTCAAAAGGGAATTTTTCTGTGCTTTTGTCCTTTCCTTGTTGGATAAAATAAATGACGGTGGCGACTCTTGCTTACCGCGAAATTTTGCGAAAAAAAACGCAAACACGAACCAGCATTCCAAAACAGTCAGTTCTCTTCCCACCGCACAAGGATAATAATGCACATTACAAGATTATCAGTGAGAAGAGGGGTGAGCACCAACAGAATCGTGGTAAGCCTTATGATGCCCCAGCTAGTAAAGGTAAATAGGGAGTTTCTAATGGATAGAGGACTAATGGGGGAGATGCTCCTGCTGGTGTGATTTGCTTTAAGTGCGGGAAACCTGGGCACAAGAGTAATGTGTGCACTACTGAAGTGAAGAGGTGTTACCGTTGTGGTAAGAACAGACATGTTGTATCTGAGTGTGAGCACAAGAATGTGGTTTGTTTCAACTATAAAGAGGAAGGGCACATTGGTAGCCAGTGTCCAAAACCGAAGAGGGCTCAGTCAAGTGGTAAAGTGTTTGCTTTGGTTGAGGATCAGACAGCTGCTGAGGACGGACTTATTAGAAGTACATGTTTCATTAATAGTACTCCTTTAATTACTATTATTGATACTGGTGCTACGCATTGTTTTATTGTTGTTGATTGTGTTGAAAGATTGGGTCTTGTGTTGTCTTCTTTGAATGGAGAAATGGTCGTCGATACTCCCGCCAAGGGGTCGGTGACTACTTCTTTTGTATGTGCTAAGTGTCCCTTGTCGATCTTCGACAAAGACTTTGTTGTTGATTTGGTTTGTTTTCCGTTAAGAGGTTTGGATGCAATTTTGGGTATGAACTGGTTAGAGCATAATTGTGTTCATATTAACTGTTATGACAAGTCGGTGAAGTCTTCTACTCCTGAAGAAGAGGAAGATGGTTTGTTGTCTGCTAGACAGTTGAGGAATTTGATGCAAGAGGAAGCACAGATGTTTTCGTTAGTGGCGTCGCTATCTGTAGAGACTCAAGCTTTAATTAAGGAATTGCAGGTGGTGTGTGAATTTCCTGGAGTTTTCCCTGATGAGATTCCTGATGTACCGCCAGAGAGGGAAGTTGAATTTGCTATTGATATTGTACCTGGTACCAGACCTGTGTCTATGGCACCATACAGGATGCCTGCATCTGAGTTGTTTGAGTTGAAGAAGCAATTGGAAGAGTTACTTGAGAAGAAGTTTGTGAAACCAAGTGTATCGCTGTGGGGTGCTCCAATGTTGTTAGTAAAGAAGAAAGATGGAAGTATGAGGCTTTGTGTTGATTATAGGCAGTTGAGTAAAGTGACGATTAAGAACAAGTATCCGCTTCCAAGAATAGATGACTTGATGTACCAATTGGTGGATTCCCATGTGTTTAGTAAGATTGATTTGAGGTCGGGTTACCATCAGATTAAAGTGAAGGATGAAGATATTCAGAAGACGGATTTCAGAATGCGTTATGGACATTACGAGTATTCGGTGATGCCTTTCAGTGTTACTAATGCGCCGGGAGTATTCATGGAATATATGAATCGTATCTTTCATACTTATTTGGATCGCTTCGTAGTGGTGTTCATCAATGATATTTTGATTTACTCTAAGTCAGAAGAAGAGCATGCTGAACATTTAAGAGTAGTATTGCAAGTTTTGAAAGAGAAGAAGTTGTATGCAAAGCTGTCCAAGTGTGAATTTTGGGTGAAAGAGGTTAGTTTTCTTGGTCATGTGATTTCAGGTAGTGGCATTGCTATAGATCCATCGAAGGTTGATGTTGTGTTGCAATGGGAAACTCCAAAGTCAGCTACTGAGATTAGAAGCTTTTTGGGACTAGTTGGTTATTATAGAAGGTTTATTGAAGGATTTTCTAAGTTATCACTTTCGTTGACTAAGTTGACTTGTAAAGGTAGAGCATTTGTTTAGGATGTTCAATGTGAAGAAAGTTTTACAGAATTGAAGAAGAGGTTGACGACGGCTCCGATTTTGATGTTGCCTAATCCAGGAGAGTCTTTCGTGGTTTATTGTGATTCTTCTAAGATGGGTTTAAGAGGTGTGCTTATGCATAATGGTAAGGTAGTTGCTTATGCGTCAAGGCAGTTAAGGACTCATGAGAAGAACTACCCTACGCATGATTTAGAGCTTGCAGCAGTTGTTTTTGTGTTGAAGATTTGGAGGCATTATCTTTATGGTTCTAGATTTGAAGTGTTTAGTGACCATAAGAGCTTGAAGTATTTGTTTGATCAGAAGGAGTTGAATATGAGGCAACGAAGATGGTTAGAATTGTTAAAGGATTATGATTTCGATTTGAATTATCATCCAGGAAAGGCGAATGTGGTAGCTGATGCATTGAGTTGAAAGACTTTACATATGTCAGCAATGATGATCAAAGAGTTGGAATTGATCGAGCAGTTCAAAGATATGAGCTTAGTTTGTGAGGTTACTCCTCAGAGTGTTATGTTGGGTATGTTGAAGATTAATAATGAATTTCTAGACAGTATTAGAGAAGCTCAGAAGTTGGATGTGAAACTGGTAGATTTGATGGTTGGGATTGATCAATCTGAGAATAATGATTTTAAGCTAGATGAGCAAGGTGTGTTGATGTTTCGTAATCGGATTTGTATTCCTGATGATGCTGAGATGAAGAAAGTGATACTTGAGGAGAGTCATAGAAGTAAGTTGAGTATTCATCCAGGAGCTTTGAAGATGTATCAAGATTTGAAAGGTTTGTTTTGGTGGCCTGGGATGAAGAGTGATGTGGCTCGGTTTATGTATGCATGTTTGACTTGTCAGAAGTCGAAAGTTGAACATCAGAGGCCTGTAGGATTGATGCAACCGTTGGAAGTTCCAGAATGGAAATGGGATAACATTTCGATGGACTTTGTGATGGGGTTGCCTAGTACTTCGAGAGGACATGATTCAATTTGGGTGATTGTTGATAGGCTTACGAAGTCAGCTCATTTTATTCCTATTAACATCAGTTTTCCAGTGTCGAAGTTGGCTGAGATTTATATTAGTGTGATTGTGAAGCTGCATGGTGTTCCTTTGTGCATTGTGTCAGATAGAGATCCAAGATTTACTTCTGATTTTTGGAAGAGTTTGCAAGAAGCGTTGGGTTCTAAGTTGAGTTTGAGTTCAGCGTATCATCCTCAGACAGATGGTCAGACTGAACGGACAATTCAATCGTTGGAAGATTTGCTGAGGGCATGTGTTCTTGAGCAGGGAGGTTCGTGGGATACTTATCTTCCATTGATAGAGTTCACTTATAATAACAGTTACCATTCTAGTATTGGGATGGCACCTTTTGAGGTGTTGTATGGTCGAAGATGTAGAACTCCGTTATGTTGGCATGAATCTGGTGAGAGTGTAGTACTTGGACTTGAACTTGTTCGTGAGACTACTGGGAAGGTGAAGCTGATTCGAGAAAATATGAAAGCTTCACAAAGTAGACATAAGAGTTATCATGACAAGCGAAGGAAGGATTTAGAATTTCAAGCTGGTGACCATGTGTTTTTGAGAGTTACACCTGTGACTGGTGTTGGGCGAGCATTGAAGTCTAAGAAGCTCACTTCTCGTTTTATTGGACCGTATCAGATTTCAGAAAGAGTGGGGAATGTTGCTTACATAGTGGCTTTACCGCCTAATCTTTCGAATTTGCATGATGTGTTTCATGTGTCGCAACTTCGGAAGTATATTTCAGATTCATCTCATGTGATTCATATGGACGATGTGCAAGTACAGGATAATCTTACGGTGGAGACGATGCCTGTATGGATCGCGGATCGTGAATTGAAGATGTTGAGGGGTAAAGAGATTTCTCTGGTTAAAGTGGTTTGGCTAGGAGCTGCTGGTGAAAGCATGACTTGGGAGTTGGAGAGCAAGATGCGAGACTCATATCCTGAATTGTTTGATTGAGGTAAATTTTCGAGGACAAAAATATTCTAAGTGGGGGAGAGTTGTAATGCCCGTAATTTAATTAAATTATTTTTGGAATATTTGTGAAGAAGTGTTATAATATAATTGGATTTATTTTATTAAGTGGAGAAATAATAATATATTAGAGGTATTATATTATTATGTGGTGAAATAATGTTAGAAGCTAATATTATTTAATATGGGCCTATATTGTGTGAATGGAAGTAATAAGGGGGTGTGGGTTGGAGCCCAATAAGAATAATATAATAATATTAGGTTATTTTATTATTTGTGAGAAAGAATAGAAGGAGGAAGCAGTAAGAAGAGAATAAGGATTTGGAAGAGAACGTGAAGCTGCTGGAAATAGTGGAAAACAGCAAGAACGGAGAATTCAACCTGGAAATTGTAGAGCGACCTTCAATCCAAGGTAAGGGTGGGGTTCTGGTTTTATAATTGGATTCATGATGTTTGATATGTGGGGTTAGAGGATTGCTATTTTTGTTCTTGAATTGGATGATGTTTGATGAAGAGTTGATGAATTTGAATGAATAATGACGTTATGATGTTGTTTAATTGATGTAGCATTATAGGTTAATGATTAGGTGATGAATTACCATGATTGTAATGAGGTTTGTAGGACTGTAATTATATTCCCATAGTGAAAATACAGAAGAAAATCATAGAATAATGCATGAAGTACCAGGATGCATCGATTCATGGAAGCATGCGTCGACACATGTGGGTTGCAAGACTCAGGATGAGTCGATACAAGAAGGGTTTGCATCGATACATGATAGTTGCAAGACTCAGGATGAGTCGATCGGAGAGGAGTATGTGTCGATACCTGTTGTGATTAAGACCAGGATGAGTCGATCCATAAGGAGGATGTGTCGACTCATGCTATGCAGGAGAAGCATTACGCGTCGATCCCAAGGGTTTTGTGTCGACCCATACTGACTAATTTTGACAGAATCCGTTTTAAGTTGCTGTAACTTGAGTTGTAGGATGCTGTTTGAGATGCCGTTCGAAGCGTTGATTAGCTAACGCGATGACTCTATTCTAGATGATTTAGATGATGAATAAGAAGTGTAATCCTAGTAACCAATTTAGGATTTAGGATTAATTCCCGTGATTGATCGTGGTGCTGATTTTTGGACAGAATGATGAACATGAGATGTTTAGAGGCTGCTTTAGAATTATGACAGCAAGATTAGTGACAGTAAAAATGTAAAATCGCATAATAACAGTATGGATTACTGTACTATTGATATACAGCTGAGTCATTAATGAGATGTGGTTATTAAAGTTGTTGTTTTGAGATGATTGAGATGTTGTTATTTTTGAGATGTCGTTATGTTGAGATGTTTTGAGATGATTGAGATGTTGTTGTTTGAGATGATTGAGATGTTGTTATTTTTGAGATGTCGTTATGTTGAGATGTTTTGAGATGTATTTTGAGATGTTGTTAACTGAGCGTGTTATTACATTCATGTTGAGTCGCATACATTGCATTTTTTTGAGATGGAGCTTATGCTCGTTGAGATGGCCGGGATTGGCAAATTTTGAGATGAAGGCTATGCCTTGTTGACGCCTCTATTAATTGGCAAATTTTTGAGATGGGAGTTCTGCTCCAATGGTACCACATGCATTTGCATAGTTTTGAGTCGCATTATATGGTTAAATAATGAAATGTATTTGATGTTGATGAATGAGTATATATGCTGTAATTATTGTTGATCATGAGATGAGAAGTGGTGATATTATTGATCTAATTTAGTATATTAATTATCATGCGCTTTATTATATTGTTAGATATCTCACCCCTTCTGTTTGAATGTTGCGCTTATGTTGGTAACGTGCAGGTAATCGAGAGTGAAGGTCGTATACCTTCAATAGATCGAGTCGGTGTCATTGCTCTGATATGTAACACTCGGGGGATGAACGTTTGCTGATTTTTAGTTGTTGAACTTTAAATTGTTTATTTACTAAATATGAGATGTTTCGAAGTTGTTGTTTACTTAAAAGATGTTATGGAAGAATTCCGCTGCGTAGTTGTTGAATTATTTAATGAAAGATGTTATGTTGATGGTTCATCCGATGTTTTGAAAAAGTGTTATATATCCATGATGAATGCAATGAATTTGTTAGAAGAATTTGTGACGTCCTAATTCATTTGTATGATTGAAATTTTATAACTCTGATTTAATTGCATAATTGCTTGGGTAGAATTGGGGTATTACACTGATTCTCATCCTCCTCGGAGGAGTCTTCTACCACTTGAACTTGTCAAACAGGGCCCTTGAATCTCTTTCTTATGTTGATTAAAGCCTTCTTCTTGGTCTTCTTATTTGCAACTAGAAGTGACCTCAGTTCTTGCTGTCCTTTGGCCAAGTTTAGCAAAGTCTCTTAAAATTGAGAATTTTGTGTCTACAAGTCCTTCATTGTCTGCTCAAGATCCATCTTACTGAAATAAACAGTAGAAAGATGAGGAAACATGTGCTGTAAAACCTGCTTATGTTATGATGCATGTAATGTGAATGCAAATGTTTTCAAGGACCTTTAAGATTTAAATTTGTTTAAACAAAGAAGGAACAACCATCAATTGTATTAATAAGCTCAAACGTTTACAAAAGATGCCTCTTAGGCTTACAACCGAAGAAGTAAAATAATACAAAATAAACTCCTAAATAAAAAATAAACTCAAGCTTCCCATGAGCGCATCCTCTTTGGTGCAATGTAGGCGTTCAAACTTCGCTCTTCATGAAGCTGTCTCGTGAGTTCCAAAATCTTCTTCTCGCTTGCGTAGAATTGGGTTTCAAAGGTGTCTCGCTCCCCTTTGAGTTAAATCCACGATCTTTGCAACTCCTCGAGAGTAGTAGGCATGTCAGGACGAAGAATAATGTAGGGAACATCTCCTTTGGCAATAGGCTCATGATGATAGGTAGGATGGCCTCATATGGCATCATGAGGTTTTGAGTGCAAGCTCGCACCCACTTGAGATAAGGCTCCAAAGGAATGGAGTTCTTATATCCCAACGTCTTGTTATCAACTTTGTTCACCAAGCCCCAAGCTCGTACAAATCTTTGACGATAACCTTAGACAACGTTCTCATAGTTAAATATAATTCCTTGGAAAAGCGCGTCATGAGGGCCATCCCTCCGAGCATACCCAAACTGTTGTAGATCCAAGCAAGGATTATAGGTGATACCTCCCCTAATGCCAAAGAGAGGGACATTAGGGAATTCCCTACAACGATTAATAATGATAACATCCTCTAAAGATCGAGAACACCAATGAATATCTGAATGCAAAAGTGACATCAACCTACTAGACCATCTCATGCCTTACTCATTCTTCAAGATAGATCGAGGAAGGTGCGAAATAAACCACCTAGCCAACTGAGGAGTGCAACACATAAGGGCCCCCCTTCTCTTCATGGTGCGAGCAGGCACCTGGTTACGAGATAGAAAAACTTTGATTGTATTCACATCTATGAGTTGGTCCGGGTTAGGAAATAATACCATTCCATAAATTAGAAGGGCCAAAATCTCTTCAAAAGCTTGCAAATCCAGAGTATCCCAAAATAGTTGAGCCTTCTCAAACAAAATTTTTGCTAGAAAACCCTTAACACCACTTCTTGTTTCCCAATTTTCCACAACGTCAGACCATTGAAAATGTAAAGCTAGAGCAATCTCCTCAGGTCTTGGGTCTTTCTCAATACCAGTGAAGGGTAATTGATCAAGAATAGGCACTCCCAAGAGTTGAGAAAACTCCTCCATGGTGGACACTAATTGGTAATCAGGAAATGTAAAGCAATAGTGTAAAGGGTCAAAGAATTGAAAGAGCACTTTCATCAT
Organism: Vicia faba; assembly: GCA_948472305.1. Taxonomy (NCBI): domain Eukaryota; kingdom Viridiplantae; phylum Streptophyta; class Magnoliopsida; order Fabales; family Fabaceae; genus Vicia; species Vicia faba. The sequence goes on from OX451735.1 coordinate 1,357,463,995, forward strand.
GTCTTCATCAAGGCTTGAGGTAACCAGATTGAGAAGTAGACCATGTCTCTTGGTGAATAGAGAATTCTCAGGAACCCTTGATGCTAACTCTTTGAGTTGAGGAGACACGCTTACGATATTGACTTGAATAGTATTCCTGCGAGTGGAAGCCATGTCCTACAAAACAGCACAAAGATAAATCCCAAAGTCCTTGAAATGTTTAGTGAAAATGCCATGGTATGATGTTATGATGTTATGTACAAACAAGCACACAAGCAAGTCCTTAGGTTCAGGCTTGCATGGGGTTTATAGGTAAGTACCCTCTTGAAGTTTAGTTGGTTCAACTTGTCCTAGAAAGTAATCGGGTTCTAGGGAATCTCAATATGACTGATCTTTCTTCATCGGGCATTATTTCAGCACAAGCCTCTTTATTGGCGACCGAAATATCCCGAAAGTCTGATCTCAATGAGCGTAGCATCGAGTATCAACAAACTTCGAACTGCACCGAAGCCGTCTATCTCACTACTTCCTAATGGCCAAGTTGTTCAATTAAAGGTTCCACAGTCAGTTAATGTTTCATGACACCACACATCGGCTCTGTATTCTCCTTGATTGGACTCAAGGGATACCGGTACCAACAAATGTGTCATACTAACGTAGTTATTGCTTCAACCATGTCAGTATACCCCGCACAGTCCCCACAATCTATTGATACTTACCTAATAATGTTCCCCGATCTGGGTAGAGGATCAATACAAAACCCAAACAAGGTCCCAAAATATAAAGCAAATAAGTCAAACAATGAAAGCATTTAAAGGTGATCTAGTCTCTAAGATAACCCCACTTTTAAGTACATCCCCAGCAGAGTCACCATTTCTTTAATATGGTGGGAGAACTGACTTGGGTGTTTTGCGTTTGATCGCAATTATTGTGGATAGAAAGAGTCGCCACTGACTTTTCTTTTATCCAATAAAGGAAAGGGTGAAAATAATAGGAAAGACCTTTTGGGAATTTTCTTGAGTTCGGGGGGTAGGTTATGAAAAGGGAAGGTGTGTTGCACCCCAAAGTTTTCCCTCCTAATTTCTCTTTATCTAGCTTAGGCTTAGCGTCGCATTCACATCTTTGCATTAGCTCATTAACAGGGCATACATTTAGTTCAATATAGTACTTTAGCTTAAAGATTCAAGGATTATGCAATATTAGAGTTTTCTGTTAGGTTAAGGCGTTTGTACCCAACAAAGCCTGATTCTTATGTTTCTTCTGGTTCTTCTTTGCACGTTGAAGTGGGAAATTAGGTGACGATTCATGGATTTCTCTCTTCATCAAGCTACAAGGCTATTGGGGTTTATTTCTCTAAGTACGAGCAAAGACCATGACTCTTTTCAGCTATCATACTCTAATAGAGGTTCTTCTTCAGGAATCATTGATCACAAGTTGGGATTTTGCATAGTGATTTTCTTCAAAGCAAGGCATGGGATTTGAGATTTAATCACGGGGGAGGATTCGCTTTGTTGTGTTATTGGTCATCAGATGGATATGGAGGCTTTGGTTTCATGACATTCCTAGGGCACACCTCACAATTGAATGTTGTGAATCATCAAGAGAAGGTTGGTTCATTTGGTTATGTGCTTTACAAGAAAATATTGTGGATTTGATACAAGATCATCTCAAAGTTAAGTTTAAGCTATTGGGGTTTTCATACATGGATTCTTTGGTGCAAACATAGAATGAAGTTTGATTGAGATTCAAGATTCCTGGTTCAAACAAGATTCATAAAAATTTAAGTTTCATTCGAGATTTATTCTATATTTCAAAATCAAGAAGAAAGCTCTAAATGTCAAAAGGGCAATTGGAAGAAGGTTTTGGTGCATTGGTATTTCTGTTCATTGATACTTTCGAGTCGTGATAAGCGTGAAATATTGGAGAAAGAAAGAATATTGTGAAATCATGGTTCAAACACATTCATCATCAAAGTCCACAATATTCTTTATTATTCTATCAATGGTATTTCAGGATCAAAGAAATGAGTACTTAGTTGCAAGTTCAAAAGCAATTAGGTGAAATTCAAATTCAATTTGAGGGAGGAAAGCGTACACTTTTTGAATACTTGGAAAAAGATTGATATTGAATTCTAAAGATTTCAAACTACATTCATGATCAAGAGCTATAATTTCATGTGAAATGTCAAGAAAAAACTTATTCAAAATCTATCCAAATGTCATCCAAAATGTCCTCATTCAAAGTTCAAGTGTTAGAGTACACCATTATCATTTATAATCTCAAGTCATTACACCAATAATAAGGCGAGAAGCTCAAAATATAAATATCATGGACATTTCAAGAATTGGAAAAAGACCATGTGAGAATATAAAGCCCATCTTGTCATGCTCTCCGTCTTCATGTCTCAACCAAATTCCATGTTTTCTTTCAAGTCTCCAAACCAAGTTGGCAGTTTGACCAAAACAGTTCTGCATACAATTGTCTAAATCGTGCCAAATAAGTCCCAAAAAGGCTTGATGAATCTTACTCCAAGACGTCATATGCACCATGCTAAAACAGTTGTTGTGACGAGTCATGTTTCAAACTTACTGCTAGCATAATAGACCAATAATCAGCCTTGCAAAAACCAGAAGCAGAAACTAACAAGATTTATGCTAAGCCTAACTTCAAACCAATTCAAACTAATCCTAACTGTCAAAACAAAATTTTATAAATAAACTCCTAACTATCCATAACTGAATTAAAAGATAGGTAGCTAACCTTTATTAAATTCATCTCACCCATTCCTTTTATAACAATTTACTGCGACAGTATGCTTCGGTCAGAATGAAAGCTGCAAAGCCAATAACCAAGAACAATATAATTTCATCTCATTATGCAGTCACCAGATATAAGTCAAATTTCTAGCTCAATAAAAATAGCAGAAAATTAGAAAGTCAGGGAAGCAGAAGGGGAAAACATAGAAAATCAAAACAAATAAATAACTAACTCTGTAAGCCAACAAATCCTAACCAAAAAATTAATTAACAGAATAATTGACTTGCTAAATCTCTAACCAACTTTCTAACAGAATTTAACTAACCCCTAACTGAACTCCTAACTAATTTTCTAACCATCTAACAGAACCAACGAATTTGTAGTTCCTAACTAAACTTCAGCTAACTGTTAACAGAGCTAACAAGAATTTCCTAACCAACTTAACCAATTTCAACAAAACTTCTAACAGAATATAACAGAAAACTCACATTTACCATATTGATCCTACACAGTTCACAAAAGAATGACCAACATAAAATAAACCCTCTCTATTCCATTTCCATTCCACCTTCATCTTCTGTTCTCAATCCATCAACCTTTAATAGTCCAACAAACTTCCAATAAACTTCATGACAAAACTCTCAACAGAATTCAACAAACATTGAGGGATATAACAGAAAGGGAGAGGGATTCACGATGGATTCACCCAGAAAAGGAATAACAGAAAAATAGAAAAACTCACCAGAAGATCTCAATTTTCTCTCTCTGGCTCAACACTTCATCTTCCTCAATATCTCAACTCTCTGCACCTTTAATCATCACCAACCTTCATCATTTCTCCATCTCAAATTCTCTCTATACTCTCTCAATAACCATAACACTTCATCATCCTCTTCCTGCAACAACCTTCGTCAACTGCAATCCTCAAGAACCGCATCCTTTCACTTATTCACCTTCAAACTCCATCAACAATGCTTCATCACCTGCATCAGATCACAACCTTCAATCTTCACCACCGCATCGCTGCAAACATCAACAACGCAGGGCGAACGCAAAAAGAAATGCAATAACAGGAAGAAGAAACGAGGAAGAAGAGTTAAGATACCTTTGGGTTTATCTTCATCGGACCTCCTCTTCTCCACCGCTGCTTCCACCGGTAGGTCTCATTGCCTTCTACCTTCCTTCGCTTTCCTTGATGCCATAGTGTAGACATTGAGTCCCTGAAGTGTTCTCATAAGCAAGTTGTCCCTTATCGCGCATCGTCACAGTTTAATTTTGGTTTGTTTTAGGAATTCTAGGGTTTCTGTTGGACTTAGATATAGGAAGTTTGAGGAGAAATTGGAAGAAAAAAACATTGGATTTGGACTCAAGTCTTAGAAATGAATAAGGTGAAACCATTTTTGCTCTATCCAGACTCAAACCACCGCGGGCGCCGTCGACATGGTGGCTGAAGCTTGAAGGGAGAAATAGGTTTGAAACGAGAATAAGGGAAAATGAGGTTTTGATGTGCACTTGGTCTAAGCGACGCCGTTTCAAGCCTTTTGTGGGATTTTATTACTATCAGAATGATCAGAAAAATAATGATGATAAAAAGGCTGAAAATTGATGTTGGGGCATTAGTGGACTTGGGACGATTTGGTATCCTCTTGGCCCCAATGACATTTTTTTTTGGTGAAGCAAGCAATTGGAACAAAAAAGAGGCTTGGACTCTTACTAGTTAGGCCTTAACGCCAATATTTTGTTCCTATACTCCAGGATTCTGGCTTGCACCCCTAAAGCCCATAATAGCTGATTTTTGGACACTTGGAAGCTTGCATCAAAAACAGACTCATGGACTTTGTTTGGCTGGGACTGGTGCCCAGATTGCTCCTACACCCTTGGAATTTGGCTTGCACCCCTGAGTTTTATTCTTTTAGTATTTTCTTTTAACTAATTTTGTTAATTGTTTAGACTTTTTTGAATTTTCTTTACATGATAAAAATAATAAATTCAAATATAAAAATTTGTCAAATTTTTTACGTGATTTTAGGAATTAAATCCCGACTATCTGATTATATTTGAGATTGGTAATTCACCTTTGCTTGTTGAGATTTGAGTCTTACATAGGTTTATTGTGCAATATGCGGATGCGCTTGAGATTTTGATTGTGACTTATTTTCACATCGATGATGCTTCGATACTTATTCCGAGCATTTGATTTTTGACTCTTTTCTTTGATTGGTGAAGCTTTCGCGAAGATCGTCGGATTTCTTTGTTTTGATACGCTTTGCTACGGATTGATATGCCTTTGGTATTTTATTTTGTTTATCTCATTCTGGACTTTACTGCTTCCTAGATATCATGAGAAGTAGGAAATAAAGAGAGTGCGCTCGAAATTGCTGTTTAAAGACATGTAGCAGGCATTCCGCACTTCATTTACTATATGTGTTGTGCTTGTGTCTATTTACTTTCTTGTTGATCGATGAGTCACTCAATTTAGAAATTGAGATCACGTTTTCGCTCTCAGTGCATGCTCCCTATAGGATTTTATTGCTTTCCTTTATTTCTTTTTGATCGATGAGTCACTCAATTTAGAAATTGAGATCACGACTTTGCTCTCATTGTATGTTCCCCATAGGATAGTTTTGTTATACTTTCTTTGGCATGCTAGCCTAGATAGGATCTCTCTAGGTGTGCTCTCTGGAGCTTATTGGCTTGCTTGCTTGATTTCGTCTTTGTGTGTGTTGTACCCCAAAATTTTCCCTCCCATATTCCTCAAGATTTGTCAAGATTGATTTTCAAATTGTTCAAGATGGCTCAAGGGTTGTGCAGTCCAACCACCTCCTAAGACAGCTGAAATTAGGGTTTTGGTTCTTTCAAGGAATTTGAGGTTTTCAATAGTTCAATCAAGTCTCATAGGCCTATACATACTCTCAAGCACCTACATGCCAAGTTTCAAGACTCACAGTGCCAATTTGCACAGTCAAAAGCCTCATTTGATCCACAGTCAACTGCAGGGGGAAAATGGTCATTTTCAGTCAAAAGTCAGAATTTTTGGTCAACATCTCATTTTGAGCTCATAATCATCATTTGATCAAGTCTTGATCATGATTCCCCAGTAGATCTTAATATTCTCCAGCAGAGTATAAAGATATTCCTCAGCAAGCATCCCCGGCAGTCTTAATATTCCTCGACAGAATATAAGATTGTTCCTCGGTGGAATACAAGATACCCCCAGTGGAGCCATTTCCCAGCGCAGTCTGAAAGGCTTCCCCGCCAGAGTTGAATCATCTTCCCCAGTAGATTCTGGAAGCTCGCCCCCTGTAGAGTACAAATGCATCTCCCTAGCCATGTTCAGAGGTTACCCTCCCCACCAGAGTCTAACTGGGTTATCCTCGGCAGGTTGCAACTGAAAGATCATCCCCAGCGAAGTTCTTTCTATCCCCCAGCGGAGTTCATCATCAAAATCCCCAACAGAGCTTATCAACGGGGCCCCCAGCGGAGTTATCGTTAAAATCTCAGCGAAGCATCTCTTCTCCACAGAGTAATTCCCCGCAGAGTAATTTCTTCACCAGGTTTATCCCCCAACAGAGTCATCTTCTCCTACCGGTTTATTCTTAAAATCATCTTCGTTCATCATCCCCAGCGGAAACGAAGAACTCTACTCTTCAATATCAGCCCAGGATTTAACAAACTCCCCGGCATTCGTCCAGGATTTATTTTCCCGGACGAAAATACATTCATAAACATATCACATTTTCACATCTCCTATTTACATACATGATAAAGTGCATACGACACGATCTCATTTATTTTGAGAACATCATGCATTTCATACATCATGACATCGCATACAACTAATGTTTTGCCTTTTCAGGAAAAGGTCAATCAAAAGATGATTACCATCAACCTTTCAAGTTCCGGATTAACACCTGTAACTAGCCAGGAAATATCTGTGGACGATTGATTGTAGATCTATACCTATAACTAGCCAGGAAAGTTATCTACATGAAGAGAATGAAGATCAATACCTGTAACAAGCCAGGAAGACTATCTTTCTTTCTCAGGTCAGATATTAATACCTGAAACCAGCCAGGACAACTATCTCCTCGACCAACCTCTCTTAAGTCCCGGATTAACACCTATAACTAGCCAGGAAATATCTGTGGACGATTGATTGTAGATCTATACCTGTAACTAGCCAGGAAAGTTATCTACATGAAGAGACTGAAGATCAATACCTGTAACAAGCCAGGAAGACTATCTTTCTTTCTCAGGTCAGAGATTAATAGCTGAAACCAGACAGGAAAACTATCTCATCGGCCAGCCTTCTTAAGTTCCGGATTAATACCTGTAGCAAGCCAGGAAATATCTGTGGACGACTGATTGTAGATCTATACCTGAAACCAGACAGGAAAGTTATCCACATTGAAGAGATTTAAGATTAATACCTGTAGCGAGCCAGGAAAACTATCTTTCTTTCTCAGGTCAGAGATTAATACCTGAAACCAGATAGGACAATTATCTACTTGACCATTATGAAGCAACCCTACACCGGTTCCTTCTCTTCTAAGATGCAGCTTTACACGGACTCATCATCAGGAAACCCTACACAGGTTCCTTCTTTCAACCTACCAAGTTACAACTCAACAAACAAGATCCAGATGGCATCTATAAGCCCATCCTCCTATCCATCATATCTCCAAATGGCATCTGTAATCTCATTTCTGACATCACATCGCTGATACTACACCATGCGAGTGCAAATTTTTAGGCACTTTAGTGTTCAATCATCTTCCACCTTCGGATCACGAAAGGCCCGAAAGCCAATCTACATCCTCATGTCTAAGAAGATTGAACAGGGGAAACTGTTGTGCCCCAAAATTTGCCCTCCCATATTCCTCAAGATTTGTCAAGATTGATTTTCAAATTGTTCAAGATGGCTCAAGGGTTGTGCAGTCCAACCACCTCCTAAGACAACTGAAATTAGGGTTTTGGTTCTTTCAAGGAATTTGAGGTTTTCAATGGTTCAATCAAGTCTCATAGGCCTATACATACTCTCAAGCACCTACATGCCAAGTTTCAAGACTCACAGTGCCAATTTGCACAGTCAAAAGCCTCATTTGATCCACAGTCAACTGTAGGGGCAAAATGGTCATTTTGCAGTCAAAAGTCAAAATTTTTGGTCAACATCTCATTTTGAGCTCACAATCATCATTTGATCAAGTCTTGATCATGATTCCACAAGGATGGCTCAAAAATCATCAAGATGCAAAAAGTTACTATCTTTGGACAGTAGAAAAGTCAACTGTATCTTGACCAGGGCATAACTTTTTCATGGTTTGACAGAAAAATACCATCCAATGCTCATTTTGAAGGGGATGCAATTTCATACAATCCATCTTCACACTCCAAGTTCAAGAAATGCTCTCACAAGAAGTTACCAATTTTTACATTATAGGTCAAATTCAAAAGTCAACAAAAGTACACTTTAAGTCAAAGACCATAACTTGAGATTGGTAAATCCAAATGACATGGGACCAAAGGCATTGGTTAGAGGACTTCAAGAGCTTTCCAAAATGTCCAAGAACATGGTCATATGATCAAAATTGAGCAAGATATGCATTGGAGAAGTTAGGAAATGTTTATGAATTTGCAAAAGTCAACTTTGCTCAAAACACCTTATTTTTGCTAATGGGCCTCAAGTCTCTTCTTGAAACTTCATCCATGACCTATGCACGACCCATCAAGCTTAATGGAATTTATTTTCTTGATTAATTGGATTTTTAATTAATATTAATTCATTTAATTAATTTAAATTGTAGGAAAATAGAAGATTTGATGTTTTCAATCTTTTTGTGAAGCAAATAGGACCTCAGCATGCTGGAAAATTCGAGCACCAAGTCAAAGATACAAAATCTCCAAATTTGGCAACATTTTCCAATCATGAAAAATCAAAAATATTTGATTTCCAATCAAAGATTCAATCACCATTGCACATGGATTTTTGCCCAGCTCTTGACCTAATTCAATTGCCCTATATATATGCAAGCAAACCCTAACCAAAGGACGTGGAAAAAGCTGCAGAAAAAGCCATAGCATATTGAAAAAATTCCAAGAAAAGTGAAAACTGATTCTTGTATTCCAGACCAATTCAAGGCAACTTGTTGATTCAAATACATTGCAGGAGGTCCTAGGGACAATTTGCAGTTGAAATCACGCACTAAAGCTCAAGAAATCACTAAAAACAGAACCACGGTTTGCACTTATATTTCAAAATCGTATTGCTTAATTCATGCATATTTGACATGTTTTCTTGATTGATTTGTGTTGCTAGGAACCATACGAAGCTAATGGTATCATTTAATTGAACCATAACTCCCTGAATCACAAGATGCCATGAACGATTTCTAGGGTTCTTAAGCTTTGAAATTGGGGCTTTATGAACCAGGAAAAATTAGGACTTATAAGACATATGATTGAATTCGTGAGGACCAAACGAACATAATCCACCCATCGCGAAATATTTATATGCATTGAGCTGCTAATCGCTATTTTTCGTTGCCATGGTTAGTGGGGGTTAAGAACCCCCGCTATCTGATATTGTTTTTGCAGGTACAACAAAGAAGATGATGAGGTGTTCACATATGGTTGGACCATTTGAATCAGTGCGCGTTTTGTTTTGATTTCAGCATATTTGTTTATTTTCTTATATAATTATTGCGCTTTATTTTAATATCAATTGGAACGACCTGGCTGAGTGGCAAGCGCGCTAGTATGTGATCTTTGGGACCTGGGTTCGAATCCCAGGTCCCCCAAAATTATTTGTTGTTATTTTCTTGCAGCTTATCCAGCGTATCTCATGCCTTGAGGTCCACCATGCACTTCATCTCTCCAAGCACCAGATGTCTCTAGACATGAATCCAATGGTCCTGAGTGGAAGACCATCATACTCCTTAGTCAACATGCGCCTGGAGGATCTCAAAAAGTCAAACGGACTGGAACATTGATGGGCCACAAATTTCCAGAAACACCTCTGCTTGGGCCCAACACCCCCTGGGTTTTATTTCTTTTTTTTCTTCTTTTATATTTTATATTTAATTGTTTTCACTATTATTAATTATTATTATTTTCACTAACAAAAATAATTAATTATTTTCATAATAAAATCATAAACTAAAATATAATATTTTTTATTATTATTTATTAAAATTAATTTCACCTTTAATTAGTTATTTTGTAAATAAATACCAACATAAATTAATTTAGTTAATTAGGTTAATTTTAATATTTTCACAATAAATAAAATAAATGTAGAATTAGGGTTTTGACATTTTTAATCCTTTTATTTTTATTTCCTTTTTATTTCCTTGAAACATAAAAAACTCAAAAAATATTTCTTTTAATTAATTAATTTGCTTAGATTTAATTAAATGCAAAATAACAAAAACTTCTTTCTTTCTCAAAAAGGGTCAAAACCCTAAGAACTTCTCCGATTCAATTTTTCGCGCATATTATTTTATTCCAATTATGTAATTGTTCCGAGGATGTAATAGCTTAAATTAGGACTTTTTATCGCTTTCTTTAATTTCCCGCATTTTATTTTTCAAGGGTTATTTTTGGCGATGTAAATACCCGACGCCTTGTAATAGTTTAGTTTTATTTTCCGCAACTATTAATTGTTAGATGTATGTTAACTAGGCTATGCATGACAAGACTTATCTCTGAAATTAAAATCAACCCGTAGCTCACCATAACATGTACAAAGATAACATAACTGAAATTGACACATTTGCACATGCCACTCCTAGGGCACGCCTCACTTGGTTGCCTCGACGTGGTCATTGAGTATAGGGTGTTTTAGAGGTCTCCCTCCTGTCTAAAGATCCAAGTTGCCTCGAAATGGTTGCCTCGGATAAAACGATCTAAGACATTAGGGTTACCGCTAAGGCGTCCTACTATTGCTTTGGTGATCACATGTCCCTATAATCAAATTGACCCGAAAAACTCCAACGACGGTGCTACCTACTTCTCAATAGTGGGATGGTACTGTCTAAAGGACATTTACACAGCTTAATTTCTTTTGAGTAGGTAGAGGTTCTCAGGTACTTGCTCTTTCAAAAAACAAAAATACTTTTCGCACCTACACTTTTCTGACAAAAGTTTTCAAACAAACACTTCATACACTCTTGAGGACAGATACAAGAGTTAAATCGAAGTTTTCAAACAAAACTCTTTTCAAAACCCACAAACACAAGAAAAGCAAAAATCTTTTGAAAACATAGTGAGCAAGTACCTAAGAGCCCGTGGATAACCACAGATAGAAAGGGTGCTAACACCTTCCCTTTCTATAATCTACCTCCCGAACCGAGAAACATCTCGAAAAGGAATTTTGCTGTGCTTTTGTCCTTTCCTTGTTGGAGAAAATAAAAGACGGTGGCGACTCTTGCTTACCGCGACATTTCGCGAACCAGCATTCCAAAACACTCAGTTCTATTTCCACCGATCACAGAACTGGCGACTCTGCTGGGGAATTTATAAGTGAGGTGTACCTTAGGATTAGATCACTATGTTTTCAATTGTATGCCTTGTATGCTTTAATTTTGTGGGCTTGTATCGGAGTTCTATAGATCCTAACCCGGATCTGGGGGTACCCTTTTTTAGGTAAGTAGCAATAAACTGTGAGGGACATGTCCGGCGTAGACCGACACGGGTAAAGAAGTAGCTACGTTGGTGTGACGCCTTGGTCTGTACCGATATCCCTTGTGTTGGAACAAGGAGAATATGGGTCTTCTGAGGAGTCATTAAGCACCAACTGACCTTAGAACCTTAAATTGACCAACTTGGCCCTAGAACAGTAGCAGTATGCTACACTCATTGAGGCTAAACTCTCGCGATGGTTCCGGCTGCAAGAAAAGGTTGCCAAACTGGAATTATGACCGATTGAGGGTAGTCAGTGATATTGAGATCCTCTAGAACCCGGTTACTATTTTTAGGACAGGTCTTAACCAACTGAAACTGAAAGAGGGTAGTACCTAAACTTCATGCCAGCCTGGAATCTAAGGGCTCTCTTGTGTGACTTGTGTTCCTTTACCATGTTTGCCTTTTGTGAATACTTGTGGTGTGCCTTTATCATAACATCATACCATCATAACATTGCATACATCCTGCATAAGGACTAACCCATTTCAAGGATCTCAAGGGTTTGTGATGCAGGTCATGATGAACCAAATGTCTAGCAAGGGGCAAAGGGGATTTATTTTCCTTTAGCCAAGGTTGTTTGGAGATCAAAACATGATGACTTGAGGCAGGGGCTATGACCCACTCGATATGGTGAGCTTTGACTCTTGAAGAAGGACTCTCAGCAACATGAAGTTCCTTCAATCAAACTGCAAAATTCAAATTATAACAAGTTTCTTTGTTTACCCCACGAGATCCTTGAAAACATTGCATACATATATCATACATATCATTGCATTATAGGTACCATTACAGGTCACTTATCTTCTTCGCTGTTTATTTCAGCAATCATCATGTCTACTGAACCTTCCACTGAACAAGCTATCAAGGCCCTCCAGGCCCAGAATGCCCAGTTCCAAGAGTTGGTTATGAGCCTAGCCAAGGGTCAACAGGAGTTGAAGACTCTGATTCTGAAGAAGAAGAAGAAGAGGACCATCTTGTTCAACACTGGACGCAGATTTGGGAATGGACTACAAAATAAGGTTGATCTGACCACCTCATCTGTAGGGAAAGACATCCCACAAGAGAGAAGGGTTCCTAGTCCCGTGGTCTCTGACAACGAGACGGATTATGATGAAGAACAATACCCTCCTGCTGAGGATAGGTATAAACAGTTGGAGGACCGCCTGAGCGCCATGGAGATTCAGAATGTGCCCGGGTTGGACTTTGGGGACCTAGGCTTATCCTCTAGGGTGGTGATTCCCCATAAATTCAAGGCACTTGCCTTTGCCAAATATGACGGAAATTCCTGCCCAAAGCTGCACCTCTGGTCGTATGTAAGGAAGATCCAACCTTACACTGCTGACAAGAATTTGTGGATCCATTTCTTCCAGGATATTCTTTCAGGGACTCAACTCGAATGGTTCTATCAGCTGGATGGAGCCAGTATTCGTAACTGGGAGGATCTGGCTACTGCGTTCTATAAGCAGTATCAGTATAATTCCGACCTCGCACCTACGCGTACCCAACTCCAGGGTATGTCACTAGGGACGGGAGAAGGATTTAAAGAATATGCCCAAAAGTGGAGAGACCTGGCTGGAAGGGTGCATCCACCTTTAACTGACCGTGAACTTGTGGATATGTTCTTAGGGACCCTGTCTGGTCCATTCTTCAACCATTTGATTGGGAATTCTTCAGCCGGGTTTACAGACCTTATCTTGACTGGGGAGAGAATTGAAGTTGGTATCAAGTCTGGGAAGATACAGAAAGGCGCCTCCTCGAGCACTGAAAAGAAACCCTTCAAGAAAGAATCTAGTGTTGTCTATGGTTCAAGGAGACAGAATAGACCGGAACGTCGCCAAGTTGTCAACGCGGTGGTTATTTCAAAGCCTGCTGCTGCTCCTCAGCATCACAACCAGCAAAGGGGTGAGAGACCCAGAAGGCAGTTTACTCGTCTCAGCATGACTTTATCCAGATATTGCCGCAGTTACTGACAACCAATCTGGTGACTATAAAATAAGCTCCGAAGGTTGTAAACACCACATCCCCAAAGTACAATCCTAACGCCTGCTGCGCTTATCACTCTGATAGCCCGAGGCATACTACGGATGATTGTTGGGCTCTGAAGAATAAGGTTCAGGACCTAATTGATGCTAAAGAGGTTGAGTTCGAGGCGCCTGAGAGGCCTAATGTTGTAACATCCCCCATGCCCAAGCATGGAGTAAATGCTATCAGGGTTGAAGATGATGTAGAGGAATCTGAATTCGACAGCTGGATCTACCCTACGACCAACGGTGGACCAAACAACTGGACAGCGAAAGACTTCGTCCCTATTACGTTTGTGACTCAGTAATGAACTCCTTTGTTTTGAATTTGTAACAGACAATATTATGAAACTTTATGGCCCGGTGTCTTACCCGGGGCACCGTGGCTTCATTTGTGAGGGTTGTTGTGTGTCATTTTCATATATCATTAATAAAAGCATTGGACATTTTTTGCATTTCAAATCTTGCGCTCCTTGTCTTTCTTTATTATATATTGCAAAACAGCTATTTACACACACTCACATATACAGGTCCCAATCCACTCTGGATCTCACTGGTAACGACTCTGCTACTGCCAGTTATGACTTCGAAAATCCGATCAACTTAGCCGAAGACGAAGGTGAAGATGATTGCGAAGTGCCTGGTGAGCTTGCAAGACTGCTACTCCAGGAAGAGAGGGCCATTCAGCCACATGAAGAGCCAGTGGAAACGGTAAATCTGGATACTGAGACAGACAAAAAGGAAGTCAAGATTGGTGCCAATCTGGAGACTAGTGTGAAACAATGGTTGATTCAGATGCTGCATGACTACATGGAAATCTTTGCCTGGTCTTACGAAGATATGCCTGGGTTAGATACCGACATTGTGGTTCATCACCTGCCTACCAAGGAAGAATGCCCTCCGGTAAAATAGAAGGTCCGCCGTATGCGTCCAGAGATGTCCGAGAAAATCAAAGCTGAGGTCATGAAACAATTCGACGCCGGTTTTCTAGCAGTAACTTCTTACCCTCAGTGGGTTGCCAACGTGTTTCCAGTGCTGAAGAAAGATGGTAAGGTCCAAATGTGTGTTGACTACAGGGATTTGAACAGGGCGAGCCCTAAGGATGACTTCCCTCTGCCTCACATCGACGTTCTGGTTTACAACACTGCTCAGCATAAGGTATTATCCTTCATGGACGGTTTCTCCGGTTATAATCAAATCAAGATGGCTCCTGAAGACATAGAGAAGACAACTTTTGTTACTCAGTGGGGCACCTTCTGTTATAAGGTCATGCCTTTTGGTTTGAAAAATGCTGGGGCAACCTACCAACGTGCCATGGTTGCTTTGTTTCATGACATGATCCATCATGAGATTGAAGTATACGTCGATGATATGATTGCAAGGTCCCAAACTGAGGAAGAACACCTTGACCATCTACAGAAGCTGTTTGACCGGTTGAAGTTGTACAACCTGAGGTTAAACCCGAACAAGTGCACCTTTGGGGTGAGATCTGGAAAACTACTAGGTTTCGTTGTGAGCGACAAAGGTATTCAAGTGGACCCTGCCAAAGTGAAAGCCATACAAGAGATGCCAGTTCCCAAGACAGAGAAAGAAGTCAGAAGCTTTTTAGGAAGGCTGAACTACATTGCCCGATTCATCTCACACCTAACTGCTACCTGTGAGCCAATCTTCAAGCTACTGAAGAAAGATCAAGTAGTATGTTGGAACGATGAATGTCAGGCTGCTTTCGAAAGAATCAAAGAGTATCTCCAAGAGCCACCCACTCTTATGCCACCAGTTGAAGGGAGACCTCTAATCTTATACTTGACAGTACTGGACAACTCAATGGGGTGTGTGCTGGGGCAGCATGACGAGTCTGGCCGAAAAGAGCACGCTATTTATTACCTTAGCAAAAAGTTTACCGACTGTGAGACCCGATACTCACTGCTCGAGAAAACTTGTTGCGCTTTGGTATGGGCTGCTCGCCGGCTGAGACAGTATATGTTGACTCATACTACTCTGTTGATTTCAAAAATGGATCCAATCAAGTATATCTTCGAAAAGTCTGCCTTGTCCTGAAGAATAGCAAGATGGCAGATGATCTTGACTGAATATGACATCCAGTACACGACTCAAAAAGCAATCAAGGGAAGTGTGTTGGAAGACCATTTGGCACATCAGGCAGTGGATGACTAACAATCTATGAACTTTGAATTTCCAGACGAGAATATCATGGTAGTAACTGATTGTGAAATACCTAGACCGGAGGAAGGATCCCGATGGTCTATGCACTTTGATGGAGCCTCAAACGCTTTGGGTAACGGTATTGGCGCTGTGATCATATATCCAAAAGGCTCTCATACTCCACTTACCGCCTGACTATGTTTCAACTGCACCAACAACATGGCGGAGTATGAAGCGTGCATCATGGGTCTTCGAGCTGCAATTGACTAAAGGATCAAGTTTCTGAGTGTCTTCGGAGATTCCGCTCTCGTGATCAGCCAGATCAAAGGCGAGTGGGATACGAAACACCCAAATCTTATTCCTTACAAGGATTATGTATTGACGTTGCTTCCCCACTTCGAGGAGATAACCTTTGAACATTTCCCAAGAGAGGAGAATCAGCTGGCGGACGCGCTAGCTACAATGTCTTCTATGTTCAAAGTCAAATGGGACAACGAGGCTCCCCGGATCATTATTTGGAAATTGGATGAACCTGCACATTGCTGTGATCTTGAGACCGAAGAGGTAACAGAAAAACCTTGGTATCATGAAGTAAAGAGGTACCTTGAAGCTCAAGAATACCCCGAGGGCGCATCTGTTAATGACAAGAAGTTTCTGAGAAGGTTCGCGGCAAAGTTCTTCCTCAGCAATGGCATTCTCTATAAACGAAACCATGATTCAACCTTACTGCGTTGTGTGGATAAAACTGAAGCGGAAAGGATCATGGCAGAGCTGCATGAAGGTACCTTCGGAACGCATTCCAGTGGACATACCATGGCAAAGAAAATCCTTCGGGCGGGATATTACTGGTCCACAATGGAAGCCGACTGTTATCAGCATTCTCGGACATGTCACAAATGCCAGATCTATGTTGATAAGGTACACATTCCTCCAGTTCCTTTGAACGTCTTGACAGCACCTTGGCCTTTTGCAATGTGGGGCATTGATATGATCGGCGAGATCAGACCTACGGCATCCAACGGGCATCGCTTCATCCTGGTAGCAATTGATTACTTTACGAAGTGGGTTGAAGCAGCTTCCTTTGCCACCGTAACCAAGAATGTCGTGGCACGGTTCATTCGGCAGAACCTGATCTGTCGATACGGTGTACCTGAGAGGATCATTACGGATAATGGTACCAATCTTAATAACAAGATGATCATTGAGCTCTGTGAGCAATTCAAGATACAGCACCACAACTCTTCTCCCTACCGGCCGAAGATGAATGGGGCTGTAGAGGCGGCTAATAAGAACATTAAGAAGATTATGCAGAAGATGATAGTGACCTACAAAGATTGGCACGAGATGTTACCGTTTGCTCTTCATGGGTACCGTACCTCAGCACGGATGTCAACAGGGGCAACACCCTATTCCTTGGTATACGGCATGGAGGCAGTCCTGCCCATTGAAGTTCAGATACCCTCTCTCCGAATCATGAAGGATGCAGGCTTGAGCGAAGATGACTGGATCCAGACTCGGCTTGATTAATTAAACCTAATCGACGAAAAGAAACTCACCGCTATTTGTCATGGTCAGACGTACCAAAAACGGATGATCAAGGCATTTAACAAGAAAGTCAGACGATAAGAGTATCAAGTCGGAGACCTGGTAATCAAGCGCATCATCCTACCTCAAAGTGATCCCAGGGGCAAATGGACCCCTACGTACGAAGGGCCATTTGTGGTTAAGAACATCTTCTCAGGAGGTGCGATGATTCTAACCACCATGGATGGTGACGACCTTCCTCACCCCGCCACTGCAGACATAGTAAAAAGATACTACGCATGATTAAAGACCCGCTAGGTCGACTGGCCTAGGCAAAAATAAGGGCTTCCCGGCGAACCAAAAGGGTTCGGGCAAAAATAAGGGATGAAAAAAAAAATCTGTACACCCGGCAAGTCGAAAACCTGAAAAGGCGGCTTGGGCAAAAATGGGTATCCCGGTGGACTGAAAACCCGAAAGGGCGGTCCAGGAAAAAGTTAGGGATAAGCGTAATACTATGTCTCATTGATCACCTTGCATCCAGACTTCGGCATCGGCCACCAGGCTCGGACGACACCAATCAATCAGATTCCTCTTCAACTAAGCAGCAAAGTGATGAGACGCTTGAAGACATAAAGGCGATAGCAGAGTTGGAACCCAGTGGGATTGTTCACATAGCTGTTTTGTTTTCCTTTTCACAAACTGTATAAACTCTATTTTGTTCGACGGTGTTCTCTTACTAGGACGTCAGCCTCTTGTACAAAAACGCCTATTTACAGGCAAATTTCAAAATCAATACAATTTCATTTTTTCAGACAAATTGCAAATTGTTTTTCCTTTATCTGTTTTGTTTTGCAAAGAACGTCCAATGTTCATTTTTGATATATGCATTTGACATTAATTGCTGATCACAAATATTTGCATGCGAAACAAAGGACTAATTACGGGTGATATCAGAAACAGGGGCAATAAGAATTGTCCAAAAGGTCTAGTTGCTCTGTCCACTAAGGTACCAAGGTAGGTTCAGTTGAAGAATATGACCAAGATACCTTTATTCCCCGCAGAGTAAGACAAGAATCAGCAATACTCTCCCCAAGCAGAGTTGGTCTCCCATCAGCCCTAAAAAGGCACAGTATCCCCATCAAGTCAGCAATACTCTCCCCAAGCAGAGTTAGTCTACTGTCAGCCCTAAAAAGAAGTTGGATATCCCTAGTAGATCGTAATATTCTCCAGCGGAGTATAAAGATATTCCTCAGCAAGCATCCCCGACAATCTTAATATTCCTCGACAGAATATAAGATTTTTCCCCGGCGGAATACAAGATACCCCCAGTGGAGCCATTTCCCAGTGCAGTCTGAAAGGCTTCCCCGCCAGAGTTGAATCATCTTCCCCAGTAGATTCTGGAAGCTCGCCCCCTGCAGAGTACAAATGCATATCCCCAGCCATGTTCAGAGGTTACCCTCCCCACCAGAGTCTAAATGGGTTATCCTCGGTAGGTTGCAACTGAAAGATCATCCCCAGCAAAGTTCTTTCTATCCCCCAGCGGAGTTCATCATCAAAATCCCCAACAGAGCTTATCAACGGGGCCCCTAGCGGAGTTATCATTAAAATCTCAGCGAAGCATCTCTTCTCCACAGAGTAATTCCCCGCAGAGTAATTTCTTCACCAGGTTTATCCCCCAACGGAGTCATCTTCTCCTACCGGTTTATTCTTGCAATCATCTTCGTTCATCATCCCCAGCGGAAACGAAGAACTCTACTCTTCAATATCAGCCCAGGATTTAACAAACTCCCCGACATTCGTCCAGGATTTATTTTCCCAGACGAAAATACATTCATAAACATATCACATTTTCACATCTCCTATTTACATACATGATAAAGTGCATACGACACGATCTCATTTATTTTGAGAACATCATGCATTTCATACATCATGACATCGCATACAACTAATGTTTTGCCTTTTCAGGAAAAGGTCAATCAAAAGATGATTACCATCAACCTTTCAAGTTCCGGATTAACACCTGTAACTAGCCAGGAAATATTTGTGGACGATTGATTGTAGATCTATACCTGTAACTAGCGAGGAAAGTTATCTACATGAAGAGACTGAAGATCAATACCTGTAACAAGCCAGGAAGACTATCTTTCTTTCTCAGGTCAGAGATTAATACCTGAAACCAGCCAGGACAACTATCTCCTCGACCAACCTCTCTTAAGTCCCGGATTAACACCTATAACTAGCCAGGAAATATCTGTGGACGATTGATTATAGATTTATACCTGTAACTAGCCAGGAAAGTTATCTACATGAAGAGACTGAAGATCAATACCTGTAACAAGCCAGGAAGACTATCTTTCTTTCTCAGGTCAGAGATTAATACTTGAAACCAGACAGGAAAACTATCTCATCGGCCAGCCTTCTTAAGTTCCGGATTAATACCTGTAGCAAGCCAGGAAATATCTATGGACGACTGATTGTAGATCTATACCTGAAACCAGACAGGAAAGTTATCTACATTGAAGAGATTGAAGATTAATACCTGTAGCGAGCCAGGAAAACTATCTTTCTTTCTCAGGTCAGAGATTAATACCTGAAACCAGACAGGACAACTATCTACTTGACCATTATGAAGCAACCCTACACCGGTTCCTTCTCTTCCAAGATGCAGCTTTACACAGACTCATCATCAGGCAACCCTACACAGGTTCCTTCTTTCAACCTACCAAGTTACAACTCAACAAACAAGATCCAGATGGCATCTATAAGCCCATCCTCCTATCCATCATATCTCCAAATGGCATCTGTAAGCCCATTTCCGACATCACATCGCTGATACTACACCATGCGAGTGCAAATTTCTGGGCACTTTAGTGTTCAATCATCTTCCACCTTCGGATCACGAAAGGCCCGAAAGCCAATCTACATCCTCATGTCTAAGAAGATTGAACAGGGGAAACTGTTGTGCCCCAAAATTTGCCCTCCCATATTCCTCAAGATTTGTCAAGATTGATTTTCAAATTGTTCAAGATGGCTCAAGGGTTGTGCAGTCCAACCACCTCCTAAGACAGCTGAAATTAGGGTTTTGGTTTTTTCAAGGAATTTGAGGTTTTCAATGGTTCAATCAAGTCTCATAGGCCTATACATACTCTCAAGCACCTACATGCCAAGTTTCAAGACTCACAGTGCCAATTTGCACAGTCAAAAGCCTCATTTGATCCACAGTCAACTGTAGGGGCAAAATGGTCATTTTGCAGTCAAAAGTCAGAATTTTTGGTCAACATCTCATTTTGAGCTCACAATCATCATTTGATCAAGTCTTGATCATGATTCCACAAGGATGGCTCAAAAATCATCAAGATGCAAAAAGTTACTATCTTTGGACAGTAGAAAAGTCAACTGTATCTTGACCAGGGCATAACTTTTTCATGGTTTGTCAGAAAAATGCCATCCAATGCTCATTTTGAAGGGGATGCAATTTCCTACAATCCATCTTCACACTCCAAGTTCAAGAAATGCTCTCACAAGAAGTTACCAATTTTTACATTATAGGTCAAATTCAAAAGTCAATAAAAGTACACTTTAAGTCAAAGACCATAACTTGAGATTGGTAAATCCAAATGACATGGGACCAAAGGAATTGGTTAGAGGACTTCAATAGCTTTCCAAAATGTCCAAGAACATGGTCATATGATCAAAATTAAGCAAGATATGCATTGGAGAAGTTGGGAAATTTTTATGAATTTGCAAAAGTCAACTTTGCTCAAAACACCTTATTTTTGCTAATGGGCCTCAAGTCTCTTCTTGAAACTTCATCCATGACCTATGAACGACCCATCAAGCTTAATGGAATTTATTTTCTTGATTAATTGGATTTTTAATTAATATTAATTCATTTAATTAATTTAAATTGTAGGAAAATAGAAGATTTGATGTTTTCAATCTTTTTGTGAAGCAAATAGGACCTCAGCATGCTGGAAAATTCGAGCACCAAGTCAAAGATACAAAATCTCCAAATTTGGAAACATTTTCCAATCATGAAAAATCAAAAAGATTTGATTTCCAATCAAAGATTCAATCACCATTGCACATGGATTTTTGCCCAGCTCTTGACCTAATTCAATTTCCCTATATATATGCAAGCAACCCCCAACCAAAGGACGTGGAAAAAGCTGCAGAAAAAGCCATAGCATATTGAAAAAATTCCAAGAAAAGTGAAAACTGATTCTTGTATTCCAGACCAATTCAAGGCAATTTGTTGATTTAAATACATTGCAGGAGGTCCCAGGGATAATTTGCAGTTGAAATCACGCGCTAAAGCTCAAGAAATCATTGAAAACAGAACCACGGTTTGCACTTATATTTCAAAATCGTATTGCTTAATTCATGCATATTTGAGATGTTTTCTTGATTGATTATTGTTGCTAGGAACCATGCGAAGCTAATGGTATCATTTAATTGAACCATAACTCCCTGAATCACAAGATGCCATGAACGATTTCTAGGGTTCTTAAGCTTTGAAATTGGGGCTTTATGAACCAGGAAAAATTAGGACTTATAAGACATATGACTGAATTCGTGAGGACCAGACGAACATAATCCACCCATCGCGAAATATTTATATGCATTGAGCTGCTAATCGCTATTTTTCATTGCCATGGTTAGTGGGGATTAAAAACCCCCGCTATCTGATATTGTTTTTGCAGGTACAACAAAGAAGATGATGAGGTGTTCACATATGGTTGGACCATTTGAATCAGCATATTTGTTTATTTTCTTATATAATTATTGCGCTTTATTTTAATATCAATTGGAACGACCTGGCTGAGTGGCAAGCGCGCTAGTATATGATCTTTGGGACCTGGGTTCGAATCCCAGGTCCCCCAAAATTATTTGTTGTTATTTTCTTGCAGCTTATCCAGCATATCTCATGCCTTGAGGTCCACCATGCACTTCATCTCTCCAAGCGCCAGATGTCTCTAGACATGAATCCAATGGTCCTGAGTGGAAGACCATCATACTCCTTAGTCAACATGCGCCTGGAGGATCTCAAAAAGTCAAACAGACTGGAACATTGATGGGCCACAAATTTCCAGAAACACTTCCTCCTGGGCCCAACACCCCCTGGGTTTTATTTCTTTTTTTTCTTCTTTTATATTTTATATTTAATTGTTTTCACTATTATTAATTATTATTATTTTCACTAACAAAAATAATTAATTATTTTCATAATAAAATCAGAAACTAAAATATAATATTTTTTATTATTATTTATTAAAATTAATTTCACCTTTAATTAGTTATTTTGTAAATAAATACTAACATAAATTAATTTAGTTAATTAGGTTAATTTTAATATTTTCACAATAAATAAAATCAATGTAGAATTAGGGTTTTGACAATTTTAATCCTTTTATTTTTATTTCCTTTTTATTTCCTTGAAACATAAAAAACTCAAAAAATATTTCTTTTAATTAATTAATTAGCTTAGATTTAATTAAATGCAAAATAACAAAAACTTCTTTCTTTCTCAAAAAGGGTCAAAACCCTAAGAACTTCTCCGATTCAATTTTTCGTGCATATTATTTTATTCCAATTATGTAATTGTTCTGAGGATGTAATAGCTTTAATTAGGACTTTTTATCGCTTTCTTTAATTTCCCGCAATTTATTTTTCAAGGGTTGTTTTTGGCGATGTAAATACCCGACGCCTTGTAATAGTTTAGTTTTATTTTCCGCAACTATTAACTGTTAGATGTATGTTAACTAGGCTATGCATGACAAGACTTATCTCTGAAATTAAAATCAACCCGTAGCTCACCATAACATGTACAAAGATAACATAACTGAAATTGACACATTTGCACATGCCACTCCTAGGTTACGCCTCACTTGGTTGCCTCGACGTGGTCATTGAGTATAGGGTGTTTTAGAGGTTGCCCTCCTGTCTAAAGATCCAAGTTGCCTCGAAACGGTTGCCTCAGATAAAATGATCTAAGACATTAGGGTTACCGCTAAGGCGCCCTACTATTGATTTGGTGATCACATGTCCCTATAATCGAATTGACCCGAAAAACTCCAACGACGGTGCTACCTACTTCTCAATAGTGGGATGGTACTGTCTAAAGGACATTTACACAGCTTAATTTCTTTTGAGTAGGTAGAGGTTCTCAGGTACTTGCTCTTTCAAAAAACAAAAATACTTTTCGCACCTACACTTTTCTGACAAAAGTTTTCAAACAAACACTTCATACACTCTTGAGGACAGATACAAGAGTTAAATCGAAGTTTTCAAACAAAACTCTTTTCAAAACCCACAAACACAAGAAAAGCAAAAATCTTTTAAAAACATAGTGAGCAAGTACCTAAGAGCCCGTGGATAACCACGGATAGAAAGGGTGCTAACACCTTCCCTTTCTATAATCTACCTCCCGAACCGAGAAACATTCGAAAAGGAATTTTGTTGTGCTTTTGTCCTTTCCTTGTTGGAGAAAATAAAAGACAGTGGTGACTCTTGCTTACCGCGACATTTCGCGAACCAGCATTCCAAAACAGTCAGTTCTATTTCCACCGATCACAGTGTGCATGTTTTAAGATTATATACCATCGGCATGTTCCCTTAGGAGCTCTCGATTCAACTATAGATGATGATTCAAGATAGACATAGTTTTAGGTGATAGACCCTTGCTATGCTCCTTTAGGGCCTCTTGATTCATCTATAGATGATGAGTTGAGATAGACATTAGGATTGTTATCCATGCATGTCAACTTAGGGTAGATATTTCCCTTCAAATCTCAACCATAGGACCACCATTGTATGATAACATTAGGGATATATTTAGGTTAGTCTCCCCTTAGACTTTTCTTTCCCATTTTTGCATTTGCATTAAAACAAAAAACTTCTTTTTTCTTGCAAAACCTAAAAAAAAACACTTAAAAAAAACTACTGATGAGGATCATACCTTTGTTGAGCATGGGAAATGATAAGCGGGTTTCTTCTCGATATTATTGTTCTCCTATTCTAGGCTTTGGTATGGTTCAAGTCTCGAAGACTGATTTCATGAATAAGAAGAGAAATGGTTAATATCTCTCTCTTGAGATTAATTATCTATTATCCACAAGCAAAAACACCAATCAATACAAACTCTTTTTGCCTTCGGGCCTTTTTTTCAAACCCTTTTTCAAAGAGCATGTTAATTCACTTCTGTGCTGACGCGTAAGTCTCCAAAGGTCGAGTTGCGGTAGAAGGTTAAATTAATATTGTTCATTAAAAGATACAAACCAACAAAAACTTTTGAAGTCGAACTACGGCTGCTCTGATTACTTAAAAGGGATATGTAGGCATTGGGGTAGGGCTCGAGCGAGCACAACTTTTATTTTCCCTACATTCTTTTCTCTTTTATTTTGCATGCATTCCTTGTACAACTTAGATATAGATTCTTACACACCCATAATATAGATAACAAGAGTGGATACTATAGAGTATTACAGGCGTGTGGAGTGCTAATACTTTCCCCTCGCGTAATAGACTCCCTTACCTGTATCTCTTGGTCGTTCGACCTTGATTTCACCCTTCTCAGGTTTAATTGATGTTTACCTTTCCTCTTGTGGGATAAAAAACATTCAATGGCGACTTTATTGATTTCATTATCAGTTGATTATTCCGCCGGTTGTTTCAAGGTGTTAACACCCTTTTCATCCGTAGTTATCTACGGGCTCTTAGTTGCTAGCTCACTTAAAAATGCTTTATTTGAAATGTGTTTTGTGATGGTTTGAAAGTATTTTTGAAAAGTGCATTCGTTTAGGCAAACTTTGTAATGATTCTCGTCTCTATAAGAATGCAAACAAAGTGTTGACTTTGGAAAATATTTCATTTGAAAGTATTAGTGTGTTTGAAAGATGTTTTAAAAATGTTTGTGAGCAAGCAACTACGAACGTCCTACCTACTCAAAGAGTCTTTGTTCATTTCCTCCTACTTTAGATATTGCCATCTCACCATTGAGTGATAAGAAGCCCTATCATTGGATGTGAAGGGACAGGCGTGGGTCGTCGTATAATCATAAAAAGCAACATTGTAGGATACCTTAGCAATTTTTGTATGGGTCTAAGATCCTTTATGAAGGTAACATTTGAAGGCTCGTCGAGGGACTATGATCTTGTATTTGATTGATTTTGCTAAAGCATCCCACGTTTGCGTAACATGACTATTTATTCTCAAGGCAACTAGTGAGGTTAACCCTAGAGGTGCAAGTGTGCGAACTGTTTGTTTTCATGCTTTTGTTCTTGAAGTATGGTTTGCTACTTGTTGATTTTATGTCTTGCCATACAAACCATAATTACTAGCATTTATATTTAAAGCGATAAATTACGAAAATGTAAAATTCTATGTTATTACATCATTTGGGGATGGGAGTACAAATTTACAAATGGGGGAGCAAGTAAATAAAAACCTAATTTACTATTACAACCATATTGAACTTGAATAAATAATGTACAAGAATATGAGATAATGTGCAAGGAGAGAAGAAATTATTTTGCTTAAGTTTTTGTTATGAAAAGGTTTTTAACCTAAATAAACTAAGAAGAAACTTAATTAATTTGGTTTAAGAAAACTAAACATAATTTAATTAAGAAAAGAAAAATTGAATTTGATTAAGAAGACAAGTTTTTTAGGGTTTTATGAAAAGGTTTTAATCTTAATTAAATTAGTATGAAAAATTAATTAATTAAAAGTCCTAAATTCTAAATTAATTTTAAGCAAAAAAAGTAAATAAACCTAAGTCTAATATTAATTTTAATAATAATAATAATAATAATAATAATAATAATAATAATAATAATAATAATAATAATAATAATAATAATAAGAAAATAAAATAGAAAAATTAAATTAAATTTCAGGGGGGGTCTGAAATTGAATTTGGGAGTTTAGAAGTAAAAACAGTTTTGTTTTGGGGCCCAATGTGATATTTGTTTAGAATCAGAAAAATGAAAATAAAAAGAATGGGTTGCGTTGTAGCTAGTAGACAGGAGGGTGATGATCAGGAAAAAAAAGACTAAGCCCAAAGACTTAGGGCTCAACGCGCTTGTTTGTAACAAAAAGAGAAGAAAATAATGAAAAAGTTGGGAAAAAGGCCAGCGCTAGGGCTCAAACCCAGGCCCTTTGAAATAACGCGTGCGCTCTCTACCACTATGGTGGATATACATCTGTTTATTAAAATTAAAACAATACATTATATTTTAAATCAAGTCCTAGGCCTGCATCTTCTTCTTCCTCGCGCCAGGACATTGACCTCCATTTTTGAATCTTGTAACTTTCTCATTTCTCAACAAAAATCAAAACTGTAAACATGAAAGTTGCTCCATTTTTCATCACGATTCGAGAAATGTAAATAACTAAAACTATAAATCAAATATGAGAACGAATTTTGAATGGTATAAAATCTAACCTAATTTTTTCAGAAATTTCAAACTTAAAATTCTCACTACTCAAGCAATATAAATGAATTCTAAGGACATGGTAAGCTTCAGGGCAATGATGCCTACATTTCATCTTTGAAAATGGAAAGTTAACAATGCCTATATGAAGAGATTGAAAATCAGAAAAATTACCTCAAAACTGGAAATCATGTTTCAAGTTAGAGCTCACTTCAAGGTGTTTTAATGATCTGGTTAGCTTTTTTGAACCTCAGGAAGCTATTCCAATAGTTACTTTGAGCTGAGAGTGCTTGAACTATTCTAGAGAAGTCCAAGTGTAGACCTCTGTTTTTGAAAATGGAAGATGGTGATGGAGGTGTTACAGAAGTGTAACAGGTATTGGGATGGTTAATATTTGAGGTAAGAAAGCTTTTGAAATGGTGTGGCCAAGAAACGCACAAGTGAATTTGAAGATGGAAGTTTTTGTCCAGGTTCTGCACAACAATGGCAGTTTGTATGTAATCTGAGTTTGTGAGAGTTTTGGGATGTTTTAGAGCTTGTATATTCGTGTCTTAGCTCAAAAATAGTGTCTCTATTTATAAGCAAGATGTTTGGAGTGCTCAAGTTCATCAGATTTCAAATTCACATGTTTAAGCTCAACATGTAATTTTTTGACAAAACACGTTTCAATGTTTTGTACTTCATGATCAAGAGTTGTTAATCACTTTAAACACAATGTTTCTGACTTTGTGGGTGAAGTGTAATAAGAGCAAACAAGTTAGGATCTCAATGCATTGACTTTGTTCATAAAGTTTGCTTTACTATAATGGAAATGCTAGCTTTCTCCCTAAAATGGCAAATTGGTTTGGATAATGCTTGAATCACTTGGATAAGGGCTAAATCAATTGTGTAAACCATTAATTATGGAGTGAAACACAAGTTTTAAACCTTCAAAGTGATATTTATACATCATGGCTTGATATTTGATCCATTGTTCATCACAAAATTGCCTTGTAATTCAAGTTTGAAACCCTAACTTCATCTCTTCGATTCTCCTAGATCAGGAATGATCTCATTGAGTTCTTGGAAATTTTGGAAAGCTTGGAAGATCCTATACAACCTTCATGTTTTTAATTTTTTAAGAATACAATTGGAACTATGTGAAAAATTGCCATGAAGTTGATACCAAAAATCTGCCTAGCTAGGTCAAATTTTCACTAAGTGTTTTTAGACAAAGTGCATGACTTTGTGAATCTATAACTCAATATACAAGCATTTATAGGATTTTATCAGTAAAGGAAAGTTGTAGATCTCATCAAGATCTACAAATTTCATGTAGAAAATTTCCATTGAATCATCTTGCATCTTGGTGAAAAGTTGGCATGAAGTCATGAAAAAATAAGACTTAAAAAAAAAAAAAATTCTAAGTCTTGAGAAGTTTGACTTTTTAAGATGAATTTTAACTTTATTGATTTCTTGATGATCAAGTTTAATATTTTTGAATGTCTTGATGAAATGTGATCTTTGAAACTCAAATTTGATCAAAAACTCAAAGTTTGACTTTTGGTGTATCAATTGACTTTTCATCAGTTGACTGAATTTCTACTATCAATCAATTGATCTTGAGAAATGTTTTGAGACATTAAATTAGGTCAAAATGTTGTATTTTAATCCTTTAGATTTTACTTCAAGCCTATGTATTAGGTCAAAAACTCTTGATCAGTCAAATACAATAAAAACCCTAATTTTGACCATTTTCCCCTTTTGGTGATTTGAACAATTTTCTTGGGGAATTGTGATCCAAACTTGATAAATTGACGCATATGACTTAAAAATATTGATATTGGTCCAAAATCTTGAAGTTTGGATGTAGGTTGACCATAATTGACTTTTTACCCAATACAACTTATTTTAGGTCATCTGATCAATTAATTGAGCAATTTTGTGATTCAAGACTTGAAACTTGACATGAGAAATCTTGAGGGTCCGTAATGATCCATGAAAGTAATTTGAAGCATTATAAGCCTAATTGTCCTTGTGCAAACTCAAAACCTAATTTGAGGTATCAGTGTGGAGGAGATGGCTTAACCTAGTCAATACTTGTGCAAGCTTGAGCTTTTGAAGATCTTTGTGAGAAATGTCTTGAGAAAAGAGAGGGAAAATTGTGGGGTACAACAGGCCAAGATGAGGCCCAACAACGAATACTGTCAGGGTTTACGTGTGTATGAAGTCCAATATGTGGCCCCTCCCTGGTCAATTGCCCCGAGAAAGCAGGAGCTAGACCTGTTATTCCCGGAGGTCAGAATGATGATGATGTGGACACATGGGCTACGTCCTCCTAGCGGACACGTGGGGAAATGCCTAACGGTTCTTAGATTGAACTGCATGCTTTTGGGCCTTTGGTAAAGACACTGGATTGGGCCTCCCCAACAGTGGCACAAGTGTCGGCCCAGTCCAAAATAATAATTAAAAATAATACTAATATTATTAACAAAAATTTTATGAATATAAAATAACACAAAACAATATATCTTTCTATAAAAAATAATAAATTAAATATATATAATAGTTTGTGTTATATTTTATTATAAAAATGTAATAATAAAAAAGATGGTCTAATAATAAATTTTAAAATATTTATTTGTAAAATATCAATATTATTTATGTTTTAAAAAATGAAATAAAATTAAAGAAATACTTAACCAAAGAGAATTTGGCCCTTGCTGTTTTGAAATAAAAAGAAAAAAGATTATGTATGCGTGCTACAACAAGGGTCGAACCCATGCACCAGGGTTGAAGTTAACGTCATACATACGATGCGTTGTTACTACATATGATGCTAATTAGTTACAACTTTCCATATATATAAATAGTTTATTTTATAATTTCTAAAGCCCAAACTCAAAAATTATGAGTCCCCTATATTTTTGGAGACCCTGGGTTGTGGGCCTGGTTACCTTTGTCCAGGGTCGGCTCTATATCCAACATTATGTAAACATGAGGGTTATAAAGTTCAAAAATATGAGAATTCTAGGCACTTTGCATCTATAACATAAATAGCCTTTTGAAAGAGTTATGCACTCTAACCCTTCCAAATCCTAATAACTAATTAGATGTTAGTCCTTAAACAATTTAATATTTATACTCAAAGAAGGATTTACATAAACAAAATGTCCCAGAGAATCACTAAAATCATGCGCACCTACCATCTTTCCACCCACACCCCTTTGAAAACCTTTGCTAATGCCAAAATATAAACATTGTCTGCTTGTGAAAAACGAAGATTTTCTATTAATATTGTTAGATAGTGTAATTCATATCTGTTTAAATGTATGTTTAAGTAGTATGTTGAATTAGTTTTGGGCCAAAGTATGTATACAGTCGAATTGGGCCTGGGCATTGTATGCCTATATAAAAGGCTTGTAAGTTTGTAATTTGATAATGCAATCACAATTCAGTTTTACAATTTGAGATCAATAACAACTTTCTTAACAGTTTCTCTCTCTCTTCTTCTACTTCCTTTATCAATCATCTTTCTTGAAAACCCTTTGTTCCAATAAATTGGTATCTCAGAGCTCGGTTGCGATTCAGAGAGAATCTAATGGCAAACGGAACAACAACGTCAACCCAATTTCCAGCGAATTTTTTCGGGTTTCAAAGGTGAAAACTATCAAGAGTGGGTTGCACAGATGAAGGTTATCTTCAGATTTCAAGATGTTGTTGAAATCTTGAATGATGGATTATCAGAACTGGAAGCAAATATGACAAATGCTCAGAAAGCTACGCACAAAGATCAAAGGAAGAAAGATGGTAAAGCATTGTTCTTGATTCACCAGTGTGTGGATTCAGATGTATTTGAGAAGATAATCAAAGAAGAAATGACAAAAGGAGTGTGGGAAAATTTAAAGAACTTGTATGGTGGAGATGATAAATTTAAGAAGGTGAAGTTGCAGACATTGAGGAAGAAATACGAGATGATTCAGATGAAATAAGATGAATCAATCTCAACATATTTCTCAATAATTATGATGCTAACAAACCAAATGAAGGCATGTGGTAAATCGGTTACAGATATGCAGAAGATAGAGAAAGTGTTGAGATCTCTGACTGCAAATTTTGACTACATGGTAGTGACAATTGAAGAGGCCAAGACTCTGTCTGAGATGAAGTTAGAAGAACTTCAACCTTCATTAGAGGCTCATGATATGAGGTTGAAGTAGAGAAACTCAAAGAGAAAAGGTGGTTGAATAAGCATTACAATCAAGATTCAGCAAGAAAGCTGAAAAAGAGAAGTCGAAGCAGCAAAAGAATCTTATTGGTGATGAGTAGTCAAGCAAGAAAAATGATTCGATCAAGAAAGGTGTGGGTAACAAGTATTCTGGAAAGAAAGTTGACACGAAAGAGGTGCAATGTTACAACTGTCAAGGTTTCAGTTGCTATGCTCGAGACTGTCGAAGAAAGAAAGCAGTGAGGGAGAAAGATAGTGATGAAGTTCAATATGCACGAGCTAGAGATAATGATTCTGATGATGTGTTGTTAATGGTCAACACTCAATCGAACACTAAGAAAACCAACACGTGGTATCTAGATTCAGGATGTAGCAACCACATAATTGGCAATAAAAACTGGTTTACAAAGTTAGATGAGTCAGTCGAAAAGGTGATAAAGTTTGTAGATGGCAGGCACATCAAATCAGGTGGTAAATGAGATATTTCGATTGTCATAAAGGATGGTCGAAAGGCCACCATCACTGCCGTATTGTATGTACCTTCTATAACAAGTAACTTGATAAGTGTAGGTCAATTACTTGCAAAAGGTTTCAATATAAAGCTAGAAAAGAATCAAATGAAGGTATATAGGGATGATGAGAGGCTGATAATGAAAGCACCATTAGCAGAAAATGAAACCTTCAAAGTTGAACTCAACACATCAGATCACAAGTGTCTTGTTTAACTACAGAAGAAGATAAAAACTGGCTATGGCACCACAAGTATGGACATTTAAACTTCAGAAGTTTACGTATGCTTAACCAAAAGAGGATGGTTTGGGTTACCTTATGTTATACCCCAATTTTTGCCCCTAAGATTTCTCATCATCTCATGTCACAATGCATAAAGACACACACATTAGGATTGTTTCTTTCTTTATTCTATCTTTAAGTTTTCTCTTGAGGGATTACCAAGAACCTTGAGTTGTGTATCTTGTACATATGTTCTTTTAAGTAACATCAATATGTGTATATATGTTCCTTTGAATGTTCATATGGTATGTAATCATAATTGCATTCATCTCACCATCTAATCTAGGGTTTGAGGGGTGATTCTCAATCAAATGGTTCTCTAATGGATTTCAAGAGCTCAATCTTCAAGGTCATGTCTATGGCATCAAAGATTTGTGTCTCAAGGAGCTCTCTCACTTTATTTAGGTCAATATTTTCCCAAAGTTGGTGGTGGAATTCATCAAGAAGATTCATAGGTTCATGTGTTTATTTCCATGCCTTCTTCAACAGCTTCATTGAGACTTAAGCTCCATCTTTGAGTTTGCTTCAATACAACATCATTTCAAGGCCTCTTATGATTCATCGTGCTTATTTTTCCAAAAAAGTCCAAAAGATTCAAGGTTGATTCAACAAGTTTGACCTAAATGAGCAAATACTATATTCAGTGATCACAAGTGCATAACTCTCTCAATTTTCAACATTTTGAGTTGGTTATTTTTTCCTATGGATTATTATCAGCATCTACAACAATCTCTCTTCACATGACAAGATCCAATTGTGCAAGAAAAATAGTCAAAAGTTGAAAGGGGGTTTCAAGTCATTTTGACACTCTCTGAGCTAGGGTTTGTTGACTTGTAAGGACCATATCTTTCTCATTGTTTTAGATTTTTGATTGATTCCAAAGCCATGATTCTCTTTAAATGGTCCTTAATAAGCTATCTTCAGAAGTCTAAGGCTAATTTTGAATGGAAGATCACTAAAAATTGAGATAGATTACAAGTTTCCTTGAAAGGCCTTTGAATTTTAGGGTTTGACTTCAAATGATCATAACTTGTTCAACTTTTATCTTCTTGAGCCCATTTTTTTCCACAAGAATATTTAGGATGTGAATTTCACCTTTTCTTTTATTTGCAAAGCTTGAAAATAGTTAGAAGATGCCTTAAGAGCTTAAAAGATTATATGTAATTTCATGGATTTTCATCAACTTCACAAGGTCATAACTCTCTCAATTTTTGGATTTTTTGAATGATTCAAGTTTCACAATGCTCTTTAAGAAGTCTAATTCACACCATCTTCATTGACCAAAATCTAATTTTGAGTGGGAGGCCATGTATGAAGGCAAGAGATTATGGGTCACTTTTGAGTTCAAAACTTAGAAATTTTTCTAAGTCCACAAACCTGTGTGTTTTTTCCAATTTTAATTAATCATAACTTTCAACTCATATCACAAAATGTAAACTTTAAAAGCACATTGCAAAGCTTGATTATTCAGCTTTCTAAAGAATCCAAGATTGTGTCATAAAGGTCCCTGAGTTGTTTGTACCATGGTTGTAAAGTTGATGTTTTAAAACTGAAAAATCACTTGCAGTCAGTTTGTAATTTCCATAATATGGCTTCTAATCACAAAATTACCATGTGTTTTCCACTTAAACATGATTAGAAAGATGTTTGAATCATTTAGAGTGTTAAAACGCATCATTTGGATGAGTTTTAATGCACATGTGGTCACACTTTCTTTATGATCACAAGTGTGCACGATTTCATATCAAATTTCATCATTCACCCATCCTCTTGATTTCATTCACTTCTCCTATAAATGGAGACCTCCTCTACTTCATTTTATAAGCTTTGGAGATCCAAAGAACCCCTGTTGAACTCCCTTCATACCTCTAAATCCTGCAACTTTGAATTTGGTTTTAAAACATCTTTCAATCCATTTCTTTGCTGATTCTTCATCCTTGAACTTCGCAGAAGCTAACAGAAGAAGAACCAAGCCTTGAGGTGCCATGAATCGTGCTAGCCAAGTCATGTTTCAGAGCAATTTCTTCATACTTCATTCAGGTAGTAATTGGCATCAATTTGTCATACCCCAAATTTGCCCTACCCTTATATTATGTTTAGGGCTCTATTTAAATAAATTATATTATATAGTTTTATGTAGGGGGTGTGAAACATGGGAGAGGGGATTATTGATCCAAAATGGACCATCAATATCTGATGGTCCATTAGGCTTTAATAAAAGTCCATTTCAAGTAAAGGAAAGAGAGGTACATTGTTTGTATTTTAAGCGAATGGGCTTTCTAAAATCAGGAAAGACCATTTTTTCTCGTGGCCTATGCAAAATTCTGGTTCATTTTAGAAATTCTAATAGAAGAGGAGGTTTGCTGTCTACTTAGGGGTGTAGTGATTAATCAGAGGCCCGTGTCTTTTTTTCTTTTAAAGGTCCACCAAAATTTCATTCTTTTTTTGTGAGAGGATGCATAAAATAATTATGTTTTGATTAAAGCCCAATAAAGAAATCCGGTTTGTTTTGTTTTGTATTGTTTGGTCTTAATTATAATTATTATCAAGTATTATGATTATATTAAAATTGTTTTGTTTAGCATTTTTTTTGTTTTAATTTAAGTGTTAAGAAAGAAACATGAAAAGCCATCACAATGACCCATTCTCAGGCCCAAATCCAGAACACATTGCAAGCCCTAAGTCCAAGTAGACAATGCATGGCCCAAAGACTGAGACACATACATCCCAATAAAAAAACACTTGGTTCGTGAGTAAAAACACATATTGTTTAGATCGAATAATGATGTTTGGTTCTAACAGCTATTGTTCGAATCTGGTTGATAAACGCATTGCTACGAACAGAATCAAGAACATAAACTCATATTTCCAAATGAAGAAACAAAATCAAATTATAGAAAACTTGCCATAACATATACAGAAACAAGCATCTACACAATCAATACAGAATGAACCCATTACAGAAACACAATCAACAAAAATGAAAACTAATTAAATCAAAACAAAATCTACAGACAAATTTAATCATTTCCTAAACCTAATTCAAACCCTAATCAAATTCTGATAAAATCTTACATACATCATAATTGTATTTCCTAATTTACAAAACCTAAAAATACTATAAAAAGAAAATGACAGTAACGAAAAGGGAGGATGACAGTATCAGAAAAATAGGAAAATTACAGTAAGCAAGAGAGGAACTAGCTTTTACGGAGAAGAAGACGAATTTAGGGCTTCAAAATCTGAAACCGTAAAAAACCTCTATTGCCGCTGCTACACTTCAAACCATCGCCGTTCTCCTTCAAGCCACCATTTCCATTGTCGCAACCTGCCAAACAAAAAAGGATTAGCGAGTGAGACCCGACTGAAAGCAGAAGTCTACGATTGAAGGTAATACAACTGAAACCTAGCTTTTCATGCATGCTATATTCGGATAGAAATGGTATTGGATGATGAAATTTGGGTTCGGGGAGGGATGAGAAATAGTGCCGCCGTGATTTGGAAAGAGAAGGGTTAGGGTTCAGTTTCTGTTTTATGGTCGAGAGAGACAGAGTGAAGAAGATAGAAAAAGAAAAAACATATGAATGAAACACGTCTTGTAAAAATAAAAGTATAATTGGCTTATGATCCAATATGCGCCTCACTGTATCACCATACACCCTCGAATGACAACCATATAATCTTTATCAAACGCCTCTTCATACGCGTTCATGATATCATTATGTGTTCCCCTCACACTTGATCCAAACGGATCAAGGGTTTGTCATTTAGGCCGAGCCCATTTATTAGCCACACACCTCCTATTTTTTTTCTTCTAAATACATGTTGAATTAACACCCCCTAGCCTTATTGGGCTTAGTCCAAGTCTGGACTAAGGCCCTATTACTTTGACACCGTCATTAGAAATCCCATAACTTTCCAATGAGGCACACAATATAGACGGCGCCACTAATTGTACCTGTGATCAGAACTTGAAAGTGGGCCGAAGGATGACATCTGATTTATTGGAAAGTTGAGGAGAAGGGGGGGGGGGGGGGGGTTGTATCTGCAAGACACTCCGACAATCAAGTAAGAATGGATGCAAAGAGATACAAGAAAGGTATTAGGATTTAAGGTTTGAATATTGGATACATGGTCCTCACAAGTGTGACGGTTTATATAATGCCCCCGGTGTGTAGCCATTGGTTCCTATTTTTGGGCCTAGATATTAAGTTCTATGAAAATAAGTAACTGTCAGGACTTGGTCAAAATGGACAGTCGTACTTGTAGCTAGCTGTTGGCGGACAATGGTGAGATGACAAACAGACGTGTTGTGAGTGCTGGTCTGGCTGTCTGTTCGACAAGTAGCGAGCAGATTCAGAGATGGTCGTCGAGGAGGATGGGAGTGTGATTTGGGTGACGTTGGTCTTGACATTTTAGGAGGTAGTCGACTAGACATGTCCGTATGACGACTATAGTTAATGGGCCAACGCTTGTTAGACCATTCTAGAGGCAGGAACAATTAAACTAATTCTAGTCATCTTTTTTCTTATATTGATCAATAGTTTTCATGGTACAAATATGATAAGGGCGCATAAATAGTTCGAATTTTAAATATGAGACTAATTTCATGAATGAGAAGTAATAGAGACACCAAATATGTAATTAACCTAAATATTGTCTCTAATCCTTTTTACAATAGATGAAATACATCAATTTTTGTTTTCGTTTTTTATAAAATGGAATGGAGGAAGTATCATATAAATGTGTCAGTTTCATATGAATAATAAATTGGTTAATTACAATTTTATTCTCATATTTTAGTTGATTCAAAAAATTAATTTTTCAACATTAAATTCAAACAATTTTGTTCTCTTTTTCATATTCTTGCAAATAAAATAGAAAATCAAAAATATAATAAAGCTTTTTAGTACAGAGTTATTACACATAGAATTTTGGAGATGCACATAAACAATTAGAAATCATGAGAAGATGAACACCACAACTTAGATAAAAATACGAAGATGAAGATGAACAATAAAACATGTGTGGAAAGAAATGAAACCGAAGAAAAGGAGAAAATATTGCAATTTGAAAAAAAAATACAATGAACCCTAGTTAATGAAGAAAAAGATAAATGATATGTTAGAATCTATTCGTCGTTGAAATCAGAGGTTATGTATAGTTATTTGTTTGACAAGGTCCTCAAGTGAAGGTCTGAAATTTGCACATAATATCACAGAATAACAAATCTGTTAGCTAATTGTTAGCAGTTAGTTAGAAATCAGAATTATTGTTAGAGTTAGTTACATGAGTTAGTTACACAGTTAGGAGTAAGTGGTTGCTATTTAATGTAATTAGCATATTGTAAAAGTTACAGTTTTGAATACAATACAAATCTATTCAGTTAACTCTTGGTTTTTCTCCTCTCTCAATATGGTATCAGAGCTCTCTTAGAGAGAGCTCTGCTGCAAACTCTGATAATCTCCACGGTGGTTCACTGGAGTTCCGATGGCTGCGAACGTTCCGCCGGTGGCTCCGCCGTATCTGTATTCCTTGCAAGATGTGCAAGTCACTTCTTGTCCGTTGTATGTGCATCCGAACGAGAATCCGGCGACGATTCTTGTTTCTCCGCCACTTTCTGAGAAAAATTACCACAGCTGGTCAAGATCGATGCGAATGAGTTTGTTAACCAAGAACAAACTCGGATTCGTTGATGGAACGCTTCGTGATCCTGGAGAAGATCATGAGATCTATCCGTTTTGGCAACGCTGCAACACAATGGTTCTTGGATGGATGATTCGTTCAATGAATCCGGAGATTGCGCAATCGATCCTGTGGCGAGAAAAAGCAATCGACGTTTGGAAGGAGTTGAAGGAGAGGTTCTCACAGGCAGATCTCTTCCGCATTTCTGAATTACAAGAAGAAATCTACAGTCTCAAGCAAGGAGACATGACGGTAACCAAGTACTTTACAGCTATGAAGATTTTGATTGATGAATTAGAGGTTTTGAAACCATTGCCATCTTGTGTCTGTGATGCACTTGTCAAAATCAAGGCAGAAAGAAATTCGGATCATGTCATTCGATTTCTGCGTGGTTTAGGGGAACAATTCTCCGGTGTGAGGTCGCAAATCATGCTCATGGAGCCTTTGCCAAGCATCAATCGCGTGTTTCAACTCGCAGCACAGCAAGAGAGGCAATTCAGTGTTGAGAATGTGCCTAAGGTTCTTATGGCTAATGCTGCTACTGCTCAAGGTGTTCCTGATTCACAAAAGAATAACAGAGGTGATAGCAATTCATCTAATCGCAGCTATGGCAATGGAACCAATTCTAATAAAGGTTCTCAAGGTTCCAATAGCTACAGAAATCAATACAGGAAGGAATGCTCACATTGTGGCAAAATTGGGCATACTGTGGATGTGTGTTACAAAAAGCATGGGTATCCACAGAGTTACAAGTCCAGGAATTCTCAAGGCGCTTCTCGACATGCTAACATGTCCAACGCCACAGAGGCAGAGGAAGATGATTCCAATTCTGTACATGAGGATAGCTCTCGGTTCAGCTTGACTGAAGATCAGTACAATACTCTACTTGCTTTGTTGCCTTCTCAGGATAAGGTTACTGCAAGGACAGCAAAGGTCAATTTTGCTCCAAGTTCAAGGACTCCAACCATTGCACAAACCAATTCCGTGGCTATGCAAACTCGCAATGGTATAATTCGATTAATTCAATGGATTATTGACACAGGTGCAACTGACCATATTTGTGGTAGCTTAGAACTCTTTGTTACATACAAGAGGATTAAGCCAGTGAAGGTTAAATTGCCCAATGGCAGTTTCTTGGTAGCTCATTTTTCTGGCACCATTTCATTTACTAAGTCCTTTTACTTGGTAGATGTATTATATTTGCCTCAATTTAGCTTCAACCTTATCTCTGTTACAAAGCTTGTTGAAACTTTGAATTGTAAGCTCACTATTGTTCCTAAATTGTGCTTAATACAGGATATGAATGCCTTGAGGATGATTGGTGCAGCTAAAGAGGTTGATGGCTTGTATTACCTGGTTACACCCACAATGAATGCATCCTGTTTAAAGCCAGTTAGACCTGTACCTGCAGTTTCAGCTACTTGTTCTTCCTTGAATTCCCCTTCTAGTTTGTGGCATCATAGGCTTGGCCACCCTTCTTTTGATTGTATTTCCATCTTAGGTAATACTTTTCCCTTTATCAATTGTACAAGAAACCATGTATGTGAGGTTTGCCATTTGGCCAAACAAAGGAAATTGTCCTTTTCTCACAGTAATAGTACATCTAATAAAGCCTTTGATTTGATTCACATTGATATTTGGGGTCCCTCTGCTGTTGCTTCTATGCACGGTCATAGATTTTTTCTTACTATTGTTGATGATTACACCAGATTTACATGGTTATTTTTGATGAAACAAAAGTCTGAAGTTCAGCATCTTATTCCACAGTTTTGTGCTATGATTAAAACTCAATTTGATGTTTCCATTAGAGTCATTAGATCTGATAATGGTCCTGAGTTTTTCCTTACCCAATTTTATGCTTCTAATGGCATCATTCATCAACGAGTGTGTGTAGAAACCCCTCAACAAAATTCTGTTGTTGAGAGGAAGCATCAACACCTTTTAAATGTCACTCGTTCCTTGTTATTCCAGTCTCATTTGCCTAAAGTTTTTTGGTCACATGCTGTATCCCATGCCACATTTCTTATCAATAGACTTCCATCTTCTGTTTTGGGCAATAAAACTCCTTTTGAGAAGCTTTATTCTAAACCTCCTGACTTTGGTTTTCTTAAAGTCTTTGGGTGTCTTGGTTTTGCTTCTACCTTGCTTCGGGCTCGCACAAAATTGGATCCTAGAGCTCGCAAATGTGTGTTTCTTGGTTACAAACATGGCACTAAAGGTTTTTTGTTATTTGATTTGAAATCAAGAGAAGTCTTACTTTCAAGAAATGTCATATTCTATGAGCAGCAATTTCCTTTTCAGGCCTTATCCCATAACCTTGATCATACACCACCTGATGTCACAATTCCTTTGCCTACTTCTCATGATATTGAAGCCATTGATTACACTTTACCTGATTCTGCTCCTTTGTTTCTCCCACCTGTTGATCCTGTGCCTACAAATCCTCTTCCAAGGCAGTCTCTTCGTACAAGGAGATTGCCATCACACTTGCAGGATTTTCAAGTCACATTGCCTCCTAGCCTGGCAGCCCAATCTTCCTCAAATGATCATTCATCAGGTATAAGGCATCCTATCTCCTCTGTTGTGTCTTATGACAAATTGTCTCCTACACATTTTGCCTTTGTTGCTAATGTATCCAATTTAGTGGAACCAAAGACTTATTCTCAGGCTTGCAAGGATCCTCAGTGGCAAGAGGCAATGATCAAGGAGTTGGATGCTCTCAACAAGAATCACACATGGCAGATTGTGCCTCTTCCTTCATCCAAAAAGCCCATAGGTTGCAAGTGGGTTTTTCGCATCAAACACAAACAAGATGGTTCTGTTGAGCGTTATAAAGCTCGCTTGGTGGCTAAGGGATATACCCAAATTGAAGGCCTGGATTATTTGGAGACCTTCTCTCCAGTTGCAAAGATGAATACCCTTAGGCTTTTATTGGCCATTACTGCTTCCCAAGGATGGTTTCTTCATCAACTTGATGTTGATAACGCCTTCCTCCATGGCTCCCTTGATGAGGACATTTATATGAAGCTTCCTCCTGGGGTTCAATCTGATGTTCCTAATCCAGTTTGCAAGCTTCAGAAGTCTCTTTATGGCCTCAAACAGGCCAGTCGACAATGGTATCAAACATTGGTAGCTGCTCTGCAATCTATTGGATTTCATCAATGTTCTCATGATCATACTTTGCTTCTTAAGCAACAGGGTGATTCTATTACTTGCTTACTTTTATATGTTGATGATGTTGTTCTGGCTGGGAACTCTATGGAAGAAATCCAAGCTGTCAAGAGTTTTCTCCATGCCAAATTCAGTATCAAGGATCTTG
Organism: Vicia faba; assembly: GCA_948472305.1. Classification (NCBI taxonomy): domain Eukaryota; kingdom Viridiplantae; phylum Streptophyta; class Magnoliopsida; order Fabales; family Fabaceae; genus Vicia; species Vicia faba. The sequence goes on from OX451735.1 coordinate 1,357,504,561, forward strand.
GTGATTTAAAGTTTTTCCTTGGCTTAGAAGTGGCAAGATCTTCTCTTGGAATCACTCTTTCTCAACGCAAATATGCATTGGAGCTTCTGACTGATGCTGGCCTTCTTGCTTGTAAGAGTGTGAAAACTCCTATGGATTCTAATGCTCACCTCTCATTAACAGAAGGCAAGCCTCTTCCTAATGTTAGCAGTTATAGACGATTGGTTGGCAGGTTATTATACCTCACCACTACGCGTCCTGACATAGGCTTTGCAGTTCAGCAATTAAGCCAATTTTTAGCAGCCCCGACAGAGGTTCACATGACTGCAGCTACACGTGTTCTTCGTTACATCAAGGCTGCTCCAGGACAGGGATTGTTCTATTCTGCCAGGTCTTCTTTAAAGTTGCAAGCTTATAGTGATTCCGACTGGGCTAGCTGCCCAGACACGAGGCGGTCTGTAACTGGCTACTCTATCTTCTTAGGTTCTTCCTTGATCTCCTGGAAAACTAAGAAGCAATCTACTGTATCGCGTTCTTCTTCAGAAGCCGAATACAGAGCTCTTGCAGCAACAGCCTGTGAGCTTCAATGGTACCAATATTTGTTCCAGTTTTTACATCTTGAGCTACCTCTTCCGATTCCTTTATTCTGTGACAATCAATCTGCCATCTATATTGCACAGAATCATACATATCATGAGCGCACCAAGCATATCGAATTAGACTGCCATGTTGTGCGCGACAAGCTTCAAGCTGGGTTATTGCATTTGTTACCTGTTTCTACTCATCATCAGTTGGCTGATATATTCACTAAGCCACTCCCTTCTTCTAAGTTTCCAGATTTTGTATCCAAGCTTGGCATGATTAATATACATGCTCCAGCTTGTGGGGGGGTATCACAGAATAACAAATCTGTTAGCTAATTGTTAGCAGTTAGTTAGAAATCAGAATTATTGTTAGAGTTAGTTACATGAGTTAGTTACACAGTTAGGAGTAAGTGGTTGCTATTTAATGTAATTAGCATATTGTAAAAGTTACAGTTTTGAATACAATACAAATCTATTCAGTTAACTCTTGGTTTTTCTCCTCTCTCAATACATAACTTGAGTGTTTTGCGGTGGTGGTAGTAGTAATATCAACTATTATTGGCTAGGTTGTTGTTTTGATGGATTTCCCTACTTTCGTATGATTTTTTCAATTGGGGTGATACTTATTAGAGGGTAGATTAGGAACGACATGCTCGTACTGGTTATTGCCTTGAGAATTGTAAATATTTGTGACGTATACTTGAGGCAAATCAGTGATTGAATCATCTTGTAAAATAGGACATGTATCGTTCAGGTGTTTAGGAGGAGTGCAAATACCACATAACTTTCCTATTTGATTTTTAGCTACTACCAACTATTTTATCAATAAAGTAAACTCATCAATTATGATTTCTAAAACCTTGTTAGAAGAAAAATAAGCCTAAATCTCATTCACACCTTTTACCATGACCACAAAATTGTATAAAAAAAAAAATTCAAATGTTGAGTCACTATGAATCATGTAAAATTTAAAATAAAATAAAAAAAACATCTAAAATACTAAGTAAGCATAACTTAAGGGGGGTTACGATTAGCTACTTTTATTATTGACTACTTTTGGTGCCTTTAGTGTATATTAGAAGTTAAATAAATTAATACAAAAATAATTAGATGAGAGAATGATTAGTTAAGAGAGATGCAGATAAAAAGCTACAAAGTCATGGAAATTGAAAGACAGACAATCCTTTTCCAAAATTAAGTTAGTGAATTATGGGTCTAATTATACAAATATTTTGTTTGAGAAAAAAATATGTTATTTTATAAATTAATTTATATTTTTGGCAAAATTGCAAAATCTTTTAAGTTATTTTATTATAACAAATCAATTTTTTATATTTTTTTTTTACATATTAATTTTTTATGTTAACTAACATCCATAATGTTGACATTATTCACAAAATCTAAAAAAGTTAAATTGACACAAACGGTGTTGATGTCTCACTTAACATTGTTGATTTGGAATTTTTTATATTAATTTAATTAAGTAAAAATTAATTAATACAATTTTTTTTAAAAATTGAATGGACCTTGGCTTCATCCATTCTTGAAACAATGAAAAAAGATTCTTATCTCCATTGTTTTTCATTGTTTTTCTAACCAAAGAATTCACTGGATATGGTAGAACGAAGAATGGTATCTCCATTGTTTTTTCTTGAGATTGAGTCATCCTCTTTGTTCTAATGTCGACCATGAAGACAAAGGAAATCATCTCTTTTGCCATGAACAGCAGCCAAGAAAAGAGGAGTGGTTCCCTTTGAGTTCTGCATTCTTAGGATGTTCCTACACATGGTTCGGCTTATGTTATCTAACATGGTTATTACAAAGAAGGTTTGACTTACATAGGCAACAATTGCCTTTGTTAAAATTGTTGTTTGGTTTTAACTTAGAGAAAGTGCAAGGCTCACATTGTTTTCTCTAAATGAAAACTTAAGTCTTTATATAAATTTAAACACAATACAATGAGTATTTGTAGTTTGTAGTGATCTTACAAAGATTTTGATTTTAAACTCATAAAAGTTCTTTTAAAATTTATATCAGATAATTTTAAAATATATTAATAAAAAACTTAATTAAATAATTAATTTATTCTATAAAAAATTAAATAATAAAAAATATATATTTAATTAATTAAAATAAATAAATTTTAGGTCAGCAACGTTAGTGCCACCTCAACAAAGTTAAATGACACATTACCGTAAGTGTCAACTCAATTTTTTTAGAACGGAACTTGTGAAAAAGGTCAACAGTACAGACGTTAGTTAACATAAAGAGTTTTTTTAGAACAAAATTTGTGAAAAAAGCCAATAATACAGACGTTAATTAACATAAAGGATTAACATGTAGCGAAGTAAAACATAAAAGGCTAACTTACTACAATAAAATAACTAAAAAAAACATGGAGATAATTTTACCTATACTTTTTTATAAAATTTTAATAATTAGAAAAATAAAAAACTATTTTTTTTCAAAAAAAATAATTCAAATAATCATATTTGAAAAAAATATTATTAAACAAATCATTTTTCAAATAAAAAAATTTAACCAATAAAAGATGCGCCACTGTCTGTGGCGCACGCACTCTAATTTACATTGAGGTGCCATTACATGTGACGCATGCTTATATGTCATGCCACAGACAGTGGCGTGTGCATTATAATATTAGGAGCATGTATCACACATGTTAGTTCTTGTGTTGTTTTGTTTTTTTTTTAATTTATTTTAACAAAAACTAATAATAATAATAATAATAATAAATATTAAATAGAAAAGACTAAATTAATATTGTTATTGTCGCGCACCAATTGTCGTCGGCAAAGAGACGGAGCAGAGATGAACGAGATATTGCGACAGTGATGATAGGAAAAGAAATGTAGCGGTAAAGATTTGAGAATAAGCCATCAATTGACTTATCTCAACACAATGAAGTCGTCGCCGCACTTTATTGTTTCCAAAGAGAAATGGGAAAAAAGTGAACAAAACTCACAATGAAGTAAAAGATCAAAGATCGAGGTACGGGGGTCGGTTATGTAAAGGGAAGGTATTAGCACCCTAAGCATCTACAGTACTCTGCGGGATCCATTTTGTTTGGTTTCTTTTAAAAGGAGTGTTATGTAAAGGTTTACTTGCTAAAGGAAAAAAATGAATGAGTATTTGTAAACAAAAGAAAATGAAATGTTCTTTTATTATTTTTGTTGCTCGCGTTGGATCATAAGACTTAGTGCCTACGTACTCCCTCGTGCAATGGTAAAATCAGAGCACCGTAGTTCGGCTAGAAAAGACTTGTATGTTGATTGATTTTAAACAAGGAGACAAGTCGTCATTGTTAGGAGAGAAATCTTGACAAATGCCCATAAGGTGTGGGAAAGATGGACGCGTCAGCAAGAGTGAGGGTTTGAGAACGTCTCTAATACTCAAGTGGAAAAGTCAACACCTTTATAACCATGGGGATATGAGAATGTTGTTCGATTATCAATGAATCATGTCTAATCTTGAAAAAAAAATTTGAAGGATAAAATTGCTCGAGCGCACAAAGAGTTTAAATGAGTTGAAGTGTTTTTGTTAATTTTGAAGAAAAATGTCAAAGTATAATTAAATGATTTGAAGTTTGTTTAAAGAAAAGAAATTTTTAAAATAAAAGGCACTCTACAAGGTCGAGGTTTATTATGAAAGCGGTTTGAGTTTATAAACAAAGAAGATTTTGAAAAAAGATGAGAAGATTTTTAAAATTAAAGAAGATGGAAGGAGATGAAGGGACTACCTAAAGCATAAGGTAAAAGCTAAGGAGAAGAACCATCTAACCAACAAGAAGCCAACACTTGACATTATGAGTCAAGATAGAATTCACATTATTTGGATTGAAACCAAGCAAGGATACTAAACCTCTTGAGAAAACCAAGCTTTAATTGCATTAAGTCTTCATAAAAATTGGGCAGAGTAACGGTTGTATACAGATAAATTCCAGATTACAGATAAAGTATGTAATCACAATAACCTGCACACAAAACAAACAAGCAACCCAATGTCTTGAGGTAAATCCAAAGAACTCCAGACAAAATATCAATTAAGGTCACAAGGTCTCCAACATAAGCCAAGGTTTCTATTCCTAAGTCTAAGAAGTCCAATACTCCATAATGCCAAGGATAGTAACCAAGTAGTCCAAGTATCATTAATGTCTTTTATAGTTCATGTTGATTATTAAGTATCTTTCAAAGGAAAAGAAAATCTCAAGTGAGCAAAATAAAAATGACATAAAAGTAAATGCTCAAGTGAGAAAAGATGAAAATAACATGAAATGTAAATGCTAAAGTAAATGGTACATAAAGTAAAAGCATAAAAATAAAGCATAAAATAAAGTCAATTGTTAGAAGTCAATGGTTAGTTGGATGACCATCTTGAAACTTGCATTTGGAACTCATTAGAGGATTGGTAGAACCAAAGCCTCTCAAAAACAAGTTGCATTTTCTTTTTGTCAAGTATATCGTCTATTTAATAATCTTCAAGGCAACATTCAATGATCAATGATATTTAAGTGATCCGTGTTGACCAAAATTGATGAAGATCCATTGGAGGATTGGTAGAACCAAAGCCTCCTAACAATGAATCTCAAGGTTATTGGATCAAAGGGTTCAAATCCACATACTTGGGCTTGCAAACATAGGTTTGGGCCACGGATGATCATTTTCTCGAATCGGAACAAAATTTAGCGCTATGTTAAGCAATCGTAAATGGACTTATGTAGAAGTCGTGCCTATTTTGAGGTCGGTCAATAGCAATATATGTAATTCATATTTGGATAAATGATATAGAGATCATCATCCCATAATATGTAGCACAAATAAAAAAGAAAGGGATAAGATGAAGAGGGAGGAGAATGATAAGCTAATTTGGATCACTACCTCAAATTTCTTTCATCTTTAAATTAAATCACTCATCTTGGTGGATTAAAGTACTAAACAATATCATTAATCCAAAGCACCAAAAATGAATTAAATAATTCACTCTTTGGTAGATTTGAATTGATGAACATTTATCCAACTTCATCTACACCCAAAGTTCATTGAATTTAAAGAGAAATTGACCAATGAAAAGGAGTGAGTAGAAAAAGAGAGATGGATCAAGACAACCCCAAAACAAGGCAGAAAATGCAATTTTGTTCTGTTACAATCGATTGCACTACTGATGCAATCGGTTACATCAATGTTTTTTTTCAAAAAAACATGAAATTTTACTGTGGCAATCGATTGCGCTGTTACAGCAATCGATTGCACCCTGTTAAAATTAGAAAATCAGCATTTCAAAAGGCCAAATTCTTGTTCAAATTTTCCATCAAACACCTTATGATCATGGATTCAGTTGAGCATGAAAATTCCATCAAATTATGAGAAAATAGAACCAATGGAATCACAAAACAATACTCAATGAATCAAACCCAAAGATCATCAAGAGATCACATTGTGAAAGATGAAAAATCCAACTTACCAAAGGTAGATCTAGAGAATTATCAAAAATAACTTCAAGAAATTTCTTCAATTCAGCCCCAAGAATCAATTGCCCAAGCTTGGATGTAGAGAATTGACAAAGAAAAATTGTTTGGATGAAGGTTTAGCTTAAAGATTAATAAGCTTCAATGCAAAGCTTACTAACTTTTTTTTGGTTGAAAATGGAGCTTTGAGTGAATTTGGTAGATGGAGAGAATTGAGAGATTTTTTAGCAAGGTGGATTTGGCTATCAAAGCTTGAGATTTGAATGAAATGAGGACTCTATTTATAGAGTTTAGACTTGGGATTAGTGGTGGTTTAGTAATTAATTCTTGGAGTCAAAATTTGAATTAATGATATATCTTTCAAAAAATGAAAAATTGGTGCCAAAATTTAATTAATGATATATCTTTAAAAAATGAAGAAAAATTGGAGCCAAAATTTGACAAGCTTGAAATTGCTTTTTTTTTTCTTTCAAAATTTCACTTTGTGCAATCGATTGCACTATGGGCTCAATCGATTGTATCAGTGTATTTTTTTCAAAAATGGTACAAAATGCACTCTATGAAATCGATTACACTCTAAGGGAAATCGATTATACAGTGAAAAAATGAAATATTTTTAATTATTTTTCTTTATAAATAGAGATTTTAGGAAAATAATATTGAAAATCCTATTTGTCAGCTGCTTTGACTCGGCACCTACAAAACATAAATATACAAAGACAAATATTTTTTGTATTTTGATTAGACGTTAGTCAACAATACAAGAGCAAACTTAAAGATATGATGCAAATGTGATGAATGAAGCTATTTATTAATGATTGTGACCAAATGATAAAGTATGATATGAAAGTGCGACTAAAAAGATTAGGAGCGAAATTTAGGGTACAACAGTTGCCTTTATTTAATTATCTTTTTTCCAGATAGGCAGAAAATAATTAAATACAAACAGACCTGAATTTCTTCCCTGATGCGATGAGATGATAGCATATGTTATGAATGAATGCATAGACTCTCTTGTTTACATATATATGTTTTTTGAATGATGTATGAGATGAGACATACTCTGTGGGAATATGGAAAGACTTGAAACTGGAAACTTATGGTAGTTCAGATGAAATGACGTGGAAAGACACACTAGGGGAACAACAAGATATTTCTGGATATCTGTCAGGTTGACAAAGAATAACCATCAATACTTGGAAAAAAGAGATAAAACCCGAGAAGGCAAGTAGCGACATCCAAGAATGGCATTGAATGAGGTGGGCAACTCTCTGGAAAAGACAATCAGAAGCATCTAGAAGAACAATAGATGTGGGGTGAGACCAAATCTGAAGCTACATTAGAGTCGTCCAAGAAAGATGCTGGACGAAAAAGACATCCAATATTGGCTTTGGATGGAGGGAGAACTCAACATCTAATAATGGTTTTAGATGAGAGAAAAGCTTACAACATCCAATATTGGCTTTGGATGAATGGAAAACTCAACATCTAATAATGGCTTTAGACGAGAGAAAAGATCACAACATCCAATATTGACTTTGAATGAGTGGAAAACTCAACGTCTAATAATGGATTTAGACTAGAGAAAAGATCACAACATCCAATATTGGCTTTGAATGAGTGGAAAACTCAATGTCTAATAATGGCTTTAGACAAGAGAATAGATCATAACATCCAATATTGGCTTTGAATGAGGTGAGACAATTCATGGCATCCAATAATGGCTTTGGACAACAACAAAGATAACAACATCCAATATTGGCCTTGGACGGAAACAAAAGATAGCAACATCCAATATTGGGTTTGGATGGAAGAAAAGGTAACAACATCCAATATTGGCTTTGGATGGAAACAAAATATGGTGACATCCAATATTGGCTTTGGATGGTAGAAAAGGTAACAACGTCCAATATTGGCTTTGGATGGAAACAAAAGATCATGACATCCAATATTAGATTTGGATAAAAGAAAAGGGAACAACATCCAATATTGGCTTTGGACAGCCAAAGATATTACGACATCCAATATTGGCTTTGGATAGCAAAAAAAGGTTACGACATCCAATATTGACTTTGGACGGCAACAAAAGATAACAACATCCAATATTGGCTTTGGATGGAAACAAAAGAGATAACATATCCAAGATTAACATTGGACGAAAGAGAGAAACAACTCATCCAAGATTAGCATTGGAAGAAAGAGAAAAACAACTCATCCAAGATTAGCATTGGACGAAAGCGAAAAACAACTCATCCAATATTAACATTGGATGAAAGAGAGAAACAGCCGAACTGACATCTGCTTTGGTAGGTGCCAAGTAAGTTGGACTTTAATCTCAAGGTGATATGTCAACTGCAACAAGACCTCATAAAATGTAAATTAGGATGAAACACTCTTGTTATGCATTATGTATGAATTTTGTTATGCATGATATGTGAATGATCTATGCATGTAATGTCGACGTTTACGACAACGAAGTATGACTCTTTTGTGGAGGTAAGATTGGAAGTTTGATTCCTCAACATGAAGAACTCTTCCAAATTTTCTTGGAAAGAAAATGTTTTGAACTCAAATTTGTCACACTTGTAAACTCTATTGAACTGATGATCTTTTGAGGAAAGACATGGAGAGCTGTTTGGGGAGTTTTCCGAGATTAGTTGAATGATGAGGATAAATTGATCATGGCTTCAGCCAAAAGTTGCTAGAAATGAGTTGATCATGGCTTCAATTCTAAAATGATTGCTGGAAATAAACTGATCATGGCTTCAGTTCTTAAAATGACTGTTGGAAAGGAATTCCCTAGTACGACTCTTGAAAAATGATCTTCTGGGTAACCAATTCTGAGAAAACTCGCACTGAGCAACAAATCATGAATTGATTCACAACTGGACTTGGAAGATACTTGCCACTAATAGGGTCACTGACCAAGTCTCCCAGCTATTTTAAATTCCTTGACGAGGAAAGCTTGTTTGTAAGTAAAATTGTTTATTCAAACATGGTAATTTTAATGCAAAGTTCATGCAAAAGTTTTGAATTCAAAATCATTTTTGAAATGATATTTTTGGTATATGGAAAATGCATCACTGGTTAAAACACAGTGGTTTATACTTTTAAAGTGAAAGAGAAAGAAAATGTATGATACCAAAACAAATGGTTCGCAAAAGATCTTAGGAGTGAGTTTACGCAACCTTGCTGTAGTATGCTTTCAAAAGAAACCTGGCTTCAATTAGGTATTTTGAGGGTTGTAACGTGGTCAGGTTCATGGTTTAAGAAATAAAAGATAAAGGCATAAAGTTTATTTATACCCAACCCAATCTTTATGATGTTCTTCAGTCCTACGTTCAGTTAATTCAGAATATGCATTCAGGTTCCAAGAGATTTCAGAATTGCACTGATGGTAACAATGACGATGATTCAGAAGCTAAGGGATTTTTGAGACGACAGTCACTTCTTCTTACATCAATTTGTTGTTTTGAGGACTTTTGTCGACTCTGGTGGAGAATTTTGAGGATTTGAAGACCTATTCTAATTGAATTTATTATTCCAAACTTTTTCCTGAACTATTTCATTTGAGATTATAGTCAGCGGGAGCCCCAGTTTTTTGCATAAGTCTCCTTCATAGGTTTTGACTTAGCGGGATTTTTCTTTTGATTTTTCTTTTCATTTCATTTTTTTTGGAAAGATAATGACTGCCTTGCTCAATGATTATGGGGAACCATATTTTTCATTTTTTATTTGGGAGCATCTTTGACACTTCTTGTTGTGTGCAAAGGAAAGCTTGATCACGAACTTTATTGAAAGGTGTCTTGCACAATTTCTCTTGTAATTGAATGCATAGCCAAATTAACTGAGAACTACCCATCCCCGGGTTAAGAATGCGGGTTTTTTCATATAGAAAGAAACTCTAACTTCTAGGCTCAAAGGGGTGAACCAGGGATTAACTTCCTTATTTCTCCAGTGTTTGGGAGTTGAAACAATGCTTGTATATCCTCAGCAAAGTTTTATTCGAAAGCATGCCAGTAACAATTATGGGTATTTCGTTTTCACCATCCTCCCTCAAATCTTTGCATAAACAAAAGCTTAATAAAGAGAGTAAACAAGACATATTTTTGAAAGCATGTAAATGAAAATGATTTTAATCAAATTATTGCAATGCTCATTTCATTAAACTTAACATGAAAGTACAAACAAAATTTGGAAGCAACAAGTTTAACATAAACAAGGGGAAAATGAAAATAGAAAGAAAGACGACCTAGTGACTAATCATTAACAAGGATGAGTTGTCCTGTCTGAAACACTGGCTTTAGGAAGTAACTTGAGGGTACCCCGACTCAGTCTTCAACCACTTTGTTTTGGAAAAGGATTGTTAATAACATTAGGACCTGCCTCTTTGAAAATGAGAATATTTGCTTTCACCAATTCATGCACTCTGTTTTTCAATGCATAACAGCTTTCTAAATCATGACCTGCAGCTGCCTGATGAAATTCACAATGAAGGTCAGATCTGAACCCAGCTGGAGGAGGATTTCGAGGAATCGGATGCCTAGTTGTAATCAAGCCATTATGCACCATTGCAGGATACAATTCAGTGTATGTCATAGGTATGGGATCAAATTGATCCCTATTCCCTACATAACAATTTTGATTTTGTGCAATATTCTGTTATTGAGGAACTTGAATTGGTTGAGCATTGACCGCAGGAGTAACAACTGCTACTTGTGATTGATCAATGTATTGAGGCCTAAGGCGAGGTCCTCTTCTCTCAGTCGTGACAACATTGGCTTCTACCTCTTTCTTCTTATGAAAGTTCCCAAAGTATTCCTTTGCACTATTAGAAGATTCAGCAGCTTTAGACATTTTACCGTTCTTGATTCCTTCTTATAATCTCTGGCCAATAGTCACCAGGACTGTGAAGCTGGAGGACACACTACAAATCATCTTCTCCCAGAAGAAAGGGGACAAAGTATCCATGAACAAACCAGTCAGCTCTTTCTCTTCCAGATGTGGTTCAACTTGAGATGCCAGTTCACTCCATCGTTGAGCATATTCCTTGAAAGATTCTTTCTCATTCTGAGACATATTTTGCAGTTGGCGATGATCAGGTGCCATGTCAAGCTTGTATTTGTATTTCTTTATGAAAACATCAATAAGATCTTGGAAGCATTGGATACGACCTTTCTCATGTCCCATATACCATTTCAATGAAGCTCCACTCAGACTATCTTGGAAACAATGGATAAGCAACTTGTCATTCTTTGTGTAGGCAGACATCTTTCGAAAGTACATCACCAAATGACTTCTTGGAAAAGTGTGCCCCCGTTATTTCTTAAACTCGGGAGTCTTGAACTTTGCAGGCATAACCAGATCAGAAACTAGGCACATGTTGTTAGCATCAACACTGAAGAACTCATTTCCTTCCATAGCTCTAAGTCTCTTCTCTAAAGTCTGATATTGTTTTGTGAACTCTTCAAACTCTCCAAAGTCTCCCTGACTTATACTTCGAGGACTGGCAGCATGGTACTCAAAGAGGGGGTTTCCAAAAGCAGCTTGTGCAACAGGTTGACGAGAAGCAGTATGAACGATTGGCTGAGGTTCAGTGAAAACCGAAACTTGAAATACTGGTCAGGCATACTGGCCAACCATTAAACTAATTGCAATAGGCGGGGAGTAGTTCTGAGGTAACCCAAACTCTGGCCATGTAGTATATGTATGCTGGATAGGTTGAGTGTCAACAGCAACAGTTGGGATTTCAGATATCATAGTCCTATGAGGTGGCTCTCCTCTGGAAATTAGGACTTGCATCATCTCAGTAAGTTTGGTCATGCCTGACTTCAACTCGTCGATTTCCATTCTGACTTCCATGTTGTGTTGTTCTTGGTTTTCCATTCTCAATCTGACAGCAACTCTAGTCTTGTAGTTCTGTTGAGGAACCAGCTTGACGGTAGACGACTAATTGGAAGAAAGAAGCAACTGGGAATGTGATCCTAAACAACCTGGATGTATGCAGAATGATGCAGAGGATGCAAATGATATGCAATGTCATGAAATAAACTGCACAGTAACAGGATCACATGGTTCAGAGTCACGAGCCTAGAGTCAAAGGTACAATCCATAAGGTATGGACTAACGATTATCACCTGCCGAACAAGGTTCTAAGAGATTCCCAGAGTCTACATCATTCCTTCGGATATTACCAATGTCCCAATTAACTCGGTAATTAGCAATATTCTCAGGAAAATCTCGTCAGAGCGTAGCATCGTGTGACAACCATTTTCAGATTACTCCGTCATAGCTTATGCGCTACACCTAAAAGGCCAAGTTGGGTTAAAGGTTCTACGATCCTCAGCTTCAGCAGGCTCCCAGGTCGAAAGCAGTACGTCTTTCTGATTACTTGGTAAACAAAACTACAGTCAAAGGGGCCTTCACTGAGTGGGGGATCTCATTTCTCCTTTTTTGAGACTACTCCCTCAAAGTTAACATGACTATACCTCCCGTCCTATCTTAAGTTTGCCCAAAGTCTGGGTAAAAGACTTATAAGAAATCACCAAGCCCCTGAAAACCAGGAAAATCTAGAAAAACATATATAGAATAATGGGAAGTAATAAACAGCAAGTAAAACAATATATACACACTCATAGAAAAGAAACAAACAAATCTAGGATTGACCCACTTAGGAATGGACCAGCAATAGGTCAATCTGTCCACAGTGAAGTCGCCGCTTTTTCTATCACGCAACAATCGTCATCGGCAAAGAGATGGAGCAGAGATGAACCGGATATTGTGACAGTGTTGATAGGAAAAGAAATATAGCAATAAATATTTGAGATTAAGTCATCAATTGACTTATCTCAACATAATGAAGTCGCCACCGCACTTTGTTGTTTCCAAAGGGAAATGGGAAAAGCGAACAAAACCCACAATGAAGTAAAAGATCAGAGATCGAGGTACGAGGGTCGGTTATGCAAAGGGAATGTGTTAGCACCCTAAGCATCTATGGTACTCCGTAAGATCCACTTTGTTTGGTTTCTTTTAAAAGGAGTGTTATGTAAAGGTTTACTTGCTAAAGGAAAAGAATGAATGAGTATTTGTAAACAAAAGAAAATGAAATGTTCTTTTATTATTTTTGTTGCTCGCCTTGGGTCGTAAGACTTGGTGCCTACGTACTCCCTCATAAAATGGGAAATTCATAGCATCGTAGTTTGGCTAGAAAAGACTTGTTTGTTGATTGATTTTAAACAAAGAGACAAGTCATCATTGTTAGGAGAGAAATCTTGACTAACGCCCACAAGGTGTGGGAAAGATAGACCCTACGTCAGCAAGAGTGATGGTTTGATAACGCCTCTAGTACTCAAGTGGAAAAGTCGACACCTTTATAACCATGGGAATAGGAGAATGTTGCTCGACTATCAATAAATCATGTCTAATCTTGAAAAAAAAGTTTTGAAGAGTAAAAGTGCTCGAGCGCACAAAGAGTTTGAATGAGTTGAAGTTTTTTTGTTAGTTTTTAATAAAAATGTCAAAGCATGATTAAATGATTTGAAGTTTGTTTAAAGAAAATAAGTTTTTAAAAGAAAAGGCACTCTAAAAGGTCGAGGTTTATTATGAAAGCGGTTTGAGTTTATAAACAAAGAATATGTTGAAAAAAGATGAGAAGATTTTGAAAATTAAAGAAGATGGGAGGAGATTAAAGGATTATCCTAAAGCATAAGGTAAAAGCTAAGGAGAAGAACCATCTAACCAACAAGAAGACAACACTTGACATTATGAGTCAAGATATAATTCCCATTCTTTGGATTGAAACCAAGCAAGGATACTAAACCTCCTGAGGAAACCAAGCTTTAATTGCATTAAGTCTTCATAGAAATTGGGCAGAGTAACATTTCTATACAGGTGAATTCCAGATTACATACATAGTATGTAATCACAATAACCTACACAAAAAAAAACAAGAAATCCAATGTCTTAAGGTAAACCCCAATAACTCCAGACAAAATACCAATTAAGGTCACAAGGTCTCCAACATAAGCCAGGGTTTCTATTCGTAAGTCCAAGAAGTCCAATACTCCATAATGCCAAGGATAGTAACCAAGTAGTCCAAGTATCATTAATGTCTTTTATGGTTTATGTTGATTATTAAGTATCTTCAAAAGGAAAAGAAAAGCTCAAGTGAGCAAAATAAAAATGGCATAAAAGTAAATGCTCAAGTGAGAAAAGATGAAAATAGCATGAAATCTAAATGCTAAAGTAAATGGTACATAAAGTTAAAGCATAAAAAGAAAAGCCTAAAATAAAATCAATTGTTAGAAGTTAATGGTTAGTTGGATGACCATCTTGAAACTTGCATTTAAAACTCATTAGAAGATTGGTACAACCAAAGCCTCTCAACAACAAGTTGCATTTTCTTTTTGTCAAGTATATCATCCATTTAATAATCCTCAAGGAAACCTTCAATGATCAATGATGTATAAGTGATCCGTGTTGACCAAAATTGATGAAAATCCATTAGAGGATTGGTAGAACCAAAGCTTCCTAACAATGAATCTCAAGGTTATTGGATCAAAGGGTTCAAATCCACATACTTGGGCTTGCAAACATAGGTTTGGGAAACGAATGATCATTTTCTCGAATTGGGACAAACTTTAGCGCTATGTTAAGCAATTGTAAGTGAACTTATGTAGAAGTCGCACCTATTTTAAGGCTGATCAATAGCAATCTATGTACTTCATGTTTGGATAAATGATATAGATATCATCATCCCATAACATGTAGCACAAATAAAAAAAAAGGGATAAGATGAATAGGGAGGGGAATGATAAGCTAATTTGGATCACTACCTCGAATTTCTTTCATCTTTAAATTCAATCACTCATCTTGGTGGATTAAAGTACTAAACATATCATAAACCTAAAGCACCAAAAATGAATTAAATAATTCACTCTTTGGTAGATTTGACTTGATGAACATTTATGCAACTTCATCTACACCCAAATTTCATTGAATTTAAAGAGAAATTGGACAATTAAAATTGCAATCCAAATCAACAATCAAAAGGAGTGGGTAGAAAAAGAGAGATGGATCAAAACAGCCCCAAAACAAGGAAGAAAATGATTTTTTGTTTGGTTACAATCGATTGCACTACTGACGCAATCGATTGCATTAGTGTTTTTTTCTTCAAAAAACGTGAGATTTTGCTGTGATAATCGATTGCGCTGTTATAGAAATCGATTGCACCTTGTTAAAATCAGAAAATTAGCATTTCAAAAGGTAAAATTCTTGTCCAAACTTTCCATCAAACACCTTATGATCATGGATTCAATTGAGCACAGAAATTCCATCAAATTATGAGAAAATAGAACCAATGGAATCACAAAACAATACTCAATGAATCAAACCCAAAGATCAACAAGAGATCACATTGTGAAAGATGAAAAATCCAACTTACCAAAGGTAGATCTAGAGAGTTATCAAAACAACTTCAAGAATTTGCTTCAATTCATCCCCAAGAATCAATTGCCCAAGCTTAGATGTAGATAATTGACAAAGAAAAAGTGTTTGGATGAAGGTTTATCTCAAAAATTAGTAAGCTTCAATGCAAAGCTTACTAACTTTTTTTTTTTGAAAATGGAGCTTTGAGTGAATTTGGTAGATGGAGAGAATTGAGAGATTTTTTAGCAAGACGGATTTGGCTATCAAAAGATTGAGTTTTGAATGAAATGAGGGCTCTATTTATAGAGTTTAGGCTTGGGATTAGTGGTGGTTTGGTAATTAATTCTTGGAGTCAAAATTTGAATTAATGATATATCTTTCAAAATATGAAAAATTGGTGTCAAAATTTGAATTAATGATATATCTTTCAAAAATGAAGAAAAATTGGAGACAAAATTTGACAAGATTGAGATTGCTGATTTTTTTTCAAAATTTCACTCTGTGCAATCGATTGCACTCTAGGCTTAGTCGATTGTATCAGTGTATGTTTTTCAAAAATGGCGCAAAATGCACTCTGTGTAATTGATTGCACTCTAAAAGCAATCGATTGTATAGTGAAAAAAATGAAAAAAATTTAATTATTTTCATTTGCAAATAGATATTTTAGGAAAATAATATCGGAAAACCCTATTTGTCAGATGCTTTGACTCGGTACCTACAAAATAAAAATATACAAAGACAAATATTTTTTGTATTTTGATTAGAAGTTAGTAAACAACACAAGAGCAAACTTAAAGATAGGATGCAAATGTGATGAATGAAGCTATTTATTAATGATTGTGACCAAATGATAAAGTATGATATCAGTTGCCCCTATTTAATTATCTTTTTGCCAGATAGGCAGAAAGTAATTAAATACAAACAGACCTGAATTTCGTCCCTGATGCGATAAGATGATAGCATATGTTATGAATGAACGCATGGACTCTTTTTTTTTTACATATATTTTTTTTGAATGATGTATGAGATGAGCCAGACTCTGGGAATGTGGAAAGACTTGAAACTGGAAGCTTATTGTAGTTCAGATGAAATGATGTGGAAAGACACGCTAGGGGAACAACAAGATATTTCTGGATATCTGTCAGGGTGACAAAGAATAACTATCAATACATGGAAAAAAGATATAAAACCTGAGAAGGCAAGTAGCGACATCCAAGAATGGCATTGAATGAGGTGAGCAACTCTCTAGAAAAGACAATCAGAAGCATCTAGAAGAACAATAGATATGGGGTGAGACCAAATCTGAAGCTACATCAGAGTCGTCGAGGAAAGACGCTGGACGGAAAAGACATCCAATATTGGCTTTGGATGAAGGGAGAACTCAACGTCTAATAATTGCTTTAGATGAGAGAAAATATTACAACATCCAATATTGGCTTTGGATGAATGGAAAACTCAACGTCTAATAATGGCTTTAGATGAGAGAAAAGATGACAACATCCAATATTGGCTTTGAATGAGTGGAAAACTCAACGTCTAATAATGGCTTTAGACGAGAGAAAAGATCACAACATCCAATATTGGCTTTGAATGAGTGGAAAACTCAATGTCTAATAATGGCTTTAGACAAGAGAAAAGATCACAACATCCAATATTGGCTTTTGTGATTGGTGGAAATAGAACTGGCTGTTTTGGAATGCTGGTTCGCGTTTTGCGTATTTTTTGTTTGAAAAATTTCGCGGTAAGCAAGAGTCGCCACCGTCTTTTATTTTATCCAACAAGGAAAGGACAAAAGCACAGAAAAATTCCTTTTCGAGATGTTTCTCGGGTTCGGGAGGTAGATTATAGAAAGGGAAGGTGTTAGCACCCTTTCTATCTGTGGTTATCCACGGGCTCTTAGATACTTGCTCACTATGTTTTCAAAAATTTGCTTTTCTTTGTGATTGTGGTTTTGAAAAGAGTTTTGTTTGAAAACTTCGATTTAACTCTTGTTTCTGTCCTCAAGAGTGTATGAAGTGTTGTTGAAAACTTTGTTTGAAAAGTGTAAGTGCGAACAATTTGTTTTGTTTTGAAAGAGCAAGTACCTAAAAACCTCTACCTACTCAAAAGGAATTAAGTTGTGTAAATGTCCCTTTAGACAATGCTATCCCACTATGAAGGAGTAGGTGGCACTGTCGTTGGAGTTTTCGGGTCAATTAGATTTTAGGGACGAGTGATCACTAAAGCAACGTTAGGACGCCTTAGTGGTAACCCTAATGTCTTAGATCACTTTTATCCGAGGCAACTTATGATCTTTGGACAAGAGGGCGACCTCTAAAACTTCCTATACTCAATGACCACGTTCGAGGCAACCAAGTGAGGCGTACCCTAGGAGTGACATGTGCAAATGTGTCAATTTTCAATTATGTTATCTTTATACATGTTATGGTGAGCTACGGTTGATTTTAAGTTAAGATAGATCTTGTCATGCATAGCCTATTATTCATACATCTAGCAGTTAATGGTTGCGGAAAATAAAACTAAGCTATTACAAGGCGTCGGGTATTTACATCGCCAAAAATAAACCCTTGAAAAAGTAAATGCGGAAAAGTAAATAAAAGCGATAAAAGGTCCTAAGTTTAAAACTATTACATCCTCGAAGCAGTTACATTATTGGATAAAAATAATACGCGTGCGAGAAAATTAAATCGAAGCATTTTTAGGGTTTTGACCCCTTTTTAGGAAAGAAAGAGATTTTTTTTTGTTATTTTGAATTAAATGGAATTAAACCTAAGTTAATTAATTAATTAAATAAAAAAGATATTTTTTGGATTTTTTAGAATATTTAAGGAAATAAAAATGAAATGATTAAAATTGTTAAAAACCTAATATTCTAATTAATTTTAAATTATTGCAAAAAATATTAAAATTATACCTAATTAGAAACTAAATTAATTGATTAAAGTTTATTTACAAAAATAATGAAATAGTGAAATTAATAAAAATATTATTTTTTAGGTTTTCTAATTTTATTAGGAAAATATTAATTATTTTAGTTAGTAGTTAATTAAGAATAAAAAATAAATCAAGTATTAAAATAAAATATAATGAAAGAAAATAAAAAAAAAAGCAAACTCAAGGGGGGTGTTGGGTCCACGTTGAGAGTATGATCATCACAATTCCAGGCCCAAACACTTCAGCCTTTTTGACTTTTCTGGATTCCCTAGGCGCGGGTTGACCAAGGAGTATGATGAACATGCACTCTGAGCCCCTGGATCTGATTTGAGACCACCTGGATAACATCTGGAGAAGGGCGTATGATGGACCATCCTTAGAGACCTGCACCTGAATATCTGAAGAAAAAAATGAACAAGGTTTTGGGGGACCTGGGATTCAAACCCAGGTCCTGTTAGCCAATGAACAACCGCCCTAGCCACTGAGCCAATTGCCTCTTTTGTAATTATAATACGCAATAATTAATATATATAAAACAAACACTTATGCCTGGAAAATAAAAATAAAAAAAGCGCGTATTTTCAAATAGACCAATGGGAGGGCGACGTCTGGTCGTCTTCTCCAAAAACTCTGGTTATTTACCTGCGGATTTTTATCCGCAGGGAATTTCGTAGGATGTCTCAAAAACTCGTCCTAGGCCATAAAAACCCCATCCAAGCACATGGACGTGATCGTCTCTATCTCCTGAGTGTCCCTATAACCATTATTTGTCTTGATTTTACCTGCAATGTAAATGCCTAAAAACGAAACAAGCAAACCCTAGGCGCGGGCATCACCATATAGGGCATAAAAATGAAATTGAATATTGCAGACATGTTAGAAATTATGCAAGGATCAAGAATATGCCAACGTTTTGTCAAAAAGATGCAAGAACAGAAGATCACGATTCCATGTCCAGGGCGGAGTTTCAAGCGACTTACAGTGCATTTGGAGGTGACTCAGGGCTCGTGAGCGATTGCTTTAGCTTCACTGAATGGCTAGCAAGAAGATAGCGTTGAGCTTTTGGATTGAATTGACCGCTACGTATGATTTCAGCTTCAAGGTTTTTTCAGCTTTTTCAGTTTTTGGTTTGGCCGTTTTAACAGGGCTTTGTGCGTGTATTAGGTTTGTGAGGCTTGCTTGTATATAAGGGAATGATTCTAGGTCAAAACATGGGCCAATATCCTTGTGTATTGAAGAATTAGGATTTGATTGACCACCATTGATAAGCTTTCCAAAATTGAATCAAATCTGAGATTTTGTGCATGTTTTGACTTGGCACGAATTGGATTGAGTTGTACATGATATTTTCAAGCTGTACAAATCACAAAGATCCCTTTTACATCAATTTTTGGATTTTATTTGATTTAATATTGATTAATAATGAATTAAATCAATAAAAATAAAATAAAATAGAAAAATAAATGTTTGGTCATGAAATTAAGTATGGGACACGTGTGTGGCATGACAAGACTAAATCAAGTGGAAAAAAGTGGGCCCTTTTGTCAAAAATTGGAATTTTGAGGATAGTTGACTTTTGGCAAATTTGGAAAAATGCCCAACTTCAATAATGCATAACTTCCTCAATTTTGAACTTTTGGAGGTGTTCTTAGACTTTTTAGAAACCTTGATATGTCCTATAATCAACCCGTTTGGTATCATCTCATTTTTATCTTCCATTCTCAAGTTATAAGCTTCGGAAAAAAAGGTGTTTTTGTTGACTTTCAAAAATGACCTATAATGTCCAAATTTGTAACTTCTTGTGAGTGCATTTTATGATCTTGGGGTATGAATATGGATTGTGGGAAATTTAATCCTCTTCAAAATGAGCTTTGGATGGGTCATTTCTCATAAAGTATGAGAAAGTTATGCTTGGTCAAAGTTGAGTTGACTTTTCCTACAAAACCCTAATTTAGCAACTTTTGAATCTTGATGAATCTTGAGCAACCTTTGATGAATCATGATCAACCCTTGATCAAATGATTAATTATCCTTAAAAATGAGAATGTTGACAAAAAATCCTGAGGTTTGACTGTATTTAGGTCACAGTTGACTTTTGCCCTAACACAGTCGATTTTTGGGTCTCTTGAGCAATTGACTGTCAAAAATTCCTCTGGAAGGTTTGAAATTTGACATGGATGGACTTAAGAACATATTAAGGAATTTGGAAGCACTTGAGGCCATTTGGATATAAGGACCTTGATGCAACACAAAACCCTAATTTTGAATTGACTGCCTTAGTAGGTGATTTGATTGTACAACCCTTGAGCCATTTTGAGCAATATGAAGATCATTCTTGACAAATATTGAGGAATATGGGAGGGAAATTTTGGGGTACAACAGTTGCCCCTGTTCAATTTTCTTAAACCTGAGGATATAGATTGGCTTTCGAGCCTTTCGTGATCCGAAGGTGGGAGATAATTGAACACTAGAGTACCCAGAAATTTGCACTCGCATGGTGTAGTATCAGCGTTGTGATGTCGGGAATGGGCTTACAGATGCCATTTGGAGATGTGATAGAAAGTTGTTGGAGATGGGCTTAAAGATGCCACCCAAAAGTGATTGTTGAATTGTTTGAGCTGGTCGAGTAGATAATTGTCCTGGCTGGTTTCAGGTATTGATCTCTGACCTGAGAAAGAAAAATAGTTTTCCTGGCTTGTTACAGGTATTAATTTTCAATCTCTTCATGTAGGTGGTTTTCCTGGCTGGTTTCAGGTATTGATCTGCAATCAGTCGTCCACAGATGTTTTTCCTGGCTTGCTACAGGTATTAATCTGGAACTTGAAAAGGTTGGCCGATGAGATAGTTGTCCTGGCTGGTTACAGGTATTGATCTCTGACCTAAGAAAGAAAAATAGTTTTCCTGGCTTGTTACAGGTATTAATTTTTAATCTCTTTGTGTAGGTGGTTTTCCTGGCTGGTTTCAGGTATTAACCTACAATCAGTCATCCACAGATATTTTTCCTGGCTTGCTACAGGTATTCAACTGGGACTTGAAAAGGTTTGGTCAAGGAGATATCTGTCCTGGATGGTTTCAGGTATTAATCTCTGACCTGAGAAAGAAAGTCTCCCTGGCTTGTTACAGGTATTGATCTTCAATCTCTTCATGTAGATAATTTCCTGGCTGGTTTCAGGTATTAACCTACAATCAGTCGTCCACAGAATTTTCCTGGCTTGTTACAGGTATTAATCTGGAACTTGAAAAGGTTGGCCGATGAGATAGTTGTCTTGGCTGGTTACAAGTATTGATCTCTGACCTGAGAAAGAAAGTCTTCCTGGCTTGTTACAAGTATTGATCTTCAATCTCTTCATGTAGATAATTTACTGGCTGGTTTCAGGTATTAACCTACAATCAGTCATCCACAGAATTTTCCTGGCTTGTTACAGGTATTCAACTGGGACTTGAAAAGGTTGGTCAAGGAGATATCTGTCTTGGCTGGTTTCAGGTATTGATCTCTGACCTGAGAAAGAAAGTCTTCCTGGCTTGTTACAGGTATTGATCTTCAATCTCTTCATGTAGATAATTTCCTGGCTGGTTTCAGGTATTAACCTACAATCAGTCATCCACAAAATTTTCCTGGCTTGTTACAGGTATTAAACTGGGACTTGAAAAGGTTGATGGTAGCCATATTTTGATTGACCTTTTCCTGAAAAAGGTAAAACGTTAGCTGTATGCAATGTCATGATGTATGAAATGCATGATATCATGATGTTCTCAAAAATAAATGAGATCGTGTCGTATGCAATTTATCATGTATGTAAGTAGAAGGTATGAAATATGAACTGTTTACGAATGTATTTTCGTCTGGGAAAATAAATCCCTAAGCTGCTGGAGAATAGAGTTGAGTTCTTCGTTTCTGCTGAGGATGATGAATGAAGATGATTGCAAGAATAAACCTGCAGGAGAGGATGACTCTGTTGGGGAATAAACTGGTGAAGATATTACTCTGCGGGGAATTACTCTGATGAGGATTTTAATGATAACTCCGCTGAGGATTCCGTTGATAAGCTTTGTTGGATATTTTGAAGATGAACTCCGCTGGGGATAGAAAGAACTTCGCTGGGGATGATCTTTCAATTGCAACTTGCTGAGGATAACCCAGTTAGACTCTTGTGGGGGTAACCTCTGAATTTGGCTGAGGAGATGCATTTATATTCTGCAGGGGACAAGCTTCCAGAATCTACTGGGTAAGATGATTCAATTCTCTATTGGGGAAGCCTTTTTTAGACTGTGCTAGGGAAATGGCTCCACTGGGGGTATCTTGTATTCCTCCGGGGAACATTCTTATATTTCGTTGAGGAATATTAAGACTACCGGGGATGCTCTTTACGCTTGCTGGGGAATATCTTTATACTCCGCTGGGGAATATTAAGACCTTTTGGGAATACCGAGCTTTTTCGGGACTGACGGTAGACTAACTCTGCTTGGGGGGGAGTATTGCTGATTCATCCATGGTTGCAGGTCTCAGTGGGGAGAGCTTCCATTACTGTCTTACTCTGCGGGGAGTGAAGGTATCTTGGTCATACTCTTCAACTGAATCTACCTTGTACCTGGAGGACAGAGCAACTTGTACAGTTCGGGCAATTCTTATTGCCCCAGTTTCTGCGGGAGAAGAAGGCCTATGAGGTGCTTGATAACTGCCGATTGACAAATCTTCTTCTGGTAGGCAAGTGACGAGATGACGGGACATAGTCGTACGCTTTGATCCCTAATTTTGCTGGACCGCCCTTTCGGGTTTTCAGTCCATCGGGATACCCTTTTTTTTGCCCAAGCCGTCTTTTCAGGTTTTCGACTTGCCGAGTGTACAAATTTTTCATTTTCATCCCTCATTTTTTCCCGAACCCTTTTGGTTCGCCGGGAAGCCCTTATTTTTTCCTAGGCCAGTCGACCTAGCGGGTCTTTGATTATGCGTAGTATTTTTTTTTACCATGTCCACGCTCTCAGAGTGTAGGGAGTTGTCACTGTCAGTAGTGTTGTGTTGCCATACTACCAGAAGATGTTTGATCGTGCAAGATTCGTCGCTGGAATTCATGTCCAATGCCCCAAGTGATTCAGACGGAGATCTGCCCCTGGCTATTTGGCATCTGGAGAGATTCCTTGAATCTTGACTTGACTGCCCTAGATGATAGACAATGGTTATGTCTGCCCCTTGGTTGGAAGTGTTTTTTCCACTTGAGGTGACTCTTTTTATTGAGAAGGTTTTTGTTCACTAGATATTCGTCGTGCGAATTTCTCTGCTGTTTGAACAAATAGCCATATGCAAACAATGTTATTTTAAGAATGCAAAGCTTATGTCTGTCTTGAAGTTTTTTTTTTTTGAAAATGCAGTTTTCAATAAAACAAGCGAATTTTTTTGTAAAATGTGATGTCAACTCAGGATTTTACAGCAAGCCCTACAGGAGTCAGGATACATTTTGTAACAGTATGCTTTCGAACTAACCCATGCTTCAGCTAGGACTTTTAAGGGTTATAACGTGGCCTGGTTCACGGTTTAAGAAACAAAGGATAAAGGCTCAAATTTTATTTGTACCCACCCGTTCTTCGTGATGTTCTTCGATCCTAAACTCAGCTAATTGTGCATTCAGATCTTGTTTGAGTCTTTGCTCTGATATTCCAGTGATGGTTCAGATACTGGCAATTTATTTTGAATAGGCAGTCATTTTTATCGAGAGTTTTTTAGGACCTCTTTCTTTTTGATTTTATTATCCCTGTCTTTTGCCTGAACTGTTTCTTTTATAATTACAGTCAGTGAGATGCCCCAGCTTTGTAAGTCTCCTTCATAGGTTTTGACTTATTGGGCTTTTATTTCTGAGAGATAATGACTGCCTGTCCTTACGATTATTCGGGACCATCACCGTCTCTTGTTTTGGAAGGACTCCTTTGATGCCATTCATTGTGCACCTGGATCAACTGAGAAAACTACCCTGCCCCAGGTTATAATTAAGGGTTTTAATTTGTGAAAAGAAAAACTCCAACTTCTTTGGCTCAAAGGGGTTGACGGGGGATTATCTTCCTTATAACTCCACTGTTTAGGATTTGAAACAATGCATGTACATCGTCAGCGGGGTCTATTCAAAAGCATACTGTAAAGATTGTGGTATCGTTTTCGTCATCCTCCCTCAAAAGGTTTAGAATTTTTTAATCGAGAGTTGAACATCACAAAAAATGAAAGCAATTTGAATATAGTGAATACGAATGGATTGATTCAAAACAGACATATGCGATGCATTGATAAAGTAATAAAGTTTGACATGAATAAATGTTTGAACAATCAAAAGAAAATTACAAATTGAAAATTCTAATGAACAAAAAGTCTTCTCGTCTCAGGACTTGTCACTTCAAATGGTGAACTTTGGAGGGATGGTAGAAGAACTTAGCCTGACCATCTTGTGTGAATTCCAATGCTCCTTCATCAATCAGGTTTTGAATTTTGTACTTCAACTTCCAACAGTCGTCAGTATCATGCCCCGGGCTGTTAGAATGGTATGCACACCTTGCATCAGGATTGTAGTTGGGTGAAGAAGTCTTAGGATTCGGATGAGGTCCTACCAATGTCACCATATTCAATCTCAACAGGTGTTGCAAAGCTTGAGACAGCGGCATGTTAAGCTTGGTAAATGGCCTCTGATTAACCCGTTGTTTATGGCAAGGTTGTTGTTGGACCTGTGAGGTAGTAGCAACTTGGAGAGGTATATTCTTTATCAAACCAAACCTTTGACTTCTCGGAAGTTGATTAATGGCTTGATCCTCAGCCTTGACTATTTGCTTCATACTGTTGTATCTGTCTTGATGAAGCTGGTTGATCATGGTTCTCAACTCTTCTTGCTCCCGAGCTAAGCCTTGGATAAGAGCCATCTGCCCCAGCATTTGGGTTCTCATTGCATCTACCTCAGCTTGCAGATCTTTCAGCCGTTCGTCCTTATTGTCTTCAGGACTTTTCTTGACCAAATTCCCCATGAGGAGTGTTCTCAACTCTTCCTGCCCCTTGGATAGGTTTAGGAAGATTTCCCTGAACTGAGTCTCTTGAGCATGAAGATCCTGGTTGTCTTGTTGGAGAGCCATTGCTGAAATAAACAGCGAGAACATGAGAGACCTGTAAAGGGTGACCTGTTATGCAATGATATGTATGTATGCAATGTTTTCAAGGATCTCGCAGGGTAAACAGGAAACTGTTAGAATCTGAATCTGGTAGCTCGATTGAAGGAACTTCATGTTGCTGAGAGTCCTTCTTCAAGAGTCAAGCTCACCATATCGAGTGGGTCATAGCCCCTGACTCAAGTTATCGTGCTTGGATTTCTAGACAACCTTGGCTAGAGGAAAATAAATCCCCTTTGCCCCTTGCTAGACATTTGGTTCATCCTGACCTGCATCACAAACCCTTGAGATCCTTGAAATGGTTAAGGAAATGCTATGGTATGATGTTATGATGTGTATGCTATGCGTTTAAGAAAAAGTGTGAGGTGATGTAAGTAAGCCCTGCAATAAATCTAAATTGTTGGATAAGGACTGTAAACAAAACATGCAAGGAACTCATGCTGTCAGATAACAAGAATGTGCAAGTACTTCAAGTTTGAAGGCACACAAGTCACACAAAAGAGCCCTTAGATTTCAGGCAGGCATGAAGCTTAGGTACTACCCTCTTTCAGTTTCAGTTGGTTTAAACCTGTCCTAAAAAATAGTAACCGGGTTCTAGAGGATCTCAATATCACTGACTACCCTCAATCACTCATAATTCCAGTTTAGCAACCTTTTCTTGCGGTCGGAATCATCGCGAGAGTTTAGTCTCAATGAGTGTAGCATACTGCTACTGTTCTATGGCCAAGTTGGTCAATTTAAGGTTCTAAGGTCAGTTGGTGCTTAATGACTCCTCAGAAGACCCATATTCTCCTCGTTCCAACACAAGGGATATCGGTACAGACCAAGGTGTCACACCAACGTAGCTACTGCTTCATCCGTGTCGATCTACGCCGGACAGATCCTTCATAGTTTATTTCTACTTACCTAAAAAAGGGTACCCCCTGATCCGGGTTAGGATCTATAGAACTCCGATACAAGCCCACAAAATTAAAGCATACAGAGCATACAATTGAAAACACAAGTGATCTAATCCTAAGGTACACCTCACTTATAATGTCCCCAGCAGAGTTGCCAGTTCTGTGATCGGTGGAAATAGAACTGACTGTTTTGGAATGCTCGTTCGCGTTTTGTGTATTTTTTGTTTGAAAAATTTCGCGGTAAGCAAGAGTCGCCACCGTCTTTTATTTTATCCAACAAGGAAAGGACAAAAGCACAGAAAAATTCCTTTTCGAGATGTTTCTCGGGTTCGGGAGGTAGATTATAGAAAGGGAAGGTGTTAGCACCCTTTCTATCTGTGGTTATCCACAGGCTCTTAGGTACTTGCTCACTATGTTTTCAAAATTTTGCTTTTCTTTATGATTGTGGGTTTGAAAAGAGTTTTGTTTGAAAACTTCGATTTAACTCTTGTTTCTGTCCTCAAGAGTGTATGAAGTGTTGTTGAAAACTTTGTTTGAAAAGTGTAAGTGCGAACAATTTGTTTTGTTTTGAAAGAGCAAGTACCTAAGAACCTCTACCTACTCAAAAGGAATTAAGCTGTGTAAATGTCCCTTTAGACAATGTTATCCCACTATGAAGGAGTAGGTAGCACTGTCGTTGGAGTTTTCGGGTCAATTCGATTTTAGGGACGAGTGATCACTAAAGCAACGTTAGGACGCCTTAGTGGTAACCCTAATGTCTTAGATCACTTTTATCCGAGGCAACTGTTTCGAGGCAACTTATGGTCTTTGGACAAGAGGGCGACCTCTAAAACTTCCTATACTCAATGACCACGTTCGAGGCAACCAAGTGAGGCGTACCCTAGGAGTGGCATGTGCAAATGTGTCAATTTTCAATTATGTTATCTTTATACATGTTATGGTGAGCTACGGTTGATTTTAAGTTAAGATAGATCTTGTCATGCATAGCCTATTATTCATACATCTAGCAGTTAATGGTTGCGGAAAATAAAACTAAGCTATTACAAGGCGTCGGGTATTTACATCGCCAAAAACAAACCCTTGAAAAAGTAAATGCGGAAAAGTAAATAAAAGCTATAAAAGGTCCTAAGTTTAAAACTATTACATCCTCGAAGCAGTTACATTATTGGATAAAAATAATACGCGTGCGAGAAAATTAAATCGAAGCATTTTTAGGGTTTTGACCCCTTTTTAGGAAAGAAAGAGATTTTTTTTTTGTTATTTTGAATTAAATGGAATTAAACCTAAGTTAATTAATTAATTAAATAAAAAAGATATTTTTTGGATTTTTTAGAATATTTAAGGAAATAAAAATGAAATGATTAAAATTGTTAAAAACCTAATATTCTAATTAATTTTAAATTATTGCAAAAAATATTAAAATTATACCTAATTAGAAACTAAATTAATTGATTAAAGTTTATTTACAAAAATAATGAAATAGTGAAATTAATAAAAATATTATTTTTTAGGTTTTCTGATTTTATTAGGAAAATATTAATTATTTTAGTTAGTAGTTAATTAAGAATAAAAAATAAATCAAGTAATAAAATAAAATATAATGAAAGAAAAAAGAAAAAAAAAGCAAACTCAAGGGGGGTGCTGGGTCCACGTTGAGAGTATGATCAGCACAATTCCAAGCCCAAACGCTTCAGCCTTTTTGACTTTTCTGGATTCCCTAGGCGTGGGTTGACCAGGGAGTATGATGGACATGCACTCTGAGCCCCTGGATCTGATTTGAGACCACATGGCCAACATCTGGAGAAGGGCGTCTGATGGACCATCCTTAGAGACCTGCACCTGAATATCTGAAGAAAAAAATGAACAAGGTTTTGGGGGACCTGGGATTCGAACCCAGGTCCTGTTAGCCAATGAACAACCGCCCTAGCCACTGAGCCAATTGCCTCTTTTGTAATTATAATACGCAATAATTAATATATATCAAACAAACACTTATGCCTGGAAAAATAAAATAAAAAAAGTGCGTATTTTCAAATAGACCAATGGGAGGGCGACGTATGGTCGTCTTCTCCAAAAACTCTGGTTATTTACCTGCGGATTTTTATCCGCAGGGAATTTCGTAGGATGTCTCAAAAATTCGTCCTAGGCCATAAAAACCCCATCCAAGCACATGGACGTGATCGTCTCTGTCTCTTGAGTGTCCCTATAACCATTATTTGTCTTGATTTTACCTGCAATGTAAATGCCTAAAAACGAAACAAGCAAACCCTAGGCGCGGGCATCACCATATAGGGCATAAAAATGAAATTGAATATTGCAGTCATGTTAGAAATTATGCAAGGATCAAGAATATGCCAACGTTTTGTCAAAAAGATGCAAGAACAGAAGATCACGATTCCATGTCCAGGGCGGAGTTTCAAGCGACTTACAGTGCATTTGGAGGTGACTCATGGCTCGTGAGCGATTGCTTTAGCTTCACTGAATGGCTAGCAAGATGATAGCGTTGAGTTTTGGATTGAATTGACCGCTACGTATGATTTCAGCTTCAAGGTTTTTTCAGCTTTTTCAGTTTTTGGTTTGGCCGTTTTAACAGAGCTTTGTGCGTGTATTAGGTTTGTGAGGCTTGCTTGTATATAAGGGAATGATTCTAGGTCAAAACATGGGCCAATATCCTTGTGTATTGAAGAATTAGGATTTGATTGACCACCATTGATAAGCTTTCCAAAATTGAATCAAATCTGAGATTTTGTGCATGTTTTGACTTGGCACGAATTGGATTGAGTTGCACATGATATTTGCAAGCTGTACAAATCACAAAGATCCATTTTACATCAATTTTTGGATTTTATTTGATTTAATATTGATTAATAATGAATTAAATCAATAAAAATGAAATAAAATAGAAAAATAAATGTTTGGTCATGAAATTAAGTATGGGACACGTGTGTGGCATGAGAAGACTAAATCAAGTGGAAAAAAGTGGGCCCTTTTGTCAAAAATTGGAATTTTGAGGATAGTTGACTTTTGGCAAATTTGGAAAAATGCCCAACTTCAACAATGCATAACTTCCTCAATTTTGAACTTTTGGAGGTGTTATTGGACTTTTTAGAAACCTTTAGATGTCCTCTAATCAACCCTTTTTGTCTCATCTCATTTTGATCTTCCATTCTCAAGTTATAAGCTTTGGAAAAAGGTGTTTTTGTTGACTTTCAAAAATGACCTATAATGTCCAAATTTGTAACTTCTTGTGAGTTCATTTTCTGATCTTGGGGTATTAATATGGATTGTGGGAAATTGCATCCTCTTCAAAATGAGATTTGGATGGGTCATTTATCATAAAGTATGAGAAAGTTATGCTTGGTCAAAGTTGAGTTGACTTTTCCTACAAAACCCTAATTTAGCAACTTTTGAATCTTGATGAATCTTGAGCAATCTTTGATGAATCATGATCAACCCTTGATCAAATGATTAATTATCCTTAAAAATGAGAATGTTGACAAAAAATCCTGAGGTTTGACTGTATTTAGGTCACAGTTGACTTTTGCCCTAGCACAGTCGATTTTTGGGTCTCTTGAGCAATTGACTGTCCAAAATTCCTCTGGAAGGTTTGAAATTTGACATGGATGGACTTAAGAACATATTAAGGCATTGGGAAGCACTTGAGGCCATTTGGATATAAGGACCTTGATGAAACACAAAACCCTAATTTTGAATTGACTGCCTTAGGAGGTGATTTGACTGTACAACCCTTGAGCCATTTTGAGCAATATGAAGATCATTCTTGACAAATCTTGAGGAATATGGGAGGGCAAATTTTGGGGTACAAAATCTTTGAATGAGGTGAGACAAATCATGGCATCCAATAATGGCTTTGGACAGCAACAAAGATAACAACATCCAATATTGGCCTTGGACGGAAACAAAAGATAGCAACATCCAATATTGGCTTTGGATGGAAGAAAAGGTAACAACATCCAATATTGGATTTGGATGGAAACAAAAGATGGTGACATCCAATATTAGCTTTGGATGGAAGAAAAGGTAACAACATCAAATATTGGCTTTGGATGGAAACAAAAGATCATGACATCCAATATTAGCTTTGGATAAAAGAAAAGGGAACAACATCCAATATTGGCTTTGGACAGCAAAAAAGATTACGACATCCAATATTGGTTTTGGATAGCAAAAAAGGTTACGATATCCAATATTGGCTTTGGACAGCAACAAAAGATAACAACATCCAATATTGGCTTTGGATGGAAACAAAAGAGATAACATATCCAAGATTAGCATTGGACGAAAGAGAGAAACAACTCATCCAAGATTAGCATTGGAAGAAAGAGGAAAACAACTCATCCAAGATTAGCATTGGACGAAAGATAAAAACAACTCATCCAATATTAGCATTGGACGAAAGAGAGAAACAACCGAATTGACATCTGCTTTGATAGGTGCCAAGTAAGTTGGACTTTAATCTCAAGGTGACATGTCAACTGCAACAAGACCTCGGAAAATTCAAATGAGGATGAATCACTCTTGTTATGCATTATGTATGAATTTTTTTATGCATGATATGTGAATGATCTATGCATGTAATGTCGACGTTTACAAAAACAGAGTTTGACTCTTTTGTGGAGGTAAGATTGGAAGTTTGATTCCTCAACACGAAGAACTCTGCCAAATTTTCTTGGAAAGAAAATGTCTTGAACCCAAATATGTCACACTTGTAAACTCTATTGAGCTGATGATCTTCTGAGGAAAGACATGTAGAGTTGCTTGGGGATTTGTCCCAGATTAGCTGACTGATGAGGATAAACTGATCATGGCTTCAGTCGAAAGTTACTGGAAATGAGCTGATCATGGCTTCAGTCCTGAAATGATTGCTGGAAATAAATTGATCATGGCTTTAGTTCTTGAAATGATTGTTGGAAAGGAATTCCCTAGTACGAGTCTTGAAAAATGATCTTCTGGCTAACCAATTCTGAGAAAACTCGCACTGAGCAACAAATATTAAATTGATTCACAACTGGACCTGGAAGATACTTGCCCCTAATAGGGTCACTGACCAAGTTTCCCAACTGTTTGAAATTCCTTGACGAGGAAATCTTGTTTGAAAGCAAAATTGTTTATTCAAACATGGTAATTTTAATGCAAAGTTCATACAAAAGTTTTGAATTCAAAATCATTTTTGAAATGATATTTTTGATATATGGAAAATGCATCACTGGTTAAAACATAGTGGTTTATACTTTTAAAGTGAAAGAGAAAGCAAATGTATGATACCAAAACAAATGGTTCTCAAAAGATCTTAGGAGTCAGTTTACGCATCCTTGATGTAGTATGCTTTCAAAAGAAACTTGGCTTCAATTAGGTCTTTTTAGGGTTGTAACGTGGTCTGGTTCACGGTTTAAGAAAAAATAAAAGATAAAGGCTCAAAGTTTATTTGTACCTAACCCAATCTTCGTGATGTTCTTTAGTCCTACGTTCAGTTAATTCAGAATATGCATTCAGGTTCCAAGAGATTTTTGAATTGCACTGATGGTAACAATGACGATGATTCAGAAGCTAAGGGATTTTTGAGAAGATGGTCACTTCTTCTTACATCATTTTGTTGTTTTGAGGACTTTTGTCGAATCTGGTGGAGAATTTTGAGGATTTGAAGACCTCTTCTAATTGAATTTATTATTCCCAACTTTTTCCTGAACTGTTTCATTTGAGATTACAGTTAGCGGGTGTTGTACCCCAAAATTTGCCCTCCCATATTCTCCAATAAACTGCCAAGCCAAGCTACAAAATTCCCCAAGAGTTGCACAATGCAAAGGCCTCCATACAGTCAAAACTAGGGTTTGTGTGTTGATCAAGAAAAGGAAGTGTTCAAAGGTCCAATCAAGTCTCATATGCTTACAAAGAGGGTCAAGCATCCTCATATCAAGTTTCAAGGCATTCAGCTCAAGATTGCACAGTCAAAACCCTAAATTGCACTGCAGTCAACTGTAGGGGCAAAATGGTCATTTGGCAGTCAAAAGTTCAAATTTTTGGTCAACATATCATTTTGAAGCCACAAACATCATTTGATCAATGCTTGATCATGATTCTCAAAATTTGGCTCAGAAATCATCAAAGATGCAAAAGTTGCTATATTTGGACAGCTGAAAAAGTCAACTGAAATTGACCAGGGCATAACTTTCACATGGATTATCAGAAAAATTCCATCCAAAGCTCATTTTGAAGAGAAAGACATTTCCTACAACTCATCTTCATACTTCAAGTCCAAGAAATGCTCTCACAAAAAGTTATCAATTTCAACATTATAGGTCATTTTCAAAAGTCAACAAAAAGGGACTTTAAGTCAAAGGCCATAACTTGAGATTGGTAAATCAAAATGACATGGGACCAAAGGCATTGGTTAAAGGACTCAAAGACCTTTCCAAAATGTCCAAGAACATGTGAAAAGCTTAAACATTGAGCAAGTTATGCCTTGTAGAAGTTGGGAAATTTTTGTGAAATGGCAAAAGTCAACTATCCTTGAAAATCCAATTTTTGACAAAAGGGCCCCATTTTTTCCACTTGGTCCATCCTTGTCATGCCACACACGTGTCCCATGGTTAATTTCAAGACCAAATATTGATTTTTTTATTTTATTTAATTTTTGATGATTTAATTCATTTTAATTCTTTGAAAATTCAAATAAAATTTAAAAACCAATGGAATAGTGTCAAATGAACTTGGACAATTTCTATGTATCATGAACCAACTCAAGAAATCAGGCTAGGGTTCATTTGCACACTAGGTCTAGGTTTTGGCTAAAAAGTAGGAAAATGGTTAATGGAAGAAACCCTAAGACCAATTCTTTCCCAAGCATGGATTAAGGTCAAATAGCAAGCCTATTCCATTCCATGATGATCACTGAGTCCAACCCTAACTAGAACATAGCAAAAGGCTCGCTCAAAAGCCATTGGACAATTTGAAATTTTGGCCATATAATGCAAAACTGAAAACTAGTTTAAATGATCTTTCAAGCCTTAATTCTTTTTCCATTAGCATCCTGAGGTACTCTTGAATGAATCTCAATCACAAACAACAACAAAAGCGTAGGGAATTGGTGGATCGTACTCAAACTGTACAGAACTTTTTTTGAAATCGTATTCTCCATTCTAAGCATCTTCATTACATTTCAATAATATATTCTTGTTCCATATGATATTTCCAAGCTAACCCTTATATTCAATTTGGTTTTTGCACTGTATATAAGAATCCACCATGCGCGAATCCTAGGGTTACAGTTTTCTCAAATTAGGGATTTTGCATAGGGGAAAAATTAGGACTCAGGACCACCATGGTTGAACTCAGTACACCAAGACGAAGAAGAAACAACCATCGCGAACAATTTATGTAGCCTATATGGCTATTCGCTATTTTCCCATAGCATGCTTAAAACAACGCTTCAAAACCGTTGCTGTTGTGTTTTTTTGTTTACAGGGACGTGAAGAAGATGAAGATGTGGCACGCTGTAATTCGTCCATTCAAAATTCGCGCGTTTCAGCCACTAGCGCGTTGCTTTTATTTTATATGATTTATTTATGTATTATATATCAAAGTGATTAACTGGCACAGATGGCAAGCGAGCGCGTGATTAATGCATAAGACCTGGGTTCGATTCCCAGGTCTACTTTACTTCAATATTCTTTTTCAATATGTGTTCAGGTGTGGATATGACGTTATGGACTACCGTGTACTCACCAGATCAGGCCAGCCACGTCACTTAGTGGGATCAGATCAAGGGCATAAGATCAAGGAACACCATGAATCCCAGTCAAAGCATCACACAAGATTGGAAAAGTCAACCAATTCAATGCAAATGGGCCTGATTTGCTAGGCCTGCACCTCACAATTTTGGGGTCTACCCCCCTGGTTTGCCTTATTAATTTTTATTCTTTCTTTAACTTTTCTTTTTTTTATTTCTTTTATTTGCTATTTATTTAATTAATTATTTTTTACATAAATATAATAAAAACATCATAAAATCAAAAAATGCCAAAATATATAATTTATATTATAATTATTTTCATAAATAATAACATGTAAATACTTAGTTTTAATTAGGTTTTCAACTTTAATTCCTTTTAATAAAAATCAAAACAAAAACATAGAATTAGGTTAATGACTTTTTCCTTTTAACTTTCCTTGTTTTTTGCCATAGTATTAGTATTTTTCATAATTAAACTAGGGTTGCATTTTAGGTTAGATTTTAATACTTTCTTAATAACTAAAAATCCAAAAAAATAGAGTTTAGGTTTAATAACTTTTATTTTATTTTTTTAATTTTCCTTTTATTTCAGAATAATAATATTATTTATTTATTTTCATAAATTAAAAATTGTACATAAATTAATTTAGAGTTAAATTAGGTTAAAAGTCAATATTTTCATAATAAACTTAAAAGACATTAGAACTAGGATTTTAATTTTAATTAACTTTTCTTTTTTTTCTTTTAAATCTAAAAAACACAAAAATACCATTTTTCATTTAATTTTAATTTTAGATAACTTAATTATTTTAATTCTTTTAAAGGGTTCAACGCCCTCGCATTTGATTATTTTCTTTTTTTTTTTTTCGCGCGTTTCATTTATTTCTTTTGTAAATAATTATGTATATGTACCAAAGCCGTGTAATAGCTATTAGACATTTCTTTTCTGCAATTTATTTTAAAACGGGTCTGGATTAATTTGGCGTTGTAGACCCTCGCCTTTGTAATAGCGTAGGACTTTTATCTTTTCCGCACTTTAAATTCCCGCACTTTTAACTGTTAAACAATAACATGAAAGAATGAATGCCCAAAAATAAAATCGAATCGTTAGATCACCAATGCATGACAAGACAAACAATAAACTGAAAATGACACACAATTCACACACCACCCCTAGGGTACGCTTCACTGTTGCCTTGCCCCTCGAAAGGTGGTCGTCGAGTAGAAGACGTCTTAGTAAGTCCTCATGATCCGGGAACCTGGCATGAGGGTAGCTTCTAAGGTGTCTTCCCATTGCTCTGGTGATCACCATGTCCCTATACACTCGAATTGACCCGAACACCTCCAACGGTGGTGCTACCTACCTCTCAATGGTGGGAGGGCACTACTTTAAAGGACATTTACACAGACGAATTCCTTAGGGTAGGTAGGTTCTCGTAGATACTTGCTCTCTTTAAAACAAAACAAATCAAATCTTTTCACACTAACATTTTCAAAAACTTTCAAAACAAACTTTTCAAACACTCTGACGTATGAGTTAAACTGAAACTTTTCAAAGAATATTTTTGAAACCCACATTGAAAAGCAAGCAAACAATTTTGAAAACACATTGAGCAAGTATCTAAGAGCCCATGGATAACCATGGATAGAAAGGGTGCTAACACCTTCCCTTTCTATAACCTACCTCCCGAACCGAGAGCAATCTCTTTAAAGGAATTTTTCTGTGCTTTTGTCCTTTCCACTTGGAGAAAATAAAAGACGGTGGCGACTCTTGCTTACCACGACATTTTGCGAACCAGCTTTAAGACAGTCAGTTCCAGATCCACCGATCACAGAACTGGCGACTCTGCTGGGGAGAACTTAAAGTGAGGTGTACCTTAGGACTAAGATCATTGTGTTTTCAATTGCTTTCCTTGTATGCTTTAAAATTGTGGGTTGCTTGGGAGTTCTATAGATCCTAACCCGGATCTGGGGGATACCTTCTTAGAAAGTAGCAACAAGGCTGTGAGGGAACTGTGCGGGGTATACCGACATGGTTGAAACAGCCTGCTACGTTGGTGTGGCACTTTGGTGTGTACCGGTAACCCTTGAGTCAGTCAAGGAGAGTACGGGGCCTCCATGTGGTGTCATGAAGCATCAACAGACCTTAGGAACCTTAATTGAACCATCTTGGCCTCTTTAGGGTAGTGAGATAACTGACTTTGGTGCAGTCCGAGGTTGGTTGATGCTCGATACTACACTCAATTGAGGGTTGCTTTCCTGGAATATTTCGGTCGCCAGTTCAGTGGCTAAATCGAAACGATGAACAATGAAAGCAATCCCGTGATATTGGGAACCTTAGAACCCGGTTACTTTGATTAGGACAGGTTGAACCCACCAACTTCAAGAGGGTACTACCCAGACCCCATGCTGGCCTAAACCTAAGGGCTCTCTCTTGTGTGACTTGTGTGCCTTAGTACTTGACTATCTGCATGCTTGTGATCTAACACTTGTTTCTTGCAGGTTTGTTTCAGTCCTTAATTAGGACTCATAATAGGGTTACTGACATCACCCCATGCATACCATGACATCATACCATTGCATACATCCTAACCCATTTCAAGGATCTCAAGGGCTTGTGATGCAGGTCAGGACGAATCAACTGTCCCAGTAAGGGGCAAAGAGGATTTATTTTCCTCTAGACCAGGTTGTCAGGGGCTATGACCCACTTGATATGGTGAGCTTTTGACCCTTGGAGAAGGACTCTCAACAATATGAAGTACCTTCAATCAAGCCACCAGTTTCCAATGCTAACTATTTTCTTGTTTACCCCACGAGATTCTTGAAATCATTGCATGCATGTCATACATCTCGTTGCATTACAGGTATCCCCTTGACAGGTTGCTTACTGTTCTTCGCTGTTTATTTCAGCACTATGAACCCTGAATCATCAACCGAGGCATCTATCAAGGCTCTTCAGGCGCAGAACGCCCAATTTCAGGCGCAGAACGCCCAATTTCAGGAGCTGATCAAGGGCTTGGCTCAGGGTCAACAGGAGTTGAAGACCATGCTGCTGAAGAAGACTAAGAAGAAGAGGAGGACTGTGCTATTTAACACTGGGCGCAGACTCGGGAACACTTTGGTTGAAGCTGAAAGGACTCCTCCATCTGTGACGGAAGGTAGTCACCAAGAAAGGGAGGTCCCTACTCCCGTGGGCTCTGATACTGAAACAGACTTCAACGACGAACAGTACCCTCCTGCTGAGGACCGGTACAAACAGCTGGAAGACAGATTAAAGGCTATGGAGATTCAGCAAGTGCCTGGACTGGATTTCGGAGACTTGGGGTTATCTACTGGGGTGGTGATTCCACACAAGTTCAAGGCACCTGCCTTTGTGAAGTATGACGGGGCTTCCTGTCCCAAGATGCACCTCCGTTCTTATGTAAGGAAGATCCAGCCTTACACAGCAGACAAGAACCTTTGGATCCATTTCTTCCAGGAGAGTCTTTCAGGGACTCACCTCGATTGGTTCTATCAGCTGGATGGAATCAGCATTCGTAACTGGGAGGATCTGGCCACTGCTTTTTACAAGCAGTATCAATATAATGCCGACCTTGCCCCCACACGTACCAAACTTCAGGGTATGTCGTTAGGTGCGAGTGAAGGTTTTAAAGAGTACGCTCAGAGGTGGAGAGACCTAGCTGGCAGAGTGCAGCCACCGTTGACTGATCGGGAGTTGGTAGACACGTTCTTGGGGACCCTGTCTGGTCCATTCTTCAACCACTTGATTGGGAATTCTGCTGCTGGGTTTACAGATCTAATCTTGACCGGAGAAAGAATCGAAGCGGGCATCAAGTCAGGGAAAATACAGAATGGTGACTCCTCGAACACTGAAAAGAAACCATCCAAGAGGGAATCTAGTGCTGTCAACGCATTAGCTATCGCAAAACCGGCCGGTGCTCTTCAGCGTCACCATCAACAAAGGGAAGAGAGACCTAAGAGGCAATTTACTCCCCTCGGCATGACCTTGTCACAAATATTGCCACAGTTGCTGGAAACCAAGTTGGTAACCCTCATGGACCCTCCAAAGAATCCTAACAGGACACCCTCGAGGTACAATCCCAATGCTCGCTGCGCCTATCATTCCGACAGCCCGGGGCATGCTACAGATGACTGTTGGACTTTGAGAAACAGGGTTCAAGATCTGATTGACGCAAAGGAAGTCCAGCTCGACTCTCCAGAGGCTCCCAATATGATCACTGCTCCCTTGCCAAGACATGGCTAGGATTAGTTTTTGTTCATTCAAATATTCAAGTTGTAATTTTCTTTCAATTGTTCAAACATTTTATTTCATGTCAAACTTGGTTATTTCATTAATGCGTTACACATGTCTGTTTTGAAGTAATTATTTCATATTCACTATGTGCAAATTATTTTCATATTTTTTTTTCCTGATGATCAACGCTCGACTAATAATTCTAAGCCTCTTGAGGGAGGATGACGAAAACGATACCACGGTTTACAGTATGCTTTTGAACAGACTCCGCTGATGAGGTATAGGCATTGTTTCAACCCCTAAACACTGGAGTTATAAGGATGATAATCCCTCGCCAACCCATCAGAGCCAAAAAAGTAGGAGTTTTATTTTCGAAAATCAAAACCCTTAATCATAACCTGGGGCAGGGTAGTTCTCTCAGTTGATCCAAGTGCACAATGAATGGCACCAAATGAGTTTTTTCAAAAAAACAAAAGACAGTGATGGTTCCGAACAATCATAAGGACAGGCAGTCATTATCAAAAAAAAATCATAAACGAAAAGCCCAAGAAGTCAAAACCTATGAAAAGAGACTTACGAAATTGGGGCATCCCGCTGACTGTAATTCCAAAAAGGAAACAGTTCAGGCAAAAAAAGAAAGGGATAACAAAAATCAAGAAAGAGGTCTCACAAACCCTCAACAAAAAAAATGACTGCCTAGTCAGAATAAATCATCAATGTTTGAACCATCACCGGAAAATCAGAGCAAAGACTCAAACAAGGTCTAACGTATGATCAACTGAGTTTAGGGTTGGAGAACATCACGAAAGAGCGGGTGGGTACAAATAATTTGGGCCTTTATCCTTTGTTTCTTAAACCGTGAACCAGGCCACGATATAACCCTTAAAAGTCCTAGCTGAAGCATGGGTTAGTTCGAAAGCATACTGTCACGAAATGTATCCTGACTCCTGAAGGACTACGGTAAATACGGAGTTGACATCATGTTTTTACAAACATTTACTTGTTTTATGAAAAAATGCATTTTCAAAATATTCAAGACAGACATAGACTTTTGCATTCTTAAAATAACTTTGTTTGCATATGAATTTTTGTCTGAACAGCAGGGAAATTCGCACGATGAATATCTTGTGAACAGAAGTACCTCCAATCGAGAGGCACAGTAGGAGCATTGCCCATTATCTGGGGCATGACAAAGTATTTCCAACAGGGGCAACTCCCCACATTCTGAGAAATATGGACATAGTCGAAAGAATACTACGCAA
The DNA here is from genome assembly GCA_948472305.1 of Vicia faba. Lineage (NCBI taxonomy): Eukaryota > Viridiplantae > Streptophyta > Magnoliopsida > Fabales > Fabaceae > Vicia > Vicia faba. The sequence continues at coordinate 1,357,544,266 of OX451735.1, forward strand.
AATCAAAGACCCGCTAGGTTGACACACCTAGGCAAAAATAAGGGATTCCCGGCGAACCAAAAGGGTTCGGGCAAATATAAGGGATGAAATGAAAAAATCTGTACACCCGGCAAGTCGAAAACCTGAAAAGGCGGCTTGGGCAAAAATGGGTATCCCGGTGGACTGAAAACCCGAAAAGGCGGTCCAGGCAAAAGTTAGGGATCAAAGCGTACGAGTATGTCCCAGCATCTCGGCACCTGCCTACCAGAAGACTCGTCAAGTACTCCCACAAGTGCCTCCTCCCACTGAAACTGGGGCAATAAGGAGTTGTCTAAAAGATCCGGTTGCTCTGTCCATCATAGGTATGCGACCCAGATATTTTCACTCCCCGCAGAACACGAACGCGTCGTCCGGCTTTATTCAAAGAGTTATTTCCTTAATAAGATATAACTGGGTTATCCTCAGCCAATAGCCACGGAAAAGACCGTCCTCAGTAAAGTCTTATCATCCCCAGCGGAAGCAAAAGCTTATTCTCCAACATCAGCCCAGGAGTGACTTCCCGGCACCCGTCAAGGATTTATTTTCCTAGACGAAAGCATACATTCATAAACATCACATTTTCGTACATCATGACACATGCATGTACGCATCATGTCATACAATTGCATTTATGCCGTTGCTTGATTCATATCACGTACTGCATATAACTGACCTTTACCTTTCAGGAAGGATACAGTTGAATGATCAGCTATGTCAAAATAGACAAAACACCGTCAGAAAAGACAAATCCCGTCATAAGAGACAAATCCGGTCAAAGAATACAAATCCAGTTTAAGTCAATGCCTAAAGATTCCTCTGATACAACTCGTCGTGATAGACACTCGTCATGATAGACACTCGTCGTGATAGACACTCGTCGTGATAGACACTCGTCGTGATAGACACTCGTCGTGATAGACACTCGTCGTGATAGACACTCGTCGTTATAGACACTCGTCGTGATAGACACTCGTCGTGATAGACACTCGTCGTGATAGACACTCGTCGTGATAGACACTCGTCGTGATAGACACTCGTCGTGATAGACACTCGTCGTGATAGACACTCGTCGTGATAGACACTCGTCGTGATAGACACTCGTCGTGATAGACACTCGTCGTGATAGACACTCGTCGTGATAGACACTCGTCGTGATAGACACTCGTCGTGATAGACACTCGTCGTGATAGACACTCGTCGTGATAGACACTCGTCGTGATAGACACTCGTCGTGATAGACACTCGTCGTGATAGACACTCGTCGTGATAGACACTCGTCGTGATAGACACTCGTCGTGATAGACACTCGTCGTGATAGACACTCGTCGTGATAGACACTCGTCGTGATAGACACTCGTCGTGATAGACACTCGTCGTGATAGACACTCGTCGTGATAGACACTCGTCGTGATAGACACTCGTCGTGATAGACACTCGTCGTGATAGACACTCGTCGTGATAGACACTCGTCGTGATAGACACTCGTCGTGATAGACATTCGTCGTGATAGACACTCGTTGTGATAGACGCTCGTCATGATAGACACTCGTCAGTGTAGACACTTGTCGTTATAGACATTCGTCATAGACACTAGTCGCTATAGACACCCATCGTTAAAGACCACTCGTCCTTGGAAACATGTCAGTAGAGACAACTTCATCACCGTTTGAAGATCCAGACCCAGCTCCTGTAACCAGTCAGGACATATCTATACCAAGCATCTGAAAACCAGCTCCTGCGACGTGTCAGGTACTCATTTTCTTTTGCAGGTATGCAGGTTCTCGCTAAGGAATCTCTTACGCGATCAACATTCAGATGGCATCTATAAGCCCATCATCCTACCCATCAATCTCTAAATGGCATCTATAAGCCCATTCCCCCACCACACTGCTACCATGTGAGCGCAAATTTCTGGGCACTCTAGTGTCCAATCATCTTCTACCCTCGGATTACAAAAGGCACGTCAGCCAATCTCCATCCTCAGGTCTAAGAAGATTGAACAGGGGCAACTGTTGTACCCCAAAATTTGCCCTCCCATATTCTCCAATAAACTGCCAAGCCAAGCTACAAAATTCCCCAAGAGTTGCACAATGCAAAGGCCTCCATACAGTCAAAACTAGGGTTTGTGTGTTGATCAAGAAAAGGAAGTGTTCAAAGGTCCAATCAAGTCTCATATGCTTACAAAGAGGGTCAAGCATCCTCATATCAAGTTTCAAGGCATTCAGCTCAAGATTGCACAGTCAAAACCCTAAATTGCACTGCAGTCAACTGTAGGGGCAAAATGGTCATTTGGCAGTCAAAAGTTCAAATTTTTGGTCAACATATCATTTTGAAGCCACAAACATCATTTGATCAATGCTTGATCATGATTCTCAAAATTTGGCTCAGAAATCATCAAAGATGCAAAAGTTGCTATATTTGGACAGCTGAAAAAGTCAACTGAAATTGACCAGGGCATAACTTTCACATGGATTATCAGAAAAATTCCATCCAAAGCTCATTTTGAAGAGAAAGACATTTCCTACAACTCATCTTCATACTTCAAGTCCAAGAAATGCTCTCACAAAAAGTTATCAATTTCAACATTATAGGTCATTTTCAAAAGTCAACAAAAAGGGACTTTAAGTCAAAGGCCATAACTTGAGATTGGTAAATCAAAATGACATGGGACCAAAGGCATTGGTTAAAGGACTCAAAGACCTTTCCAAAATGTCCAAGAACATGTGAAAAGCTTAAACATTGAGCAAGTTATGCCTTGTAGAAGTTGGGAAATTTTTGTGAAATGGCAAAAGTCAACTATCCTTGAAAATCCAATTTTTGACAAAAGGGCCCCATTTTTTCCACTTGGTCCATCCTTGTCATGCCACACACGTGTCCCATGGTTAATTTCAAGACCAAATATTGATTTTTTTATTTTATTTAATTTTTGATGATTTAATTCATTTTAATTCTTTGAAAATTCAAATAAAATTTAAAAACCAATGGAATAGTGTCAAATGAACTTGGACAATTTCTATGTATCATGAACCAACTCAAGAAATCAGGCTAGGGTTCATTTGCACACTAGGTCTAGGTTTTGGCTAAAAAGTAGGAAAATGGTTAATGGAAGAAACCCTAAGACCAATTCTTTCCCAAGCATGGATTAAGGTCAAATAGCAAGCCTATTCCATTCCATGATGATCACTGAGTCCAACCCTAACTAGAACATAGCAAAAGGCTCGCTCAAAAGCCATTGGACAATTTGAAATTTTGGCCATATAATGCAAAACTGAAAACTAGTTTAAATGATCTTTCAAGCCTTAATTCTTTTTCCATTAGCATCCTGAGGTACTCTTGAATGAATCTCAATCACAAACAACAACAAAAGCGTAGGGAATTGGTGGATCGTACTCAAACTGTACAGAACTTTTTTTGAAATCGTATTCTCCATTCTAAGCATCTTCATTACATTTCAATAATATATTCTTGTTCCATATGATATTTCCAAGCTAACCCTTATATTCAATTTGGTTTTTGCACTGTATATAAGAATCCACCATGCGTGAATCCTAGGGTTACAGTTTTCTCAAATTAGGGATTTTGCATAGGGGAAAAATTAGGACTCAGGACCACCATGGTTGAACTCAGTACACCAAGACGAAGAAGAAACAACCATCGCGAACAATTTATGTAGCCTATATGGCTATTCGCTATTTTCCCATAGCATGCTTAAAACAACGCTTCAAAACCGTTGCTGTTGTGTTTTTTTGTTTACAGGGACGTGAAGAAGATGAAGATGTGGCACGCTGTAATTCGTCCATTCAAAATTCGCGCGTTTCAGCCACTAGCGCGTTGCTTTTATTTTATATGATTTATTTATGTATTATATATCAAAGTGATTAACTGGCACAGATGGCAAGCGAGCGCGTGATTAATGCATAAGACCTGGGTTCGATTCCCAGGTCTACTTTACTTCAATATTCTTTTTCAATATGTGTTCAGGTGTGGATATGACGTTATGGACTACCGTGTACTCACCAGATCAGGCCAGCCACGTCACTTAGTGGGATCAGATCAAGGGCATAAGATCAAGGAACACCATGAATCCCAGTCAAAGCATCACACAAGATTGGAAAAGTCAACCAATTCAATGCAAATGGGCCTGATTTGCTAGGCCTGCACCTCACAATTTTGGGGTCTACCCCCCTGGTTTGCCTTATTAATTTTTATTCTTTCTTTAACTTTTCTTTTTTTTATTTCTTTTATTTGCTATTTATTTAATTAATTATTTTTTACATAAATATAATAAAAACATCATAAAATCAAAAAATGCCAAAATATATAATTTATATTATAATTATTTTCATAAATAATAACATGTAAATACTTAGTTTTAATTAGGTTTTCAACTTTAATTCCTTTTAATAAAAATCAAAACAAAAACATAGAATTAGGTTAATGACTTTTTCCTTTTAACTTTCCTTGTTTTTTGCCATAGTATTAGTATTTTTCATAATTAAACTAGGGTTGCATTTTAGGTTAGATTTTAATACTTTCTTAATAACTAAAAATCCAAAAAAATAGAGTTTAGGTTTAATAACTTTTATTTTCTTTTTTTAATTTTCCTTTTATTTCAGAATAATAATATTATTTATTTATTTTCATAAATTAAAAATTGTACATAAATTAATTTAGAGTTAAATTAGGTTAAAAGTCAATATTTTCATAATAAACTTAAAAGACATTAGAACTAGGATTTTAATTTTAATTAACTTTTCTTTTTTTTCTTTTAAATCTAAAAAACACAAAAATACCATTTTTCATTTAATTTTAATTTTAGATAACTTAATTATTTTAATTCTTTTAAAGGGTTCAACGCCCTCGCATTTGATTATTTTCTTTTTTTTTTTTTCGCGCGTTTCATTTATTTCTTTTGTAAATAATTATGTATATGTACCAAAGCCGTGTAATAGCTATTAGACATTTCTTTTCTGCAATTTATTTTAAAACGGGTCTGGATTAATTTGGCGTTGTAGACCCTCGCCTTTGTAATAGCGTAGGACTTTTATCTTTTCCGCACTTTAAATTCCCGCACTTTTAACTGTTAAACAATAACATGAAAGAATGAATGCCCAAAAATAAAATCGAATCGTTAGATCACCAATGCATGACAAGACAAACAATAAACTGAAAATGACACACAATTCACACACCACCCCTAGGGTACGCTTCACTGTTGCCTTGCCCCTCGAAAGGTGGTCGTCGAGTAGAAGACGTCTTAGTAAGTCCTCATGATCCGGGAACCTGGCATGAGGGTAGCTTCTAAGGTGTCTTCCCATTGCTCTGGTGATCACCATGTCCCTATACACTCGAATTGACCCGAACACCTCCAACGGTGGTGCTACCTACCTCTCAATGGTGGGAGGGCACTACTTTAAAGGACATTTACACAGACGAATTCCTTAGGGTAGGTAGGTTCTCGTAGATACTTGCTCTCTTTAAAACAAAACAAATCAAATCTTTTCACACTAACATTTTCAAAAACTTTCAAAACAAACTTTTCAAACACTCTGACGTATGAGTTAAACTGAAACTTTTCAAAGAATATTTTTGAAACCCACATTGAAAAGCAAGCAAACAATTTTGAAAACACATTGAGCAAGTATCTAAGAGCCCATGGATAACCATGGATAGAAAGGGTGCTAACACCTTCCCTTTCTATAACCTACCTCCCGAACCGAGAGCAATCTCTTTAAAGGAATTTTTCTGTGCTTTTGTCCTTTCCACTTGGAGAAAATAAAAGACGGTGGCGACTCTTGCTTACCGCGACATTTCGCGAACCAGCTTTAAGACAGTCAGTTCCAGATCCACCGATCACAGCGGGACACCCCAGTTTTTTGCCTAAGTCTCCATCATAGGTTTTGACTTAGCAGGATTTTTTTTTTGATTTTTCTTTTCATTTCATTTTTCTTTTTGGAAAGATAATGACGACCTTGCTCAATGATTACGAGGAACCATCTTTGTCATTTTTGGTTTGGGAGCATCTGTGACACTTCTTGCTGGGTGCAAAGGAAAGCTTGATCGCGACCTTTATTGAAAGGTGCCTTGCATAATTTCTCTTGTAATTGAATGCACAACCAAATTAACTGAGAACTACCCATCCCTAGGTTAAGATTGCGGTTTTTTCATATAGAAAGAAACTCTAACTTCTAGGCTCAAAGGGGTGAACGAGGGATTAACTTCCTTATTACTCCAGTGTTTGGGAGTTGAAACAATGCATGTATATCCTCAACAAAGTTTTATTCGAAAGCATACCAGTAACAATTATGGGCATTTCATTTTCATCATGCTCCCTTAAATCTTTGCATAAACAAAAGCTTGATAAAGAGAGTAAACAAGACGTATTTTGGAAACCATGTAAGTGAAAATGATTTGAATCAAAACATTGCAATGCTCATTTCATTAAACTTACATGAAAGTACAAACAAAGTTTGGAAGCAACAATTTTAACATAAACAAGGGAAAATGCAAACAGATAGAAAGATGGCCTAGTGACTAATCAGTAACAAGGATGATTTGTCCGGTCTGAAACACTGGCTTTAGGAAGTGACTTGAGGGTATCCCGAGTCAGTCTTCAGCCACTTTGTTTTGGAAAAGGATTTTTGAAAACATTAGGACCTGCCACTTTGAAAATGAGAATATTTGCTTTCACCAATTCCTGCACTCTGTTTTTCAATGCATAGCAGCTTTCTAAATCATGACCGACAACTCCCTGATGAAATTCACATTGAAGGTCAAATCTGAACTCGGATGGAGGAGGATTTCGAAGAATCAGAGGCCTATTTATAATCAAGCCCTTCTGCACCATTGCAGGATACAATTCAATGTATGTCATAGGGATGGGATAAAATTGAGCCATATTCCCTACATAACGATTTTGGTTTTGCGCAATATTTTGTTGTTGAGGAACTTGAACTGGTTGAGATTGACCACAAGAGTAATAACTTCTACTTGTGGTTGATCAATGTATTGAGGCCTATGGCGAGGTCCTCTTCTCTCAGTTGAGACAACATTGGCTTCTACCTGTTTCTTCTTCTGAAAGTTCCCAAAGTATTCCTTTGCACTATTAGAATTTAGCAGCTTTAAACACTTTACCGTTCTTTATTCCTTCTTCTAATCTCTGGCCAATAGTCACCAGGTCTGTGAAGCTGAAGGACACACTACCAATCATCTTCTCCCAGAAGAAAGGGGACAAAGTATACATGAACAAACCATTCAGTTCTTTCTCTGCCAGAGGTTGTTCAACTTGAGATGCCAGTTCTCTCCATCGTTGAGCATGTTCCTTGAAAGATTATTTCTCATTCTGAGACATATTTTGCAGTTGCCGATGATCGGGTGCCATGTCAAGGTTATATTTGTATTGCTTTATGAAAGCATCAACAATATATTGGAAGCATTGGATACGACCTTTCTCAAGTCCCATATATCATTTCAATGAAGCTCCACCCAGACTATCTTGGAAACAATGGATAAGCAACTTGTCATTCTTTGTGTAAGAAGACATCTTTCGAAAGTACATCACCAAATGACTTATTGGACAAGTGTGCCCCCGATATTTCTCAAACTTGGGAGTCTTGAACTTTTCAGGTATAACCAGATCAGAAACTAGGCACATGTTATTAGCATCAACACTGAAGAATTCATTTCCTTCCATAGCTCTAAGTCTCTTTTCTAAAGTCTGATATTGTTCTTTGAACTCTTCAAACTCACCAAAGTCTCACTAACTTATACTTCGAGGACTAGCAGCATGGTACTCAAAGAGAGGGTTCCCAAAAGCAGCTTGTGCAGCAGGTTGACGATAAGCAATATGAACGATTGGCTGAGGTTCAGTGAAAACCAGAACTTGAAAGACTGGCCAGGCAGACTGGCCAACCATTAAAGTAATTGCAATAGGCGAAGAGTAGTTCTGAGGTAACCCAAACTTTGGCCACGTAGTTGATGTGTGCTAGATAGGTTGAGTGTCAACAACAGCAGTTGGGATTTCAGATATCACAGTCCTTTGAGGTGGCTCTCCCCTGAAAATCAGGACTTGCATCATCTCAATATGTTTGGTCATGCCTGACTTTAACTCGTCGATTTCCATTCTGACTTCCATGTTATGTTGTTATTGGTTTTCCATTCTCAATCTGACAGTAGCTCTAGTCTCGTAGTTGTGTTGAGAAATCCGCTTGACGGTAGACGACTAACTGGAAGAAAGAAGTAACTGGGAATAAGATCCAGAATAACATGGATGTATACAGAATGATGCAGAGGATTCAAATGATATGAAAATTCATGAAATGCACTGCACAGTAACAGGATCACATGGTTCAGAGTCGCAACCCTGGAGCCAAAGGTACAACCCATAAGGTACGGACTAACGGTTATCATCTGTCGAACAAGGTTCTAAGAGGTTCCCAGAGTCTACATCCTTCCTTCGGATATTACCAACGTCCCTATTAACTCGGTAGTTAGAAATATTCTCAGGAAAAACTCGACCGTGCGTAGCATCGCGTGACAACCATTTTTGGATTACTCCGTCATAGCTTCTGCACTACACCTAAATGGCCAAGTTGGGTTAAAGGTTCTACGGTCCTCGGCTTCAGCAGGCTCCCAGGTCAAAACAGTATGACTTACCGATTACTTGGTAAACAACACTATAGTCAAAGGGGCCTCCACTGAGTGGGGGATCTCATGTATCCTTTTTTGGGATTACTCCCTCAAAGTTAACATGACTATATTGTCGGTCCTATCTTAAGTTTGCTCAAAGTCCGGGTAGAAGACATATAAGAAATCACCAAGCCCCTGAAAACCAGGAAAATCCAGAAAAATATATATAGAATAATGGGAAGTAATAAAAAGCAAGTAAAACCATATATACACACTCATAGAAAAGAAACAAACAAATCTAGGATTGACCCACTTAGGAATGGGCCAGCAATAGGTCAATTTGTCCCCAGTGAAGTCGCCACTTTTTCTGCCATGCAGCAATCACCGTCGACAAAGAGACGAAGCAGAGATGAACAAGATATTGTGACAGTGTTGATAGGAAAATAAATGTAGCGGTAAATATTTGAGATTAAGCCATCAATTGACTTATCTCAACATAATGAAGTCGCCACCGCACTATGTTGTTTCCAAAGGGAAATGAGAAAAAAGTGAACGAAATCCACAATGAAGTAAAAGATCAGAAATCAAGGTACGGGGGTCGGTTATGCAAAGGGAATGTCTTAGCACCCTAAGCATCTATGGTACTCCGTAGGATCCACTTTGTTTGGTTTCTTTTAAAAGGAGTGTTATGTAAAGGTTTACTTACTAAAGGAAAAGAATGAATAAGTATTTGTAAGCAAAAGAAAATGAAATGTTCTTTTATTATTTTTGTTGCTCGCCTTGGGTCGTACGACTTAGTGCCTACGTACTCCCTCGTAAAATGGGAAAGTCAGAGCACCGTAGTTCGGCTAGAAAATACTTGTATGTTGATTGATTTTAAACAAGGAGACAAGTCATCATTGTTAGGAGAGAAATCTTGACTAACGCCCACAAGGTGTGAGAAAGATAGACCCTACGTCAGCAAGAGTGAGGGTTTGAGAACGCCTCTCGTACTCAAGTGGAAAAGTTGACACCTTTATAACCATGGGGATAGGAGAATGTTGCTCGACTATCAATGAATCATGTCTAATCTTGAAAAGAAAAGTTTTGAAGGGTAAAAGTGCTCGAGCGCAGAAAGAGTTTGAATGAGTTGAAGTGTTTTTCTTAATTTTGAAGAAAAATGTCAAAGTATGATTAAATGATTTGAAGTTTGTTTAAAGAAAAGAAGTTTTTAAAAGAAAAGGCACTCGACAAGGTCGAGGTTTATTATGAAAGTAGTTTGAGTTTATAAACAAATAATATTTTGAAAAAAGATGAGAAGATTTTGAAAATTAAAGAAGATGAGAGTAGATTAAAGGATTATCCTAAAGCATAAGGTAAAAGCTAAGGAGAAGAACCATCTAACCAACAAGAACACAACATTTGACATTATGAGTCAAGATATAATTCACATTCCTTGGATTTAAACCAAGCAAGGATACTAAACCTCCTGAGGAGACCAAGCTTTAATTGCATTAAGTCTTCATAAAAATTGGGCAGAGTAACATTTGTATACAGATGAATTCTAGATTACAGACAAAGTATGTAATCACAATAACCTACACACAAAACAAACAAGCAACCCAATGTCTTGAGGTAAGCCCCAAGAACTCCAGGCAAAATATCAATTAAGGCCACAAGGTCTCTAACATAAGCCAAGGTTTCTATTCCTATGTCCAAGAAGTCCAATACTACATAATGCCAAGGATAGTAACCAAGTAGTCCAAGTATCATTAATGTCTTTTATGGTTCATGTTGATTATTAAGCATCTACAAAAGGAAAATAAAAGCTCAAGTGAGCAAAATAAAAATGGCATAAAAGTAAATGTTCAAGTGAGCAAAGATGAAAATAGCATGAAATGTAAGCGCCAAAGTAAATGGTACATAAAGTAAAAACATAAAAATAAAAGCATAAAATAAAATTAATTGATAGAGGTTAATGGTTAGTTGGATGACCATCTTGAAACTTGCATTTGGAACTTATTAGAAGATTGGTAGAACCAAAGCCTCTCAACAACAAGTTGCATTTTCTTTTTGTCAAGTATATCATCCATTTAATAATCCTCAAGGCAACATTAAATGATCAATGATGTATAAGTGCTAAACATATCATTAATCCAAAGCACCAAAAATGAATTACATAATTCACTCTTTGGTAGATTTGACTTGATGAACACTTATCCAACTTCATATACACCCAAAGTTCATTAAATTTAAAGAGAAATTGGTCATTTAAAATTTCAATCCAAATCAACAATCAAAAGGAGTGAGTAGAAAAAGAGAGATGGATCAAAACAGCCCCAAAATAAGGTAGAAAATGCATATTTGTTATGTTACAATCGATTACACTACTGATGCAATCGATTGAATCAGTGTTTTTTTTCAAAAAAACGTGAAATTTTGCTGTGATAATCGATTGCGCTGTTACAACAATCGATTGCACCCTGTTAAAATCAGAAAATCAGCATTTCAAAAGTCCAAATTCTTGTTCAAACTTTCCATTAAACACCTTATGATCATGGATTCAATTGAGCACGAAAATTCCATCAAATTATGAGAAAATAGTACCAATGGAATCACAAAACAATGATCAACGAATCAAACCCAAAGATCAACAAGAGATCACATTGTGAAAGATGAAAAATCCAACTTACCAAAGGTAGATCTAGAGAATTATCAAAACAACTTCAAGAATTTGCTTCAATTTAGCCCCAAGAATCAATTGCCCAAGATTGGATGTAGAGAATTGATAAAGAAAAAGTATTTGGATGAAGGTTTAGCTCAAATATTAGTAATCTTCAATGCAAAGCTTACTAACTTTGTTTTTTTGAAAATGGAGCTTTGAGTGAATTTGGTAGATGGAGAGAATTGAGAGATTTTTTAGCAAGGTGGATTTGGCTATCAAAAGCTTGAGATTTGAACGAAATGAGATCTCTATTTATATAGTTTAGGCTTGGGATTAGTGGTGGTTTGGTAATTAATTCTTGGAGCCAAAATTTGTATTAATGATATATCTTTCAAAAAATGAAAAATTGGTGCCAAAATTTGAATTAATGATATATCTTTCAAAAATGAAGAAAAATTGGAGCCAAAATTTGACAAGCTTGAAATTGATGATTTTTTTTCAAAATTATACTCTGTGCATTCGATTGCGCTCTGGGCTCAATCAATTGTATCAGTGTATTTTTTTCAAAAATGGCGCAAAATGCACCCTGTGGTATCGATTACACTCTAAGAGAAATCGATTGCACAGTGAAAAAATGAAGAAAAAAAATTAATTATTTTTCTTTGCTAATAGAGATTTTAGGAAAATAATACTGAAAAATCCTATTTGTCAGATGCTTTGACTCGGTACCTACAAAACACAAATATACAAAGACAAAGACAAATATTTTTTGTATTTTAATTTGAAGTTAGTCAACGGCATAAGAGCAAACTTAAAGATAGGATGCAAATGTGATGAATGAAGCTATTTATTATTGATTGTGACCAAATGATAAAATATAATATAAAAGTGCGACTGAAAAGGTTAGGGGCAAAATTTAGGGTACAACAATTACAAAAAAAATTACACAACGATCGTAGATATTGACCCCCTCTACCCAAACGCCTACCGATTCCACAGTTTGACCCCCCCATGTTTTCCTTCGAGGTCTCACTTGATTTTCTTGAGGCGTATGAAGTCTCTAGTATTCTCATGATCCAGATGTGATTGGTGGGAGGATCCTGGGATATTAGTGTTATCTAACAAACTATCCATCATATCTCCCAAGTAAGCGGCGTTAATGTAATTGAGTTTGGTGCCCATGTTGTCGTAGTTGGGCCGTGTTGGTTGGGTTACATTTGAGCGGGATAGTTGGCTAAATTCAGACGTTGAATCATTTTTGAAATTAAGCAATGGTTCTTGTGGTTTTTAAAGACGTGTTGGTTGAGTGCTTTGACAGTGTGATGTTTGGTTCACTACTACAAAAAGTTCTTTTAACGTCGGACGCGAAATTCGTTTTGCCTCGGTTACAGAAGCGAGGTAAATAAGGTCGTCACAAAACGTATGGACTTAGCACCTCAGTGTTTAAAACACCAAGGGGTTTTAATTGCACATGGGTTTGAACTCCACCAACTGCATTTTTCTTATTTACAATAATAACGCCTCATGTATCTCGGGTTATCAATAAAATCGAGGGGTAAATTATTAGTATTTTTTAATTTAAACATGTTACATTGCTTACACAGAAAATTAATAAAATAATTTGTTTACAAAATACAATGTTTATTCAGAATATTAAACTAGTTATATTGTTTACACAAAATATCAAAATAAAATTAGGTTGTCCATGAAGATTATATGTTGGATCTTCAAATTCTTGATATCCTGAGAAGATCAAATGCTGGGAAACAATATATTTTCTACGACTTTTCCTTGCATTTGTTTCTGATATCAACAAATAAAGGGTTAGATAAAAAAGGGGTTAGATAAATAAATAATTTTCTTCTCAAATAAATATTTAAGTACACTAACCTTAAATCCAAATAATTCTCTGCTCTTGCAATCCATCATAGATACCTCTTCATGAAAAAGACTCTTGCATATCTTAAAGTGGGGGATAGTTTCAAGCGCTTCATGTTGTTTAATTATCAATTTTTTATATTCATAATGCTTTTATAATGGAAGTTAACCTATGTTTCACACAGATTGCTAATGGTAGTGTCTTGAACATTGATAGTTATAAAATGAATGACAAGGATTTGATTAAGGACGGTGACAAATATCCTCAACTTTAACGCTAAAATTTCCCATTGATTTTTAGGAACAGCTAGGTGCAAGATATTTTTATTTTTTAAAAAGTTATATTGTTTACAAAGAAAATTAAAATACTATATTATAATAAGTTCCCACTTCTGATTTAGGCTTCGTGAAATTAACAAAAGCATAGCCATTATTCAGCCTAGTTCTATAAATTAATAGTAAACCACACACAATCATCAATCATCAATCATCATTATTTGTGAAGTATGAGCACTGAATGTTCTAGAGAAGGAATTTGGTAGCATACTTGAAATCTATCGACATGTGATTTCAACAACAGATCTTTGGTGGAATCTAATTTTTTGCATATCTTTATGTTGCATATCCAAAAATAACTCCATAACTTATCTAACTTTTGATAAGTTATTTTATTTTCTACACTTGCAATCGATCTCAGAGATTCATTCTTAAGCGTTGCTAGATCAAAAAATTTCAATGGAAATGGACACTCATAAATATTTCCTCTATCAAGTGCGGCTATGTATTAGTTAGAATTAGGGTAAATTTTGTTTAACAAAGGTATTTATAGTAAAATCTGATTACTTTACCCCTCAGTTTTATGACCGAGGTATAAAATCTTATGATATTATCTATCACCTCATTTATTTTAAAAAACCAAGGTGAAATTTTTTTTTTTGTGGAAATTACAATGTTTACACAAAATATTAAAATAAATGGTTTAAAACAAATCTTTACTCTTTTGAATGAATATCTTCGCTAATATCCATCACCTGATTAGTTAAACTCCCTTCATTGTGTAACTTTTAAAAAGAGAATGGAGCTTCCTTTGTTGTCCCCTTGAATAAAGAATGATTTTTCTGCACTTGTAATCTACCAAATGAGAAAAAATACAACAACAACACCAAGGGAAGAAAAAACGTTTTGTTCTGTAAGAACATTGTGCTGGAAATCCACCAAATATCTATGATGAATTTCTACTTCAATGACAAGGAATTATGAGAACGAAAAGAGAAGAAAGCAGACAATTATTTTCTATAAAGTTTCTCTCTGCCCACAAACTGTGAAAAACTTTCTTATTCACTTGCAACTGCAAATTCTGTGAATACAACTTAATTGACTTGATTACAAAAATAGGGGTTACTCCCTCTATTTATAGATTTAGCTTGCACCCTAAGCCCAAAACTATAAAAGCCCAAAATACCTATTTTGATACTAAATCAAACCTATTCTATTTTAGATCTAAATCAAATCTATTTAAATCTAAAACAAATCTTATCTTTTCAACACTATGAATTACAATTTAACACACCACCTAATTCATTATGTCTAAACTATCTATATTCATCATGACTCTTAGCCTTCTGAATACTTCGACTTGCACTCCCTTTGTCATGATGTCTACTATTTGATTCTCAGTTCTGCAGTGTTCCAACTTCATCTTCCCATCTGCTACCTACTCTCGAAGATAATGGAACCTCATTTCGATGTGCTTACTTCGACCATGTGCTATTGGGTTCTTCGCTAGGTTAATAGCTAACGTGATGTTGATTTTCATGTTAATTTCTCCATGATCTTTCTCTGTTATCTCTTCGACCAAGTTCACCATCCAAGTTGCTTGACATGCACAAAGAGAAGCAACTACGTATTCTACTTCGCATGATGATAATGCCACTACTGGTTCCTTTCTTGAATTCCAAGCAACTGGTGCACCACCTAACATAAACACATATCCTGCTGTTGATTTTCGATCTTCAGAATCACTACACCAACTCGAATCAGTGTATCCCACTAACTTGCATTCTTTTCCTTTATGAGCTGCATGAAACAAAATGCCATAGTCATGAGTTCCTTTGAGATACCTCAGTATCCTCTTCACTGCTGCTAGATGTGATACCTTTGGCTTATGAATGAATCTACTTACCATACCTACACTATATGTCAGGCCTTGTATGACAAAGATATCTCAATGATCCAATAATTCTTCTATATTGGGTTGGGTCCACATCGTCTTTGTCTACATCTTTCGACAGTTGCAGTCTTGGTTCTGCAAGTGTCGAAGTTGAGTTGCATTCTTCCATCTCAAACCTCTTGAGAATTTCTCTTGCATATCTTCTTTGATGCATCATCAAACCCATACTGCTCTTGTAGAATTCGATGCCAAGGAAATATAAAATCTCACCCAAATCATACATTTTGAATTCCTTGCTGAGATCACCTTTGAAGTCTTCGATCTCACTTTTGTAGCTACCTGTTATCAATAACTCATCTACATAGAGACATAGTATAAGCAATTCACTATTTCTTCTTCTTACATATACTCCATGTTCAGTTGTGCACTTCGTAAATTCCTTCCCCCTTAGGAAACTATCAATTTTCTTATTCCAAGCTCTTGGGGATTGTTTCAATCCATACAGGGCTTTATGCAGCCTATACACCTTTCTTTCTTCGTCATGTTTCACAAATCCAACTGGTTGTTTGACATAAACTTCTCTATCTAAGGTTCCATTAAGGAATGCACACTTTACGTCCATCTGGCATATGTGCCAACTATTTATTTCTGCTAGACCAACAACCAACCTAATTGTTTCGATCCTAGCAACAGGTGCAAAAACTTCATCGAAGTCTATTCCTTCTTTTTGTAGAAATCCTTTCGTCACAAGCCTTGCTTTGTGTCGAGTTACTTCCCCCTTCGAATTCGTTTTCACTTTGTATACCCACTTGACATCAATTGCCTTCTTGCCTTAAGGCAACTCGACAAGTGACCAAGTGTTGTTGTCTTCGATAGACTTCACTTCTTCATTCATTGCTTTCACCCACTTTGAATCCTTTAATGCTTCAGCTGCATTAACATGTTCGACATCTGCATAGAAAGCATAATGTACCAGCTCACCTTCATCATCTATCACAACATCTGGTGTAATCACACAATCTTGCAATCTTGCAGGCATGCATCTTATTCTTTGAGGTCTATTTGTACTTGGTATATCTGATGGTTCCTCTTGTCGAACTTCTCTTTCGATTTGAGTTTATGGCTCTTCGATTAGGATTCCCATTGAATCTTTCTTGACATTTTCAGTCCAATCCCATTCTTTAAACTCATCTATGATCACGTCCATGCTGATCACAATCTACTTTTTCACTGGATCGAATAACTTGTAGCCTCCTGTCGAATGATATCCAACTAGAATCATTTGACTTGACTTGTCATCAAGTTTTCTTCTCAACTGATCTGGCACATGTCTATATGCAATAGATCCAAATACCTTCAGAAGACTCAAGCTAGGCTTCACACCAGACCAACATTCTTTTGGAGTAATTCCTTCTAGTTTCTTTGTAGGACATCTGTTCAAAATGTATGTTGCAGTTGAAACAACTTCACCCCAAAACTCTTTAGGTAGATTCTTGCCTTTCAACATACTTCCCACCATATTCATGATGGTTCAATTATTCCTTTATACAATTCCATTTTGTTGTGGAGTATAAGGTGGCACCACCTCATGTATAATCCCTTCCTTTTCACATAGCCCGTCGAAGTCTTTCGGCACATATTCTCCACCACCATCAGTTCTCAAAACTTTGAGTTTTTGACCACTTTGTCTTTCGACCATAGACTTAAACTTGGAAAATACTTCGATCACTTCACTTTTCTTCTTGATCAGGTAAGTCCACAGCTTTCGAATGGAGTAATCTATGAATGTAACAAAGTATTTGTTACATCCTATCGAATCCACCTGGATTGGTCCATATACATTAGAGTATATGAATTCAAGAGTAGACTTCGACCTACTTCCTATATCCTTGCTGAAGCTATTTTTGTGTTGCTTTGCCTTCACACATTCCTCACATACCTCGTTTGGAATTTCGATTTATGGTAATCCTGAAACCATGTTTCTTCTCTTTAAATCTTTGATGTCTTTGAAGTTGAGATGGCCTAGTCGATAATGCCATATCCATTCATCTCTTCTATCTGCAGTTGAAAGGCACTTGTGCTCCATCATATTTAGTTCGATCTTGAAGGTTCGATTATGAGACATAGGAGCCTTCAAGATTAACCTTCCATTTTAATCAATGACTCTCATCATCTTATCTTTGATTGACACTTTATAATTTTTTTTGACCAACTGCCCTATACTGAGCAAATTTCTCTTCATGCTTGGTATGTACAACACATTGGAAATTACTGACCTCTTGCCATCTTTCCTCATAATCATAACATCACCAATACCTTCAGCTGCTAGGGTATTCTCATTTGTGAATTTTACCATATTTTTCATTGAGGGCTTTATGTTGACAAACCAGTCTTTCCTTCTAGACATATGTAATGAGCATCCTGAGTCCAAGTACCATTGGTACTTGAATCTATCTTCATCTATTGTTGTGACCATCATCATCATCTCTTCTTCTTCTTCATGTTTTGCAAGCTTTGCATCACTTTCTTGATTCTTTTGTTTTTCTGGACAATCACTCGAATAGTGATCATACTTCTGACAATTGTAACATTGAATGTCATACTTATCAGGTTTTCGACCACCATCTCTTCCCCTATTTGCAACACCACCTATTTGGTTTCCTTAGTGTGGTCTTCTTTGATTAAAAGAGTTTTCTCCGTTCTGGTTTCCTCTACCATTCGATTTATTGTAGCCACCTCTACCTCTATCGAAACATTTTCCTTTGCCTTTGGTTTCTTTTGCTGAATATGCATGCAAGGCCACATCACTCTTCGATTTTCCTGCAACTCTTTCATTCATTCTTTGTTCATGAGATTCAAGCGTCCCTTGAAGCTCTTCCTTTGTCAATTTCGAAAAGTCTTTCCCTTCTTCATCTCCACCACTATGTGGTCGAACTTAGGAGCTAAAGATCTCAAGATCTTCAAAACAATAACTCTTGTTGTTAATATTTCTCCATATACCTTGATTTGATTCACTAGTTTTATAACTCTAGTGAAGAAATCAGATATGCTCTCACTATCTTCCATCTGAAGCAATTCATACGTTCTTGTGTGAGTTTGTAACCTCACTTCTTTCACCTTTTCTGCACCACCAAAGGACTTCTCAAGAACATCCCAAGCTTCTTTTGCAGATTCTGAATCACTTACTTTTTCAAAGTTTTCTGGACTCACACATTGATGAATTATAAATAGTGCTTAATAACTCAGCTTCTCAATTTCTGTGTGTTTCTTCTTTTCTTCTTCTGAAGAGTTTTCTCCAAGCGCTTCGACTCCATCTTTTAAAAGGTCCCAAAGCCCTTGAAACCTGAACAACACTTTCATCTGTTTGCACCAATTCTCATAGTTGTCTACTTTCAGAATTGGTAGAGTTGCTAGATAATTTGCATTCTCATAATTCGTCATCGTAAATTCTTCAATTATTCTTGATTGATACTTCCCTTGAATCGAAACTGAGCTCTTGATACCAGATGTTGGAAATCTACCAAATACCTATGATGAATTTCTACTTCAATGACAATGAATTATGAGAACAAAAAGAGAAGAAAGAAGACAATTATTTTCTACAGAGTTTCTCTCTGCCCACAAACTGTGGAAAACTTTGTTATTCACTTGCAACTGTAAATTCTGTGAATACAACTTAATTGACTTGATTACAAAAATAGGGATTACTCTACTTATAGATTTAGCTTGCACCCTAAGCCCAACACTATAAAAGCCCAAAATACCTATTTTGGTACGAAATCAAATCTATTCTATTTTAGATCTAAATTAAATCTATTTAAATCTAAAACAAATCTTATCTTTTCGACACTATGAATTACAATTTAACACATTGAAGGTTTTTTCTGTCTTGCAATCCTTCCCAAAGAATGATTCTTGCGAGTTTGGGGCGGTTACAAATAAGTAAGGATTAGGGTAAAATTTGTTTGCTTTTATATTAAAATCTGATTAGTTCATCCCTCGGTTATATCGAAAAACCGAAGGGTTAGTTGTTTTAGTTTACAATTATAATCAAAATAAAATATAAACTGTAAAAGTTTGAACTCGAAGCGCGTCCTGATTAGTTTTACCCTCGAATATATTAGAAACTGAGGTAAGTTTTTCTTTGGAAAAATATTCAATTTGGTTCGTTAACAATATCTTTAGGTTCACATTAGTCCCTTAATTTTTTCGTGTCACTTTAGTCCCTTAACTTTCAAAACGTTTCATTTTAGTCCTTTTTGTCTAATTAGGGACAGATTATCGACCAATTTCAAAGTTTTTCCGTCGCTAATTAGACAAAAAGGACTAAAATGAAACATTTACAAAGTTAAGGGACTAATGTGACACGAAAAAAAATTAAGGGATTAATCTGAATCCAGGGGTATAGTTAAAGGACCAAAATGAGTATTTTGCCTTTTTCTTTTTATAATTATAAAAATATAAAATATGGCGTGCCTAGGCTTAATACCTCGTTGTTTTTTTGATGACGTGAAAGCTCCGTCATAAAATGTGTTATTTGTTGTAGTTGTTGTATATTGGTTGGGTGTTATGGTATGATGTGGTGATATCATATGTGTCATCGGTGTCGTGGTAAGATGTGGTGGCAACATATAATTGGTTGTGGTATGGGTCATGCTCTTAGTTTTGTGTTTGGGTGTGTGGCATGAATTGGTCGAAAGTTTGGATGTTTGGTATGCAGAGGAAGAAAAAGGATCGCCCTATTAACACGCGTATTCGAATCGAAATGATTACGACAAACAAAATGGTAAGATTATGCAGTACATGTCGTCAACTCGGAAATACTCGAAAAAATTGTCCCAATATTGGGTTAAGTTTCGCAACATAATTATTGTATGCCACTCTTGATATGTAATTTATTTGTTGTAACCATCAAATTTCATATTAAATTCAACTTTCATTTCATATTCAAGACAACATTCAGATACAACAAAATAAAGACAGTCACACATAAAACAACAACACGACAAACAAATAAAATGACTAAACACATCAACATATCTAGGAGATTACAACCATCAAGACAATATGAATTGATTCATTCACCATCATACAAACATCGTCGTCGATTTTAACAAGTTCTCAGAAACGAATTTCTCTATTTTGGTTGAACACCGTAACAAGCCTATCAATTCTTCTAATCTTTTCACCATAAAAAACGTCTCCATCTAACCAACAAATCAAACTTAGGGATGGCAACGGGTCGGGTCGGGTGCGGGTTTCACACTACCCACACCCGAAATCATCACCCGAACCCGAACCCGAAGGCTATTCGGGTGACAAAATTACACCCGCGCCCGCACCCGTTGGGTTCGGGTTTTTTCACCCGAACCCGAAGGCTATTCGGGTGACAAAATCACACCCGCGCCCGCACCCGTTGGGTTCGGGTTTTTTCACCCAAACCCAAACCCGCATCAAAAATAAAAAAAAAAAATACAATTAAAATAAGGTCTCTTTACATTGTCTTCAAGAAAATGCAATCAAAATTATCTTAACATAGTCTTCAACATCTTAACATTACAATTAAAATTAAATTCTACAATCATATTACAACTTTTCAACAACAACAAGCTAATATATTACAACTTTCTTGTGTAAGATTAGATGTTCCTTCCGGCTCCGGAGTTGTGTTCACTTGATATATTTTACCTATTACAAAGAAAATATATTTCACATGTTAAGAAACACTAATAGATATTATCATCATAATTTTAAATTGTAATAACAAACATGTGAAACTTAAAACATATAAAACATGTAACTTAATTCTTGGTAATGCTGAACTTTTAAATTGTAATAAGAAGAATCCTTTAGACCACTTCTTGATACATACAGAGATGTAATAGCTTACAACACAGATAACATATCGCTTTTAAATTGTAATAATTTTAACATGCCATATTCTTGATAATTTATCATGTTTGCAACTGGAATAAAACTGCCTATAATAATGTTTGTCTACTAACTTTCAGCATGCTTGCATGCGCGTTAAATATCATGTTTTTGAACTGTCTAGAAACATAAGCACAACACTAAAAGAACTGTCTAATATCAAAAGCATTAGTGCAAATTAGTCGGGGCAACAATGGTGGAAGATAGAAACAATAATACTCACCATGTTAACATATAGAAACAACAACTTCTAATCTTCAAAATGGTAACCCAAACAACCTTCCATCAACTCAGCTGTATTAACAAATAAATTGATGTTAAATAAAACACTAAAGCCTAAAACTTCTACACAAAATGAAGTACAAAATACCTTCATCGTCTGACTCCATTTCATTCAACACAGTAGAAATTTCTTCTGCAACTCTAAAAATTCCTATATATATTATATAACAAGAAAAATTAGTAATATATTATTTGCCAATGACATACCAAAGTAGTAATACATTATATAACAAAAAAATTAAGGTAGAAAGTAAAAATAATTTGACAATGACATACCGTTATTCTCAGCAGCCCATAGCCAACTCCTAGCACACATCAAAGCCTCTACGATAGTCCAGTTAAGTCGGCTACGATGAGGACTCAATATTCTACCACTATTACTGAAGGCCGATTCAGAAGCTACTGTAGAGATAGGAATAGCTAACACATCTCTTGCAATTGCTTGAAGTGTTGGATACACAACTCCATTTACCTTCCACCAATTCAAAATGTCAAATTCTGGAGTATTTTTTATAACTGGCTCTTTCAAATAATGATCTAACTCATACTTAACACTTGAACTTGAGTCTTTGACAACGGCAATTGTCTCAACGTATGCATCAAATTCAGCCTCGTCATCAATAATAGCAGTTGTACCAATGGATGGAGCAGTAGGTTGTGCATCTCTAAGTTTAATCTGTTGATAATCATTGAGCAAATCATAACACATGTCTTTGATTCTACTAACTTGTGCACTTGATTCTTCTCCATACAACTTAGGAAACCAGAAATTAAGTACAACCATCTTCTTCCTAGGATCCAAAACTGCAGCAACTCCCATCATATCATGAACACCACTCTAATAATTTTGAAATTTTTCCATCATTCTTGTGGCCATCATCTCAATAATTGAATTGGAGGACTTCTTCCATTCCTCTATTGCCAACTTAATCTTACAAATCTTAGGAAAGTACAAGTTGGCAGTTGGATATTTTGTACCAGAAATCAACTCAGTTACTTCATTAAATAATTTTAAGCACCCACAAACATCTTTAGCAAATTGCCATTGTGAATTAGTTGGAAGACAAGTGTACAAAGACTCACGTTGCTTCAACCGAATAAATACATCCTTGTACTCTATGTCAATATCAAGCATCTTATATGTGCTATTCCATCTTGTTGGACAATCTAGAGCTAACTTTCTAGTGAAAATTATTCTCAATTGTCTAGCGGTATCTTCAAATTTTTCATACCTTTTAGGTGTAGCACTCCAAAATCCTACACTATCCCGAATATTTTCTATGCCATCCTTAATCACTTGTAGCCCCTCCTGAACAATTAAATTTAGGATGTGCGCACAACAATGCATATGTAACAAAGACCCATCCCTTATTAAACATTCCAACGACAACTTATCCTTAATTTTCCTAATCATTGAGTCATTTGTGCTACAATTATCTAAAGTAATCGTAGAAAGCTTTGAATCAATGTTCCAGTCCATTAAACAATTAACAAGTGCTTCAACAAGTCTTTCACTAGTGTGAGGGGCTGGAACATAAATGAACCTAACATAATATTTACAAAAAACAAGTCGTTCACTTATTGTCATTAAGAACAAAAAAAAAGATACAATAAAGTTATAAAATATAAACATTGTTACCTCAAGATTCGACTCTGTAAAGTCCACGAGCCATCAATATAGTGAGCCGTAACCGCCATATACCCTTTTTTTTTGGTTGCTTGAAGTCCACATATCTGTGGTAATTGCCACTCTCCCTTCATGGTTATCTAACATCTTCATAGCACATTTTTTCTCAAAATCATAAACTTTCAATACCTCCTTCTTGATTGTGTTTCGAGTAGGAACTTTAAACAATGGTTGGAGAGAAACAAAGACTCTTCTAAGACCAATGTGATCCACAATTGATAGTGGATAATCGTGCATAATAATAGCTTCAGCAATCAACTTCTTCACATGTTCTAGATCATAAGTTCCAATTCCCAACTCTTGCTTTCCTTCTGAGATAGTCGGTAGGAGAAATGGTTGTCCTTTGTCATGGTTTCTAGTCTTGATCTTTTTTTGAATAAAACTCAAGAGATGTCCTTTCAAGTGATTTTTTCCATTCTTTGAAGTGCCACTAAGTTGTTTTTTACACCAGATGCATTCAGCCTTATATTTTCCATTCACTTTCATCTTTTTAAATTCTTGCCACACATTACTTCTAAGTTTCTTTGATGCAGGTTCTAAAATTGTATCAATTTCTTCTTGTTGCCCAATATCAGGTTCAGGTGTCGGATTCAGATTAGAAGATACCTCCTGAGTTGGACATGTACTTTCTTGTGTAGGATTAGATGCTCCTTCTGGTTCCGGGATTGTGTTCACTTGATCCATTTTACCTACTACAAACAACAAGAAATTTCATAAACAATTGTATAAAAGAAAATTTTGAAGTCAACAATCGTTTCTCTATAATAATTTCAGTTTCAAAAAGCCTAATGGTACTTCTATACAATTTCTAATCATAGCTTCAAATATATCGATAACATTATATGGATTTCACTCTACTATTAAGTTTAGTTTCAAATCATAGGTCATTATGAACATCAAACTTCAGTAAAATTATCTGGACATTATTTTTCGATAAATCATCGAAACAAATTGCATCGGTGAATTAACATATCAACTTGCATTCATATAAATGATGATAGAGATACATACAAGGATCCTCAAAATCTCTGATGAGTCATTTATAAAAAGGTTCATACCTCTCTGTGAAGCTCCAATAGATGCAGTGTGCATTTTCAACTTTTTGAGAAAGTCTAGCTTCGGCACCTCCAATAGACCTTGCAATGTTTGCTTTGTTATGATGTTTTCAATTCCTATGTACACCAATTCTATAAAAGCGATTATATAGAAGAGAAAATTAATCAAATTCTATACAAAATTATTGAATAGGAAACATAACAGTTATGAAATTGATTGAAGAACTTCAATTTACTTGAATATACCACATTCATCACATTGCTTTGAAATCTGAAACATTGAACTAATATTCAATACTAAAATTCATAATAACATTAACAACATCGTCAATAACATAGTTGAACAAATGGAAGAACAAAAAATCAAACTCGGAATTCAAAACACAGTACCTTGGTCATAATAAGTAAATGTTTAAAAAAAACTTATAAGTTATTCTAAGCTTATTTCCATTGTTTATTTTGATAAATCCACTCATGGAGCTTTAAAAACAACTTATTTAAAGTTTATATGGAATTTACTCTTGCAAACAGACCAATGAAGATTTGAAAACATCCCAAGACGCATCTGCCACTGATGCTTTGGATGCTCAGAATATGGTCACTGAGGTGGTGAGAAAGCCCTTCTATTGGTTGATCCGGGTTCCCAGATATGATGATGATGAAAATATAAAAGAGCAGATTCAACATGCTCTTCAACAAGTGGAAGAGAAGACTAAAATCCGTGATGAAATTCGAGCTGAAAGCCAGACTAAAAAGGTAAGCAAATATGCATAACAGAACATATTAGAATGTTATGTTTGATTAACAAAATAGAAAAGAACAGTCTATGATGTTAGATAATTATTTTGAATGATAATTCAATCAGGCCAGTTGTAAAGAGTATGGGCAAGAATTTAGAGCAGCAGTACAAGAAGAGAGAGCTGCTAGAGATTTGCTTAAATCCAAACGGCAGGAGATGGATTCAGTTCAATCCACCATGAATAGATTAAATAATGCAATTTCTGTAGGGGATATCGATAGCAAGGTATGCATTCATTTTGTTATTCCTGAGATATTTACCAGGATTTGATTCTTATGTCTGTTTTGTTGTGTTAACTTCTCTAGATTTATAATTTGGTTTCAGATTAGAAACATGGAACACATGATTCGGCATGAAACTCTGCCTCTAAAAGAAGAAAAGCAATTGATAAGGGTTTATTCTCCAATTAAAAGTTGATTCAACAATAAAAATAAACCGGCTGTCCCATAGTTTCTTGGTCATATTCTATGCAAATGAACACGGAATAGACGTCTACTTCACCGAAACTAACATGAATATCATTCGCCACAAATTCAATTGAAATCAAAACGAGAACAAATTTTCACGGTATAAATTTCAATCGAATTCAAACAAAACATGACAACAACTCAACATACACAAATAGAATGGCATCCGACATAATAAATTCAGCATAATCCAACACTACTACAGAATCAAACGTAGTTATATAAACAAATGAGCAACTCAGTTGAACAAAGTTGAGAGAAAACGATTACCGGGATGTCAAATTCGTCAGAAGAAGTGAAGATGTTGTTCGTAGTTGAATGGCGATGGAAGTAGGCGCGGAGAATTGATGAAGCTTGATAAGGATAATGAGGCTGGGCAGTTAACGCATAATGCAATGAATTGCTGCGCGCGGAGAAAGCTTAAAGGATGATGTTGACGAAGAAAACAGAGGTGTATCTACCGTTATCACTGACGTGCTGGATACAGAGAGAGGGAGTTAGATAGAAGATGGTTATTTGATGATGGATGATGCAGCGGATTGAAGGTGGATGATGTTACAGTGGGTTGGTGGGTGACGGTAAATCCAAACATATCCTGAACAATAAACCCTACATTTTATTTTTAATTATTAAAATATATATATATTTAGGGATAGTTTTGTAATTTAACATATAAGCGGGTGTGGTTTCGGGTTTCGGGTGCGGGTTTAAGCTATCCCAAACCCACACCCGAAATATCGGGTGGCACCCGAACCCGAACCCAAACCCAGTCAATTCGGGTTTCACCCGTTGACTCGGGTGCGGGTGCGGGTGCGGGTGGGGCCCGCGGGTTTGGGTCTGCTTGTCATCCCTAATCAAACTCCTCTGAAAATACTCGAAAGTCTCTGTGTTCTAAAGTCGGATCTTCATCTGAGACTTTGTTAACGAAAAAATTGAGCATTTATTTTAATTATATAAGACATTTTAAAAAAAAAAAGTGTAAGAGTGAAATGAGAGATGAGTAGTAAATGGTGGAAATAAAAAACCTATTTATAAATAATAATAAAAAACAAAACAACACATGAACCAATATGTGTAGTACATACTCCTAATACTATAGTGCATACGTCAATGCCTATGACATAATACATAATACATAAGCATGTGCCACGAATAATGACACATCAGTGTAAATTAGAGTGATACACCATAGATAGTAGCACATCCTCTACTGGTCAAATTTTCTTATTTGAAAAATAGTTAGTTTGATAATATTTGTAAAAAAATGTTTATTTAAAAAGAAAATGATTTTGACTGATATTATAAAATGAAATATAAAAAATAGAGAAACTTTTTGAAGTTATTTTGAAAACATATATGTTTTTCATTCAAAAAATTGGGAATTTGACACTCCACTTCAAATTACTTAAGAAATCTACATATGTCAGAATTCAGATTTCACCTAAAAGATTGTCCCATTCATAGCGGTTGCAAAGTTAAGATTGTCCTCGTCTTCTCAGAAAGTGACTATTAGTATTCCATATTCCACTTTCTACTCTAGCTCTATATAAAGACTTCCAAACCTTGTATTTGGCCACACCCACTCATCTCTTGTTCCACAGTAATTTATTTTTCTTGCTTTGTGATTTTCTGATTACATCCATGGCTGATGAAGTGATTCTTCTAGATTACCGGCCAAGTCCGTTTGGGATGAGGCTCAGAATAACCCTTGCTCAAAAGGGTATCGAGTATGAGTATAAAGATGAAGACTTGCAGAACAAAAGTCCTTTGTTGTTACAGATGAACCCTATTCACAAGAAAATCCCTGTTCTCATTCATAATGGCAAACCCATTTGTGAATCTCTCATTGCTGTTCAGTATATTGATGAGGTTTGGAATGATAAATCTCCTTTGTTGCCTTCTGATCCTTATCAGAGATCACAAGCTAGATTCTGGGCTGATTTTGTTGACAAGAAGGTATATATATATATATATATATATATATATATATATATATATATATATATATATATATATATATATATATATATATATATATATATATATATATATATATATATATATATATATATATATATATATATATATATATATTAAGTTTACCCTTTACCATGTTTTTCTTGTTCTATCATTTGATTATCTAATTGAGTGTGTTTCAATTCTCAATCTGAAATAGGTCTATGAAAATGGAAGGAACCTTGTTTGGACCAAAAATGGAGAAGAGAAAGAAGCTGCAAAGAAGGAATTCATAGAAGCCCTCAAACTGTTGGAGCAAGAGTTGGGAGACAAGAGTTATTTTGGAGGAGAGAAGCTTGGTTATGTGGATGTAGCACTTATTCCATTCTACACTTGGTTTAAAGGCTATGAGACTTTTGGTAACATCAATATAGAGAAGGAGTGTCCCAAGTTTATTGATTGGGCTAAGAGATGTATCGAAATTGAGAGTGTTTCTAAGTCTATTCCTGATCAGGATAAGGTCTACCAGTTCATTGTGGAGGTCAGGAAGAAGAGGGGCATTGAGTAGGTTGGATGTTGACAGTGAGTTTGGCAAATTCATGATGCTGTCTTGATTTTGTTGAAGTTTCAAATGTAGCTTCTACCAAAATTCAAGTAGCTTATTGTGATTGTGCCATTCTTCTTACCACAAATCAAAACATGCACTAAATGATTTCTGGTAAATTATGCAATAAAAAGGCACTTTGATGTTTTAGTAGGAAAGGTTTGGAAAAACGTGTGAGTTGTGATTGATCTTTGATCTATCTGTTCTTTGAATCGAGTGTTTATGCATTGTTATACATGGTGTAATGTGAAAGTATTTATTGTTTATTGTTTATTTTATTTTTTGCTTCTCTTAATCCATGCAGTAAGCTTGAACAAGCAATACTTAGCTTCAAATTAACAGAGTATAGACAAATAACACAAGTGTATCTTCATAATTGGATGCAATGTGGTCATGATACCTGCAGGCCAACAAGCTGCACCGATTCATATTTAAAGAAGCTGTTCTAAATTTTGTTTTATAGCTCAGCTCTCTAGCACCAAGTCTTTATGCAAAATGTTTTCTATTTGTTGCTTCAACTTTGTTGTTACTTCCTTGTAGGGACCAATTGAACCGTAACAGAAATTAGAGTTATTAGAGTTATTAGAGGAAAAGAAATGCAAAAATAATTGCAATTTAGATCAATTCGAAAATTTGGTGACTTCGGTCACGGCGTTGTGGCGAGCAGCCAAACATTATCAGTTTAGAATATTATTTGCCATCAGAATGGTTGATATAACGGTTGTGACAGTGCAAATTATTTGCCATCAGAATGGTTGATATAACGGTTGTGATGGTGCAAGGATCGGATGAATTTGCCGACCATTTTTTTTAAGAATCAAGAATTTGATTCCCGCAGACGTCACCGCTATTCTGTGTGAACCAAAAGAACAAACGTCATCACTATTTTGTGTGAACTAAAAGATTGATGATGCATTGGTGCTAAAGCTATCTGATACGAACGGTCTTAGATCTTCAATACAGTGAAGGGATATACCTGCAAGGATAACATTTCAACGTCCAAGTCAATGAAATTAGAGAAATGTAACTTTTTAAGAGTTAATAAAATTGCATATGTTATGTTTTTTTTTTAATAAGCAATTTGTACTTATTAGGATTTGAACTTAAACATTGAGAGAAACACTCTCAAGACCACTAAACCACACATGCACACAATTGCACCTATTATTGTACATAGACAGATTTATATATGATAGACGATTGAAACAGTTTCATGTTGGTGCATCACGGAGTACGGGAAGATTGTTGGATTGGATCCAACGACCTAAGATGGGCCAGTGCCTTGGTTCCGGTGCGCATCATTTTTGGTGAGAGTCCATTTGTTCATAAGTTTTAAATGAGAGTACTGGATTGGACTTTTAGACCTCTGGTACTTGACCGATCTTATTGAGTCGTTTGGCCAGCCCGGAACAACAATCAACATATCTAATTTCGACACGAAACCGGCACATTTAGTTATATTTTATGACTTCTATTTCTTAAATTGTTATTGGTTTCTACTTGGTAATATATTGTTGTGCTAGTTGCCCTTGTTTATGTGAGTGTTTTATAACAAACAAATAGTTTCAAAGGAAACACAAAGCATTGTAATATCCGTCCAAGACTCATCTCTTTGTTTTACTTTAATTGTTTATTGTTATTTCACTTTTCATGATTCTCAACCTTTTCTATATATTTACAACACCAACCATAAACCTTAGCCATTCACTTCTGCACCCAACGTCAATTTTATTTTGTTCAAGTCTTCTATCTAAGCAATGGCAGATGAGGTGATCCTGTTAAATTTCTGGCCAAGTCATTATGGCATGAGGGTCCTAATTGCACTTGAGGAAAAGGGTATCAAGTATGAGAACAAAGAAGAGGATTTTAGCAACAAGAGTCTTTTACTCTTGCAAACGAACCCAATTCACAAGAAAATACCAGTTCTAATTCACAATGGAAAATCCATTTGTGAATCACTAAATATAGTTGAATATATTGATGAGGTTTGGAATGATCATTCTCCTTTGTTTCCTTATGATCCTTACCAAAGAGCCCAAGCTAAATTTTGGGCTAACTATGTTGACACTAAGGTAATTCACATTTAGTTCTTATTTTTATCAAGTTTTAAAAAACGGTCTTCCGTCGCATTAAGACTTTTGTGATTTATACAGGTGTCGCGATACTGATTGCGGTCGTCGCAGTGTGAATTAATCATAATTATTTTTTTAACATAAAAATTGTGATAATAGTATAGACAATTGTTAATACTTATTTTGCGGTCGCAAACTATTTTTTAAAACCCTGATTTTTATATAACCAATGTTGAAAGAAATGTGAATTTCTTACTAACTTACAACTATATGAATGGAAAAGATATATGAGATTGGATCTAGGTATGCAAAAACTGTAGGAGAAGAGAAAGAAACTGCAAAGAAAGAGTTGCTTGAAAGTTTTGAAGTGATGGAAGAACAGCTGGGAGACAAGCCTTATTTTGGTGGAGACAAGTTTGGTTTTGTGGATGTGGCACTTGTTCCATTCTTTTGCATGCTATATACTTACACTTTTGCTGGCAAATTCATTGATGATGAAGAATTCCCAAATTTGACATCTTGGGCCAAAAGGTGTGCTAAAAAAGAGAGTGTATCTAGGTCAATTCCTCATGAGAATAAGGTGAAACATTTTTTAGAAGAGAAAAGTCTTTTGAATCGTGGAGATTAGAATCAAAGGTGTTAATGTATTATGAATAAGATTCTAAATTGCAACTGTGGTTGTAACTATGATTATGTTGTGGTTTTTGATATTGTGAAAAACTGTTATGTAATAATTGTTATGGACTGTAATTTAGAAATATGTTTCTTCTGAACAATAGCATAACAAAATGTTGTTATAATCCAAAATCCATCTATGAACTCTTAGAATTGTGAAGGTCCTAAGATTAGAATTATCCTTGTGAACATTAAGATTGGTGATTAGCAAGTAAATATACACTCTTTGGTACCATTATTGTTCCTATTCAATGTGAAGCCCTTGAATGGCCACGTTCGCCCTTCACTCATCTTTAACCTACATTAACTTCTACCCCAAAAATCTTAACTTCTATTCTTCCTAATTCTTAACATTGGAATAATTATGCATCTACTTTAGCTATGAGAAGCTCTTTGATGGAAAAAAGGTTGCCCTTTACCAAGAATCATTATTTATATAAAAATGAAACTTAGTAACCGTCACTATAGATATTAGAAAATTATGAAAAAAAAGTTTTATGGTCACATTTATGGAAGATAAAAAATAATGCAAAAATACACTAAAATTTATAATAATAAATGAAATATACAAGTTATTTTAGATCGGCCAAAGGCCCAACTGACTGAGGCTCACTCCGTCTCAAGCTCACTCTATCCGATTCAATATATAAAATAGTTTGCATGCTATGAGAAGGTAAACAGTTTCTAATCTTCAATTTTACTTTACTATCTTAAATCTTGAACTGACTTGGACGTTGGACTGCTAACCTAGTAGTTCAACCTTGCACGGTCGTAAAGAAGATCAGAGCCACCGTTCAAGACCACTAATATCATCTTCTCAACATTTTTGGTTTATTAGTGCAGTTAGACCATCTATTTATGATTCCCGAATGGAACAATGACACCATATATGGGAATCATCTTTTGATTCCTATAATTTTCACGGTTTCAGATCCAGTTTCTATTTATCTAGTTGTAACCTCCTTGGACTATTGAATTTAAAACATATTCAATTATCGATTCCAACGATATATGCGAATCAACACTCGCTCTTAAATTTCATCTTTCAACTGCTCCCTCAAATCTTAGAACCGAGAGAAGCGAAACCAAAAACTCGTAACGGTTGAATCAGTTTGCCATCGTTTTCACTTCGGTTCTATGTTGTCAAATATCTCCGGCCTCCTTGAGAGATCTGCATGATATCAAAAGGAAGGATTTCTGACCCAAATCTAGGATTCTGTCAGGGACTGAAGGCAATTTTCACTGAAGTCGGGGAAAAGTTTTGCAATTCACGGTCCGACCTGGTTGCACGCATGCTCCACGCCACTACCAGGATTATCACAATGGGGCCTATCAAAGAAACTGTAAGTTCGTAGTTAATGGCGCCCGAATAGCGCAAGTTCATAGTTAACACCAGACGCCAATCTAACGACGGGGTGCGCCCTATGGACACCCCAGGATCTAACGACGGGGTGCGCCCTATGGACACCTGTTTACAGTTATTTCTGGTAAACAACCGCTAGTCCTCCAAACTATCAAATAATCTTAATGACTGTTATTTAATCTCTCTGGTAACTTGCAGGATCGACTAGATTGATCCTATGGTGTATTGGTCATTTGGATAATTCTCATTATAGAACTGATATTCATGGTTGGTATTTAGAATGTTGTGTAGGTGTTTAACTTACTTCGATTACTCTATTAAAGATCTAATGACATGATCAAGTAAATACGTGCGAAACTAAATTGCATGAATAAAGGTTCAATTGTAAAGACATGTAAAACTGCAAAAGACAAGTAAATAACTTCGAAGCATAAAAGCATGTAATGTAAAAGATTCTCTGGAATGTAAAAGACTCGAAATATAAAGAAAGCGTTTAAATGCAAGAAATCAGTAAAATGACTTTAAATGAAAAAAGATATTCGAATGATAAAAGCATGAAGATAAAGGCATGAAATATACAAAAGTTTCTGAAATGTAAAGGATTTGAAATGGAAAGAAAACATTTAAATACAAGACATCAGTAAAAGACTTCGAATGAAAATACTTTAATGTAAAGGCTTTTGAATGATATTGACATGAAGATAGATGAAAGAACTGGAAATGAAAAAGAGTTTTATTGAATCATAAACATTTGGTGTTATCATACGTACATTGTTCGAGCATTCGTTTCCCTAGCCATGTGGTATTTTGAATGTTTACTGAATTTTTGTACAATAGATATGACACACGAAATCCTAACGCTAAGACTTCTATTTATACTACTTCGACCATAACGGTCTTGCTATAAGATTCTGCCACGTTCAGAACATGCAAAGCAATGCCCCTCTCTAGCTTCCACGCGTCTTCGAATGCTCCAGCGCATATATTTTAAATTTCGAACATCCCGCTTGCGTTTGAATTTCAAATGTTTTGGTACTCTTCGTTTCGAACTCATTTCTTGGACACAGCCTTGTTACCATTTCGAGACTTCTTTGAATACATCCCCATAACTGTCACTCGAAGCTCAGAGTTTTGACATGCCTATTCGAAGCACTGCTTCTACCATTTCGAAACATGACATCTTGCTTTATTCCAATCGAAACATCCAACTTGCTTCACTTCGAACAATATCATCAAAATCTTCAGCCAACAAAATGCCCCTTTAAAATATGTATTTCGATTCCTTTGAGAAATACTTATTTTAAACATATATGCAAGATTTTGACGCGGCCTTTGAATAATCGTAACATTTATTGCATATGACTCCAGTCACGTCAATCACGACGCTTTTCAGATTCCTTAACCGTCTTGAACCATTTCACAGCACGGTGTAGTTATAAAACAATGATTATTATTTAATCACGCCTATTACCAATATCAACTTTTACGCCACCTCCTTCTCAATCCAACCCACGACTCCCACGTATCCCAATCTTACTCAGTGGATGTTTAAACTTCCACACTATAAAAACCCATCAACTTAGTCTTTTATTTTTTCTTCCCACATTCTGAATCTTTTCTTCCTCTCTTCTCACTGAAACCCTAAAACTTCCAACACTCTTCAAACAATGTCTTCTTCAACATCATCCCAACTGAAAAAATCTTCCAAAAAGAAAGGAAAGAACACAGGAACCATAATGGAAAGCAAGGTTGGCACCTATCAAGGTCAGTCTGTGCTTATTCCCCAGATGATCTCCAAAGAGAAGGAAATGCTCTACGCATCTCAGGTACTAATTCCCACTAACGCCGCTGGCAAGAGGTTAGCTTTAATGGGTCCTCTTACAGTCTTTGAAATCTTAAAAGATACTAGAAAAATCTTTCCTGTTTGTTATAATTTTAAGCCTTTGTTTAATAAAATGGATACCCCTAAGACAGGGGAGTCTTCTGATTCGACCACCGTGGAAACTCCAATCATTCCCCCAAAGGACCCTTTTGTGCTAGATTATGTGAAGAGTAACTTCAAACCATTTTGATCCTGCCCCACCTCTGACACAGCCTACCACAACTGGTTTACTAAAGTAGAAGCCAAGAAATCCCAGCAATGGGAGGAATTAGGCATTTACAACTTGATTAAATTATCGAAACCAGGCTTTACCTATAGCCATCCATTATTATTCGCGTCCTTATATTTCTGGGACAATACCTACAACACCTTCCATCTCCCTGGGGGAATGATTACACCCACCTTTTTTGATATAGCAGCCATTACTGGTTTGTCACCAGTAGGAGAAACCTATATTCCTGACAATGAAGAACATTCGAGCATTATTGACTTCGAAGTCAAATTAGCCAGCTTTTCAAAGTTCATTAGCTACTACCACACTGAAGGAGACAGTGTGTCAGATGTGGAACACATTGCTTTCCTCACCTTATGGTTATCAAGGTATGTCTTTTGCAGCAGGTCCTTACAGGTAGCCAGCAGGTTCATTCCTCTAGCTAGAGATTTACATGAGAATCAGAGGGTGTGTTTAAGCGAACTGTTACTTGTTGATCTTTACGAAAGTTTAAGATCAGCTGTTTCGAGTTTGAAATCCCACACCTCCAAAAACATCCTGGTAGCTGGCCCCTTCTGGTTACTCCAGTTATGGCTTAATGCCATGTTTGAACCTTCACTATCAACTGCTAACACTATTGCTGAACAAGATCCGGAAATAGCGGATAGAATCATCGAAGGTACTAGGCTGCAAAGACTTACCCCACACGATAATAAGGATGACTTCAAAGTTCTCTTCTCAAAATACATAATGATCTTTGTGATCGGTGGATCTGGAACTGACTGTTTAACGCTGGTTCGCGAAATGTCGCGGAAGCAAGAGTCGCCACCGTCTTTTATTTTCTCCAATATGGAAAGGACAAAAGCACAAAAAAATTCCTTATTAAGATTAGCTCTCGGTTCGGGAGGTATATTTATAGAAAGGGAAGGTGTTAGCACCCTTTCTATCCATGGTTATCCATGGGCTCTTAGATACTTGCTCATTTGTGTTTTCAAAAGTGTTTGCTTTTCAAGTGTGAGTGGGTTTGAAAAAGTTTCGTTTAAAATTTCAGTTCGACTCTTGTATCAGTCCTCAAGAGTGTTTGAAAAGTTGTTTTTGAAAGCTTTTTGAAAAGTGTAGGTGTGAAAAGAAGTTTTTGATTTGTTTTGAATTAGAGCAAGTATCTACGAGTCATCTACCTACCCTAAGTAATTAGGCTGTGTAAATGTCCTTAAGGTAGTGCCATCCCACCATTGAGAGATAGGTAGCACCACCGTTGGAGGTGTTCGGGTCAATTCGAGTTTAGGGACAGTGTGGTCACCGAGCAACAGTAAGACACCTTAGAAGCTACCCTTATGCCATTGATCTTTTTATTCCGAGGCAACTTGTTTCGAGGCAACCATTTCGAGGCAACTAGATCAATGGGACATAAGGACTTACTAAGACATCCTATAGTCGACGACCACGTTTCGAGGGGCAAGGCAACCGTATGGTCACCAGAGCAATAGTAGGACACCTTAGAAGCTACCCTTATGCCATGTTCATGGACATAAGGACTTACTAAAATGTCCTATACTCGACGACCACGATTTGAAGGGCAAGGCAACAGTGAGGCGTACCCTAGGAGTGGTGTGTGAATTGTGTGTCCTTTTCAGTTTATTTTTTATCTTGATCATGCATTGGGTGAGCTACGCTTTGATTTTATTTGGGCATACATTCTTTCATGTGATTAACAGTTTAAAGGTGCGGAATTTAAAGTGCGGAAAATAAAAGTCCTACGCTATTACAAGGCGCGGGTCTATACATCGCCAAATTAACAAAGACCCGATTTTGAATAAAAAACGCGGAAAGTAAATGTCCTAATTATTATTACAAGGCTTTGGGGCAATTACGTAATATTTAAAATAAAAGATAGAAGCAAACGCGCGAAAAGAAATTATAATCGAAGGTGCGAGGGCGTTGGACCCTTTAAAGGAATTAAATTGAAATTACAAATTAATTAATGATTAAATAAAGAAAATAAATTATTTTTATATTTTTGGTATTTATGAAAAAAAGGAAAATTAATTGAAATTAAAAGTTACATAAAACCCTAATTCTAAATTTGTTGTTAATTATTAAAAAATGTTTAAGTTTTGACCTAATTTATACTAATTATTTAATTACAATTCGATTTACAAAATAATTAAGAATTAATAATAATGATGATAAGGAAATAAATTATTTGTTAAGAAAAAAAGAATAAAAATGCTAAAACCTAATTTTTATGTTTTTTAGTTATTAAGAAGACATTAAAATTTAAAATCCTAAATTACACTAAATTGATTAATAAAATTTATTTACAAAAAAAATCAATGAATTAAAAATTAAATAAACATATTTTATTTTGACTTTTTCTGATTTTTGTTTTACAAAAATTATTTTGTGGAATTAATTAAAATAATAAAACAAATTAAAGAGAATTAAAAGGACAAGAAAGAAAAATTAAAAGGGAGAATACAAACAGCAGGGGGGTGTCTGGCCCCTTTGGAGGTGTGATTTGAGGAATTTTGGCCCATCAAACCTGGCCTTTTTTGACTTTCCAGTGATCACGTGCAGATCCATTGACTAATGTGCATGGTGAACTCCAGATTCTGGCCTTTGGATTGGGACTTCTGGACGCGTGACCAGCCAAGGCGTTGAGTGTACGGTGTACTCTTGGAGAACACGCTGCATGGAAACGCTTTGAGAAAAATAATATTGAAGAAGTGGGGGACCTGGGGATCGAACCCAGGTCCCAATACCTGCAAGCCAGCTAAGCTACTAACTGAACCATTGAACGCATTTGTTATTATTATGGAACGGAACTAATATATGTGAAGCATAAGCATTATACTGAAGCGCTAGAAAAAACGCGCTAATATTCAAATTGGCCAACCACAAGCTAACAACTCAGCATCTTCTCCTTCACTCCTTCGTTTTTGCCTGAAAATACAAGATAGATAGCGGGGGTTTTAAACCCCCACTAAACTCAAACTGAAAAATAGCGAATAAGTCATATGCAAATATAAAAAGGGCGCGATGGGGGAGTTGCTTCGTTTGGACGTTCTGAATCCAGTGGTATAGGTCTCGTGGCCTAATTTTTCCAGATGAGGAAAGCCCCAAATTTGAAGCTCTGAAAACCTAGAAAACGTTAATGGCATATTTCAATACAGGCATGGTTAGAACAATTAAATGGTATCATTAGCTTCAGAAGGTTCATATTAATATAAATCAACATTTAAAATGTATGAAACATGCATGTAAATCAAAATACGATTATGAAAGTTTTCATGAACAGGGCGATGGTGTTCTACCGATTCTCTGCGCGTGGAAGCTTGGTTTCAATTGCAAACGCCTCCTAGATGTGTCAGGAGTGTATTGGGATTGATTTTAGGCCTTGAAACAACCTCTATGTATGAAAACAGTTTTCAAAAAATTTGTGAAAAAGTGCAAGTTTGTTCTTGAGGTTTCAGCGCAGCTTTCTTGTTCTTAGGATTAGGTTTATGTTCTTGCATATATGTGGAGTGAATTAGGTTAGAAAAACTGGCCCATGATCCATGTATTCAATGCTTTTGAATTTGTGATTTTTAAGCATCTTTTTCAATCTTTTTGTCATGAAAAACATGCCTATTTTGGAAGATCTTGCCTCTTGATGTGGAACACGAAATCTCTAGGTCATGATGAGGGAATATGCTGCACAAAAAGATTTGGAAAACATGTTTTAGTATTTTTCTTATATTTAATTTTAATTAAATGAATTAATAGGATTAAAAGCTCAATTAATTAATTAAAAATAAGAAAATAACTCCCCTTTTGGTCAATGGGTCGTGCATAGCCTTTGGGTGATGATTCATGGAAGAAGTTGAGGCCCATTAGCAATTTTGAGGCATTTGGAGCAAAGTTGACTTTTCAAAATTCCCAAAAATTTCCTAACTTCCACAAGGCATATCTTGCTCAATTTTTAAGCTTTGATCATGTTCTTGGACATTTTGGAAAGGTCTTGAAGTCCTCTAACCAATGCCTTTGGTACCATGTCATTTTGATTTACCAATCTCAAGTTATGGTCTTTGACTTAAAATGCCTTTTTGTTGACTTTTGAAAATGACCTATAATGTTGAGATTGATATCTTTTTATGAGAGCATTTCTTAGACTTGAAGTGTGAAGAGGAGTTGTAGGAAATGTCATTCTCTTCAAAATGAGATTTGGATGGAATTTTTCTGATAAACCATGTGGAAGTTATGCCCTGGTCAATTTGCAGTTGACTTTTTCAATTGTCCAAAAATAGAAACTTTTGCATCTTGAGACTTTTTGAGCCATGCTTTGAGAATCATGATCAAGAATTGATCAAATGATGTTTGTGGCTTCAAAATAAGATGTTGACCAAAAATTTGGACTTTTGACTATCAAATGACCATTTTGCCCCTACAGTTGACTGTGAAGCAATTAGGGTTTTTGACTGTGCAATTTTGTGCTGTGAGTCTTGAAACTTAGCCTATGGATGCTTGACAATGTTTATAGGCATGTGGGACTTGTTTGGACCCTTGTAAACTTCAATTTCTTTTCCAGAACCAAAACCCTAATTTTTTACTGTTAGGAGGCCATTGGACTGTGCAACCCTTGGGAGATTTTGAAGCATGCTCTTAGCAAATCTTGAAGAATATGGGAGGGCAAATTTTGGGGTACAACAGTTGCCCCTGTTAAATCTTCTTAAACCTGAGGATGTAGATTGGCTGGCGTGCCTTTCGTAATCCGAAGGTGGAAGATGATTGAACACTAGAGTGCCCAGAAATTTGCACTCACATAGTAGTGTGATGGTGGGAACGGGCTTACAGATGCCATTTGGAGATTAGTGGATAGGAGGATGGGCTTAAGATGCCATGTTGAGAGGTGATGGATATGTGGATGGGCTTATAGATGCCATCTGGGTGTCGATCGCGTAAGAGATTCCTTAGCGAGAACTTGCGTACTTGAAAAAAAGAAAATGGTTACCTGGTCTGTTACAGGAGTTGACCTTAAAACTCTTTATGTAGACGCGCTCTGGCTGGATGCAGGTATCGAATCTTTAAACTTTTCATACATGCCCTAGCGAGATGCAGGAATCGAGTCTGGAGCTTCAAAAGGTTATGAATGAATCAGGTATGGTTACTACCTCAACGGGACGATGAGAGAACCTTGGACGATTACTACCTCAACAATAACGATGAGAGAACCTTGGGCGATTACTACCTCAACAATAACGATGAGAGAACCTTGGTCGATTGCTACCTCAACAGTAACGATGAGAGAATCTCGGATGTCTTCTACTGAGTCTTCATTAGGAAAATCTTTAGGAATCGATTTAACTGGACCAGAGAAG
Organism: Vicia faba; assembly: GCA_948472305.1. Taxonomy (NCBI): domain Eukaryota; kingdom Viridiplantae; phylum Streptophyta; class Magnoliopsida; order Fabales; family Fabaceae; genus Vicia; species Vicia faba. Next base: position 1,357,583,945 of record OX451735.1, read on the forward strand.
GCCTTTGACTGGATCGGCATCAGAAAAATATTTAGGAGTCGATTTAACTGAACCAGGTAAGGTCTTGGAATCTTCAACTGGAATAAGAATCAGGGAGATCTTAGGGTCGATCTGACTGAACCAGAGAAGGCCTTTGACTGGATCGGCATCAGAAAAATCTTTAGGAGTCGATTTAACTGAACCAGGCAAGGTCTTGGAATCTTCAACTGGAATAAGAATCAGGGAGATCTTAGGGTCGATCTGACTGAACCAGAGAAGGCCTTTGACTGGATCGGCATCATAAAAATCTTTAGGAGTCGATTTAACTGAACCAGGCAAGGTCTTGGAATCTTCAACTGGAATAAGAATCAGGGAGATCTTAGGGTCGATCTGACTGAACCAGAGAAGGCCTTTGACTGGATCGGCATCAGAAAAATCTTTAGGAGTCGATTTAACTGAACCAGGCAAGGTCTTGGAATCTTCAACTGGAATAAGAATCAGGGAGATCTTAGGGTCGATCTGACTGAACCAGAGAAGGTCTTGGATTAACTTTGACTGGATAAGAATCAGAAAAATCGTAGGGTCGATTTAACTGAACCAGACGAAAGTCTTGGAATATCTTTGACTGGATAAGAATCAGAAAAATCTTAGGGTCGATTTAACTGAACCAGACTAAAGTCTTGGAATATCTTCAACTGGATAAGAATCAGAAAAATCTTAGGGTCGATTTAACTGAACCAGAGGAGGTCTTGGACATAGTTGAGAACTTAACTGGATCTTTCCTGAAAGGTAAAGGTCAGTCATATGCAATGCATGATATGGATCAAGCAATGATGTTCTCAACATAAATGAGATTGTATGTTCATGATGCGTATATGCATGCTATAATGTATGGAAATGCGATGTTTATGAATGTATGTTTTTGTCTAGGAAAGTAAATCCTTGACGGGTGCCGGGAAATTAAATCCTGGGCTGGTGTAGAGCTTTTGTTTCCACTAGGGATAAAGATTGCAAGAATGAACCGGTAGGAGAAGATGACTCCGTTGGGGAATAAACTTGATGAAGAGATTACTCTGCGGGGAATAACCACTCTAGCAATCTTGCTGGGGAACAATACTCTATGGGGAGAGAGGTACGTTGAGATGTTGATGATAACTCCACTGGGGATACCATTGTTATGTTGGAAGTGTTAATAGACTCCTCTGGGGATAGGAAGACTTCGTCGAGGACGATCTTTCTGTGGCTTTTGGCTGAGGATAACCCAGTTATATCCTGGTAGGGAAATAAACTTTTAAATAAAGCCGGGGGACGCGTTCGTGCTCTGTAGGGGGAAAGCTTCCAGAATCTACTGGGGATGAGCTTCCTGCTGGGGAGATGGATTCCACTTTCCTGGGGAAATTTTCAGATTGGACTTTCCTGGGGAAATTTTTGAGATATATTGGGGAAGTGGCTCCGCTGAATGTCTGGTATACCGCCGGGGAACAATCTTAGATTAAGACTGTCGGGGATGCTTGTTAGGAATGTTGAGACTTGCTGGGGGAATGTTGAGATCTGTGGGGGATACCCAACTTCCTTAAGGCTGATAATATGGCTTTGCTTGGGGAGGGTGCATTGACTTGCTGACTCACTCTCTGGGGAATTAAGATATATTGGTTATGTTCTTCAGCTGAACTCACCTTGGTACCTTGATGGACAGAACAATTAGATCGCTTAGACCACTCATTATTGCCCCTGTTTCTAATGTTACCTGTAATTAATCCTTTGTTTCGTATGCAATTTTTTATGAGTTAGCAATTATTGTCAAATGCATATATCACAAATTGAACCTTGGACGTTCTTCGCAAAACAAAATAGAAAAGGAAAAACAATTGGCAATTTTAACTGAAAAGTGAATTTATATTGATTTTTGAATTTTCCTGTAAATAGGCGTTTATGTACAAGAGGCTGACGTCCTAGTAAGAGAACGCCGCCGAATAAAAGAGTTTATACAATTTGTACAAAGGGAAAACAAAACAGCTGTGTGAAAAGAACAATCCCACTGGGTTCCAACTCTGCTATCGTCTTTATATCTTCGAGCGTCTCATCACTTGATGATCTAGCTGAAGATGAAGCTGATTGATCGATGTCGTCTGAACTTGGTGTTGATACCGGATTCTGGATGCAAGGTGATCCAATGAGACATAGTATTACGCTTTATCCCTAACTTTTGCCTGGACCGTCCTTTCGGGTTTTCAGTCCACCGGGATACCCATTTTTGCCCAAGCCGCCTTTTCAGGTTTTCGACTTGCCGGGTGTACAGATTTTTTTCATTTCATCCCTCATTTTGCCCGAACCCTTTTGGTTCGTCGGGAAGCCCTAATTTTTGCCTAGGTATGTCAACCTAGCGGGTCTTTATCATGCGTAGTATCTTTTTACTATGTCTGCATTGGCGGGGTGAGGAAGGTCGTCACCATCCATGGTGGTTAGGATCATGGCTCCTCCTGAGAACACGTGTTTAACCACAAATGGCCCTTCGTACGTAGGGGTCCATTTGCCCCTTGGATCACTCTGAGGAAGGATGATGCGCTTGATTACCAGATCCCCAACTTGATATTCTTGTGGTCTGACCTTCTTGTTAAATGCCCTGATCATCCGTTTTTGGTACGTCTGACCATGACATATAGCAGTAAGTCTCTTTTCGTCAATTAAGTTTAATTGATCAAGTCGTGTCTGGACCCAGTCATCTTCACTCAGATCTGCATCCTTCATTATCCGGAGAGAGGGTATCTGCACTTAGATTGGTAAGACTGCCTCCATGTCGTAGACCAAGGAGAAAGGAGTTGCCCCGGTTGACGTCCTCGCTGAGGTACGGTACCCATGAAGAGCGAACGGTAACATCTCGTGCCAATCTTTATAGGTCACTGTCATCTTCTGCATAATCTTTTTGATATTCTTATTTGCTGCTTCTACAGCCCCATTCATCTTCGGTCTGTAAGGAGAAGAGTTATGGAGCTGTATCTTAAATTGCTCGCAGAGCTCAGTGATCATCTTGTTATTGAGATTGGTACTGTTGTCGGTAATGATTCTTTCTAGGATGCTGTATCGACAGATCAGGTTATGCCAAATGAACCGTGCCACGACATTCTTGGTTACAGTGGCGTAAGAAGCTGCTTCAACCCACTTCGTGAAGTAATCGATCGCTACCAGGATGAAGCGATGCCCATTGGATGCCGTGGGTTTAATCTCGCCGATCATATCTATACCCCACATTGCAAAAGGCCAAGGTGCAGTCAGGACATTCAGAGGAACTGGAGGAATGTGCACCTTGTCTGCGTAAATCTGGCATTTGTGACATGTCCGAGAATGTTGGTAGCAGTCGGCTTCCATTGTGGACCAGAAATATCCTGCCCGAAGGATCTTATTTGCCATAGTGTGTCCACTGGAATGTGTTCCGAAGGTACCTTCATGTAGCTCCGCCATGATCCTTTCTGCTTCAGTTTTATCCACACAACGCAGTAAGGTTGAATCATGGTTTCTCTTGTACAGAATGCCATTGCTGAGGAAGAACTTTGCTGCGAACCTTCTCAGAAACTTTTTATCATTGACAGATGCACCTTCAGGGTATTCCTGAGCTTCCAAGTATCTCTTCACCTCATGGTACCAAGGTTTCTCAATTACTTCCCCAGCCTCAAGATCACAACAGTATGCCGGTTCGTCCAATTTCCAAATGATGATCCGGGGAGCCTCATTGTCCCATTTGACTTTGAACATGGAAGACATCGTAGCTAACGCGTCCGCCAACTGATTCTCCTCTCTTGGGAAATGTTCAAAAGTTATCTCTGTGAAATGGGGGATCATTGTCAACACACATTCTCTGTAAGGAATAAGATTCGGATGTTTCGTATCCCACTCGCCTTTGATCTGATTGATCACGAGAGCGGAATCTCCGAAGACACTCAGAAACTTGATCCTTAAGTCGATTGCAGCTTGAAGACCCATGATACATGCCTCATACTCCGCCATGTTGTTGGTGCAGTTGAAACATAGTCGAGCAGTAAGTGGAGTATGAGTGCCTTGAGGGGATATGATCACAGCGCCGATACTATTACCCAAAGCATTGGAGGCTCCGTCAAAGTGCATAGACCATCGGGATCCTTCCTCAGGTCCTTCATCCGGTCCAGGTACTTCACAATCAGTCACTATCATGATGCTCTCGTCCGGAAACTCAAAGTTCATTGACTGATAGTCGTCTACTGCCTAATGTGCCAAGTGGTCTGCCAATACACTTCCCTTGATAGCTTTCTGAGTTGTGTACTGGATGTCGTATTCTGTCAAGATCATTTTCCATCTTGCTATTCTCCCAGACATAGCAGGCTTTTCAAATATGTACTTTATCGGATCCATCTTTGAGATAAACAAAGTAGTGTGAGTCAGCATATACTGTCTCAACCGGCGAGCAGCCCATACCAAAGCGCAACAAGTTTTCTCGAGCAGTGAGTATCGGGTCTCACAGTCGGTAAACTTTTTGCTTAGGTAATAAATGGCATGCTCTTTTCGACCAGACTCGTCATGCTGCCCCAGCACACACCCCATTGAGTTGTCAAGTACTGTTAGGTATAGTATCAGAGGTCTCCCTTCAACCGGTGGCATAAGAATGGGTGGCTCTTGGAGATACTCTTTGATTCTGTCAAAAGCGGCCTGACATTCATCATTCCAACGTACTACCTGATCTTTCTTCAGCAGCTTGAAGATTGGTTCACAAGTAGAAGTTAGATGTGAGATGAATCGAGCAATGTAATTCAGACGTCCTAGAAAGCCTCTGACCTCTTTCTCTGTCTTAGGAACTGGCATCTCTTGAATGGCTTTAATCTTGGCAGGGTCCACTTGAATACCCTTGTCACTTACGACGAAGCCTAACAACTTTCCAGATCTTACCCCGAAGGTGCACTTGTTCGGGTTCAACCTCAGCTTGTACAATTTCAGACGGTTAAACAATTTCTGCAGATGGTCAAGGTGTTCCTCCTCAGTTTGGGACCTTGCAATCATGTCGTCGACATACACTTCTATCTCATGATGGATCATGTCATGAAATAAAGCAACCATGGCACGTTGGTAGGTTGCCCCAGCGTTTTTCAACCCGAATGGAATGACCTTGTAGCAGAAGGTGCCCCACTGAGTAACAAAGGTAGTCTTTTCCATGTCTTCAGGAGCCATCTTGATCTAATTATACCCTGAGAAACCATCCATGAAAGAGAACACCTTATGCTGAGCAGTATTGTCAACCAGGACGTCAATGTGAGGTAGGGGAAAGTCATCATTGGGGCTGGCCCTATTCAGATCCCTATAATCAACACACATTCTGACCTTACCATCCTTCTTCGGTACCGGCACCACGTTGGCAACCCACTGAGGGTAAGAAGTTACTGCAAGAAACCCGACATCAAACTGTTTCATAACCTCGGCTTTGATCTTCTCAGACATCTCTGGACGCATACGGCGGACCTTTTGCTTAACCGGAGGGCAGTCTTCCTTGGTAGGCAAGTAATGGACCACAATATCAGTATCCAACCCGGGCATGTCTTTGTAGGACCAGGCAAAGATCTCCACATAATCATGTAACATCTGAGTCAACCGTTGCTTCATGCTGAGCTCTAGGTTGGCACCAATCTTGACTTCCTTCCTATCTGTATCAGTACCCAGATTTATCGTTTCCACTGGCTCTTCATGTGGTTGAATTGCCCTCTCTTCCTGGAGTAACAGTCTTGCAAGCTCGCCAGGCACTTCGCAATCATCTTCACCTTCGTCTTCGGCTAAGTTGATCGGATTTTCGAAGTCATAACTGGCAGTAGCAGAGTCGTTACCAGTGAGATCCAGAGTGGATTGAAACCTGTATAGGTGAGTGTGTGTAAATACAGCTGTTTTGCAATATATAAAGAAGGAAAGAAAGAAAGAAAGGGAGCACAAGATTTGAAATGCGAAAAAACGTCCAAGATCTTTATTCATGATATATGGAAATGACAGTTATAAGCCCTCACAAATGAAGCCAACGGTGCCCCGGGTAAGACACCGGGCCATAAAGTTTCAATTCATTGTTTATTACAAATAACAAAAACAAAGGAATTCATTACTGCGTAACAAAAGTAACAGGTGTATGATTTTTGGCAGTCCAATTGGTCAATCCACCGTCAGTCGTCGGGTAGATCCAGCTATCGAACTCTGATTCTTCCACTTCATCTTCATCCCCAATGGCATTCACTCCTGGATTGGTGATGAGCACAGGAGGTCTTCCGATCCTAGCTTTGCGCACCGCCCTCTGAGCCTCTGCAGTAAAACCCAGTCCAAACTTGTCAGTTTTAGGAGTGAAATCAGGGAGCCTGCCCCAGTTAGCACATTCACCTTTCTCGATTACAGCCCGGGCGTCCTTCAAGGAAGCCATCTTCAAAGGAAAGTCCTCTTCAACCACTGTTTCTGCCGCTGCCAATGTTGGAGGTACCTCTTCAAAATGTTGAAAGGGGGTTTCAATAAACTCCCCGTCCATCTCAATATACCGGAAGGAATTCAAGTGACTAACCATATACTCCTCCTCTCCCTGCACAGTGACAATCTTCCCTCTGACGGGGTACTTGAGCTTCTGGTGTAGGGTAGAGGTCACTGCCCCAGCTTTGTGAATCCAAGGTCGACCCAGTAAACAAGAATAAGATGGACGGATATCCATCACGTAGAAAGTTGAGTCGAATACTTGAGAACCCACGTGAATAGGAATGTCTACCTCTCCATGAACCATCCTCTTCGATCCATCAAAGGCTCGAACAATGATGTTGCTAGGTTTTAACTCCAGGCCCTCACAATCCAACCGGTCTAAGGCCTTCTTGGGCAACACATTCAGGGAAGAACCGGTGTCCACCAACACGTGCGCAAGAGTAGTGCCCCTGCATTCTATAGAGACATGCAGGGCATTATTGTGGTTCTTTCCCTTGGCAGTAAGGTCAGCATCCGAGAAACCCAAACCATTGTCAGCTGTCAAATTGGCTACGCAATCAGTAAACTGGTCTGCAGAGGTCTCTTGTGGCACATGGGCCGTCTTCAGAAATGAAATCAGGGCCTTAGCATGGGCCTCTGAGCATAGCAGTAATGAGAGCATAGAGATCTTGGAGGGTGTATGCCCCAGCTATTCAACAACATTAAAATCACTCTTCTTGATTATTTTAAGAATTTCCTCCATCTCTTGCTGGGAGGCTTCAACATTCACAGACTTTGGTGCCTCCATCTGGGCAGGCTCATCATCAATCCCTTTGCCCCGAGCATTAGATGACTCGGCAGCAGGGGAAGCAACTTGATCAGAAATGGAAACAGGCGCACTTGCAGGCGTAATTATGAGAGGTCTTCGAATAGTCGGTGGCGCAATGTCAGGCGAGAAGAGCCTGCCACTGCGAGTTACTTTAGCTGGACCGGTAATATTGCTGATGCTGGTACCGGCATTAAACTCTTGCTTGATTCCAAGTACATATACATCTGCCCCATAGTGCCATGGGACAGCCTTATCAGATTCATAGGGGAGGGCCCCCGGAACAATAATAACAATGGGTGCGACAGTCATGATTTTAACTGGCTTCCTCGGGGGAGCCTTGATTGGATTGTTGAAAATTGTAACGACGGATACTTCTTCCACAGGAACAAAAGGAACAGCAGTCTTCTTGAACAGAATTTCCTTGCTATCCATCAGGCTTTGGATGCCTAACTTCAGCAACGGACAACCAGAAAGGGAAACAACACACAAAAGGCAACCTTCGCTACAACCCGAAAATAAACCGGCCAGCAGTAGGTTCCTCTTAACAGTCAACAGAGGGGTAGCTACATCATTCACAGAAACGGCATACAAGTCTTCATCAACAGCATTTACTCCATGCCGGGGAATAGGAGCAGTCACCACATTTGGCCTCTCAGGCGCCTCGAATTGTATCTCCTTCGCATCAATAAGGTCTTGCACCTTATTTCTCAGGGCCCAACAATCATCAGTAGAATGCCCCGGGCTATCGGAGTGATAAGCACAACGGGCATTTGGATTGTATTTGGGAGAGGCAGTATTCACAACCTTCGGGGCCTCCCTGACAGTCACCAAGTTGGTTGATAGCAGCTGCGGCAAGATTTGTGACAAGGTCATACTCAGCCGGGTAAATTCTCTTCTGGGTCTTTCAGCCCTTTGTTGATTGGTTTGCCGAGGAGCGGAAGCATGTTTAACAATCACCACCGCGTTGACAGATTGACGGCGCTCTGGTTTATCTTGCCTTCTAGGCCCATACACCGCACTGGCCTCCTTTTTGAAGGGCTTCTTCTCAGAACTTGAAGACGCACCTTTCTGAATCTTTCCGGACTTCATACCAGCCTCTATCCTTTCCCCAGTCAGAATAAGGTCAGTGAACCCTGCAGATGAATTACCGATAAGATGATTGAAGAATGGCCCGGATAGGGTCCCCAAGAACATATCTACCAGCTCACAGTCAGTTAATGGTGGCTACACCCTTCCAGCCAGATCCCTCCACTTCTGCGCGTATTCTTTAAAGCCTTCGCCTGATCCTAGCGACATACCCTGGAGTTGGGTACGTGTAGGAGCAAGGTTGGCATTATATTGATACTGCTTGTAAAAAGCAGTATCCAACTCCTCCCAGTTACGAACTTTGGTTCCATCCAGCTGATAGAACCATTCGAGATGAGTCCCTGAAAGACTCTCCTGGAAGAAGTGGATCCACAAGTTCTTGTCCACTGTGTACGACTGAATCTTCCGCACATAAGATCTGAGGTGTAGCTTAGGGCAAGACGCCCCGTCATACTTGGTGAAAGATGGTGCTTTAAACTTATGAGGGATGATCACACCAGTAGATAAACCCAAGTCTCCGAAATCCAAACCAGGCACTTGTTGAATCTCCATGGTGTTCAGACGGTCTTCCAATTGCTTGTACCGGTCTTCAGCTGGAGGATACTGCTCCTCATTGAAGTCAGTCTCGTTGTCAGAGACTACCGGACTAGGACCTCTTCCCCCCTGGGGACTGTCTTTTCCTACAGAAGAACCAGCTTCCTCATTCTGTAGTGTGTTACCAAACCTCCGGCCCGAGTTGAATAGAACAGTTCTCTTCTTCTTCTTCTTCTCCTTCTTCAGGAGAAAAGCCTTCATCTCTTCTTGACCTTGAGCCAAACCCATGATCAGCTCCTAAAATTGTGCGTTCTGCGCCTGAAGGGCCTTGATAGACTGCTCGGTTGATGATTCAGGGTTCATGATGCTGAAATAAACAGCGAAGAACAGTAAGCAACCTGAAAAGAAGAGTACCTGCTATGCACATGATGAATGGAATGCGTATGATTTATGTTTTCAAAGACAATCAGGAATCAACTTTGTAAACAAAAAGGAACACACTTCATTAGATTCAACTTTGAAATTTAAATTGTTCAACAGGTTGCCCTTAGGCGTTACATAGGAAATGGAAATATTGAAAAGGGAAATAAAACTGTAAAAGAACATCCAAAGCTCATCTTTGATCCCATGGTCTCCTCTTCTCAGTACGGATGTAGTCATTCAGAGCTTTGTCAGCTCATTCAGCTTCTGGATCTTCAATTCCTGCTCGTTGAACTTTTCCCGGTAAGAATCCCGTTCTTCTCGCAGTTGCGCCCAAGACCTCTTTAATGTCTCATAATCAGTAGGTATCTGAGGAGGGAGAACAGTTGGAGGAACCCCATCTTTGTCAGGATACTCAAGAACGATGGGTCTGACAGCTTCGTACGGCATACCTAACTTCTGAGCACGGATGCGGACCCATTTGTAGTAAGCTTCCATGGGCAGAGAGGTCTTTGGTCCTAACTCTTGTGGGTCAGCTTTGTGAATTCTATCCCAAGCCTTGATGAACCTACGACGCAGCTCGTCACTATCTGCCTGAAACTCAAAACTGATGTGAGGCACCAACATCTCATGAGGCCCTGTTCTTCTGGCTCTTCCAAACTGACGGAGCGCTAGACACGGATTATAAGAGATTCCTCCTTGGGTACCAATCAAAGGAACATTAGGATATTCTCCGCAACGATCAATAACAGCTATCTCATCCAAACCTCTGAGAGTCCAACTGATGTCCTTGTCAGTGAGAGACATTAACCTATGAGCCCAACCTCTTCCTTCTTGGTTCTTCAACACGAACTTAGGGAGGTGCAAAATAAACCACCTCACCAACAAAGGGATACAACACCACATAGTTCCTCGTCTTCGGGCAGTACGAGCATGAAGTTGTTGCAGGATGTCACCCAAGAGAGTGGGCACCGGGTTCTGAGACATGAAGATCCTGATGGCAGTGACATTAATGAAGTTATCAGGATTAGGGAACAAGACTAGACCATAGATTAGGAGAGCCAGGATGTCTTCATATGCTCTAAAGTCTAAGTCATTCCAGAAACTGTTAGCTTTACCAACCAGGAACTTGGCCAAGAAACCCTTAACTCCGCTTCTAGTCACCCAATTGTCCATTACTTCTTGGTGAGTCAAGGGAAGAGCTGCAGCAACCTCCTCAAGCCTAAGAGTCTTTTCCCAACCAGTGTAGGGAGTCTGATCCAAGATAGGGATACCAAGCAAATCAGAGAACTCTTCCAGGGTAGGGACCAGCTGGAAGTCTTGAAAGGTGAATCACTGGTACAGAGGGTCATAGAACTGGGTCAGGACACTCATCAACTGTTGGTCCCGCTTTGCTGTGACTAAACTGAGAAGAGAACCATGCCTCTGGATGAAGGAAGTAGTATTTGGAATTCTGCTAACCAACTCTTCAAGCAACTCAGGTGGGTGAACAAAGTTGAACCGGATAGTATTCCTTCGCGTAGGCATCATGATGTCCTACAAAACAGAGCAAAGGTGAAACCCTCTCGTCTTTGAAATGGTCAGTCCTTATGCAGGATGCATGCAATGCTCATGATGGCATGATGTTATGATAAAGCACACCACAAATATTTACAAAGGCAAACATGATAAGGCACACAAGTCACACAAGACAAGCCCTTAAAGTTTAGGCCAGCATGGGGTCTAGGTATTACCCTCTTTCAGTTTGTTGGTTCATTCCTGTCCTATCAAAAGTAACCGGGTTCTAGAGGATCTCAATATCACTGACTACCCTCAATCGGTCATAACTCCAGCATCGCAATCTTTTCTTGCGGCCAGAACCATCACGAGAGTTTAGCCTCAATGGGCGTAGCATACTGCTACTGTTCTATTGGCCAAGTTGGGTCATTTAAGGTTCTAAGGTCGGTTGGTGCTTAATGACTCCTTAGAAGACCCATATTCTCCTCGTTGCGACACAAGGGATATCGGTACAGACCAAGGTGCCACACCAACGTAGCCACTGCTTCACCCATGTCGGTCTACGCCGGACAGGTCCCTCACAGCTTATGCTACCTAACAGGGTATCCCCAGATCCGGGTTAGGATCTATGTAACTCCCAAGACAGTCCCACAATGATAAAGCAAACAAGTCAAAGCAATTGAAAACACAGTGATCTTAGTCCTAAGGTACACCTCACTTTATAAGATTCCCCAGCAGAGTCGCCAGTTCTGTGATCGGTGGATCTGGAACTGACTGTTTAACGCTGGTTCGCGAAATGTCGCGGAAGCAAGAGTCGCCACCGTCTTTTATTTTCTCCAATATGGAAAGGACAAAAGCACAGAAAAATTCCTTATTGAGATTAGCTCTCGGTTCGGGAGGTAGATTTATAGAAAGGGAATGTGTTAGCACCCTTTCTATCCATGGTTATCCATGGGCTCTTAGATACTTGCTCATTTGTGTTTTCAAAAGTGTTTGCTTTTCAAGTGTGAGTGGGTTTGAAAAAGTTTCGTTTAAAATTTCAGTTCGACTCTTGTATCAGTCCTCAAGAGTGTTTGAAAAGTTGTTTTTGGAAGCTTTTTGAAAAGTGTAGGTGTGAAAAGAAGTTTTTGATTTGTTTTGAATTAGAGCAAGTATCTACGAGTCATCTACCTACCATAAGGAATTAGGCTGTGTAAATGTCCTTAAGGTAGTGCCATCCCACCATTGAGAGATAGGTAGCACCACCGTTGGAGGTGTTCGGGTCAATTCGAGTTTAGGGACAGTGTGGTCACCGAGCAACAGTAAGACACCTTAGAAGCTACCCTTATGCCATTGATCTTTTTATTCCGAGGCAACTTGTTTCGAGGCAACCATTTCGAGGCAACTAGATCAATGGGACATAAGGACTTACTAAGACGTCCTATAGTCGACGACCACGTTTCGAGGGGCAAGGCAACAGTGTGGTCACCAGAGCAATAGTAGGACACCTTAGAAGCTACCCTTATTCCATGTTCATGGACATAAGGACTTACTAAAACGTCCTATACTCGACGACCACGATTCGAAGGGCAAGGCAACAGTGAGGCGTACCCTAGGAGTGGTGTGTGAATTGTGTGTCCTTTTCAGTTTATTTTTTATCTTGATCATGCATTGGGTGAGCTACGCTTTGATTTTATTTGGGCATACATTCTTTCATGTGATTAACAGTTTAAAGGTACGGAATTTAAAGTGCGGAAAATAAAAGTCCTACGCTATTACAAGGCGCGGGTCTATACATCGCCAAATTAACAAAGACCCGATTTTGAATAAAAAAACGCGGAAAGTAAATGTCCTAATTATTATTACAAGGCTTTGGGGCAATTACGTAATATTTAAAATAAAAGATAGAAGCAAACGCGCGAAAAGAAATTATAATCGAAGGTGCGAGGGCGTTGGACCCTTTAAAGGAATTAAATTGAAATTACAAATTAATTAATGATTAAATAAAGAAAATAAATTATTTTTATATTTTTGGTATTTATGAAAAAAAGGAAAATTAATTGAAATTAAAAGTTACATAAAACCCTAATTCTAAATTTGTTGTTAATTATTAAAAAATGTTTAAGTTTTGACCTAATTTACACTAATTATTTAATTACAAGTTGATTTACAAAATAATTAAGAATTAATAATAATGATGATAAGGAAATAAATTATTTGTTAGAAAAAAAAGAATAAAAATGCTAAAACCTAATTTTTATGTTTTTTAGTTATTAAGAAGACATTAAAATTTAAAATCCTAAATTACACTAAATTGATTAATAAAATTTATTTACAAAAAATATCAATGAATTAAAAATTAAATAAACATATTTTATTTTGACTTTTTCTGATTTTTGTTTTACAAAAATTATTTTGTGGAATTAATTAAAATAATAAAACAAATTAAAGAGAATTAAAAGGACAAGAAAGAAAAATTAAAAGGGAGAATACAAACAGCAGGGGGGTGTCTGGCCCCTTTGGAGGTGTGATTTGAGGTATTTTGGCCCACCAAACCTGGCCTTTTTTTACTTTCCAGTGATCACGTGCAGATCCATTGACTAATGTGCATGGTGAACTCCAGATTCTGGCCTTTGGATTGGGACTTCTGGACGCGTGGCCAGCCAAGGCGTTGAGTGTATGGTGTACTCTTGGAGAACACGCTGCATGGAAACGCTTTGAGAAAAATAATATTGAAGAAGTGGGGGACCTGGGGATCGAACCCAGGTCCCAATACCTGCAAGCCAGCTAAGCTACCAACTGAACCATTGAACGCATTTGTTATTATTATGGAACGAAACTAATATATGTGAAGCATAAGCATTATACTGAAGCGCTAGAAAAAACGCGCTAATATTCAAATTGGCCAACCACAAGCTAACAACTCAGCATCTTCTCCTTTACTCCTTCGTTTTTGCCTGAAAATACAAGATAGATAGCGGGGGTTTTAAACCCCCACTAAACTCAAACTGAAAAATAGCGAATAAGTCATATGCAAATATAAAAAGGGCGCGATGGGGGGAATTGCTTCGTTTGGACGTTCTGAATCCAGTGGTATAGGTCTCGTGGCCTAATTTTTCCAGATGAGGAAAGCCCCAAATTTGAAGCTCTGAAAACCTAGAAAACGTTAATGGCATATTTCGATATAGGCATGGTTAGAATAATTAAATGGTATCATTAGCTTCAGAAGGTTCATATTAATACAAATCAACATTTAAAATGTATGAAACATGCATGTAAATCAAAATACGATTATGAAAGTTTTCATGAACAGGGCGATGGTGTTCTACCGATTCTCTGCGCGTGGAAGATTGGTTTCAATTGCAAACGCCTCCTAGATGTGTCAGGAGTGTATTGGGATTGATTTTAGGCCTTGAAACAACCTCTATGTATGAAAACAGTTTTCAAATTTTTTTTGAAAAAGTGCAAGTTTGTTCTTGAGGTTTCAGCGCAGCTTTCTTGTTCTTAGGATTAGGTTTATGTTCTTGCATATATGTGGAGTGAATTAGGTTAGAAAAACTGGCCCATGATCCATGTATTCAATGCTTTTGAATTTGTGATTTTCAAGCATCTTTTTCAATCTTTTTGTCATGAAAAACATGCCTATTTTGGAAGATCTTGCCTCTTGATGTGGTACACGAAATCTCTAGGTCATGATGAGGGAATATGCTGCACAAAAAGATTTGGAAAACATGTTTTAGTATTTTTCTTATATTTAATTTTAATTAAATGAATTAATAGGATTAAAAGCTCAATTAATTAATTAAAAATAAGAAAATAACTCCCCTTTGGGTCAATGGGTCGTGCATAGCCTTTGGGTGATGATTCATGGAAGAAGTTGAGGCCCATTAGCAATTTTGAGGCATTTGGAGCAAAGTTGACTTTTCAAAATTCCAAAAAATTTCCTAACTTCCACAAGACCTATCTTGCTCAATTTTTAAGCTTTGATCATGTTCTTGAACATTTTGGAAAGGTCTTGAAGTCCTCTAACCAATGCCTTTGGTCCCATGTCATTTTGATTTACCAATCTCAAGTTATGGTCTTTGACTTAAAATGCCTTTTTGTTGACTTTTGAAAATGACCTATAATGTTGAGATTGATATCTTTTTATGAGAGCATTTCTTGGAATTGAAGTGTGAAGAGGAGTTGTAGGAAATGTCATTCTCTTAAAAATGAGCTTTGGATGGAATTTTTTTGATAAACCATGTGGAAGTTATGCCCTGGTCAATTTGTAGTTGACTTTTTCAGCTGTCCAAAAATAGAAACTTTTGCATCTTGAGACTTTTTGAGCCATGCTTTGAGAATCATGATCAAGAATTGATCAAATGATGTTTGTGGCTTCAAAATAAGATGTTGACCAAAAATTTGGACTTTTGACTATCAAATGACCATTTTGCCCATGCAGTTGACTGTGAAGCAATTAGGGTTTTTGACTGTGCAATTTTGTGCTGTGAGTCTTGAAACTTGGCCTATGGATGCTTGACAATGTTTATAGGCATGTGGGACTTGTTTGGACCCTTGGAAACTTCAATTTCTTTGCCAGAACCAAAACCCTAATTTTTGACTGTTAGGAGGCCATTGGACTGTGCAACCCTTGGGAGATTTTGAAGCATGCTCTTAGCAAATCTTGAAGAATATGGGAGGGCAAATTTTGGGGTACAACAATCTTCTCCAAGAGACACAAATTCGAAGAGACCATGGCGCCCTTCGCTTCAAGGACTCATGGGCCATCATGGTTCACCATGGCTCTCTCAGAAGCAGTTAAGAGCAAGGAAATTCAAGATATTTGGAAAGCCTTTTTGCTTCCCAGATTAATCTCCTCACGAATCACTTCTGCTAAGAACCAAATCTTCCTTTTTGCTTATCATCCCAACTTCGTTTCGAGACAATTTGGCTTGTGCCAACTAATCCCTGAACCCCTGTTCCAAACAGAAAGTGCCATCACCTCTGGGCGAACCTTCAAAGCAAGAGAAGCAAAACTACAACAGGAACAATATCAAGGCTTCGCCCACTTTGAACTAATACCTTTCGAACCTACACACCTCACAACAAAGGGTTTTCTGGAATGGTGGACAAAGTTCTACCAATCTTATATGTTCGATACTCTCTCTATTCAACAGAAACTAACTGATGCGTTCGATGTGCAGGTACAATCCAAGAAAGGTATGTTCACTCATGCCAAAGAGATTAGGGCTTTTCAAAATTATTTCGAAACCACTTATGATCCCACACACTTGGAATCCCCTGTGCATCAAGCGGCTGAGACCTTGAAGGAAAAATTTAAAGAAAAAATTTCTAAGTTAAAACTTCCTTCAGGGTTGTCACCTGAGGATAGGTATAGGTTGGCATTCGAAATGCATCCACCTAAATTTCCTAGATTGCCTACCTCAGAACTGGCTCTGGCTTGGTTTCCTCCATACCCTTGGTGGTTCACTTGCAAAGAAATGTTCAAATATCTTCAAAAGAAACCAAAGCCATCTGAGACTGTGACATGGGCTCGATATTGGCTCCACGATTTCCCAGGACATCTTCGCTATGACCTTTCTTCCATGTCGATTAAATATGATCAAGGCGCATGTGCGAATGCTTGGGAAAATCCCAAATGTTTCTCACTTTCTATATTTTTAACTTTTGCCTTAATCGTTTCGATTTTCAGCCATCAGGATAAAGACTGCTGCTTCAAAGTCAAAAGAGGGAAGCGCCTCCTAAACATCTGTCGAAACCATTGATAATGTGACTCTATCCAAACCAACAACAACTGCTGCAACAACAACAACAACACCAGTAATAACCACTGCTCCAACTCCACAGGTAATCAATTAGCCTTGATGTTTCGAATACACTAATGTTTCATGATTTGTATCTAATCTTATGTTTAAATCTTTTCAGACTAACAAACTCCCGCCAACCACTCCAAAGAAAAGAAAAACAAACACCACTGGGAAGGATCCCAATGCTGGAGGGAATTCACCAACTACTTCGAAGAAGAAGCAGAAGAAGGAAATTTCCAAAAGTGCTGCACCAACTGGTATCTCTGGACTCAATTCCAGAGATGCTGCTCCCTCAACTAAATCCAAAAATCCACCTTCGACCTCCAACGTAATGTTGGAACATATAGATAGCAACCTCTCTTCTGAGAATCCACAGGTAAATTGAACTCTAATTTTTTAACAAAATAATTTATTCATTACCTTGGTGCATGCTCTTAATATTCTTTGCCTCTGTAGGACATTTTGAACCCAACTCTTACCACTTCGACTTCTCCCTCAAAAACTGCTGCTCCCATCAACTCTTCTCCTCAAGGGGACTCCAGCAACCTGGTGCAGAATAAAGGGTCCTCCAACATGGCGGTTCTGACTGGGGCTTCAGAGCAGCAAGATGACCAGAGCACTTATCCCCCTCTAAAAGAAACAAATGAAGCAACGCTTCATGAATCTGCAGAGACTTTACAAAATACTTCTCTTCAAAAGTCCCCTCTTGAAACCCTTCAAGAGAATCCAAAGGACATTCACGCTGAAGGAGAGAAGGTTGATTCTGATCAAGGAGGCGAAGAATCTGTAGAGGAAGTGTCTGAGGAAGAAGATGCCAACAATGGTTCGACTGCTGATACAGAGTCAGATGCAAATAGTAGTGAGAACGAAGATATCGAAGTGGTGGATCTGGTTGATAATGAAGAAGGTAATGAGCAGGAAACGAGTGAAGGTGACGGTGACGCGACCAATAAACCCATGGAAGTCGAAATGGATGTGACTCCCTTGCGCGTGGAACTCCCTCAACCGTCTCCATCCCGAATGACTGAAGAGGAGCTTGCTCTCCTAAGACGAAATGACCCTATTGGGTACATGAAGGCGAAACTAGCTCAAAGGGATATTCCTCCTGCTAGGGATGGTACTAGTTCGACTAGAAATTCGTTGCCCACAGATGATAGAATTGTACTCCTCAACAGAATTAGGAGAACAATCCTTGATGTGGATTTGTTCGAAGTGCTCAAACAGGATAGTACAGCTTGCTATACTATGAAAGAGCTACTTACAAAAGTCAACCTTGCTACCTGCTCTTTGCCAGTTAGCACTATCTTGTTCGATCTTCAATCTCTGTTAGACAACGTGACTGGGTGCCTTCTCCAAGATGAATTTGCTACCAGAAAGGTCCAAGAAAAACGAACTGCAATGGATGCTGCTTATGAGCATGCTTCGAAGCTCTCTCAAGAAGTTGAGGATCAAGCCATGCATCTAAAGCAAGCAAAAACTGACTATGAAGCTCGAGCTGAGTCTATTCTTCTCTGGGAAAGGCAAATTCACGAACTTCAACAAAAGGTTAAGGAGGCTAAACAACAACAATTGGCCTACGAAACCAATACTGCTGGTGAACATTTCGAAGAGCTCCTCAACAAAGGACTTGCAGAAATGGAGGCAGCAGAACAACTTAAAGGAGAAGTAGCTACCCTAGAAGGAGCCAGGCGCTTTACTCAACAAAGGCTTGAGTCCTTTCGAAGTACCTTTAATAGATTGAAGAATAATGTCTATTTTTAAATCTTAGTTTTAATTAGTTTTGAAATTTGGTTTTTTGTATGTAGAATCCGAACAACGCCATTTTGGCAATCCCATATTACCATTTTGGCATTTTTATGATATTTTGATTACGTTGTTATTATTCGAATCTCCTGCAGGCGTGGCTTATATTTCTTTAAATATTTCCTATTAACCTTTAGGATACGTTTATCGTCCGTCAACTCTTCGATTTCATATGCATTGTTTGAAAATATCTTTATTATTCGAAAAGGTCCTTCCCAATGAGGTGACCATTTACCTAACGTTTTATTTTTCTTGTCCATGGGCAATATGACTTTCCAGACTAAGTCATTAATAGTGAATGCTTTTCCTTTCACCCTTTTGTTATATGCCCTGGCCACCCTTTCCTTTTGTCTCATCAGGATTTCCAATGCATGCAATCTAACTTCATCACACTCAACTAACTCATTCATCATCATTTCCCAATACAATGCAGCTGGAATTTCGTTTTGTCTTTGAATTCGAACTGATTGTAGATGAATTTCTACTGGCAGAACTGCATCATGACCAAACGTGAGTTGGAAAGGCGTGGTGTTAGTAGCTTCTTTAGGAGATGTTCTACAGGCCCACGTTATTTGGTCCAAAGTTTTGTGCCAGTTCCTTGGCTTTTTACCAATATGTTTCTTGATTAACCCTATTATCACTTTATTAGCTGCTTCGACCTGACCATTTGCTTGAGCATAATATGGCGTTGATGTTAGTAATT
The DNA here is from genome assembly GCA_948472305.1 of Vicia faba. Taxonomy (NCBI): domain Eukaryota; kingdom Viridiplantae; phylum Streptophyta; class Magnoliopsida; order Fabales; family Fabaceae; genus Vicia; species Vicia faba. The sequence continues at coordinate 1,357,603,023 of OX451735.1, forward strand.
TAAACCCCATCTCTTGAGCAAATTCTTGCATCTTTCTACCAGTAAACACAGAACCTTGGTTTGTGGTTATGCTCTCTGGCAATCCGAACCTATAGATAATTTGTTTCTGTATGAACTCAATAATAGCCTCCTGATCAACAACTATTAATGGTATTGCTTCGATCCACTTGGTAAAATAATCTATTCCTACCAAGATATATTTCTGTCCTTTAGACGAAGCAGGATTTATTTCTCCTATTAAATCCAATGCCCATCCTCTAAAGGGCCATGGTTTAATGATTGAATGCAACTCACTTGCAGGGGCATGTTGAATCCCTGCATGCTTCTGGCATTCTTCACACCCTTTAGCAAAGTCTGTACAATCTTTGAGCATACTGGGCCAATACATGCCATATCGAAATAACAACCATTTCATTTTATGACCTGCTTGATGTGCCCCACATGCCCCATTGTGGACTTCTGACAATGTTAAGTATGCCTCACTTTCTCCTAGGCATTTCAGTAATACGCCTTCTTGGGTTTTTTTGAACAATTTGTTTCCCATGAGGACATATGACAATGCTCTATATTTTATCTTCCTATCAACATTCAGAGTTGGATTTGTTAAATAACTCACAAGTGGACTTCGCCAATCTGCATCTGATAAGGTGTCTATGGCTAGTACTTCGAATCCCTGTTTCTCAGCATAACCTAATTTTATACTCTCTAGATCTGATTATATGAATTTAGTAGCCATAACTCTACCTCTTAATTCGACCAGATCCTCAAAGTTTTTGGCAGAAACTTTATAACCTGAAGCCAACTGTGCTAAGTCATTTGCTTCTTGGTTTTCTATTCTTGGTATATGTTGAATATCCATGTATTCAAATTTTCTAAGTAGCCTGTTAACTATGACGAAGTATATCATCAGGTTTTCCTTTATGCATTTATACTCCTTTGTTACTTGCTTGACTACTAACTCTGAGTCTCCTTTAATTTCGACTCTAGTTGCCCCCAATTCCAACAAAGCTTCAAGTCCAACAATAAGCGCTTCATACTCAGCTTCGTTGTTCGAGCAACGAGGACCATCTAATTTATACTTGAATTTTGTTGGAATTCCTTCAGGAGAAATTATAAGGACTCCAACACCACTTCCATTCCTGTGGGTCGAACCATCAAAGTATAATTTCCAAGGTTGCATTTCAACGTAACTCATGACAGTCTGTTCAACCAGTGAATGGTCCACAATAAAATCAGAAATCACTTAGCCCTTCACAGCTTTTAAAGTCATGAAAGTCAAGGAATATTCTGTTAAGGCTAAAGCCCATTTACCAACTCTACTATGCATTATTGGTTTCGAAAGCATGTGTTTAATAACATCGAAATGAGATGAAACATAAACATCAACAGGCTTTATATAATACTTAAGTTTCATACAAGAAAAGTACAAACAGAGACATAGCTTTTCTATATTGCTATATCTAGTCTCTGCATCATTCAATACTCTACTTAAATAGTATATGGCTCTTTCGATGCCATTGCTATCTTCTTGTGCTAACATACTACCTATACTAACTTCAGAGGCAGATATGTACAATCTCATGGGCTTTCCCCATGAAGGTGGAGACAAGATGGGAGGCTGAGAGAGATATCTTTTTATCTTGTCAAATGCCTCCTGATGGGCTTCGTTCCACTCGAAGGCCTGGCCTTGCTTCAAACGAAGCAACGGAGAGAAAGCTTGGGTTCTTCCACTCAGATTCGAAATGAACCTTCTGAGAAAGTTAATCTTCCCTAGTAAAGATTGCAGCTCCCTTTTTGACGTAGGTGCTTTCGTCTCCATTATGGATTTGGTTTTATTTTGGTTGATCTCGATTCCTTTTTTATGAACCACAAAGCCAAGGAAATCTCCAGCCTGCACAAAAAATGCACATTTAAGGGGGTTCATCTTTAAGCCATGTTTTCTCATTCGTTCGAATGATTGGCTCAAATGATGCAAATGGGTTTCTGCAGATATAGATTTGATGACTATATCATCAATATACACCTGCGTAAAAGTTTCAATGAAATCATGGAAAATCGAATTCATTGCCCTTTGATAAGTTGCCCCAGCATTTTTTAAACCAAAAGGCATCACCACCCATTCGTAGGTGCCTAAGGCTCCTGGGTAACGAAATGCTGTCTTGGCAACATCTTCTTCAGCAATAAAAATCTGATTGTAACCAGAGTATCCATCTAGCATACTCAAATATTCGAATCCTGCAGCAGAGTCTACCAACATTTCTGCCACAGGCATGGAGTACTCATCTTTAGGGGTTGCAATATTTAAATCCCTAAAATCTATGCAGATTCTCAGAGAACCATTTTTCTTAATAACATGCACTATATTTGCTAACCATTCGACATACCTTGTGGTTCTGATGAATCTGCAACGCAGCAACCTTTCGATCTCAGCTTTGATCTTTGTGAGAACCGCTGGTGCGAATCTTCTAGGAGTTTGCTTGATGGGCTTCTTGCCATCCTTGATTGGAAGTCTATGTTCCACTAACTCCCTCTTTAAACCAGGCATTTCGTCATAATCCCACACGAAGCAATCTTTGTTTTTCTTGAGGACTTCGATCACTTCCTTCTTGAGTCCTGGGTTAAGTTTTGCGCTTATGTAGGTTATTCTTTTCGTGTTCTCATCCCATAAGTTCACTTCTTCGAGTGGATCCTGCGCCAACATTTTGGCACCTGAGTCTATGGGGTCCCTCTCGAAGCCTAAGGGTTCTTTATCATAGATGGCGTCCAGCCTTTGATCTATTTCAAGTTCTTCAAAGGGTGAGCCTTTCGAGCTACCCCCATTTATTTTGTTCACCTTTACAACCAGTTTATTTATTTCATCCTCTAAGGCCGCCTTTGATTCGTTCTCAGCCATATAGGCCGAAATCCTTTCGAAAAAGGAGGACTCAGTCATGAGCAAGGTTGTCGAATTCCCAGCCTGCTGGCCGTCTTTGTATAGTACCTTCGACTCCTTCATCTTCACTGATTATTCTTCTATCCCAATATATGCCATCATGGCGAAGGGTCATATAATAGTGTGCGTTCCTGGTTTCGTTGATTTCATCATTTGGGACACAAGGAGCAATCTTTGCTAGATGTTTGTCATAATTCCTCTTGTCAACTAAGTTGACTGCTGACATGAAGTAACTCTGGTCCGCTTCAATGTTTTCCACGATCCCATCTTCTCTCCATAAAACTAATCGCTGGTGCATTGACGAAGGAACTGCTCCTACACCATGGATCCACTCTCTTCCCAACAACAAGTTGTAGTTGGCCTTGGCTTCGATCACCATGAACATGGTGGGCCTACAGCTTGAGACTATCGTCAAGTCCAATTAAACCACCCCCAGTGTTTTGCCTACTTTCCCTTCATAATTGGATAGAACCATGTTGTGTGGTTTGATGTCTCCTTCGCGTATTTCTAACCTTTTCAGCATGAAATGGGGTATTAAGTTAACTGCAGCGCCCCTATCCACTAGAACCTTATTTACGCCATGGGCACCAACCTTTGCCCGAATAAATAATGGCTTCAGATGATTTTTCATAGCTGGTTCTGGACGCTCGAAGAACGCATTCTGCTCCTCGACAGCTCCATTATCCAGCACGTAGTAACATACAGGCCTATGCTTCATCAGATCTATGGTATCTTCTTCCTCATACTCGTCAATTTCAGTTTCCTGTCCAAACTCACAAGGAAGTACAAATACCATGTTGCAATTGATATTGAGCGAAGACTCCCCCTCTGATTCGAAGTTGTCCGTTAGCATATCTTCGTCTTCTTCTGGACCTGGAGTGTATTCCTTTGATTCATTTGGTTGTACTTCAGAGAAGAGTCTCCTACTAACTGGGGGTTTGTCTTCAGTTTGACTTTTTGGTGTGAGTTTGTTGGTGCTAGATTCACCTTGGTTTTTTATTGAAGTTGCTCCTTTATTTGCCACAGCTTCCCTTTCAGCCTTTCGAATTCTCTGTTGCCTTCGCCATTGAGATCTTGACATGGGGTTTCTTCCTTTGTAGTTCTCTAATCTCACTTCTTCCCTCTTCGCTATGTTGAACTGCCTTCTATATGTCATAGCATGGCGTGCGTTTCGTTCATTGTTTCTCCATTTGTCTTTGCCTTTGTCAGTTCTGACTTGCAGCCATTTGTCTGTTGGCACTTCAGCAGGAATTTTGAACGTCACTCTTCGAGCGCCCTTGGGATGAAGACTATCAGGCCTTCGTTGATTGTATTTGCTATCGAAATGTGGGCCCATCTGAACAGTCTCTTGGTGGTTCCAGAACGGGGCGAAAGGGATTGTTTCGAAGGCTCTGGCCATGCTTTGATCATACACAGCAGAACACCTTGGGCATATCAAACATTTGGTTGCCCCTTTGTAACAGCGAAGCACAAACTCCAACAAACTTTCTCCAGCTTTAGGATAACACCTGAATAACTGGTTATCCTGGCGCCAATTGATGCCAGTTCGTGCCCTTTGTACCCTCTCGAAGTTTGCAGCAATTCTCTGGTTGCAAAGGATGTTGCACCTAGGGCATAGTATCATTCCCGTATCCCCTTTGTGGCACATCATGAGGTAATCCTTAAGACTAGCATCCCCAGCGTAATTATCCTCCATTTTATACTTTTCTTTTTCTAAGTATCTCTCCACCTCCTCCATTTCAGAACGAGGTCTCTCCATATCCACCATGTTTACATCGACATCCTCCCCTTTAGTGTCATCATCTCCCCATCCTGTAGGTTTTATATCTTCAATTTGGATTTTTGAACTCTCTGGGGCAGAATACTAGACCAAGTAGTCAAACTTTCCACTGGGCTCCCCCAAAGTATCCCATATTTCATTCTGAGGGGAGGTTGGCTTCGTGGTCTGGACTTTCTCCAATTCTAGCCTCAGGCCTTCAGTAACCTGTGACAACTCTTGCTTTTGGTTTTCCCGGCCTTCAGTAGCCTGGATTTCTTTTGCAACGCTAAAGATGCTGCTTCGATCGAAGTCTCTGGTTGCTTGTGGACGTCTTCAGTGACCCCCTTGTTGACTTCGACTAACACCCAACTTTCATTTTCAGTACCTTTCTCTCCTACTGGAGCGTCATTTTGATCAGCTTCCACCATGTTAATTTCCCCAATGCATGCAGGCTCGGAGTAATTGGTGTCTGCGACATCTAAAGGATCTTCATCTACTTTCATTTTTGCTTTATCAGCGAACTTCAGTCTGCCATCTTTAATTGCATTCTGAATTAGGTCCCTGAAAAGAAAACACTGTGAGGTTTTGTGGCCTAGGAAACTATGATACTTGCAAAATCCTCTTTTCTTCCTTTGATCTAAAGGAGGTATTTTGACATTTGATGGCACAATGAGTTGGCCATCTTTGACAAGTAAATCAAAAATCTCGTCACACTTAGTTACATCGAAGGTATAAACCTTCTTTGGGAATTTGTCGCTTTTCTCATTTTCAACAATTTCTTTCCCTTTTGTGGGAACTAATAATCTGCAGGAGTAAGGTGGTGCCTGTTTTAATTCAGCGAGGTCGATTTCGACCTCTTCGAATTCGAATTCAGGATAATCTTCTGTTTCCTCAGTTCCAACATAGGAGACCCTTTCCTTCTTGTTATTTTTAAAAACTCTGGCCTTTTCGGCTTTTAGCCTTTCGACCTGTCGAACCCTATCGGCTAATTGAGCCATATCCCTCAAGTATTGAGTGTCTAATTTCTTTCGAATAGAGTAATCCAGGCCGCCAGCAGCCATTTCGACTAACTCATGTTCAGGAACTACTGTAAAACATCTAGATTTCAAGAGCCTGAATCTATTCAGATAATCATCTATGGGTTCAGTAAACTTCCTCTTGACACTGGCTAGTTTCTTCAGACTTATTTTTGATTGCCCCATGTAGAACTGTTCATGGAATAATCTCTCCAAAAGAGCCCAAGTATCAATGGACCCAGGAGGCAAAGTGGTGAACCATGTGAAAGCGTTCTTAGTCAGGGAACTTGGGAAATATTTGATCCTAAGGTCTTCATTATTGGCTATATCTCCTGCTTCGGTTAGATACCTGGCTATGTGTTCGACTGTTGATTCATTGGTATCCCCAACAAACTTTGTAAACTTAGGGACTTTATATCCCCTTGGTAAATCAGTGTGCATTGTGTAATCTAATATAGGAGAGGCATAATTTGGCCTTCTAATTCCTGTGTTTAGGCCATTCTGGGCCATGATTCTCTCTATCATGGTGGTTAAATTATTTTCTGCCAAGATGTTATCGTTTCGAATTCTGTGAATGACTGCATCAGCATCTTGATTTCGACCCACCATGACAACTCCTCTAGGTTGTTCTTCTCGAAACTCTGGGACTTCTAGCCTTTCGACCCTTGCCCCTGGTTCCATAATTTCCCTTTGTGGGCCTTGAATCATTGGGGCTTCTAAACTTTGTGCCCTTGCCCCCAAATTAACCTCCTCTCTGGCTGGTCTATAGGGTGGGTCGTTAGCAACTTGTTCTATAATAGGTACGTTTGCTCGAACTCCCGCCTGATTCTGCCTACGCCTTTCTGGGGGAGCGGAAAAATCTGCTATTTGACTCATGTTATCCGCGTTTTCTCTGTTTGTCACAGTTACATTTTGTACTATTAGGGCAAAGATTTCCTGTATAGTTTGTTGTAACACTCCTATCATATTATGGTTACTGTCATCCATTAATTGCCTAAAGGCCAACTGATTTTCTGTGGTTAAGATAAGCATTACACTATAACCCACTGACCCTTGGTTATTTGTCATAAATTGATTTGCCCCAGACCCAGACCCTAATTGTGGTGATGAATTCGATGTGGAATTGTGTAAGCCTGCCATAAAAGATGTTGGCATTCCATAAGAGGAATTTCTGGTTCTGTTACCATCGAAACCGGGTGGTCTAGTTAGTGGGGTGGCGAAATGGGTTTGTGTCCCTGGTGGTGGGACGAATCCCCCAGGATAACCAATGGTTCCAGTATTTCCTAGGATCGAACTGTTAGTTGATATGCCACTTGTTCCATTAGTGGCTACACTACTGGTAGAAGATGCAACAGACTGTGCGTTCGAAGGGATCACATTAGATGTTCCCATTGAGGCGGAGATATTAGTGCCTGTTGTATGTGGGATATTTTGTTCCCCTTGTTGATTGTCTGAATTAGACATCTTGTTTAAACGTTTTCTTCTGGGTAAGGGTTGGTTGCTATTGGTTATTCTACCACTTCTAAGGTTCATATAACAACAAACTTATCACTCAGAGAGTACTTTTACAATGGTTATGTCTCAACAATTTTTACTTGTTCTAAATTTCGTAATGACCAATGACGCGTCCCACCGGGTGTGCCAATTTGTTTACAGTTATTTCTGGTAAACAACCGCTAGTCCTCCAAACTATCAAATAATCTTAATGACTGTTATTTAATCTCTCTGGTAACTTGCAGGATCGACTAGATTGATCCTATGGTGTATTGGTCATTTGGATAATTCTCATTATAGAACTGATATTCATGGTTGGTATTTAGAATGTTGTGTAGGTGTTTAACTTACTTCGATTACTCTATTAAAGATCTAATGACACGATCAAGTAAATACGTGCGAAACTAAATTGCATGAATAAAGGTTCAATTGTAAAGACATGTAAAACTGCAAAAGACAAGTAAATAACTTCGAAGCATAAAAGCATGTAATGTAAAAGATTCTCTGGAATGTAAAAGACTCGAAATATAAAGAAAGCGTTTAAATGCAAGAAATCAGTAAAATGACTTTAAATTAAAAAAGGTATTCGAATGATAAAAGCATGAAGATAAAGGCATGAAATATACAAAAGTTTCTGAAATGTAAAGGATTTGAAATGGAAAGAAAACATTTAAATGCAAGACATCGGTAAAAGACTTCGAATGAAAATACTTTAATGTAAAGGCTTTTGAATGATATTGACATGAAGATAGATAAAAGAACTGGAAATGAAAAAGAGTTTTTTTGAATCATAAACATTTGGTGTTATCATACGTACATTGTTCGAGCATTCGTTTCCCTAGCCATGTGGTATTTTGAATGTTTACTGAATTTTTGTACAATAGATATGACACACGAAATCCTAATGCTAAGACTTCTATTTATACTACTTCGACCATAACGGTCTTGCTATAAGATTCTGCCACGTTCAGAACATGCAAAGCAATTCCCCTCTCTAGCTTCCACGCGTCTTCGAATGCTCCAGCGCATATATTTTAAATTTCGAACATCCCGCTTGTGTTTGAATTTCAAATGTTTTGGCACTCTTTGTTTCGAACTCATTTCTTGGACACAGCCTTGTTACCATTTCGAGACTTCTTTGAATACATCCCCATAACTGTCACTCGAAGCTCAGAGTTTTGACATGCCTATTCGAAGCACTGCTTCTACCATTTCGAAACATGACATCTTGCTTTATTCCAATCGAAACATCCAACTTGCTCCGCTTTGAACAATATCATCAAAATCTTCAGCCAACAACACCCCAGGATGTTCTCTCGAGGAACTGGAGGGAAGCTGACCAACAAGACAGTTTCACCAAAGAAGCACCTCTGATCTCTTTGAAGTAGATACCCACTCCAGAACAAGAAGAAGTTTGACCTTCTCACCTGAAACAACCGGCTGAAAATCATCAGACAATAAAGTCGCCATCGAGCGTCTTTTATCCCACATGAAGGGAAAGGTAAACATCGAGAAAACCTGAGAAGGGAGAAGTCACGGTCTTGCAACCGAGAGATCGAGTAAGGAAGTCTGTTACACGAGGGGAAGATATTAGCACCTCACACGTACGTAGTACTCTATGCTATCCACTCTTGTTGTTTATCTTATGGGTGTGTCTAATCTATGCTACCCACTTGATGACTCAATATACATGACCTTGGGAACATGTTCGGAGCTCGAAACTTGCAAAAAGTGAGCATATGAAAGACACAAACGAAAACTAGTGGGGGTTGATTGCTAACCCTTTCCACTTGCCTTCCCATGAGGACTTAGGAATGGTTTCCATAAAAGGTCCTAAAACCATCATCCCGCTATACAAGCATAAAAGTAAACACATGAGCGAAATACCTACTTCTAAGGTAGGGTTTTAAACAACCACAAATAGAAAACAAAATGCACACAATGCGGAATTGCCCTAAACGGGTCTTTAAATAAACCAGAGGGATTTCTGACATGATCAACAATGGAGATCCCCTTCATACATTTTTACCCTACTTCTCATGGCATCAGAAAGCAGTAAAGCCCTACTTCCCCCGATCTCTAGAAAAGCGGTAAAATGCGGAAATGAGGAATAAAAGTGAAGCCACGATGATACCTAATGGAGAAAGTCAGTTGCCTCTTTAAAACCATGCAAGCGATAAGAAAAATCTACAAAAGCTGCTTCACACGAGTGATCAAAGAACTAATCTCCAAGCATTCCACATTGCGAAAGTTACATCGATATTCTGTCACAAAATCTTGGCTAAAAATGACAACAAAAATGATTACCAAACATGAAAGTAATAATAGAAAATTCTGATAAAATTCTAAAGAGAAAACCTAAGAATTCTAAAATATTTCCTAAAATATTCTAACTATTTTTTAGGTTATTTTGTCATGCAATAAAATTAACAAAAGCCAATAAAAAGAAATTGATAAAGAAAAAAATGTAAAGAGTTCAGGGGGTGCAAGTTTAGAAACAGGATGCATTTTCCAACAATTGGAGTGAGGCACTAAGCCCAATATCAAAAATCCAATAGCACCATTTTTAGTGTGCAATTCCAACTTCCAACAAAAACAAGCATAGGACGGGCTTATGGGCACAATCCGGTCCAACAACCTATCCTAGCCCAAAACAACACAAATATCATTCAGCCCAGATTTTTATCCAATTTCAATACTTAGTCTATTCTTGTTTCAATTTGAAATAAAAACAATAACAAATAAACAAGTGAAAAGGTGTGGAGAACGACGTCATTTAACTTTCTAGGGTTAAAGAAGTTGTGATGTTTCGTCTTCTTCGTGCAACCTTTTACTCTCTCTTCGAACGATGCTCAAATCTCTGTTTCGATTCACCACCGTGGCAAATGGTTCGACCGTCTGCCATTGTTCATAACGAGCTCATCTCGTTCTTCTCAAAACCCTCACCATTATGGCTATCATACCCTTCTCCGATCGAAATCGCAATATATGTTCGTGCCTCCATCCATCTCATCCCTGACCTTTTTCGACTTAAACTCTCCACTTCTTCGCGGCTCCATCGACCTTCTCTTCGATCTCCTCCGTTAGACGCCAAATCACTGCCCTATCTCAACCTTATTCGAAAAAGATCCGTCGCAATTTTAACTTTGAAGCTCCATCCGATTCTCCACTTCGCTCGCGATTTCCTTCTCAGTTCAGTTTTTCCGTTGTTGCTCTCGGTGAACTTTCTGTGCGTGAATTCTGAATCTGATTCTTGCAGTGTTGTGCAGTGATAATTTAGCAGAGAGATTGCTGTTGATGTTAAAGTTTTATGTGGAATCGTTGATTTTCTGGTTGTTGCAGGTTGCCGTAACGAGAATGATGAAGATAACGTTGAAGATTGACACATTCTTGAGAGATCGAAGATTGAAGGTGATGTTACGATTTAAGATTTTGGTTGATGGATTTACAGAAGATGATGGAGATATTGATGATGAGAAGTGTAGAACTGATGCTGAAGCTCTCAGAGAAGTGAAGAGAGAAACTTTGTTATATGCTTTGGTGATTCTTCTTGATGAAGGAAGAATAGTGAAGATGAAGATGATAGAAGAATGAAGATGAGAAAGGAGATGGTTTTTTCTGTGGATTTCCAGAGGGAGAGAAGAATGGTGAGTATTCTATAAATATTTTATGACTTTTTCTATAATATGAACTCTTTTTTTGTTCTAATTTGTCAGAAGTTTTGTTAGAGGGTTCAGAGGTTATCAGTTTTCTGTTAGGAGTTAGTTAGGAAGGTTGGAAACTGTTAGTAGTTAGTTTCTGAGCTGTTAGATGTTATTTTGACAGTTGGTTTGAGGTATGAGGCTAGGAACTTTTTCTATTAAAAACAATTATATGATTTTGTTGTGAAGTCAGCTGCAAACTGTTAGTTTTGGTTATAGGTAGTTATTTTTCTGTTATAGTATGAAGTTCTGTTACTTTCCTGATTTTCTGATATGTGCAAGGCCCAATATTTGTTTCTAATTTTCTGAATTCCAAACTCACGGTTCCCTGAATTTCTGATTTGCTAGCGTCTACCATGAACAGGGCTGTAGTTTATTTGTTGTGCAGGGTAATGGAAATGGTTTGCGGTTTTTTCTACTTCTTCATTGATTTTCTAGTTTAACAATATTTCTGTTTCTAAATGATGCAAGGCTGGCTGGTTTTTTTTACTTGAATTAGTGTTGATCAATACGTGCAGGGCTATTTGTGCATTTTTTGGAAGTGTACAGAAACAATCTTGTTGATTCTGAAAAGGAATGTTCGAAGAAGGGATCTTGACATGATGACGTAGTCGTGAGAAGAACTTGAAGCAAATTTTGAATTCCATTTCACTTTTATAACCCTTATAGCATCTTGAATCTTTCTCGAATTATAAGATAAGATGAAAGCCAAGACATTCACGTGGACTTCAGTGAAAATTTTGATAAGAACCTTCATTTATGAAATGATGCCATAATATCACTAAATAATATCTTTTGATTGTTGAATTTTGGATGGATGTAATGAATCTTTGAAATAATATTGAATGAAGATTATCTTCTTGGACTCCATGAAAATGCTTATGAACTTTGCCTAACATTTGAACGAAACTTTGAATAATGTTGTCAAATTGATTTCCATATGCACTATATCATTATGTTTGAATCTTGAACAAGTATCATATAAGATGATAACCACCAAGGAAATTGATAAGGATTTTCTCCAAAGTCTTAACAATATCCATTCCAATCTTGCACGGTCCAATAGTACACTATGTCCTCCTCACATCTTGCATGAAATCTCTAAGTCAATAACCTGTGACCCTAACAATTATGAACCAAACCTCAAATAATGGTAAAAATAAATGTTGAGAAAGAAAACCCATGATGATTACAGAGTCAAAACCTGATTCTCCTGACAAATTCAAGTGTAGAAAAATAAACTCTACTCCATGATCCAAGAGACTTGGTAACTTGATGAAGAAAAATTCTATGGTAACCGTGATCCTAAAAACTTAGCTTCAAACCATAATTGACGAGGAACCCAATTAAACCTTGCACGAAGATTTAAACCTTAAAGAAATACAGCAACCCTAATTCCACAATATCATCGATCCCATGTCAAATTATTGACCAATGATGCATGAGGTGCAGACCTAATGGAAGTTTTGTACATGAGAAATGTGCGAGATGCATAAGCCAAAAGATCCTTATAAAGGGGTAGGACAAATTTGGGGTATTACATCACCCTGATAATTGTCAAGTGGCTCACTAAGACATCGAACAAAGTAATTTGAAGAGTCTAAAGTCAACATCCAGCCTCAAACCAGACTCATCAAGGCAACCGACCTCCCAAACTAACTTCAGCAGAAAAATTCATAGCACAACACCTCAGACACCATTCAATCCAATGAGACGCTTCAAAACTTGGAGCATAGTCAACACGAAACCCATGAGGGAGAAGGAAAATGACCAAAGACTACGGACCCCATCTGACCATAACGACATCACCAGCGAGGGTTATCCACCCTAACGGTTATTAAATTATTTGTAACAAATTCAATTCATTATTAACATGAAAAAACATAGTCTGATTAATCCCCTTAAAGCTGGTCAGAATGGTTCACAAAAATGTAAGGAATTTGGTATCTTGTGTTTGCCTCTACTTTTGTGCTGAAAACTATCACAAATTTTTGATATTTTATCATCTATCCTTAATTTCTTTGATAAGCCCCAAAAATATTTTTTTAGCTCCTTTGCTTCCTCTTCGTTGCCCCTGCAAACGATAAGACGATCATTAGCAAAAAAATAAGTGAGATAAGCCAGGAGACTTTCTAGCTATAGGGATACCATGAATTTTACCATCCCTTTGGCTTTTGGTAAGCATGCCAGAAAGGACCTCAACATAAATGATGGAGAGATAAGGGGGTCAGTGATCTCCTTGTCTAATTCTTCTAGTAGGCATGAAATAATTTGTAATGTTACCATTTATAAGTATAGAGTGAGAAACTAAAGTGATTGTGTGCATGATAGTGTTAACAAACTTATTAGGGAATCCCGTATTGGTGAGAGATTTCTCAATAAGCCTTTGTCATATCAAGTTTCATATCAACATAACTTTTCTTAGTAATTTTATTTGTATTCATAGTGTGGAAAGATTCGAAAGCTAAACTAGTATTATCGGTTATCAATCTTCCCAAGATAAATGCACTTTGAAAAAGGTTTATAATATTGTTCAAAATAGATATGATTCAGTTAGCAATTGTTTTAGTGACGATTTTAAGAGTAACATTACACATGACCATAGGTTAAAATCACCAGGGGCATTATGTTTAATAACCTTATGGGTCAAGCAAATGAAAATTTTGTTGAGATTAGAAATCTTACCGTTATTGTTAAGAAGGTTAATAGCTAGATCAATTATGTTATTTCCTACTAGATCCCAATAATGTTGATAAAAGTACGTTGTAAGACCATCTGGGCTTGGAGAGAAGTGCCCCTTATCTGATTTATGGTCTAAATAACCTCATTAGTATAGAATTTTCTTTTAAGGTCGTCTTTAATTTGGTTAGTAAAATAACCTCATTAGTCTAAATAACCTCTTTATTTTCTTTGCCAGATGAGTACATCTTAGAGGAATAGTTTGTGAAGGTTTTTGCAATGTCTTCCTAAGTGTTGTACATAATTCTTCTCCGTATCGATCAAAGATGAATGTTGCAGTGGAAGCTGCCAATAAGAACATCCATAAAATTATAAAAAAGATGATGACGACGTACAAAGATTGGCACAAGATGTTACCATTTACTCTTCATGGCTATCGCACTTCAGCTCGGACATCAACTAGGGCAACCCCATTCTCTCTGGCATACAGAATAGAGGTTGTCCCACCTGTCGAAGTTTAAATTCCTTCTCTAAGAATTATGAAAGATGCAGATTTATACAAAGATAAATGGATTCAGACTAGGCTGGACCAGTTGAATTTAATTGATGAGAAAAGGTTGGCAGTTATCTGTCACTGTCAGATGTATCAGAAGCATATGATCAAAGCCTTCAACAAGAGAGTCAAGCATCAGGTATATCAGGCTGGTGACTTGGTAAATGGACTCCCACCTACGAAGGACCATTTGTAATCAAGAAGATATTTGTAATCACAAGGAGATCCCAGGGGTAAATGGACTCCCACCTACCAAGGACCATTTGTAATCAAGAAGATATTTTATGTCGGTTCTATGATACTTACTACCATGGACGGTGAAGATTTTCCGCACTTTGTGAATGCGGACATAGTCAAAAGATACTACACATGAAAGAGACTCGCTAGGTTGACTGGCCTAGGCAAAAATAAGGGCATCCTGGCGAACCAAAAAGGTTTGGGCAAAAATAAGGGATATACATATAAAGATTATACACCCGACAAGTCAAAAACCCGAAAAGGCGACTTGGGCAAAAAAGGGTATCCCGGTGGACTGAAAACCCGAAAGGGCAGTCCAGGAAAAAGTTAGGGATTAAAGCGTACGACTATATCCCGTTGGATCACTTACAGCCAGATTTATTACCAACGTTAAGTTTGAATGGTGCAGATAAATTCAGTCAACTTCTTCCGACAGCAAGGGATGCGATGCTCGAAGACATATGGGCAATAACAGAGTTGAAACCTAACGAGAGTATTTCCACACAGCTGTTTTTCTTTGTTATGCTTTATTCTCTTTTCATTTCACGATGACTTCCTCTTACTAGGATTTATGTCTCTTTGTACAAAAATCGTCTGCTTATAGGCGAATTATCAATACAAATACAATTTAAGAATTCAAATTTGGTTTTATCTTTTCTGTTTTGTTTGCAAAAACGTCCAATGACTAAATTGAATGAACATATGCATTTGAATATGATTAATGTTAACAAATATATGCATAAAAACAGGAGTCAGCATGTACTCAAGACTCTAGGAGTTGGGATGACGTTTAATTCATTCGTAAGTCCCCACAAGAAAATCCCCACAGAATAACCTCCATGGGATTATCCCTACAGAGTTACCTTTACAAGCTCATCCCGGACGAAGATACATAGCCCCCACAAGTCTAATATGCTTTTAAGGTAGAAATTGGGGCATCCTCCCGCAGTTAACATGACCATACTCCCCAGCAGACCCCCTAGCAGATAAAAGAGTTTGACCATTTCTCTAACATATGGCGGAGACTTCCCTAGCATAGTTCATAGGAATCTAATTCCCCAACTGAGTTCATTTTTCCAACATTGAACAATCCCCTGCAGAGTTCTTTTCTCCAACAGAGCTCATTTACTCAGCAAAGTATATTTCTCCAGTAGGGTTTATTTCCCCAACGAAATTCAATTCCCAGAGCAGAGTTCATTCCTCTGACTATCGTAACACACCGACAAAATTCCTCTCTCCAACAAAGGATAATCTAGGTTGCTATCCCCAGAGAGTGCAACGGAATCTAAAATTGGGCCAGATATACTTTAACTTGGTCTTCCCCCATAAGAGTTGGTATCCATATTGTTGTACCCCAAAATTTTCCCTCACATTTTTCTTCAAGACATTCTTCCAAGGCTTCTCAGACACTCAGGACACTCAAGGGTTGACTAGTCAAGATACTCCTCCTAAGCCAAAAGCCTACAACTAGGGTTTGGAATTTCTCAAGGAAATTTGGTTTGCAAAGGTCTAAAGTGGCTTCCATGGTTCTTCATAGGTCCTTAACAAGGTTCATGTCATGTTTCAAGCCCTACATCACAAGTTTGCTCAATGAATAGCTCAGATGATTGAAAATCAACTGCATTGGCCAAAAAGTCAACTGTAGTCAACATACAGTCAAACTTCAAGATTTTTGGTGATATTCATCATTTGATCAAGGGTTGATCATGATTCCTCAAGGAAATCCCTCAAATAATCAAAATTCCAAAATTGCCAATTTAGAATTTCCTTAGGAGAAGTCAACTGAACTTTGAGCAGGCATAACTTTCACATGCTTCATCAACTTTTCCCCATCCAAAGCCCATTTTGAAGGAAATTCAATTCTCAAGTACAAAAAATTCTTCATTTGGAAGATATGATCTCATACGTTATAGGTCATTTTCGAAATTCAACAAAAGATACTTTTTGTCAAGACAACTTACATCAATATAATGTCTTCAAACGCAAAAATGATAAACATAGATATTGTAGAGGACATCTTGTGATTTCCACAAAGTCCAAGATCATATTCAAAATTTGAAAATTGAGAAAGTAATGAGTTGCACTAGTTAGGGAATTTTGAAGAAATTCATGAAGTACAAATTGAGCAAAATTGCATTTTTGAACCTATGAGCCTAGTTTTTGATGTTCAAACATGTCCATAACATCTTAGAGGACCTCTAAGTCCATTTTTGCATGACCTTGATTTTTGTTTTTTTATTTTATATTTATCTTGATTTTATTTAATTTAAAATCAAATAAATTAAATAAAAATACATTAAAAACATGGGATAATGAATTTGGGCTTAACTTGACCAATCATGGATCCTAATATTTCGTGCAAAGACCAACAAAAATTGTCTAGGTTCATGCAAAAATGGAATTGGCAAGAATCGTTCAAATATGGCTAACTTTCAATATGTTGGATTTTTTGTCTCATGGCCTTGAAAGCCTGATTCCTTGCCATATTGGTCTGCGCTCCTCCATTCTCTCTATATAAAGCACTACAAGGAAAGCGAAAAAGGACACAAAAATTGTTGCATAACAAAGCTTTCTCAAATTCTAAAAAAAATAATTCAAAAGTTGCAAAACTCATAAACCCGAGTTTCAGCTTCTCCCATTCAAAACCAATGACTCATTCATCCTTCTAAGATCTCTAGGATGAGATTCATATCATTACCCAACCCCACGTGTATTAGATCATCCTTACAACCATCCCACAATGTTTTGGTAAAATTCTGATTCCAAACTCTCTTGTCATGTAACTTAAACCAGTTTTATGCATTCATTCTTGTTATTATTGATATTGTGAGTAAATCTGACGTTTTACATGTAAGCATGAATGTAGAAATAACATAATGACATGGTTAGGGCGTGGAATGTAGGAAGCTTCAGATTTCGTGATTCAGGAGTTCTTAACTCAAACAAATGGTACCACTGAGATCACATGATCCAATATACTAGATCTAGAGTTTTGCTTATTTTTTTTGTTTGATTGATTTTGCAGGTTTTGAAGAAAAACCCCCATCAGAGATGATGATGTTTCCACCCTCCATGGTGGTTTGAAAAAGTAGAGGAGGTCAACGCAGGCGTGGCAGAATGAAATGACATGACAAGCCCGTTGTTTCTTTTTATTATATTTTGCTTAATTTACATTTTCTTTTTTTTTTAATTAATTAATTTCTTTTAATCATAAAAATCAAAAATCACAAAAATATTAGACTTAGGTTTTTTTTAATTAAATTAGTTTTGATTTAACTATTTAATCAATTTCTTTTTAAATAATTAATAAATTAGAATTAGGTTTCTATTGATTTAATTATTATTTTTTCCTAAACAAAAACAACAAAAATATTTCTTTTCATCACTTAGATTATTTTTAGGTTTTACATATTTCCCCTCTTTTCTTCTTAGAGCGTTCATCTATTTTTATTCGCATTATTTTCATAAATTATGTAATTGTCCAAAGGTTGTAATAGCTTAATTTAGGACCCTTTACATTTTTCTTTCCCCATTTTTGGTTTGTAATTTCCTCCATCCCGAAGCTTTGTAATAGTGTAGATTCAATTTTCCGCATTTTATTTTCCGTAGTTATATACAATTAACTGCTAGATGTATGCTAATAGGCTTGTATGGAAAGACTTAAAAACAAACGTCAGCAAACCTAACACTCAAGATAAACATAACTGAAATACAACACACTCGCACACGCGCACTGTTAGAACAAAGTTTGGTTCTAATCATATCTTAGAGTTTTGATGATAACAATGAAATAAATTTTGTGATATTTATTTTATACTCTGACTTGTATGTTCTCTAAGTTCAGATGATGTTTTGACTTATGCATCCTAGAAAGAAATAGCATTCTACGCAAATATAAAAGCAAATTCAGAAGGAAGCACTCTAAAGCACACTCTGATCAACACATATTGAAGAATACTCTGATAGAAGAAAAGATCAAGTAAACTCTGAAAATAGCAACGCTGCAAGCAAACACTTCAACTTCCAGAGACAAGCTCTGACAGTACCGTTGGTTATTAAATGCTAAGACGGCAAAAGCACTCAAGTGTACTATGCGCACGAGCATTGGAAACGTAAAGACCAAGCCTACTTGCTACACGCAACACGCATCATTGCAAACACGCTTCATTAAATGCATGCATTATCATCAAGGCATTAACGGTCAAGAACTGAAAGCTATATATAGAAGACCTTTTGTTTCAAAGAAAGGTTACTAACTTACGTGAAATATACTTACGCTCACAATTTTCTTACTTGTAAACTAATACTGTATAGTGGGTAGATCTTAAGTATTGGGCAACAATCTTAGAGATAAATCACAATTTTGATAAAGCTTTTTAGAAGCAAATCTGTTTCACTACTATTAAGAGATAATTTTGTAAGCGTTCCTTGAGAGACCAGTTGGGTCAGATTTCTCAAGAGGGCTAGGACTAGTTTGAGTCTTAGAGGTGTTAGTCACTTGTAGTTGGCTTATCCATTATATTGTTAGTCACACCAGTTTGGTTGTGCATTTGTAATCATTTTGATTATAGTGGATTAAGTCCTCGTTGAGAGAGGCGAAATCACCTCAACGGGTGGATTGGAGTAGTTTGAGTTTCAAACGAACCAGGATAAAAATACTAGTGTCCTTCCATTAGTATTGCGCTAGAAAAAGAAAAACTTATTCACCCCCCCTTCTAAGTGTTTTCTCACCCTTCAATTGGCATCAAAGCTCTAGTTCTGGGTGCAAACACCTAACAGTGTCAGAAAAAGATCCAGAAGAAAAACACTATGGGATCTGAACAAAACAACAACAACATCACCAAACCTCATGTGTTTGATGGA
The DNA here is from genome assembly GCA_948472305.1 of Vicia faba. Lineage (NCBI taxonomy): Eukaryota > Viridiplantae > Streptophyta > Magnoliopsida > Fabales > Fabaceae > Vicia > Vicia faba. The sequence continues at coordinate 1,357,622,257 of OX451735.1, forward strand.
GAAGACTTTGAATACTAGAAGGATAGACTAGAAATTTTCTTTCTAGGTCATGATGCTGATCTATGGGATTTGATCCTAGACGGGTACACTCATCTAGAAGATAAAGACGGAAATAAAACTGACAGAAAGAACATGGATAAACAACAGAAGTTAGATTTCAAGAATCACCACAGAGCCAAAAACATCTTTCTGAATGCTATCTCTAAAAATGAATATGAGAAAATCACCAACAGAGATACAACACATGACATGTTTGAATCCCTCAAGATGACTCATGAAGGAAATGCTCAAGTAAAAGAGACAAAAGCTCTGGCTCTCGTTCAGAAGTATGAAGAATTCAAAATGGAAGAAAATGAGTCTATTGAAGCTATGTTCTAGACATTCCAAACTCTGATTGCTGGCCTGAGAGTTCTGAACAGAGGATACACCAAGGTAGACCATATTAAGAAAATTATCAGAAGTTTACCCAGAAGATGGGCACCTATGGTTACTGCATTCAAAGTGTCAAAAGATTTGAATGGTGTATCCCTTGGAGAACTTATCAGTGCTTTAAGAATTCACGAGATAGAACTTGATGAACATGAGCCTCTGAAGAAAGGTAAGTCTGTCGCCCTTAAATCTATTAAAAAAATGTGAAACTAACGCTTTTCAGGCAGAAGAAGGAAACTCTGAAGATTCTGCATCAGAAGAAGATGAGTTATCTCTTCTCTCCAGAAGGATCAATCAGATGTGGAAGCATAGACAAAATAAGTTCAGGAACTACAAGAGGTCAGAAGATAAACCAGAATCTTCTGGACATAAGAAGTCAAGCAGAAGAGATATAGTCTGCTATGAATGTAAAGAACCTGGACACTACAAAAGTGATTGTCCTAAGTTATAAAGAGAAAGATCAAAGAAAAAGTTTGGAAGAAAGAAAGGCATGATGGCAACCTGGGATGTTTCAGAATCTTCTGAAGCTGAATCTGACTCAGAAGATGAACACGCTAACCTAGCGTTTATGGCTACTACAGCAGATGACGATGACTCAGACTCTTATTCAGAACCAAAAGAGGTATTCTCTAAATTTTTTAGAATTGAACTTGATGAAAGCTTATCTGAACTTCTAGAAAAATACAGTCAACTCAAAATCAAATACAAGAAACTTAAAAAGAATCTTGCGTCTGATTTTGAGAAACTTGAAACAGAAAATTCTGAACTTAAAAAAAATAATTTTAAACTCAAAGAGGAAGTTCAAAAATTTGAAAAGATTTCCATTTCAGATTCTGCTTCAAGTTCAAAAGATATTCTTAAAGAATATGATTCTAGTTTTCAAACGTTTTTTTGCTAAAAGCATAGATAGAAGCAGAATGACTTTAATGATCTATGGCATTAGTGGAAATGACAGAAGAGGTATTGGATATAAAGCTCCCAGAGGGAAAGAAATATATAAACCTAAGCCTATTGAGGAAATGGTAATCACATATAAACCACTACACAAACAATTTAGCTTTGGGCACACACATGATATCAAATACACTTCTCACTCTGAAAACTCTTATGCAAAATCATAGTTCAACCTGAACTTTAGAAACTCTAACCAAAAAGGACCCAAAAAGAAATGGGTACCTAAGAAGAAAATAATCTATGTTACAGATGTCCTTAACAACTCAGTTGAAACACCATTCATGGTACCTGGACTCTGGATGCTCGCGACATATGACGGGAAGAAAGTCTATGTTCCAAAGTCTGGAACTTAAATTTGGAGGTGATGTCAAATTTGGAGGAAATCAAAAAGGAAAGATTATTGGTTCTGGAACCATTGGAAACGGTAACCTTCCCTCTATAACTAATGTCCTGTTAGTTGAAGGATTAGCGCATAACTTGTTGTCCATAAGTCAATTAAGTGACAACGGTTATGACATTATCTTTAATCAAAAATCTTGTAGAGCTGTTAGTCAAAAAGATGGAACAATCATTTTTACTGGCAAGAGAAAGAACAACATCTATAAAATTAATCCTTCTGATCTTAAATCTCAAAATGTAAAATGCCTTATGTATGTTAGTGATGAGCAATGGGTCTGGCACAAAAGATTGGGACATGTTAGCATGAGAGTAATATCTCAAATTAACAAACTCAATCTGGTCAGAGGACTTCCAAATCTAAAGTTTAACTCTGAAGCTCTTTGCGAAGCTTGTCAGAAAGGAAAATTTTCAAAATCCTCTTTTAAGTCAAAAAATGTTGTTTCTTCCTCTAGGCCGTTGGAACTTCTTCATATTGATCTGTTTGGACTAGTTAAAACTACATCCATCAGAGGCAAGAAGTATGGATTGGTCATTATTGATGACTACAGCAGATGGACATGGGTTAAGTTTTTATTACACAAGGACGAGTCACATTGTGTGTTCTCCGACTTCTGCATCCAAGTTCAAAATGAAAAAGACTGTAGAATCATAAAAGTTAGAAGTGATCATGGAGGAGAATTTGAAAATCATTTTTTTGAAAAGTTTTTTAAAGAAAATGGCATTTCTCATGATTTCTCTTGTCCTAGAACTCCCCAACAAAATGGAGTTGTAGAACGAAAGAATAGAACTTTGCAAGAAATAGCCAGAACCATGATTAATGAAACTAATATGGCTAAACACTTTTGGGCAAAAGCTGTGAACACAACGTGTTATATTCGAAATAGAGTCTCTATAAGATCTATTCTTAAAAAGACTCCTTATGAATTTTGGAAAAACAGAAAACCCAACATTTCATATTTCTATCCTTTTGGATGCACTTGCTATATTCTGAATACTAAAGATAATCTGAACAAGTAGGATTCTAAGGCACAAAAGTGTTTTCTGCTTGGATATTCTGAACGCTCAAAAGGCTATAGGGTATACAACAAAGAAACTCTGATTGTTGAAGAATCAATCAAATTCAGATTTGATGATAAGCTTGGCCAGCAAAATCCAAAGCAAAATGAAAATTCTGCAGGTACAGAAGATCATCTTATAAACTCTGAAGAGTCAAAAGCAAAAGACAACTCAGAAGATCCTCCTATTGAAAATGCTCTAGAAAATCTAAGAACAATCTTCACAAAATAAATTCCCCAGAATCACATCAGCACATCCAGAAAATGTGATTATAGGAAAGAAAGAAGATCCCATCAGAACAAGATCCTCCTTCAGAAACAATGAAGAATCACTATTTGGATTGGTCTCTCTAATTGAGCCAACTTCAATAGAGGAAGCTATGCTAGATAATGATTGGATCCTAGCTATGCAAGAAGAATTAAATCAATTTTCAAGAAATGATGTGTGGGATCTTGTTCCAAAACCTAAAGGATTTAATATTATTGGAACTAAATGGGTCTTCAGAAACAAGTTAAATGATCAAGGAGAGGTTGTCAGAAATAAGGCACGACTGGTTGCTCAGGGTTATAGTCAACAAGAAGGAATTGATTATAATGAAACCTTTGCCCCAGTCGCCAAATTAGAATCAATTAGATTATTAATTTCTTTTGTTGTTCAACACAACATCTCATTATATCAAATGGATGTTAAAAGTGCTTTTTAAATGGTTACATAGAAGAAGAAGTTTACGTCCACCAACCTCCGGGTTTTGATGACTCAAAATTTCCAGAACATGTTTTTAAACTGAAAAAGTATCTGTACGGTCTGAAATAAGCTCCCAGAGCTTGGTATGAACGTCTGAGTAATTTTCTTTTATAAAAGAACTTTACCAGAGGCAAAGTGGACACAACTTTATTCAGAAAAACATTTAAAAATGAAATTTTAATCTGTTAAATATATGTTGATGATATTATTTTGGAACTTCTAATGTCTCTCTTGGAAGAGAATTTGCTGAGTCTATGCAGGATGAATTTGAGATGAGCATGATGGGAGAACTAAAATTCTTTCTAGGAATTCAAATAAATTTGACTCCAGAAGGTACTTACATACATCAGACAAAGTATGTCAAAGAACTTCTGCAGAAATTCCAGCTATCACAAAGTAAAGAAGCAAAGACCCCAATGCATCCTACATGCATTCTGGGAAAAGACGAGGTAAGTAAGAAGGTATATCAGAAACTCTACAGAGGTATAATTGGATCTCTTCTCTATCTGACTGCATCTAGACCAAATATATTGTTCAATATGTGTTTATGTGCTAGATTCCAATCAGATCCTAGAGAATCTCACTTAACTGCTGTTAAGCGAATTCTGAGGTATCTGAAAGGTACTACTAACCTTGGACTGTGTTACAGAAGATCCAAAGATTTTAAACTAGTAGGTTATTGTGATGCTGACTTTACTGGAGATAGAATAGAACACAAAAGCACCTCTAGAAGCTATCAGTTTCTGGGTGATAACGTTATCTCATGGTACAACAAGAAGCAAGCCATTATTGCACTATCAACCACTGAAGCTGAATATATATCTGCTGCTAGATATAGCAGTCAGATGATCTGGATGAAGAGCCAGTTGGAAGATTATCATCTATATGAAAGTAAGATTCATATCTTTTGTGATAATACCTCTGCTATTTTTCTTTCAAAAAATCCCATCCTACATTCTAAGGCAAAACATATAGAAATTAAACATCATTTCATAAGGGACTACATTCAGAAGGGAATTTTAAACTTAAATTTTGTAGACACAGACCATCAATGGGATGACATTTTTACTAAACCCCTTGCTAAAGATAGATTCAAATTCATTCTGAAAAACATCAGCATGGAATTTTGTCCTGAATGAAAATATTTTTTTCTTCTATATGTGTTTCCAGAATGTTCTGAAATGAATGTTCTGATTGACTGCTCTTCAGAAGTTAGAAGAGGAGTTACATCAGAAGCCATTCATCATGTTCTGAAATGTGTCTAACGTTTCATTACGAGAATGGTCAGAAGTTCATTATATTAAACCAGCTGTCTCACGCTACCCTCAGAAGTTGAACGTGTGTTTCAATTCTGAAAGGTCACGCATGCGTGCACTACTATTGAGACGCCGTTCATAGGTAACTGTTCAGATTTGATCAAAATCACGCATCCCCTTAATGTCAAATCTCATTAATTGTTTGTAATTATTATGTTTTTAAATCGTTTCAAAATCCTTAAACTGCTCATTCATTTAAAGATTCTTTTTAGCTATAAATACCCCTGCTAAAAACCCTCTTCCAACATCCCCCATAAGACCTTTATCACCAAGACCCTCTGAGTGGTATGATGGTTCTTGGAGACTACCTGGAATAAATGTTCCTCTGTCTACACTACCTCCATCCTTCATCCTACCCTATAAAAACATTTTTGCCTTAAATGTATCACCCGCAGCTTCTCCTCCTTCCTCACCTCAAACCACAATCATCATCTCTCCTGATGTCACACCACCTTCTTCACCAGCAATTCCCTCACCTTTATCACCAGAACCCTCTTCACCTCTCTCTCTAGAACCAACCCTTAGTCCATCTTCATTAAAACCTCCTGAACCCTCTGTCCCTTCTGTATTTCTCAAAATTGTAGTTGATCTTGCATCACTATGTTATCTACAAATAAAATCCACCAAAAAGGCCATTCCCAAACCAACCACAAAAGCTAATCAATCATATTTTCCTGTATGTTGTCAGAATTTTGTAACAGAAATGCAGATGTGGATTGACCTGCAGAAGGCAGACAATGCCAGCAACCTGAATCTAGCAGCATGTGATTTCATGTGGTAAGCATTCAAAAGGAAACTCAATGATGAAACACTCAATTTGCAAGAACTGTGCTATGCTCAGGTTCTTGAGAATTTCACCAAGTATGTGAATACCTTCTTAAGAGAAGTGGTAAACATCTGGGATCAAAAGTCTCCACTACAGATTACTGGTGCTCCATTACCACCTACTGACCCCATGGAGATATCAGAGGATGAATCTGAATATGACGCTGAGTCTGAACCAAATCCTTTGGCCATGACTCTGTATCACCAAGCTTCTACTGACGCTGCCTCTGAGAAAGTGCCTACTCTGCTGATTGATCTTGGCACCCTTATCTCAAATGTTGTGAACTCAGGCTCTGCTACTTCTGCTCCAAAGGTTGTCTCCTCTGAAGCTGCTTCAACTTCTGCTTCACCTTCGTTGTTGTTGGACACTCTGAATGAACTGAAGAAGGAAAATGAGGCCATCCATGAACATTTGGATAAACAAGATGAAACCAACAAGGAAATCAGATCTTGGATGCCGAAACAAGAGGATTCCTCAAATGAAATCAAGAATCTTCTGCTTTCCCTTGTTTCTCGTCGCTCTTAGATTTTATTTCTAAATTTTTTTCTTGTTGTTTGTGTTTTGTAACTATGTTTTCTTTTGAATCTTCAATATATGACAATTTTTGATTTTCTTTATTTCTAACTTTTTGATTATGACAAAAAGGGAGAGAAAATAAGATTTTGATCTGATCCATGAAAACAGTTATGGGACTAAGTCTCAAACATTTCTAACGAAATACAAAGTTTTTTTCTTCTGTTTAAGAGATATGCAGGAACTCAAGAAACTCTGAAAGACTAAGCTCTGAACATCATCTGGAAAAGAATTGCTAAAGAAACTCTGAAAGAAAAAGTCTAAAAGCTCTGAAGAACAAATCTCAGGAAGTTTCCCTTATGCTTTTAAACTCTTTAATTATTCTTTGTTTCAGAAGAAGAAATATCAATCTTAGGGGGAGATTATATATCTCAGGGGGAGATCCTCATACTTGTACAAATTTTTTTTTAATCAAAATCTGATTTGTTTTGTCATCATCAAAAAGGGGGAGATTGTTAGAACAAAGTTTGGTTCTAATCATATCTTAGAGTTTTGATGATAACAATGAAATAAATTTTGTGATATTTATTTTATACTTTGACTTGTATGTTCTCTAAGTTCAGATGACGTTCTGACTTATGCATCTTCGAAAGAAACAACATTCTACGCAAATATAAAGCAAATTCAGAAGGAAGCACTCTAAAGCAAACTCTGATCAACACATATTGAAGAATACTCTGATAGAAGAAAAGATCAAGTAAACTCTGAAAATAGCAACGCTGCAAGCAAACACTTCAACTTCCAGAGACAAGCTCTAACAGTACTGCTGGTTATTAAATGCTAAGACGGCAAACGCACTCAAGTGTACTACGCGCACGGGCATTGGAAACGTAAAGACCAAGCCTACTTGCTACACGCATCATTGCAAAAATGCTTCATTAAATGCATGCACTATCATCAAGGAATTAACGGTCAAGAATTGGAAGCTATATATAGAAGACCTTTTGTTTCAAAGAAAGGTTACTGACTTACGTGAAATATACTTACGCTCACAGTTTTCTTACTTGTAAACTAATACTGTATAGTGGGTAGAACTTAAGTATTGGGCAACAATCTTAGTGATAAATAACAGTGGTGATAAATATTTTTAGAAGCAAATCTATTTCACTACTATTAAGAGATAATTTTGTAAGTGTTCCTTGAGAGACCAGTTGGGTCATATTTCTCAAGAGGGCTAGGACTGGTTTGAGTCTTAGAGGTGTTAGTCACTTGCAGTTGGCTTGTGCATTGTATTTTTAGTCACACCAGTTTGGTTGTGCATTTGTAATCAATTTGATTATAGTGGATTAAGTCCTCGTTGAGAGAGGCGAAATCACCTTGGCGGGTGGACTGGAGTAGTTTGAGTTTCAAACGAACCAGGATAAAAATACCAGTGTCCTTCCATTAGTATTGCGCTAGAAAAAGAAAAACTTATTCACCCCCCCCTCCCTTCTAAGTATTTTCTCACCCTTCACGCACCTCTAAGGTACCTCCACTTGTTGCCTTCGGAAAAACAGTCATATCCCTCGAACGCGCGACACTTTAGCAAAGTCCCTCGATACAAAGTTCATAGTCCCTCGATGACCCTTTGATGTTGCCTTTAGATAAATTATCTACTCCCTTATGATGAATTTCTAAAGCGTCCTATAAGTTGCCTTTATGACTGCACGATGACTCGCGCTTGTCCCTCAAACATCCAATGATAGGGCTACCCACCAACTAATGGTAGGATAGCATTATCTAAAGGAAAATAGGAAAAGAACAAAGACCATTCGAGTAGGTAGAAAGCTTGTAGTTTCTTGCTCACAAACAAAACAAATTTCTCACACATACACTCTCCTTTATAAATATTTTCAAAGACAAGAAACACTTTGTATACGTTCTCAACGATACGAGAAACATTACAAAGTTTTCCGCACTAAGGCTTCTTTTCAAAAATATTTTCAAAACACACAAACACAAAGCATTTTCAAAAGTGAGCTAGCAACTAAGAACCCGTAGATAACTACGGATGGAAAGGGTGCTAACACCTTCGCTTTCCATAACCTATCCCCCGAACTCAAAATATTTAAAAAGGTCTTTCCTATTATTTTCACTCTTTCCTTTGTTGGATAAAAGAAAAGTCGGTGGCGACTCTTGCTAACCGCAACATTTGCGATAAAACATAAAAACCAATAAAGTCAGTTCTCCCACCGTATTACAGAACTGGAGACTATGCTGGGGAAATCTAAAAAAATGTGGGGTTCACTTAGAGATAGTTCACATTTAAATGCTTTACCTGTTTGACCTGCTTGCTTTACATTTCGGGTTATGTTTCGGTATTCTTGTATAGATCCTATACCCGGATCTGGAGCATATTAAGTAAGTAGAAATAGATCATGGGGACTATACAGCGTAATACCGACATGGTTGAAGCGATGGCTACATTAGTGTGACACATTTGTTGGTACTGGTATCCCTTGAGTCCAGTTGACGAGAATACGGGGATGTTGTATGGTGTCATAAAGCACTAACTGACCGTAGAACCTTAGTTGAACAACTTGGCCATTAGAAAGTAGTGAGATAGCTGGCTTTGGTGCAAGACTAAAGTTGGTTGATACTCGATGCTACACTCATTGAGATTGGACTCTCGGGATATTTCGGTCGCTAATAAAGAAGCTTGTGCTGAAACAATGCCCGAGAGAATGATCAGTGATATTGAGATCCTTTCGAACCCAGTTACTTTCTTTAAGACAGGTTGAACCAACTAAAACTTGAAGAGGGTACTTACCTACAAAATCCATACAAGCCTGAACCTCAGGCTACTTGTGTGACTTGTTTGTTTTCATTATCTAAACAACTTGAACTCCTTGCAGGGCTTTGCTTGTATTCATTATCTAATGATATTCCTTGCAGGGCTTTGCTTGTATTCATTATCTAACGGTATTCCTTGCAGGGCTTGCTTGTATTCATTATCCAATAACTTGGATTTCTTTGCAGGATTTACTTGTCTTCATCACCTTACACTTTGGCTTGGTGCATAGCATCATACCATAGCATGTCGTTAACCATTTCAAGGATCGCAAGGGCTTGTGATGCAAGTTATCATGAACTAGACGCATAGAAAGGGGCAGGAGGATTTATTTTCCTCTAACCAAAGGCCACCAAAGTATGATGAACCGAACATCTAGAAAAGGGCAATGGGATTTATTTTCCTCTAGCCAATGCCGTCAAAAGACCAAAGCATGATAACTTGAGTCAGAGGCTATGGCCCACTCGACATAGTGAGATTTATTCTTGTAGAAGGACGTTCAACGATACGAAGTTCTTAAGTCAAAGCTGCAGTCGGATTCTAACATTTTCTTTGTTTACCCCGTGAGATCCTTGAAAACATTACATCTACATATCATGCATCATTTCATGAACATGTTTTCCAGTACAGGTTTCTCATTTTTATCGCTGTTTATTTTAGCAAAAAAATGGCCCTCGAACAAAATATCAAAAATCTTCAGGCCTAACATGTACAATTCCAGGAGATCCTCCTGAATCTTGCCAAGGGGCAGCAAGAAATAATGACGCTCCTTGACAAGCAAAAGAAGAAGAATAAGAATCCAGTTACTGTCCTTAATCTGGGAAGGAGATTCAAAGGTCCAACTCAACCGATTCAAGCTGTTGAAGTCTCCTCTGATGAAGATTATGACCAAGATGAAGAGGATAGAAATATTAAGCCGGAAGACAGGAATAACCAGGGTTCTAAAGACGAGGATTAATCGGATGAACAATACCCTCCTGCTAATGACAGGTACAGACAATTGGAGGATAGGATCAAGGCTATGGATGTCCAGAAGATACCAGGATTGGATTTCGGTGAACTAGGGATGGTTCCAGGGATGGTCATCCCACCTAAGTTCAAGGTCCCTGTCTTCTCCATATATGACGGGGTCTCTTGTCCTAAACTTCACTTGAGGTCATACGTCAGGAAGATCTAGCCTCACATTGCTGACCGGAAGTTATGGGTCCATTTCTTCTAAGAAAGTTTGGATGGCACTCAACTGGAATGGTTCTATCAGCTAGAAGGAACCAAAATTCATACATGGGAAGACTTGGTTGTTGCTTTCAACAAGCAATACCAATACAATGCTGACCTGGAACCAACTCGAGTGTAATTGCATAATATGTCCATGGGCTCAAGTGAAGGATTCAAGGAATATGCACAGAAATGGAGGGATTTAGCTGATAGGGTGCAACCTCCTCTAACTGATTAGGAAATGGTAGACATTTTCATGGGCACTCTGACAGGCCCGTTCTTTAATCTGTTGATTGAGAGTTCTTCGTCTGGTTTTACAGAGATGATTCTGACTAGGGAAAGGATTGAAAGCGGTATCAAAAGTGGAAAGATCCCAATGGCCTTAACCTCTAATGATGTTAAGAAGCCCTTTGTTGGTAAAAAAATAAACTAATGATGTATATGGTCAAAGGAGCCATAGTAAAAATGACCACCATCAGTCTGTGGGAGTGTTGTTAATTTCTAATCCTACACTTGTTCAACAACAACATGGCAATAGGCGTAGGATAAAGTTTCAAGAAAGACCGTATACTAAGATTAATATGCCATTGTCTCAAGTGTTACAACATTTGCTAAAAGAGAAAATGATTACACTAAGGGATCCTCCTCAAAACCCCGATACCTTCTCTTCTAAGTACAATCCAAATGCGAAGTGTGCCTACCATTCTAATAGTCCTGAGCATGACACTGACAACTGTTGGTCTTTGAAAAACAAGATTCAAGATTTTATTGACAACAACGAGATTGAATATGACCCTCCTAAGGCTCCCAATGTGATCACTGCTCCCATGCCAAATCATGGCCAAGATTGAGACCGTTTATTTCATTTGAATTCTTAAATTGTAATTTATTTTTATTGTTCGAACACTTATTTTATGTCAAACTTTGTTATTCCATTAATGCATTGCATATGTTAGTCTTGAATTAATCCATTCGTTTTCACTATATTTAAACTATGCTTTTACTTCCTTTTTGTGATATTCAACTCTCAATTAAAAAACTGTAAGTCTTTAGAGGGAGGATGACAAAAAAGATACCACAATCTCTACAGTATGCTTTTGAATAGACCTGGCTGATGATGTACAAGCGTTGTTTCAAATCCTAAACAGTGGAGTTATAAGAAAGAAAATCCATAGTCAACCCCTTTGAGCCTAAGAAGTAGGAGTTTTCTTTTTTCACACAAATTGAAACCTTTAATCATAACCTAGGGAATGGTAGTTTCTCAGTTAACTCAATTGTGAATTCAATCACAAGCTTTCCCTTCGTACATGACAAGTAGTGTCGGAGGTATCCTTTAAAAACAAAATATGGTAATGGTTCCGCATAATTATTAAAACAGGAAGTCATTATATCTCAAAAGAAAAGCCCGTTAAGTCAAAACCTATGAAGGAGACTTAAGGAAAAACCGGTGCACCCCACTGATTGTAATCACAAAAGAAACAGTCCAGGAAAAAGGTAGGGATAATAAAAAAAGAGGTCACTATAAATCCTCAACAAAAAGAAAAGGTTACAAAAATGACTGCCTTCTCAAATAAACTTTAAGTATCCAAACTATCACCGAAACATCAGGGCAGAGATTCCAGACTCAATTAGGATCTAAACGTACAATTAACTGAGTATAGGACTGAAGAACATCATGATGAACAAGTTAGGTACAAACAAAATTTGAGCCTTTATCCTTTGTTTCTTAAACCGTGAACCAGGCCACGTTACAATCCTTAGATGTTCTAACTGAAGCATGGGTTAGTTCGAAAGCATACTGTTACAAAAGGTATCCTGACTCTTGTAAGGTTTACTATAAATCCTGAGTTGAATTCATATTCTTATAAAATTTTGTTTGTTTACTAAAAATGCATTTATAAAACTTCAAGACTGACATAAGTTTTTCATTTTTAAATGACATTGTTTGTATATGACTAATTGTTTGACAACACAAAAAATCGCACGATGAATATTCAATGAACTAAAATCCTCTCAATGAACAGAATCACCTCAGATGGAAAGACATTTCCAATAACAGGCCTTTCATAATCAAGGGGCATGGCATGGTGTCTAACTGATCTGGGGGAAGCCGATTCAAGATTCAAGGGATCTCTTAAAAGTGTCGAATAGCCAGGGGCGGATCTCCATCTGAATCACTTGGGGCATTGGATATGAATTCCAGCAAAGGATCACATACGATCGAGTAAACATTTTTCAGGCAGTGCTAGAACACTTACTGGTATGGACAGTGACAATTCTCCACACCCGTTGAACGAGGACATAGTCGGAAAATACTACGCATGAAAAAGACCCGCTAAGTTGATTGGCCTAGGAAAAAATAAGGGCATCCCGGCGAACCAAAAGAGTTCGGGAAAAAATTAGGGATATATAAATAAAATTATACATCCGGCAAGTCGAAAACCTGACAAGAAGGCTTGGGCAAAAAAGGGTATCCTAGTGGATTGAAAATCTGAAAGGACAGTCCAGGAAAAAGTTAGGGATTAAAGCGTACGACTATGCTCCCATCATCTCATCACCTGTCTATCAGTAGAAGATTTGTCGCCCTGGTCAGCATTCACCAAGGGCTCTAGAAGTAGAGGTATGTTCAAGTCTCCACGGATCCCGACAGAGCCACTTCCATGAGATTATCCCTACAGGGTAATCTTCACAAGTTCATACATTCCCCGCAATTGCCACGCAAGAATTAACACGCTCCAACAGAGTTTCCTCAAGCAAAAATCAAGAAATCAATGTTACCCAGAGGAGTTTCCTCAAACAAGAAAGCAGGAGTCCCCAACGGAAACAATCCACAGAAGATTGAAGATACACATACTCTTCATCCCCAACAACAATCATGGATTTATTTTCCCCAGACTAACATGTTGCTCAAATTTGCAAATGCACTTCAATAACATTTCACATTCACCATCATTTACCAATATCATAGTATATGCATACGAAACACATATAGCACGGTCTCATTTATTTTGAGAACGTCATTACATAATACATTTCATACATCATGACATTGCATACAGCTAACCCTTTATCTTTTCAGGTAAAGTCTATAAACAGATGAATATCATTAACTATCTACATGACTAGACAAATTTCTTCAGAAACTAAATTCTAACAAGTATTTCCCTTTAAGACTTTCCCCAAAAAGTCATTCTGAAAAATATCTCTTCTAGATGAAGTCAGGCGTAGATATCTTCTAGTGCATCATTCAGACGAAATCAAGCGTGGATTCCTTCTGGTACCCTTTAAAGTAGTAGTCGCCATAGATTCCTTCTAGTACCCTTTAAAGTAATAGTCTCCATAGATTCCTTCTGGTACCCTTTGAAGTAGTAGTCGCCTTAGATTCCTTCAAGTATCCTTTAAAGTTGTAGTCACCATAGATTCCTCCTGGTACCCTTTGAAGTAGTAGTCTCCATAGATTCCTTCCAGTACCTTGTGAAGTAGTAGTCGCTATAGATTCCTTCAAGTACCTTGTGAAGTAGTAGTTGCCATAGATTCCTTCTGGTACCCTTTGAAGTAGTAGTCGCCATAGATTCCTTCCAGTATCCTTTGAAGTAGTAGTCGCCATAGATTCCTTCTGGTACCCTTTGAAGTGGTAGTCGCCATAGATTCCTTCTGGTACCCTTTGAAGTATTAGTCGTCATAGATTCCTTCCAGTCTCTTGTGAAGTAGTAGTCGCTATAGATTCCTTCTAGTACCCTTTGAAATAGTAGACACTATAGATTCCTTCTGGTACCCTTTGAATAGTAGTCACCATAGATTCCTTCTAGTACCCTTTAAAGTAGTATTCGCCATAGATTCCTTCCAGTACCTTTGAAGTAGTAGTCGCCATACATTCCTCCGGGTACCCTTTAAAGTAGTAGTCGCTATAGATTCCTTTTGGTACCCTTTGAAGTAGTAGTCGCCATAGATTCCTTCTGGTACCCTTTGAATTAGTAGTCTCCATAGATTCCTTCTGGTACCCTTTGAAGTAGTTGTCACCATAGATTCCTTTTGGTACCTTTTGAAGTGGTAGTCACCATAGATACCTTCTAGTACCTTGTTGAAGTAGTAGTCGCCATAGATTGCTTCTGGTACCCTTTGAAGTAGTAGTCGCCATAGATTCCTTCTGGTACCCTTTGAATTAGTAGTCGTTATAGATTCCTGTAAAACGGTGGGAGAACTGACTTGATTGTTTGCGTTTTATCGCAATTGTTGCAGATATCAAGAGTCGCCACCGACTTTTCTTTTATCCAATGAAGGAAAGGGTGAAAAGAACAGGAAAGATCTTTTGAGAATTTTTCTTGAGTTCGGGGGGTAAGTTATAAAAAGGGAAGGTGTTAGCACCCTTTTCATTCGTAGTTATCTACAGGCTCTTAGTTGCTAGCTCATTTTAAAATGCCTTGTGAAATGTTCTTGTGTTTGGTGTAAGTATGAAAATATTTTTAAAACGCCTTTGTTTTGGCAAACTTTGTAATGATTTCTGTCTCTATAAGAATGTATACAAAGTGTTTATTTTGAAAATAGTTCAAAGAGATGTTTTTTTTTGGAAATATGTTTTGAAAGTGTGAGTGTGGAAATGGTTTTAGTTTGTGAGCAAGCAACTACGAGCGTCCTACCTACTCAAAAAGTTTGTGTTATTTTCCTCCTCCTTTAGATAGTGTTATCTTACCATTAGTTATTAAGAAACCTTATCATTGGATGTAAAGGGGAGGACTTGGGTCATCGTATGTCATAGAAAGCAATGTTGTGAGATACCTTAGAAATTTTCTTAAGGGTCTAAGATCATTTTGAAGGCAATATTTGAAGCGTCGCCGAGGGACTATAATCTTGTTTTTTGAAAGATTTTTCTAAAGTATCCCACATGCATAAAATGACTATTTATTTCTCAAGGAAATAAGTGAGGTTAACCCTAGAGGTGTAAGTGTGCAAAGTGTTTGTTTTCTATGCATTTTTGTCTTTGAATTAGGGTTTTCTACTTGTTGATTTTAGTCTTGTCATACAAACCCTAATTACTAGCATTTATATTAAAACCGATAAATTGGGGAATGTAAATATCCTATGCTATTACATCATTTGGGGATGGAGGACACAAATTTACAAAGGGGGGAATGACAAGTAATTTAAACCTAAGTTACTATTACAACTACATTGAATTTAATAATAATTCACAAGAATAAAGATACTATACAAAGATATAAATGTGATGTGTAAAGAAAAAAAGAAAAATGTTTTTTGTTTTGTTTGAATTTTGATGGGAATCTTTTGACCTAAATAAACTAAGAGGGAAATTAATTAAAATAAAAAAAATTTAAACCTAAGTTAATTAAGAAAAGAAATTAATTTGATTAAAGAAACAAATTTTTTTTAAGGATTTTTTAGGAAAATAGTTTTAGTTTAATTAAACTAGTATGAAAAATTGATTAATTAAAAGAAACCTATGTTCTAAATTAGTTTTAAATAAAAAAATAAAAATAAACCTAGGTCTAATATTAATTTATTTAAAAAAATAAATTAAATTGAAATAAGAAAGTATTTTTGCCTTTTTGTTTTTAAAAGAAATAAAATATAAGTATATTAAATAAAAATAGTTTTTTTTTTGGATTTTTATTAATAAAAATAATAATAATAATATTGATAATAATAGAAATAAAGAAAAAGTAAATAAAATAAAATATTTAAAAAAATAAAGTCAGGGGGTGTAAAAAATGAGTTGAGGTGTGGTTTTGAAGTAAAACAGTTTTCAAGTCTAGACCCAGTAGCATTTTTGTTACCAGAAGAAAAAAAACAAATGGGTTGCCCTGCAAATAGAAATGAGGGGGGGGGGTCAGATATAACAAAATGATGCAAGGCCCAGACGCGTTGTTGTTTGACAAAAAGAGGAGAATAATGAAAAAAAATTAGAAAAAGGGCAGTGCTGGGGCTCGAACCCAGGTCCTTAGCAATAATACGTGGGTGTTATACCATTGGGGTGGCTATACATCCGCTAAATTATGTCAAACCATAAATATATATTACAAAATCATTTCTGATGATAAACTTCATCTTCTTCCTCGCGCCATCCAAAGCCCCTGCAACTCATTCATTTCTCAACCATTCTCAAGAGTATGAACATCAAACTTGTTAGAAATTTCAGCACAATTTCGGAAATGTAAATAACTTAAATAATGGCTCAAAGATGAGCACGAATTTTAACTAGTACCAATTCTAACCTAATTTTTTCAGAAAGTTCAAACTTAAAGTTCTCACTACTCAAGCAATATAAATTAATTCTAAGAACATGGTTAGCTTCAGGGAAACTATGTCTACATTTTATCTTTGAAAATGGAAAGCTAACAATGCCTATATGATGAGATGGAAAATTAGAAAACTTACCTCAAAACTGGATTTCATGTTTTGAGTTTGAGCTTGCTTCAAGGTGTTTTAATGGCCTGGTTAGCTTCATTGAACCTCCAGGAAGCTATTCCAATGGTTACTTTGAGTTAAGAGTGTTTGAACTGTTCTAGAGAAGTCCAAGTGCAAACCTCTGTTTTTGAAAATGGAAGATGGCGATGAAGGTGTTACAGAACAGTAACAGGGATTGATATAGATTCCATTTGAAGTAAGGATGCTTTGTGAATGGTTTGGCCAAGAAACGCACGAGTAGATTTTGAGTTGAGTGTTCAAAGTCAGAAATGACACAAAAATGGAGGTTTTGTACAATTTCTTGCTTGAGGGAGTTTGAGGGGTTTAGATGGCTTGTAATCTCGTGTCTTAGATCACAAATAGTGCTTCTATTTATAAGAAAAAGGTTTGGAGTGCATACATTGATCAAATTTCAAAATCACATGTTATGGATAGGTTTCTTAATTTTGAAGCAAAGTTGATAAACATCTTTCCAAGATATAGTAAAAGGATATATAGAGTAGTTGGAAGCTTTAAACATGTTGCTTCTGGCTTGTAAATGTTGTGCGTGCAGAAAGAACAAGTTCAAAGCTGAAGGAGAGTGGACTTTGTGATTAAAGTGAACTTTTCCAAAATGGAAGTGTGAACTTTGTGCCATTAAAGGATAATTGACTTGGATAATGCTTCAAACACTTGGATAATGGCTCAATCAATTGTGTAAACCATTAATTATGGAGTGAAACACAAGTTTGAGGCCTGTAAAGGAATATTATACAACATGGCTTGTGGATTTGATCAAATGTTCTTCATAAATTCCGCCTTGTAAATCAAGAATGAAACCCTAACGTCATCTCTTCGATTCTCTTAGCTCAATAATGATCTTAATGAGTCCTTGGACATTTTGGAAACTTGTTAAATCCTATACTCCTTCAAGTTTTCCATTTTTGAAGAATCCAATTGGAAATATGTGAAAAGTTGTCATGAAGTTGGTACCAAAAAACTGCCTAACTAGGTCAAATTTTCACTAAGTGTTTTAAGAAAAAGTTCATGACTTTATGGCCTTATAACTCAAAATCTAAGATTTTTTTGGACATGAGACCTCTAATAAAAGTTTTTAGAATTCATAAAGATTTACAACTTTCATGTTGAAAGTTTTCCTTGAATCATCTTGCATCATGGTGAAAAATTAGCATGAAGTCATGAAGAAAAGAATGTATAAAACACTTAGAAAAATTTCTAAGTTTTAGAAATTTTGATTTTTCAACATGAAATTTGACTTTTTGATTTTATTGATGATCAAGCTTCATATTTTGACATTTCTTGATGAAATGTGATCTTTGAAACTTGATTTTAATCAAAAAGTCAAAGTTTGACTTTTTAGTGTATAATTGATTTTTCATAAGTTGACCAAATTTCAATTATCAATCAAATGGCCTTGTGAAATGAATTGAATCATGTCATCAGGTCAAGATGATACATTTAATCCTTGATACCATGTTTCAAACCAATAAGTCATGTATTAGGTCAAAAACTCTTGATTAGTCAAATATAATAAAAAAACCTAATTTTGACCATTTTGCCCTTTTGGTGATTTGAAAATTTTTATTGGGGGATTATGATCCAAACTTGATAAATTGATACATATGAGTTCAAAATGTTGATATGGACCAAAAATCTCGAAGTTTGATTGCAAGTTGACCATATTTGACTTTTTACCCAATATAGTTGATTTTAGGTCATCTGATCAATTGACTGAGCAAACTTGAACTACAAGACTTGAAACTTGACATGAGAAATATTGAAGGTCCATAGATCCATGAAAGTCATATAAGGCATTAAAAGTCCAATTTTCCCTGTGAAAATTCAAACCCTAATTTGAGGCATCAGTGTTGAAGAGATGTGTTGACCTAGTCAATCCTTGTGCAAGCTTGAGCTATTGAAGATCTTATGGGAAATGTCTTGAGAAATGAGAGGGAGAATTTTGGGATACAAAAGCTTCCCCTATTCAATCTTCTTAAACTTGAAGAGTTAGATTGGCGGGTCTTCCATTCGTGACTTAAAGGTGAAAGATGATTGAACACTAAAGTGGCAAAAAATTTGCACTCGATGATGTGTTAGTTGATTATGTCGGAAATGGGCTTAAAGATTCCATTTGGAGAAATGATGAAGATTTTGTCGGAGATGGGCTTATAGATGCCATCCAAAGTGATTGTTGGTAGAAACTGGAAGAACTATCAGAATAAATCCTTAGTCAATTGATATTGAGACCGTAGATGTCATTTGCCTGTCTTTAACTGGGAGAAATAAATCTAATAAGAAGATGTCTTGTGATGGCGAATTCACTGGGGAACCAAATCTATCCAGAAGAGGCCTTTTGGTTGCCTATTGTTAAATGGAATAAGTAAGTCCATCCATAAGAGGACTTTTGTTTTGTTAACTGATTTTTCCTGCAAGAAAGAGGGTTAGTTGCATGCAGATGTATGCATGGTGTAATGATGCTCTCAAAATAAATGAGATTATGTTGTATGCATTTGTCATGTATGTAGTATGATGTATGATTATAAAATATTGTTGAAGCATATCCTTGTATGGAAAATAAATCCTTTACAAATGTTGGGGAGTTTTGGGAAGTTAAATCCTGCATCACTGTTGGGGATGAAGAGTATGTGCATCTTCAAACCTTGTTTAGAGTGTTTCCGCTGGGGATTCCTACTTTGTTGTTTGAGGAGAATTTCGCTGGGGAACATTGGATTTTCTTGAGAAAACTCTGCGGGGGGTGTTAATTTCTGCTTGTGGAATAGAAGCTCAGGAGTTTTAGTTGTCCATTGCTCAACTGGGGAATTATCTCTTGACTAAGAGAATGAAAGTTAGTTGTTATCTGGTCGAAATCCGGGCTTCATAGCAACTTGCTGGGGATAATAAAGTTAATTATTAACTGGTCGGATTCCAGGCTTCACAGAAAATTGAAGTTAACTGTTATCTGGTCGGTTTCCAGGCTTTGCAGAAACGTAGATGAAATTAACTGTTATTTGGTCGGATTCCAAGCTTCGCAGAAAATTGAAGTTAAATTGTTATCTGGTTGGATTCCAGGCTTCACAGTTACTTTCTTAAAAGGATGAAATTAAACTATTATCTGATCGGATTCCAGGCTTCGTAGAAAATTGAAGTTAACTGTTATCTGGTCAGATTCCAGGCTTCGTAGTAACTTATAGTAATGACTCCGTTGGGGATTACAATGACTCTTTCGGGGTTTCTTCCATTGATTTGTAATAGTCTGAGAGGCAAACTCAAACTGGGGAATTTGTAGTTTTGTTGGGGAAATAAATCCTATCAAAGAGACTATTTGATGACCTGCTGGGGAGGCGTTTTCTTTAGGAAGAACCTCTCAAGGCTTCTTCTTAAGATCAACTCAGTTGGGGAGAGGGTTTCCGAGAGATTGGAACTCTGGCTATGGAATGCATGGATCTGTCTCTGTGGGGATAATTTTATTGAAGTAACTCTATGGGGATAATTTTATTGAAGTAAATCAGTGAGGATATCCAAATCCTTAAGGAAATGCTTATTACTATTTTTATGCATACATTTGTTAAAAGTTAATCATGTTCATATGCACATGTTCGTTCAATTTTTAGTCATTGGACACTTCTGCACTCAAAACAGAAAAAACAAAAAGTTTGCACTTCAAAGTATATTTGTATTGATGTTTCTCCCATAAATAGGCATTTGTGTACATGGAGACAGAGATCCTAGTAAGAGGAAATCATCGAAAGAATGAAAGGAATACAAAGTAATAATAAGAATAATAGCCATGTAGAAGTGATCTCATTGAGTTCCAACCATGCTATTGGCCCTATGTCTTCGAACATCATCCATTTCCATTGAAAGAAGTCGATTGAATTGATCTTGGACCATTTGAACTTGGACCTTGGTAATAAAGTTGGGTGTAGAGATTCCACGGGGCATAGTCATACGCTTTAATCCTTAACTTTTTCCTGGACCGCCCTTTTGGGTTTTCAGTCCACCAGGATATCCATTTTTGCCCAAGCTGCCCTTTTAGGTTTTTGACTTGCCAGGTGTATAATATTTTGTATATATCCCTAACTTTGCCTGAATCTCATCGGTTCGCCGGGATGCCCTTATTTTTTCCTAGGTATGTCAACCTAGTGGGTCATTGTTATGTGTAGTATTTTTTAAATATGTTCGCGTTCACAAGATGTGGGAAGTCTTTGCCATCCATAGTAGTCAGCATCATGGCTCCTCCAGAGAATACTTTCTTAACAACAAATGGCCCTTCGTAAGTGGGAGTCCATTTGCCCCTGGGATCGCTTTGTTGAAGAATGATGCGCTTTATTACCAAGTCGCCAGTCTGATACACTCGAGGCTTGATATTTTTGTTGAAATCCTTGATCATACACTTTTGATACATTTGACCATGATAGACAACATCCAGTCGCTTCTCATCAATCAAATTCAAATGATCCAACCTAGTCTGAATCCATTCGTCTTCGCCTAAGTCTGCTTCTTTCATGATTCTTAGGGAAGGGATTTGAACTTCAACAGACAGGACATCATCCATGCCATAGACTAAAGAGAATGGGGTTGCCCCGGTTGATGTTTAAGCGGAAGTATGGTAGCCATGAAGAGCAAATGGTAGCGTCTCATGCCAATCTTTGTAGGTCACCACCATCTTTTGTACAATATTCTTTATGTTTTTATTAGTAGATTCCACTGCGCCATTCATTTTAGGTCTGTAAGGAGAAGAATTATGATGCTTGATTTTGAACTGAGTGCAAAGTTCCGTAATCATAACATTGTTTAGATTAGTTCTGTTTTCGATGATGATCATTTCGTGGATACCATAACGAAGATGAGGTTATGTTTGATAAACATGGTTACAACGTTCTTTGTTACTGAGGAAAATGAGGCAGCTTCAACCCATTTGGTGAAGTAATCAATGGCAACAATGATGAAGCAGTGTCCATTGGAAGCGGTAGGTTTGATTTCTCCAATCATGTCAATGCCCCACATTGCAAATGGCCAAGGAGAAGTCATGATATTCAAGGAAATTGGAGGTACATGAACTTTGTCGGCATATATTTGGCACTTGCGGCAAGTCCTTGAGTGGTGGTGACAATTAGTTTCCATTGTGGACCAATAGTAACCAACCCTCAGAATCTTCTTGGCCATAATGTGTCCACCAGAATGAGTTCCAAAGATACGATCATGCATGTCTTCCATGATCTTCTCTGCTTCCTTCTTGTCCACACATCAGAGCAGAGTAGAATCATGGTTTTGCTTGTACAGGATTCCATTGCTTAGGAAGAATTTGGCTGAAAATCTTCGCAAGAATTTCTTATCATTGATGGAAGCTCTTTCAGGATACTCTTGTGCCTCAAGATATCTCCTTACTTCATGGTATCACAGCTTCTCTTCATCAGTGTCAATCTCGTAACAATATGTAGGTATGACAAATCTTTCAATTGTAATTCTAGGGGCCTCGTTATCCCAATTTACCTTGAACATGGAAGACATTGTTGCCAAGGCGTCTGCAAACTGATTTTCTTCTCTAGGGAAATGCTCAAAGGTAACCTCCTTAAAGTATGGAATCAGGGTCAACACAAGCTCTTTGTAAGGAATAAGATTAGGGTGCTTGGTATCCCATTCTCCTTTAACTTGACTAATCACTAAAACAGAATCTCAGTATACATCCAAGAAATCGATCCTTAGGTCAATGGCAGCCTTTATACCTAAGATGCATGCCTCGTACTCAGCCATGTTATTTGTACATTCGAAGCACAATCTAGCGGTGAAAGGTGTATGGAAACCCTCAAGAGAAATAATCACAGCACCGATTCCATTTCCCAGAGCATTGGAAGCCCCATCAAAAAACACAGTCCATCGGGATCCTTGTTCAAGAACATCATATGGCCCAAGCTTTTCGCAGTCAGTCAGTAGCATGATGTTCTCGTTCGGGAATTCAAAGTTCATGGACTGGTAATCCTCAATAGCTTGATGAGCCAAATTATATGCCAATATAATTCCCTTGATGGCCTATTGTGTTGTATATTGGATGTCATATTCAGTGAGAATAATTTGCCATCTAGCTATTCATCCGGAGAGAGCTGGCTTCTCGAAGATATACTTGATAGGATCCATCTTAGAAATCAATAAAGTGGTATAGGTCAACATATACTGTCTTAGCCGGCGAGCATCCCATGCCAGAGCACAACAAGTTTTCTCGAGAATTGAATATCTAGTTTCACAGTCGGTAAACTTTTTGCTCAGGTAGTATATTGCATGCTCTTTTCGGCCAGACTCGTCATGTTGGCCCAGCACACACCCCATAGAATTCTCTAATACAGTCAAGTACATAATCAGAGGTCTTCCTTCAACTGGAGGCATCAAGATAGGAGGTTCTTGTAAATATTCCTTGATATTATTAAAGGCAGCTTGGCAGTCGTTGTTCCATTTGACTACTTGATATTTCTTCAAGAGGTTGAAGATTGGCTCACAAGTAGCAGTTAGATGAGATATGAACCGAGCAATGTAATTAAGTCGACCCAAGAAACCTATGACTTCCTTCTCATAGTGGGGAGTTGGCATTTCTTGTATGGCTTTAACTATCTCTTGATCAATCTCAATACCTTTTTCACTGACAACAAAACCCAGAAGCTTTCCCGACCTTACCCCAAAGGTGAATTTATTGGGATTCAGCCTTAGCTTGTATTTCTTCAACCTCTCAAACAACTTCTGAAGATGATCAAGGTGTTGTTCCTCCGTTTGCAACCTTGAAATCATATCATCAACGTATACTTCTATCTCATGATGGATCATATCATGAAATAGAGATGCCATAGCTCGTTGATAGGTTGCCCATGCATTCTTCAAACCAAAAGGCACGACCTTATAGAAGAAAGTGCCCCACTCTATGATAAAGGTGGTCTTTTCCATGTCTTTGGGAGCCATTTTGATTTGGTTATAGCCGGAGAAGCCATCCATGAAAGAGAAAACTTTATGTTGAGCAGTGTTGTCGACTAAGACGTTAATATGTGGTAGAGGGAAATCATCTTTGGAGCTTTCCCTATTAAAATCCCTATAGTCTATGCACATATGGACCTTCCCATCTTTCTTCGGTATCGGGACCATATTGGCAACCCATTGAGGATATAATGTGACATCCAGGAAGCCTGCATCGAATTGCTTCATTACCTTAGCTTTTATCTTTTCAGAGATGTCTGGCCGCATACGACGCACTTTTTGTTTGACCGGAGGGAAATCTTCTTTTTTTGGTAGACGATGAACCACTATGTTAGTATCCAGCGCTGACATATCTTCATACAACTCAACAAACACTTCAATGTAGACATGTAGCATCTGGACCAATATGCCTTTGATACCGTTTTCCAAGTTGGAGCCGATCTTGACCTCTTTCTTGTCTTCCTCAGTACCTAGGTTGATCACTTCAACTGGCTCTTCATGTGGTTGAATGGCTTTCTCCTCGTGCATCAGAAGTCTGGATAATCCCCCAGGTATTTCACAATCTTCTTCGCCTTTGTCTTTGGCTTGGTTGATTAGATGTTCAAAGTCATAGCTGGAAATAGTAGAGTCATTGGCAATGAGATTCAGAGTGGATGAGGATCTGCAAGTGTGTGTGTGTGTGTGTGTGTGTGTGTGTGTGTGTGTGTGTGTGTGTGTGTGTGTGTGTGTGTGTGTGTGTGTGTGTGTGTGTGTGTGTGTGTGTGTGTGTGTGTGTGCATGTAAGATACATGCCTATTTTGAAAAATGCAATAAGAAGAAGAAAGACAATGAGCGTAAAATTTGAATGCAAAAGGTCCAATGTTTTTTCATTAAATGATCATATGACATATGAAATGAACAAACCATTAAAAAATGGACCATGGTACCCCAGGCAAGGCACGCGGCTTAAAGTCATTGTTTGGAATTAAATTATAGACAAAAGTTCTTGAATTGACAAAAAACAGTAAATAGTAATTACTTCTTGTTGAAGGAGATGGGAATGAAATCCTTGGCACGCCAATTGTTGAGTCCTTCACCGGCAGTCAGGTAGATCTAGTTGTTAAAATCACAGTCGTTGTCAGAGTCTTCAAGAACATTCACTTCATGATTACTGATGTGAAGAGGTGGTTTTCCTATGCGAGCACGTCTGACCTCCTTTTGAACTCTGGCCGTAAAACCCAAACCACACTTATCTCACTTGAATGGAATGTCAGGGAGTTGTCCCCAAATGGTACAACCTCCGTCTTCAATCACAGCATTAGCATATTTGAGGGAAGCCATCCTCGGCACATCTTTAACAGCTTTCAGAACATCAGGAATAACCTTGGCAGCAGCAACCATGGGAGTAACCACTTAGAAGGCTTGACAAGGAGTTTCTATGAACTCACCATCCATTTCAACATACTTAAATGAATTCAGATGGCTAACCATAAACTCTTATCCACCACAGACGATAATAATCTTTCCCTTGACCAGATATTTCAATTTTTGATGAAGAGTGGATGTCACCACTCCTGCCACATGTATCCAAGGGCGTCCAAGTAAACAAGAGTAAGCATGATGGATGTCCTTCACATAGAATTTCGAGTTGAAAGTTTGAGAACCAACCTTGATGGGGAGGTCTACTTCTCCATGGACCATCCTTTTAGATCCATCAAAAGACCTTACAACTATGTGACTTGGCTTCAACACCAGACTGTCGCAATCCAACCGATCTAAGGAACCTTTGGACAAAATATTTGGAGAAGACCCAATATCCACCAATACATGGGCCATAGTAGTTCCTCTGCATTCAAGGGAGACATGCAAGGACTTGTTATGATTTCTTCTAACTAGAGTCAAATCAGCATCAGAGAATCCCAATCCATTATCGGCAGTCAAACTCGCCACATAATTTTCGAATTGATCGGCTATGGTCTCTTGAGGAACATGTGCTTTCTTCAAAAATTTGATTAATTCTTGAGCATACGCATCAGAACAAAGCAATAAAGAGAGCATAGAGATCTTGGAGGGGGTTTTCCCCAACTGCTCTACTATCTTAAAATCACCTCCATTTCTTGGGTGGAGGGTTCCTCAACAGTAATGTATTTGGAAGGCTCCTCAATCCTGGCAAGCTCAATCATCTTTTCTTTCCCCCTAGCATTAGTACTAGGTTTGTCAACAGTAATTCAAACAAGTGTAGTTGTAGTGGTTGGAGGTGAAATGTCAGGAGTGAAGATTCTCCCCGTCCTTCTAACCTTGCTAGAGCCACTAATGTTGGTAATGTCATCAGTCTTGTCTTCATCAATCCAGGAGTCTTGCTTAATTCCATGGTAGTATACTTCGGTGCCATAATTCCATGGTACTGCCTTATCGGAAGAATAAGGAATTTGCCCTGGTGCGGTATTTATCAAGGGGGAAATTGTTGGTTCGTTGGAAATCCTAATAGGACCTTTTGAAGAGATCCTAATAGGTTTATTGGATATGGTAATGATTGACATGTCTTTAACTTCTTCAGTCAAACTTTTATGGTCAGAGTTCTTTCAAATAGAATCTCATGACTATCTATTAGGCGTAGAACACCTTTTTTCAGCCATTCACATCCATTATTTTGTAGAGCACCACATTTACAGTCTTTTAAAGCCCTAGCTCTTAAGAAATTTTCTTTAACAATGGTCAGTGGAGTAGTCAAGTCTTTAATAGAGGAAACAAAAGCAGTGTCTTTAATTGCATTGACACCTTTTCCATGATTTGGCATTGTTGCAGTGATTACATTCTGAATTGTAGGTGGATCAAACTCAATGGTCTTGTTGTCGATGAGGTCTTAAATTTTGCATTTCAAATCCCAACACTGATCAATGTCATGTCCGGGGCTATTGGAGTGATAAGCGCATTTGGTGTTCGGGTTGTACTTTAGTGATGAAACATTGGTATTTGATGGTGGATCACGCAATTTTACCACGTTAGCCTTCAACAGGTGTCCCAAGGCTTAAGATAACGACATATTAATCCTTATTAATTGTATTCTTGGAACCTTGGGTATTTTATTGTTGGCTTGTTGTGGTTGTCTTTGAGTAGAGGGTGTATTGGAGATCAAAACAACATTGATAGATTGATGGTGGTATTTCTTGACATGGCCCCTTGACCCATACACGACAATGGTTTCCTTCTTGCCGGTAAAAGGTTTCTTCATAGTATTGGATATAGAGGTGGAGGCCATGGGAATTTTTCCACTTTTAATACTGCTCTCAACCCTTTCACCAGTCAAGATTAACTCATTGAAACTAGATGATGAGCTCCCAATTAACAAATTGAAAAATGGTCCATTCAATGTTCCCATGAACATATCCACCAACTCCCTATCATTCAATGGTGGTTGCACCTTACCTTCCAAGTCTCTCCATTTATGCATGTACTCTTTGAAGCCTTCATTAGGACCCATGGCCATTCCTTGTAACTGTACTCTAATCGGTGCCAAATCAGCTTTGTACTGATATGGATGATAGAAAGCAGTGGCCAGATCTTCCCAAGTATGAATGTTGGAATCCTCCAACTGGTAAAACCATTCTAACTGAGTCCCAGACAGACTCTCTTGAAAGAAGTGTACCCAAAGCTTTTTGTCAGTAGTATGTGGTTGTATTTTGCGGACATAGGACCTTAAGTGAAGCTTTGGGCATGAAACTCGGTCGTACTTAGCAAAGATTGGAATTTTGAACTTCTGGGGGATAACAACACCATGTACCAAGCCCAAATCACCAAAATCCAAGCCAGGCACGACTTGAATTTCCATAGCTTTCAACCTATCTTCCAATTGTTTGTACTTATCCTCAGTCGGGGGATACTATTCATCAAAGTAATCTTCTTCCTCAGAAGCTTGATTGTTTGCACCCTCAACACGGGTGATCCTTGCATCTTCGTCTTGGTTCTCATCCTCCTCGGACGACTCTTCAACCACTTATACTTAAAGGACAAGGCCTTTAAACCTTTTCCCCATGTTGATCAGGGTTTCTTCTTGGTCTTCTTTTTGGCCACCATAATTGACATCATCTCTTGTTGTCCCTTGGCCAAGGTGAGTAAGGTTTCTTGGAATTGAGAATTTTATGTCTGCAAGTCTTTCACTGTCTGCTCGAGATCCATCTTACTGAAATAAACATTAGAAAGATGAGGAAACTTGTGTCAGAAAACCTGCTCATGTTATGATGCATGAAATGCGTATGCAAATGATTTCAAGGACCTTTAAGATTTGAATTTGTTTAAACAATGATATAACAAACATTAATTGAATTAATAAGTTCAAATGATTACAAAAGGTGCCTCTCAGGCTTACAATGGAAGAAGAAGAAATAATACAAAGTAAACTCCTATAATAAAAGGGACTCAAGCTTCCCATGAGCGCATCCTCTTTGGTGCAATGTAGGCATTCAAACTCCGCTCTTCATGAAGTTGTCTCGTGAGCTCCAAAACCTTCTTCTCGCTTGTGTATAATTGGGATTCAAAGGTGTCACGCTCTCCTTTGAGTTATATCCAAGATCTTTGCAAATCTTCAAGAGAAGTAGGCATGTCAGGATGAAGAATAGTGTAAGGAATGCCTCCTTCGACAATAGGCTCCATGATGATAGGTAAAATGGCCTCATATGGCATCATGAGGTTTTGAGCGCGAGCTCGCACCCACTTGAGATACGGCTCCAAAGGAATGGAGTTCGTATGCCCCAATGTCTTGCTATCAACATTGTTCACCATGCCCCAAGCTCGTACAAATCTTTGACGATAACCTTGGACATCATTCTCATAGTCAAATACAATTCCTTGGACAAGCGTGTTATGAGGGCCATCCCTCCGAGCATACTCAAACTGTCGTAGATCTAGGTAAGGATTATAGGTGGTACCTCCCCTAATGCTTAAAAGAGGGACATTAGAGAATTACCCACAACGATCAATAATGGTCACATCCTCCAAAGATCAAGAACACCAATGAATATCCAAATGCGAGAGTGACATCAACCTACTAGACCATCTCATGCCTTTCTCATTATTAAAAAAAAATCGAGAAAGGTGTGAAATAAACCACCTATCTGACAAAGGAGTGTAACACATGAGAATTACCCTTCTCTTCATGGAGTGAGTGTGAAGAGAGTGCAAGATATCTCCAAGTAAGGTAGGCACATAATTACGAGATAGAAAAACCTAGACCGCATTCATATCTATGAGTTGGTCAGGGTTAGGAAATAACACCATCACATAGATTAGAAGGGCCAAAACCTATTCAAAAGCTTGCAAATCCAAACATCCCAAAACTATTGAGCCTTCTCAAAAAAAAACTTGGCTAGAAACCCCTTAACCCCACCACTTATTATTTCCCAATTTCCACCACGTCAAATTGTTGCAAATGTAAAGCTCGAGCAATCTCCTCAGCTATCGGGTCTCTCTCAATACCGGTGAAGGGTAACTGATCAAGAATAGGAACTCCCAAGAGTTGAGAATACTCCTCCATAATAGGCACTAATTGGTAATCAGGAAATGTAAAGAAATGGTGCTTAGGATCAAAGAATTTGAAAAGAACATGCACCAAATCCTCTTCAAAGTTTGTTGTAACTAAGTTGATGAGACGAATGTATTTCTTGGTGAACGAAGAATCATTTGGAACCCTTGATG
Source organism: Vicia faba (assembly GCA_948472305.1). Taxonomy (NCBI): domain Eukaryota; kingdom Viridiplantae; phylum Streptophyta; class Magnoliopsida; order Fabales; family Fabaceae; genus Vicia; species Vicia faba. Next base: position 1,357,651,589 of record OX451735.1, read on the forward strand.
CTAACTCCTTAAGTTGAGGAGGTATTCTCACAAGGTTGATTCAGATAGTGTTTCTTCACATGGAAGCCATGTCCTACAAAACAACATAAAGATAAATCTCAAAGTCCTTGAAATGGTTAGTACAAATGCAATGGTATGATGCTATGGTGTTATGTACAAGTAAACATATACACACAAAGCACACAATTCCTTAGGTTTTAGGCTTGCATGGGTTCATTGGTAAGTACCCTCTTGAAGTTTAGTTGGTTCAACACGTCCTAGAAAGTAATCAGGTTCTAGGGGATCTCAATATCATTGATCTTTTTTCATTGGGAATTGTTTCAGTGTAAGCCTCTTGTTTGGCGAATGAAATATCATAAAAGTACGATCTCAATGAGCATAGTATCGAGTATCAACCAACTTCGGACTGCACCAAAGCCGGCTATCTCACTACTTCCTAATGGCCAAGTTGTTCAACAAAAGGTTCTGTGATACGGTGGGAGAACTGACTTGAGGTTTTGCGTTTGTATTCGCAAATGTTTCGGTTGAGCAAGAGTCGCCACCGACTTTTTATTTTATCCTAAGGAAAGGTTTAAAAAGCACAGCAAAAACCTTTGAGATGTTTTCTTGGGTTCGGGGAGTAGATTATAGAAAGGGAAGGTATTAGCACCCTTTCTATCCATGGTTATCCATGGGCTCTTAGTTACTTGCTTAGATCAACTTGCCTTAATTTTCAATTGTTTGAAATGGTGCTTTGTGTGTGTGGGTTTGAAAATATTTTGAAAATAGGCCAATGTGGTGGCAACCTTTGTAATGATCCATGTTGGGATGTATACAAAGGTGTATGTCTTTTGAAAAGGTTTTCAATGTTTTTGAAAGTTGTTTTGAAAGTGTATTGATGTGTGGTTTTGAAAATAGGCAAGTGTTTTGTTTTGCAAGTTTGATTCAAGTAATTAAGAGTTTGTCTACTCCTAAATTTCTCAAAGATTTCTCCTATGTTTTTAACCCTTTTAACAATTTTGTTCCACCATTGCATTTGGTGGACAATCTTGTGTTAGGATGTGAAAGGGACGGGCGCGGGTCATCGTTTAGACCATAATTGCAATGGTGCCAAGTATCTTTGGGCAATGTTTTCTTGGAGGGACTTGATCATTTCTTAGGCAACTTTCAAAAGCGTCATCGAGGGACTATGATCATTTGAATCGTGTTTATTTTGCCCAAAGAGACCTAACATGCAATATGGCACATTATTGAAGGCAACAAGTGGAATACCCTAGGGGTGCAAGTGTGATTGGTGTTGTCCATTTTCATGCTTGTTTATCTTGAAATTAGGTCAAACTATTTTGATTAATTGATTTGCATACAAACCCTAATTCTAACATGGCATAATTAGAAAGCTTTAAAGTGCAAAAAATAAAGTTCCTAAATTATTACAACACAATATATGGGAAGGGGGGTACAAATGTTCAAATGGGGGTATTTTGACAAGGAATTTAAACCTAGACTATTACAATCCAAATGGAAATATACAAATTATTTAATGTGCAATAATTAAATAAAATAAGATAAATATGCAAAGATGCAAAAAATAATTTTTTATATGTATGTAAAAAGTGTTTTTTATGTGTCAAGGAAACAAAAATAAAAGTATTAATTTTTGGGTATTTTTCATGTTTAGGGCAAAACCCTAATTTTGCAAATAAAAGGTATTTATTATTTAATATATACAATGTTTATTAATTATGTTCAAAAATAAAATAAAAATGAAGTATATTTGTAAAAAAGGTATTTTTAGTGTTAAATATTAATAAAAATAAAAATGTATATATTTTGTATTTTTTAACCTAAATATACTAATATATATATATATATATATATATATATATATATATATATATATATATATATATATATATATATATATATATATATATATATATATATATATATATATATATATATATATATATATATATATATATATATATATATATATATATATATATATATATATATATATATATATATATATATATATATATATATATGTATTTGTATTATTTACTAAATATATTGAATATGTACAAAATAATAATTTTTAATATTTATAAAAAGGTATATTTTATATAAAATATTTTCAGAAGATAAAATAAAATAAAAATTAGAAAGTAAATGTATTTTGTATTATTCCTAATATTCTAAACAAAAAGAAATATGTATTTATTTATATGTATATAACTAACTAAAGCAAATAAATATCATATAAAATGCAAAAAAATGTGAAAAAATGTTTTTTTAATATTTTTATGCTTTAATGAAAAATAACAAAGCAGAATCAAAAGGAAAAAAATTAAAAATAGCAAATGAAACTCAAAATGGGCCAGGGGGGTTCAAAAGCAAAAACAAGGTGCAAATAGGAAAAGTGGAGCAGGCCCAGCCCAAAGACCAGCTTCTTCAACCTCCAGCCATCTCTGTTTGAAAAACGTGCGCCTTCCTTCTTCTACATCAAGATCCTGATTCTTTGATTTTTAATGAAAACTTACAACACAAAAAATGTAAAGCATCATCTCACGATTTCATACATATAAAGAACATGATCTAACTCTCAGAAATGAGAGAGAATTTCTTCTCCCCACCTAATTTTTGTTCCAAGTTCAGACCTCAAATTCTCATAGCATACATAACATAAATGAAAACTAATGATATGGGCAGATTCAGGGCCATGAATGTGACATGATTTCTTCACAAACCTAAAGCTAACAATGCCTGGATAGAGAGATACGAGTTCATGAACTTACCTGTTCAGTTGGAATCGTATCTGGTGATGGAGGTGCTTTCAATGCAAGGTGATGATTGGTACAGCTTCCTTGATGTCCAGGGATGCTATTCCAAGCTTTAGTTTGTTTGGAAACCAAGAGAATCGTGCTATGGTACTTCAACTGCAAAACAGAAAAATGAAAATGGTGATGTTAGCTAGGGATGTTACAGGTCGTGTTTGAGGCTTGGAATAGTTTCAAGGGATGATGTAGGATGTGTTTGAAGTGGTTTCAGCAAGAATGCACGAATGGATTGAGTTATGGAACACAATCTGCAGCAAGTGCCCTGTTTTGGGCAGTTCTATGGTGTTTTGAGGTTTGATGGGGTTTGGAAGGTGTTTAGCTCGTGTTTCAGGTCAGGGTGATTGTTTGGAATGTGTTTGACAAGTTTGCTTAAGCTGGTTTTTGCTGAGATGAGAGTTGTGTATTGTTATGCAATGTTTCTTCACACTTAAGCAAGAAAAGGTCAAGTTGTGTTTTTGACTGATGGAGGCCCCTCTAATGTGCTGCTAAGCTTGCCCTTGATCAGTGGGATTAGCTCAAAAACTTGTACCAAGGAGATTTGTTGTGTACCTCTTGATTTGCTAATTGACATAAAGTTCTACTTTTGCAAAAATGGACATTATGCTTTTTCTACTTTAGGACTAAACCTTCATGTAATGCTTAAACACATAATGCAAGGCTTGAACACAAAGGGTTTGCATTTAATTTATGAGTGCAAATGGGATATAGGACCTGTAATCAAGTTGTGCAAGCTGATTTCAAAATGGCCTAGATGTATGAACATGTAACTTGGCCATAAACAAAGTGACTTTTTCCCAACTTGCCAAATTCGATTCTCCCTAAACATGAGGTTGTTTGATGAGTTCTTGGACATTTTAAAAAGCTTGGAATGTGTACTACAATCTATCTTTGAAATGCAAATTGAAATTCCAAGTGGAAGCATGTGAAAAATGGTCTTGAAGTTAGGCAAAAATCCTGCCTAAAATGGTTCAAAATTTCTCTAAGTTAAGAATGGTTTGGTACCCTTGTTCCAAAAATTGTAACTTGAGCTACAAGCTTCTTTTGGGAAAACTTTGTGAATCAAAGTTGTAGATTTTGCAATGGACTAAAACTTTCATGTTTTGACTTTTGCTTGAATCCAAATGAATCTTGGTGAGAAAGTGGGACAAAGTTAGGAAAAAATTAGGGTTTTTCATAACTTAGAAAAATTCTAAGTTATGAAAAATCTTCATTTCAAACCCTAATTTGCAATTCTTGATTTCTTGATGAACAAGTTTCATGATTTGGCATATTTTGATGAAAAATGAATCTTGACACTTGATTTTGACCAAAAAGTCAAAGTTTGACTTTTCAGTATACAGTCAAAATTGATCAATTGACTGGGAAATTCAACTGTCAATCTTGTGCATTTGGGATCTTTTGAACTTGTTGAGTATGTCAAGAAAATTACATGGGGTCCTTGAGTCCATATGTGAGTTTGGTTGGCCATTGGCTAGGTCAAACAGTCAAAAATTGCCTTTGTGCAGTCAAAACTCTAAAAATGACCATTTTGCCCTTTTGGTGATCTGATCAAATTTCTTGTGGAATTGTGATCCAAACTTGATCAAATGGTCCATATGAGTTCATAATGTTGATGTGGGTCAATTTTCATGAGATTTGACTGTCAATTGGCCACAGTTGACTTTTTCCCCAATACAGATGATTTCTAGGTCAACTGTCCAATTGACTGGGCAAAATTTGGAATCAAGACTTGAAACTTGGTATGGATAAACTTGGGGGTCCAACATGAAGCATGAAAGTCATCTTAGGCATTTTAGGTCAAAATATCTTTGTGCAAACACAAACCCTAATTTGGGTCAACAGAGCAAGGAGAAGTCTTGAGCAGAGGAAACCCTAACTGGATCTTGAGCTCCAAGGGTCTTGTGATGAGAAAATGTTGAGAGAATGGGAGGGAAAATTTTGGGGTACAACAGTTGCCCCTGTTCAATCTTCTTGAACCTGAAGAGTTAGATTGGCAAGTTTGCCTTTCGTGACTCGAGGGTAAAAGGAGATTGGACACTAGAGTGCCCGGAAATTTGCACTCGCATGTTGGATTATCATCAAATGTGATGTCAGGAATGGGCTTATAGATGCCATTTGGAGAGATGGTGGATAGGGAGATGGGCTTATAGATGCCACCTGAAGGCGTGACAGAAACTTGTCGGGAATGGGCTTATAGATGCCATTTGGAAGTGTTGATCGCATAAGAGATTCCTTAGCGAGAACTTGTGTACTTCGAGAAAGACAGATGTTTTCCTGACTCGTTACAGGTGTTGATCTTCAATCTCTTCATGCAGACATGCCCTGGCTAGATACAGGTGTCGAGTCTACAATTGGTTGCTCACAGATATGCCCTGGCTGGATACAGGTATCGAATCTGGAATTAGTCGTCAACAGATATGCCCTGGCTGGATACAGGAATTGAATCTGGAATTAGTCGTCAACAGATATGCCCTGGCTGGATACAGGAATCGAATCTGGAATTAGTCGTCAACAGATCTGCCCTGGCTGGATACAGGAATCGAATCTGGAATTAGTCGTCAACAGATATGCCCTGGCTGGATACAGGAATCGAATCTGAAATTAGTCGTCAACAGATATGCCCTGGCTGGATATAGGAATCGAATCTTCAAACTCTTCAGATGTGCCCTGGCTGGATACAGGAATCAAATCTGGAAATAGTCGTCAACAGATATGCCCTGGCTGGATACAGGAATCGAATCTTCAAACTCTTCAGATATGCCCTGGCTGGATACAGGAATCGAATCTGGAAACTGATCACTCTCAGATGTGCCCTGGCTAGATACAGGAATCAAATCTGGAATTGTGACAGTTGAAGGTAGTTGTCTTTTGGGTTGTCTTTTTCCATGAAAAGGCAAACCATCAGTGGTATGCAATGTCGTGATGTATGAAATGCATGATGTCACGATGTTCAAAATGAGATAGTGTTGTATGCACTTTATCACGTATGTAAGCAAGATGTATGAAATATGAAATGTTTATGAATGTATTTTCGTCTAGGAAAATAAATCCTTGACGACCGGCCGGGGAATTAAATCCTGGGCTGATGTTGAAGAGTAGAGTTCTTCGCTTCCGCTGGGGATGAGGATCGCAAGAATACACCGGTAGGAGAAGACGACTCCGTTGGGTAATAAACTTGTTAGAGAGATTACTCTGAGGGGAATACTCTGTGGGAAGAGATACTTCGCTGAAGTTTTGACGAGAGCTTTACTGAGGATTTCAATGATGGACTCCGTTGGAGATAATAATGATAAACTCCGCTGGGGATAACAAAGATAAACTCCTCTGGGGATGACAATGATAAACTCCGCTGGGGATTGTGTTGATAAGTTATGTTGGGGAACTTTGATGAACTCCGCTGGGGATAGGAAGAACTTCGCCGAGGGCGATCTTCCGTGGTAATTAGCTGAGGATAACCCAGTTATAAGCCATTGTGAGGAATAACTTTGAATAAATCTCGGGAGAGACGTCCGTACTCTGCAGGGGATAAGCTTCTAGAATCTACTGGGGATATGCTTCAAGACCTGCTAGGGATATGGATTCCAAATTTCCTAGGGAAACTTTCTGACTGTACTGGAAAATGATTCCATTGGAGTGTCTGTATTCCGCCGGGGAACAATCTTAGATCAAGACTGCCGGGGATACTTGCTGATGAATGCCTATACTCCGCTGGGGAATGTTGATATCTTCTGGGGATACCCAACTTCCTTTAGGCTGACCGTAGACTAACTCTGCTGGAGAAGAGTATTGCTGACCTGCTAGGGGAACAGGGTGCCTATTGTAGGGCTGATGATAGACTAAATCCTTCCTGGGAGGGTATTGCTGAATCTTGTCTTACTCTGTGGGGAGTTGAGGCAACTTGGTCACATTCTTCAGTTGAATCTACCTTGGTACCTTGGCGGACAAAGCAACTAGACTGCCTGGACAATTCTACATTGCCCCTGTTTCTGATGTCACCTGTAATTAGTCTTTTGTTTCGTATGCAAGCATTTATGAATTAGCAATTTTAATGTCAAATGCATATATCAAAAATGAACATTGGACGTTCTTCGCAAGACAAAACAGAAAAAGGAAAAGCAATTGGCAATTTGTTTGGAAAAGTGAACTTGTATTGATTTTGAAATTTGCCTGTAAATAGACGTTTTTGTACAAGAGGCTGACGTCCTAGTAAGAGAATGTCGCTGAAAATCATAAAGTTTATACAATTTTGAAAACGAAACAAAACAGCTATGTGAACAATATTCCCACTGGGTTCCAACTCTGCTATCGCCTTTATGTCTTCAAGTGTCTCATCACTTTGCTACTTAGTTGAAGATGAAGCTGATTGATCAATGCCGAAGTCTGAGCCCGATAGTTGATGCCGAATTCTGGATGCAAGGTGATCCAATGAGACATAGTGTTACGCTTTATCCCTAACTTTTGCCTGGACCGCCCTTTCGGGTTTTCAGTCCACCGGGATACCCATTTTTGCCCAAGCCGCCTTTTCAGGTTTTCGACTTGCCGGGTGTACAGATTTTTTTTCATTTCATCCCTTATTTTTGCCCGAACCCTTTTGGTTTGCCGGGAAGCCCTTATTTTTTCCTAGGTATGTCAACCTAGCGGGTCTTTGATTCATGCGTAGTATCTTTTTACTATGTTTGCATTGGCGGGGTGAGGAAGGTCGTCACCATCCATGGTGGTTAGAATCATGGCTCCTCCTGAGAACACATGTTTAACCACAAATGTCCCTTCGTACGTAGGGGTCCATTTGCCCCTGGGATCACTTTGAGGAAGGATGATGCGTTTGATTACCAGGTCCCCAACTTGATACTCTTGTGGTCTGACTTTCTTGTTAAATGCCCTGATCATCCGTTTTTGGTATGTCTGACCATGGCAAATAGCGGTGAGTCTCTTTTTGTCAATTAGGTTTAATTGATCAAGTCGAGTCTGGATCTAGTCATCTTCGCTCAAGTCTGCATCCTTCATTATCCAGAGAGAGGGTATCTGGACTTCAATTGGCAAGACTGCCTCCATGCCATAGACCAAGGAAAAAGGAGTTGCCCCGGTTGACGTCCTTGCTGAGGTGCGGTATCCATGAAGAGCGAATGGTAACATTTCGTGCCAATCTTTGTAGGTCACTGTCATCTTCTGCACAATCTTTTTGATATTCTTATTTGCTGCTTCTACAGCCCCATTCATCTTCGGCCGGTAAGGAGAAGAGTTATGGTGTTGTATCTTGAATTGCTCGCAGAGCTCAGTGATCATCTTGTTGTTAAGATTGGTACCATTATCCGTAATGATTCTTTCCGGGACGCCGTACCGACAGATCAGATTATGCCGAATTAAACGTGCCACAACGCTCTTGGTTACGGTGGCGTAGGAAGCTGCCTCAACCCACTTCGTGAAGTAATCAATCGCTACCAAGATGAAGCGATGCCCGTTGGATACCGTCGGTCGGATCTCGCCGATCATATCAATGCCCCACATTGCAAAAGGCCAAGGTGCCGTCAGGACGTTCAGAGGAACCGGAGGGATATGCACCTTATCAGCATAGATCTGGCATTTATGACAGGTTCGAGAATGTTGGTAACAGTCGGCTTCCATTGTGGACCAGAAATATCCTGCCCGAAGGATTTTCTTTGCCATGGTGTGTCCAGCGTTCCGAATGTACCTTCGTGTAGTTCTACCATGATCTTCACTGCTTCAGTTTTATCCACACAACGCAATAAAGTTGAATCATGGTTTCGTTTGTAGAGAATGCCGTTGCTGAGGAAGAATTTTTCCGCAAACCTTCTCAGGAACTTCTTGTCATTGACCGACGCACCTTCAGGGTGTTCCTGGGCTTCGAAGTATCTCTTCACCTCATGATACCAGGGTTTTTTGGTTACCTCTTTGGCCTCAAGATCGCAACAGTATGCAGGTTCGTCCAACTTCCAGATAATGATCCGGGGAGCCTCGTTGTCCCATTTGACTTTGAACATTGAAGACATCGTAGCTAGTGCGTCCGCTAACTGATTCTCCTCTCTTGGAAAGTGCTCAAAGGTTATCTCTTCAAAGTGGGGAAGCAAAGTCAACACATACTCCTTGTAAGGAATAAGATTTGGGTGTTTCGTATCCCACTCGCCTTTGATCTGATTGATCACGAGAGCGGAATCTCCGAAAACACTCAGAAACTTGATCCTTAAGTCAATTGCAGCTTGAAGACCCATGATACATGCCTCGTATTCTGCCATGTTGTTTGTGCAGTTGAAACACAGCCGGGCAGTGAGTGGAGTATGAGTGCCTTTTGGGGATATGATCACAGTGCCGACACCATTACCCAAAGCGTTGGAGGCTCCGTCAAAGTGCATAGACCATCGGGATCCTTCCTCAGGTCCTTCATCCGGTCCAGGTACTTCACAATCAGTTACTACCATGATATCTTCGTCCGGAAATTCAAAGTTCAATGATTGGTAATCGTCCACAGGTTGGTGTGCCAAATGATCTGCCAATACACTTCCCTTGATTGCTTTTTGAGTCGTGTACTGGATATCATATTCCGTCAAGATCATTTGCCATCTTGCTATTCTTCCAGACAGAGCAGGCTTTTCGAATATTTACTTGATGGGATCCATCTTTGAAATCAACAGAGTAGTGTGAGTCAGCATATACTGTCTCAGCCGGCGAGTAGCCCATACCAGAGCGCAGCAAGTTTTCTCGAGCAGTGAGTACCGAGACTCACAGTCGCTAAACTTTTTGCTCAGGTAATAAATAGCATGCTCTTTTCGGCCAGACTCATCATGCTGCCCCAACACACACCCCATTGAGTTGTCAAGTACTGTCAAGTATAATATTAGAGGTCTCCCTTCAACCGGTGGCATAAGAATGGGTGGTTCTTGGAGATACTCTTTGATTCTGTCGAAAGCGGCCTGACATTCATCGTTCCAACGTACTACTTGATCTTTCTTCAGCAATTTGAAGATTGGCTCACAGGTAGCAGTTAGATGTGAGATGAATCGGGCAATGTAATTCAGTCGTTCTAGGAAGCCTCTGACTTCCTTCTCTGTCTTGGGAGTCGGCATCTCTTGTATGGCTTTCACCTTGGCAGGGTCCACCTGAATACCTTTATCGCTTACAATGAAACCTAGCAATTTTCCAGATCTCACCCCAAAGGTGCATTTGTTTGGGTTCAACCTCAGCTTGTACAACTTTAGTCGGTCAAACAGCTTCCGCAGATGGTCAAGGTGTTCCTCCTCAGTTTGGGACCTTGCAATCATATCATCGACGTACACTTCTATCTCATGATGGATCATATCATGAAATAAAGCAACCATGGCACGTTGGTAGGTTGCCCCAGCATTTTTCAACCCGAATGGCATGACCTTGTAGCAGAAGGTGCCCCACTGAGTAACAAAGGTAGTCTTTTCCATATCTTCAGGAGCCATCTTGATCTGATTATACCCCGAAAAACCATCCATGAAGGAGAACACCTTGTGTTGAGCAGTATTGTCAACAAGAACGTCGATGTGAGGTAGAGGGAAATCATCTTTAGGGCTGGCCCTGTTCAAATCCCTGTAGTCAACACACATTCTGACTTTACCATCCTTCTTCGGCACTGGCACCACGTTGGCAACCCACTGAGGGTAAGAAGTCACTGCTAGAAACCCGGCATCAAATTGCTTCATAACCTCAGCTTTGATCTTTTCAGACATCTCTGGACGCATACGGCGGACCTTCTGCTTTACCGGAGGGCAGTCTTCCTTGGTAGGCAGGTGATGAACTACAATGTCGGCATCCAAACAAGGCATGTCTTCGTAAGACCAAGCAAAGATTTCCATGTACTCATGCAGCATCTGGATCAATCGTTGCTTCACGCTGAGCTCTAGATTGGCACCGATCTTGACTTCTTTTCTATCTGTCTCAGTACCCAGGTTCACTGTTTCCATCGGCTCTTCATGCGGCTGAATGGCCCTCTCCTCCTGGAGTAGCAGTCTTGCGAGTTCACCAGGCACTTCGCAATCATCTTCACCTTCGTCTTCGGCCAAGTTGATCGGATTTTCAAAGTCATAGCTGGCAGTAGCAGAGCTGTTACCAGTGAGATCCAGAGTGGATTGAAACCTGTATAAGTGAGTGTGTGTAAATATAGCTGTTTTGCAATATATAACACAGAAAGAAAAAGAGCACAAAATTTGAAATGCAACAAACGTCCAATGTTTTGATTAATGATATATGGAAATGTCATACAAAAAGCCCTCACAAATGGAGCCACGGTGCCCCGGGTAGGACACCGAGCCAATAAAAGTTTCAACATATTGTTTGTTACAAATTGAAAATCAAAAGAGTTCATTACTGCGTGACAAATGTAATAGGTGTAAAATCTTTGGCCGTCCAGTTTCTTGGTCCGTTGTGGGTTGTTGGATAGATCCAACTGTCAAATTCCGCTTCCTCTACGTCTTCCTCGATAGCATTAACCCTTGGGTTGGTGATGAACACCGGAGCCTTTCTGATCCTTTCTTTGCGAACAACCCTCTGAGCCTCTGCAGTGAAGCCCAGCCCAAATTTGTCGTTCTTTTGAGTGAAGTCAGGAAGCTGACCCCAGTTTGCACATTTGCCTTTCTCGATCACAGCTCGGGCATCCTTCAAGGAAGCCATCTTCAGCGGAAAGTCTTCTTCAACCATTGTTTCAGCTGACGCCAATGCTGGAGGTACCTCCTCAAAATGTTGAAAGGGGGTTTCAATAAACTCCCCGTCCATCTCGATATACCGGAATGAATTCAAGTGACTAACCATGTATTCCTCCTCACCTTGCACAGTAACAATCTTCCCTTTGACAGGGTATTTGAGCTTTTGGTGTAGAGTGGATGTTACCGCCCCCAGCCTTGTGAATCCAGGGTCGACCCAGCAAACAGGAATAAGATGGACGAATATCCATCACGTAGAACGTTGAGTCAAAGACTTGGGAACCCACACGAATAGGAATGTCTACCTCACCATGCACCATTCTCTTAGAACCGTCGAAGGCTCTAACAATGATGTTACTAGGTTTCAATTCCAGGCCCTCACAATCCAACCGATCTAAGGCCTTCTTGGGCAATACATTCAGGGAAGAACCAGTGTCCACCAACACGTGTGCGAGAGTAGTGCCCCTGCATTCTATAGAGACATGCAGGGCATCATTGTGGTTTTTTCCCTTGGCGGTCAGGTCTGCATCCGAGAAGCCCAAACCATTGTCAGCGGTCAAATTAGCCACACAGTCAGTGAATTGATCTGCAGATGTCTCTTGCGGCACATGGGCCATTTTCAGAAATGAAATCAGGGCCTTGGCGTGGGCCTCTGAGCACAGCAGCAAAGATAGCATAGAGATTTTGGAGGGGGTATGCCCAGCTGTTCAATGACATTGAAGTCACTCTTTTTAATGATTTTAAGGATTTCCTCCATCTCTTGTTGGGAGGCTTCAACAGCGGTCTTTTTTGGTGCCTCCGTCCGGGCAGGCAAATCGGTAGCAACTTCCTTTCCCCGAGCATCAGAGGACTCGGCGGCAGTAGTAGACACAGGAACTTGATTTGGAATATGCACACTTGCGGGTGTGATGATAAGAGGTTTTCGGATAACTGGTGGTGCAATGTCAGGCGAGAAAAGCCTGCCACTGCGAGTAATCTTGGCGGGACCAGTGATGTTACTGATACTGGTACCGGTGTTGAACTCCTGCTTCACTCCAAGCACATACACGTATGCCCCATAGTGCCATGGGACAGCCTTGTCAGATTCATAGGGGAGGGGCCCGGAACAGTAATGGTAATGGGTGCAACAGACATAATTTTGACTGGCTTCCTCGGGGGAGCCTTGGTAGGATTGTTGAAAATTGTGACGACAGATACTTCTTCAGCGGAAACAAACGGAACAACAATTTTCTTGAACATAATTTCTTTGCTATCCATCAGGCTTTGGATGCCTGATTTCAGCAGCGGACAACCGGTAGGGATAACAGCGCACAGGAGGCAACCCTTGCTACAACCCGGAAATAAACCGGCCAGCAGTAGGTTCCTCTTAACAGTCAATAGAGGGGTAGCAACATCATTCACCGAAACATCATACAAATCTTCCTCAATGCATTTACTCTATGCTGGGGCATAGGAGCAGTTACAACATTTGGCCTCTCAGGCGCCTCAAACTGAATTTCCTTTGCATCGATAAGGTCTTGAACCTTATTTCTCAGGGGCCCATCAATCATCAGTAGTATGCCCCGGGGCTATCAGAATGATAAGCACAACGGGCATTTGGGTTATACTTAGGAGATGCAGTATTCACGACCTTCGGAGCTTCTTTGGTGGTCACCAAGTTGGTTGATAGCAATTGCGGTAAAATTTGTGACAAAGTCATACTCAGCCGAGTGTATTGCCTCTTAGGCCTCTCACCCCTTTGTTGATTGTACTGTTGAGGAGCAGCAACAGGTTTTGAAATTACCAAGGCATTGACGGCTTGGCGGTGTTCTGGCTTGACTTGTCTTCTAGGACCATAGACTGCACTAGCTTCCTTCTTGAAAGGCCTCTTCTCAGTACTTGCGGAGGCAACTTTCTGTATCTTTCCTGACCTGATGCTAGCTTCTATCCTTTCACCCGTCAGGATCAAATCTGTAAACCCAGCAGAGGAATTACCAACCAAATGATTGAAGAATGGACCAGACAAGGTCCCAAGAAACATGTCAACTAGTTCACGATCAGTCAAAGGAGGCTGCACCCTGCCAGCCAAATCCCTCCATTTTTGCGCATATTCTTTGAACCCTTCGCCCGTTCCTAGCGACATACCCTGAAGTTGGGTACGCGTAGGAGCGAGGTCAGAATTGTATTGATATTGTCTATAAAATGCGGTAGCCAAATCTTCCCAATGTCGGATACTGGTTCTATCTAGCTGATAGAACCACTCAAGCTGTGACCCCGAAAGGCTATCTTGGAAGAAGTGGATCCAAAGATTTTTGTCTGCCGTGTAAGGTTGGATCTTCCTTACGTACGATCTGAGGTGCAGCTTTGGACAGGAAGCCCCGTCATATTTGGAAAAGGCAGGCGCCTTGAACTTGTGTGGGATTACCACCCTAGAAGATAACCCTAAATCTCCGAAATCCAGCCCCGGCACATTTTGAATCTCCATGGCAGTCAAGCGGTCCTCTAATTGCTTGTATCTGTCAGCAGTAGGAGGGTATTGTTCGTCATTGTAATCCGTCTCGTTGTCAGAGACTGCAGGACTAGGAGCTCCTCCCCCCTAGGGACTGTCTTTCTCTGCAGAGGAAGTAGTTGGATCAGCCTCATTATGGAGTGTGTTCCCAAACCTGCGTCCAGTGTTGAATAACGCAGTCCTCTTCTTCTTCTTCTTCTTTAAGAGCAAAGCCTTCAACTCTTGCTGACCTTGAGCCAGGCTCATGACCATCTCTTGAAACTGGGCACTCTGGGCCTGAAGGGCCTTGATAGCTTGCTCACTGGATGATTCTGGATTCATGATGACTGTTCAAATAAACAGCGAAGAAGATTAAGCAACCTGTGGAAAAAGGTACCTGTTATGCATATGATGCAATGAGATGCGTATGTTTTATGTTTTCAAAGACAAACGAGATTCAACTTTGTAGACAAAAGGGAAACACACTTCATTAGATTCAAATTTTAAATTGTTCAACAACTTGCCCTTAGGCATTACAGGAATGAAAAATACTGAAAAGGAAATAAAAGCTGTAAAAGGAAACATTCAAAGCCCATCAGTGCTCCCATGGCCTCCTCTTCTCAGTATGGATATAGTTATTCAGAACCCGCTCTTCTTCCAATTGCTTAGTCAGCCTCTGGATCTTCCGTTCCTGTTCGTTGAACTTTTCCCGATAAAAGTCCTGTTCTTCCTTTATCTGCGCCCAAGATCTCTTCAATGTGTCAAAATCAGTGGGTATCTGAGGAGGGAGGACAGATGGAGGAACCCCGTCTTCATCAGGAGATTCAAGAATGATAGGTCTGACAGCTTCGTATGGTATACCTAACTTCTGAGCACGGATGCGGACCCATCTGCAATAGGGTTCCAATGGTAGAGAAGTCTTTGGTCCCAACTCATGGGGATCAGCTTTGTGAATTTTGTCCCAGGCCTTAATGAATCCATGGCGTAGTTTGTCACTGTCTACCTGAAATTCAAAATGGAAGTAAGGAACTAGCATCTCATGAGGCCCTACTCTTCTGGGTCTTCCAAACTGACGGAGAGCTAAACATGGATTATAAGAGATTCCTCCCTGGATACCAATCAATGGAACATTAGGGTATTCTCCGCAACGATCGATAACAGCTACCTCATCCAAACCTCTGAGAGTCCAAGTGATGTCATTATTAGTGAGAGACATTAACCTATGAGCCCAACCCTTTCCTTCTTTATTCTTCAACACGAACTTAGGAAGGTGCGAAATAAACCACCTCACTAGCAAAGGAGCACAACACCATGGAGTTCCTCGTCTTCGGGCAGTACGAGCATAGAGTTGTTACAGGATATCACCCAAAAGAGTGGGTACAGGATTCCGAGACATGAAGATCCTTATGGCATAGATACTGATAAAGGTGTCAGGATTTGGAAACAGTACCAGACCATAGATTAAAAGAGCCAGAATATCTTCGTACGCCTTGAAGTCTAAGTCATTCCAGAAATCATTAGCTTTGCCAACCAGAAACTTAACCAAAAAGCCCTTAACTCCACTTCTAGTTTCCCAGTTAGCCATTACCTCTTCTTTGGTCAAGGGCAAGACTGCAGCAATCTCTTTAGGCCTAAGAGTCTTCTCCCAACCAGTGAATGGAGTTTGCTCCAAAACAGGAATACCAAGCAAATCAGAGAATTCTTCCAGGGTAGGGACCAGCTGGAAGTCTTGAAAGGTAAAGCAATGATACAGGGGATCATAAAACTGGGTCAGGACACTTATCAGTTGTTGGTCCCACTTTGAAGTGATCAAACCAAGGAGAGAACCATGCCTCTTGATGAAGGAAGTAGTGTTTGGAATCCTATCAACCAAATCCCTGAGCAAAGTTGGTGGTTGAACAAAATTGAGCCGGATAGTATTCCTACGCACGGGCATCATGATGTCCTACAAAATAGAGCAAAGATGAAACCCTATTGTCTTTGAAATGGGTTAGTCTTTATACAGGATGCATGCAATGGTATGATGGTATGATGCTATGATGAAGCACACCACAAGTATTCACAAAGGCAAGCATGATAAGGCACACAAGTCACACAGGACAACCCTTAGGTTTCAGGCCAGCATGAAGTTCAGGTATTACCCTCTTTTAGTTTCGTTGGTTAAAACCTGTCCTATCAAAAGTAACCGGGTTCTAGAGGATCTCAAATCATTGACTACCCTCAATCGGTCATAACTCCAGCATCACAATCTTTTCTTGCGGCCAGAACCATCGCGAGAGTTTAGCCTCAATGAGTGTAGCATACTGCTACTGTTCTATGGCCAAGTTTGGTCAATTTAGGGTTCTAAGGTCGGTTAGTGTTTAATGACTCCTTAGAAGACCCATATTCTCCTCGTTGCAACACAAGGGATATCGGTACAGACTAAGGTGCCACACCAACGTAGCCACTGCTTCACCCATGTCGGTCTACGCCGGACAGGTCCCTCATAGATTATGCTACCTAAAAGGGTATTCCCCAGATTCGGGTTAGGATCTATGAAACTCCGATGCAAAGCCCACAAATATAAAAGCAAACAAGGCAAACAATTGAAAACAAGGGTGATCTAAGCCCTAAGGTTACTCCACTTTTAAGATTCTCCCCAGCAGAGTCGCCAGTTCTGTGATACGGTGGGAGAACTGACTTGAGGTTTTGTGTTTGTATTCGCAAATGTTTCGGTTGAGCAAGAGTCGCCACCGACTTTTTATTTTATCCTAAGGAAAGGTTTAAAAAGCACAGCAAAAACCTTTGAGATGTTTTCTTGGGTTCGGGGAGTAGATTATAGAAAGGGAAGGTATTAGCACCCTTTCTATCCATGGTTATCCATGGGCTCTTAGTTACTTGCTTAGATCAACTTGCCTTAATTTTCAATTGTTTGAAATGGTGCTTTGTGTGTGTGGGTTTGAAAATGTTTTGAAAAGAGGCCAATGTGGTGGCAACCTTTGTAATGATCCATGTTGGGATGTATACAAAGGTGTATGTCTTTTGAAAAGGTTTTCAATGTTTTTGAAAGTTGTTTTGAAAGTGTATTGATGTGTGGTTTTGAAAATAGGCAAGTGTTTTGTTTTGCAAGTTTGATTCAAGTAATTAAGAGTTTGTCTACTCCTAAATTTCTCAAAGATTTCTCCTATGTTTTTAACCCTTTTAACAATTTTGTTCCACCATTGCATTTGGTGGACAATCTTGTGTTAGGATGTGAAAGGGACGGGCGCGGGTCATCGTTTAGACCATAATTGCAATGGTGCCAAGTATCTTTGGGCAATGTTTTCTTGGAGGGACTTGATCATTTCTTAGGCAACTTTCGAAAGCGTCATCGAGGGACTATGATCATTTGAATCGTGTTTATTTTGCCCAAAGAGACCTAACATGCAATATGGCCCATTATTGAAGGCAACAAGTGGAATACCCTAGGGGTGCAAGTGTGATTGGTGTTGTCCATTTTCATACTTGTTTATCTTGAAATTAGGTCAAACTATTTTGGTTAATTGATTTGCATACAAACCCTAATTCTAACATGGCATAATTAGAAAGCTTTAATGTGCGAAAAATAAAGTTCCTAAATTATTACAACACAATATATGGGAAGGGGGGTACAAATGTTCAAATGGGGGTATTTTGACATGGAATTTAAACCTAGACTATTACAATCCAAATGGAAATATACAAATTATTTAATGTGCAATAATTAAATAAAATAAGATAAATATGCAAAGATGCAAAAAATAATTTTTTATATGTATGTAAAAAGTGTTTTTTATGTGTCAAGGAAACAAAAATAAAAGTATTAATTTTTGGGTATTTTTCATGTTTAGGGCAAAACCCTAATTTTGCAAATAAAAGGTATTTATTATTTAATATATACAATGTTTATTAATTATGTACAAAAATTAAAATAAAAATGAAGTATATTTGTAAAAAAGGTATTTTTAGTGTTAAATATTAATAAAATAAAAATGTATATATTTTGTATTTTTTAACCTAAATATACTAATTATATATATATATATATATATATATATATATATATATATATATATATATATATATATATATAATATATATAATATATATATATATATATATATATATATATATATATATATATATATATATATATATATATATAATATATATATATATATATATATATATATATATATATATATATATATATTTATATATATATATATATATATATATATATATATATATATATATATATATATATATATATATATATATATATATATATATATATATATATATATATATTATATATATATATATATATATATATATATATATATATATGTATTTTGTATTATTTACTAAATATATTGAATATGTACAAAATAATAATTTTTAATATTTATAAAAAGGTATATTTTATATAAAATATTTTCAGAAGATAAAATAAAATAAAAATTAGAAAGTAAATGTATTTTGTATTATACCTAATATTCTAAACAAAAAGAAATATGTATTATTTCTATGTATATAACTAACTAAAGCAAATAAATATCAAATAAAATGCAAAAAAATGTGAAAAAAATGTTTTTTTAATATTTTTATGCTTTAATGAAAAATAACAAATCAGAATCAAAAGGAAAAAATTAAAAATAGCAAATGAAACTCAAAATGGGCCAGGGGGGTTCAAAAGCAAAAACAAGGTGCAAATAGGAAAAGTGGAGCAGGCCCAGCCCAAAGACCAGCTTCTTCAACCTCCAGCCATCTCTGTTTGAAAACGCGCGCCTTCTTGCTTCAACATCAAGATCCTGATTCTTTGATTTTTAATGAAAACTTACAACACAAAAAATGTAAAGCATCATCTCACGATTTCATACATATAAAGAACATGATCTAACTCTCAGAAATGAGAGAGAATTTCTTCTCCCCCCAATTCCTGACCTAATTTTTGTTCCAAGTTCAGACCTCAAATTCTCATAGCATACATAACATAAATGAAAACTAATGATATGGGCAGATTCAGGGCCATGAATGTGACATGATTTCTTCACAAACCTAAAGCTAACAATGCCTGGATAGAGAGATACGAGTTCATGAATTTACCTGTTCAGTTGGAATCGTATCTGGTGATGGAGGTGCTTTCAATGCAAGGTGATGATTGGTACAACTTCCTTGATGTCCAGGGATGCTATTCCAAGCTTTAGTTTGTTTGGAAACCAAGAGAATCGTGCTATGGTACTTCAACTGCAAAACAGAAAAATGAAAATGGTGATGTTAGCTAGGGATGTTACAGGTCGTGTTTGAGGCTTGGAATAGTTTCAAGGGATGATGTAGGATGTGTTTGAAGTGGTTTCAGCAAGAATGCACGAATGGATTGAGTTATGGAACTCAATCTGCAGCAGGTGCCCTGTTTTGGGCAGTTCTATGGTGTTTTGAGGTTTGATGGGGTTTGGAAGGTGTTTAGCTCGTGTTTCAGGTCAGGGTGATTGTTTGGAATGTGTTTGACAAGTTTTCTTAAGCTGGTTTTTGCTGAGATGAGAGTTGTGTATTGTTATGCAATGTTTCTTCACACTTAAGCAAGAAAAGGTCAAGTTGTGTTTTTGACTGATGGAGGCCCCTCTAATGTGCTGCTAAGCTTGCCCTTGATCAGTGGGATTAGCTCAAAAAACTTGTGCCAAGGAGATTTGTTGTGTACCTCTTGATTTGCTAATTGACATAAAGTTCTACTTTTGCAAAAATGGACATTATGCTTTTTCTACTTTAGGACTAAACCTTCATGTAATGCTTAAACACATAATGCAAGGCTTGAACACAAAGGGTTTGCATTTAATTTATGAGTGCAAATGGGATATAGGACCTGTAATCAAGTTGTGCAAGCTGATTTCAAAATGGCCTAGATGTATGAACATGTAACTTGGCCATAAACAAAAGTGACTTTTTCCCAACTTGCCAAATTCGATTCTCCCTAAACATGAGGTTGTTTGATGAGTTCTTGGACATTTTAAAAAGCTTGGAATGTGTAATACAATCTATCTTTGAAATGAAAATTTAAATTCCAAGTGGAAGCATGTGAAAAATGGTCTTGAAGTTAGGCAAAAATCCTGCCTAAAATGGTTCAAAATTTCTCTAAGTTAAGAATGGTTTGGTACCCTTGTTCCGAAAATTGTAACTTGAGCTACAAGCTTCTTTTGGGAAAACTTTGTGAATCAAAGTTGTAGATTTTGCAATGGACTACAACTTTCATGTTTTGACTTTTGCTTGAATCCAAATGAATCTTGGTGAGAAAGTGGGACAAAGTTAGGAAAAAATTAGGGTTTTTCATAACTTAGAAAAATTCTAAGTTATGAAAAATCTTCATTTCAAACCCTAATTTGGAATTCTTGATTTCTTGATGAACAAGTTTCATGATTTGGCATATTTTGATGAAAAATGAATCTTGACACTTGATTTTGACCAAAAAGTCAAAGTTTGACTTTTCAGTATACAATCAAAATTGATCAATTGATTGGGAAATTCAACTGTCAATCTTGTGCATTTGGGATCTTTTGAACTTGTTGAGTATGTCAAGACAATTACATGGGGTCCTTGAGTCCATATGTGAGTTTGGTTGGCCATTGGCTAGGTCAAACAGTCAAAAATTGCCTTTGTGCAGTCAAAACCCTAAAAATGACCATTTTGCCCTTTTGGTGATCTGATCAAATTTCTTGTGGAATTGTGATCCAAACTTGATCAAATGGTCCATATGAGTTCATAATGTTGATGTGGGTCAATTTTCATGAGATTTGACTGTCAATTGGCCACAATTGACTTTTTTCCCCAATACAGCTGATTTCTAGGTCAACTGTCCAATTGACTGGGCAAAATTTGGAATCAAGACTTGAAACTTGGTATGGATAAACTTGGGGGGTCCAACATGAAGCATGAAAGTCATCTTAGGCATTTTAGGTCAAAATATCTTTGTGCAAACACAAACCCTAATTCGGGTCAACAGAGCAAGGAGAAGTCTTGAGCAGAGGAAACCCTAACTGGATCTTGAGCTCCAAGGGTCTTGTGATGAGAAAATGTTGAGAGAATGGGAGGGCAAATTTTGGTGTACAACAGGTTCTAAGGTTCGTTAGTGCTTCATGACACCACACAGCGGCCACGTATTCTCATTGATTCACCATAAGGGATACCGGTATCCACAAATGTGTCACACTAACATAGCTATTGTCTCAATCATATCGGTTTACGCTATAACAGTCTCCATAATTTTTGCTATTTACCTAATGGTGTTCCCAGATCCTGGTAGAGGATCAATACAAGCCCAAACAAAGACCTAAAATATAAAGCAAACAAATCAAACAATAAAAGAAATTAAATATGATCTAGCTCTAAGGTAACCTCACTTTTAAGACAGTCTCAAGCAGAGTCGCCAGTTTTGTAATACGTTGGGAGAACTGACTTGAGTGTTTTGTGTTTTATCGCAATTTTTGCGGATAGCAAGAGTCACCACCTACATTTCTTTTATCCAATAAAGAAAAGGGTGAAAAGAACAGGAAAGACCTTTTGAGATTTTTTATTGAGCTCGGGAGGTAAGTTATGAAAAGGGAAGGTGTTAGCAACCTCTTCATCCGTAGTTATCTACGGGCTCTTAGTTGCTAGCTCACTTTAAAATGCTTTGTTAAATGTTCTTATGTTGGGTGTAAGATCATTTTGAAGGCAACATTTGAAGCATCATTGAGGGACTATGATCTTGTTTTTTGAAAGATTTTGCTAAAGTATCCCACATGCATAACATGACTATTTATTTCTCAAGGCAACAAGTGAGGTTAACCCTAGAGGTGTAAGTGTGCAAAGTGTTTGTTTTTATGCATTTTTGGTCTTTGAATTAGGGTTTTTTACTTGTTGATTTTAATCTTGTCATACAAACCCTAATTACTAGCATTTATATTGAAAGCGATAAATTGCGAAATGTAAATATCCTATGTGTTGTACCCCAAAATTTTCCCTCCCATTTCCTCAACATTTTCTCATCACCAGACCTTTGAAGATCAAGATCCAATTAGGGTTTCCTCTGCTCAAGATTTCTCCCTTGCACTGGTTGGACCCAAATTAGGGTTTGTGTTTGCACAAAGATATTTTGACCTAAAATGCCTAAGATGACTTTCATACTTCATATTGGACTCCCAAGTTTATCCATACCAAGTTTCAAGTCTTGATTCCAAGTTTTGCCCAGTCAATTGGACAGATGACTTAGAAATCAGTTGTATTGGGGAAAAAGTCAACTGTGGCCAATTGACAGTCAAATCTCATGAAAATTGACCCACATCAACATTATGAACTCATATGGACCATTTGATCAAGTTTGGATCACAATTCCACAAGAAATTTGATCAGATCATCAAAAGGGCAAAATGGTCATTTTTAGGGTTTTGACTGCACAAAGGCAATTTTGACTGTTTGACCTAGCCAATGGCAAACCAAGCTCACATATGGACTCAAGGACCCCATGGGAATTGTCTTGACATGCTCAACAAACTCAAAAGATCCCAAGTACACAAGATTGACAGTTGAATTTCCCAGTCAATTGATCAATTTTGACTGTACACTGAAAAGTCAAATTTTGACTTTTTGGTCAAAATCAAGAGTCAAGATTCATTTTTCATCAAAACATGCCAAATCATGAAACTTGTTCACCAAGAAACCAAGAAATGCAAATTAGGGTTTAAAATGGAATTTTTCATAACTTAGAATTTTTCTAAGTTATGGAAAACCCTAATTTTTTTCCCAACTTTGCCCCACTTTTTCACCATGATTCATTTGGATTCAAACAAAAGTCAAAACATGAAAGTTGTAGCTTGTTTCATAATCTACAACTTTTATTCACAAAGTTTTCTCATTTGAAGCTTGTATCTCAAGTTACAAATTTTTGAATAAGGGCACTAAACCATTCTTAACTTAGTGAATTTTTGACCTATTTTGACAAGTTTTTCTACCCCACTTCAAGACCATTTTCCATACACTTCCACTTGGAATTTCAAATTTCACTTCAAAGATGGATTGTAGTACACATTCCAAGCTTTCCAAAATGTCCAAGAACTTCTCAAACAACCTCATGGTTAGGGAGAATCGAATTTCACAATATAGCAAAAACTCACTTTTGAATTGGCCATTTTTCATGTTCATAAGTTATGCAAACTTCTCAAAACCAGCATGCCCTTGATTACAGGTCCTTAAACCAAGTTACACTCAATAATTTAATGCTTGTTCATTGTGTCAAAGTGTTATTCTATGAGTTCAAGTATTATATACAAGTTTAATCCATTTTTAGATAAAGCAAAATAGCCATTTTTGAAAAGTCATGCTTTATGTCAATTGGTAAATCAAGCAAGTACAAACCAAATATCTTTAGCACAAGATTATGAACAAATCACTCTGATCAAGAGAAGCTTTGCAGCAGGATTAGGGGTCCTCTACATGCCTAGAAACACAAGTTGCCTTTGTTTGCTTAAGAGTGAAGAAACATTGCATAACTCATACAAACTACCATATCAGCTCAAAAACAAAAGAACAAAGTTATCAAACACATTTCACACAACACAACCAAGCTAAGACACGAGCCCTTAGCCTTCAAAACACCCTCCATCTCAGAATCACTCTCAAACTGCAAAAACAGGGCAGGCCCTGCAGTTTGAGTGCTATCTCTCATTTCTCTCGAGCTCTCTTGCCCAAATCAGTTCACACACCTTCCATACCATCTATGCAAGCTAACCAAAAGCAAAAGCACGATCTGTAACACCTCCAAGCCACTTCACCATTTTTGTTTTTCTGTTTTGCAGTAGAAGTTCTCTAGCACGATTTAGGGAGTTTCAAGACAAAGTAGAACTTGGAATAGCATCCTTACACTTCAAGGAAGCTATACAAATCATCATCTTGCTCTGAAAACTCCTCCATTGCAAAGCACGATTCCAACTGAACAGGTATCTTCATGAAGTTCTATCTCTCTTATTAGGCATTGTTAGTTTTAGGTTTGTGAAGAAAATATGTCACAAATCATAGCCCTGAACATGCCCATATAGTTAGATTTCATTTATATTATGTGTGCTGCAAGAATTTTGAGTCTGAACATGGCATAAAAGTTAGGTCAGAAATTGGGGGAGAAGAAATTCTCCCTCATCTTAGAGAGTTAAGTCAAGTTCCTTACATGGTTGAATTCGTCTTCTCATGCTCTACACTTTTCATGTTATGAGATTTGCTTGAAAGTCCAGGAATCAAGAGATAGAAAACGCGTGGGTGATGTTGTTCAGAGGTTGAAGATGACTGGTTCTGGGCTGGGCCTGGAATACTTTTCTTATTTGCACCACTCTTTTGCTTTCACACCCCCTAGGCCCATTTGGTTTATTTTTAATGATTTCTGACTTTTTCTTTTTTTGATTGATTCATTTATTTTTTCTCATGTTATTAAAAATATAAAAATCCTTTTTCTCACCATTTTTTAATTTATTAGGTATTTATATGATTTTCTTTTGATTTGTACCTAAATAAATAAATATATACATTTCATTAAAATATTGAGAAATATGTAAAAATACTTTTATTTTCATTTTTTTATTTTATTATACCTTCTGAAAATATTTTACATAAAAAAATACTTTTTTTACAAATATTAAAAATTATTATTATTTATATGTATAACACATATTTAAAATAATACATATATACATATATTTATTAATATATTTAGGGTAAATACAAAATATATACACTTTTTGTTTTTTTATTATTATTATTAATATTTAATATAAGAATACATTTTTGACAAATACTTCACTTTATTTTATTTTGTACATAATAAATAAATACTTGTATTAAATTAAATAATAATACCTTTCATTTAATAAAAATTAGGGTTTTGCCCTAAATTCAAAAATACTCCAAAAATAATATTTTTTATTTTCTTTTTATTTTACATAAATAATCCTCTTTTTTTCATACATATAAAAAACCATTTTTTGCATTCTTGCATATTTGTTCTATTTTTATTTTATTTATGCAATTAAGTTACCTTGCAAATATTCAATATTGATGTAATAGCCTAGATTCAATTTCCTGTCTAAATACCTCCCCATTTGAAACATTGTACCCCCCTCCCTATATTATTGTGTTGTAATAGCGTAGGAATTTAAATTTCGCACTTTATCGCTTTCTAAAATACAACGCTAGAATTAGGATTTATATGCGAATAAAAAATGAACAAAATAGTTGGACCTAATATAAGACAAACAAGCATGAAAATGGACACACAAATCACACTTGCACCCCCTAGGGTATTCCACTTGTTGCCTTTCAAAAATGAGTCATATTGCATGTTAGGTCTCTTTGGGCAAAACAAACAAATTGAATGATCATAGTCCCTCGATAACACTTTTCAAAACAAACAAAAACAAATGATCAAGTCCCTTAAAGAAAATGCCCAAAGATACTTAACACCGTTGCAATTATGGTCTAAACGATGACCCGCGCCCGTCCCTTTCACATCCTAGCATGAGATTGTCCATCAAATACAATGATGGAACAAACTTATTAAAAGGGTTAAAACATAGCAATAAACCTTGAGAATTTTAGGATTAGATAACCTCTTAGTTACTTGAATCAAACTTGCAAAAACAAAACACTTGTCTATTTTCTAAACCACACATCACCACACTTTCAAAACAACTTTCAAAAACAAATGAAAACCTTTTCAAAAGACATACATCTTTGTATACATCCCCACATGGATCATTACAAAGGTTGCCACCACATTGGCTTCTTTTCAAAACATTTTCAAACCCACACACACAAAGCACCATTTCGAACAATTGAAAATTAAGGCAAGTTGATCTAAGCAAGTAACTAAGAGCCCATGGATAACCATGGATAGAAAGGGTGCTAATACCTTCCCTTTCTATAATCTACTCCCCGAACCCAAGAAAACATCTCAAAGGTTTTTTGCTGTGCTTTTTAAACCTTTCCTTAGGATAAAATAAAAAGTCGGTGGCGACTCTTGCTCAACCGAAACATTTGCGAAAACAAACGCAAAACCATAGTCATTTCTCCCACCGTATCACACTATGCTATTACATCATTTGGGGATGGAGGATACAAATTTACAAAGGGGGGAATGACAAGTAATTTAAACCTAAGTTACTATTACAACCATATTGAATTGAATAATAATGCACAAGAATAAAGATACTATATAAAGATATAAATGTGATGTGTAAAGAAAAAAAAATGTTTTTTGTTTTGTTTGAATTTTGATGGGAAGGTTTTGACCTAAATAAACTAAGAGGGAAATTAATTAAATTTAAAAAAATTTAAACCTAAGTTAATTAAGAAAATAAATTAATTTGATTAAAGAAATAAGTTTGTTTTAGGGTTTTGTATGAAAATAGTTTTAGTTTAATTAAACTAGTATGAAAATTTGATTAATTAAAAGAAAACTATGTTATAAATTAGTTTTAAATAAAAAATAAAATAAACCTAGGTCTAATATTAATTTATTTAAGAAAATAAATTAAATTGAAATAAGAAAGTATTTTTGTATTTTTGTTTTTAAAAGAAATAAAATATAAGTATATTAAACAAAAATATTTTTTTGGATTTTTATTAATAAAAATAATAATAATATTGATAATAATAACAGAAATAAAGAAAAATAAAATAAAATATGTAAAAAAAATTTCAGGGATGTAAAAAATGAGTTGAGGTGTGGTTTTGAAGTAAAACAATTTTCAAGTCTAGGCCCAATAATATTTTTGTTATCAGAAAAAAAATAAAGAAATGGGCTTTGCTGCAAATAGAAATGGGGGGGGGGGGGGGGGGGGGAGGGGTTCAGATATAACAAAATGATGCAAGGCCCAGGCGCACTGTTGTTTGATAAAAGGAGGAGAATAATGGAAAAAAATTGGAAAAAGGGCAGCGCTGGGGCTCGAACCCAGGCCCATAACAATAATATGTGTGCGGTATACCATTGGGGTGGCTATACATCCGTTAACTTATGTCAAACCATAAATATATATTAAAAAATCAGTTCTAATGATAAACTTCATCTTCTTCCTCGCGCCAGCCAGAGCCCCTGCAACTCATTCATTTCTCACCCATTTTCAAAAGTATGAACATCAAACTTGTTAGAAGTTTCACCACAATTTTGGAAATGCAAATAACTCAAATAATGGCTCAAATATGAGCATGAATTTTGACTAGTACCAATTCTAACCTAATTTTTTCAGAAAGTTCAAACTTAAAATTCTCACTACTCAAGCAATATAAATGAATTCTATTGACATGGTTAGCTTCAGGGCAATGATGTCTACATTTTATCTTTGAAAATGGAAAGCTAACAATGCCTATATGATGAGATTGAAAATCAGAAAACTTACCTGAAAACTGGATTTTGTGTTTTGAGTTTGAGCTTGCTTCAAGGTGTTTTAATGGTCTGGTTAGCTTCCTTGAACCTCCAGGAAGCTATTCCAATGGTTACTTTGAGTTGAGAATGTTTGAACTGTTCTAGAGAAGTCCAAGTGAAAACCTATGTTTTTGAAAATGGAATATGGCGATGGAGGTGTTCAAGAACTGTAACAGGGATTGGGATAGCTTCTATATGAAGTAAGGAAGCTTTATGAAAGGTTTTTCCAAGAAACACATGCGTATATTTTAAGTTGGGTGTTCAAAGTCAGAAATGACACAAAAATGGAGGTTTTGTGAAATTTCTGGCTTTTTGGACTTTGAGGGGTTTAGAGGGCTTGTAATACCGTGTCTTATCTCACAAATAGTGCTTCTATATATAAGCAAAAGGTTTGGAGTGCATACACTGATCAGATTTCAAAATCACATGTTATGGATAAGTTTCTTGATTTTGAAGAAAAGTTGACAAACATCTTTCCAAGACATGGTACAAGGCTATCTAGAGTGGTTGGAAGCTTTAAACATGTTACTTCTGGCTTGTAGATGTTGTGTATGCAGAAAGAACAAGTGAAAAGCTCAAGGAGAGTGGACTTTGTGATTAAAGTGAACTTTTCCAAAATGGAAGTGTGAACTTTGTGCCATTAATGGAAAATTGACTTGGACAATGCTCCAAACACTTGGATAATGGATCAATCAATTTTTTAAACCATTAATTATGGAGTGAAACAAAAGTTTGAGACCTGCAAAGCAAGATTATACAACATGGCTTGTGGATTTGATCAAATGTTCTTCACAAATTCTTCCTTGTAAATCAAGAATGAAACTCTAACTTCATCTCTTCGATTCTCTTAGATCAAGAATTATCTTAATGAGTTATTGAACATTTTGTAAAGCTTTTAACATCCTCTACAACCTTCGTGTTTTCCATTTTTGAAGAATCCAATTGAAACTATGTGAAAAGTTGTCATGAAGTTGGTACCAAAAATCTGCCTAACTAGGTCAAATTTTCACTAAGTGTTTTAAGAAAAAGTTCATGACTTTATGGCCTTATAACTCAAAATCTAAGCATTTTTTGGACAAGATCCCTCTAATACAAGTTTTTAGAATTCATCAAGATTTACAACTTTCATGTTGAAAGTTTTCCTTGAATCATCTTTCATTATGGTGAAAAATTGGCATGAAGTCATGAAGAAAAGCATGTATAAAACACTTAGAAAATTTCTAAGTTTTAGAAATTTTGACTTTTCAAGATGAAATTTGACTTTTTGATTTTCTTGATGATCAAGCTTCATATTTTGACATGTCTTGATGAAATGTGATCTTTGAAACTTGATTTTGATCAAAAAGTCAAAGTTTGACTTTCCAGTGTATAGTTGATTTTTCATTAGTTGACCAAATTTCAACTATCAATCCAATGGCCTTGTGAAAGGAGTTGAATCATAACATTAGGTCAAGATGATACATTTGAATCCTTGATATCATGTTTCAATCCAATAAGTCATGTATTAAGTCAAAAACTCTTGATCAGTCAAATACAGTCAAAACCCTAATTTTGGCCATTTTGCCCTTTTGGTGATTTGAAAATTTTTCTTGGGGAATTATGATCCAAACTTGATCAATTGATACATATGAGTTCAAAATGTTGATATGGGCCAAAAATATTGAAGTTTGACTGTAAGTTGACCACAATTGACTTTTTATCCAATTAAGTTTATTTTAGATCATCTGATCAATTGATTGAGCAAACTTGAACTACAAGACTTGAAACTTGACATGAGCAATCATGAAGGTCCATAATGATCCATGAAATTCATATGAGGCATTAAAAGTCCAATTGTCCTTGTGAAAATTCAAACCCTAATTTGAGGCATCAGTGTTGAGGAGATGTCTTGACCTAGTCAATCCTTGTGCAAGCTTGAGCTATTAAAGATCTTGTGGGAAATGTCTTGAGATGGAATCTATAAGCCCATTCCCAATACAATCAACCAACAACTTTACCATCTTGCACAAGCGAGTGCAAATTTCTAGGCACTTAAGTGTTCAATCATCTTCTACCTTCAAGTCACGAAAGGCAGACATGCCAATCTAACATTTTCAGGTTTAAGAAGATTGAACAGGGGAAGTTGTTGTACCCCAAAATTTTCCCTCACATATTTCTTCAAGGAATTCTTCCAAGGCTTATCAGACACTCAAGACACTCAAGGGTTGACTAGTCAAGATACTCCTCCTAAGCCAAAAGCCTATAACTAGGGTTTGGAATTTCTCAAGGAAATTTGGTTTACAAAAGTCTCAAGTGGCTTCCAAGGTTCTTCATAGGTCCTCAACAAGGTTCATGTCAAGTTTCATGCCCTACATCACAAGATTGCTCAGTCAATGGCTCAGATGATTGAAAATCAACTGTATTGGTCAAAAAGTCAATTATAGTCAACATACAGTCAAACTTCAATATTTTTTGTGATATTCATCATTTGATCAAGGGTTGATCATGATTCCTCAATGAAAGCCCTCAGATCATCAAAAGTAAAAAAATTTCAAAATTAGGATTTCCTTAGGAGAAGTCAACTGAACTTTGACCAGGCATAACTTTCACATGTTTCATCAAATGTTTCCCAACCACAACCTATTTTAAAGTAAATTCAATTCTCTACATCTTTTCATTTCTTCTCAAGTCCAAAAAATGCTTCATTTGGAAGATATGATCTCATACATTATAGGTCATTTTTGAAAGTTAACAAAAGACAGTTTTTGTCAAGGCAACTTACATCAAGATAATATCTTCAAATGAAAAAATGCTCAACATAGATATTGTAGAGGATATCTTAGGCTTTCCAAAAAGTCAAAGATAATATTCAAAAGATGAAAATTGAACAAGTTATGAGTTGCACAAGTTAAGGAATTTTGAAGAAATTCATGAAGTACAAATTGAGGAACCTATGAGCCTAGTTTTTGATGTTCAAACATGTCCATAACATCTCAGAGGACCTCTAAGTCCATTTTTGCATGACCTTGATTTTTATTTTTTTATTTTATATTTATCTTGATTTTATTTAATTTAAAATGAAATAAATTAAATAAAAATATAATAAAAACATGGGATAATACATTTGGGCTTAACTTGACCCATCATGGAGCCCAATATTTTGTTCAAAGACCAACAAAAATTGTCTAGGTTCATGCAAAAACGAATTGGCAAGAATCGTTCAAATATGGCTAACTTTTAATATGTTGGATTTTTGTCGCATGGCCTTGAAAGCTTGATTCCTTGCCATATTGGTATGCTCTCTTCCCTTCCCTATATATAAAGCACTACAAGGCAAGCCAAAAAGGACACACAAATTATTCCATAACAAAGCTCTCTCAAATTCTCAACAAAAAAATTCAAAAGTTGCAAAACTCATAAACCTGAGTTTTAACTTCTCCCATTTAAAACCAGTGACTCCTTCATCCTTCTGAGATCTCCAGGAGGCAATTCATATCATTACCCAACCCCCACGCGTCTCAGATCATCCTTACAACCATCCCACAGTGTTTTGGTAAAATTTTGATTCCAAACTCTCTTATCATGTAACTTAACCAGTTTTATGCATTCATTCTTGTTATTATTGATATTGTGAGTAAATCTGACGTTTTACATGTAAGCATGAAGGCAGAAATAATATGATGCCATGGTTAGGGTGTGGAATGAGGGAAGCTTCAGATTTCGTAATTCAGGAGTTCTTAACCCAAACTAATGGAACCATTGAGATCACAGGATCCAATACATTGGATCTAGAGTTTTTTTTTGTTTGATTGATTTTGCAGGCTTTGAAGAAAAACCCCCCATCGGAGATGATGGTGTTTCCACCCTCCACGGTGGTTTGAAAAATGCAGAGGAGGTCAACGCGGACGTGGTAGAACGAAATGTCATGACATCCCCATTGTTTTTTTAATTATTTTTTGCTTAATTTTACATTTTCTTTTTTTTTTAATTAATTAATTTCTTTTAATCATAAAAATCAAAAATCACAAAAATATTAGACTTAGGATTTTTTTAATTAAATTAATTTTGATTTAATTATTTAATCACTTTATTTTTAAATAATTAATCAATTAGAATTAGGTTTCTATTGATTTAATTATTATTTTCCTAAACAAAAACAACAAAAATATTTATTTTCATCACTTAGATTATTTTTAGGTTTTACATCTTTCCCCTCTTTTCTTCTTCGTGCACTCATCTATTTTTATTCGCATTATTTTCATAAATTATGTAATTGTCCATAGGTTGTAATAGCTTAATTTAGGACCCTTTATATTTTTCTTTCCCCATTTTTGGTTTGTAATTTCCCCTATCCCGAAGCTTTGTAATAGCGTAGATTCAATTTTCCGCACTTTATTTTCCGTACTTATATACAATTAACTGCTAGATGTATGCTAATAGGCTTGTATAGAAAGACTTAAAAACAAACGTTAGCAAACTTAACACTCAAGATAAACATAACTGAAATGCAACATACTCGCACACGCGCACCTCTAAGGTACCTCTACTTGTTGCCTTCAGAAAAATAGTCATATCCCTCGAACGTGGGACACTTTAGCAAAGTCCCTCGATGACCCTTTGATGTTGCCTTTCGGTAAATGATCTAGTCCCTTATGATAAATTGTTAAAGCATCCTACAAGTTTCCTTTATGGCTGCACGATGACCCGCGCTTGTCACTCAAACATCCAATGATAAGGCTACCAACCAACTAATGGTAGGATAGTATTATCTAAAGGAAAAGAGGAAAAGAACAAATACCATTCAAGTAGGTAGACATCTTGTAGTTGCTTGCTCACAAACAAAACAAATTTCTCACACATACACTCTAATTTCTAAATATTTTCAAAGACAAGAAACACTTTGTATACGTTCTCAATGATACGAGAAACATTACAAAGTTCGCCGCACTAAGACGTCTTTTCAAAAATATTTTCAAAACACACAAACACAAAGCGTTTTCAAAAGTGAGCTAGCAACTAAGAGTCCATAGATAACTACGGATGGAAAGGATGCTAACACCTTCCCTTTCCATAACCTACCCCCCAAACTCAAAATCTTTAAAAAGGTCTTTCCTGTTCTTTTCACCCTTTCCTTTGTTGGATAAAGAAAAGTCGATGGCGACTCTTACTAACTGCAACATTTACGATAAAACGCAAAAACCAGCAAAGTCAGTTCTCCCACCGAATTACACATATCAGATACTCGGTCATCCAACATCTCAGAAGATTATCCATCTCTTTCATCCCCAATCAGGGCATATAAGAACTAAATTCCCCAGTAGAGCGATGAACGACTAATTTTCCTGGAATTTCTCTATCCCCAAGCAGAAGTCAAACATTCCCAGCAGAGTATCCTCAAAACAAAAAGCAGGAATCCCCATTGGATACATTCTAAACAAGATTGAATATTCATGTACTCCATCCCCAGCGACAGCCAGGGATTTATTTTCCGCAACAAAGATGTTATACGAAGCTACCGATACACTTCGGTAACATCTTGCATCCATACATCATTTACAAGCATCATAGCATATGCATACGAGACTCATATAGAACACTCTCATTTACTTTGAGAACATCATTATGCAATGCATTACATACACCATGACATTGCATAAAGACTAAATTTGTTTTTCATTTAAAAGCATACAAACAGAAAAGAAAAAATAATTCTCAAATAGGTCGCATATTAATTCCTGAAACAAGACAGGGAAACTATCGGTACGACCAGGTGGTATGAATTCCCGAAACAAGACGGGTTCGCCAACAGAAAGCAGGTCCTAGATTAATTCCCGAAACATGACAGGGAAACTATTTATATGACCGTGCAAAGATTAACTCCTGGAACAGGATGGGGAAACTATCTTTATAACCAGGCAAAGATCAACTCCCGAAACAAGATGGGGAAACTATCAACATGTCCAAGTGTTGGCTCCTAAATTCGACACGGCTCCTAAATTCGACACTCTTGTTTTATCAATGTCAACCATTAAAAGCTGAAAGATGCTTTCGACTGGCTAAGTCTGTCGAAGTGCCCGTCGAAAGATGGTAAAGTACTTAGAAGATTTCTTCCAAGGAAGAAGGCTGGTTACCTTCGACGTCGAAGAAGTTTCTCGTCGAAGATGTCTCTTGACGAAAGTGTTCGATGGTCCAGAGTGGAGCAGTTTTGAAATTCAAGCTTTTGGAGGGAAAACGGTTTCCAGCAGTTACCACGTGCAAACGTGCAAGGATCTGGAGCGTCGAGCATGGAGAACGTGCCAAGTGGATTGATCTCGAAGCAGTGTAACTGCCCGACGGTTACTTGGGATGTTTTAGTATAAATAAGAGTAGACATGTAGTTTCTCGCGTGTGTTCACAATTCTATACAAAGTCACTCATATAGATTCGAGTACCCAGCGTGTGAGAAAGAATTGTTGAGAAATGTATGTGTGAAACACCAATTTTATCAATTAAAGTCATTTACTTTTCCAGAAATTTACTTGCTTTCTCCTTTACATTCTTGTCGAACCTTTTACTTTAAGCCTTGTTTATTTTACCAAGTCTTTCCTTTATGCAATTCATTTAAAGCCAATTTATTTAAAGCCTTATCCAATTCAATCAAACTTCAAAATCAACCTATGTCCTAGGATCAATCTGATCGATCCTGCGAGTAACCAAATAAGTAACCATTTGGAGGATCAGCGGTTGTTTACCAAAACCCAAGGTAAACAAATTGGCACACCTGGTGGGACAGTGTGTTGATTGTTGAAAATAATCTCATCTTTTCGAGTTGTATGTTATTGAGAAGTGGTAGAATATACACTAACAATAACAATACTGCCAGAGGAAGGGAAGAGATGGCGAATCCGCCAAACACTAACGAAATCCCACAAACGAGTGTGGGAGCAACGGTTAGTATGACCGTAAGTGAAGCGACAAATGTTGGTTCGACACCAGCAGTATCGGTCACAACCACGGGGCCAATACCTTCGTTAACAGGCCCTAGGATACCTTTGGGAACCCCCCCACCAAGGGGAAATTTAGGCACAAGGCCTTTGGCTCCCCCAGGATTTATTCCATTCTATGGTATGCCAACTTCTGAAGTGGCAAGCCTGACGAATGCTGCGTCCACTTTTTCAGACCCTTTCGTGAGTGCCTCTTCGCCACTCCAAGGCTCTGGAGTAGGCATGGCGAATAGAAATAGGACCCAACTCTTAGGAGGAACGTCCCAAGTAGCCCATGGCCTTACAAATGCCTCGACAGCAGTCTTGAGGCAACAGATGGACGAAAGCAACCATGATATGGTGCAAATGTTGGCACAAACTTTGAGCACAGTGCTAAACCCTCTAATACAAAACACCACTCAATCGAATCATCAAGTAACAGCGCAAATGACGCGTTTGGCTGACTTCTTTGGAGTACCCCAACCTATTCGACAGCCCCAAAGGGCGCAAATAAGGGGAAATCAAGGGATATTTTTAGAGGAAGAAACCACCATTAACCAGGCTCAACAGCCTGTCGAAGAAAACCTTAGGGCACGATTGGAACAACCTGTCGAGGAACCTAGGGTAATAACCCCAGAGGTAAGGTTAGTTAACAGAAACCAAAATGCTGACGAAGTGGTTCAGCATATCCAATACCAAAACATGGGTTTGGAAAACAATCTGGCAACCATGATCGAAAGGATCATGACTCAGAATGGGATGAACATGGGCTTTCGAAGGCCCAACTTTACATCTCCATTGTCAGAATACGTGTTACAAACGGACTTACCTCCTAGATGCAAAGTCCCCAAATTTACTAAGTTCTCAGGGGACACGACAGAATCTACTGTCGAGCATGTGGCGAGATACTTGATCGAAGCAGGAGACATTTCGAATAACGAAAACCTAAGGATCAAGTACTTCCCAAGTTCTTTAACCAAGAACGCTTTTACTTGGTTCACAACTCTTCCCCCCAATTCGATCCATCATTGGACCCAGTTGGAAAGATTGTTCCATGAACAATTCTACATGGGGCAGACCAAGATAAGCCTGAAAGAACTGGCCAGTGTGAAGAGACGTTTCACCGAACCTATAGACGAATATCTAAATAGGTTTAGGTTGCTCAAGGCGAGATGTTTTACACAAGTGCCAGAACATGAGTTGGTCGAAATAGCCGCAGGCGGTTTAGATTATTCCATTAGGAAGAAGCTAGACACCCAGTACCTAAGAGACATGGCCAAACTGGCCGATAGAGTTCGACAGGTCGAACGCCTCAAAGCTGAGAAAGCTAAGGCAACGAAAACTCACAAGAGAGAAAGGATAGCGTACGTTGAGATGGATGACGAAGATCTAGAATCCTTCGACGATACTTTAACTGTCGAAGAAGGAGAAGTCGATTTAGCAGAACTAAAACAAGGGCCACCATACTCTTGTAAACTGTTAGTCCCCTCAAATGGGAAAAATCCCATTGGTCCAGAAAGGACCAACGATAGGTTCCCAAAAAAGACTTATAGTTTTGACATCACAAAATGTGATGAAATATTCGACCTGCTAGTTAAAGATGGCCAAATGATAGTACCCCCTGGGGTAAAAGTGCCTCCTCTTGATCAAAGAAAGAAGAGAGGTTTTTGCAAATATCATAATTTTTTGGGCCATAAAACTTCTCAATGTTTTCTTTTCAGGAATCTTGTGCAAGACGCTATTGAAGAAGGGAGATTGAAGTTTGCTGACAAATCCCCCATGGTTGTCGACTCCAATCCACTGAAGGCTGAAGCCCACTATGCTGAACCCTCTGAGGTGAACATGATAGAGGCAACCAGGATCCAGTCGAAGAAGCCAGGAATTACCATGGTCGAAGTCTCAAAGGACCACATCAACATGCCAATCTTTGGCAGTTTTTCTGGAAATTTATCCAGGAAGACAATTGAAGCTGTCCAGAAAGCGGTCGAAAACCCGAAGTCGGGGACTGCTGAAGCACAAAAAACTGGATCAAAGCCCAGTTCCCACTTGGCCACTGTTCAAGGCCAGACGGAGAATCTGGAGATACAAATGAAGCAGTTAACTCTTGCTAGCAAAGATACAATGAATATCAACATGGTTGAACTTTCTGACCCAAAAGCATCAGAAGAGGCCATAAGGCAAGAGCAGGCTAATAAGACGGCTTTCCCTCGGGAAAACGAAAACTTGGCAGATTTTTTACAAAGATGCCAGTAAAAGAAATCAGAGGTGATGCTGTGTCCAAGATGCAGTTCGATCTTTGATAAAAAAGCTGCTGAGCACATTCAAGGCGTGAGAGCAGCGAATAAGAGAAGGGAGAATGCTGACCTTCGACATGATCCCAGAAGGGGTTCTAACCAAGACAAGAGGCCATTGACTTTTAGGCCTCCAACAAATGTACCAGTAGACACTTGGTACAAAACCTCTGGCCGGAAAAGGCCAAGTGAGGAGAAATGGCATTCCTTCGATGTGCCAAGAGGTTCCTCTTTGACTCAAAAGAAAGAGTCTCAAGTTGCTGCACCTAAGGTTGCACAAGTGTCCAGCAACTACAAGGGTAAAAATCCTATGTCTCGATCTCAATGGAGGAGATATCAAAGGAGACGAAAAGCTGAAAGGGAGGCTGCCAACGAACCTAAGGCAGAAACTAGTTCGAATGTTCCTCAAAGGAAACACAGGAAGCCTCTAGAGAGAGAGCCAGTTACCAACAGGCTAGTTTGGCCTAACCAAAGTGAAGTCGAAGACGAAGATGATGCTGAGTCTGACGATACCTTGGACATAATGGTGAATATTGTTTCAGTGCTGCCCAGAGAATTCAATCGACAGGTAGAAGTCGAAGCAAGTGACTGGGAAGTGGAGCAAGAAATGGCCAAACATAGGCCAGTGTGCTATTTTGTCATGGACAATGGCACTACTGAGGAACAAAATGGCTTCTTCGAGCCACCTACAGAGGCGATGAAGAATCACCTCAAGCCTTTGTTCATAAGGGCTAAGCTCGAAGAAACTACTGTGAATAAAATATTGGTCGATTGTGGGGCAACCATCAATATTATCCCTCACTCTATGCTAAGGAAAATTGGCAAAAGGGATGAGGAAATTAAACCTCACAACATGGTCTTGTCGAACTATGAGGGCGGCATAGGGACCACTATGGGAGTGATCCAGCTAGATATCAAAGTTGGGTCTATCCTTCGACCAACGATGTTCATGGTCATATCGGCCAAACCTAACTACAATCTTTTGTTAGGCCGTGAATGGATTCATGGTGTTGGCGCTGTGCCTTCATCGATGCACCAAAGGCTGCTGCTATGGCGTCCAGATGGGATGGTCGAAAACATAGAGGCAGATCAAAGCTACTACCTTGGCGAAGTAAATCACCTGGGTTTGGCAGATTTCGACAAAAACTTGGCTCACATAGGGCCATGTCCAACACCTGACTTCGACATGGCGCCAGCGCCAAACACCTTTTGTTCCCTATACCTGCATCCTGAGCATGGTTTCCAATGGGACAGAGAAGACTTGTCCCACATAGACTTCAGTGGGTTAACTGATATCAAACCAACTGGTTGGGGAAGTGAATTCAGTGATAATGACTGAGTCACAATCTTTGAAGCGAATTTCGGCTTATGTAGCCGAAACCAAGATGATAACGGCTCTCGAAGCCGAAGTAAAGTACATGGCCACACAGGCCAATGATCAACAATTATCTGCTGTAGGCCCAGGAAAGGATTTCGATCCAAAACCTCCTGATATCATGCCAGAAGAAATGCAGGAACAGAGGCTCGACGCCATCTATGACGATGAGCCTTTGGGCTTCGAAAAGGACCCCTTGGCGAACAACATTAAAATGTTAGCACAAGACCCTTTAGAAGAAATAAACTTAGGCGAAGGATCAGAGAAGAGGCCAACTTACATCAGCGCCAAAATCGATCCTGAACTTAGGTTGGAAGTAATCCAATTGCTGAAAGAGTTTAAAGACTGTTTTGCATGGGATTATGACGAAATGCCTGGTCTCGACAGAGGATTGGTAGAACTTCAGTTGCCAATCAAACCTGGGAAGAAGCCAATCAAGCAAAATCCAAGGCGCTTCGCTCCAGAAATATTGTCGAAGATCAAAACGGAGGTCGAAAGACTTCTGAAATGCAAATTCATCCGTGTTACAAGGTATGTCGAATGGATTGCAAATATTGTGCCAGTAATCAAGAAAAATGGTACGTTAAGGGTGTGCATAGATTTCAGAGATTTGAATGCTGCCACCCCCAAAGATGAATATCCTATGCCTGTGGCGGAAATGCTAGTTGATTCTGCCGCTGGTTATGAATACCTGAGTATGCTCGATGGTTATTCAGGATATAATCAAATATTCATTGCTGAAGAGGATGTGTCGAAAACAGCTTTTCGATGCCCTGGGGCCTTAGGCACTTACGAATGGGTAGTGATGCCTTTTGGCCTAAAAAACACTGGGGCAACGTACCAGCGAGCAATGAATACTATCTTCCATGATTTTATTAACACTTTTATGCAAGTATATATTGATGATATTGTTATAAAATCTGTTTCCAGGAAGAATCACATTGACCACCTTCGACAATCATTCGAAAGAATGAGAGAACATGGTCTGAAGATGAACCCTTTGAAGTGTGCGTTCTGTGTGAAAGCTGGAGATTTCTTGGGCTTCGTTGTCCACAAGAAAGGAATCGAAATCAACCAGAACAAGACGAAGGCAATTCTGGAAGCGAAAGCGCCATCGAATAAGAAGGAATTGCAATCTCTCTTAGGCAAGATAAATTTCTTAAGGAGGTTTATATCTAATCTAAGCGGGAAAGCTCAGGCCTTTTCACCCTTACTTCGACTGAATAAAGAGGGGTTCGAATGGGGGCAGGAACAGCAAGAAGCCTTCGACAAAATCAAAGGGTACCTCACTAAGCCACCTATTTTGGTGCCTCCTTGTAGCAATAGGAGCATGAGATTGTACATAGCTGCATCTGACAAAACTCTAGGAAGTATGTTAGCCCAAGAGGATGATAATGGAGTCGAAAGACCCATTTACTATCTCAGTCGAGTTTTAAATGATGCAGAAACTAGATATAGCGAAGTTGAAAAATTGTGTCTATGTCTGTATTTTTCTTGTACAAAACTCAAGCAATATATAAAGCCAGTTGATGTTTATGTTTCGTCTCATTTTGATGTTTTCAAATATATGTTGTCGAAACCTATCTTGCATAGTCGAATTGGCAAGTGGGCATTAGCATTAACTGAATACTCCTTGACCTTTATGCCTCTTAAGGCAGTAAAAGGACAAGTGGTTGCAGATTTCATAGTCGACCACTCAATTCAAGTCGAGGATATTAATTATGTGGAGATAGAGCCTTGGAAATTCTACTTCGATGGTTCCAGCCATAAAGATGGAACAGGGGTAGGAGTCTTGATTATTTCTCCAGATAAAATTCCAACAACATTCAAGTACAAAATAGCAGGTTCTTGTTCGAACAATGAGGCTGAGTATGAAGCTCTAATTACTGGCCTTGAGATATTGTTGGAATTGGGGGCAACTCGAGTCGAAATAATGGGAGACTCAGAGTTAGTCATTAAGCAAGTCACAAAAGAATATAAATGCATAAGAGAAAATCTCATTATGTACTTTGTGATAGCAAATCGTTTATTGAAAAAATTTGAAAGTATCAATATTCGACACATACCCAGAGTCGAAAATCAAATAGCCAATGACTTGGCACAAATTGCATCTGGGTATAAGATTTCAAAAACGAAACTACAAAGAGCAATCGAAGTTCGAGAAAAGATAAAGGCAACTTGTCTATCACCAACAGACTTGGAATCGACGAGACTAGGATATGCTGATCACAGTAACTTCGAGATTTCGTTCATTGATAATTTGTCAGAGCAAGATTGGAGGAAACCCATTGTGGACTATCTTCAAAATCCAGGAGCTTCGACAGAACGAAAAACAAAATACAGGGCGTTGAGTTTTGTACTCATGGGTAATGAGTTATTCAAGAAGACGCCTGAAGGGGTGTTGCTGAAATGTTTAAGTGAAACTGAAGCTTACATAGCCCTTTCGATGATGCATGCTGGGGCATGTGGGGCTCACCAAGCAGGTCAAAAAATGAAATGGTTGTTGTTTCGACAAGGACTATATTGGCCCACTATGCTGAAAGATTGTGTTGAGTTCGCCAAAGGTTGCCAAGAGTGTCAAGTCCATACAGGCATCCAACATGTACCAGCAAGCGAACTTCACTCGATAGTGAAGCCCTGGCCTTTTAGAGGATGGGCGTTGGATCTCATTGGAGAGATTCGACCAGCATCATCAAAGAGTCAGAAATACATACTGGTAGGCATTGATTACTTTACTAAGTGGATCGAAGCTATCCCTTTAGTCAATGTAGACCAGGAAAATGTCATTGAATTTATTCAAAAGAACATTATCTTTAGATATGGAATCCCTGAGACGATAACAACTGATCAAGGGTCAGTTTT
This sequence comes from Vicia faba, assembly GCA_948472305.1. Taxonomy (NCBI): domain Eukaryota; kingdom Viridiplantae; phylum Streptophyta; class Magnoliopsida; order Fabales; family Fabaceae; genus Vicia; species Vicia faba. The sequence goes on from OX451735.1 coordinate 1,357,692,457, forward strand.
CACTGGTCGAAAGATGCAGGAATTTGCTCAGGAAACAGGTTTCAAACTCCTAACATCCACGCCTTATTATGCACAGGCGAATGGTCAAGTCGAAGCAGCTAACAAAGTGGTGATTGGCTTGATAAAGAAACATGTTGGGAAGAAACCAAAGAATTGGCATAAGACGTTAGACCAGATTTTATGGGCTTGTCGAACGTCCCCAAAAGAAGCCACTGGTACAACACCGTATAGGCTAACTTTTGGCCATGATGCAGTGTTACCAGCAGAAATTTGTCTTCAATCTGCAAGGGTTCAGAGGCATTATGATATTCCTTCTGAAGTTTATTGGAACATGATGTTAGATGAATTGGTGGATTTAGACGAAGAGAGATTACACGCTCTCGACCTACTCAGGCTTCAGAAGAAAAGAGTAGAAGACTCTTATAATAGAAAGGTAAAACCTAAGGTATTTTTGCCTGAAGAACTAGTTTGGAAGGTAATTCTTCCCATGGATCGAAGGGATCGAAGCATGGGGAAATGGTCACCCAAATGGGAAGGACCCTTCAGAGTTATCCAAACTTTTTCTGGTGGAGCCTATGAAGTCGAAGAGTTAAGTGGAGATAAAAGGCTCTTGAGAGTAAATGGTAAATATTTGAAAAAATACAAACCTATACTTCAAGAGATAAAAATAAAATAATAAAAGAACAAGACTAAATTAACCATAAAAATGCCAAAATAGAAATTTTATAAATTTCAGCCAAGATGGCAATTGTTGTCGAATAACGATTACAGAATATGGTTACAAAAGAGAATCAATCAAAAGGTAAGAGAGTCTCTGAATCGAAGATACTTGGCTTGCTGCAGCTCCAACCTTTTCTTGCACCAGGCGTTTTCCTGCACTAGTTTGGCAATCTGAGCGTCGAGGCTTTGAGCCCTCTCAGCGAATTCCAGGCCTTGTTTGATCTCAGTTTGGCTCTCGGTGTCTGAGATGGTCAAAAGAAGTTCCTCCTTGCGTACAGTATTGGCGTTTATCTTTGCCTCTATCTCTGCGATTTGTGCCCGGAAGGAAGCATTCTCTCGATCAATGGCATCGATTTCTTCTTGCGTGGATGCTTTTTGTTTCGACAACTCTGCAATTCGAGAAGTCGAATCTGAGACAGCAGCCCACGCAGAGGAGCTTTTGCCATACAACACCTCAAGCTGACTGTTAAAACCCCTTTGGCGCCTGTAATCTGCTGAGACTTGATCAATCATAGAGTGTAACTCCATGATCAAGCTTGAAACTTCTGGGGCTACAGCTTCAAAGTCGACAGCATTCAAGACCTCCTTTAAGCATGATGGAGCAGTGGGGTCCCCCTCTAAAGTCTTCATCAAGTCCCTCTTGAAGAACTGGGCCTTAACCTTCGCCAAAGCATCATCAAGAGGAGAAGTTTCAGTAGACTTCCCCGACAGGGTAGGAATTTCCTGACTAGCGTCAGACGAACTCTTACTCTCGATGATTGCATTGAGGTAGCTAACAGGGTCAGTTTGTTTCAAGAGTTCCAAGTCCTCTTTTGACCTGTGCTTCGAGGAGGTAACCCTTGCAACAGTATTATCTTGGGTTTGAGGTTCTTGAGTGTTAGGTGCCTCGACTGGTTGCTCTTCGACTCGGACTGGGGCAGTACCAGCGTCGACTTGTGGTTCTTCGCTAGCATCACCCTGGGGCCCTTCGCCAGCGTCATCTTGGTGTTCTTCGCTAGCGTCACCCTGGTGTCCTTCGCCAGTGCCACCTTGGTTCTCTTCGTCGGCAGCATTTTGATTTTCTTCGCCATCATTGCCTTGATCCCTTTCTTCATGATTCTCTTCTGACAGATCCACCACTTGAACCGTTTCTGGCTGTTGTTCCTCCACCAGAGGTTCCTCTGTTGGTTTCTCTACCGTTTCAGCATTGGCCTCATTCTCAGTATGGGCTTCGTCATTGCCCAAGCCTTTTTCCTGAGGCCTGCTAAGTTCAGCAGATTCCAGCGTTTCTGAGGTCCTTGGCGGAGAACTTTCAGTAGTGTCCTGAAAAGGGAAAGAAGACAAATCTTCAGATGTCGAAAGAGACACAATCGAATATGGGTATCTATGCCTAAATTATAAAAAGGTCTAAGGGATTACCTGTGGATTAGCTTCAGCCCCAGGGCTGGAATTGTCACTTTCGACAGGCTTGTTAAGAAGAATGTTTAGTTCCTCCTCAGTTGGCTCCTCGATGATCACTGGAGGTGGCCTAGGCTTTCTCACAGCAACCTTTATTCTGACAGTTCGACCTTCAGGAGCAGGAGCAGGAACAGAAGCATCCTTCGTCAACTTTCGCCTCTTTAGAGGGGCAGGAGGGGAATCACTTTCTTCATCACTCCCAGATTCGACCACCAGTCCTGGCCGTTTCTTGGGCGAAGGTGCCTAGAAAACCAATAGGAATTCGATTGAATAATTGCATCGAAAATTCGTTTAATCGAAATCCAGAAGGAAAATGAAGAAAGTCTGGTTACCGATATAGAAGGCTTCTTCGAAGAGCCTTCCCCCTGTTGGTGGCTTGTGGTCTTCGCCGGCGCTGTAGTCTTCGCCGGCGGTGGAGGTTTTGTTGAAGGGCCTCCTCCTTGTTGGCCTTCTGTAGCCTTCTTGGCTACAGGCTTTCGAACAACTGAAAGCAAATGAAAAGTTAACAGGCTAGCAGTCGAAGAGAAAGACAAAAAGTAATGTGAGAGAATGAACTTACATTTCTTTATTTTGTCCAACACAAGGACAAAAGACTTCTGCAGCTCATCCATGAAGTCCTTCTCGTCGAAGAAGTACTCAGCATAATAGCTTCTCCACCACTCCTCGAAGGATGGTGAACAAAGGAAATTAAGCTGGTAGTCAAACAACGAGAGAACTGTTCGACCAGCATATCTTCCGATATGCTTGATGGCGGCTTCTTCTGTGTAATCATTGCAGAAGTACAGCATGGACTTCTCTCTTTGAAAAATCGGAGAAGGTAGGGTTTGGATAATACCAAACTGGCGAGATACCAGATTTGGTTGGTAGGCAATCAGACTCAAATGAGTCTTAGAACTCTTGAATCGAAGAGGCATGATCCTTGGTGTAAGGAACGCCTCCCACAGTATTGTATGCTCATCGACATTGGGACCACTCGACGCCCTTGGATGTGGCCTTGTGAACCATGCTGGGCCTACCTGTCGTCGAGCAAATGGAGCCATAGTTGAAACAAACTCCTTCCTTCGAGCAAACATTAGAACGAAGTTGGTGAAGGTTTGCTGAAACTCCAGTCCATCGTCCGTAGGTGTCAGCAGAGCCAGCCTGGTTCCTTCGACGCGTCTATTCGCTATCGCTGGAGCCTGTTCATTTATCTGAACCTTCTTGGGCAAGAAAGATTCGAAAGTGGCGTTGAGCCACAGTTGGAGTAGCCAAAAAGGCCCAGCGAGTAGCAAACTGGCCCTGTCCTCGATATGTTTCAGAAGAGTTGCCCCATTGCTGATCGAATCATAGAGGCTAGCCAGAATCAGTTCTGCCAAACAGATGTTTTGGCGGTGATGCAGTTGAGTAGCAAGAGTGACCATCTTTTTGGTCACCTGTAGAGACTTCGAGCAAAACACAAAGCGAGTTAGCCATAAGGCTAGAAACGCTATGTGTTCGACATCCGACACAGTATCTGTCGACCTGTCGTGATAATGGTTGATGAAAGTGGTGTATGTTGGTTTGGTCTCAGAGAAGCCAATTTGGTCCTCCGACATCTCCTCCGGATCGAAGTAATCCCCGGTGGGTCGAAGGCCAGTAATAGCGGCCACATCGAAGAGTGTGGGGGTTAGCATCCCACAGGGAAGATGAAAAGTAAAGTGGGAGTAGTCCCAGAACAACAGTGAGGCTATCAGCATCTCCGGGGAGTAGTTCAAACCTGTCTTCGACAGCATCACTAGGTCGAAGATTCCCATATCCTTCCAGATCGGAGTTTGGTGCTTCTCCATCTTTGTTAGCCAAGCAACATAATCGGAGGTAAGGTTAGGGCAAGACCTGAAGACCCTAACACCTCTGTTGAAGAAGCGGAGGTCGATTTTTTCACGTGCAGGGTCTTCATTGTCTTCCGCGTCTTTCTTGGCGCATGCTACTGGTTTGAGTTTCTCGACTATTGGGAAATAGCTCTTGATCTTCAGAGCTTCAGAGATACTTGGATTCATGGGGCCAGACATTGCAAAGATCTGGTTGGAGTATCCAACCGGGATCATCAAGTGGCGCGAGTAAGCATCGCGAACGGCGATGTCAGAAGGTTCAGGAACCCTTCGTTTGCCTGTAGAATTTACTACTGGGGCAGTGACGAAAACCTTGGGTTTAGCATGTTCAGTTGGTGCGTTAGCACTAGGAGCAGTAGAACCAGAGGCCATGGTTTGGTGTTGAGTCTGAAATGAGGTTGAAGATGAAGTGAAAGAGGAAGAGTTTCTGCAAAGATAGCAAACTTGTATGAAAACAGGGAAGTTTGAAGGCTAGGTGGCGTAAAAAGTCCCACAATGGGGTACTTACTACTATTTATAGTAGTGGGGAAAATCCCCAATAACGAGGACATTAAATGCCATTTAATGTTGCAGGAGTTAGTGGGACGCGTGGCAGCCCCCTGTTGTTTTAGCCGTTTCTGCAGAAATAGAGGGACGCAGCGTGCGTCCTCGTTTTTGGGAATTGTCATAATGACAAATTCTGAAATGACGTTTGGTACTGCACGCCGTACTGAAAGTGACGTCCTAGGATCAAATCAATGATGGTTTTCTTGGGATTGCCAATAGTTGGTAAAAAGCAACAAAAGTGCACAAGTTAATTTGTGACTAAGCGTGAAAAGACAAGTGTCGAATGGCGTTTCAAAGAATGCCTTTTTCTGTCAGAGTCGAAATAAGGCATTCTTGGGGGGCAATTTGTTGGCTCCTAAATTCGACACTCTTGTTTTATCAATGTCAACCATTAAAAGCTGAAAGATGCTTTCGACTGGCTAAGTCTGTCGAAGTGCCCGTCGAAAGATGGCAAAGTACTTAGAAGATTTCTTCCAAGGAAGAAGGCTGGTTACCTTCGACGTCGAAGAAGTTTCTCATCGAAGATGTCTCTTGACGAAAGTGTTCGATGGTCCAGAGTGGAGCAGTTTTGAAATTCAAGCTTTTGGAGGGAAAACGGTTTCCAGCAGTTACCACGTGCAAACGTGCAAGGATCTGGAGCGTCGAGCATGGAGAACGTGCCAAGTGGATTGATCTCGAAGCAGTGTAACTGCCCGACGGTTACTTGGGATGTTTTAGTATAAATAAGAGTAGACATGTAGTTTCTCGCGTGTGTTCACAATTCTATACAAAGTCACTCATATAGATTCGAGTACCCAGCGTGTGAGAAAGAATTGTTGAGAAATGTATGTGTGAAACACCAATTTTATCAATTAAAGTCATTTACTTTTCCAGAAATTTACTTGCTTTCTCCTTTACATTCTTGTCGAACCTTTTACTTTAAGCCTTGTTTATTTTACCAAGTCTTTCCTTTATGCAATTCATTTAAAGCCAATTTATTTAAAGCCTTATCCAATTCAATCAAACTTCAAAATCAACCTATGTCCTAGGATCAATCTGATCGATCCTGCGAGTAACCAAATAAGTAACCATTTGGAGGATCAGCGGTTGTTTACCAAAACCCAAGGTAAACACCAGGTTGTATGAATTCTCGAAACAAGACAGATTTACCAACAAAAGCAGACTGTAGATCAATTCCTGAAGCAGGACGGGGAGACTATCTACATGACCAAAGTATTTCCCCCAGAGATTGAATTCTGGCAAGCACCTTCCTTCCAAAAATCATTCTTCACAGTCAGGCGTAGACTAATTATGATACTCCTATCAACACTTTCCTTTGATGGCATCTATAATCCCATCTCCAACAACATTCTGTCACCTATCCGAATGGAATATTTAAGCCCATTCAAGCAATATTATCAACCAACAACGTTACTTCCTGCATATACGAGTATAAATTTTTGGGTACGTAAGTGTTCAATCCTCTTTCACCTTCAGATCACGAATGGCGGACAAAGATTGAACAGGGGTAGCTGTTGTACCCCAAAAATTTTCCCTCCATTTTCTTCAAGACATTGTCCTAGGGTTCTCAAATGCTCAAGGTTGCCCAAGAATTGATCAGACAAATTCTCCTTCTAAGCAAAGGGTCTACAACTAGGGTTTCATATTTCACAAGGAAATTTGGGTCTCTAAAGTCTCAAATGGAATTCATGGTTTCTTATAGGTCTCCAAGAATGATCATACCAAGTTTTGAAAATTCTGGCTACAGATACTTAATGTCACGTCCGATGTTATGACACCGTATCTGACTTACTATATGACAGTAAATACAAAAGCAGTAAACAACACAGTCAATTGTTTACCCAGTTCAGTGTGCAACAACACCTACTCTGGGGGCTACCAAGCCAGGGAGAGAATCCACTATAAGAGATGTTAATTCAGGAATAAACCAACCAGTTTATCTCCTTCACTTAAGACCTACCCAATGCAATTCTAATCTAAGTACAACTTAAACCTGAGTTCCTACTCACTCCCCCTCAATCACAGCAGTGATACATAAACCAATTTGACTTGAGAATTGATGAAGACACTCTTCAAAATACACTCTTGATTAAGCTTCACAGCTTTTTAATCAAGTAACACAATCACTCGTGCTTCACAGCTTTGAGTGATGTACACAACTAACTTGACTCTGCTTCACAGCTTTAGTCAAGTAACATTCAAACACTCTTGCTTCAAAGCTTTGAGTGCTACACAACCCTTACAATTGAAACCTATTCCAAGACACTTATCACAATGATAATTGCTTGGAGTACAATAAACAAATCTATACAGATTACAAACTTGATCTTCTAATCAATCAGCAGGGATGACTTCAAAAACCGCAGCTCTGTTGAATATATAGCAGCTGCAACTTCAGTTAGGGTTTCCAAAAACCTAGGGTTGATTCCTTTTGACCTAAAGACCAGGTCACAGTACTTTGTTGATCAGGTTAGGATTGAGCGAGGTTACTCCTCAGAAAACGCAGGATTCTGTTTAGGAAGGACTGAGTTATTTCCTGAAAAAACTCAGACTTATCCAATCCTGTAATCCTGCTAGTTCAGAACAGGATGTCATAACATCTGTTATGACATCTGAGAAAACCTGTCTACTGATTAGCTAAATGTGATCATTTTGCAAACATGCTCAGATACACACTTATAAACATCAGTATTTGAGTTACAATATTTTTCTGCATATGTACCTAAAGAGTTAGTACAACCTGAACTAGAATGTTATGACATCAGTCATGACATTCACACATACACTTGGAATTTACCAAAAATGCAAGCCAATACCTAAACACCTACAAACTCCCCCTTTGGCAGATTTTTGGCTAAAGTCCCTAAACAATCAGAGATAGATAGATAGCAGCAGAAATAAGTGACAGCAGAAAAATATAGTGTTAAGTACTAATTAAGCAGTACCAAAAATATTCTCCCCCACTTTAGCCACAAATGGGCCAAAGATTACATGTTTATAAAGTAATACAGTTATCCAAGACAAAATAATGAGATCAGCAGCAGACAACAGCAGAACATACTTCCAAACTCCACCAGCAACACCACCAAGCAGCAATCATCCTTCAAGTACTGTCATCAGACTCAGAGGAGCCACTTTCTTCAATGTTGAGCTGTCCTTCATCTTCTTCCCTCATGCTTGCTTCAGCTTCTTCCTTTTCTAGCTTGGCAATTAGTGCTTCTAGGGTCCTTTTTCTAGCATCCAGATCTTTGCAAGTTTCTTTTAAGACAGCTATGACATCTGATGTTTTGGACTGGCTCTTTGCAGACGATGTCTCAGCTGATGTTATGACAATGTCTGGAGCATGGGATCCCTGAAACAGTTTGTAGTGCAGGCCAAGGGCAGGGGCTCTTTTGCAGACTGTATCTCTTGCTACAAGTATGTCAGGATATTGTGCAAGGATGATTCCACAAATGAGGGAGGGAAAGGCAATTGGTCCTTTGACAGCATAACTGCCAGCATGCTTCAAGGTTTGTTCAAAAATGTACCTTCCATAGTCAAAGGTAGTCTTGGTTCCTACAGCATAGATGAATCTCCCCAATCCTGTGGAGATGGTTGATTTGTGATTTGTAGGCACCCAGTTTGCTGCACCTATTTTATGCAAGATGGCAAATTTCATGCTGAGTTTACTAGCATTCAACTTCCCTTTCAATGGCCAGCACTTTACTTGCCTGGCAGTGATGGTCAAGCATACTTCATTGTCAGTTGCCTCTAGGTCAGGACAGTCCTTATTTGTTCTTCCAAGAAACTTGTTGTTTTCTGATGGAGAGAACTTGACCCTTCTTCCTCTAACAAACACACTCTCAAAGTCAGCTGACCTCCCATCAGCACAATCATTGGATAAGTTCACTACAAACTCTTTAACCAGATTTTCATAGCATTTGCCAAACTTCATCACAGTCTTTATTAGCCCAGCATTCCTGATCAGCTCCATGATGTCTTTGCACTCCAAAGCATCATTGTTGAGTTCTCTCTCCAAGGCTATTCTCTTCAAGCAAACATACTTCCACCTGTTTGCATTATCAGGATGATGAAAGGAGATGTTGTCTGTTGGCACTTCAGGCACTTTAGCAATCTTGCTGGAGGGGAGCTTCCTTCTGATGGGAGTATTGTCAATGTCAACCTCAAATTCTGATTCAGAATCAGAAGTTTCAGGTTGTCTAGCAGTCTGCACCTGTGCCTTCTTCCCTTTAGTCTGAATTTTCTCAGCCAACCCTTCAGCCTTGGATTTCTTAACATCAGGCTTAACAGTCTCACTACTCTTTCTTTTCATCAATCTCCTAGCAATGCTAGGGTTCACATTTGCAATCAGTTCATTATCTGAGTAATCTTCATCCACATCAATGATAGGTGGATCAGCAGCCTTTTGAATGTTGTCTTTAGGTGTCACAACATCCTTAGTGACATCTATATTTTCAGAACCTTCCACATTTGGACTTTCTGATTGATTCAAAGGGATAGAAATCCCCGGTACAGATTGGTTGCCACTCAGAATGCTAGAAACCAGTCTAGCAATAGCTTGGTGTACTTGAACTGATCCTTCTTTATTAGGTGTAGAAGACGAAGGAAGAGAAGAGTTACCAGAGATTGTAGCTTGAGCTCTTCCTGCATGTCTGGTCCGGAGCTTTTTGACTCTGGTTGGGTCAGTTGCCATCTCCCTGAGAGGAGTGACCTCAAGAACTTCAGATTCTAAGCATGTAGTGATTGCCCTAGAATCTTGATCAGATGAGTGAGACGAAGCCGCCATGGTGGAAGATGATGTCTGAGACATTGTGTTTAACGTTGAGTAGCAGTAGCAGTTTGAGAAAACTCTTTGATTGAGAGGAGAAAACAGGTTGCAAGGATGAGAGAGATAGGGAGTACAAGGGAGTCTTTTCAACTTCTGAAGGCTTTTGAAGGAATTGTGAGTGAATATGATTAACCCACTAAATATAGACTTAATAGAATTAATCCTTTTAACCCTTGTTTTCAGCAAAACTAATTGCTATAATTTCTCATGTTGGTGAATGCCCAATCTGCCCCTCAAATTTTCAAGTTGATTTCCAACAAGCACCTTGGTAGAAGAATCAGTTAGCTGAAGCTCAGAGAAACTATGTTTCAGTTTAAATGATTTCTTCTCTCCAAAGTCAATAGGGTTTAAGGAAATGTTGAATGTTTTCAGATTATCACACCACAATGTCACAACATCTTGTGTAACATTGTCTTCAGGTAGCATCTGTGTTGACCAGAATTTTTGAGAACAGAATTTATGAGACTTGTTCTTTGCCACATCACATATATTATCAGCCTGTAGTTTAGGAGTTCTTCTGACATCTTCCATAGGAATAGCTCTTTTCATTCCTTCAAGTTTATGCTGCCACTGTTTCATATCTTTTTCTTCTTTGATGATTTGACTCAAAGTGGGGATATCAGTGTTCTCAGGCTGCCACACATAACAGTTATTTTTGGATTTTATTCCTCTCATTACAATATCTAGTTTTTCATTAAACACTAGACATTCAGATCTTGAGAAGTTGACCATGAATCCTAGATCACATAATTGACTGATGCTGATGAGATTAGTAGTCAACCCTTTTACCAGCAGTACCTTATTCAGACTTGGAACTCCAGGGTAGTCCAAATTACCAACTCCTTTGATTTCTCCTTTAGCACCATCTCCAAAGGTCACAAAACTGGTGGTGTGAGGCATAACATTATTGAGGAGATTTTTGAATCCAGTCATGTGTCTGGAACATCCACTGTCAAAGTACCAATCTTCCTTTGCTGAGATCTTCAGGGAAGTGTGTGCTATCAGTGCAATAGCCTTTTTCTTCCATTGAGGAGCGTGTGGTACCTTTTTAGACTTAGGTTTGACATCTGATTTCTGATTAGGATATCCATGTAGTCTGTAGCAGAAGGGCTTTATGTGACCATATTTCCCACAATGATGACATCTCCATCTTTGGTACCTCTTCTTCATGTGTCTCTGTCCCTGATGTTGAGAGTAATGTTGAGACATCTGGTTTGACATTTGCTTCCTGGTAACAAATTTCTTTGTTTCCACAAATCCTAGGCCAGATTTATTTCCCATATTTTGTCCAGCCTGAAGAATCTCTTCCAATTTGTCTGTTCCATTTGTCAACATCTTGACTGATTTGGTCATTTGATTCAGTTGTGAGTTCAGCAGTTGAACTTCTCCTTCTAAATGACTTATAGTTTCAAGATTTGCTCTCTTTTCAGCCTCCAGCTTTACAATGAGTTTTGATTGTTTCTCATTTTGCACACAGACTTCACCACTTCTGATACACAATTTCTTGTAGGTATCAGCCAGTTCTTCAAATGTTACTTCTTCATCACTGGTGTCACTTTCAGAAGTACAAACACTAGTTAGGGCAGTAACTAGTTTGGCAGATTCTTCTTCAGAATTGCTTTCTGAATCATAGTCAGACCAAGTAACAGTCATTCCTTTCTTTTGCTTCTTAAGAAAGGTAGGACATTCAGCTCGAATATGTCCATATCCTTCACATCCATGGCATTGAATTCCTCTGCCTTGGTTTTCCTTATCTTCTGATCTTGGTCTTCTGCTGGAACTGTCAATGTCAGAAGGAATGTTATGAACATTTGACCTTGACTTTGGGTCCATTCTTTTGATGAGCCTGTTGAACTGTCTTCCAAGCATGGCAATGGCTTCTGATATGTTTTCTTCTTCATCCTCCTTGTGTTCAACATCAGTGTTGGTTACAAGTGTTATGCTTTTGTTCTTCTTGTCACCATTATCAGTGATCCCCATCTCAAAAGTCTGAAGAGACCCAATAAGTTCATCCACTTTTAACTTGCTAATGTCCTGGGCTTCCTCTATGGCAGTTACCTTCATTGCAAATCTTTTAGGCAAGGATCTGAGAATCTTCCTCACCAGTTTTTCTTCTGACATTTTTTCTCCCAGTGCTCCTGAGGTGTTGGCAATCTCCAAGATGTTCATGTGAAATTCATGGATGGTTTCATCTTCCATCATTTTTAGATTCTCAAACTTAGTGGTCAACATCTGAAGCCTTGACATCTTTACTTTGGAAGTGCCCTCATGAGTAGTTTTGAGGGTGTCCCAAACTTCCTTGGCCAGTTCATATTGATGTACTAATCTGAAGATGTTTCTATCAATTCCATTGAACAAGGCATTTAAGGCTTTTGAATTTCCCAGAGCTAACTCATCTTCTTCTTTACTCCACTCTTCCTCAGGCTTCAGACTGATTGTCCCATCTCTTTCAGTTATGGTGGGATGAATCCATCCTTTGTCAGCAGCTCTCCAAGCCTTTTTGTCCAGAGATTTTAGGAAGGCAATCATACGAGGTTTCCAGTAGTCATAATTAGTTCCATCCAGAATGGGTGGTCTATTTCCAAAAACTCCTTCTTTGTCCATAGTGCCAGAAAGTGATATCCCTAGATCTCACCCAGTAATACAGGCAGGGTGCCTGCTCTGATGCCAATTGAAAATTCTGGCTACAGATACTTAATGTCACGTCTGATGTTATGACACCGTATCTGACTTACTATATGACAGTAAATACAAAAGCAGTAAACAACACAGTCAATTGTTTACCCAGTTCAGTGTGCAACAACACCTACTCTGGGGGCTACCAAGCCAGGGAGAGAATCCACTATAAGAGATGTTAATTCAGGAATAAACCAACCAGTTTATCTCCTTCACTTAAGACCTACCCAATGCAATTCTAATCTAAGTACAACTTAAACCTGAGTTCCTACTCACTCCCCCTCAATCACAGCAGTGATACATAAACCAATTTGACTTGAGAATTGATGAAGACACTCTTCAAAATACACTCTTGATTAAGCTTCACAGCTTTTTAATCAAGTAACACAATCACTCGTGCTTCACAGCTTTGAGTGATGTACACAACTAACTTGACTCTGCTTCACAGCTTTAGTCAAGTAACATTCAAACACTCTTGCTTCAAAGCTTTGAGTGCTACACAACCCTTACAATTGAAACCTATTCCAAGACACTTATCACAATGATAATTGCTTGGAGTACAATAAACAAATCTATACAGATTACAAACTTGATCTTCTAATCAATCAGCAGGGATGACTTCAAAAACCGCAGCTCTGTTGAATATATAGCAGCTGCAACTTCAGTTAGGGTTTCCAAAAACCTAGGGTTGATTCCTTTTGACCTAAAGACCAGGTCACAGTACTTTGTTGATCAGGTTAGGATTGAGCGAGGTTACTCCTCAGAAAACGCAGGATTCTGTTTAGGAAGGACTGAGTTATTTCCTGAAAAAACTCAGACTTATCCAATCCTGTAATCCTGCTAGTTCAGAACAGGATGTCATAACATCTGTTATGACATCTGAGAAAACCTGTCTACTGATTAGCTAAATGTGATCATTTTGCAAACATGCTCAGATACACACTTATAAACATCAGTATTTGAGTTACAATATTTTTCTACATATGTACCTAAAGAGTTAGTACAACCTGAACTAGAATGTTATGACATCAGTCATGACATTCACACATACACTTGGAATTTACCAAAAATGCAAGCCAATACCTAAACACCTACAAGTTTAATTCCTTGCATCACAAGATTGCTCAGTCAATTGCTGAGATAACTGAAAATCAACTATATTGAATAAAAAGTCAATTATGGTCAACATACAGCCAAACTTCAAGATTTTTGGCCAACATCAATATTTTAAAATCACATTCATCATTTGATCAATGGTTGATCATGATTCTTCAAGAAAAACTCTTAAATCATCAAAAGTCAAAAGTTGCCAAATTAGGATTTCCCTTAGGAGAAGTCAACTGAACTTTGACTAAGCATAACTTTCACATGCTTCATCAGTTTTTCCCCAACAAAGGATCATTTTTAATGAAATTCAATTCTCTACAACTTTGTCTCTCTAAGCTCAAGTCCAAAAAATGCTTCATTTGAAAGATATGAGCCAAGACATTATAGGTCATTTCAAAAGTCAACAAAAAGACACTTTTTGTCAAGGTAATTTACATCAAGATAAATTCTTCAAATGCAAAAATGATCAACATAGAGATTGTAGAGGACACCTTGGGAAAGGATGAAAAATGAGAGAGTTATGACTAGTGCATATTGGGAAATTTTTAGCAAATGCATGAAGTTCAAATTGAGCAAACTTGATATTTTGGGTTATTGGACCATTGCTTTAAAGTCCAAGCGTGTATTACACTCCTTATACACCTACGATCTTGTTCATATACCCCTTGATCTATTTTATTTTAATTATTTTTTATTTATTCATTAATAATTCAAAATATATAAGATAAAAATACAAGGCTTATCAACAAAGGTCCAAGCCCATATATTCTGACCTAATTCCATGTTATATAATCTCCATCATTCATACACAATAGGATACGAAACCTTTATCCAATAATCACCTCCAAAAACTCAAAAAATTTCAAGTTTAGGGCAGCCTTCAAATCCTTATCACAACCGTTTCCAAGGAAAACTAGCCACTCCTTTCACTCCCAGCAATCATATAGAGTAAGAATGGACCAAGTTTGATGATCCAAAATGCATGAAACACCATCGCATACATCTCCGATCTCATACTATTGCAAAATTAATTTTTTTAGTTTTTCGTTTGCTTTAAGACATACTAATGATATCATTGTGTTTCTGAGGTTTGATAGTGTAGGATAGAACCATCGTGGATGTCCCATGTTGTCCAAATCAAAACACACCATAATTACACCGATCCATGTAGTTTTCACCATAACTCAAAATCCCTTGTGATTCAGGCCAAAATAATTATCTCATTGAAATTGCAGACCCTTATTTAAGGAGGTAGGGTCCCCTTAGATTACTAATTTTGGTTGTTTTGCAGGTTTAATAAAAGGAGGTTACCAGAGAAGACGATCAGAGCTAGGCTCTGGTACCTCTCCAGTTTATGAGCGGTTTCTATATTATATATGTATTGTTTCATTATAATGAACGAATGTATTACCGTCCCCAGCAGTTGAAACGCGTGCGTTAAGGCATTACCCTATCAAGGCGTGGGTTCGATCCCTACCTTTTGCTGTTTTTTTCAAAAAATTTCATATTTTGCAGGATTGAATACAAAGAGCGTTGGCTTCTATCCTTTGGCACATGCGCGTGTATGGCCTTGTGGTGAAGGTGCTGATTGAAAGGGTGAAGGGTGTGGGTTCAACACCCAGCCCTGGTAACTTTTTTTAAACCCTTATTTTCTTACTATTTTCACTTATAAACCCTAAATTCATCAAACTAAAACCATTTTTTATAAATTAACTTTTTCACAAACCCTAATTAACATTAGGGTTTAGTTTTTGTTTAATTAATAAAGTTTCTTATTTTTTTCAAATTAAAATTAATTAGGGGTTTTAGGTTTTGATTAATTAAAATCAATTTAGGTTTTACATTAATCATCAAATCTTTTATCAAAAAATAACCAAAATAATTTCCTTCCTCTATCCTTTATTTTACATCTTTGCGTAGTTTTCTCTTTTCACGTCGTTTACAATTATGTAACTGCTCATGGTTTGTAATAGTTAATTAGGGTTTTACTTTTACTCGCACTTTTATTACTTGTACCCCCCATTCTTGAAGTTCTGTAATAGCGTAGACTTTTATTTTTCTGCACTTATATTTTTATGCTTTGTATATATTATTGTTAGCAAATAGGATTGTATGGCAAGAATAAAAGCGAACGATAGTAACCTAATACAAGATAAGATAACCGAATATAAAACACTTGCACATGCGCACCTATAGGGTAGCCTCTCTTGTTGATTATGGAATAAAATAGTCATGTCCCTCAAACGTGGGGACGATTTAGCAAAGTCCCTCGGATACAAAAGATCATAGTCCCTCAATGATCCTTTCGATGTTGCCTTTGGTAAATGATTTAGTCCCTTAAACGATAATTGATAAAGCATTTTTACGAGTTGCCTTCGATGACTGTATGATGACCCACGCTCGTTCCTTCACATCCAACGATAGGGCTTCCTACTAACTAATGGTAGGATAGCACTACCTAACGGAGGAGAATAGAACAAAAAAGACCTTGAGTAGGTAGATAGTTCCTAATCGCTTGCTCACAAACAAAACAAAAACATTTCACACAGACACTTTCAAAATATTTTCAAAACACCTTGTATGCATTCTCGAGGACAGGTACGAGAATCATTACAAAGTTTGCCTTACAATTGGCATTTTAAAAATAGTTTCAAACATGAACAACACAAAGAAATTTTCAAAACAAAGTGAGTTAAGAAATTAAGAGCGCGTAGATAACTACGGATGAAAAGGGTGCTAACACCTTCCCTTTTCATAACCTACCCCTCGAACTCAACAATCTCAAGGTATTTCCTGTTCTTTTCACCCTTTCCTTATTGGATAAAAGAAAAGTTAGTGGCGACTCTTGCTATCCGTAACATTTGTGATAAAACGCAAAACCAAAAGTCAGTTCTCCCACCGTATTATAGAACTGAAGACTTTTCTAAAGATATACTAAAATGAGGGGTTACCTTTAGAGTTAGATCACTTTAAATGCTTTTCTTATTTGCTTTGTATGCTTTACATTTGAGGGTTGCTCGGGTTTACTTTTCTTGCAAAGATCCTACACCCAGATCTGGGGGCATTTAGGTAAGTAGAAAAAGATCATGGAAACTATACGGTGCATACCGATATGGTTGAAGTGATTGCTACATTAGTGTGACACATTGGTTTACACTGGTGTCCCTCGAGTTATTTGGGGAGAATAATAGGCTGCCGCATGGTGTTATAATCACTAACTGACCTTTAGAACCTTAATTGACCCAACTTAGCCATTAGAAGGTAGTGAGATAGTCGACTTTGGTGCAGTACGAAGTTGGTTGATACTCCACACTACACTCATTGGGATTCAACTCTCGGGTTTTTTTGTGTGGCAAGTCAGTTGTCGTGCTAAACAAAACCTATGGGAAAAATCAGTGATATTGAGATCCCTAGAACCCAGTTACTTCTTTAGGACAGGTTGAGCCAACTAAACTTTAAGAGGGTACTTACCTACGAACCACATGCAAGCCTTAAACCTAAGACTCTTATGTGCTTTGTTTGTGTTTGTTATCTGTTTAAACATGACATCATAACATCATATCATGACTAACCATTTCAAGGATCCAGGGGATTTATCTTTGTGCTGTGTTGCAGGGCCATGGCTTCCAGTCGCAGGAATACCATCTGAATCAACTTCGTAAGGGCACCTTCCAAGCTTGAGGAATTAGTCTCAAAGGTTCTTGACAATTCTCAATTTACCAAAAGACATTGTCATCTACTCAGTTTGGTTACTACTGGTTTCCAAGAAGACATGATGAGTGTTCTGTTCCAGTTCTTTGATCTGAAGCATCACTGTTTTACCTTCCTAGATTATCAGTTGGTGCCCACAATGGAAGAATTCTCTAAGTTGCTCGAATTTCCTATTCTTGATCAGATATCCTTCACTAGTCTAGAGCAAGTTCCAAAACCTAAAGACATTATAGTAGCCTTACATCTGAAAAGACCAAACATTGTATCTAATTGGGAAACAAGGAACGGAGTCAAGGGTTTTTCTCCTAAATTTCTCATAGAGAAAGCTCAGTGGTTTCTAGATTCCATGAATTTTTGTGCTTTTGAGGATATTTTGGCTTTGCTGATATATAGTTTGGTATTGTTCCATAATCCGAACGAATTCATAGATGTGAATGCCATCAAAATATTTATCACTCATAATCTGATACCTACTTTGCTTGGAGATATTTTGCATTCCCACCAGAAGCTGAAGTATCTCGTGAAAGGAAAGGTTGTTACAGTCTGTGGCGAAGAAGAGTATATGCTTAGTCATTTGAACTTGTTCCGGTATGTAGATATGGATGGAGAATTCATCAAAACTCCCTGTCAGACTTTTGAAGTAATCCCTCTTACCACTACTGAATATGTTTCTGTTATTCCCAAATTTACCAGAGTTCTGCCCAGAATGGCTTCGTTGAAGGATGCTAAAGCCGCCATAGAAGAAAGTGGTTATACTATTTGGGGCCAGCTTCCTTACATTCCGTATAAATCTGACAAACTTGGTTTGGGTTTCACTGCAGAAGGTCAGAGGGTTGTTCGTCGTGCTCGCGCTGGAAGACCACTGTTGTACCCCAAAATTTGCCCTCCCATATTCCTCAAGGTTTGTCAAGAATGATCCTCAAATTGCTCAAGATTGCTCAAGGGTTGTACAGTCAAGCCACCTCCTAAGACAACTGAAATTAGGGTTTTGGTTCTTTCAAGGAATTTGGGGTTTTCAATGGTTTAATCAAGTCTCATATGCCTATATACATTCTCAAGCACCTACATGCCAAGTTTCAAGACTCACAATGCCAATTTGCACAGTCAAAAGCTCCATTTGATCTACAGCCAACTGCAAGGGCAAAATGGTCATTTTGCAGTCAAAAGTCATAATCTTTGGTCAACATCTCATTTTGAGCTCACAATCATCATTTGATCAAGTCTTGATCATGATTCCACAAGGATAGCTCAAAAATCATCAAGGTGCAAAAAGTTACTATTTTTGGACAACAGAAAAGTCAACTGTATCTTGACCAGGGCATAACTTTTTCATGGTTTATCAGAAAAATCCCATCCAATGCTCATTTTGAAGGGGATGCAATTTCATACAATCCATCTTCACACTCCAAGCTCAAGAAATTCTCTCACAAGAAGTTACCAATTTTTACATTATAGGTCAATTTTAAAAGTCAACAAAAGTACACTTTAAGTCAAAGGCCATAACATGAGATTGGTAAATCCAAATGACATGGGACCAAAGGCATTGGTTAGAGGACTTCAAGAGATTTCCAAAATGTCCAAGAACATGGTCATATGATCAAAATTGAGCAAGATATGCATTGGAGAAGTTGGGAAATTTTCATGAATTTGCAAAAGTCAACTTTGCTCAAAACACCTTATTTTTGCTAATGGGCCTCAAATCTCTTCTTGAAACTTCACCCATGACTTATGCACTACCCATCAAGCTTAATGGGATTTATTTTCTTATTTTTATTTATTAATTGGATTTTTAATTAATATTAATTCATTTAATTAATTTAAATTGTAGGAAAATAGAAGATTTGATTTTTTTCAATCAACTTGTGAAGCAAATCTGATCAAAACATGCTGGCAAATTTGTGCACAAGTCAAAGATATCAAAAAAATCCAATTTTGGAAACTTTGTTCAATCATGAAAAATCAAAAAGATTTGATTTTCAATCAAGGATTCAAACATCAATGCAATGGATTTTTGCCCAAGCTTTTGACCTAATTCAATTGCCTTATATACAAGCAAGCTAACCCTGAATCATAAGGGACGTGAGAAAGCTGCAGAAACCACCCTGCCATATTCAAGAAATTCCAAGAAAATTGAAAATCTATTCTTGCATTCCAGGCCAATTCAAGGCGTGCTTTTCATTCAAACACCTTGCAGGAGTTCCCAGGAGTGTTTTGCAATCAAATTCAGACATCAAAGCTTAAGAAATCAAGGATTATAGTTTCACGGTTTGGATCTTTTATTCAAAATCGTATTGCTTGATTCATGCGCATTTAACATGTTTTCATGATTGTTTTGCATTGCTAGGAACCATACGAAGCTAATGGCATAATTTAATTGAGTTATAATGCCCTGAATCAAAAGATGCCATGATCAAAATTCTAGGGTTCTTGAGCTTTCAATTAGGGCTTTCTGAACCAGGCAAAATTAGGACTCATAAGACACATGGTTGAACTCGTGTGGCCAAGACGAACATGATTCACCCCTCGCGAAATATTTATATTTGCTGGATTGCTAATCGCTATTTTTCCTTGCAGTATATAGTGGGGGTTAAAAACCCCCACTATCTAATATTATTTCTGCAGAACGAACGAAGAAGATGATGATGTGTTATCACATGGTTGGTTGATTTAAAAAAGCGCGCGTGATTTTGTTGTTTTACAGCATAATAATTGTTTTTATATATAATATTCATTATCCATTCTTTTAACAAACGCGCGTTCTAGTTCAGTTGGCAAAGGCATTGGAGTATTATCCCTTGGGACCTGGGTTCGAATCCCAGGTCCCCCAAAATGTTGTTGCTTTTATTTTTCAGGCATTCATGTGCAAGCTTCAAAGTGAGGTCCATCATACACCTCCAATTATCAACGCGCCAGGTGTCTTCAAGCATAGATCCAGTGGCCAAAGCTGGGTGATCACCATACGCCTTAGTCAATGAGCGTGCAGGGAGTCCAGAAAAGTCAAAGCAGGCTTGAGCAATGTTGGGCCACCAATTTCCAAACACACCTCCTAATTGGGCCAACACCCCCTGGGTTATTTTCTTTTATTTTCTTCTTTTATATTTTTCACTTAATTATTATTAATTATTATTATTATTAGTTAATTAACCAAATTAATTTTTTCATAATAAATTCAGAAAACTAAAATATAATTTTTATTATTATTATTTATTAAAATTAATTTCACCCTTAATTAGTTATTTTGTAAATAAATAAATAATTAATCAATTTAGTTTTAATTAGGTTAATTTTAATATTTTTGCAATAATTTAAAGTTAATATAGAATTAGGGTTTTTGATGACTTTTAATCATGTTTTCTTTTTTATTTATTTCTTTAAAACATAAAAACTCAAAAAAAAACATCTTTCTTTTATTTAATTAATTAGTCTAGGTTAAATTTAATTAAATGCAAAAATCATAAAAACTTCTTTCTTTCTCAAAAAGGGTCAAAACCCTAAGGACTTCTCCGATTCAATTTTTTCTCGCGCGCGTGATTATTTTTTATTCATATTTTTGATCCATTATTATGTAATTGCTCCGAGGATGTAATAGCTTTAATTAGGACTTTTTATCACTTTCTTTAATTTCTCGCAATTTACTTTTCAAAGGTTGTTTTTGGCGATGTAAATACCCGACGCCTTGTAATAGTTTAGTTTTACTTTCCGCAACTATTAACTGCCGGATGTATGTTAACTAGGCTATGCATGACAAGACTTATCCTTAAAATAAAATCAATCGTAGCTCACCATAACATGTACAAAGATAACATAAATGAAACCTGACACACGCGCGCATGCCACTTCTAGGGTACGCCTCACTTGGTTGCCTCGACGTGGTCATTGAGTATAGGGTGTTTTAGAGGTCGCCCTCCTGTCTAAAGATCAAAGTTGCCTCGAAACGGTTGCCTCGATAAAAAAACGATCTAAGACATTAGGGTTACCGCTAAGGCGTCCTACTATTGCTTTGGTGACCACATGTCCCTAAAATCGAATTGACCCGAAAACTCCAACGACGGTGCTACCTAATTCTCAATAGTGGGATAGTATTGTCTAAAGGACATTTACACAGCTTAATTTCTTTTGAGTAGGTAGAGGTTCTCAGGTACTTGCTCTTTCAAAACAAAAATACTTTTTGCACCTACACTTTTCTGACAAAAGTTTTCAAACAACACTTCATACACTCTTCAGGACAGATACAAGAGTTAAATCAAAGTTTTCAAACAAACCTTTTCAAAACCCACAAACACAAGAAAAGAAAAACTTTTTGAAAACATAGTGAGCAAGTACCTAAGAGCCGTGGATAACCACAGATAGAAAGGGTGCTAGTACCTTCCCTTTCTATAATCTACCTCCCGAACCGAGAAACATCCCGAAAAGGAATTTTGCTGTGCTTTTGTCCTTTCCTTGTTGGAGAAAATAAAAGAGGTGGTGACTCTTGTTTACCGCGACATTTTGCTAAACGCAAACGCGAACCAACATTCCAAAACAGTCAGTTCTATTTCCACCGATCACAGAACTGGCGACTCTGCTGGGGAATATTAATAAGTGAGGTGTACCTTAGGATTAGATCACCATGTTTTCAATTGTATGCTTTGTGTGCTTTAATTTTGTGGGCTTGTATCGGAGTTCTATAGATCCTAACCCAGATCTGAGGATACCCTTTTTTAGGTAAGTAGCAATAAACTGTGAGGGACCTGTCCGGCGTAGACCGACACGGGTGAAGCAGTAGCTATGTTGGTGTGACACCTTGGTCTGTACTGATATCCCTTGTGTTGGAACGAGGAGAATATGGGTCTTCTGAGGAGTCATTAAACACCAACTGACCTTAGAACCTTAAATTGACCAACGTGACCATAGAACAATAGCAGTATGCTACACTCATTGAGGCTAAACTCTCGCGATGGTTCCGGCCGCAAGAAAAGGTTGCCAAACTGGAATTATGACCGATCGAGGGTAGTAAGTGATATTGAGATCCTATAGAACCCGGTTACTATTTTCTAGGACAGGTCTTAACCAACTGAAACTGAAAGAGGGTAGTACCTAAGCTTCATGCCAGCCTGAAATCTAAGGGCTCTTTTGTGTGACTTGTATTCCTTCAAATCTGAACTACTTGCACATTCTTGTTATCTGACAACATGAGTTCCTTGCAGGTTTTTGTTTACAGTCCTTATCCAATAATTTGGACTCATTGCAGGGCTTACTTACATCACCTCACACATCACTTCACGCATAGCATACACATCATAACATCATACCATAGCATTTCCTTAACCATTTCTAGGATCTCAAGGGTTTGTGATGCAGGTTATGATGAACCAGACGTCAAACAAGGGGCAAATGGGATTTATTTTCCTCTAGCCAAGGTTGTCTAGAAATCCAAGCATGATAACTTGAGTCAGGGGCTATGACCCACTCAATATGGTGAGCTTGACTCTTGAAGAAGGACTCTCAGCAACATGAAGTTCCTTCAATTAAGCTACCAGATTCAGATTCTAACAGTTTCTTGTTTACCCTGCGAGATCCTTGAAAACATTGCATACATATATCATACATATCATTGCATAACAGGTCTCCCAGTACAGGTCTCTTATCTTCTTCGCTGTTTATTTCAGCAGTCATCATGTCTACTGAACCTTCCACTGAACAAGCTATCAAGGCCCTCCAGGCCCAGAATGCCCAATTTCAAGAGTTGGTCATGAGCCTAGCTAAGGGTCAGCAGGACCTGAAGACCCTGATTCTGAAAGAGAGGAAGAAGAAGAAGAAGAGGACCGTCTTGTTCAACACTGGACGCAGATTTGGGAATGGACTACAGAATGAGGTTGATCTGACCACCTCCTCTGTAGGGAAAGACAGCCCACAAGAGAGAAGGGTTCCTAGCCCCGTGGTCTCCGACAACGAGACGGATTATGATGAAGAACAGTACCCTCTTGCTGAGGATATGTACAAACAGTTGGAGGACCACTTAAGTGCTATGGAGTTACAGAGTGGGCCCGGGTTGGACTTTGGGGACCTAGGCTTATCCTATGGGGTGGTGATTCCCCATAAATTCAAGGCACCTGCCTTTTCCAAATATGACGGAGCCTCCTGCCCAAAGTTGCACCTCCGGTCATATGTAAGGAAGATCCAGCCTTACACAGCTGATAAGAATTTGTGGATCCATTTCTTCCAGGATAGTCTTTCAGGGACTCAGCTCGAGTGGTTCTATCAGCTGGATGGAGCCAGTATCCGTAACTGGGAATATTTGGCTACTGCGTTCTATAAGCAGTATCAGTATAATTCCGACCTCGCTCCTACGCGTACCCAACTCCAGGGTATGTCAATGGGGATGGGTGAAGGATTTAAAGAGTATGCTCAAAAGTGGAGAGACCTTGCCGGAAGGGTGCAGCCACCTTTAACTGATCGTGAACTTGTTGATATGTTTCTGGGGACCCTGTCTGGTCCATTCTTTAACCATTTTATTGGAAACTCTTCAGCCGGGTTCACAGACCTTATCTTGACTGGTGAAAGAATTGAAGTTGGCATCAAAAGCGGGAAGATTCAAGAAGCTACACCTTCTGATGCTCGGAAAAAGCCCTACAATGGGAAGAAAGAGTCCAATGCTGTGTATTGGCAAAAGAGTCGTCATAACCAACGCGTAGGAGAAATCTTGATCTCTAATCCTACGCCTGCTCAACAAAGACAGGGGCATCAACGTAAGGAGGTCGCACCTAAAAGAAAATTCACTAAGATCAACATGTCACTGACTCAAGCGCTACAACAAATGTTGAAGGCAGGGCTGATTACATTAAGGGCTCCTCTCCGGAATCCAAACACTTCCGCTCCTACCTATCATCCCAATGAAAGGTGTGCATACCACTCTGACAGTCCGGGACATGACACAAACAACTGCTGGGCCCTGAAGAATAAGGTTTAAGACATGATCGATGCCAAAGAAATCCAGTTTGACCCTCCAAAGACTCCAAACATAATCACTGCTCCTATGCCAAATCATTGAAGGCTTTTGTTTTATTTGAATTTTCAAGTTGTATTTTTCTTTGCTTATTCAAACAATTATCATGTCAAACTCTCTTATTTCATTAATGCATTGCATATGTCTGTTTTGAATCAATCCATTCATATTCACTATATTCAAATCGCTTTCATTTTTTGTGATATTCAACTCTCGATTAAAAAATTCTAAGCCTTTTGAGGGAGGATGACGAAAATGATATCAAAATCTTTACAGTATGCTTTTGAATAGACCCCGCTGATGAGGTACAGGCATTGTTTCAAATCCTAAACAGTGGAGTTATAAGGAAGATAATCCCTAGTCAACCCCTTTGAGCCAAAGAAGTTGGAGTTTTTCTTTTCAAAAATTAAAACCCTTAATTATAACCTGGGGCAGGGTAGTTCTCTCAGTTGATCCAAGTGCACAATAAATGGCATCAAAGAAGTCCTTCCGAGACAAAAAGACAGTGATGGTTCCCTATAATCGTCAAGACAGGAAGTCGTAATCTTTCAAAAACAAAAGCCCAATAAGTCAAAACCTATGAAGGAGACTTACAAAAACTGGGGCATCCCGCTGACTGTAATCACAAAAGAAACAGTTTAGGCAAAAAGACAGGGATAAAGAAATTAAAAAGGGAAGAAATCCTGCAAACCCTCAACAAAAAAAATGATTGCCTGTTCAAAATAAATTGTCAGTATCCGAACCATCATTGGTATATCAGAGCAAAGACTCAAACAAGATCTAATGCACGATTAGCTGAGTTTAGGATCGAAGAACATCACGAAGAGCGGGTGGGTACAAATAAATTTTGAGCCTTTATCCTTTGTTTCTTAAACCGTGAACCAGGCCACGTTATAACCCTTAAAAGTCCTAGCTGAAGCATGGGTTAGTTCGAAAGCATACTGTTATAAAAGGTATCCTGACTCCTGTAGGGCTTGCTGTAAATCCTGAGTTGACATCACATTTTACAAAAAAAATTGCCTATTTTACTGGAAAAATGCATTTTCAAAAATTTCAAAAGACAGACATAAGCTTTGCATTCTTAAAATAACATTGTTTGCATATGACTATTTGTTCAAACAGTAGAGAAATTTGCACGACGAATATCTAGTGAACAAAAACCTTTTCAATAAAAAGGGTCACCTCAAGTGGAAGAAACACTTCCAACCAAGGGGCAGACATGATCATTTTCCATCATCTGGGGAAGTCAAGTCAAGATTCAAGGAATCTCTCAAAATGCCAAATATCCAGGGGCAAATCTCCGCCTGAGTCACTTGGGGCATTGGACATGAATTCCAGCAACGAATCTTGCATGATCAGACATCTTCTGGTAGTATGGCAACATAACACTACCGACAGTGACAACTCCCTGCACTCTGAGAACGTGGACATAGTCAGAAAATACTATGCATAATCAAAGACCCGCTAGGTCGACTGGCCTAGGCAAAAATAAGGGCTTCCCGGCGAACCAAAAGGGTTCGGGCAAAAATAAGGGACGAAAATGAAAAAAATCTGTACACCCGGCAAGTCGAAAACCTGAAAAGGCGGCTTGGGCAAAAAGGGGTATCCCGATGGACTAAAAACCCGAAAGGGCGGTCCAGGCAAAAGTTAGGGATCAAAAGCGTACGACTATGTCTCGTCATCTCGTCACTTGCCTACCAGAAGAAGATTTGTCAATCGGCAGTTATCAAGCACCTCCACAGGTACCTTCTCCCACAGAAGCTGGGGCAATAAGAATTGTCCGAACTGTACAAGCTGCTCTGTCCTCCAGGTACAAGGTAGATTCAGTTGAAGAGCATGACCGAGGTACCTTTACTCCCCGTAGAGTAAGACAGTAATGGTAGCTCTCCCCACTGAGACTTGCAACTACGAAAGAATCAGCAATACTCTCCCCAAGCAGAGTTGGTCTACCATCAGCCCCATAAAGTTGGGTATCCCCAGTAGATCTTAATATTCCCCAGCCGAGTATATAGATATTCCTCAACAAGCATCCCCGGCAGTCTTAATATTCGTCAACGAAATATAAGAATGTTCCCCGTCGGAATCAAAGATACCCCTAGTGGAGCCATTTCCCAGCGCAGTCTAAAAAAGCTTCCCCTCCAAAGTTGAATCATCTCCCCAGTAGATTCTGGAAGCTTGTCCCCTGCAGAGTACAAATGTATCTCCCCAGCCATATTCAGAAGGTTATCCCCACAAGAGTCTAACTGGGTTATCCTCAGCAAGTTGCAACGGAAAGATCATCCCCGGCGAAGTTCTTTCTATCCCCAGCGAAGTTCTTTCTATCCCCAGCGGAGTTCATCATCAAAATCCCCAACAGAGCTTATCAACGGAATCCCCAGCGGAGTTATCGTTAAAATCTCAGCAAATCATCTCTTCCCTCAGAGTAATTCCCCGCAGAGTAATCTCTTCACCAGGTTTATCCCCCAACGGAGTCATCTTCTCCTACCGGTTTATTCTTGCAATCATCTTCGTTCATCATCCCCAGCGGAAACGAAGAACTCTACTCTTCAACATCAGCCCAAGATTTAACAAACTCCCCGGCATTTGTCAAGGATTTATTTTCCCAGACGAAAATACATTCATAAACATTTCATGCATGACAAAGTGCATACGACACGATCTCATTTTGAGAACATCATGCATTTCATATATCATGACATTGCATGCAACTAATGTTTTGCCTTTTCAGGAAAAGGTCAATCAAAAGATGATTACCATCAACCTTTCTTAAGTTCCAGATCAACACCTGTAACAGGCCAGGAAATATCTGTGAACGACTGATTGTAGATCTATACCTGTAACAAGCCAGGAAAGTTATCTACATGAAGAGATTGAAGATCAATACCTGTAACAAGACAGGAAGACTATCTTTCTTTCTCAGGTCAGAGATTAATACCTGAAACCATCCAGGACAACTATCTCCTCGACCAACCTTTCTTAAGTTCCAGATCAACACCTGTAACTAGCCAGGAAATATCTGTGAACGACTGATTGTAGATCTATACCTGTAACAAGCCAGGAAAGTTATCTACATGAAGAGACTGAAGATCAATACCTGTAACAAGCCAGGAAGACTATCTTTCTTTCTCAGGTCAGAGATTAATACCTGAAACTAGCCAGGACAACTATCTCATCGGCCAACCTTTTTCAAAGTTCCAGATCAATACCTGTAACAAACCAGAAAAAATATGTGGACGACGGATTGTAGATTAATACCTGAAACCAGACAGGACAACTATCTACTTGATCATCATGAAGCAACCCTACACCGGTTCCTTCTCTTACAGATGCAGTTTTACACGGACTCATCATCAGGCAACCCTACACTGGTTCCTTCTCTTACAGATGCGGTTTTACACTGACTCATCATCAGGCAACCCTACACAGGTTCCTTCTTTCAACCTACCAAGTTACGATTCAACAAACAATCTCCAGGTGGCATCTATAAGCCCATCCTCCTATTCATCATCTCTCCAAATGGCATCTGTAAGCCCATTCCCGACATGACATTGCTGATACTACACCATGCGAGTGCAAATTTCTGGGCACTTTAGTGTTCAATCATCTTCCACCTTCGGATCACGAAAGGCACGCAAGCCAATCTACCTCCTCAGGTTTAAGAAGATTGAACAGGGGAAACTGTTGTACCCCAAAATTTGCCCTCCCATATTCCTCAAGGTTTGTCAAGAATGATCCTCAAATTGCTCAAGATTGCTCAAGGGTTGTACAGTCAAGCCACCTCCTAAGACAGTTGAAATTAGGGTTTTGGTTCTTTCAAGGAATTTTGGGTTTTCAATGGTTCAATCAAGTCTCATATGCCTATATAAATTCTCAAGCACCTACATGCCAAGTTTCAAGACTCACAGTGCCAATTTGCACAGTCAAAAGCTCCATTTGATCTACAGCCAACTGCAAGGGCAAAATGGTCATTTTGCAGTCAAAAGTCAGAATCTTTGGTCAACATCTCATTTTTAGCTCACAATCATCATTTGATCAAGTCTTGATCATGATTCCACAAGGATAGCTCAAAAATCATCAAGGTGCAAAAAGTTACTATTTTTGGACAGTAGAAAAGTCAACTGTATCTTGACCAGGGCATAACTTTTTCATGGTTTATCATAAAAATCCCATCCAATGCTCATTTTTAAGGCGATGCAATTTCCTACAATCCATCTTCACACTCCAAGCTCAAGAAATGCTCTCACAAGAAGTTACCAATTTTTACATTATAGGTCAATTTCAAAAGTCAACAAAAGTACACTTTAAGTCAAAGGCCATAACTTGAGATTGGTACATCCAAATGACATGGGACCAAAGGCATTGGTTAGAGGACTTCAAGAGCTTTCCAAAATGTCCAAGAACATGCTCATATGATCAAAATTAAGCAAGATATGCATTGGAGAAGTTGGGAAATTTTCATGAATTTGCAAAAGTTAACTTTGCTCAAAACACCTTATTTTTGCTAATGGGCCTCAAATCTCTTCTTGAAACTTCACCCATGACTTATGCACGACCCATCAAGCTTAATGGGATTTATTTTCTTATTTTTATTGATTAATTGGATTTTTAATTAATATTAATTCATTTAATTAATTTAAATTGTAGGAAAATAGAAGATTGGATTTTTTCAATCAACTTGTGAAGCAAATCTGATCAAAACATGCTGGCAAATTCGTGCACAAGTCAAAGATATCAAAAAAATCCAATTTTGGCAACTTTGTTCAATCATGAAAAATCAAAAAGATTTGATTTTCAATCAAGGATTCAAACATCAATGCAATGGATTTTTGCCCAAGCTTTTGACCTAATTCAATTGCCTTATATACAAGCAAGCTAACCCTGAATCATAAGGGACGTGAGAAAGCTGCAGAAACCACCCTGCCATATTCAAGAAATTCCAAGAAAATTGAAAATCTATTCTTGCATTCCAGGCCAATTCAAGGCGTGCTTTTCATTCAAACACCTTGCAGGAGTTCCCAGGAGTGTTTTGCAATCAAATTCAGACATCAAAGCTTAAGAAATCAAGGATTATAGTTTCACGGTTTGGCTCTTTTATTCAAAATCGTATTGCTTGATTCATGCGCATTTAACACGTTTTCATGATTGTTTTGCATTGCTAGGAACCATATGAAGCTAATGGCATAATTTAATTGAGCTATAACACCCTGAATCAAAAGATGCCATGATCAAAATTCTAGGGTTCTTGAGCTTTCAATTAGGGATTTCTGAACCAGGCAAAATTAGGACTCATAAGACCAATGGTTGAACTCGTGTGGCCAAGACGAACATGATTCACCCCTCGCGAAATATTTATATTTGCTGGATTGCTAATCGCTATTTTTCCTTGCAGTATATAGTGGGGGTTAAAAACCCCCGCTATCTAATATTATTTCTGCAGAACGAACGAAGAAGATGATGATGTGTTATCACATGGTTGGCTGATTTAAAAAAGTGTGCGTGATTTTGTTGTTTTAGAGCATAATAATTGTTTTATATATAATATTCATTATCCATTCTTTTAACAAACGCGCGTTCTAGTTCAGTTGGCAAAGGCATTGGAGTATTATCCCTTGGGACCTGGGTTCGAATCCCAGGTCCCCCAAAATGTTGTTGCTTTTATTTTTCAGGCATTCATGTGCAAGCTTCAAAGTGAGGTCCATCATACACCTCCAATTATCAACGCGCCAGGTGTCTTCAAGCATAGATCCAGTGGCCAAAGCTGGGTGATCACCATACGCCTTAGTCAATGAGCGTGCAGGGAGTCCAGAAAAGTCAAAGCAGGCTTGAGCAATGTTGGGCCACCAATTTCCAAACACACCTCCTAATTGGGCCAACACCCCCTGGGTTATTTTCTTTTATTTTCTTCTTTTATATTTTTCACTTAATTATTATTAATTATTATTATTATTAGTTAATTAACCAAATTAATTTTTTCATAATAAATTCAGAAAACTAAAATATAATATTTATTATTATTATTTATTAAAATTAATTTCACCCTTAATTAGTTATTTTGTAAATAAATAAATAATTAATCAATTTAGTTTTAATTAGGTTAATTTTAATATTTTTGCAATAATTTAAAGTTAATATAGAATTAGGGTTTTTGATGACTTTTAATCATGTTTTCTTTTTTATTTATTTCTTTAAAACATAAAAACTCAAAAAAAAACATCTTTCTTTTATTTAATTAATTAGTCTAGGTTAAATTTAATTAAATGCAAAAATCATAAAAACTTCTTTCTTTCTCAAAAAGGGTCAAAACCCTAAGGACTTCTCCGATTCAATTTTTTCTCGCGCGCGTGATTATTTTTTATTCATATTTTTGATCCATTATTATGTAATTGCTCCGAGGATGTAATAGCTTTAATTAGGACTTTTTATCGCTTTCTTTAATTTCTCGCAATTTACTTTTCAAGGGTTGTTTTTGGCGATGTAAATACCCGACGTCTTGTAATAGTTTAGTTTTACTTTCCGCAACTATTAACTGCTGGATGTATGTTAACTAGGCTATGCATGACAAGACTTAACCTTAAAATAAAATCAATCGTAGCTCACCATAACATGTACAAAGATAACATAAATGAAACCTGACACACGTGCACATGCCACTTCAAGGGTACGCCTCACTTGGTTGCCTCGACGTGGTCATTGAGTATAGGGTGTTTTAGAGGTCGCCCTCCTGTCTAAAGATCAAAGTTGCCTCGAAACGGTTGCCTCGATAAAAAAACGATCTAAGACATTAGGGTTACCGCTAAGGCGTCCTACTATTGCTTTGGTGACCACATGTCCCTAAAATCGAATTGACCCGAAAACTCCAACGACGGTGCTACCTACTTCTCAATAGTGGGATAGTACTGTCTAAAGGACATTTACACAGCTTAATTTCTTTTGAGTAGGTAGAGGTTCTCAGGTACTTGCTCTTTCAAAACAAAAATACTTTTTGCACCTACACTTTTCTGACAAAAGTTTTCAAACAACACTTCATACACTCTTGAGGACAGATACAAGAGTTAAATCGAAGTTTTCAAACAAACCTTTTCAAAACCCACAAACACAAGAAAAGCAAAACTTTTTGAAAACATAGTGAGCAAGTACCTAAGAGCCCGTGGATAACCACGAATAGAAAGGGTGATAGTACCTTCCCTTTCTATAATCTACCTCCCGAACCGAGAAACATCTCGAAAAGGAATTTTGTTGTGCTTTTGTCCTTTCCTTGTTGGAGAAAATAAAAGAAGGTGGTGACTCTTGCTTACCGCGACATTTTGCTAAACGCAAACGCGAACCAGCATTCCAAAATAGTCAGTTCTATTTCCACCGATCACAGGACTGGCGACTCTGCTGGGGAATATTAATAAGTGAGGTGTACCTTAGGATTAGATCACCATGTTTTCAATTGTATGCTTTGTGTGCTTTAATTTTGTGGGCTTGTATCAGAGTTCTATAGATCCTAACCCGGATCTGGGGATACCCTTTTTTAGGTAAGTAGCAATAAACTGTGAGGGACCTGTCCGGCATAGACCGACACGGGTGAAGCAGTAGCTACGTTGGTGTGACACCTTGGTCTGTACCGATATCCCTTGTGTTGGAACGAGGAGAATATGGGTATTCTGAGGAGTCATTAAACACCAACTGACCTTAGAACCTTAAATTGACCAACGTGGCCATATAACAATAGCAGTATGCTACACTCATTGAGGCTAAACTCTCGCGATGGTTCCGGCCGCAAGAAAAGGTTGCCAAACTGGAATTATGACCGATCGAGGGTCGTCAGTGATATTGAGATCCTCTAGAACCCGATTACTATTTTCTAGGACAGGTCTTAACCAACTGAAACTGAAAGAGGGTAGTACCTAAGCTTCATGCCAGCCTGAAATCTAAGGGCTCTTTTGTGTGACTTGTGTGCCTTCAAATCTGAACTACTTGCACATTCTTGTTATCTGACAACATGAGTTCCTTGTAGGTTTTTGTTTACAGTTCTTATCCAATAATTTGGACTCATTGCAGGGCTTACTTACATCACCTCACACATCACTTCACGCATAGCATACACATCATAACATCATACCATAACATTTTCTTAACCATTTCAAGGATCTCAAGGGTTTGTGATGCAGGTCATGATGAACCAGACGTTAAACAAGGGGCAAATGGGATTTATTTTCCTCTAGCCAAGGTTGTCTAGAAATCCAAGCACGATAACTTGAGTCAGGGGCTATGACCCACTCGATATGGTGAGCTTGACTCTTGAAGAAGGACTCTCAGCAACATGAAGTTCCTTAAATCAAGCTACCAGATTCAGATTCTAACAGTTTCTTGTTTACCCTGCGAGATCCTTGAAAACATTGCATACATATATCATACATATCATTGAATAACAGGTCTCCCAGTACAGGTCTCTTATCTTCTTCGCTGTTTATTTCAGCAGTCATCATGTCTACTGAACCTTCCACTGAAAAAGCTATCAAGGCCCTCCAGGCCCAGAATGCCCAATTTCAAGAGTTGGTCATGAGCCTAGCTAAGGGTCAGCAGGACCTGAAGACCCTGATTCTGAAAGAGAGGAAGAAGAAGAAGAAGAGGACCGTCTTGTTCAACACTGGATGCAGATTTGGGAATGGACTGCAGAATGAGGTTGATCTGACCACCTCCTCTGTAGGGAAAGACAACCCACAAGAGAGAAGGGTTCCTAGCCCCGTGGTCTCCGACAACGAGACGGATTATGATGAAGAACAGTACCCTCCCTTTCTATAATCACGGATAGAAAGGGTGCTAGTACCTTCCCTTTCTATAATCTACCTCCCGAACTGAGAAACATCTCGAAAAGGAATTTTGTTGTGCTTTTGTCCTTTCCTTGTTGGAGAAAATAAAAGACGGTGGCGACTCTTGCTTACCGCGACATTTTGCTAAACACAAACGCGAACCAGCATTCCAAAACAGTCAGTTCTATTTCCACCGATCACAACCACCATTTCATGTCAGCAACAACGAAGTCAACGTAATAGGAGATGTTAACACTAATTATGTCCTTGGTAGTTGGATCTTTCCTACCATAGGCAACAACCTCAGCAACTGGAGGACTTAAGACATTATTACAATCTACTTTAGTCAAGAGTAATAGCTACTTTCTATTTTTATTGCTTTCAAGTTTAGTTATGTAATCTTTTAATATAATGACTTTAAGCCTTGTATCTTACCCGGGGCACAACAGTTCATTTGTTAAAAGTTGTCATTTCATAAACATGTTTTCATTTAATAAAGCATTGGACGTTTTGCATTCAAATTTTGTGCTCTCTGTCTTTCTTTTTATATTTATCACTTTCAAAAAGCTATGTATTCTTACACACACCCACACAATACATTACAGATCCACATCCATTTTGTATCCCGTTGATAACGATTATGCTATTGCCACTTATGACTTTTAAAATCTGATCTACCAAGCCGAGGATGAAGGTGAGGAAGATTGTGAAATACTGGGAGAAATTTCCAGACTGTTAATGCAAGAGGAAAAGGCTATTCAACCACATGAGGAGCCAGTCGAGGTTGTAAACTTGGGTTCTGAAACAGAAAGGAAAGAAGTCAAGATAGGCACCAACCTAGAGGACAGTGTCAAGAGCAGGTTAATTCAGATGTTGCATGACTATGTTGAGATCTTTGCTTGGTCATACAAAGACATTCCAGGGCTTGATACTGATATTGTGGTTCACCATCTACCAATGAAAGAGGGTTATTCTCCAGTAAAGAAGAAGGTTCGTCGCATGCGTCCCGAAATGTCAGAGAAGATCAAGGATGAGGTTATGAAACAATTCAACGCATGGTTCTTGGTTATTACATCATATCCTTAATGGGTTACGAATATGGTGTCGGTACCAAAGAAAGATGAAAAGGTACATATGTGTGTGGACTACATGGATTTGAACAGGTTTTCTCATCTTCTTGTTGTTTATTTCAGTAAAAGATGGCACTCGAGCAAACTATGAAAGAACTTCAAGCTCAGAACGCTCAGTTTCAGCAAATGTCCTTGGACTTAGCTAAGGGTCAAGACAAGTTGAAGACCCTCATCAAAAAGGGAAATAAGAAGAAGACTAAAAATCCAGCAATCTTTCTTAATATGGGCAGAAAATTCTAGGGTCCAGTAAGAAGGGCTCTAGATTTTGAGGTCCCCCTAAATGAAGATAATAACCAAGAGAAAGATGACGAGTGTGTGAAAGCTGAAGAGAATAAAAACCTTGGTTCTGGCCAAGATTATGATGAAGACTATTTTTATGAGTAGTATCCTCCTGCTGATGATAGATACAAGCAGCTGGAAGATCGACTTAATGCTAGGGAGATACAGAAAGTGCCTGGGCGGGACTTTGATAAGTTGGGTATTATCTCGGGGGTTGTTATCCCTCATAACTTCAAGGTCCCCGTCTTTGCCAAATATGATGGTGTGTCCTATCCAAAGCTTCATCTGAGGTCTTATGTTTGGAAGATCCAACCCCATACTACTGATAGAAAGTTATGGGTTCATTTCTTTCAAGAGAGTTTATCCGGGACACAACTTGAATGGCTCTATCAGTTGGAGAGAACCAACATCCGCACATGGGAAGACTTGGCTATTGCTTTTTAAAAACAATACCAATATAATGTTGATCTTGCACCAACTCGTATGCAATTACAGAGTATGACTATAGGCTCTAACAAAGGCTTTAAAGAGTACACCCATAAATGGAGATATTTAGCAGAAAGAGTGCAACCTCCTTTATCCGACAGGGAACTGGTTCATATTTTCATGAGCACTTTGATATGGCCTTTCTTTAATCATTTGATCGAAAGTTCTTCCCTAGTTTTACCGAATTAATATTAACAGGTGAACATGCCGATGGGGGTATCAGAAGTGGAAAGATTTAAGTGGCCACCTCTCCAGGTACTATAAAGAAGACGTTCAACGAAAAGAATGAGACAAATGCTATTTATGGCCAGAAGGGTTTTGTTATAAATGACCGCAACCAATCTACGGGGGCAGTTCTAATTTATAATCTTCCGCATGTACAACAACAGTAGCAAAACCATCAGCGTAAGTCAGATGCACCGAGAAGACAGTTTATAAAGATCAACATACCATTATCTCAGGAATTACAACACTTACTGAAGGCGATTTAATAACATTAAGGGATTCTCCTAAGAATCCCAACACTTCATCTCCTCGTTATAATCTTAATGTGAAGTGTGCTTACCATTCCAATAGCCCCAGGCACGACACCAATAGTTGTTGGGCTTTGAAGAACAAAATTCAGGATATGATTGACAACAAAGAGATTGAGTTTTATCCACCCGAGACTCCTAGCACGACAAGGGTGTGAATGCTGTTGGTGTTGTTTCTGCTGAAGATGATACTGATAGTGACTATAACCTGGACAACTGGATTTTCCCCACTATCAACAATGGGCTCAGCAACTGGAAGAATGAAGACCGAATCTCGATCCCCTTTAGTCAGGAGTAATTGCTAATTTCTATTTTATTGCTTTCAAAGTTTTGGTTATGTAAACTTTAAACAATGACTTTAAGCCTTGTGCCTTACCCGGGGCATAACGGTTCATTTGTTAGGGTTGTCATTTCATAAGTATATTTTCATTTAATAAATCATTGGACGTTTACATTAAAATTTTGTGCTCCTTGCCTTTCTTTTATTTTCCAAAATAGCTATGTGTTCTTACACACACCCACAAAATAAATTGCAAATCCACATCCACTCTGGATCCCGTTGATAACGATTCCGCTATGGCCACTTATGACTTTGAAAATCCGATCTACCAAGCCGAGCACGAAGGTGAGGAAGAGTGTGAAATACCTGGAGAGCTTTTCAGACTGTTAGTGTAAGAGGAAAAGGCTCTACAACCGCATGAAGAGCCAGTGGAGGTTGTAAACTTGGGTACTGAAGCAGACAGAAAAGAAGTCAAGATAGGTTCCAACATAGAAGATGATATCCAGAACGGGTTAATCCATATGTTGCATGAATATGTTGAGATCTTTGCTTGGCCGTACGAGGACATGTCAAGGCTCGATACTGATATTGTGGTTCACCATGTGCCGATGAAAGAGGGTCGTTCTCCAATAAAGCAAAAGGTTCGTCGCATGCGTCCCGAGATGTCAAAGGAGATCAAGGTCGAAGTTATGAAGCAATTCAATGCAGGTTTCTTAGTAGTTACATCATATCCTCACTGGGTTACAAATGTGGTTTCGATACCAAAGAAATACGGCAAGGTACGTATGTGTGTAGAATACAGAGATCTACACAGGGTGAGCCCCAAATATGACTTTCCGCTTCCACATATTGATGTTCTTGTTGACAACACCACTCAGCACAAGGTGTTCTCCTTTATGGAAGGCTTCTCAGGTTATAATCAGATCAAGATGGAACCTAAAGACATGTAGAAAACTACCTTTGTCACACAATGGGGTACCTTCAGTTACAAGGTTATGCCTTTCGGTTAGAAGAACACCAGCGCAGCATATCAACGTGCCATGGTAGCCTTGTTCCATGACATGATTCATCACGAGATAGAGGTTTACATTGACGACATGATAGCGAGATCTCAGACTGAAGAGGAACATCTTGATCATCTACGCAAGTTGTTTGAGAGACTGAAGAAATATAAGCTCAGGTTGAATTCGAACAAGTGCACTTTCGGGGTAAGATCCGGTAAGCTCATGGGTTTCGTTATCAGTGGTATAGGTATTGAAGTTGATCCCGCCAAGGTCAAAGCTATTCAAGAAATGCCAGTCCCCCGTACAGAGAAGGAAGTCAGAGGTTTCTTGGGACGAATGAATTACATTTCCCAATTTATTCCCATTTGACTGCTACTTGTGAGCCAATCTTCAAGTTACTAAAGAAAGATCAGGTAGTGAAGTGGAACGATAACTATCAAACAACCTTTGACTAGATCAAGGAGTACCTATAAGAACCTCTAATTCTGGTGCCACCAATTGAAGGAAGACCTCTGATTATGTACCTAATAGTGTTAGAGAACTCAATGGGTTGTATACTGGGCCAACATGACGAGTCTGGTCGAAAAGAGCATGCAATATACTACCTTAGAAAAAAGTTTACCGACTGTGAAACAAGATACTCACTGCTCGAGAAAACGTGTTGCACTTTGGCATGGGCTGCTCGCTGACTAAGACAGTATATGTTGACCCATACTACTTTGTTAATCGCTAAAATGGATCCCATCAAATACATATTCGAGAAGCCATCTCTCTCTGGAAGGATATCCCGATGGCAAATGGTCTTAACAGAATATGACATTCAGTACACCACTAAGAAGGCAATTAAAGGAAGTGTATTGGCAGACCACTTAGCTCATCAAGCTGTAGACGACTATCAGTCTATGAATTTTGAGTTCTCGGACGAGAACATTATGCTGGTTACAGATTATGAAGAACCTGGACCACATGAAGGACCTGAGCCAGGATCCCGATAGACTATGGTTTTTGACGGAGCTTCTAACGCACTTGGCAACGGAATCCGTGTTGTGATTATCTCTCCCAAGGGTTGCCATAAGCCCTTTACCTCCAAATTATGCTTTGATTGTATCAACAACATGGTCGAATATGAAGCGTGCATCATGGGTATCAAGCCCCAGCAGTATCCTTTTATTTGTTTCATATTTTCTTCTTTCAGATCCAATGCAAACAGGTTCAAGGCGCGCATGGTGTTCCTCTATCCATCACCATCTGGTCATCACAAGATTAAATCCAACG
This sequence comes from Vicia faba, assembly GCA_948472305.1. Taxonomy (NCBI): domain Eukaryota; kingdom Viridiplantae; phylum Streptophyta; class Magnoliopsida; order Fabales; family Fabaceae; genus Vicia; species Vicia faba. The sequence continues at coordinate 1,357,730,099 of OX451735.1, forward strand.
CCCCAGATAAACAAATGCACGACACACTTTCAAGAGGCAACCACACTGAATCAATATAGGGGTTGGATTCCTTATTTTGGGCCTAGTGCTTTTGCTTTTTCCATACCCCCTTTTGCTTACTAACACAGGCCCATTACTTTTATTTTATTCTTATTTTCTGTTTCAAACACAAAAAACTGATTATTTGGGCCTAACACTTTTTTCTTCTCACCCCCCAATTTCTTTTGCACCACTGAACCATTTAATTTCTTTTTTATCTTTTCCAATTTAATTTTTTTCTTTTCTTTTTTTTAGTTAATTATATTTAAATCATAAAATCACAAAAAAAAAAGTTTTAGGTTTTATTTAATTAATTTAAATATTTTATTTTATTTTGTTAATTAAATTATTAGAATTAGATTTTATTATTCATTTTACACTATAAAATATTTTTCCAAATTCACATTAATATCCAAATTATTTTCTAAACAATTAAAAATAAATTAGACTTAGGTTTTGTTTATTTAATTTCCCTTTTAAATTGATTAAGTTAATTCAACATAGATTTTTAGGTTTTAATTAATTAAAAATAACATAGATTTTTTAGGTTTTTGTTTGATTAATTAATTAGCTTCCTTTTTTAATAAAGAAACAATTAAATGGTTAGGTTAATCATTAAACCCTTTTTCTATCAAAAATCACCAAAACAAATTTTTTCTCTTTTTTCTCTACTTCGCATTTTTACGTATTTTATTTCGCATTATCATTTATGTAAATGGTCTGTAATAGATAATTAGGGTTTATTTCTTTCCTCCCCAATCACAAATTTGTACCCCCATCCCCGAAACATTGTAATAGCGTAGGACGTTTAATTTCTATAATTTACTGCTTTCTTTATTTACTATTAGTTTAATAGGTTTGTATGGCAAGATTAATATCAATCATTAGAAAACCTAATCTCAAGATAAAATTATTGAATCAAACATACTTTACACACTTACACCTTTAGGGTAACCTCACTTGTTGCCTCGGATAAAAGTTGTCATGTTCCTCAAACGTGGGATACTTTAGCAAAGACCCTCGGTTAAAAGATCGTAGTCCCTCGATGACCTTTCGATGTTGCCTTTGGTAAACTATGTTAGTCCCTCACGATAATTGCTAAAGCATCTTACAAGTTGCCTTCTATGATTGTACGATGACCCACATCTCTCCCTCACATCTAATGATATGGCTTCCTATTAACCAATGGTAGGATAATACTATCTAAATGAGGAGGAAAAGAACAAAGACTTTTTGAGTAGGTAGATCGCTCGTAATCAGTTGCTCACAAACTAAAACAATTTCCATATTTCACACTTTCAAAACAACTACTTTCAAGATGCTTTATAAACACTCTTGAGGACTGATACAAGAGTTATTATAAAGGAAAACTGCCTTACATTGGCATTTTTTTTCAAAACATCTTTCCACCAAACAAATGTTTTCAAAAACAACATTTTGTATACATTCTCAACGATACGAGAATCATTACAAAATTGCCACACTTAGGCATTTTTCAAAATATTTGCAAACATACACAAACACAAAGCATTTTTTCAAAGTGAGCTAGCAATTAAGAGCCCGTAGATAACTACAGATGAAAAGGGTGCTTACACCTTCCCTTTTCATAACCTACCCCCTGAACTAAAGAAAATTCTCAAACGATCTTTCCTGTTCTTTTCACCCTTTCCTTTATTGGATAAAAGAAAAGTCGATGGTGACTCTTCCTATCCGCAACATTTACGATAAAGCACAAAACCAAAAGTCAATTCTCCAACCGTATTACAGAACTGGCGGCTCTGCTGGGGACATTAATTCCAAAAGTGGGGTTACCTTAAGAGCTAGATCACCTTTATTTTACTTGTTTACCTTATTTGCTTTATATTTCAGGATATGCTTGGGTTTATTTCTTATATAGATCCTATACCCAGATCTGGAGCATTTTTAGGTAAGTAGAAATAGATCGTGAAAATTGTACGGTGTAGACCGATATGGTTGAAGCGATGGCCATGTTAGTGTGACACATTTGTTGGTACCAGTGTTCCTTGAGTCAAGTCAAGGAGAATACAGGGATGCTGTGTGGTGTCATAAAGCACTAACTAATCGTAAAACCTTAGTTGACACAACTTAGCCATTAGAAAGTAGTGAGATGGCTGGCTTTGGTGTAGAGTGAAGTTGGTTGATACTCGATGCTACACTCATTGAGATCAGACTCTTGGGATATTTTGGTCGCAATTTAGATGCTTGTGCTGAAACAATGCCAAAGATAAAGATTAATGATATTGAGGCTCCTAGAACCCGGTTACTTCTTTTAGGACAGGTTGAGCCAACTAAAGCTTCAAGAGGGTAGTTACCTATAAACTCCATGCAAGCTAAAACCTAATACCTTGTGTGCTTTGTTTGTGTATGATTAATTGTTCAAACATGACATCATAACATCATGCCATATCATTTTCACTAACCATTCAAGGACCTCGGGATTTATCTTTGTTCTGTTTTATAGGTTATGGCTTCCGCTTGCAGAAACACTGTCTGAATCAGTTTTGTGAGGATACCTTATCAAGTTAAGGAGTTAGTCTCAAGATTTGCTAAAAGCTCTCTGTTCATCAAAAGGCAAGGTCGACTACTCAATTTGGTTACCTCAGGTTTTGAAGAAGACATGATGAGTGTTCTATTTCAATTCTTTGACCATGTACATCACTGCTTCACTTTTCCCGATTATCAGTTGGTACCCACAATAGAGGAGTTTTCTCAATTACTGGGAGTGTCTGTTCTCAATCAAATACCTTTCACCGGTTTAGAGAGAGATCTATAAACTGAAGAAATTACATCAGCCTTACACCTGAAGCGGTCCGACATTGTAGCTAATTGAGAAACAAGGAGTGGAGTCAAGGGTTTTCTAGCTAAAATTCTATTGGAGAAGGCTCAACTATTTTTGGATGCTATGATTTTTAAAGCTTTTAAGGAGATCTTGGATCTTTTAATCTATAGGTTGGTGTTATTCCCTAATCCGAACCAACTCATAGATGTGAACACCATCAAGATATTTCTTTCTCGTAATCTTGTGCCTACTTTGCTCAGAGACATTCTGCATTCTCTTCACACTCGTACTATAAGGAAGAGAGGAACTATTATGTGTTGCATACCTATGCTATCTAGGTGATTTATTTCACACCTTCCCTGATCAGTGTTGAAGAATGAACAAGGTATGAGGTGGTCTCAAAGGATGATATCACTCTCTCATTCAAATATCTATTGGTATTCCCGATCTCTGGAAGATGTTACTATCATTGACTACTGTGGGGAATTCTCTAATGTTCCACTCCTTGGCATTAGGGGAGGTATTACTTACAACCCTTATCTGGCTCTACGAGAATTTTTTTATGCTCGAAGAGATGGTCCTCATGACGCACTTATTCAAGGTGTCATGTTCGACTACGAGAATAATTTTCAAGGTTATCATCAAAGGTTTATACGTGCTTAGGACATGGTAAACAAGATTGGTAGTAATACTTTAGGTTGTAAGAATTCTATCCCTTTGGAGCCATATCTCAAGTGGGTATGATCTCGCACTTAAAACCTTATGATGCCATATCCCGCTATCTTACCATTAATTATAGAGCCGGTTGCTGAGGATGATATTCCTTATACCATTCTTCAACCAGACATACCTACTGACCTTGAAGAATTATAGAAGTCCTGGATTTAACTCAAGGAAGAACGAGACACCTTCGAAGCTCAAATCTATGCAAGCGAGAAGAAAGTGTTGGAGTTCACAAAGTAACTACGTGAAGAGCGGATTCTTAATACATACCTTGACACAAAGAGGAAGCGTTAGTGGGAGACTTGAGTCTTAGGTTTTAGTAGTTTGTATTGTTGTATCATTGAGACCTTTTTGCTTTTCATTGTAAGCCTAGAAGGCAGTTGTAATTTTGAACTTATTAATGAAATATTTGCTTCTGTTTCCTTTTGACTTGTAAAATTTAAATCTCTTAAAGGTCCTTGAAAACATTGCATCCACATATCATGCATCATTTCATAAGTAGGTTTTCCAATACACGTTTCCTCATCTATTTACTGTTTATTTCAGTATAAGATGGCTCTCGAACAAACTTTCAAGGATCTCCGAAATCAACATGCACAATTTCAAGAGACTCTCCTGAATCTGGCCAAAGGGAAACAAGAGAGGATGACACTCCTCACCATAAAAAATAAGACTAAGAAACGGGTTGTTATCCTTAACATGGGAAGAAGATTCAAAGGTCCTGCTCGATTAGCTCAAGCAGATGATGTTTCCTCTGAGGAAGACAACAATCAAGAGGAGGATGTTAGAATCACCAAGGTTGGAGAAGGAAACGATCAGGGTTCCGAAGACGAAGACTACTCCGATGAACAGTACCCTCCTGCAAATGACAAATACAAGCAGTTGGAAGACCGACTCAAGGCTGTGGAAATCCAGAAAGTACCTGGATTGGACTTTGGAGATTTAGGTCTAATCCTAGGGGCGGTCATCCCTCACAAATTCAAGGTCCCTATCTTTTCTAGATATGATGGGGTCTCTTGTCCCAAACTCCATCTGAGGTTGTATGCTCGAAAAATCCAACCCCATACTGCTGACCAGAAGTTATGGGTCCATTTCTTTCAAGAAAGCTTGTCCGGTACTCAACTTGAATGGTTCTACCAACTTTAAGGAACCAATATTCACACATGGGAAGACTTGGCTGGTGCTTTCTACAAGCAGTATCAATATAATGTTGACCTGGCGCCAACTCGTGTGCAGTTGCAAAACATGTCCATGGGCTCAAATGAAGGATTCAAGGAGTATGCACAAAAGTGGAGAGACTTAGCTGGAAGGGTGAAACCTCATTTGAATGACTGGGAATTGCTGGATATGTTCATGGGAACTCTGACGGGTTCATTCTTTAATCTGCTAATTGGGAGTTCTTCGTCAGGGTTTATTGAGCTAATTCTGACTGGCGAAAGAGTTGAAAGTGGTATTAAGAGTGGGAAGATTCTGATGGCTACACATTCTAATGTAGTGAAGAAGCCTTTTGTTGGAAAGAAAGAAACCAACATTGTCTATGGCCTAAAAAGCCGTAATAAGAATGATCGTCATCAGTCTATGGGGCGGTATTAATTTCTAAACTGGCGTCTATTCAACAATCACAAAAAAACAAACAATGAAGGTCAGACGATCCGAGAAGGCAATTCACCAAAATTAATATACCATTGTGTGATACGGTGGGAGAAATGACTTGAGGTTTTGAGTTTGTGTTTGCAAATGTTGCGGTTTAGCAAGAGTCTCCACTGACTTTTCTTTTATCCAATAAGGAAAGGTGAAAAAGCACAGGAAAGACCTTTAGAGATGTTTTTGAATCTTACCATGCACGCCTAATTACTATACAGTATAAGGAAAACAGTAAATTGCGGAAAATGAAATTCTACGCTATTACAATATTTAGGGGATGGGGATACATATTTATGAATGGGGGTTGCAAGTAAAAATAAGTCCTAAGTTACTATTACAACCATATTGAAATGCATAATATAAGAAAGAAATGGACTTTTTTAGAAAAAAATTTGGTCTTAAGGAAATAAATTAAAAGGAAAATATTTTTATGTTTTTTTATGTTAATAAAAAAAAGGAGTTAATATTAAAAATGATGAAAAAGAAAATAAATGAAAGATAGAAAAAGCGTGCTGCTGCAAGCAAAACAGCAAGGATCAGAAGTTCTGAAGCTAGGCGCGTGATGACTCAGAAGTGAACGTCAGTGGAATCAGAAGTTCTGGATTGGTACACTCTGAGGTCCTGCAAAACACGTTATAGGGAAAACACAGAAGTTCTGGGTTTCTATGTGCTGAACTTCTGAATGTTTAAACAGTGAGAAATCCTCAGAAGCTTTGTGTGTGTCAAAACAGTAGGAAGAACTCAGAAGTTCTGTATGGTGCTAAGACAGTGAATAAACAATCAGCAGTTCAGCATGTTACCAGCACATGAAAATAAGAAGTTCAGTGTATTTGACATGTAAGGAGAACTCAAAAGTTATGTGTTGTGTTAGAACAGTGAGTGAATCATAGAAGTTCTATGTGTGTTAACAGCGTATGAAGGAACTTAGGTAAGGTTGCTTGGTGAGGAGTTTGTGTAAAACTACATCGGAACCGAGAAGGAACCTAGGTAAGGTTGCTTCGTGAGGAGTTTGGGTAAAACTACATCAGAACCGAGAAGGAACCTAGGTGTGATCGGTGGATCTGGAACTGACTGTTTAACGCTGGTTCGCGAAATGTCGCGGAAGCAAGAGTCGCCACCGTCTTTTATTTTCTCCAAATGGAAAGGACAAAAGCACAGAAAAATTCCTTAAAGAGATTGCTCTCGATTCGGGAGGTAGATTATAGAAAGGGAAGGTGTTAGCACCCTTTCTATCCATGGTTATCCATGGGCTCTTAGATACTTGCTCATTTGTGTTTTCAAAAATGGTTTGCTTGCTTTTCAACTGTGGGTTTTAAAAAGTTTCTTTGAAAATTCCAGTTCGACTCTTGTATCGGTCCTCAAGAGTGTTTGAAAAATTGCTTTCGAAAGCTTTTGAAAAGGTGTCGGTGTGAAAAGTATTTTTGAATTTGTTTTGAAATTAGAGCAAGTATCTACGAGAACCTACCTACCCTAAGGAATTCGTCTGTGTAAATGTCCTTTAAAGTAGTGTCATCCCACCATTGAGAGGTAGGTAGCACCACCGTTGGAGGTGTTCGGGTCAATTCGAGGTTCGGGACATGGTGATCACCAGAGCAATGGGAAGACACCTTAGAAGCTACCCTCATGCCAGGTTCCCGGATCATGATGACTTACTAAGACATCCTCTACTCGACGATCACCTTTCGAGGCAAGGCAACAGTGAGGCGTACCCTAGGGGTGGTGTGTGATTTGTGTGTCGTTTTCAGTTATTTTGTCTTTTGTCATGTGATTGGTGATCTAACGCTTGTTTTTATTTTTGTCCATACATTCTTTCATGCCTTGATTAACAGTTAAAATATTGCGGGAAAAGTAAAAGTCTAAAGCTATTACAAAAGGCGCGGGTCCACATCGCCAAAATTTCTTGAACCCGATTTGACAGAAAAATAAAGAAAGCAAATAAAAAGTGCGAGAAAGTTAATTACATGGCTTCGGGAGAGATACATAAATATTTAAACGAAATAAAATAAATATGCGAATAAGAATTAAAAACGAGGGCGTTGGACCCTTTTGCAAAATTAAATTAATGATGGAATTAATTAAAAAAAAGAAATTGTCTTTTTGGTATTTTATGTTTTTTTAATGAAAAAAGAACTAATTAAAATAAATGCTAACCCTAATTCTAGTTGTTTTTAATTTATTATGAAAAGATTGAATTTTAACCTAAAATAAACCCTAATTATACAATTTAATTACAAAAATAAACATTTAATTATTTAATTATTTATGGAAGAAAAATAAAAGAAGATGAAAATTAATTAACCCTAATTCTATATATTTTTTAGATTTTTATTATGAAAATATTAAATTAAACCCTAATTTAAAATTAATTAATTTACATGCAAATTTATTTAAAATATACATACTAAAATAAAATATTTATTCTTTTTCTCTTTTTCTGATTTTTTATGGTATTTTTTATATTTATGAAAATAATAAATTAATTAAAGACAATAATCAAAAAGAAAATAGAAATAATGCAAAATAAAGAAAGTAAAAAAAAACAATTAGCAAACCTAGGGGGTCTGCCCCAAATTGTGAGGTTTTTTAGCAATCTGGCCCAAGATTATGAGGCCTTGTGGACTTTCCCAGGACACGTACTCAAGCGTTGACTAGAGCCCATCGTGTTCCCCAGACCTGTGCCTTTGGATTGACGTACTGGACGCGTGGACGGCTTGATCTTGGAGGTGCATCATGGAACAACAACATTGAGCCTGCACATGAATATCAATTGAAAAAAATATATGGAAAGGGTGGGGACCTGGGATCGAACCCAGGTCCCGAACATCACCACTAACGCGCTCCACCAACCAGGCTATTTGGCTTATCTGTAAATAAAATAATGAATAAACATAATAAAACAAATATGCGTTAGTGCTTGGCTTTCGCGCGAATTTTCAAATCAGCCAACCATCTAATGCCACGATATCATCTTCTTCATTCCTGAAACATAAAACATAGGCCACGGTTTTCATGGTGTTCCCTTAGGCAGGTTTTGGGAAAATAGCGAATAGCTCTAGGACGCTCATAAATTAGGCGCGAGGGTCTCAAATTCTTCGTCCAAGTATGCTGAACACGTTCATGGCATCGTGGTGTCCCAATTTTTCCTTATTTTAAAACCCCTAATTTAAGGTCCTGTAAACCCTAAAATTTGATAATGGTGAAATCGTATATAGCATGTAATAATCCAATCAAAGCATATGGTTAGCTTGCAAACACTTCACTGATCATGAATATATAAACAAAATGCCATGAATGTGCATAGAATGTAAAACACGATTATGAGAAAAAGTGAAAAAAACTGGACTTCTGTATACCGTTTCAAGGCGTTAGGATTGATGTTTTTGATCCAAGCACGTTGTTTGATGTCCCAGGAATGCAATGGGATGAGTCTCGTGGCTTGAAACGACCTGCAAACCTGTTTTCAGTTTTGAGTTTTTAAACAAAATTTCAAGTTTTTGAATGGAGTTTCTAGCGCAGCTTCATGGTCAATGGCATTAGGGTTGTGTTCCTTGTATATGTAGTAATGATTTAGGTCAAGAATTCTGATCAAAATCCATGCATTGATGGTTTTTGAAATTTGATTTTCAAAGATCTTTTTCAATCTTTTTTCATGTGCTTTTGCTCTCAGTCATATCCAATCAATCCAATTCTTTCCATATCTGATCATGCACGAATTATAGAGCCTATTACATGTACAAAAAGATTTGATAAGTTAGGTTAAGTATTTTTCATATATTTAATTGATTTAAATGAATTATTATTAATAAAAATTCAAATAAATAAATAAAAAATGAATAAAAACTTCCCTTTGGGCCAAGTGGTCGTGTGCATGCTTGGGACAATGAATTGTGGAAGAAAAATGGGCCCATTAGCAATTTTAGGTCATTTGAATCAATGTTGACTTTTCAAAATATCCAAAAGTTTCCCAACTTCCACAAGGCATAACTTGCTCAATTTTTAAGCTTTTCTCATGTTCTTGGACATTTTGGAAAGGTATTTGAGTCCTCTAACCAATGCCTTTGGTCCCATGTCATTTTTATTTACCAATATCAAGTTATGGCCTTTGACTTAAAGTCCCTTTTTGTTGACTTTTGGAAATGACCTATAATGTTGAAATTGATAACTTTTTGTGAGAGCATTTCTTGGACTTGAAGTATGAAGATGAGTTGTAGGAAATGTCTTTCTCTTCAAAATGAGCTTTGGATGGAATTTTTCTGATAATCCATGTGAAAGTTATGCCCTAGTCAATTCACAGTTGACTTTTTCAACTGTCCAAATAAGGAAACTTTTGCATTTTGATGATTTTTGAGCCAAGCTTTGAGAATCATGATCAAGCATTGATCAAATGATGTTTGTGGCTTCAAAGTGAGATGTTGACCAAAAATTTGAACTTTTGACTGCCAAATGACCATTTTGCCCCTATAGTTGACTGTAGTGCAATTAGGGTTTTTGACTGTGCAATTTTGTGCTGAAAGTCTTGAAACTTTGTATGAGGATGCTTGACCATATTTGTAGGCATGTGGGACTTGATTGGACCTTTGGAAACTTCATTTTCTTGATCAGAACAAAAACCCTAGTTTTGACCGCTTAGGAGGCCCTTGAACTGTGCAACCCTTGGGGAACTTTTGAAAATTTGACTTGGTAATTTCTTGGAGAATATGGGAGGGCAAATTTTGGGGTACAACAGTTGCCCCTGTTCAATCTTCTTAGACCTGAGGATGCAGATTGGCTGACGTGCCTTTCGTAATCCGAAGGTAGAAGATGATTGAACACTAGAGTGCCCAGAAATTTGCGCTCACATAGTAGCAGTGTGATGATGGGAATGGGCTTACAGATGCCATTTGGAGATTGATGAATAAGGTGATGGGCTTATAGATGCCATCTGGATGTTGATCGCATAAGAGATTCCTTAGCGAGAACTTGCATACATGCAAAAGAAAAAATGAGTACCTGACACGTTGCAGGAGCTGGTTTTCAGATGCTTGGTATAGATGTGTCTTGACTGGTTACAGGAGCTGAGTCTGGAGCTTCAAAAGATGATGAATAAACCAGGGATGGTTACCATCTCAACAAGAACGGTGAGAGAACCTTGGATGACTTTAACTTCAACAACGCTCGTTGAGAAAATCTTGGTGGGAATTACCATCTTCACAGGATCGGGAAGAGAACCATAGGCAATTATAATCTCAAAAGCGGACGTTTGAGAAAAACCTGGGATGGAATTATCATCTCACGCACAGTCGGGGAGAGAACCATAGGAAATTATAATCTCAAAAGCGAACGTCTGAGAAAAACCTGGAATAGAATTATCATCTCACGCACCGTCGGGGAGAGAACCATAGGAAATTATAATCTCAAAAGCGAACGTCTGAGAAAAACCTGGAATGGAATTATCATCTCACGCACCGTCGGGGAGAGAACCATAGGAAATTATAATCTCAAAAGCGAACGTCTGAGAAAAACCTGGAATGGAATTATCATCTCACGCACCGTCGGGGAGAGAACCATAGGAAATTATAATCTCAAAAGCGAACGTCTGAGAAAAACCTGGAATGGAATTATCATCTCACGCACCGTCGGGGAGAGAACCATAGGAAATTATAATCTCAAAAGCGAACGTCTGAGAAAAACCTGGAATGGAATTATCATCTCACGCACTGTCGGGGAGAGAACCATAGGAAATTATAATCTCAAAAGCGAACGTCTGAGAAAAACCTGGAATGGAATTATCATCTCACGCACCGTCGGGGAGAGAACCATAGGAAATTATAATCTCAAAAGAGAACGTCTGAGAAAAACCTGGAATGGAATTATCATCTCACGCACCGTCGGGGAGAGAACCATAGGAAATTATAATCTCAAAAGCGAACGTCTGAGAAAAACCTGGAATGGAATTATCATCTCACGCACCGTCGGGGAGAGAACCATAGGAAATTATAATCTCAAAAGCGAACGTCTGAGAAAAACCTGGAATGGAATTATCATCTCACGCACCGTCGGGGAGAGAACCATAGGAAATTATAATATCAAAAGCGAACGTCTGAGAAAAACCTGGAATGGAATTATCATCTCACGCACCGTCGGGGAGAGAACCATAGGAAATTATAATCTCAAAAGCGAACGTCTGAGAAAAACCTGGAATGGAATTATCATCTCACGCACCGTCGGGGAGAGAACCATAGGAAATTATAATCTCAAAAGCGAACGTCTGAGAAAAACCTGGAATGGAATTATCATCTCACACACCGTCGGGGAGAGAACCATAGGAAATTATAATCTCAAAAGCGAACGTCTGAGAAAAACCTGGAATGGAATTATCATCTCACGCACTGTCGGGGAGAGAACCATAGGAAATTATAATCTCAAAAGCGAACGTCTGAGAAAAACCTGGAATGGAATTATCATCTCACGCACCGTCGGGGAGAGAACCATAGGAAATTATAATCTCAAAAGCGAACGTCTGAGAAAAACCTGGAATGGAATTATCATCTCACGCACCGTCGGGGAGAGAACCATAGGAAATTATAATCTCAAAAGCGAACGTCTGAGAAAAACCTGGAATGGAATTATCATCTCACGCACCGTCGGGGAGAGAACCATAGGAAATTATAATCTCAAAAGCGAACGTCTGAGAAAAACCTGGAATGGAATTATCATCTCACGCACCGTCGGGGAGAGAACCATAGGAAATTATAATATCAAAAGCGAACGTCTGAGAAAAACCTGGAATGGAATTATCATCTCATGCACCGTCGGGGAGAGAACCATAGGAAATTATAATCTCAAAAGCGAACGTCTGAGAAAAACCTGGAATGGAATTATCATCTCACGCACCGTCGGGGAGAGAACCATAGGAAATTATAATCTCAAAAGCGAACGTCTGAGAAAAACCTGGAATGGAATTATCATCTCACGCACCGTCGGGGAGAGAACCATAGGAAATTATAATCTCAAAAGCGAACGTCTATCTCACGCACCGTCGGGGAGAGAACCATAGGAAATTATAATCTCAAAAGCGAACGTCTGAGAAAAACCTGATAACTTCTACTGAGTCTTCATCAGAAAAATCTGTTTGGGGTCGATTTAGCTGGACTAGAGAAGGCTTTGGGCTGGATAAGAAATCTTTGGAGTTGATTAACTGAACCGGTCTAGGTCTTGAAATATGATTGAGAATCTAACTAAATCCTTCCTGAAAGGTAAAGGTCAGTCATATGCAATGCATGGCATGGATCAAGCAATGATGTTCTCAACATAAATGAGATTTGTATGATATGATGCGTCTATGCATGCTATAATGATATATGTGATGTTTAGGTATGTTTTCGTCTAGGAAAGTAAATCCTTGACGGGTGCCGGGAAGTCACTCCTGGGCTGATATTGAAGAATAAGCTTTTACTCCTGTTGGGGATGATAACTGCAAGAATACCGGTAGGAGAAGATGACTCCGTTGAGGAATAAACTTGGCAAATGGAAGATTCTGCGGGGAGAAAAGTATTCTGACGATCTTGCTGGGAAGAAATACTCTGTGGGGGATAGAGATGCTTTGTTGAGTTGTTGATAATAGCTTGCTGGGGATATCTTTGTTGTATCGGAAGTGTTAATAGACTTTGCTGGGGATAAGAAAGAACTATGTTGACGACGACCTTCCTGTGGCTTTTGGCTGAGGATAACCCAGTTATATCATGTTAAGGAAATAACTCTTTAAATAAAGTCGGGCGACGCGATCGTGCTTTGCGAGGATAAGCTTCCAGAATCTACTGGGGATAAGCTTACTGCTTGGGGAGATGAATTCCAACCTTCCCGGGGAACTGGATTGGACTCTCCTGGGGGAGTTTTGAATTGCGGGGGAAGTAGTTCCTTTGAATGTTGATATGCCGCCGGGGAACAATCTTTAGACCAAGACAGTCGGGGATGCTTGTTAAGAATATATATGCTGCTGGGGAATGTTGAAATCCGCTGGAGGATACCCAACATCCTTAAGGCTGACTGTAGCTTTGCTTGGGGAGAGTGCACTGACTGGCTGACTCACTCTCTGGGGAGTTAAGATATGTTAGTTAAGTTCTTTAGCTAAACTCACCTTGATACCTTGGAGGATGGAACAATTAGATTGTTTTAGACAACTCTTTATTGCCCCTGTTTCTAGGGGAGATGAAGACATGTGAGGTACTGATAGTTGTTGAGGGTCAAACCTTCTTCTGGTAGGCAGGTGACAAGATGACAGGACATAGTCGTACGCCTTGATCCCTAACTTTTGCCTGGACCGCCCTTTCGGGTTGTCAGTCCACCGGGATACCCATTTTTGCCCAAGCCGCCCTTTCAGGTTTTCGACTTGCCGGGTGTACAAATATTTTTCCATTTTCATCCCTTATTTTTGCCTGAACCCTTTTGGTTCGTCGGGAAGCCCTTATTTTTGCCTAGGTGTGTCAACCTAGCAGGTCTTTGATTTTGCGTAGTATTTTTTCGACTATGTCCACGCTCTTATAATGTAGGGAGTTGCCCCTGTCAGAAGTGTTTTGTCATGCCACCAGAAGATTTTTTGACCAGGCAAGATTTATTGTTGAAATGCCCCAAGTGACTCAGGCGGAGGTTTGCCCCAGGCTATTTTGGCATTTTGAAAGATTCTCCGAATCTTGATTGGATTGCCCCAGATGATAGACCACGATCAGGTCGTGCCCCTTGATTGGGAGTGCTTTTGTTCACTAGGTATTCATCGTGCGAATTTCCTGCTGCTCAAACAAATATTCATATGCAAACAAGGTTATGTTAAAAATGCAAAGCTCATGTCTGTCTTGAAGATTTTGAAAAATGCATTCTTTTTTCATAAAACAAGTGGATGTTTGTAAAACGTGATGTCAACTCCGTATTTACCGTAGGCCTTAAGGAGTCAGGATACCTTTCGTAACAGTATGCTTTCGAACTAACCCATGCTTCAGCTAGGACTTTTAAGGGTTATAACGTGGCCTGGTTCACGGTTTAAGAAACAAAGGATAAAGGCTCAAATTATTTGTACCCACCCGCTCTTCGTGATGTTCTTCAAACCTAAACTCAGTTGATCATGCATTAGACCTTGCTTGAGTCTTTGCCTTGATGTTCCAATGATGATTCGGATGTTGATAACTTATTTTGAATAGGCAGTCATTTTTTGTCGAGGGTTCGTAAGACCTCTTTCTCTTTTTTTTTATTTTATTATCCCTAGTTTTTTTTTGCCTGAACTGTTTCCTTTTTGGAATTACAGTCAGCGGGATGCCCCAGCTTCGTAAGTCTCCTTCATGGGTATTTGACTTATTCGGCTTCTTTCTTTTTTTTTTATTTTGAGAGATACAATGACTGCCTATCCTTGTGATTGTTCGGAATCATCATTGTCTTTCTTTGTTTTGTAAGGACCTCTTTTGGTGCCATTCGTTACGCATTTGGATCAACTGAGAGACTACCCTGCCCCAGGTTATGATTAAGGGTTTTAAATTTCGAAAAGAGAAACTCCTACTTCTTTGGCTCAGAGGGGTTGACGAGGGATTATCATCCTTATAACTCCAGTGTTTAGGGATTGAAACAATGCCTGTACCTCATCAGCGGGGTCTGTTCAAAAGCATACTGTACATTGTGGTATCATTTTCGTCATCCTCCCTCAAGAGGCTTTAGAATTTTAGATCAAGAGTTGACATCAGAAAAAATATGAAAACAGTTTGCATATAGTGAATGCGAATATATTGCTTCGAAACAGACATATGCGATGCATTAATGAAATAACAATGTTTAACATGGACAAATGTTTGAACAAAAGAAAATTGCAACTTGAACATTCGAATGAACAAAAATTTCTCAATCCTAGCCATGTTTTGGCAAGGGAGTAGTGATCACGTGGGGAGTCTTGGGTACTTTAAACTGAATCTCTCCAGCGTCGATCATGTCTTGGATCTTATTTTTCAAGCTCCAACAGTCATCTGTAGTATGCCCCGGGCTGTCAGAGTGATAAGTGCAGCGGGCGTTGGGGTTATACTTTGGTGACGTTGTATTTTGGTTCTTCGGAGCTTCTTTTAGAGTTACCAGCTTGGTCTCCAGCAACTGTGGCAATATCTGGGATAAGGTCATGCTGAGTCTCTCGCTCTTTTGTTGGTTGTGATGTTGAATTTGTGACACTGGAGTCATTTGAGGAGCTCTCCCCTTACCTCCTTGTCTCAAAGGTGGTTGAACAATGACTGGCTTTTTACCCTTAGACTTTTGTCCCAGTTGGTTACCCTGAA
Organism: Vicia faba; assembly: GCA_948472305.1. NCBI lineage: Eukaryota > Viridiplantae > Streptophyta > Magnoliopsida > Fabales > Fabaceae > Vicia > Vicia faba. The sequence goes on from OX451735.1 coordinate 1,357,745,585, forward strand.
GCAGTTGGTTGACGAGAAACCAGAGCTCATCTTGTCTTTGAGCTAACTCTTGAATGGCAGTCACCTGCCCCAGCATCTGGACCCTCAATGCATCCACCTCAGCTTGTAGGTGTTTCAGCCTTTCATCCTCAACACCGTTCCTGACAAAGGTCTCCATGAGAAGTGTCCTTAGCTCCTCCTGCCCCTTGGACAAATTCAGGAGGATTTCCCCGAACCGAGTCTCTTGAGCAAGAAAGTCCTGGTTATCTTGTGGGTAAGCCATTACTGAAATAAACAGCGAAGGATGGTAAGTGACCTGTACAAAGGGTACCTGTTATGCAATGATAAGTATGACATGCATGTAATGTTTTCAAGGACCTCGCGGGGTAAACAAGAAAATTGTTAGAGTTGGACCCGGTAGCTTGATTGAAGGAACTGCATATTATTGAGAGTCCTTCTTCAAGAGTCAAAGCTCACCATATCGAGTGGGTCATAGCCCCTGACTTTGGCTAGAGGAAAATAAATCCTCTTTTCCCCTTGCTGGGATAGTTGATTCACCATGACCTGCATCACAAGCCCTTGAGATCCTTGAAATGGGTTAGGATGTATGCAATGGTATGATGTTATGGTATGCATGGGGTAATGTGAGTAACCCTGTTATGAGTCCCAATTAAGGACTGCAAACCAAAACCTGCAAGAAACTTAGTAAACCCTGTCATGAGCCCTAATTAAGGACTATAAACGAAACCTGCAAGAAACTCGGTAGACCTTGTTATGAGTCCTAATTAAGTACTACAAACAAAACCTGCAAGAAGCTCAGGTGTCAGACAACAAGCATGCAAATAGTCAAGTACGAAGGCACACAAGTCACACAAGAGAAACCCTTAGAGTTTAGGCCAGCATGAGGTCTAGGTATTACCCTCTTGAAGTTGGTGGGTTCAACCTGTCCTATTAGAAGTAACCGGGTTCTAAGGGTCCCAATATCACGGGGTTGCTTTCATTATTCATCGTTTCGATTTAGCCACTGAACTGGCGACCGAAATATTCCAGGAAAGCAACCCTCAATTGAGTGTAGTATCGAGTATCAACCAACCTTGGACTGCACCAAAGTCAGTTATCTCACTACCCTAAGGAGGCCAAGATAGTTCAATTAAGGTTCCTAAGGTCTGTTGATGCTTCACGACACCACGCGGAGGCCCCGTACTCTCCTTGACTGAACTCAAGGGTTACCGGTACACACCAAAGTGCCACATCAACATAGCAGACTGTTTCAACCATGTCGGTATACCCCGCACAGTTCCCTCACAGCCTTGTTGCTACTTTCTAAGAAGGTATCCCCAGATCCGGGTTAGGATCTATAGAACTCCCAAGCAACCCACAATTTAAAGCACACAAGGAAAACAATTGAAAACACAGTTATGAACTAGCCCTAAGGTACACCTCACTTTAAGTTACATCCCCAGCAGAGTCGCCAGTTCTGTGATCGGTGGATCTGGAACTGACTGTTTAACGCTGGTTCGCGAAATGTCGCGGAAGCAAGAGTCGCCACCGTCTTTTATTTTCTCCAAATGGAAAGGACAAAAGCACAGAAAAATTCCTTAAAGAGATTGCTCTCGATTCGGGAGGTAGATTATAGAAAGGGAAGGTGTTAGCACCCTTTCTATCCATGGTTATCCATGGGCTCTTAGATACTTGCTCATTTGTGTTTTCAAAAATGGTTTGCTTGCTTTTCAACAGTGGGTTTTAAAAAGTTTCTTTGAAAATTCCAGTTCGACTCTTGTATCGGTCCTCAAGAGTGTTTGAAAAATTGCTTTCGAAAGCTTTTGAAAAGGTGTCGGTGTGAAAAGTATTTTTGAATTTGTTTTGAAATTAGAGCAAGTATCTACGAGAACCTACCTACCCTAAGGAATTTGTCTGTGTAAATGTCCTTTAAAGTAGTGCCATCCCACCATTGAGAGGTAGGTAGCACCACCGTTGGAGGTGTTCGGGTCAATTCGAGGTTCGGGACATGGTGATCACCAGAGCAATGGGAAGACACCTTAGAAGCTACCCTCATGCCAGGTTCCCGGATCATGAGGACTTACTAAGACATCCTCTACTCGACGATCACCTTTCGAGGCAAGGCAACAGTGAGGCGTACCCTAGGGGTGGTGTGTGATTTGTGTGTCGTTTTCAGTTATTTTGTCTTTTGTCATGTGATTGGTGATCTAACGCTTGTTTTTATTTTTGTCCATACATTCTTTCATGCCTTGATTAACAGTTAAAATATTGCGGGAAAAGTAAAAGTCTAAAGCTATTACAAAAGGCGCGGGTCCACATCGCCAAAATTTCTTGAACCCGATTTGACAGAAAAATAAAGAAAGCAAATAAAAAGTGCGAGAAAGTTAATTACATGGCTTCGGGAGAGATACATAAATATTTAAACGAAATAAAATAAATATGCGAATAAGAATTAAAAACGAGGGCGTTGGACCCTTTTGCAAAATTAAATTAATGATGGAATTAATTAAAAAAAAGAAATTGTCTTTTTGGTATTTTATGTTTTTTTAATGAAAAAAGAACTAATTAAAATAAATGCTAACCCTAATTCTAGTTGTTTTTAATTTATTATGAAAAGATTGAATTTTAACCTAAAATTAACCCTAATTATACAATTTAATTACAAAAATAAACATTTAATTATTTAATTATTTATGGAAGAAAAATAAAAGAAGATGAAAATTAATTAACCCTAATTCTATATATTTTTTAGATTTTTATTATGAAAATATTAAATTAAACCCTAATTTAAAATTAATTAATTTACATGCAAATTTATTTAAAATATACATACTAAAATAAAATATTTATTCTTTTTCTCTTTTTCTGATTTTTTATGGTATTTTTTATATTTATGAAAATAATAAATTAATTAAAGACAATAATCAAAAAGAAAATAGAAATAATGCAAAATAAAGAAAGTAAAAAAAAAACAATTAGCAAACCTAGGGGGTCTGCCCCAAATTGTGAGGTTTTTTAGCAATCTGGCCCAAGATTATGAGGCCTTGTGGACTTTCCCAGGACACGTACTCAAGCGTTGACTAGAGCCCATCGTGTTCCCCAGACCTGTGCCTTTGGATTGACGTACTGGACGCGTGGACGGCTTGATCTTGGAGGTGCATCATGGAACAACAACATTGAGCCTGCACATGAATATCAATTGAAAAAAATATATGGAAAGGGTGGGGACCTGGGATCGAACCCAGGTCCCGAACATCACCACTCACGCGCTCCACCAACCAGGCTATTTGGCTTATCTGTAAATAAAATAATGAATAAACATAATAAAACAAATATGCGTTAGTGCTTGGCTTTCGCGCGAATTTTCAAATCAGCCAACCATCTAATGCCACGATATCATCTTCTTCTTCATTCCTGAAACATAAAACATAGGCCACGGTTTTCATGGTGTTCCCTTAGGCAGGTTTTGGGAAAATAGCGAATAGCTCTAGGACGCTCATAAATTAGGCGCGAGGGTCTCAAATTCTTCGTCCAAGTATGCTGAACACGTTCATGGCATCGTGGTGTCCCAATTTTTCCTTATTTTAAAACCCCTAATTTAAGGTCCTGTAAACCCTAAAATTTGATAATGGTGAAATCGTATATAGCATGTAATAATCCAATCAAAGCATATGGTTAGCTTGCAAACACTTCACTGATCATGAATATATAAACAAAATGCCATGAATGTGCATAGAATGTAAAACACGATTATGAGAAAAAGTGAAAAAAACTGGACTTCTGTATACCGTTTCAAGGCGTTAGGATTGATGTTTTTGATCCAAGCACGTTGTTTGATGTCCCAAGAATGCAATGGGATGAGTCTCGTGGCTTGAAACGACCTGCAAACCTGTTTTCAGTTTTGAGTTTTTAAACAAAATTTCAAGTTTTTGAATGGAGTTTCTAGCGCAGCTTCATGGTCAATGGCATTAGGGTTGTGTTCCTTGTATATGTAGTAATGATTTAGGTCAAGAATTCTGATCAAAATCCATGCGATGATGGTTTTTGAAATTTGATTTTCAAAGATCTTTTTCAATCTTTTTTCATGTGCTTTTGCTCTCAGTCATATCCAATCAATCCAATTCTTTCCATATCTGATCATGCACGAATTATAGAGCCTATTACATGTACAAAAAGATTTGATAAGTTAGGTTAAGTATTTTTCATATATTTAATTGATTTAAATGAATTATTATTAATAAAAATTCAAATAAATAAATAAAAAATGAATAAAAACTTCCCTTTGGGCCAAGTGGTCGTGTGCATGCTTGGGACAATGAATTGTGGAAGAAAAATGGGCCCATTAGCAATTTTAGGTCATTTGAATCAATGTTGACTTTTCAAAATATCCAAAAATTTCCCAACTTCCACAAGGCATAACTTGCTCAATTTTTAAGCTTTTCTCATGTTCTTGGACATTTTGGAAAGGTCTTTGAGTCCTCTAACCAATGCCTTTGGTCCCATGTCATTTTTATTTACCAATCTCAAGTTATGGCCTTTGACTTAAAGTCCCTTTTTGTTGACTTTTGGAAATGACCTATAATGTTGAAATTGATAACTTTTTGTGAGAGCATTTCTTGGACTTGAAGTATGAAGATGAGTTGTAGGAAATGTCTTTCTCTTCAAAATGAGCTTTGGATGGAATTTTTCTGATAATCCATGTGAAAGTTATGCCCTAGTCAATTCACAGTTGACTTTTTCAGCTGTCCAAATAAGGAAACTTTTGCATTTTGATGATTTTTGAGCCAAGCTTTGAGAATCATGATCAAGCATTGATCAAATGATGTTTGTGGCTTCAAAATGAGATGTTGACCAAAAATTTGAACTTTTGACTGCCAAATGACCATTTTGCCCCTACAGTTGACTGTAGTGCAATTAGGGTTTTTGACTGTGCAATTTTGTGCTAAAAGTCTTGAAACTTTGTATGAGGATGCTTGACCATATTTGTAGGCATGTGGGACTTGATTGGACCTTTGGAAACTTCATTTTCTTGATCAGAACAAAAACCCTAGTTTTGACCGCTTAGGAGGCCCTTGAACTGTGCAACCCTTGGGGAACTTTTGAAGCTTTGACTTGGTAATTTCTTGGAGAATATGGGAGGACAAATTTTGGGGTACAACACTAGGTAAGGTTGCTTCGTGAGGAGTTTGGGTAAAACTACATCGGAACCGAGAAGGAACCTATGTAAGGTTGCTTCATGTGGTCAAGTAGATAGTTGTCTTGTCTAGTTTTAGGTATTAATCTACAATCAGTCGTCTACAGATAGTTTTCCTGGCTTGTTACGAGTATTAAACTCTAACCTGAGAAAGAAAGATAGTTTTCCTGGCTTGTTACAGGTGTTAATCTTCAATCTCTTCATGTAGATAGTTTTCCTGGCTGGTTACAGGTATTAATCTCTGACCCGAGAAAGAAAGATAGTTTTCCTGGCTTGTTACAGGTGTTAATCTCCAATCTCTTCATGTAGATAGTTTTCCTGGCTTGTTATCAGTATTAATCTACAATCAGTCATCCACAGATAGTTTTCCTGGCTTGTTACAGGTATTAAACTTGAACTTGAAAAGGTTGGTCGATGAGATAGTTGTCATGTCTGGTTTCAGGTATTAATCTCTGACCCGAGAAAGAAAGATAGTTTTCCTGCCTTGTCACAGGTGTTAATCTCCAATCTCTTCATGTAGATAGTTTTCCTGGCTTGTTACAGGTATTAATCTACAATCAGTCATCCACAGGTAGTTTTCCTGGCTTGTTACAGATATTAATCTGGAACTTGAAAAGGTTGATGGCAGCCCTGTGTTGATTGACCTTTTCCATAAAATGGTAAAACATTAGCTGTATGCAATGTCATGATGTATGAAATGCATGATGTCATGATGTTCTCAAAAATAAATGAGATTGTGTCGTATGCACTTATCATGTATGTAAATAGGATGTGTGAAATGTTTATTGAAGTGTATCTTTATCTGGGAAAATAAATCCTTGACAAATGCTGGGGAGTCGTTAAATCCTGGACTGCTATTGAAGAGTTGGTGTGTCTTCAAACTTTGCTTAGAATATTTCCACCGGGGATTCCTGTTTTGTTGTTTGAGGAGAACTCTGTTGGGGAATATTGAAAACTCTGTTGGAGAGTGTTGATTCCTGCTTGGGAAAAGAGTTCTGGATTCTCGGTTGTTCGTTGCTCTACTAGGGTCGAAGTTGAACTGATATCTGGTCGGGTCCAGGTTTCAAAGTAAGTTGCTGGGGATTGTAGAGTAGTCTACTGGGGAAGAGGAGTTGTGGTCCTTTGATTTATAGTAGTCAGAAAGGCCACCTGAAGCTGGGGATTCCTGCCGTTTTTTGGGGAAATAAACCCTGTTGCTGGTCTGCTAGAGAGGTGATGACTTTGTTGGGGAAAGTCCTCAAGGATTCTTGAGGTTGTCTCAGCTGGGGAAAGGTTTTCAGAGATTAAACTCTTGCCGGGGAATCATCCTATGGGAAGAATTTTATCATTGCCCCTAGCAGCAAATGTTTGATTGTACGTGACCCTTCGTTGAGATTGATGTTCAATGCCCCAAGTGACGGAGACAGAGACTTGCCCTTGGTTACTCTGCAATTCTTGAGATGTTTCATGGAATCTTGACTGGATTCCCCCAGGTGCGCTAGATAGTGACATGTCATGTCCCCTTGTTGATAGGAGTTTTGACAATGGAAGTATCATCCTTCTTGAATTGATATTGTTCATTGAGAGAGCTTTCCTTCACTGGATATTCATTGTGTGAATTTCTCCGCTGTCAAACAAATAGCCATATGCAAACAGTGATATGCAAGTAATGCAAAGTTTATGTTTGTCTTGAAGTTTTGAAAAATGCGTTTTTAGCAAGTAAAGAAATTTTGCAAGAAAAATTTAACTCTGGATTTTGAGTAAAGCCTTACAGGAGTCAGGATACCTTTTGTAACATTATGCTTTCGAACTAACCCATGCTTCAATTAGGACTTTTGAAGGGTTATAACGTGGCTTGGTTCACGGTTTAAGAAACAAAGGATAAAGGTTCAAAGTGTATTTGTACCCACCCGTTCTTCGTGATGTTCTTCAGTCCTAAGCTCAGTTAATTGTACATTTGAACTCCGATTGAGTCTGGAATGAGGTTTTGGTGATGGTTCAGACAAGTTTAGGTTTGTTGGAAGGCAGTCATTTTTGCAATATTTTTCATGTTGTCGAGGATTTGTAATGACCTCTTTCTTTTTATTTGTTATCCCTAATTTTTGCCTGACTGTTCTTGTTTTGAGATTACAGTCAGCGGGATACCCCAGTTTTTCTCAAGTATCCTTTGTAGGTTTTAACTTAGTGGGCCTTTCTTTTTTGAGAGATAATGACTGCCTATGTGATAGGGAACCACCCCTGTCTTTTGATTCCATAGGAATGTTTTCGATGTCATTCGTTATATTACGAGATGAGAGTTTGAGGCTAAACACGCGTTTGAATTAACTGAGAGACTACCCTGCCCCAGGTTTTGATTAAAGGTTTTAATTTTGTGTAAGAAAGAAAACTTCTACTTCTTTGGCTCGAAGGGGTTGACTAGGGATTATCTTCCTTATAGCTCCAGTGTTTAGGATTTGAAAGAGCGCCTGTAAATCATCAACAAGGTCTGTTCAAAAGCATACTGTATGAGATCATGGCATTGTTTTCGTCATCCTCCCTCTAAAGGCTTGTAACTTTTAGCAAGAGTTAAATGTCATAAGGAGAGTAAAAAAACATAGTTTAAATATAGTGAAAACGAATGGATGAATTAAAGACAAACATATGCAATGCATTAATGAAATAATAGAGTTTGACATGACAATAATAGTTCGAATAAGCAAAGAAAATACAACTTCAGAATTTAAATGAACAAAAATGCTTTCAATCCTAGCCATGTTTTGGCAAGGGAGCAGTGATCACGTTGGGAGTCTCAGGAGGGTCGAATTCGATCTCCTTGGCATCAATCATATTCTGAATCTTGTATTTCAGCGCCCAACAATCGTTAGTATCGTTCCCCTGGATGTCAGAATGATAAGCACACCTTGCCTATGGATTGTAGTTAGGAGAGGAAGTCTTCGGGTTCAGATGAGGGTTTATCACTGTAATCAGCTTCATCTTTAACATGTGTTGCAATACTTGTGACAGTGGCATGTTGATTTGGGTGAACTGCCTTTGAGATCTTTCCACCCTTGGCTGATTGTTTCATTGTTGTGGTCGTTGTGCGCGTGCCGAATTAGAGATCAGCACTGTCCCCATAGATTGGTGGTAGTCTGCCTTGCTACGCCCCTTGTGGCCGTGCACAGCATTGGCTTCCCTCTTGCCACCAAATGACTTCTTTATTGAACTTGAAGAGGCAATCTTTTGTATTTTGCCGCTTTGAATTCCATTTCTACTCTTTTCCCAATTAGGATCAGCTCGGTGAAACCAGTTGATGAACTGACGATAAAGGATTGAAAAATGGACCAGATAACGTACCCAGAAACATATCAACCAACTCCATATCAGACAACAGGGGTTGAACTCTCCCAGCCAAGTCTCTCCATTTTTGTGCGTAATCTTTAAAACCTTCACCTGCACCCATGGACATACTCTAGAGTTGAGTACGAGTGGGAGCAAGGTCGGCATTATACTGATACTGCTTGTAGAGAGCAGCAGCCAGATCTTCCCAGTTTCGGGTATTTGCTCCCTCTAGCTGGTAGAACCATTCAAGTTGAGTCCCTGACAGACTATCTTGAAAGAAGTGAACCCATAGATCTCTATCAGTTGTGTGGGGCTGAATCTTCCTGACATACGAGCGGAGATGGAGTTTTGGGTAGGACACCCCATCATACTTGGCAAAAACTGGAGCTTTGAACTTTTGCAGGATGACCACTCCCGACACCGAACCCAATTCTTCAAAATCCATCCCAGGTATCCTCTGAACTTCCATGGCACACAGACGATCCTCTAACTGTTTGTATCTATCCTCAGCAGGAGGATATTGCTCATCATTATAATCAGTATCATTGTCAGAGACTGCAGGACTAGGATCCTTTTCTCCTTCTTGGTTTTCCCCTTCCTTGGATGAAGAGGTCATATCAATTTGTTGCTTCAACCTTTCTCCAAACCTTCTGCCCATATTCAGAATACCGACAGTCTTCTTCTTCTTCTTCTTCTTCTTCTTCTCTTTCAGAATGAGGGCTTTCAGATCCTCTTGCCCTTTTTCCAGACTGATGAACATTTGTTGGAACTGGGCGTTTTGTGCTTGAAGGTCCTTGATGCTCTGTTCGGAAGACATTTCTGCTGAAATAAACAGCGAAGAAGATGAGAAACCTGTAATGGTACCTGTAATGATGTGTATGATATGCATGCAATGTTTTCAAGGTTCTCGCGGGGTAAACAAGAAAATGTTAGAATTTGATTGCAGCTTGTTAGAAGAAACTTCGTGTCGTTGAGAGTCATTCTTCAAGAGTCAAGCTCACCATATCGAGTGGGTCATAGCCCTTGACTCTGGTTCGTTGTACCCGATTTTGACGGTGATTGGTTAGAGGAAAATAAATCCCCTTGCCCCTTGATAGACTTCTGTTTCAACGTGACCCTGTATCAAAGACCCTCGAGATCCTTGAAATGGTTATTGAAAATGCTATGGTATGATGTTATAATGTTATGTACAAATATGTGAGGTAAGCAAGTTTATATACAAGTAACCATATTCACATAAAGCAGACAAGTCCTTAGGTTTAGGCTTGCATGGAGTTTTGTAGGTAAGTACCCTTTTGAAGTTTAGTTGGCTAAACCTGTCCTAGTTAATAGTAACCGGGTTCTAAGGGATCTCAATATCACTGACCTTTATTTTAGGCATTATCTCAGCTCAATCAATCTTTTCTTGCGGCCGAGATATCCCAAAAGTCTCGTCTCAATGAGTGTAGCATCGAGTATCAACCAATTCTCAGCTCTACACCGAAACTGGTTATCTCACTACGTACTAATGGCCAAGTTGATCAAGTAAGGTTCTTAGGTCAATTAATGCTTCACAGCACCACGCGGCGGCCTCATACTCTCTTTGATTCGACTCAAGGGTTACCGGTACCAACCAAAGTGCCACATCAACGTAGCTACTGTTTCAACTGTGTCGGTATACGCCGCACAGTTCCCTCATAGTCTATTGCTACTTACCTAAAAGGTGTCCCCAAATCCGGGTGTAGGATTTTTAACAGTAACCCAAACAAGGAACCAAAATGTAAAGCATGAAAATCAAACAAAGAAAGCAAGTAAGTGATCTAACCCTAAGGTAACCCCATTTTTAAGTATTTTCCCCAGCAGAGTCGCCATTTCTGTGATACGGTGGGAGAACTGACTTGAGATTTTGCATTTGTGCTTGCAAATGTTGCGGTTTAGCAAGAGTCGCCTCCGACTTTTCTTTTATCCAATAAGGAAGGGTGAAAAAGCACAGGAAAGACCTTTAGAGACGTTTTCTTGAGTTCGGGGGGTAGATTATGAAAAGGGAAGGTACTAGCACCCTTTTCATCCATGGTTTTCCATGGGCTCTTAGTTACTCGCTAGATCACTTGCTTTTGTTTGAATTTGTGCTTTGTGTGGTTTTTTGAAAATATTTTGAAAATGTGACTTTGTAATGATTCTCGTTTCTATAAGAATGCGTACAAAGTTTTGTTTTTAAAATAGTTCAAAGAGGTGTTTGTGAGATGTGTTTTTGAAAGTGATTTTGAAAAGGGTTTCCTTTGTAATGGCTCCCATTTCTATAAGAACGCGTGCAAAGTGTTATTTTCAAAAGTGTTTCAAAATGAGAGTGTTTGGTGTATAAAATGTTTTTTTTTTAGAGAAAGTGAGTAACTAGGAGAAAATCTACCTATTTAAAAGGTCTTAAATGTGCTTTTCCTTCTCCTTTAGATGTGGCTATCTTACCATTGATTTGGTAAGAAGCCCCATCGTTGGATGTGAAGGGACGGACGTGGGGACGTTTGTATAGTCATAGAAGGCAACATATGGGACATTTTAGCAATGTCGTTTTAGGGACTAGATCGTTTACCAAAGGCAACGTCGTGGGTCATCAAGGGACTACGATCTTTTATCGAGGGTCTTTTGCTAAAACGCCCATGTTCGAGGGACATGACTATTTTTCTGATAGGCAACAAAGTGGAATTACCCTAGGGGTGCATGTGTGCAAGTGTGTTTGATTGCATGCATTTTAGTCTTTGATTAGGGTTATCTAGCGATTGATTTTTGAATCTTGCCATGCACGCCTAATTACTATACAGTATAAGGAAAATAGTAAATTGAGGAAAATGAAATTCTACGCTATTACAATACTTAGGGGATGGGGATACATACTTATGAATGGGGGTTGCAAGTAAAAATAAGTCCTAAGTTACTATTACAACCATATTGAAATGTATAATATAAGAAAGAAATGGACTTGTTTAGAAAATGTTTTTGTCTTAAGGAAATAAATTAAAAGGAAAATATTTTTATGTTTTTTTATGTTAATAAAAAAAGGAGTTAATATTAAAAATGATGAAAAAGAAAATAAATGAATGATAGAAAAAGCGTGTTGCTGCAAGCAAAACAGCAAGGATCAGAAGTTCTGAAGTCAGACGCGTGATGACTCAGAAGTGAACGTTAGTGGAATTATAAGTTCTAGATTGGTACACTCTGAGGTCCTGCAAAACACGTTAGAGGGAAAACACAGAAGTTCTGGGTTGCTATGTGCTGAACTTATGAATGTTAGAACAGTGAGAAAACCTCATAAGCTCTGTGCGTGTAAAAACAGTAGGAAGAACTCAGAAGTTTTGTATGGTGCTAAGATAGTGAACGAACAATCAGCAGTTCAGCATGTTATCAGCGTATGAAAATCAAAAGTTCATTGTATTTGACATGTAAGGAGAACTCAGAAGTTCTGTGCTGTGTTAGAACAGTGAGTGAATCATAGAAGTTCTGTGTGTGTTAACAGCGTATGAAAATCAGAAGTTCTAAGTGTTAAAACAGTGAGTGAACATAAGAAGTTCAGTTTGCATTAGCAGTGAGGAGAACTCAGATGTTCTGTGTTGTGCTTAAAGTTGTGAGTGAACATCAGAAGTTCTATATTTCAACTCTTAATCAACACATTTACAATTCATTCAGTTCTTATTAAACAATAAATCAGAAGGATAACAACACAACAACTTATATAAGTTCTAATCCTAAATCTGAGTCTAGCCCTAATCAAGAAGTTCTGATCCACAATTTTTCTACTTAAGAAATGCTATGTACAACATTAATACTATGATATTTACATGTTAATGATGTTCAGAATGAAAAAATAAGCAAAGTCAGAAAGACTTACCTTGAATCTGGAGCATATGCTTGGAGCTTTGAGCTGCTACCTTTGGATGTTTTGAGTCAGCAAGAGAAACGGAAGAGGAAATGCCAAGCTCTTTGATTCAAAAGGAAGAACACATGTTTTGCTTTTCTGTTTGGGATTTCTGGATTTTTACGAGAGGTTTCAAAGGTTTCTTTTCTCTTTTGATAGTTCTCTCTTTCCAAAAGCCAGCCCCTTGAACGTGTGATGGAGCAAAGTATTTATAGGTGAATTTGTTGTGATTTTGGGGGAAAAACAAATGGGATTCAAACCTTTTTGGTATATTGTTCCATTTCTTTTTAATCACAGTTTTCGTATGCTAGTTTGGTGCAATTATGGGATGCAGGCGTAGGCTGAACTAGCTGTTGGTTATAGGTCTGCAGTAGGTTGTATAAACAAGGTTTTGGGATTTGGTCAAGTTCTGACCAAAGCGTTGAATATAACCTTCATATGCTAAAGCACTGCCTTGTTCTTGAAGCAAGCATGGTGGTTGTCAACAGGAATTAAGGAAAAGCAAAAAGTAAAGCATGGGCCTAGTACCAAAGTTTGTTGTCCCAAGACAGTAGAGGTACACGTGGTGAAAACCCTTTGGATAAAGACTCAGAAAGTGGTTGTGAGCATTAAATGATGATGAGACTTATCACAACCAGAAATCCTGCAACGTGAGATTCTACACTAAGGCTTAGTTCTGGATCAGAAGTTTTGAGCTTGTGTAGCATCCAATCTTCTGATCCCTTTATCTTCTAGTGCTAGCATGTTCTGAAGGAGCTTTTAGACTTTCTAGAAAGCTTGCAGCATGCTTCTTAACCTTCTTTGAATTACCCTGGAAAACTCTGACCGAAGCTTTTGTGAAAACTTGCCCAGAAGTTCTGACCAAACTCTGCCTTGAGAGTGTCTAGAATTTGCTGAGTGTTATGGTGATAATCTGGTCAGAAGTTCTGAGTTTTGTCATGCTTCTTAAACACTTAGAAAAATCTCTAAGTATTTAGAATTTGACTTTTCCAAAGTAAAATTTGACTTTTGAAATTCTTGATGAGACAGACTTCATATTTCAACATTTCTTGATTAAATATGATTTTTGAGATTTGATTTTGATCCAAAAGTCAAAGTTAGACTTCTCAGTGTGCAAATGACCATTTTGCCCTTATGAATGACTTGCTTGGAAAAATTGATAGTTCAAGGCCTGGAAACTTGATAGAAGCAAACTTGAGGATCCAGGGTGATTCCTTGAGAAATGAGAGGGCAAATTTTAGGGTACAACAGCTGCCCCTGTTCAATCTTCTTACACCTGAAGAGTTAGATTGGTAATTCTGCCATTCGTGACTTGAAGGTGGAAGATGATTGAACACTAGAGTGCTCGGAAAATTTGCGCTCGATGATGTTGTGATTGATTGTGTAAGGAATGGGCTTAAAGATGCCATTCGGAGAGATAATGGATAGTTGTTGGAGATGGTCTTAAAGATGCCATCCAGAAATGATTATTGGACTGTATCTGAAGGAATCTGGAGTAAATATCAGAATGTCAGCCATATCTGGATCGCATCGGAACTATGAAGGAACCTGCGTAAGGTTGCTTTGTGAGGATTTTGGGTAAAACTACATCTGAACCGAGAAGGAACCTAGGTAAGGTTGCTTCGTAAGGAGTTTGGGTAAAACTACATCTGAACCGAGAAGGAACCTAGGTAAGGTTACTTCGTGAGGAGTTTGGGTAAAACTACATCAGAGCCGAGAAGGAACCTAGGTAAGTTTGCTTTGTAAGGAGTTTGGGTAAAACTACATCAGAACTGAGAAGGAACCTAGGTAAGGTTGCTTCGTGAGGAGTTTTGGTAAAACTACATCGGAACCGAGAAGGAACCTAGGTAAGGTTACTTGGTGAGGAGTTTGGGTAAAACTACATCGGAACCGAGAAGGAACCTAGGTAAGGTTGCTTCGTGAGGAGTTTGGGTAAAACTACATCGGAACCAAGAAGGAACCTAGGTAAGGTTGCTTCGTGAGGAGTTTGGGTAAAACTACATCGGAACCGAGAAGGAACCTAGGTAAGGTTGCTTCGTGAGGAGTTTGGGTAAAACTACATCGGAACCGAGAAAGAACCTAGGTAAGGTTGCTTCGTGAGGAGTTTGGGTAAAACTACATCGGAACCGAGAAGGAACCTAGGTAAGGTTGCTTCGTGAGGAGTTTGGGTAAAACTACATAGGAACCGAGAAGGAACCTAGGTAAGGTTGCTTGGTGAAGAGTTTGTGTAAAACTACATCGGAATCGAGAAGGAACCTAGGTAAGGTTGCTTCGTGAGGAGTTTGGGTAAAACTACATCGGGACCGAGAAGGAACCTAGGTAAGGTTGCTTCGTGAGGAGTTTGGGTAAAACTACATCAGAACCGAGAAGGAACCTAGGTAAGGTTGCTTCAGCTGGTCAAGTAAATAGTTGTCTTGTCTGGTTTCAGGTATTAATCTATAATCAATCGTCCACATATAGTTTTCCTGGCTTGTTACAGGTTTTAAACTCTGACCTGAGAGAGAAAGATAGTTTTCCTGGCTTGTTACAGGTGTTAATCTTCAATCTCTTAATGTAGATAGTTTTCCTAGCTGGTTACAAGTATTAATCTCTGACCTGAGAAAGAAAGATAGTTTTCCTGGCTTGTTACAGGTGTTAATCTCCAATCTCTTCATGTAGATGGTTTTCATGTCTTGTTATAGGTATTAATCTACAATCAGTCGTCCACAGCTAGTTTTCCTGGCTTATTACATGTATTAATCTGGAACTTGAAAAGGTTGGTCGATAAGATAGTTATCCTGTCTGGTTTCAGGTATTAATCTCTGACCTGAGAAAGAAAGATAGTTTTCCTGGCTTGTTACAGGTGTTAATCTCCAATCTCTTCATGTAGATAGTTTTCCTGGCTTGTTACAAGTATTAATCTACAATCAGTCGTCCACAGATAGTTTTCCCAGCTTGTTACAGGTATTAATCTGGAACTTGAAAAGGTTGTTCAATGAGATAGTTGTCCTGTCTGGTTTCAAGTATTAATCTCTGACCTGAGAAAGAAAGATAGTTTTCCTGGCTTGTTACAGGTGTTAATCTCCAATCTCTTCATGTAGATAGTTTTCTTGGCTTGTTAGAGGTATTAATCTACAATCAGTCGTCCACAGATAGTTTTCCTGGCTTGTTACAAGCATTAATCTGGAATTTGAAAAGGTTGATGGTAGCCCTCTATTGATTGACCTTTTGCTGAAAAAGGTAAAACATTAGATGTATGCAATATCATGATGTATGAAATGCATGATGTCGTGATGTTCTCAAAAATAAATGAGATTGTGTCGTATGCACTTATCATGTATGTAAATAGGATGTGTGAAATGTTTATTGAAGTGTATCTTTGTCTGGGAAAATAAATCCTTGAAAAATGTTGGGGAGTCGTTAAATCATGGACTGCTATTGAAGAGTTGGTGTGTCTTCAAACTTTGCTTAAAATATTTCCACCGGGGACTCCTGTTTTGTTGTTTGAGGAGAATTATGTTGGGGAATATTGAAAACTCTGTTGGAGAGTGTTGATTCCTGCTTGGGAAAAGAGTTCTGGAGTCTCAGTTGTCTGTTGCTCTACTAGGGTCGAAGTTGAACTGATATCTGGTCGGGTCCAGGTTTCACAGTAACTTGCTGGGGATTGTAGAGTAGTCTACTAGGGAAGAGGAGTTATGGTCCTTGGATTTATAGTAGTCGGAGAGGCCACCTCAAGCTGGGGGTTTCTGCCATTTGTTGGGGAAATAAACCCTGTTGTCGGTCAGCTAGAGAGGTGATGACTTCGTTGGGGAAATTCCTCGAGGATTCTTGAGGTTGTCTCAGCTGGGGAAAGGTTTTTAGAGATTAAACTCTTGCTGGGGAATCATCCTATGAGAAGAATTTTGTCATTGCCCCTAGAAGCAAATGTTTGATTGTACGTGACCCTTCGTGGAGATTGACGTTCAATTCCCCAAGTGACGGAGACAGAGACTTGCCCCTGGTTACTCTGCAATTCTTGAGAGGTTTCCTGGAATCTTGACTGGATTCCCCTAGGTGCGTTGGATAGTGACATGTCATATCCCCTTGTTGATAGGAGTTTTGACAATGGAAGTATCATCCTTCATAAACTGATTTTGTTCACTGAGAGAGCTTTCGTTCACTGGATATTCGTTGTGTGAATTTCTCCACTGTCAAACAAATAGCCATATGCAAACAGTGATATGCAAGTAATGCAAAGTTTATGTTTGTCTTGAAGTTTTGAAAAATGCATTTTTAGCAAGTAAAGAAATTTTGCTAGAAAAAATCAACTTTGGATTTTGAGTAAAGCCTTACAGGAGTCAGGATACCTTTTGTAACAGTATGCTTTCGAACTAACCCATGCTTCAATTAGGACTTTTGAAGGGTTGTAACAAGGCTTGGTTCACGGTTTAAGAAACAAAGGATAAAGGCTCAAAGTGTATTTGTACCCACCCATTATTCGTGATGTTCTTCAGTCCTAAGCTCAGTTAATTGTACGTTTGAACTCCGATTGAGTCTGGAATGACGTTTTGGTGATGGTTCAGACAAGTTTAGGTTTGTTGGAAGGGAGCCATCCATGAAGAGTTAGCATGAAAGTATATCTCAAGAACTGAGACTTGAAGATGTTTCTATAATCACAATTTCCAATACTCCTGTAAGGATCATCTCTAGAGGTCCTATAAGGATTCCTTCAGAGCTGAGGGTGGCTCCCCTAATCAACACCACACTGGAGCCAGTCCCCTATTCCTCTGACAAGGTTGTTCCCTTGAATTATGGAGTAGAAGTTTATTACCATGGTGTTAGGGAAGACCCATGGATTACTGAAGATGAATATTATGAAATTACCAATATCAATGTCGAAAATATTGTCGGAACTAGTAAAGTTACCCAAACAGGGAGGATCTTCTCTGCAGATATCTCTCCTCCAAAAGCTATCACAACACTTGTTCATATTCCTGCTGTTGGGTCAGCTGCTGAAGCCTTGGGCAAAGAGAAAGTGATCGAGCCTGTCTAGACGGTGGAACCCTTAAAAGATGTTACAATTGAAGACTCCTCTAAACAAGAGATGAAAGAAAAACTGAAGATTATCCATAAAAGTGACTACAAAACAGTTGAATAACTGGGGAAGACACCCTCCAAAATATCCGTGTTGTCCTTGTTATTATGCTCCGAAGCCATGCTCAGGCTTTGTTGAAATTTCTGAAGAATGCTTATGTACCACAAGAGACCTCTGCTGATCAATTTGAGAATTGTGTTTCAAGCCTAACAATTGATAATGGTTTATGCTTTTCTGATGTCGACTTAACTCCGACAGGAAAGAATCATAACAAGGCCATGCACGTCTCTATTAATTGTAAGGGCGCTACTTTGGCGCATGTGTTAGTTGATACAAGTTCCTCTCTGAATTTATTACCAAAAGGTGCTTTGGATAGATTGGACTGTGAAGGGCTGGTGATGAAACCTAGCGGTATTGTGGTAAGAGCCTTTGATAGGTCAAAAAGAATGGTGCACGGAGAAGTTGATCTTCCAATCAAGGTGGGATCTCAGGTTTTCAACTCCACTTTTTATGTAATGGATATTCGCTCGGCCTATTCCTGTTTGCTATGACGCCCCTGGATTCATGGGGCAGGAACTGTTACCTCTACCTTACATCAAAAATGGAAGTATCCGGTGAAAGGGAAGATCGTTACAGTCTGTGGAGAAGAAGAATATATGGTCATCCATTTGAATTGTTTCAAATATGTTGAAATGGATGGTGAATTCATTGAAACTCCCTGCCAGAAATTTGAAGTAATCCCTTCGACGATTTTCGTTGCTAAAGCTACTCTTGCTACTCCTAAGACCATCAAGGATTCACCAAGAATGGATTCTATGAAGGATGCTAGAGCTTTGGTATAAGAGGGCGGTTGCACTTTTTGGTGTCAACTTCGTAATATCCCCTACAAATCTGATAAGTTCGGTTTGGGATTTACTGTTGAGGGTTAGAGGGATGTCCGTCATGCTCGTGCTGGAAGACCTCCATTCCGTATTAGCAACAACAGAATCAATGTTATAGAGGATGCTAACAGTGATGGTGATTTAGACAGCTGGATATTCCCAACCATTGGTTATGGACTCGACAATTCGAAAGCAGAAGACTTTATCTCCATCTCCTTTAGCCATGAGTAATAGCTATTTTTGTTTTTATCGCTTTAATAAATTTGGTTATGTATTTTCTTTTAAAACAATGACTTTAAACCTTGTGTCTTTCTCGGGGCATAATGGTCCATTTGTTAAGGGTTGTCATTTCATATGTCATATTTTCATTTAATGAAAACATTGTACGTTTTGCATTCAAATTTTGTGTTCTCTATATTTCTTTTACTTTATTTTCACTTTCAAATAGTTATGTGTTCTTACACCCACCCACTAATTACATTGCAGATCTTCATCCACTTTGGATTCCGTTGGTAACGATTCTGTTATTGCCATTTATGACTTTGAATATCCAATCTACCAAGCCGAAGACGAAGGCGAGGAAGATTGTGAGATGCTTGGAGAACTTGACAGACTATTAATACAAGAAGAATAGGCCCAACCACATGAAGAGTCAGTCGAGGTGGTAATCTTGGGTTTTGAGATAGATAGGAAGGAAGTCAAGATTGGCGCCTACCTGAAGGACAATGTCAAGAGAAAATTGATCAAATGTTGCACGACTATGTTAGGGTATTTTCTTGGTCATACGAAGACATGTCAGGTCTTGATGGTGATATTATGGTTCATTGACTGCCAATGAAAGAGGGTTGTTCTCCGATTAAGTAGAAAGTTCGTTGCATGCGTTCTGAGCTGTTAGAGAAAATCAAGGTTGAGATTATAAAACAATTCAATGTAAGGTTCTTAGCAGTGACGTTATATCCTCAATGGGTTGCTAATTTTTTTCATGTACCAAAGAAATATGACAAAGTACGTATGTGTGTAGATTACATGGATCTGAGCAGGGCGAGCCCCAAAGATGACTTCCTACTACCATATATTGATGTTCTGGTCGACAATACTGCTCAACATAAGGTATTCTATTTTATGGATGGTTTCTAGGGCTATAATCAAATCAATACAGCGCCTGAAGACATGGAGAAAACTTCGTCACACAGTGGGGCACTTTCAGTTACAAGGTCATGCCTTTTGGGTTGAAGAACGCATGGGCAACTTATCAATGTGCCATGGTAGCCTTATTCCATGACATGAATCATCATGAGATAGAAGTCTATGTTGACGAAATGATAGCAAGATCACAGACTGAAGAAGAACATCTTGATCATCTACATAAGTTATTTGAAAGGCTGGAGAAGTACAAGATAAGGATGAATTCGAGCAAATGCATCTTTGGGGTGAGGTCCGGTGAGCTCCTGGGTTTCATATTCAATAGTAAAGGTATTGAAGTCGATCTTCCAAAACTCAAAGTCATTCAAGAATATCGGCTCCCCGCACCGAGAAGGAGGTCAGACGTTTCTTAGGACGATTAAACTACATTGCCTGATTCATTTCTCATTTGACTGTTACCTGTGATCTGATCTTCAAGTTGCTGAAGAAAGATCAAGTAGTAAAATGGAACGATGACTGGAAAATAACCTTTGATAAGATCAAGGAGTACTTACAAGAACCTTCGATTATGATGCCACCAGTTGAAGGAAGACATTTAATCATGTACCTAATAGTGCTAGAGAATTCCATGGGGTGTGTATTGGGGCAACATGACGAGTTTGGTCGAAACGAGCATGCAATATACTACCTTAGCAAAAAGTTTACCAAATGTGGAACAAGATATTCACTGCTCGAGAAAACTTGATGCACTTTGGCATGGGATACTCGCTGACTAAGACAGTATATGTTGACTCATACTACCCTATTGATCTCTAAAATGGATCCCATCAAGTACATATTCGAGAAGCCATCTCTCTCCAGAAGAATAGCTCAATGGCAATGGATCTTAACAGAATACGACATTCAATACACCACTCAAAAAGCAATCAAAGGAAGTGTACTGGAAGATCTGTTGGCGCATCAAGCTGTAGACGACTACCAATCTATGAACTTCGAATTCCCAGATGAGAACATTATGCTAGTAACCGATTATGAAGAACCTGGGCCGTATGAAGGACCTGAGCTAGGATCACGATGGACTTTGGTTTTTGATGGAGCTTCTAATGCACTTCGCAATGGAATTTGTGTTGTGATCATCTCCCCTGCAAGTTGTCGTACACCCTTCACTGCTAGACTTTGCTTTGATTGCACCAATAACACGGCTGAGTATGAAGCGTACATCTTAGGTCTTAAAGTTGCTATCGACCTAAGAGTCAAATTCCTAAGTGTATATGGGGATTCAGCCTTGGTAATCAGTCAAGTCAAGGGAGGATAAGATACAAAGCATCTGAATCTTATCCCTTACCGAGAGCATGTGCTAACTCTGATTCTGTACTTCGAAGAGATTACTTTTGAGCATATCCCAAGAGAAGAGAATCAGTTGGTAGACGCATTAGCTACCATGTCATCCATGTTTAAGTTCATACAGGACAACGAAGCTCACAGAATTACCATTGAAAGATTCGACGAACCGACACACTGCTACGAAATTGATACTGATGGAGTAGAGGAAAAACCTTGGTTTCATGAAGTGAAAAGATACCTTGAGGCTCAAGAATACCCTGAAGGGGCATATATCAATGACAAGAAATTCCTACAGAGGTTCTCATCCAAGTTCTTCTTGAGCAATGGAATTTTGTACAAGCACAATCATGATTGGACTCTACTTTGTTGTATGGATAAAAAGAAAGAAGAGAAAATTATGGAGGATATGCACGAAGGTATCTTTGGTACTCATTCCAGTTGACATACTATGGCTAAGAAGATTTTGAGAGCAGGTTACTATTGGTCGACTATGGAAACCGACTGTCACCACCACTTAAGAACTTGTCATAAGTGTCAGATCTATACTGATAAAGTTCATGTGCCTCCAGTAAATTTGAATGTCATGACTGCTCCTTGGCCATTTGAAATGTGGGGCATTGATATGATCAGAGAAATCAAGCCTACTGATTCTAACGGACATCACTTCATTCTCGTAGCCATTGACTATTTCACAAAATGGGTTGAAGCGGCCTCATTTTCCTCTGTTACAAAGAATGTGGTAGCCCGATTCATTAAGCATAACCTCATCTATCGGTATGTTATCCCTGAGAGAATCATCACAGACAATGGTACCAATCTCAACAACACTATGACCAGTGAGCTCTGCATGCAGTTTAAAATCAAGCACCATAACTCTTCTCCATATAGACCAAAGATGAATGGCGCAGTGGAAGCCGCTAACAAGAACATAAATAAGATTGTGCAAAAAATGTTTGTGACCTGCAAAGACTGGTATGATATGTTACCATTTTCTCTTCATGGCTATCGCACTTCGTCACAAAAATCAACTAGAGCAACCCCATTATCGCTGGTCTACGATATAGAAGTTATCCTACCGGGCAAAGTTCAAATTCCTTTTCTGAGAATCATGAAAGATGCAGACTTAGACGAAGACGAATAGATTCAGATCAAGCTAGACCAGTTGAATCTGATTGACAAGGAAAGACTTGCGGCTATCTGTCACGGTCAGATGTATCAGAAACATATGATCAAGGAATTCAACAAAAAGATCAAATATCAGATATATTAGGCTGGTGACTTGGTAATAAAGCGAATCATTCTACCACAAGGTGATTTTAGGGGCAAATGGACTCCCATCTACGAAGGGCCATTTGTTGTCAAGAAAGTATTTTCGGGCAGTGCCATGATACTAACCACCATGGACGATGAAGATTTCTCGCACCCTGTGGACGGGGACATAGTCAAAAGATACTACGCATAAAAACGACCCGCTAGGTTGACTGGCCTAGGAAAAAATAAGGGCATCTCGGTGAACCAAAAGGGTTCGGGAAAAATCAGGGATATATATATATAAGATTATACACCCGGCAAGTTGAAAACATGAAAAAGGTGGCTTGGGCAAAAAAGGGTATCCTGGTGGACTGAAAACCCGAAAGGGCGGTCAAGGCAAAAGTTAGGGATTAAAGCGTACAACTATGTCCCGTTGGATCACTTACTGCAAGCTTTATTACCAAAGTCAGAAGTTCAAATGGTATAGATCAGTTCAATCAACTTCTTCCGACAACAAGGGATGAGATGTTCAAAGACATAGGGGCAATAACGGAGTTGGAACCCAAAGAGATCGTTTCCACATAGCTATATGTTTTGTTTTCACTTTGTACTCTTTTTATTTCATGACAATTTCATCTTACTAGGATTTATGTCTCTTTGTACAAAATCGCCTCTTTATGGGCAAACTATCAATACAAATACCATTTAAAAAATTCAAACTTTTTGTTTTCTGTCTTGTTTACAAAAACGTCCAATGACTAAAATTGAATGAACATATGCATGTGAATATGATTAACTGTTAATAAATATATGCATTTACTCGAAGACTATAGGAATTGGGATGACGTCCAAGCCACCCACAAATTCCCACAGAGCCACTTCCAATGAGATTATCCCCACAGAGTAATCTTCAACGAAGATACATTCCCCTCAATTTCCCCGGCAGATCGCTCCAGCAGATAAAAGAGTATGATATTTTTCCCAGTAAAATCACCCACCTACAGAGTTCTAATTAGTACAGTTCATGGAAATTCTCTTTCCCGACTGAGTTTGAAAACTGTAAAACCCCTACAGATTTCTTCTCTTTAGCATAATTCAATTTTCCCAAGAGAGTTTGTTTCCTCAGCAGAATATTCCTCCGTCAACAGGGTTTATTTCCCAACAGATTACAGTCTCCTCAGCTTGAGTCTTTTCCTCAGATGGCCCCGAATCACCAGCAAAATTCCTCCTCTAAGTGAAGTCGCCACTATCCTCAGAGAGTTTCTACAAAACTTGGAACCGGACCAGATATCAGTCAACTTTATCCTCCCCAGACAAGTCAGAAGGTTATCCATCTCTTTTATCCCCAGTTAGGGTATGAAAGAGTTAAACTCCCATTAGAGCGATGAATGACTAATGTTCCTAAACTCTTCTCCTCAAATAGAAGTCAACATTCCCCAGCAGAGTTTTCTTTAAATAGCAAGCAGGAATCCCCAGTGGAAGCATTCTAGACAAGATATAAGATACACATACTCTTCATCCCCAACAAAAGTCATAGATTTATTTTCCTCGACAAAAATACTGCACGGGTTTACAAATACACTTCCACAACATCTCACATTCATACATCATAGCATATGCATACAAAATGCATATAGCACAGTCTTATTTATTTTGAGAACATCATTACGCAATACATTTCATACATCATAACATTGCATACAGCTAACTCTTTACCTTTTCAGGAAAGATCAATCAACAGACGAATATCATCAACAATTTTAAAATAGGTCCAAGATTAATTCCCGAAATAATATGGGGCAACTATCTATGCGACCAGGTCAGAGATTAATTTCCAAAATAAGACGAGGAAACTATCTCTACGGAAAATAAAAAGAAGGTTCCAGATAAATGCCCGAAACAAGATGGGGAAACTATCTGGATGACCAGCCACAAATTAATTCCTGAAACAAGACATGGCAACTATCTGTAAAAAACAAATTGTAGATCAATTCCCGAAACAAGACGGGGCGACTATCTACATGAACAAGTTAAAGATTAACTCCCGAAATAGGATGGGGAAACTATCTTTATTCCTTTATGGTTTGATAAAGATCAATTCTCGAAACAAGACGGGGCGACTATCTTTATCACCAATGGTATGAACTCCCAAAACACGACAGGTTTACCAACAAAAACAGATTGTAAATCAATTCCAGAAACGGGACAAGGGGACTATCTACATGACGGAAACTTCCTTCAAATATCTTCTAGCTCGGATTAAATTGACCAAAGATTTATTCTGATACTTCTTCCAGTAGACATTTTCTGGCTCAGATTAAATCGACCAAAGATTTATTCTGATACTTCTTCTAGTTAAAGACCGATGTAGAAATCTTCTGGCCCAGATTAAATCAACTAAAGATTTATTCAGATACTTCTTCCAGTAGATATTTTATGGTTCAGATTAAATTTACCAAAGGTTTATTCTGATACTTCTTTCAGTAGACATTTTCTGGCTCAGATTAAATAGACCGAAGATTTATTCTGATACTTCTCCCAGTGAAATTCGAGCGTAAACTTAGTCTAATTTCTCTCAACAATTAATCTGGATGGCATCTATAAGCCCATCTCCGACAATTCTCTATCACTTCTCCAAATGGCATCTTTAAGCCCATTCCCGTTATAATCAACCAACAGTATTACTTCGCACACAAGCGAGTGCAAATTTTTGGGCACTTATGTATTCAATCATCTTCTACCTTTAAGTCACGAATGGCGGACATGCCAATCTAAGTCTTCAGGTTTAAGAAGATTGAACAGGGGAAGCTATTGTACCTCAAAAATTTCGCTCCCATTTTCTTCAAAACCTTCTTCTAAGATTCTCAAATACTCAAGGATACTCAAGAGTTGATCAAACAAGCTAACCTCCTAAGCACTGGGTCCACAACTAGGGTTTTGGTTTTCTCAAGGAAAATTGGACTTATAATGCCTCAAGTGACTTTCATGGCTCATCATAAGTCTCCAAGAATGCTCATACCAAGTTTCAAGTCTTGCATCACAAATTCGCTAAATCAGTTACTTAGATGATTGAAAATCAGTTGTATTGGGTAAAAAGTCAATTGTGGTCAACATACAGTCAAACTTCAAGATTTTTTATTAAAATCAACATTTTGAAGTCATATTCATCATTTTATCAAGGGTTGATCATAATTCCTCAAGAAAATCCCTCAGATCACCAAAGAAGCAAAATTGTCAAAATTAGGGTTTTGACTGAGAATAACTGATCATTGATTTTTGACCTAGTACATGACCTAATGACTTGAAGCATGATCTCAAGGGCTCAAATATAATATCTTAACCTAATTACATGGTTCAAAACATTTCTAAAAGATCAAGTGATTGATAGTTGAAATTTGAATCAATTGATAAAAACTCAACAGGCACACAAAAAGTCAAATTTTGACTTTTTGGTCAACATTGAACTTCAAAGATCAAGAATCATTAAAACATTAAAAAATATCAAATTTTATCATCAAGAATCAAGAAAATTCATCAAAAGTCAAAAGTTGAAAAATTTTCCAACACTTAGAAAAATTTCTAAGTGTTTTTGTTCTTAATAAATTCACTACTTCATGACCATTTTTCACTAAGATGCAAGATGATTCAAGGAAAACTTTCAACATGAAATTTGTAGGGATTGATGAATTCTACAACTTTGTCCTTGAGGTATGATCTTCAAAAAGTGCTTAATTTGAGAGATATAAGCCCATGAAGTTTTGACATTTTTACTCCACACTTAGAAAAAATTTCAACAAGTTTGGTCAGATTTTTATCCCAACTTCTTGGCAAATTTTCACCAAGTTCCAATTTGATTTAGCCAAAGTGTTAAACATGAAAGTTGTATACAATGTTTCAATCTTTCCAAAATATCCAAGAACACATTTTTATCATGCTTGACCAAGGAGATTCAAAGAGATGAAGGTGAGCATCCACTCTTAAAATAGAAGTCATTTTGTAATGAGCATGAGATCCAATCTCCAAGCCATGTTGCATAAATCTTGATTTACAGGCTTCTAACTTGCAAATCTCACCATAATTAAATGCTTACATAAACTTTTGATCCATTATCCACTTGATTCAAGCTTTGTCCAAGATAATTTTCCATTAATGGCACAAAGTTGACACTTCCATTTTGGAAACATTTGCTTTAATCACTTTATTAACTCTCCTTGAGCCTCTCACTTGCTCCCTCTGCACACACTCAACACAAAATCTATAAGCAAGATGTTTAAAGTGCCTAACCACTTTAGATTTCCCTGTACTTCACATTGAAACCATGTATTTCAAAGTTTGCTTCATTTACAATCCAACCAAGCCATAACACGTGAATTGTATACCAAGCCCTCTCATCCTCTAAAACATTTTCTCTATAAATAGAGATGTCATTTGCAAGACAAGGCACGAGTTCATAACCCTCAAAACACCCTCATACTCCTTCAAACTAGAATTTGCATCAAAACTCCATTTTTATGGCAACTTCTGACCTTGAACACCAAACTCTTAATCTACTCATTTTTTTCCGTTATCATCATTCAAACATCATCTATACACTATATAGAAGTGATACAAACACCTAAATCACTTCTGTAATTACCCCATCACCATCCACCATTTTCAAAATCCACCATTGCAGCTTGACTTGGTCAGAACAGTTGGGCAAGCTACAAGGAATTCTATCAATTGGAATAGCTTCAGGGAGGTCCCAGGAAGCTTAATAAATCATTACATTATACCTGGAGGAATCCATATGTGTTCTGAATCTTCACTTCAAGAGGTAAGTCTTTCTAAACTAAGATATCTTGATACAAGCATCATTTTCACTTGCTTTCTAAAGAAAAAATGTAGATATCATGTCTATGAAGCTAGCCATGCCTTTAATTTTCATTTATATTGCTCGTGTGTTGGGAATTTGATCTCTGATCAATTAGGTCATATTTTTGGTATCAAACAAAATTCGTCTTAGTCTTTGATCTTTAGCTTTTGAAAGTTATATGGTTGAATTCTGGTGAAAAATCAAGCAACTTTCATGTTTATATTTTTTAAATGGCTGGGAAATGAAGGAGTTACACAAGCTTTTGCTTTTTCCATACCCTCCTTTTGCTTACTAACACAGGCCCATTACTTTTATTTTATTTTTATTTTCTATTTCAAACACAAAAAACTGATTATTTGGGCCTAACACTTTTTTTTCTTCTCACCCCCCAATTTCTTTTGCACCACTGAACCATTTAATTTCTTTTTTATCTTTTCCAATTTAATTTTTTTCTTTTTTTTAGTTAATTATATTTAAATCATAAAATCACAAAAATAGTTTTAGGTTTTATTTAATTAATTTAAACACTTTATTTTATTTTGTTAATTAAATTATTAGAATTAGATTTTATTATTCATTTTACACTATAAAATATTTTTCCAAATTAACATTAACATCCAAATTATTTTCTAAACAATTAAAAACAAATTAGACTTAGGTTTTGTTTATTTAATTTCCCTTTTAAATTGATTAAGTTAATTCAACATAGATTTTTAAGTTTTAATTAATTAAAATTAACATAGATTTTTTAGGTTTTTGTTTGATTAATTAATTAACTTCCTTTTTAATAAAGAAACAATTAAATGGTTTGGTTAATCATCAAACTCTTTTTCTATCAAAAATCACCAAAACAATTTATTTTTCCTTTTTTCTCTACTTCACATTTTTGTGTATTTTATTTTGCATCATCATTTATGTAAATGGTCTGTAATAGATAATTAGGATGTATTGCTTTCCTCCTCATTCACAAATTTGTACCCCCATCCCCGAAACATTGTAATACCATAGGATATTTAATTTCCGCAATTTACTGCTTTCTTTATTTACTATTAGTTTAATAGGTTTGTATGGCAAGATTAAAATCAATCATTAGAAAACCTAATATCAAAATAAAATAATTGAATCAAACACACTTTGCACTCTTACACCTCTAGGATAACCTCACTTGTTGCCTCGGATAAAAATTGTCATGTCCCTCGAACGTGGGAAACTTTAGCAAAGACCCTCGGTTAAAAGATCGTAGTCCCTCGATGACCCTTCGATGCTGCCTTCGGTAAATGATCTTAGTCCCTTATGACAATTTCTAAAACATCTTACAAGTTGCCTTATATGAGTGTAGGATGACCCACGTCTGTCCCTCACATCCAATGATATGGCTTTTGTGATACGGTGGCAGAACCGACTGTTTTTACTGGTTTGCATTTTGCGTTTTGTGTTAGCAAAATGTTGCGGTAAGCAAGAGTCGTCACCGACTTTTATTTCATCCAATCATGGAAAAGGAAAAAGAACAGAAAAAAAACCTTTTTTCAAGATATTCTGAGTACGGGGGGTAGATTATAGAAAGGGAACGTGTTAGCACCCTTTCTATCTGTAGTTATCTACGGGCTCTTAGGTACTTGCTCATTTTTCAAATTGTTGGTGTGTGTTTGTCTTGAAAATTTTTTACTTCGTGATAACCCTTGTATCAGTCCTCAAAGATGTGACGAAGTTTGTTTTGAAAATTGTTTTGAAAGATGTTTGTGTGAAAAGTTTTTATTGAGCAAGTACTTAAGATTCTACCTACTCGAAAAAAGATTGTTTGTTCTCGTTTCCTTTAGACAGCGCTATCCTACTATATAAGGAGTAGGTAGCACCGTCGTTGGAGTTTTAAGGGACATTCGAAAGGGACAAGTACAATCACCAAAGCAATAGTTAGAAAACTTTAGTAGTAACCCTAGAGTCTTAAGATCCTTCCTAGGCAACATTTCTGAGGCAACATTCGAATGGGACATTTTGATCTCTTAGACAGGAGGGCAGCCACTAAAATCTCCTATGCTTAATGATTGTTTACCGAAGGCAACCGAAGTGAGGTAAACCCTAGGAGTGAATATGTGCATATGATTTGTTTCGGTTATTTAATCTTTGCACATTAGGTGATCTACCATTTTAATTTCAGATATTCTTGCCATACAGTCCTATTAACATACATCTAGACAATTAAATATTTGCAGGAATTAAAAATGTGAGAAAATAAACCTAGCTATTACAAGGCTTCGGGGATGGGGATTAATTACATAACCAAAGAATCGGGGATTAAAGCAGTAAATAAAACCCTAGTTTAACTATTACAAACCATTGGCAGTTACAAAAAATAATGGAAAAGAAATAATTAAATGTGCGGCGAATTAAATACGAGAGATGTTAAAAAATAACCGAAACCCTAATTGAAAGATAATTAAGTTATTTTTGAGAAAAGAATTAATTGAGTTATGTACGACTAAAACCCTAATTCTAATTATTATGAAAAAGATTTTAAGTTAACCTAATTAATTAAAATAAATATTTTAATGGAAAAATATGATATTGGTGTATTTTTAAAGAAAATTAATTAAACTATGTACAATTCAAATCCTAAGTCTAATTATTTTTAATTATAGAAAGAGATTAAATTGCCCTAAGTTAATTAAACTAAATTAATTAAGAAATAAAATATTTTTATTAAAAAAATATTTTTGATTTTTGATTTTTGATTTTGGTGATTTGTTGATTTTATGGTTAATAAAAAAAGGTGATTAATTTTTGTGGAAAATAATTAAACAAAATAATTAGATAACGGAAATAAAAATAAGAAAGAATTGAAAATGGGCATGTATGTTGTTAGCAAATCTGGGGGTGCATTATTGAAATTGTTGGGCCCAAGGTTGATAGCCCAGCATACCAGCGCCTGATCCTGTGAGGTCATCTCCTGAAGGTCTACCATGCGCCCTGGAAGATGGAGTCATTGGATCTGTTGATCATGAACGTGCTTAGATCTTGTAGTTGGATGATGGAGGTGTATGGTGAACGTTGGAGACAGCAACACATAGGATCCTGTAAAGAAGAATAACAACAAGGAAATTGCTGGGACCTGGGATCGAACCCAGGTCCTCTACCCCTTCCACCATGTTTGCTTGCCATCTGTGCTACGCGCTTTAGTTGTTAGCATAATAACAACAATTCATAATATGTGTTAAAACGTGAGTTAGTAGACAAAACATAAAAAGCGCGCGCCATTTTGAATGGCCCAGTGATTGCCTGCCACGTTATCACCTTCTTCCTCAGTCTGTCGTTTTAGGATTTGGTACTTTTACCTACAGACAAAGGTTTGTAGCTGCAAACCTGTGAAACTCAAAAACCCATAACACGCAAGATAAATGGCATCTAATTATATAAATCAACTCGTCTTGATCTTGTAAACATCATGGTACCCCTTTTGCTGGCCAATTTAACCTGTGGACAAAACCCCTAAACTGCATATACAAACCCTAACAATGGCAAAGGCACGTACAGGCTTCAAAAATGAAATTAAATCATCAAGTTAGCTTGCAAACACGATGAGGATCACAAATATATAACTTAAACATGCTAATGATGCAAGAATTATGATAATCGTTTCTGAAATTTTTTGCAAACCGTGAGAGTGATGGTGCGTGTTTCTGGGTGTTCCAAGCCTTGCAAATGATCCAATTAGCTTCTGGGAAGCTCCAGGAAACGATTGGAATTGTTGGGGTGGCTTGAATTGGCATGTGGAGTGAAAACTGATTCACACTTCTCTTTGAATTTTTGAATTTTGCTCTGCCTCTTTCACGATTGCTAACCCCCTTTTTTTGCTTTGTTCTTGTCCAATATATACCTAGGGATGAATTAGGGTTACAAACTTGGATTGATTCTTGAATTATGATGAGATTTGATTTGATTATTTAGCCATATGCAATCTTGCTATTTTGAGCCAAATCTTCCCTTTCTTGTACCAATTATGCTTAATTCGTTTTGGCCTTGATAACTCGGCATATTTTGATTGCCAACCTGTCCAAAAACCAAATCAAATCATATCTTAGCTATTATTAATCAATTATTTGATTTAATTCAATTTTTAATTAATAAAAAATCAAAATAAATTTCAAAATGAAGCAAATAATGTGTGGGTGAATATTTGAGTCGTGGACCACATTATAAGTGAGGTGCAAGCATAAAAAGTTAGGCCCATTTAGCAAAAAATGCATTTTTCAGCATATTTGACTTTTGGTAATTTTGCAAAAAAGGTCAACTTTGACAAGGCATATCTCCTCCAATTTTAATCCTAGAGAGGTGTTCTTGGACTTTTTAGAAATCTTAGGATGTCCCCTAAGTAACCCTTTTAGTCTCATCTCAATTGAGTCTTCCATGTTCATGTAAGAAGCTTTGACCCAAAAGGTGTTTTTGTTGACTTTTCAAAAGGACCCATAATATAGAAATTCATATCTTTTTATGAGTGCACATTTTGAACTTGTGAGTTGAATATGAATTGTATAGAATTGCATCCTCTTCAAAATGAGATTTGGATGGAAAATTTCTGACAAAGTATGAGGAAGTTATGCTTGGTCAAAGTTTGGTTGACTTTTTCTAAGAAACCCTAATTTAGCAACTTTTGGGTTTTGATGAATTTGGAGCATTCCTTGAGGAAACATGATAAAACCTTGATCAAATGATGAAAGTAACTTCAAAATGTTAATGTTGACCTAAAATATTGAAGTTTGACTATATGTGGGTCACAGTTGACTTTTGACCTAATACAGTCGATTCTCAAGCATTTGAGCAGTTGACTGAGCAAACTTCTTGTGCAAGGCATGAAACTTGACATGTAGGGTCTTGAGAACATATTAAGACCATGGAGAGCATATGAGGCCTTTGTGGTTCACCCATCTTGATGAAAATGGAAACCATAATTTGAGGTATACTGCTTTAGGAGAGAGGTTGTCTGGTCTACTCTTAGGCAATCTTGAGCCAATTGAAGATCTCAATGGGCATGTATTGAGTAAAATGAGAGGGAAAATTTTGGGGTACAACAGCTTCCTATTAACCAATGGTAGGATAACACTATCTAAATGAGGAGGAAAATAAAAAAGACTTTTTGAGTAGGTAGATCGCTCGTAATCGCTTGCTCACAAACTAAAACAATTTCCACACTTCACATTTTCAAAAACAACTACTTTCAAGATGCTTTACAAACACTCTTGAGGACTGATACAAGAGTTATTATAAAGCAAAACTCTCTTACATTGGCATTTTTTTTAAAACATCTTTCCACCAAACAAATATTTTCAAAACCAACATTTTGTATACATTCTCAACGATACGAGAATCATTACAAAATTGTTGCACTTAGGAATTTTTCAAAATATTTGCAAACATACACAAACATAAAACATTATTTAAAGTGAGCTAGCAATTAAGAGCCCGTAGATAACAAAAAATGAAAAGGGTTCTAACACCTTCCCTTTTCATAACCTACCCCCGAAACTCAAGAACATTCTCAAAAGGTATTTCCTGTTCTTTTCACCCTTTCCTTTATTGGATAAAAGAAAAGACAGTGACGACTCTTGCTATCCGCAACATTTGCAATAAAATGCAAAACCAAAATTCAGTTCTCCCATCGTATTATAGTAATCAATGGTGACGAGGATGGAGCGATGTCTATTAGAGGCAGTAGGCCTTATCTCTCCAATCATATCAATGCCCCATATTGCGAATGGCCAAGGAGAAGTCATAACATTCAGAAGGATCGGAGGCATATGAACTTTATCAGCATAGATCTGGAACTTATGACAAGTTCTCGAGT
This sequence comes from Vicia faba, assembly GCA_948472305.1. Lineage (NCBI taxonomy): Eukaryota > Viridiplantae > Streptophyta > Magnoliopsida > Fabales > Fabaceae > Vicia > Vicia faba. Next base: position 1,357,778,304 of record OX451735.1, read on the forward strand.
GGTGGTGACAGTTAGTTTCCATAGTAGAAAAATAGTAACCATCTCTCAAAATATTTTTAGCCATAGTATGCCCACTGGAGTGAGTACCAAAGACACCTTTGTGCATATCTCGCATAATTTCTTCTACTTCCTTCTTGTCCATACAACGAAACAGGGTTGAATCATGATTGCATTTGTATAAAATTCCATTGCTCAATAAGAACTTAGCCGAGAACCTCCGTAGGAATTTCTTATCATTGATCGATGCCCCTTTTGGGTATTCTTGAGCTTCAAGATACCTTTTCACTTCATGAAACCAAGATTTTTCTTCGACTCCATCAGTATCAATTTCATAGCAGTATGCCGGTTCGTCGAATCTTTCAATGGTAATTCTAGGAGCCTCATCATCCCATATGACCTCGAACATGGATGACACGGTAGCCAATGCATCCGCCAACTGATTCTCTTCTCTCGGTATATGCTCAAAAGTAATCTCCTCGAAATACAGAATCATGGTTAGCACATGTTCTCGGTAAGGGATAAGATTCAGATGCTTCATATCTCATCTCCCTTAACTCGACTGATTACTAAGCCCGAGTCTCCATATATGCTTAAGAACTTGATTCTTTAGTAAATAGCAACTTTAATTCCCATGATGCATACTTCATATTCAGCCATATTATTAGTGCAGTCAAAGCAAATTCTGATAGTGAAGGGCGTATGACAGCCCTTAGGAGAGATAATTACATCATCGATTCTGTTTCCAAGTGCGTTGGAAGCTCCATCAAAAACCATAGTAGATCGGGATCCTGGCTCAGGTCCTTCATACGGTCCAGGTTCTTCACAATCTGTTACTAGCATAATGTTCTCGTCCGAGAATTCAAAATTCATAAACTGATAGTCATCTACAGCTTGATGTGATAAATGATCTTCCAGTACACTTCCTTTGATTGCTTTTTGAGTGGTGTACTGAATATCGTATTCTGTTAAAACCATTTTCCATCGGGCTATTCTTCCGGAGAGAGCTGGGTTCTCGGATATTTACTTGATGGGATCCATTTTAGATATCAACAAGGTAGTATGGGTCAACATATACTGTCTTAGTCGGAGAGTATCCCATGCCAAAGTGCAACAAGTTTTCTTGAGCAGTGAATATCTTGTTTCATAATTGGTAAACTTTTTGCTAAGGTAGTATATTGCATGCTCTTTTTGACCAGACTCATCATGTTGCCCCGGTACAGACCCCATTGAATTCTCTAGCACTGTTAGGTACATGATTAGAGGTCTTCCTTCAACTGGTGACATCAAAATCAGAGGTTCTTGTAAGTACTTCTTGATTTTATCGAAGGCTATTTGACAGTCTTCATTCCACTTTACTACTTGATCTTTCTTCAATAACTTGAAGATTGGTTCACAGGTAGCAGTCAAATGTGAAATGAATCGGGCAATGTAATTCAATCGTCCTAAGAAACCTCTGACTTCCTTCTCCGTATAAGGAATCGACATCTCTTGAATAGCTTTAACCTTTGTGGGATTAACTTTAATACCTTTACCACTGACGATGAAACCTAGGAGTTTTCCAGATCTCACCCCAAAGGTGTATTTGTTTGGATATAACTTCATCTTGTAATCTTTCAAATAATTTATGCAGATGATCAAGATATTCTTCATCCATCAGGCGTTGAATTCCTTTCTTCAGTAACCCACAACCATTGGGTTAGACTGCACAGAAATAAAATTCTTTAACATAACCTGAAATAAATCGGCTTGTAACAAATTCTTTTTTATTGTCGAGAGGGGAGTAACCACATCACTTACATAGGTAACATACGAAACATATTTAACAACACGTATGCCTTTTTCATGCTTTGGAATAGGTGCAGTAATCACTTTTGGAGTTTCCGGAGGGTCAAACTCAATTTCCCTATTATCAATCATGTCCTGAATTTTGTTTTTCACGGACCAACAGTTGTTGGTGTCGTGCCCCGAACTGTTAGAATGATAGGAACACTTCGCATTCGGATTGTACTTAAGAGAGGATGTGTTGGGATTTGGATGAGGATCTCGCAGTGTTATCAATTCTGCCTTTAATGGATATTGTAATACCTAAGACAATGGCATACTAATCCTGGTGAATTGCCTTCTCGGGGCATCTGACCTACGTTGACTACCCTATTGTTGTTGTCGATCTGGTGTTGGATTAGAAATCAACACCACACCCACAGACTGATTGCGGTCACTTTTACCACGACCCTTCTGGCCATAAACAAAATTGGTCTCTTTCTTATTATTAAATTTCTTCTTCACAGCACTAGAAGACGTAACCATTGGGATCTTTCCGCTCTTGATACCACTTTCAACTCTTTCTTCTGTCAGTATCAGCTCAGTAAAACCATCTGAAGAACTCCCAATTAGCAGATTAAAGAATGGGCTTGTTAAAGTGCCCATGAACATATCAACCAATTCTCGGTCAGATAAGGGAGGTTGCACCCTTCCATCCAAATCCGTCCATTTTTGTGCATACTCCTTGAACCCTTCATTCGAGCCCATGGACATGTTTTGCAATTGTACACGAGTCGGTGCAAGGTCAGCATTATATTGATACTGCTTATAAAAAGCAGCAGCTAAGTCTTCTAACGTATGAATGATGGTTCCTTCCAGCTGATAGAATCATTCAAGTTGAGTGTAGGATAAACTTTCTTGAAAGAAATGGACCCATAATTTTCTGTCAGTAGTATGAGGTTGGATTTTTCAAACATACGACCTCAAATGAATTTTTGGATAAGAGACCCCATCGTATTTAGCAAAGACTAGGACCTTGAACTTATGTAGGATGACCACCCCCGGGACCAGACCTAGTTCTCCAAAATCCAATCCTAGCACCTTCTAGATTTCCATAGCCTTGAGTCTGTCTTCCAACTGCTTGTACTTGTCATCTGCAGGAGGGTACTGTTCTTTGAAGTAGTCTTCATCTTCATGAACAATCTCATAACCCTGGTTATTCCTTCCTTCAGGATTGATGCTTATACCATCCCCTTCTTTATTGTCGTCTTCCTCAGAGGAAACATCCATTCACTTGAACCGGTTGAGTAGGACCTTTGAATCTTCTCCCCATATTGAGGATATCAATTGGCTTTCTAGTCTTCTTCTTGTTGAGAAGTGCCATTAGATCTTTTTTTCCCTGTGCCAGATTCAGAAGAGTCTCTTGAAATTGTGCATGTTGAGCTTGAAGTTCCTTAACAGTTTGTTCGAGGGCCATCTTATACTGAAATAAACAGTAAGTAGATGAGAAAAATTGTATGAAAAACCTATTATGTAATGATTCATGATATGTAAATGCGGTGTTTTCAAGGACCTTAGCAGATTTAAGTTCATTAATCAAAAGGAAATATAAACAAATATTTTTATTAGTAAGCTCAAATTATAGCTGTCTTTTAGGCTTACAATGAAAACAAAAGGGTCTCAAAGATACAAAAATGTAAGCTCCTAAGGCCTAAGACTCAGTCTCCCACGGACGCTTCCTCTTTATGTTGACATATGTATTAATGTTTTGCTCTTCATGGAGTCGCTCTGTCAGCTCCAACACTTTCTTCTCGCTAGCATAGAACATAGTCTTAAAGGTGTCCCTTTCTTCTTTCAGTTGAATTTAAGACTTCTGTAGCTCTTTAAGGTCATTAGGAATATCTGGATAAAGAATGGTATAAGGAATCTCTCCCTTGGCAATAGGCTCCACAATTACTGGTAAGACAACGGGATATGGCATTATAAGGTTTTGAGCACGAGATCATACCCACCTGATGTATGGCTCCAAAAGGATGGAATTCTTTTGTCTTAATGTCCTGCTATCAATCTTGTTTACCATGCCCCATGAATGTATAAACCTTTGACGATAACCTGGAAAATCATTCTCGTAATTGAATATAATACCCTGAATAAGCATGTCATGAGGACCATCTCTTCGAGCATGACCAAATTGGCGTAAAGCTAGAGAAGGGTGGTAGGTAATACCTCCCATAATGCCAAGGAGTGGAACATTAGGAAATTCCCCGCAGTGGTCAATGATAGTAACATCTTCCAGAGATCGGGAACACCAATAGATATCTGAACGAGAGAGTGACATCATACTTTGAGACCACCTCAAACCTTGTTCATTCTTCATTACTGATTGGGGAAGGTGCAAAATAAACCACCTGGATAGCAAAGGTATGCAACACATAAGAGTCCCTCGCCTCCTCATAGTACGAGTGTGAAGAGAATGCAAAATATCTCCAAGAAAAGTAGGCACAGGGTTACGAGTGAGAAATTTTTTGACATCATTGACATCTATGAGTTGGTCCGGATTAGGGAATAGCACCAAACCATAGATCAACAAAGCTAAGATTTCCTCGAAAGCCTGAAAACTCATAGCATCCAGAAACAACCGAGCCTTCTCTAACAGAAATTTAGCAAGAAAACTTTTGACTCCACTTCTTGTTTCCCAATTAGATACAATGTCGGACCACTTCAGATGTAAGGCGGCTGCAATTTCTTCAGGTTTTGGATCTTTCTCTAAACCGGTGAAAGGTGTCTGATCAAGATCAGGTACTCCTAGTAACTTGGAGAACTCTTCCATTATGGGTACCAACTAATAATATTGAAAGGTGAAGCAGTGGTGTGCAGGGTCAAAGAACTGGAATAGAACACCCATCATGTCTTCTTCAAAACCCGAGGTAACCAAACTGAGTAGATGGCCATGCCTATTGGTGAATTGAGAGCTTTTAGGAATCTTTGAGACTAACTCCTTAAGTTGAGAAGTTATCCTAAAAAAACTGATCCGGATAGTATTTCTGTGAGAATAGGCCATAACCTACAACAAAGAAATGAATATAAATCCTTAGGTCCTTGAAATGGTTAGTGAAAATGAAATGTGTAATGATGTCATGATGTCATGATGTCATGTTCGAACAGTTTAATCAAACACAATCAAAACATACAAGGCCTTAGGTTCAGGCTTGCATGGAGTTTATAGGAAAGTACCCTCTTGAGTTTAGTTGGCTCAACCTGTCCTAAAAGAAGTAATCGGGTTCTAGGAATCTCATCTCACTGATCTTTCTCTCGGGCATTGTTTCAGCTCAAGCATCTGATTTGCAGTTGAAATATCCCGAGAATCCAATCTCAATGAGTGTAGTATCGAGTATCAACCAACTTCATTCTGCACCAAAGCCGACCATCTCACTACTTTCTAATGGCTAAGTTGTGTCAACTAAGGCTCTAAGGTCAGTTAGTTCTTATGACACCACAAGGCAAACCAACACTCTCCTTGACTGACTCAAGGGACACTAACACAAACCAATGTGTCGCACTAACATAGCCATCGCTTCAACCATATCGGTATATGTCGTACATTTTCCACAATCTCTACTTACCTAAAATGCCCCCAAATCCGGGTATAAGATCTATACAATAAATAAACCCAAGCATATCACGAAATATAAAGCATACAAGGCAAACAAGTAAAGCAATAAAGGTGATCTAGCTCTAAAGGTAACCCCACTTTAACTTTGTTTTCCCCAACAGAGTCGTCGATTTTATGATACGGTGGGAGAACTGACTTTTGGTTTTGTGTTTTTATCGCAAATGTTACAGATAGCAAGAGTCTCCACCGACTTTTCTTTTATGCAATAAGGAAAGGGTGAAAAGAACAGGAAAGACCTTTGAGAATTTTTCTGAGTAAGGGGGGTAGGTTATGAAAAGGGAAGGTGTTAGCACCCTTTTCATCTGTAGTTATCTACGGGCTCTTAATCGCTAGCTCACTTTTTGAAATGCTTTGTGTTTGTGTATGTTTGAAAATATTTTGAAAATGCCTAAGTACTACAATTTTGTAATGATTCTCGTATCATTGAGAATGCATACAAAATGTCTATTTTTGAAAATGTTTGTTGAAACAGTGTCATTGTGTGAAAATGTTTTGGAAATGCCAATGTAAGGCAGTTTGATTTATAATAACCCTTGTATCAGTCCACAAAAGTGTTTATAAAGCGTTTTGAAAGTGATTGTTTTGAAAGCATGAGGTGTGAAAATTGTTTTATTTTATGAGCAAGCGCTTACGAGTGATCTACCTACTCAATGGTCTTTTGTTCTTTTCCTCCTTCTTTATATAGTCCTATCCTACCATTAGTTAGTAGGAAGATCTATCATTGAAAGTTAGGGATAGGTGCGGGTCATCGCACAGTCATGGAAGGCAACTTGTAGGACGCTTTAGCAATTTTCGTAAGGGACTAAGATCATTTACCATTGGCAACATCAAAGGGTCATCAAGGGACTATAATCTTTTTTTAATCGAGGGTCTTTGCTAAAGCGTCCCACGTTCGAGGGACGTGATTGTTTTATCCTAAGGCAACAAGTGAGATTACCCTAGAGGTGCGTGTGTGAATAGTGTTTTGATTTCATTTTATTTATCTTGATTAGGGTTATCTAGCGGTTGATTTTAAATCTTGCCACGCATGCCTAATTACTATACATTGATAAGTAAAAGCGGTAAAGTACGGAAAATAAAGTTCTACGCTATTACAATACTTCGGGAATGGGGGTACAAATTTATGAATGGGGATGACATAAGAAATAAACACCCAAGTTATAATTAAATCACACAATACAAGTCCAAACTATTAAATAATTATTTAAGTTAAAACTCTTCTCATTTGATAAAATTAATTAGTAATTTAATTAATATTGTCAAACAAAAATTATTTTAAAGTTAATAATCATTTAAAACATATTGATCCCTTTTTTATTTTAAACATAAGCTAAAATATTAAATATATCTAAATAAGTAAAAATACACAAATAAAAGAAAGGGTTAGAAATGGGCCTGCATCGGAGCAAATTTGGGGGTGAGAAATAGAATGCTATCCAGGCTCAAATAAAGGGTATCTAGAAATCCAGTGTGCGTAGGTTTGAGAAGGTGCACCGCGGGCATGCTGATCCAAAGTGTTTGATGATGTTGACAAAGAACAGATGATTATCAAATAGATGGAGGCCGAGTGTACATGATATAGCCGGTGGAGGTGATGTACGGGATTGGTCGGGTGGAGGATTAGGGGTGGTGACAATTGTTACCATAAGATTAGGCCTTAATCAATGATTATTTAAAAAATAAAATAAAAAACAACCTAATCAAAATAAAACTTAAACAATAACCTCTCTCTATCAGTCTTCCACGCTCTCTCCCTCTCTGAATGGTCTCCGCCGGAAACGAAGAATGTGTCACGTCCGAAATTGCCTCACGACGGTGACGGCGGCGGTGTAGCTCCTATCTCACTTTTTTACATTTTCGGATTCCTTATCTTCTCCTATTTACTAATATGTGAACGATTTTTACAGAAACAAAACAGTTAGCTCTAGATCTAAAAGGGAATTTTCGAAACCCTAAGTGCTCACATGTGACAACAATCGATGATTATGATGAAGAATGCTAAATAGAAAGCAAAAATAAAAAGAAAAAGAGAGAGACAAAGGTCGTAGTGTTCAGATCGGTGAGCTTTCCAACCTTTTGAGGCTTTTGCAGTATTATCTTTCTGTCTCCAAGCTTATATCTTGCTTTCTCTCTTCTTCAAAACTTGTGATCTTTGATTTTTCTGAAGGGATTTTTGAATAAAATGGAAGATGATGATGTTAGGGTTTTTGTGCAACTTTGTGTTTTTCGATATGAATAGTGTTCTCCTCTCTTGGAATTTTCTGCACTGATTGCTTATATAGTGATACAGCTTTAGGGTTTTTTCTCTTGAACTTGATTTGTGATAACAGACCTTGAGAAATCGCTTTCTGTTTTAGGCTTCTGACTTTCTGTTTGTTTAGCACTTTCTGGTTTTTTCTTTTACTGTAATGTTATGTTGCCTTTTGAATTGAGGGGTATGCATTAACTTCTTTTTTTTAAATCTTACTATGAACCAAAATTTTCTTTTGATGATTTGTTGTAAGGTTATTTTGTTGGCCTATGATGAGATGTACTTCTGATTTTTCGTGTGAAACAAAATGGTTTATGAGGCTTAGGCATTTTTTGGGCTTGATAACCAGTTTATGATGCTTTGCTACCTGCTATTTTCCAACTGTTTCTGTTTTGTTGTTGGGTTGGAGTTTACGATTCTGACTTTGTTACTCGCTGAGTTTTGAATATCTTTTTTTTATTTTTGGTCTTTTATGAACCAACTTGTTTATGATTTGCAATAGACCTAGGCCTATGATTAAATCTGATTTTGTATGAGGCTTTTGGCGCATGATAAAATTCCCTAAACAAACTGATTCCTTGCACCAACCCTAATGACAAAGTCATGAAAAAAACTTGCTTGAAATCTTGTTCTTGTTCATGTTTCATTGTTTTCTAACTGATTACTTGTCTCTTTATTTCATGAAAAATGGTAATTTGATGGCAAAGGCAAAGCCGGAAGATGAAGAAGGCGTGACTTAGCATGACTTGGAGGAGTTTTGGAGGAAATCTTGAAGAAGAGAAAATCCTTGGAGAAAATCCAAAAGGATGGATACAATTTGGATCTTCCAATAACTTGATCATGGATTAGTTTCTATTAGGACACATGTTCATTTGGTTTTCTTTGTAACTTAGAAACATTCCTATTGAACTTTGATGTATTCTTAGGCATTTGAAAGTTTTTTTTAGTCTTGAGAAATTAAGAAATTTTAATGTCTTGCAATGGTAAATGGTATAAGAAAATTTGATGAACAATTTGGATGAAACTTGTATCAAATTAGACTTGTAGAAATTGGTACCAAATTGAATGAGTAGAACTTGAATTCCAATGATAGCCAATCCTAAATAGCCTTCTCCATTTCACTTTGTTTACCTTTGAAATGTATGATGATGCTATTTGAACATCAATAAATGTTTAACTCACGTGTAGTGATAATGAAAATGTGACATAAATCTCAAAGAAATGACCATGAATGAACTTGACCAAACATTAAAAATGGATTCTCTTCCAAAATAGTCTTGAACTCAATCAAATGATTCTTCGGTTCTCAAATTCCACACCAACTTGTATCAGCAACAAAAAAACAAATGAGAATAATTAAGCTTTGATCATAATGAATCCCTTGCCTCATGTCTTGCGGCATGCTTTGCGTCCAATCACCACAACAATAATGCCTTGACTTTGAAGGTGGGAATAATATTTGGACCATAGAAGAACATCTCTAATGAACCTCAGTTGATGATCGAAGGTGTACTGAGATAAAATTCAGGATGATAATGTTTTCGAGATTTTGTCAAGAAAGATGTCACAGATTCAATAATCAATAACCCTATCACAAGAGCTAATGGATGGGAGAGACACAGTTCAAGATCAAAATACTCGTAGTTCTAATTCTCTGATGAAACAAAGAATCAGTGCGATATCTTGAGGCCTAGAAAGCCTGGGCAGCCTAAAGCGATTGAAAACCCTAGGAGCATGAGGGGATATTTTTGAATGAAATGAGAGGGAAAATTTTGGAGTACAACATCGACTATGGAAACTAACTGTCATCACCACCCAAGAACTTGTCACAAATGCCAGATTTACACTGACAAAGTACATGTGCCTCCAGTTCCGCTGAATGTCTTGACTGCCCCATGGCCATTTGCAATATGGGGCATTGATATCATTAGAGAGATCAAGCCTACTGCTTCTAACGGACATTGTTTCATCCTTGTTGCCATCAATTACTTCACGAAGTGGGTTAAAGCAGCCTCGTTTGCCTCTGTTTCCAAGAATGTGGTGGCTCGGTTCATCACGCATGACCTTATCTGTCGATATGGCATCCCGGGAGAATTATCACGGATAATGGTACTAATCTCAACAATGCTATGATCACAGAACTCTGCATGCAGTTCAAGATCAAGCACCACAATTCTTCTCCGTATCGATCGTAGATGAATGGCACAGTGGAAGCCGCCAATAAGAATATTAAGAAGATTATACAGAATATGATGGTGGCATATAAATATTGGCATGAAATGTTACCATTTTCTCTTCATGGATATCTCACTTCAGCTCAGACATCAACTGGGGCAACCCCATTCTCTCTAGTCTACGGTATGGAAGCGGTCCTACCCATCGAAGTCCAGATTCCTTCTCTAAGGATTATGAAAGATGCAGATTTAGACGAAGATGAGTGGATTCAGACTAGGTTGGACCAGCTAAATTTAATTGAGGAGAAAAGGCTTGCGGTTGTTTGTCATGGTCAGATGTACTAGAAGCGTATGATCAAAGCCTTTAACAAGAAAGTCAAGCATCAGGTATATCAGGCTGGTGACTTGGTAATAAAGCGCATCATCCTACCACAAAGTGATCCTAGGGGCAAATGGAATTCCACCTATGAAGGGCCATTTGTAATCAAGAGAATATTTTCTGGCGGTGCAGTAATACTTACCACCATGGACGCTGAAGATTTTCCGCATCATGTGAACGCGGATATAGTCAAAAGATACTACGCATGAAAAAGAGACTGCTAGGTTGACTGGCCTAGGAAAAAATAAGGGCATCCCGGTGAACCAAAAAAGGTTCGGGCAAAAATTATATATATATATATATATATATATATATATATATATATATATATATATATATATATATATATATATATATATATATATATATATATATATATATATATATATATATATATATATATATATATATATATATATATATATATATATATATATATAAAGTCGAAAACCTGAAAAGGAGGCTTGGGCAAAAAAGGGTAACCTGTTGGGCTGAAAACCCGAAAGGGAGGTCCAGGAAAAAGTTAGGGATTAAAGCGTACGACTAGGTCCCGTTGGATCACTTACAACAAGCTTTGTTACCAACGCCAAGTTCAAATGGTACAGATCAATTCAATCAACTTCTTCTGACAACTAGGGATAAAATGCTTGAAGACATACATGTAACAGTAGAGTCGAAACCCGACGAGATTGTTTACACATAGCTATATGTTTTATTTTAACACTTTTCATTTCACGACGATTTCCTCTTACTAGGATTTCTGTCTCTTTGTACAAAACCGCCTGTTTATAGGAAAATTATCAATACAAATACCATTTCAAAATTCAAATTTTGTTTTACTGTTTCTGTTTTGTTCGCAAAAACGTCGAATGACTAAACTAAATGAACATATGCATATGAATATGATTATTGTTAACAAATATATGCATAAAGAAAAGAATAAGCATTTACTCAAGACTCTAGGAGTTGGAATAGCGCCCAAGTCATCCACAAATCTCCACAGAGAAATCCCCACATAGATATCTTCACAAGCTCATTCCCGACAAAGATACATTTCCCGCAAGTCCAATATGCTTTCAAGACAGGAATTGGGGAATCTTCCAGCAATTAACCTAATCATAGTCCCTAGCATATCCCTCTAGCGAATAGAGGAGTATGATCTTTTCCCTGGCAATGTCGCAAACTTACGGAGTCCCAATCCTCATCAGAGATTATGTCATCAGCATATTTCATAAAAATTCTCTTCCCCGGTTGAGTTTATTCCTCTGAAACTATAAAATCCGCTGCAGAATTCTCTTCCCCAACAAGGTTCATTTCCTTAGCTGAGTATATTTATTCAGCAGGGTTTATTTCTCCAACATAATTCAGTCTCCCCAACATGAGTCTATTTTCTGACTACTACAAATCACCGGCAAAATTCCTATCTCTAGCGAAGGACAATTCAGGCTGCTATCCCCGAAGAGTTGCTACGGAATCTGAAATCCGACCAGATATCATTTAACCTTATCCTCCCCAGACAAGTCAACATCCATATCGGAAACTCCGTCAGACAACACCTCAGGAGGTGATCCATCTCTTTCATCCCCGGACAGGGTATATAAGAACTAAATTTCCCCAGTAGAGCGATGAACGGCCAATGTTCTTGAACTCTCCTCTCTAAACAGAAGTCAACATTCCCCAGTAGAGTATCCTCAAACAGAAAGTAGGAATTCCCAGCGGAGACATTCTAGACAAGATTGAAGATCACACATATTCTTCATCCCTAGCAGCAGTCAGGGATTTATTTTCCCAATCGAAGATGTTATACCAAACTACCAATACGCTTCAACGAAATCTCACATCCATACATCATTTACAAGTATCATAGCATATGCATACGACAAGCATATTACGCTCTCATTATGCAGTGCATTACATACATCATAACATTGCATAAAACTAACTTTTTATCTTTTCAGGTAAAAGTCTACAAACAGACAAATATCATCAAAAATTCTCGAACAGGTCACAGATTAATTCCTAAAACAAGACGGGGCAACTATCTGTATGACCAGGTCCAAGATTAATTTCCAAAACAAGACAGGGTAACTGTAACACCCCATTTCTACCCAACGAGTTAAATAAAATCAGAGTTATAAAAATTTCCAACAAACAAATGGAATGCTACACTATCAACTTAAAACTACGACATTCAATCATCTATAGTTCAGATACATAAAACATGAAATTCGGATGAACTGATAACAACCTGATTAATCTTTAAACATAAAACAACTTTCATTACTACATAACTGATTCACAAAATTCAACTGAAAACACCATAACATCTTATCCAACTAAAAACAACTTTAAGACAACAAGTCTTTAAAGGAAACAACTTAAAAATTCAGCAACATAATGAAAATCAACAATAAAAAAAATATGTGTTCATCCCCCCGAGTGATACGTATCAGAGCGACAACACCGACTCGAACTAACGAGGGTAACAACTAACCTTCTTGATTACCTGCACGTTATCGACAGAGGGTAACATTCAAACATAAAGGGTGGGATATCAAACCATATAATCGGATATACAATAAATAATATATTAGTATTGGATCATACAATTCACCACTTCACAGCTTTTTATCAACATTTAACATAATTAATTTATCCACACGACAACTCAGGATGCAACATGAAATGCGACTCATTTTTATGCACATGCATGTGGTACCAATGGAGAAGAACTCCCAACTTAGAAATCTGCCAATAAATAGAGGCATCAACAAGGCATAAGCCTTCAACTTATATTTGCCAATCCAGGCCAACTTGACGAGCAGCAGCTCCAACATGATATGAGATGTATGCATCAACGACATGAACGTAATAACAACAACAACAACAACAATAATTCAACTTAATTCAATATTGGCCATAAGCCTACAACTTAATATTTTTCCCATAAATAGAGACAATAAAATCACCTGCTAATTCATATTTTTCAACAAAAACACCACCCAACGGATCAACCAAAAATTACTACAAATAAACCGCATAATTATTCAGACTCTTTCGACTAAAACCAGTTAATTAATTATCGACCAAAAATTCTATTATTTCTACTTTATACTAAATTTCTTATTACGACACAGTTAAATTAATTGTCGGTCAAATATTCTATTGATATTTTTAACAACACTATTGATAACTCTAACAAAATTAAAATAATAAAAATTAACTAATTATACATATCTCCAGTTCAAAAATTCTATAAAATTATACTAACAGTATTAAAATTATTATTATACTATTAGTAAATTTGAATTATCTCTACAAGTACTTATAAATATATCCTAACTAAGTAATATATTATGTTAATATATAATTCATAACAAAACAGTATATATTGATATAGCTATGGATCTATCATTAAGAACTAAAAACAAGGCTGTAGGCTTAGTCTGTTGTTTTCAATTACACAAATCTAATTGCTTTTGTCTCCACTGCATATATATTTTTAATTCAATGCAGTGTATATATATTGAGTAAGAACTACGCAAAATAACTTACTCTCCTGACAATTTTAAATATATTAGAAATACACAAAACAATAAAAGTGATTTTTAATTATACAAAATAATTCTATTGATAATTTTAATAATATTATTGACAACTCTAACAACCCTAGTGACAACTCAATTGACAATTGTAACAATTCTTTTGAAATTGAAAATAACTTAAATTAACTAAATAATTCAAATAATTATTTCTAATTCATAATTTCTACAAAATTATTTATTAATAATATTAAATTATTAATATAATAATAATAATTATTATTACTAATATAATAACTAGTATAATCTATTATTCATAAATAATGAAGTATTATAGGTAAAATACAAGGATCTCTAATGTTAACCAATTTCAAAACCAAGTTGTCGCTACGGTACAAATTTATAGGTACTTATGTTCTTCACTTTAAAGACACATATATAGGTAGCCATCATTATCGGAATGGTATTTATGGAATCGAAGAGAATGATACTAAGGCACCTATATATATTATATAAATTAAATTGGATTCTTAATTTATCTCTCAATTTCAATAATATATCAATTTTACAAACTCAATCCCACATACCATAAATCATACACCCTATTATAGAGTCAGAATCACACATTTACTTTGGATTAAGTGTAACTATAAGAAACTTCAACCGAATTTCTGAGGAATTGGCACTAGAAGCAATTTTCTTGTTCTTCTTCTCCTCTCACAAAACCCTATTTCCTCTTTTCTTTCTTTCCTGATAACTCTACTTCTTGTCTTTTTCCTCTAATCCCATTTTTCAATATAATACTCCTATTTTATTTAATCTTTAATAAACTCAAATGGGTCTAAGTGACATACCCCCTTAATACTACACAACACCAACAATTAAAATCCAATATCATATTTAAGCTTAATAATAAAATGATACTTCAACTTAATTCCACCAAATTAATCCAATTAATTATTATTCCAACTTAATAAAATAATTCTGACTTCGACGATAAAAATTCGAATTAATATAAAATGTTCAAAATATTTAATTAAATAAATAATTAAATACCGGGGCGTTACAACACTCCCCCGCTTAGAATATTTTCGTCCTCGAAAATAAAAGTTTACCTTGTTCAAATAACTCGGGATATGAGTCTCGCATCTTGCTCTCCAACTCCCAGGTCATACTCTCTCCAGCAGCTCTTAACCAGACAACTTTCACTAATGCAATCTCTTTTCCTCTTAGAATCTTTATCTCGTGATCTGCGATTCGCACATGCGTTGTCTCCACCGTGAGATTATCTCGTACTTGCACATCGTCCATCTGAATCACATGAGACGGATCGAGAATATACTTCCAGAGTTGCGATACATGAAACACATCGTGCAAATTAGCAAGATTTGAAGGTAACGCCACTCGGTACGCAACCTTCCCAACCCTATCTGATATCTAATACGAACCAATAAAATGAGGAATGAGCTCCTTAGACTTCAGAGCTTGCCCAACACCAGTCACAGGTGTGACTCTCAAAAATACATGATCACCAACTTGGAATTCCAAATCTTTCCTTCTCTTGTCATGGTAACTTTTCTGTCTACTTTGAGAAGCTTTCATCTTCTCTCGGATAAGCTTCACTTTCTCAGTAGTCTCTCAAAAAATCTCAGGTCCAAGTACAACACTTTCACCAGATTCATGCCAACACAACAGAGTCCTACACCTCCGACCATACAACGCCTCAAAAGGTGTCATCCCAATACTAGAATGGTAATTGTTATTGTAAGTGAACTCAATCAACGGAAGATAAGTATCCCACGAACCTCCCTGCTCAAGAACACATGCTCTCAATAGATCCTCCAATGGCTGAATAGTCCTCTCGATTTAACCATCCGTCTGAGGATGATACGCCGAACTTAACCTCAACTTAGATCCCAATGCCTCTTGCAAACTTTTCCAGAAATCAGAAGTAAACCTCAGATCTCTATCTGACACAATACACAAAGGAACACCATGCAACTTCACAATTAATCTGGTGTAAATCTCTGCCAACTTCGAAATTAGATATATGATGTTAATAGGTATAAAGTGTGCCGACTTTGTAAGCCTGTCAACAATCACCCAAATCGAATCATGTCCTCTCAAGGTACTAGGTAATCCCGTTACAAAATCCATTGAAATGCTATCCCATTTCCATTCTGGAATCTCTAACGGTTGCATCAGCCCTGCAGGCTTCTGATGTTCAACTTTCGAATTTTGACAAGTCAAACATGCATACACAAATCGAGCCACATCACTCTTCATCCCAGGCCACCAAAATAAATTCTTCAAATCCTGATACATCTTTGTAGCTCCTAGATGAATACTCAACTTGCTTCTATGACTCTCTTCAAGAATCACTTTCTTCATCTCTGCATCATCAGGAATACAAATCCGATTATGAAATCTCAACACACCTTGCACATCTAACTTAAAATCACTGTTCTCAGACTAATCGATCTCAACCATCAAATATACTAACTTCACATCTAACTTCTGAGCTTCTCTGATATTATACAGAAATTCATTATTAATCTTTAACATTTCCAACATAACACTTCGCGGTGTCACTTCACAAACCAAACTCAAATCTCGGAATTGCTCAATCAACTCCAACTCTTTAACCATCATTGCCGACATGTGCAAAGTGTAACGCCCCATTTTATTTAATATTATATTATATTGATATTTTCGAATTACCGTTTGACGTTTATTTTTGCGACGAGAATATTTAAATTAACTGTTATATCTATTAATATATTCGGCAACATTTTATTCAGACCGGTAATTATTTTATTTGGTCCGGTATTTATTTTGAGGGACTGGTAATTATTTTATTCGGTCCGGTATTTATTTTGAGGGACCGGTAATTATTTTATTCGGTCCGATATTTATTTTGAGGGACCGATAATTGTTTTATTCGGTCCGGTATTTATTTTGAGGGACCGGTTATTATTTTGTTCGGTCCGGTTTTTATTCCGTTCGGTTCGGTAAAATATTATTCGGACCGATATTTAATTATTTGGAGTTATTTTAATTATTTTGGATTAGTAAGACTAGTGGAGGGTAGTATGGTAGTTTCATGTTGTCTTAAGACCAAAATCCAAACAAAGGCATTAGTTGTTGTTTTATGAGAGATAGAAGTATCATAACATTAAAACATATATATATATATATATATATATATATATATATATATATATATATATATATATATATATATATATATATATATAGAGAGAGAGAGAGAGAGATAGAGCAAGAGAAAGAGGTCTTAGAAGAGAAGAGGAAACAAGAACACAAGAGCAAGCTTGGGTTTTGGGTTGGTTGGAACATCAAGAATCATTCAAACATCTAAGATAAGGGGTTTGATTTTCCAATGCTTATAGTTAGGGTTTGATTTGGTATATTTTGATTTGGGATAAAATTGATGTTAGGATTCTTGAGATTTGTTGAGATAAATTAGGAGAGTTAATTTAGGTGTTAGTGTTGTGGGATTATTGTTATGTTAATAGAAATTAAATTAAAAAAACTAAATTATATTAATTAAGTTTAGTTTTTAAAATAGTAGTATGTTTAGAAAAAGTGGACTAGCAGTATAAACGAATTTAGTTTTGTTTATAAAATAAAGTAGTAGCTGTATGTTAAAGTATATTAATTGATGAAGTTAGTAAATTATGCAGTATACTTATGAAATGTAGTATTGAAACTAAAACGAGAACTAGCAGTATATCATTTTCTAAGTTAGAGAAAACAAAACGTAAACTTGCAGTAGAAATTGAAATAAGTTTAGAAAAAATTAATTAATTAATTTATGTTTTGTTTTCTTTTTTTAAATTTATATATTAAATATTTATATTAATTAAATACAAATATGACATAAGTTATCCGATTTAATTTGGAACTCGATTATGTCCGATTTCTCGATTTCGACAATTTCGGTGACGGAGCTAGTTGCTCCGAATTTAACGAAAATTGATGTGCTAACTAATTTTGACGTGTAGAACGTCGTGGTGAGGTTAGTTTTTCGAGATTACGAGTTTTTAATGGAGCGACCCGAAATAAGTCAATTTACGGTTAATTTGAAATGGGTTACGTTTTAGTCGGTTTAAGTCGCGTATGGACAATCCGATTGCGATGTTAATGATTATGATTGGTGCCGATTATTATGAATGAATTTCGTGACGATTATTGATGTTTGACTATTTTTCCGTGTTTGAAATTTAGTGAATTATTTGATAATGATGTGGTGTGATTAAATATGATGTTTGCGACGATTTATTTATAATGAATACTTGATGATATGCGATGCAATGATATGTTTATCTCGATGTGGATGAATATGGTGACGTGGGTTTTATACCAATTTTGATGTGCGATGATGATGTTTTGTTGTGTCGTGTTTGTGATGTCGTGTTGTCGAGTCACATACATTGCATTGGCAACGAGGGCTTTTATGCCAAGCAACGAGGGCTTTTATGCCAAAGCAACGATGGACTTTTATGCCGAATGTCCCTAATTATGGACAAAGCGGCGGGTGCCACATGCATAACATAGTCGTGTCTCATGGAGTCGGTTATGTTTATTTTTGAGTCTTTTAGCGTTGAGTTTTATTTGATGGCTTATAATGAATTGTGATGTTATATGATACATTGTTTTGTGATGATTTTTGTGTTGAACATAAAGTGATTATGATGTGATAATTTCATGATGAGTAAGCGATGAATATAACATGACGGTAAAGCGACGATATGAGTTTATGGCGATGGAGTTTATGTCTTATTTTGACATGATTATGGTGATTATGTGATGATAATAAAGTGTTGATCTTATACACTAAATGATGATTTTAAAGTATGTGAGATTTGATATTTGTTGACATATTCTTATTAACCTATATCATTTATGTTTCCAAAACTATTTATATATTTTATCATGCCTTTAATTATATGTTTTGGAGTATCTCACCCTTTACTTGTTTCGCCGTTGCCTTTATATTGGTAACGTGCAGGTGATCCGCAAGGATGATGAGGATTAGCTCGAGTCTCTTTATTTTGAGTCGCTCTGCTCTGATAGTAGTAACACTCAGGATTTGGGCGACGTTATTATTTTGATAGGATAGTTTATGTATACTATCTTATGACTTTATGTATTGATGATAACATGATGATACATACATTTTGTGAACACATCCGCTGTATTGTGATTTGTCATATGTTTATATGATGATTTATATTATGAATCGGTATATCCGACTTTTGATTTTGTGATGTGCATTATAATGCAAAATGATGAAAAACACGAATATGTGATACCTCAATTTATGTTTGGATGAAATTTTGAAACTCTGATTTTATTATTAATTACGAGGGGTAGAATTGGGGTGTTACATTAGTGGTATCAGAGCCATACCTCTCCCAGTACGATGTGGTTCGAGAACGAACCATGCGAAAGCTGGTGGACATGTAACACGCGAGGCCAAAAAAAGGTGAGGAGTGGTTGCACCGCATGTAACACCCGAGGCCTAAGAGGGAAAAGGTGGTCGCCATATCGGAATGAGAGGGATCCTGAGGCTATGCAAGTATGGGACTGCATGGTTGAATGAATGCTTGTAAGGATTAATTAGTACTACCTATACCAACAAGATGCATCTTCTTTTCGGTAGCCCGTTCCATAAAAACTCCACAGTTAAGAGTGCTTGACTTGGAGTAGTATTGTGATGGGTGACCTTCTGGGAAGTTTCCCGGAGAGCGTGTGAGTGAGGATAAAACACGCTGAAAAGACCCGTGTTGGTTTGTAGGGTTTGTTGATAATCCCGAAGTCAGTCTGGGGCATTACAAATGATATCAGAGCAGGTCGGTCTGTCCAGCCAAGTTGTTGAGTTTGTTGTCGTCTATCAATCAAGTATTGTTATTTGTTGATTCTAATCCTTGTTTTGTTTTGAGCAGAAGTTGTTATGGCTGGAAGGAACACTGGTAGGAATGATGAGGCTCTTGCTGCTGCTATTCAGGCAATGGCTCAGGTTTTCCAAAACCCGCCGAATGTTGACGAGAACGCTGGGTCTCGTAGTTTGGCAACCTTCTAAAGAGAGAATCCTCCTACTTTCCAAGGAAAGTATGATCCTGAAGGTGCTTTGGCGTGGATGAAGGAGATTGAAAGAATCTTCCGTGTGATAGATTGCACTCCTGTGCAAAGGATCTGTTATGGTAATCATAAACTAAGTGCTGAAGCGGATGACTGGTGGGTAGAAACCCGCCAGAGGCTTGAGGTTGTTGGTGAGGAAGTGACATGGGAAGTTTTCCAAAGGGAATTCATGAGGAAGTATTACCCGGAAGATGTTCGGGGAAAGAAGGAGATAGAGTTCCTTGAATTAAAGCAAGGAAGCATGTCTATCACTGATTATGCTGCAAGGTTCACTATGTTGGCCAAGTTCTATCCGCATTATGATGGGCCGAATGGCGAGTTCTCTAAATGCATCAAGTTTGAAAATGGTTTGCATCCTGAGATTAAGAAAGTTGTTGGTTATCAGAAAATTCGTGTCTTTTCGGATTTGATTGATAGTTGTAGGATCTTTGAGGAGGACGGTAATGCTCATTATAAGATTATATCTGATAAGAGAAACAAAGGTCATCAGAGCTGTGGAAAATCGTATGATGCTCCAGCTGGTAAAGGGAAACAGAAAGCGTTTCAAGGGCGAAGAACTAGTGGGGGAGATGTTCCTGCTAGTATTGTTTGTTATAAGTGTGGGAAATCTAGCCACAAGTAATGTTTGTCGAAGCGATGTTAGAGCTAAGGAGAATGAGGTGAGATGTTTCCGATGTGGAGAAGTGGGCCATATGACTCGCAATTGTAGATATAAGGATGTGGTATGTTTTAATTGTGGCGAGGGAGGTCACATTAGTGCTCAATGTAATAAGCCTAAGAGGACTCATGGAGCAGGAAAGGTGTTTGCTTTGTCGGGTGCTCCGACGGAAAACGAGGATGGTCTTGTTCGAGGTACTAGTTTCATTAATAGCTTTCCTCTTATTACTATTATTGATACTGGTGTTACTCACTATTTTATTGTTGTTGATTGTGTAAAGAGATTGGGTCTCACTTTGTCGTCTCTGGATAGAGATATGGTGGTAGAAGTTCCGGCTACGGGAATGGTTACTACTTCTTTTGTGTGTGCAAGTTGCCCTTTATCAATCTTTGATAGAGACTTTGTGGTGGATCTTGTTTGTTTACCGCTTGTCGGGTTGGACGTGGTTGAAAGCTAATTATGTCCATATCAATTGCTATGAAAACACTGTGAAGTTTTCTTCCTTAGTAGAAGAAGAAAAATCTATGTTGGTGTCGACGAAGCAGTTGAATGAGTTCATAAAGGATGAGGCATTGGTTTTCTTGTTGATGGCGACCCTTTCTGTGGAGAGTCAAACTGTGATAGCAAACTTTCCGGTGGTGTGCGACTTTCCCGAAGTATTCCCTGATGAGATTCCTAGTGCACCTCTAGAAAGAGAAGTTGAATTTTCTGTGGATCTTGTCCCTGGTACCAGACCTATCTCTATGGCACCATACAAGATTTTCACATCTAAGTTAGCAGAATTGAAGAGCCAATTAGAAGATTTGCTCGAGAAGAAGTTTGTTAGACCTAGTGTGTCGCTGTGGGGAGCTCCTGTGTTATTGGTGAAGAAGACAGACGGTAGCATGAGACTTTGCATTGATTATCGTCAGTTGAATAAAATGACTATCAAGAATAGGTATCCACTTCCTAGAATTGATGATTTGTTGGATCGATTGGTTGGCACTCGCATGTTTAGTAAGATTGATTTGAGATTGGGTTACCATCAAATAAGGGTGAAAGAAGAAGATGTTCAGAAAACTACTTTCAGGACGAGGTATGGACATTACGAATATTCGGTGATGCCTTTCGGTGTAACTAATGCACCGGGAGTATTCATGGAGTACATGAATCGTATTTTCCATCCTTACTTGGATTGTTTCGTGGTTGTTTTCATTGATGATATTCTGGTTTATTCTAAATCGGAAGAAGAACACGCAGAACATTTGCGCATCGTGTTGGAAGTTCTGAAAGAGAAGAAGCTTTATGCTAAGTTGTCAAAGTGCGAGTTCTGGTTAAGTGAAGTGAGCTTTTTGGGGCATGTCATCTTTGGTGATGGCATTGCAATTGATCCTTCTAAAGTTGATGTTGTGTTGAGATGGGAAACTCCTAAGTCTGTTATTGATATTAGAAGTTTCTTAGGATTGGCTGGTTACTATAGAAGGTTCATTGAAGGTTTTTCTAAGTTGGTGCTCCCTTTGACAAAGTTGACTTGTAAAGGAGCTGCATTTGTGTGGGATGTCAAGTGTGAATAAAGTTTTGTTGAATTGAAGAAAAGTTTGACAACGGCTCCGATCTAGATTCTACCTAATCCTGAAGAACCGTTTGTTGTTTATTGTGATGCTTCTAAGATGGGTTTAGGTGGTGTACTTATGCAAAATGGAAAAGTGGTTGCTTATGCTTCTAGGCAATTAAAGATTCATGAGAAGAACTATCCTACGCACGATTTGGAGCTTGCATCGGTTGTTTTTGTGCTTAAGATTTGGAGGCATTATCTTTGTGGTTCTAGATTTGAAGTATTTAGTGACCATAAAAGTTTGAAGTACTTGTTCGATCAGAAAGATCTTAATATGAGGCAAAGACGGTGGCTTGAATTGTTGAAAGATTATGATTTTGGATTGAATTACCATCCTGGTAAAGCTAATATGGTAGCCGATTCTTTAAGTCGAAAGACTTTGCATATGTCACTTTTAATGGTGAAAGAGTTGGAATTTATTGAGCAATTTAGAGATATGAGTCTTGTAGTAGAAGTGATGCCGAAGAGTGTTATCTTGGGAATGTTAAAGATCAATAATGATTTCCTTGATAGTGTTAGAGAAGCTCAGAAGCTTGATGTGAAACTTGTTAATTTGTTGGTTGGTATTGGACAAACTGAAAATAAAGATTTCAAGTTGGATGCTCAGGGTGTATTGAGGTTCCGAGATAGGATTTGTATTCCCGATGATGTGGACTTGAAGAGAATGATCTTGGAAGAAAGTCATAGAAGCAATTTGAGTATTCGTCCCGGAGCGACCAAAATGTATCAAGATTTAAAGAAATTATTTTGGTGGTCGGGCATGAAGAGAGAGGTGGTCTAAAGTGGAGCATCAGAAACCTGCAGGATTGATGCAACCGTTAGAGATTCCAGAATGGAAATGGGATAGAATTTCTATAGATTTCGTAACGGGGTTACCGAATACACCAAGAGGACACGATGCAATTTGGGTGATTGTTGATAGGCTTACAAAGTCGACTCACTTTATTCCTATTAACATCACTTATCCCGTATCGAAGTTGGCGGAAATTTATACGCATGTGATTGTGATATTACATGGTATTCCTTTGTGTATTATTTCAGATAGAGATCCGAGGTTTACTTCTTAATTTTTGAAGAGCTTGCAAGAGGCTTTGGGTTCAAAGTTGAGGTTGAGTTCGACTTATCATCCTCAAACCGATGGTCAGACGGAAAGGACGATTCAATCGTTGGAAGACTTGTTACGTGCTTGTATTCTTGAACATGGTGGTTCATGGGATACATATATTCCTTTGGTTGAGTTTACTTATAACAATAGTTTTCATGCTAGTATTGGAATGGCACCGTTTGAGGCTTTGTATGGTCGGAGGTGTAGAACTCTTTTGTGTTGGCACGAGTCGGGTGAAAGTGTGGTGCTTGGACCAGAATTGGTTAGAGAGACTACTGAGACGGTGAAGATGATTAGAGAAAAGATGAGAATTTCTCAAAGTCGACAAAAGAGTTATCATGATAAAAGGAGAAAAGACTTGGAATTTCAAGATGGTGATCATGTATTTTTGCGAGTTACTCCTACAACCGGCGTTGGGCGAGCATTGAAGTCGAAGAAGCTAACTCCTCGCTTTATTGGTCCTTACCAAATTACTAGTAAAGTGGGAAAAGTGGCTTATAGAGTGGCGTTACTGCCAAATCTTTCGAACTTGCATGATGTGTTCCATGTGTTGCAACTTCAGAAGTATGTTCCAGATCCTTCACATCTGATTGAGATGGATGATATTCAAGTGCGAGACAATCTTATGGTGGAGACGATGCCTTTAAGGATCGAAGATCGTGAGATAAAATCTCTTCGTGGCAAAGAGATCTCCTTGGTTAAAGTTGTTTGGATAGGAGCAGCTGGTGAAAGTGCGACGTGGGAGTTAGAAAGCAAGATGCGGGATTCCTATCCCGAGCTTTTCGAGTCATGTAATTTCGAGGACGAAACTTTTATAAGTGGGGAAGAGTTGTAACGCCCCGTTTTATTTAATATTATATTATATTGATATTTTCGAATTACCGTTTGACGTTTAGTTTTGCGACAGGAATATTTAAATTAACTGTTATATCTGTTAATATATTCGGCGATATTTTATTTGGACCGGTAATTATTTTATTCAGTCCGGTATTTATTTTGAGGGACCGGTAATTATTTTATTCGGTCCGGTATTTATTTTGAGGGACCGGTAATTATTTTATTCGGTCTGGTATTTATTTTGAGGGACCGGTAATTATTTTATTCGGTCCGGTATTTATTTTGAGGGACCGGTTATTATTTTGTTCGGTCCGGTTTTTATTCCGTTCGGTTCGGTAAAATATTATTCGGACCGATATTTAATTATTTGGAGTTATTTTAATTATTTTGGATTAGTAAGACTAGTGGAGGGTAATATGGTAGTTTCATGTTGTCTTAAGACCAAAATCCAAACAAAGGCATTAGTTGTTGTTTTATGAGAGATAGAAGTATCATAACATTAAAACACATATATATAGAGAGAGAGAGAGAGAGCAAGAGAAAGAGGTCTTAGAAGAGAAGAGGAAACAAGAACACAAGAGCAAGCTTGGGTTTTGGGTTGGTTGGAACATCAAGAATCATTCAAACATCTAAGATAAGGGGTTTGATTTTCCAATGCTTATAGTTAGAGTTTGATTTGGTATATTTTGATTTGGGATAAAATTGATGTTAGGGTTCTTGAGATTTGTTGAGATAAATTATGAGAGTTAATTTAGGTGTTAGTGTTGTGGGATTATTGTTATGTTAATAGAAATTAAATTAGAAAAACTAAATTATATTAATTAAGTTTAGTTTTTAAAATAGCAGTATGTTTAGAAAAAGTGGACTAGCAGTATAAACGAATTTAGTTTTGTTTATAAAATAAAGTAGTAGCAGTATGTTAAAGTATATTAATTGATGAAGTTAGTAAATTATGCAGTATACTTATGAAATGTAGTATTGAAACTAAAACGAGAACTAGCAGTATATCATTTTCTAAGCATAGTAGTATAATAATTGTATGAAGTTTAGAGAAAACAAAACATAAGTAGAAATTGAAATAAGTTTAGAAAAAATTAATTAATTAATTAATGTTTTCTTTTCTTTTCTTAAATGTATATATTAAATATTTATATTAATTAAATACAAATATGACATAAGTTATCCGATTTAATTTGGAGTCCGATTATGTCCGATTTCTCGATTTCGGCAATTTCGGTGACGGAGTTAGTTGTTCCGAATTTAACGAAAATTGACGTGTCAACTAATTTTGACGTGTAGAACATCGTGGTGAGGTTAGTTTTTCGAGATTACGAGTTTTTAACGGAGCGACCTGAAATAAGTTAATTTACGATTAATTTGAAATGGGTTGCGTTTTAGTCGGTTTAAGTCGCGTATGGACAATCCGATTGCGACGTTAATGATTATGATTGGTGCCGATTATTATGAATGACTTTCGCGACAATTATTGATGTTTGACCATTTTTCCGTGTTTGAAATTTAGTGAATTATTTGATAATGATGTGGTGTGATTAAATATGATGTTTGCGACGGTTTATTTATAATGAATACTTGATGATATGCGATGCGATGATATGTTTATCTCGATGTGGATGAATATGACGATGTGGGTTTTATACCAATTTTGATGTGCGATGATGATGTTTTGTTGTGTCGTGTTTGTGATGTCGTGTTGTCGAGTCACATACATTGCATTGGCGACGAGGGCTTTTATGCCAAGCGACGAGGGCTTTTATGCCAAAGCGACGATGGGCTTTTATGCCGAATGTCCCTAATTATGGACAAAGCGACGGGTACCACATGCATAACATAATCGTGTCTCATGGAGTCGGTTATGTTTATTTTTGAGTCTTTTGGCGTTGAGTTTTATTTGATGGCTTATAATGAATTGCGATGTTATATGATACCTTGTTTTGTGATGATTTTTGTGTTGAACATAAAGTGATTATGATGTGATAATTTCATGATGAGTAAGCGATGAATATAACATGACGGTAAAGCGACGATATGAGTTTATGGTGATGGAGTTTATGTCTTGTTTTACATGATTATGGTGATTATGTGATGATATTAAAGTGTTGATCTTATACACTAAATGATGATTTTAAAGTATGTGAGATTTGATATTTGTTGACATATTCTTATTAACCTATATCATTTATGTTTCTAAAACTATTTATATATTTTATCATGCCTTTAATTATATGTTTTAGAGTATCTCACCCTTTACTTGTTTCGCCGTTGCCTTTATATTGGTAACGTGCAGGTGATCCGCAAGGATGATGAGGATTAGCTCGAGTCTCTTTATTTTGAGTCGCTCTGCTCTGATAGTAGTAACACTCAGGATTTGGGCGACGTTATTATTTTGATAGGATAGTTTATGTATACTATCTTATGACTTTATGTATTGATGATAACATGATGATACGTACATTTTGTGAACACATCCGCTGTGCTGTGATTTGTCATATGTTTATATGATGATTTATGTTATGAATCGGTATATCCGACTTTTGATTTTGTGATGTGCATTATAATGCAAAGTGATAAAAAACACGAATACGTGATACCTTAATTTATGTTTGGATGAAATTTTGAAACTCTGATTTTATTATTATTTACGAGGGGTAGAATTGGGGTGTTACACAAAGTCTTTCGGCTTAAAGCATCGCCCACAACATTAGCTTTTCCTGGATGATATTTCAAACTGAAATCATAATCCTTCAACAATTCTAGCCACTTTTGTTGCCTCATATTTAACTCTTTCTGATCAAAAAAGTACTTCAAACTCTTATGGTCACTAAACACTTCAAATCTAGAATCATAAAGATAATGCCTCCCGATTTCAACACAAAGACAAGTGCATGCAATTCTAAATCATGCGTAGGATAATTCTTTTCAAGAGTCCTCAATTGCCTCGATGCATAAACAACAACCTTACTACTTTGCATGAGCACACCACCTAACCCCATCAGACAAGCATCACAATACACAACAAAAGGCTCTCCTGGATTAGCCAAAGTCAAAACTGGAGCAGACGTCAATATCTTCTTCGACTTGGTAAAACTTTCTTCACATCGAATATCCCACACAAAAGCTTTACCCTTACAAGTCAACTTAGTCAATGGAAGTGCCAACTTAGAAAAAACTTCGATAAACCTTCTATAGTAACCGGCTAATCCCAAGAAGCT
This sequence comes from Vicia faba, assembly GCA_948472305.1. NCBI lineage: Eukaryota > Viridiplantae > Streptophyta > Magnoliopsida > Fabales > Fabaceae > Vicia > Vicia faba. The sequence goes on from OX451735.1 coordinate 1,357,805,673, forward strand.
TCTAATCTCGGTAACTGACTTCGGAGCTTCCCATTTTAACATATCATCGACTTTAGAAGGATCCACGGTAATGCCACCACCAGAAATGACATGACCAATGAAACTAACCTCTTACAACCAGAATTCACACTTGGACAACTTCGCATAAAACTTCTTCTCTTTCAAAACTTGCAATACAACTCTTAGGTGCTCTTCATGTTCTTCTTTTGATTTAGAGTAAATTAGAATGTTATCAATGAATACCACCACAAACCGATCCAAATAAGTATGAAAGATACGATTCATGTACTCCATGAATACTCTCGATGCATTGGTCACACCAAAAGGCATCACCGAATACTCGTAGTGTCCATATCGAGTTCTGAATGCGGTCTTTTGAATATCATCTTCTTTCACTCTAATCTGGTGATATCCTGACCTCAAATCAATCTTAGAAAACACACTTGCACCCACCAATTGATCCATCAAGTCATCAATTCTCGAAAGCGGGTACTTGTTCTTAATCGTCACTTTATTCAACTGTCTATAATCAACACAAAGTCTCATACTTCCATCTTTCTTCTTTACTACCAACACAGTCGCTCCCCACGGCGATACACTTGGTCTTACAAACTTTTTCTGAAGCAACTCTTCTAACTGTTTCTTCAATTCAGATGATTCAGATGCAGACATCCTGTACGGTGCCATAGAAACAGGTCTGGTACTAGGTACAAGATCAATCGCAAGTTCAACTTCTCTTTCTGGTGGTACATCAGGAATTTCATCAGGAAACACTTTAGGAAATTCACGCACCACCTGCAACTCATCAATTCTAACTTGGTTCTCCATTGATAACGATGCCATCAACGAGAACATCTGCGCTTCGTCTTGCATCAACTGCCGCAACTGTTTACCAGTCAACAAACCAACTCCTTCCTCTTCAAAAGTAGAAAACCTCATAGACTTGTTATAGCAATTCATATGAACATAGTTATACTCTAACCAGTTCATATCCAAGATCACATCCAATCCTCTTAATGGCAAACAAATCAAGTCAACAACAAAGTCTTTGCCGAAGATCGACAAAGGGCAATTCAAACACACACGAGAAGTAGTCACCGGTCCCTTAGCCAGAATCTCAACGACCATTTCTCCATTCATAGAAGACAACACAAGACACAATCTTTCAACACAATCAGCAACAATAAAACAATGAGTAGCACGATATCAATAATAGTAATTAAAGACGTACTATTAATGAAACATGTACCTCTGATGAGCCTGTCCTCACTAGATGTCTGAGTCTTAGCCAAAGCAAACACTTTTCCACTGGTTTGTGCCTTCTTTGGTTTTTGACACTGACTACCAATGTGTCCTTCTTCACCACAGTTGAAACAAATCATCTCATTATGCTTGCATTCAGATACAACATGTCCATTCTTACCACAACAAAAACACCACTTCACCTCAGCAGTACACACATTACTCTAATGACCAGGTTTTCCACATTTGAAGCACACCACACTAGCAGGAGCATCTCCCCCACTAGTCCTCTGACCCTGAGCAACCTTCTGTTTACCTTTACCAGCTGGGGCATCATAAGGCTTACCACGGTTCTGTTGGTGCTTACCCCTCTTCTCATTGATAATCTTATAGTGAGCATTATTATCCTCTTCATAAATCCTGCAACTATCAATCAAATCAGCAAAGACACGAATCTTCTGGTATCCAATTGCCTTCTTGATCTCTGGGCACAACCCGTTCTCAAACTTGATGTACTTCGAAAACTCAGCATTTGCCCACTATAGTGCGGATAAAACTTAGCCAACTCAGAAAACTTTGCAGCATACTCAACAACTGACATACTCCCTTGCTTCAGCTCAAGAAACTCAATTTCCTTCTTTCCACGAACGTCTTCAGGAAAATACTTCCTCAGAAATTCCCTACGGAACACAGCCCAAGTGACATTCTCACCTGCAGCTTCCAATCTTTGACAAGTCTCTAGCCACCAGTCATCAGCCTTGACCGCTAGCATATGAGTACCATAACAAATCTTCTGCACTGGAGTGCAGTCCATCACATGAAAGATTCTCTCAATCTCTTTCAGCCAATCCAACGCTCCTTCAGGATCATACTTACCCTTGAAGGTAAGCGGATTCTCCCTTTGGAAAGTCGCCAAACTTCGAGATCCAACATTCTCGTCAGCATTCGGTTGATTCTGCATAGCCCGAGCCATCGCTTGCAGAGCAGCAGCAAGTGCAACATCATTCCTTCCAACCATCTCAACTTATCTCTACAACATAAACAACAATTAGAATTTAGACTAACAATACTCGATTGTTAGATAAAACTACGACTCGACAACTTGACTGGACATACCGTCTTGCTTTGATACCACTAATGTAACACCCCATTTCTACCCAACGAGTTAAATAAAATCAGAGTTATAAAAATTTCCAACAAACAAATGGAATGCTACACTATCAACTTAAAACTACGATATTCAATCATCTATAGTTAAGATACATAACACATGAAATTCGGATGAACCGATAACAACCTGATTAGTCTTTAAAAATAAAATAACTTTCATTACTACGCAGCGGATTCACAAAATTCAACTGAAAACACCATAACATCTTATCCAACTCAAAACAACTTTAAGGCAACAAGTCTTTAAAGGAAACAACTTAAAAATTCAGCAACATAATGAAAATCAACAATAAAGAAAATATGTGTTCACCCCCCTGAGTGCTACGTATCAGAGCGACAACACCGACTCGAACTAACGAGGGTAACAGCTAACCTTCTTGATTACCTGCACGTTACCGATAGATGGTAACATTCAAACAGAAGGGGTGAGATATCGAACCATATAATCAGATATACAATAAATAATATATTAGTATTAGATCATACAATTCACCACTTCACAGCTTTTTATCAATATTTCACATAATTAATTCATCCACACGACAACTCAGGATGCAACATGAAATGCGTCTCATTTTTATGCACATGCATGTGGTACCAATGGAGCAGAACTCCCAAATTAGAAATCTGCCAATAAATAGAGGCATAAACAATGCATAAGCCTTCAACTTATATTTGCCAATCCAGGCCAACTTGACGAGCACCAGCTCCAATATGATATGTTATGTATGCATCAACGATATGAGCGTAATAACAATAACAACAACAATAATTCAACTTAATTCAACATTTGTCATAAGCCTACAACTTAATATTTTGCCCATAAATAGAGGCAATAAAATTACATGCTAATTCACATTTTTCAACAAAAACACCACTCAACAGATCAACCAAAAATTACTACAAATAAACCGCATAATTACTCGGACTATTTCGACTAAAACCGATTAATTAATTATCGGCCAAAAATTCTATTATTTCTACTTTATACTAAATTTATTATTACGACACAGTTAAATTAATTATCGGTCAAAAATTCTATTGATAATTTTAACAACCCTATTAACAACTTTAAAATAATAGAAATTAACTAATTATACATATCTCCACTTCAAAACTTCTATAAAATTATACTAACAGTATTAAAATTATTATTATACTATTAGTAAATTTGAATTATCTCTACAGGTACTTATAAATATATCCTAACTAAGCAATATATTATGTTATTATATAATTCATAACAAAACAATATATTGATATAGCTATGGATCTATCATTAAGAACTAAAAACAAGGCGGTAGGCTTAGTCTGTTGTTTTCAATTACACAAATCTAATTGCTTTTTTATCTACTGCATATATATTTTTAATTCAACGTATTGTATATATATTGAGGAAGAACTACGCAAAATAACTTACCCTCCTAACAATTCTAAACATGTCAGAAATACGTAAAATAAATAAAAGTGACTTTTAATTATATAAAACAATTCTATTGATAATTTTAACAACACTATTGACAACTCTAACAACCCTAATGACAACTATAACAATCCTAATGACAACTCAATTGACAATTGTAACAACTCTTTCGGAATTGAAAATAACTTAAATTAGCTAAATAATTCAAATAATTATTTCTAATTCATAATTTCTACAAAATTATTTATTAATAATATTAAATTATTAATATAATAATAATAATAATAATTACTAATATAATAACTAGTATAATCTATTATTCATAAATAATGAAGTATTATATGTAAAATACATGGATCAATAATGTTGACCAATTTCAAAACCAAGTTGTCGCTACAGTAAATTTGTTACTATATCTCTCTTTCCTTATAACTCTACTTCGTCTCTTTTTCCTCTAATATTTCCTAAGTGACATACCCCCTTAATACTACACAACACCATCAATTAAAGCCTAATATCATATTTAAGCTTAATAATAAAATGATACTTCAACTTAATTCTACCAAATTAATCCGATTAATTATTATTCCAACTTAATAAAATAATTCCGACTTCGACGATAAAAACTCGAATTAATATAAATAATTAAATACCGGGGCGTTACAGTAACTATCTATACGACCAGGCGGTATGAATTCCCGAAACAGGACAGGATCGCCAACAGAAAGCAGGTCAGAGATTAGTTCCCGAAATAGGACGGAGAAACTATCTTTATAACCAGGCAAAGATTAACTCCCGAAACCGAAAGGGGAAACTATCTTTATAACCAGGTAAAGATTAACTCTCGAAACAGGACGGGGAAACTATCGACAGGGTCAGGTGGTATGAATTCCCGAAATAAGACGGGTTTACCAACAAAAGTAGACTGTAGATCAATTCCCGAAACAGGACGGGGTGACTATCTACATGACGAGCATTTATTTCAGAGACTAAATCTGACGAAAACTCTCCTCAGAGACCGAATTCTTACAAACATCTCTCTCAAAGACTAAATCTGACAAGCAGCTACTTATACACCTTTCCCAGAGGTTCATTCTGGAAAGCACTCTTCAGATACAGTCAAGCGTAGACTCATTCTGATACTTCTATCAATGGTTACTTTGGATGGCATCCATAAGCCTATCTCCGAAGACTCCCCGTCATCTCTCCAAATGGCATCTTTAAGCCCATTCATGCAATATTATCAACCAACAACGTCACCTCCTGCACATGCGAGTGCGGACTTCTAGGCAATTAGGTGTTCAATCCTCTTCTACCTTCAAATCACGAATACGGACAAGCCAATCTAACTCTTCAGGTTTAAGAAGATTGAACAGGGAAAGCTGTTATACCCCAAAATTTTCCCTCTCATTTTCTTTAAGACATTCTCCCAGGGTTCTGAAATGCTCAAGATTGCTCAAGAATTGATCAGACAAATTCTCCTCCTAAGCAATAGACTTACAACTAGGGTTTCATTTTTATCAAGGAAGTTTGGGTTTCTAAGGCCTCAAGTGGTGTCCATGGTTTCTTATAGGTCTCCAAGAATGCTCATACTAATTTTCATGCCGTGCATCACAAGTTTCCTCAGTCAATTTCTCAAATGACTAAAAATCAACTATAATAGTCAATTGTGATCAACATACAATCAAACTTCAAGATTTTTGGTCAACAATAACATTTTGAAGTCACATTCATCAATTGATCAAGGGTTGATCATGATTCCTCAAGGAAAACTCTCAAATCATCAAAAGTTAAAAGATGCTAAATTAGGGTTTTCTTAGGAGAAGTCAACTGAACTTTGACCAAGCATAACTTTCTCATGCTTCATCAGTTTTTCCCTAACCAAAGCTCATTTTGAAGAAAATTAAATTCTCTACAACTTTGTCTCTCTAAGATCAAGTCCAAAAAATGCTTCATTTGAGATATGTGGCTCAAAACATTACATGTCATTTCAAAAGTCAACAAAAAGACATTTTTTATCAAGGTAACTTACATCAAGATAAATTCTTCAAATACAAAAATGATCACCATAGAGATTGCAGAGGACACCTTGGGATTTCCAAAAATTCCAAGAAGACTTTCAAAATATGAAAATGAGAGAGTTATGGCCAGTGCAAGTTGGGAAATTTTGAGCAAATGCATGAAGTTCAAATTGAGAAAACTTGATATTTTGGGCTATTCGGCCATTGCTTTAAAGTCCAAGCGTGTATTACACTCCTTATACACTTCAAATCTTATTAACACACTCCTTGATCTATTTTATTTTAATTATTTTTAATTTATTCATTAATAATTCAAAATATATAAGACAAAAAATACAAGGCTTGTAAACAAAGGTCCAAGCCCATATCTTTGACATAACTCCATGCTATTTAACCACTCTCATTCAGACACAAAAGGCCATGAAATCCTTGTCCATGAATCACCTCCAAAAAACTCAAAATTGTTCAAGTTTAGGGCAACCTTCAAATCTTTATCACAATCGTTTATAAGGCAAACTAGCCTCTCCTTTCACTCCCACCAATCATACAGAGTAAGAATGGACCAAGTTTGATGATCCAAAACGCATGAAACACCATCTCATACATCTCTGACCTCATACTTTTGCAAAATTACATTTTTTAGTTTTTCATTTTCTTTAAGATATACTAATGATGTCATTGTGTTTCTGAGGCTTGATAGTGCAGGATAGAACCATCGTGGAGGTCCCATGATGGCCAAATCGTAAAACACTATAACTGCACCAATCCATGCAGTTTTCACCATAGCTCAAAATCCCTTGCGATTCAGGCTAAAATAATCATCTCATTGAAACCACAGACCCTTATTTAGGGGGGTAGGGTCCCCTTGAATTTCTAATTTTGGCTATTTTGCAGGTTTGATAGAAAGAGGCTACCGGAGAAGACGACCAGAGCTAGGTCTCCAGCGTCTCTCCGGTTCAGGAAGCATTTTTATATTATATATATTTCATTTTGCTTAAATTAACAGATGTATAGCCACCCCAGTTCTAGAAGCGCGCGCGTTAAGGCATTACCCTATCAAGGCGTGGGTTCGATCCTTTCCTTTTGCTGCATTTTTTTCATAATTTCCCATATTTTGCAGGATTGAGTACAAAACACATTGGCTTATGTCCTTTGACACATGTGCGCGCCTGGACTAGTGGTGAAGGTGTTAATTGAAAGGGTAAAGGGCGTAGGTTCAACACCCAGCCCTGGTAACTTTTTTAAACCCTTATTTTCTTACTATTTTCACTTACAAAACCCTAAATTCATACCCTAGTCAACATTAGGGATTAGTTTTTTTGTTAATTAATAAACTTTCTTCTTTTTTCCGAATTAAAATTAATTAGGGTTTTTAGGTTTTTAATTAATTAAAATCAATTTAGGTATTAGGTTAATCATCAAATCTTTTCTATTAAAAATCACCAAAGCAATTTCCTTTCCCTTTTCCTTTTTATCGCTTCGCGTATTTTATTATTTTCGCTTTTTTCGATTATTATAATTGCTTACGGTTTGTAATAGATAGTTAGGGTTTTGCTATTTTCCTGCATTTTATTATTTGTACCCCTATTCCCGAAGCCTTGTAATAGCCTATGATTTTACTTTTCTGCACTTATATTGTTATGCTTCGTATATATTATTGTTAGCTAACAGGATTGTATGGCAAGATTAAAAGCAAACGATAACAAAACCCTAATGCAAGATAAATAAATTGAATTGAACACACTCACACACTCGCACCTCTAGGGTAACCTCCCTTGTTGCCTTCAGAATGAAACACAGTTATGTCCCTCGAACGTGGAGACGCTTTAGCAAAGACCCTCAGTTAAAAAAATCGTAGTCCCTCGATGACCCTTTCGATGTTGCCTTCATTAAACGATCTAGTCCCTTACGAATTGCTAAAATGCCCCTACGAGTTGCCTTCGATGACTGTACGATGATCCGCGTCTGTCCATTCACATCCAATGATAGGACTTCCTACTAACTAATGGTAGGATAACACTATCTAAATGAAGAGGAAAATAATATGAAATACTTTGAGTAGGTAGATATTTCCTAATCGCTTGCTCACAAACAAAACAAAAATATTTTTTTCACACAAACACTTTCAAAAATAGATATTTTTACCAACATACACCTTTTTTACTAACTAAATCTCAATATACCACACATTTCAACCAATATTCCCACTATACCACCTTTCCAAAAAAAAAAATTTAAAATGAGGAGGCTCCGCCCAATGAATGGACGGATGGTCTTTATTTTATACAGCTTCCGCCCATTGCATTGGCGGAGCTGTTTAAATAACGTTTTTTGTTTTAATTTAGAAACTAAAAAAAAAATTACATTTGCACTCTTCCGCCCATCCAATGGGCGAACCCTCTCTATTATTTACAGCATCCGTCCAATGCTTCAGCGGATTGGATAAAAATTGTACTGCTCCGGCCATTGTATTGGCGGATGAGTTGTGGCAAAAAAAAAATTGTTTGAAAAGAGGGTAGATTGGGATTATTGAATGTAGTAGATGGTATATTGAGATTTAGTTGGTAAAAAGAGTGTATCTTAATAAAAAATTCTCAAAAATATGTTCAAAATACTTTATACGCATTCTCAAGGACAAATATGAGAATCATTACAAAATCCTGCCTTACTATTTCCATTTCTAAATATTTTTCAAACATATTCACAGAGCATTTTCAAAGTGAGCTAGCGATTAAGAGCTCGTAGATAACTACGGATGAAAAATGTGCTAACACCTTCCCTTTTCATAACGTATCCTCCGAACTCAAGAAAATCTTGAAGGTCTTTCCTGTTCTTTTCACCCTTTCCTTATTGGATAAAAGAAAAATCGGTGGCAACTCTTCCTATCCGCAACAATTGCGATAAAACGCAAAATCAAGTCAGTTCTCCAATCGTATTACACTTGTCATGGACGACTTATCCTGTCAGATTCAAACTTTGGAGGATAACACCCTCCATATTCAACAACGCTAGTAGTATGTTGATCCTCTAGAAGAGACTGAAATCCTAGACCCTAACATTTCTTTGATGAAATATGGGAGACGACGATGCTAGAAAATTTCAACCCACCCTCATTAGTCCGTTTTGATGGGTGCAACGATCCATATGAACATGTCGTCTCCATTAACAAACATATGCTAGTTATTGAGTTTCAAAAAATAAAAATATAGAAATCCAAACAAAGAAAAAAAAACACATACCAAAAATATTAATACATTAAAATAAATTTAAAAAAATATAAGACATTAGAAGGAAGATCCCACACACAATAAAGATGATAGAAGTAAGAGAAATTGCATCAAAGTTAAACATGTCATGTTGACAATATTAATGCAAATAGCATCAAAATCCCAAGTCCTAAAAAAATACTAAAAAAGTACCTCTAAACATCTTAATAGAGTTGAAACTCCATTGTCATATATAACCTTTGACATGAATTTTTTTACTTTTAATAACACCTTTGATTGAATCACTTATGAAAGTGAGGTTGTAGCGTGTTGTTTCAGGTTGAATTGAAGTCGTAAACCTTAACGTCACACTTAAATCTAATTTGTATTGTGGATCTGCTACAAAAATACATCACTTTTCTCTCTTCTTACCACAAAGAGGAAGAAATATATATTTTTTCCCATTTGTCTTCCCCTTACAACTATACCATCCATCCTGACACAATATTTCATCGGTTGTTAAATGCAACGAAAACAATATTCAAAGTTTTTCTGATATGCATAACATAAAGACATATAATAAGAATGTTCATAATATATTATTGTTGGAAATTTTTATTTGCTCAAGAATGTTCATACTCATTTTCTTTTTCTTTGGAAGGAAAGGCTTCCCTTTTGGCTTTCTAGCCCATATTTTGAGTATTAGTAGAGCTCCTCAGTGTTTTGCCACTGCTTTGGGGTTTGGTTTTGTCTAGGAGTTTAGGTGCTAATATTTACTAGTGCAATTGGATTTTTGATGGACTAGTGTTGGGGTTACGGTATATTCCAGCATGGTTTCTTTGCTTCATATGTGCTTCATGTTCTCTGTACATAGTGTCTACTTCAGATATAGAATTCCTTTATCTTAAGTTTTATGCTAGGTTGTGTAATGTGTAAATTTTGTACTAATCATAGTATATTCTAAAGTGTAAATTTTGTCAAAATATCTGTAATAAAGTATGAAAGTGTGGTACATGAGGTGCATATAAAATATTAATTATAAGATAGCTAACATATTGAGTAAAGGGTAGATTTGTTGTACTCACTTGGAGATTGGAATGCTTTTGGTGTTGTTGAGCTTAAATCAATGTTTGGTAGTGGTTTTTATTGGAAAACCAAACCATGCACAAATTAAAAGCGATAACATTATTATCAATCTTAGGAGAGAGGTTTATGAGTCTCTTTGTATATATATTTCCATACAACAGTGCACAGACAAGATATATCATAAATTTTGTCACATCGTGAAGAGCTAGACTGAATACTACTAGTAAAGTAATAGGAAAGAAAGCTGGAGGATTTGGACAGCTCGCCTCAACTTTCCAAGAAACTATCCCTTCAAAGCAAAACTCATCCTTTTCCACTGTGCACCTATCTGCTACCCCTACGTCTCAAAAGTCATGTGTGCACATACCTTATCTTTTACCCACTTTCGTGTTTATCTCGCTTAACACCCATCTGAAATTTATAAATTGGAATTTTTTAAAATTTATACAGCCTTCAGCTGGTGGATCTATTCATATTTCGTTATTTTTATATAATATTAAAAATTAAAATTAAAACAAAATTAATATTAAAAATAATATTTTAAAAAAAATTTAAATTAAAATAAATATTAATCATAATAATAAATAAATATTAAAATAAATAAAATTTGTTTAAATTAAAATAATAATTAAATATAATAATAATTAAATATTAAAATAACTTTCATTGTTTTATTATTTAAATGCGGTTGTGCCACTGCAATATGTGGATACTTTATTGTTTTATTATTTAAATATGGTTCTGTCACTGCAATGGACAGAAGTTTTCATTATTTTATTATTTAAGTACGGTTCCGCCACTGTAATGGACGGAGGTTTTCATAATTATATTATTTTAAAAATTTTACTATGAACTATAAATACCATTGATGTTGAATGATCCTAGATACAAAATATTTTTCTTTAGTTCTATCTTAAAAATGTCTTCAACAGATGGAGAGTTTCCAATGTTTTCATATATGAAAGAGACGTTGAACTGATTTTTTCTCCTGTAAAGCCTCCGATGAAGATCAAGTTGTTGAATACACAGACATTTGAGCATCTGCATGGGCGTTTGGAGCGATGGTTAGAGAAAGAAATTGCACAAGGTGAAAAGAACCGGAAAATTGAGAGACTAGTTACGGTATCCGGCTTAAATGGACCAACTCGTTCTTGGAGACTTGTTCACAATGATGCATGTGTTCTTATGATGATGCTTCAACAAAAAGATATTGTGTTGTTGGTTGTAATATCCTAGAAATGCTTATGTGTTTGTTTGAACTTGTTGATGTTGTTTAGGTTAAATGTCGTTGTTAAGTTCTTCTATTTGTCTAAGTATTTTAATTTATGTGTTGTTTTTTGGAATTGTTATTTATATTAAATGCAAAAGTATTAGTGGCATAAAACATAATTTCTCTGTGTCATTATACATTCAACCTTGTATATTGATAACAAAATGAATAACTAATTGGGGCATCGCGTTCAGTTTAGACCCGAAAGACGACACAATGTGCATTTTCTCTCCAACTCATCATACGTGCCCATTTTTGTTGTAATACGGGTGCTCACAGGACGACCTTTCTTGTTCCTCCTCATGATTGGATTATGGAAAATTTGATCTCCCTCATAAGTGGGTCAATACTCATCGTACGGTAAAACTGGAAACCTCGTCTTGTAAACCCCAAATAAGTTCACCACCTTGTAAACGTCAGACAATAGAAGATAGGCGTCTTGACGCACCACATAACATGCAGCGATAACATGTGAGCAAGGAACACGATTTGCTTGAAACTTTCCGCAGTCATACCAACCATCTATTAGGTTGACCTTGTAACATCCCAATGTTTTCCCCTCACTGTGGTCAATTGTCTCCTTCACACTGAAAGTGTTATTATTGTAGTAAAAAATGCTTACCTGATGTGTGGCGGATTTTGATGTCTCTTCTTTCATCACCTTCATGAACCACTCTTTAACTGTTTGTCCAGAATTCAAAAATGCACTCCACTTTGCACCTCTTTCAGCAAAGAGCGTTCTCATCCTATAGTATGTTGCACGTACCAACGCTGTGATGGGAAGATTACGAGTGCCTTTAAATACAGAATTCAGTGACTCGACAAGGTTTGTTGTCATGTTCCCCTAACAACGACCCTCATCAAATGCCCTCGTCCATTTTTCAATTGGAATTTTGTCTATCCACCTCAAAGCATCACCATTAGCCATGCCAATTTCATTACGATAATATTTAAACGTTGGTTGGTTTAATGCATACCCTACATGTTATAAAAAATATTGGTTAATATTATGGTATATTATCAACGAACAACTAATATTTGCATAAAAGATACTTACCCGTGTTGATTATTTTTTTCCGGAGGTTACGGTCCTTGATATCCTTCATAAAATTTTACGCAATATGTATGATACGATACACATGAATAGATGGAGTGTTATGCCAACCATTTTTAGAATTGTTATATGCGCTTTCGATAGATGCATGTCGGTCAGAAATCAAACACATGCCAGGTTGAAGAGCTACATGCATTCTCAAGTTTTTTAGAAAGAAACCCCAACCATCTGCCGTTTGTCCTTCCACAAGGGCAAAGGCAACTGGGAAAATATTATTGTTTCCACCTTGTGCTACCACCATTAGTAGTGTACCTTTGTACCTACCATATAACCAGGTACCATGAATCTGTAGTATAGGCTTGCAATATGCAAAGCCTCGTATGCATGGTTGGAAAGCCTAAAATAGTCGGTGGAAGATTTGTTTCCCAGCAACAACAATCTCGTCATCTGTATATAACAGAAGTGTTTGCATTTCTACCACCGTGCCTGAAACAAAATTCTTAAGGGCTAACAAGTAATTTTAAAGTTCATTGTATGAATTTTCCCAATTAACATACACCTTGTTTGATTGCTTTATTTCTAGCAAACCATGCTTTCTTGTAAGAGGGAGTGTATTTGAAAAAAGAAACAATTTTGTTAATACATACGCTCACCTTGATAGAGGGATCCTTATCAACAAGAGGCATTAATCGTTCACTCATCAATCGAGAGCTTAGTTGTTGATGATCCTGATTAAAGACGGTTGTTGAACAACTGTATGGAGGCTCCATGATTCATATCTCCCATAGGTCGCTCCTTTTCCTATAAGACGACACTAGACAAAACATGCAACCACTGCGCTTACAACAAATTTGATATCTCTTCGTGTCAGAATACATAACCTTGAAATCAACGATATGTTTCATGTGATACTTGGATATCGCAAACACACAATCATATTTGTTTTTGAACTAGTTCCCAACAGCTATGTCATCCCAACAGCTATTTCACAGGAATATTGACTGGTCAATGGTTAACATTACAAAAGCAACACATCTGCCCATTGCAGACGCAGATACACTAAACTATAAGAGGATCCTCCCATTGGGAAGGCGGAAGCATTTATTTGGGTAAAGGATCCTCCCAATGCACTTGCGTCTTTCACAAGTCATTTACCTCTCTTCCACCCATTGCATGTGCGGATGGTAGACAATAAAGTTACACTTCCTCCCATTCCATGTGAGGTGTGTCAGAAGAAAACAAGGGCTCCGCCCATTAGGGGTGCGGAACATGCGTGCCTCTGCATGCATCACAGTTCACATACAAAAGCCATGCATGCCAATTTTAATTTTCCCAACCATCTTCTTATTTCCATTAAATATTTTTTCTTTGGTATTTTCTCTATAAATACCATTCAATTTTCCATAATTCTACACCAAAATCAATTTTCATCCACTCTTTCTCATCATAAACACCACTCTTGATATAATGTATTTGTTAACTTATAGAGAGGATCATCGAGGAACATTGTCAAACATACTCCAATAAGCAAGTGTATTTAATATATTTACGTATAAAGTTTTTTCAAATTGTTAGTTTTTCTTTACTTTTATTATTACTTCTGAACATCTTTTAACATTAACTATTTTCTTTTTTAGAATGAGAAAAAGTTTAGGCCTCGTACACACTCATATGCGCCCGTAGACGAAATGATCTGTCCATATTTGATTCAAGCGGGCTTTAGGCACGTTATTAACATAACTTAATATGGTGTTGATAGAAAATTTATTCTCGTTTTATGTGAAAGATGGCAGCCAGAAACACACACATTCCATATTTCTACTGGTGAATCCACAGTTAAACTTGAAGTTGTTCACATGTTGATGGGTTTACGTGTAAATAGTGTGGCAGTGAATGAGAGAAAAAATATCAACTACTCCATAACTCAAGAACTCTTGGGTGAAGAATTTTCCGAAAGAGCTGGAAAGGGCCAATTCGTTAAAATGACTTGGCTCCGGGAAAAATACGATGCATTTGATTTAAACGAAGATTCCACCATCGACCAAATTTATAAGAAAACTATCATTTATATTTTATTGCTTTTCGCTAGTTTATTATTTCCCGACACTAATGGTAACACAATACATCTTATGTATTTACCATTATTAACCGACTTTAATAAAATAGGTAGATACAGTTAGGGATTTGTAGTTTTATCGCATCTATACCGAAACTTGTGTAGATGCGCTAGAAAAGAAGTTCATAATTTAGTCGGTTGTTCAACACTACTATAGGCTTGGGGATGGTCAAGGATGTTGAATCTAGCGCCTAGGAATCATAATCCATTTCACTTTCCATACGCAACCAAGTAAGTTGAAACTACTCTTTTATCTTAAACTTATTTACTATATGAACAACATTTAAGTATTATTTATTGTTAGATGGTCTGCCTCTGGGATGGATTATGAAAAGACTCCTCATTATTGTGCACCTGGCTATCATATTTTCATCGATCATTTTGAAGAAGATGATGTAATATTCTTAACCATAGATTACTAATAATTACTATTATTTTATATAGTTCATTAAACTAATAACTGATTTTTTATAACAGTTTACGTGGAGGCCCTATCTAGGACTTAAAGATATGGATCCAACTGATAGTCACACGTGGAGTTCAAAAACATTACTTATTTGTTTTACTACAGTTGAAATGCATCATACAAATAGGGTAAAACTCCAATTTGACATTCTACAAGGCACACCAGATGCTCCAAAGTGCATGTAGGAGTGTTAAAAAAGTGTGGTGAACGACCAATGGGCATATAGCAATTGGAAAGATCATTACAAACAAGAGCGTCATCAATGGCATAATCGTGATGATAAAGTCTTACAAGGAGATATCATGTTAGAAGAATGTAAACCGATTAAGGAATACATGGAATGGTATAAGTCTGTTACAAATTTGTATCTGTCACCAAATAACTTCTTATTTGACCCTCGTAACCAACCAACATCTTCGAACATCCAACACACTAGACCATCATCAAGCACTTACACCCAACAACCATTCATGAGCAACCAAGAACCATTCCTTAACACCCAACAATCTTTCATCCCAACTCAAGCATCTGTTACCCCAAGTCAACGATATCATCAATAAAACCCTTCATCTAACCCCACTCAATGGGGCACCCAACAACAATATTCTTCATCTAACCTCACCCAATGTGGCACCGAACAACAATATTCATATTTTACCCAGTCTACATCAAACAGTCTACCACAAATATCATTAACAATACAAACCTCATATGACTCCAACTTCCGAACACCCCAACAACAAATGCCTATTTCCCAGCCACAATAATTTACCTCCCAAGATTGTTATCAACCCTTAGTAAATAGCCTAATGCCTACTAATCCCCTGCCAAATTTGAATTGGGAGGGAACCAGATTAAATTATGGCAGTGCAGCCGAGACATACTATACTAATGATGAAATGATTGAGGAATTTTTAATGGGCGAATGTGACGCAGGACCTTCAACTCAACCACAAAATGAAGAAGGAAATCGTAGAATAGGTCAACGTATCAGACAAGCTCTTTCTTGTGGAACTCATCAACGATTGACACGACCCGGTCAAAATCGACAGTAGATGTGTTTTCTTGTAATTTTTTCAAATTTTATTTTAATTTAATGAGTTAAGTATTATTGTTTTAATTTATATTTTAATTTAATTATTATTTCATTTCTCAATTAAATTTTTGTTTAATTATAGTAGAATTATATAATTTAAATATAATTAAACATAATTTATATATATAATTCAAATAAGTTTATTTAAAGAAAAAAAATATCACGTTACAACACTTTCGTCCATTAGATAGGTGGACCCTCTTCAATGTCTAATAGTTCTGTCCATTATTTTTACAGATACCAAATATTTTGTGTTGTTCCGTCCATTTACTTGACGGATGCTTTGTACTAAAAATGAAATTTGTTTGAAAATATGGTAATTTAGTATTATTGAGTGAAGAGAATAGTATAGTAGAAATTGTTGTGTAAAAACATGGTAGACCGTAAAAAATTCCATAAATTAATTCAATTCCTTTCTTTATTCGAGACCTACTTTTGAGTACCCAATAGCAAAACCATTAGTTCCTTATCTGTATTGATCTTCTGAGGCCAATGAATAAGTATAATATATTGGTTAATTATGAAAGGTTGAATATCCAACTCTTTCTTCACATAAAATGCTATAATATGAAGCAGCATGCTTTTGAGAATTAACTGCATGATTTTAAAACTTATAGTCAATTATAGTTCTTTGGATGTATTGCTTTCTTGGATTTATCAAATGTATTCACAATTTAATATGAGAATAAGATAATGCTAGAGAGTAGAGGGTGATTTTAATAAAAGATAGTCAACCACGTCTGAAATTGATAAAAAAAATACTTATAAAATAAAAGAAGTAGAAATTAGGAGCATAGAGATATCACATGGCCACCAAGAAGATAGATAAGTATAAATTGGACCAACACTTACTAATTGAAGAAAACATTTATATGCTAAAATAGTAATATATTATTTATTGTTCATATTAGTAAGAGACCCGTGCGGCATTACGAATATTCGTATATTTAATATAAAAGATAGTCAACCACGTCTGAAATTGATTAAAAAAAAATTTATAGAATAAAAGAAGTAGAAATTAGGAGCATAGTGATATCACATGGCCACCAAGAAGATAGATAAGTATAAATTGGACCAACACTTACTAATTGAAGAAAACATTTATATGCTAAAATTGTAATATATTATTTATTGTTCATATCAGTAAGTGACTCGTGCGGCAGTACGAATATTCGTATATTTAATGTAGTATATTTTAAAAGATATGAATAATATTTGTAAATGTCACTCACATTTTTTTATTAATGATCGAAATTCTGGTATACATATTACAAATGTCCTAACACATTGATCTCTGTAAAATAACACATAAACATAATACATAAAACTAATACAAAACATATTAGTCTTGAGTCGTAACATATGTTCCAATATCTTATGTGACATGTTAATCAATCAAAAACAAAAACTGAACAAAATATAAAGATAGTAACACACAGATATGATGACTTAGTTCAGTGTACAACAACACCTAATCTGGGGGCCACCAAACCAGGAAGAAAGTCCACTATCAGCAATATTAGTTCAAAACTAAACTCCCTTGTTTACAACTTCTCGCCTAATCCCTATCCAATGCAACTTCTACCTAGGTTCTTCCTAAATATGAGAATTCGACATCTCACCTCCAAAATCACCTCAATGATATTCCTATCAATTACAACAAGTTCAGTCAAGACTCTTGACTAAGAAACATACTTGGATTTGCTTCAAAGCTTCATCCAAGAACAATACATGATTCATTACCTAAAGGATTCTAAATCTGCATAAGACTATGTCTACCACAATGTATCTGTTGTACCCCAAAATTTGCTCTCGCATTTTTCTACAACCAATCTCAGCTTCAGACATTTCCTGACTTTTCAAATTGGCACGAGAATCGGACAAACGGATTTTTCTTGACAGTCAAGCAAAATTAGGGTTTTACTGATTTTTAGAGCTCTGATTTGTCTCATACAGTTGGCTTAAGGTTTGGATGATTTTTGGTTCAATTTCGATCAGGCGAGCGTTATCTAGCATTTAATCAGGAATTAAGGTTTTATGGGCATATTCTCAGAAGAATTTAAATTCTACCGCACTTTGCAGTTCATTCCGAGATTCGGGTTAAAATTCGCATTATCTTGATTTGATCAGTAAATAAGGCAGTTGGTTTGAATTCACCAGTCAAAAGGGATGTGTGCAATGTGGAATTACAGTGCTTGGCAAAAGAATCAGTGAAAAAAGGATTGCATCTGATTAAGTTTTTGTGTTCGACTGTGCGTTGCTTTGAATAATGGATACGTCGAATTCATTTATTTTGATCATCGAAGGTTTAGTTGATTATTTATGATTCTAAGAATTAAAATATTTGAAATTTAAACTTTCATTTTATTTTATTTAAGGAACTATAAATAACAAATAAACAATTAAAGAAAAGGAATTGAAAGAGAATTGAATATCAATGGAATTTTTTATTTCACATTTAATAATTGCTACAATTGTTATTATTTGGATACTAATATTTATTACAAAGTATTTAAAATAATAATAATGTACAAGAATTAAACTGAAAATAAAAATTCTATCCTATTTCTAAACTCTTCATTCTTCACTCCGTTTCGGTGCTCCATTTTTTATCTGCAAAAAGAAGCAAGAAAAGTCAGAAAGCAGTTAATTAAAGACAGTTGAAATTCGCTCATCATTAGGGGCCACTGACTGGGATCAGTTGACCCTCTCTGCAAATCACGGGATTTCTCCCGGTTCACAGAGAGGGAAGATTTTTTGTTCATGAAATGCAAATGTCAAAAGTATGAGTTCCAAAATTCAAGACTGCATAGAATCTCAACTTCAAAATTCAAACTAAGCTGAAAAAATCCAATTTCAACTTTCTATCCAAAGCAAAAGGGAAGTTACTGTCAAAATGCCTAAGTTTACTCAAGGATTACCCAAAAGTACAATTGCTGTCAAAGTCAAATCCCAAGATATCAAAGAAATGCAAAAAATGTAGCAAAGTTGTCAAAAGCAAGATGAAGATGCAGAGAAGTGGTATGCAAGCAACTTGAATCTTAAAATCATCATGTCCCATAGGCCCCTTCAGAACCAAGTACAACATAAATCATATAATAATATATTAACTGTACTTTGGAGAGGAAAAAGAGAGATAAAGAGCATAGGCAGAGTTCAGGTCTTAGGCATAGGCAGTATAACAAGACAGAAAAGATATACAAAAAAGAGAATACAATTCAGCATTATTCAAAACTGGGCAGAAGTACACAACATAGACAATTGCCAAAAATAGAAAAGTTCCAAGAAACCTTGTGAAACTACCCAACAAACTTGGGTCAAAGAGAATACCAAGGTTTGAATGAAGATTGGGCGCCAAAGACCAATAGAAAGAGGACAAAAGAACACAAGAAAACATACTGATTGAGCCAAGCACCAATATCACCTGTATAACTCAGAACTAAACCAATATAGGCCATAACCTCATACCTGTCCAGAACTACACAAGTTATCAAAACGCATCTCAAACCTGATACCAGTATCATAACCTGCCTACTGTCCAGTTCAAATCCAAAAAACACAAAAACTAAAACTGAACCAACATAACCCCACCTCCTGTCAAACATAAGCCAAGTTCAGATCTGAAATCAAGCATAACATAAGGCCAAACCTCAAACATGCCAAAGCTTGACCTGCCCCTGTAAAACACCTCAACATAACATACCGAAACCTGCTACCAGGCTCAAGCCCAAGGCAAAACCACACAAAAACATAAGCAAAGCTACCAAGGTCCCTGTCAAACCATAGCATCCTGTCAAGCCAACCTACTGTCAAGAAAACCACAAACAATCATTAACCTGTCAAAGAACCATGAACCCAAAGACCAGTCTAAACTCACAACCTACCTTTACCCACTGTCAAAACCAATACTAACCATAACCTGAAAATATCACAACCTTACTTGAAGCAAATTCACCATGTCTATCAAACTCAAAGCCATAACATCCCAAGCCTAAAAACCCTCAGTAAAACATCATTGGGCAACGAAAACGAGTATACAGCATTCAAGAAGAAGAGAGAAATTTCATCCAGTTCAAGATAATACACAACATCCAATTCAACAAAAGTATCCAAAGCAACATTTCAAGGCAAATCCATCAGGCCCTCAGTGTACACATCACTGGGCAATAAGGCAAGCATCTCAAAGCATCATAGACAACAGTGTTCAAGAAGAAGAAGAAAGAAGCACGGACAATAAATCAGAAAGGCAACATGAACAAATACACAGTGGCATAGAAGAAGAAGATAAAGAAGCGAATTAAAAAAAAAGGGGTTCTCAGCATAAGTCATCATCAAAACCCTAGAGAGCATCATAAAGCCTAAGCAAGAAGTTTAATACGGAAATACCAGGAAAGCTCAAAGCTTCATCACCGAATCTTCGCCATCAAAGCCTCCTGAGCATCCTCATCTCCTTCCTTCCCTTCTCCAGTAGAGGTATGACATCTCTTTTCCCTCCTAATGTACCTCCAAATAAAAAAAAATCAATAACACACAACATGAGAGGTCAAACCCCAAGCAGTTAATCAATAATACGCAGAAAATCACAAAATGTGCAAGAACTAAAACAAAACGAATCAAAGCGATTACCAAGTTCTGCTGCCTCAACAATATCGCTGGAGGGAAGGGGAAACAGAGGTTGCCGGTGGCTGAGGCGAGAAGCTCATGATGGACGCTCGAAATCGGACGAAGAAGACAAAACCCAGCGAACGGCGCCGCTCAAACCCTAACCTTCGTTCTGAATGACAAAATGCCTAACCCTAAACTTGTTTCAAGATCCATGGGCTTGACCCGTTTCTGACTTTCTCCAAAGCCCAACAGTATCACTAACTCTTTTTTATAACAAACATTAATCCTTTTTTCTTCCTTTTTACTAAACTATATCTTTTTCTAACTTAACATTTTTATCCTATATTAAAATTGAAAATACTTATCTCCTTTTATTTATTTACTCTTTTATTTAAAATATACTTATACATACATTTTAAAACATTAATTTTATAGTATTATGCATTTTTTTATCACACAGTTAAAATATCCTTTTTAAGTATATATTTGTACATAAAAATAACAAAATACTCTTTTTATACATAATTAACTTGAATACATTTTCAATACACGTTAAAATACATTTGTACATAACAATTAAAATACATTTTTCTAATATTAAATTCACAACATTTAATCAAAATACTTTTTGCAAATAAAGAAACATTCTTAATTAAAACATTTTTCTTATTGTACATAATTAAAACATATAAATCAAAGATTCATAAAAAACATTTATCTAGGTCAAAAACCCTAATACGATTCAACTTCACATATCGCACTTGTACATAAATACACATACTCATATACATCTCACATTTACACTTACACAATACATTGCCCTATACACATTTTTATATTTATATATTCGATATTTACATTTGGTTGCGACTTCGATTTGGTTGTAATTTATTCGGGTACTATAAGTCTCATCCCCTTTGTACATTTATACCCCCACTCCCGGACACTATTTTGTAATAGCGTAGATTTTACATTCCGCAATTTACAGTTTTCAATTATACCATGGTTAGACCTAGGGTTTGTATGTACATAAAATCAAACGCTAGATAACCTAATACAAAGACAAATACATGTAACCAATACACAATCACACTTGCACCCCCTAGGGTAATCCCACATGTTGCCTTCCAAAATGGGCCATGCTTGCACGTCGAGTATCTTTGGCAAAACAAAATCAAATGATCATAAGTCCCTCGATGACGCTTTCGAATGTTGCCTAAAACGGAATGATCATAGTCCCTTCAAAGCAAATTGCCAAAGACACTTGGCACCATTGCATTCATGGTCCATACGATGACCCGCGCCCGTCCCGAATAAACTTCCTAAACGCAAGATTGTCCATCAATTTCAATGGTGGAACAAAATTGTTAAAAAGGGTTAAAACATGACAAAAACCTTTGAGTACAATAGGGTAGACAAAAAACTCTTAGTTACTTGAGACCAAATTTGCAAAAACACTTGCCTTCTTTTCAAAAACCACGATCCACAACACTTTCAAACAAACTCTCAAAAACATTTGAAAACATCTTTTCGAAAAGATTCACACTTTTGTAAAACACTCAAACACGAGTCAAATACATTAGTTGCCTAAGACAAGGCATCTTTTTCCAAAACATTTTCAAAAAGCACCCACACACACACCATTTTCAAAGCAATCGAAAAACAAGGCAAGTGATCTAAAAAACCAAGTAACTAAGAGCCCATGGATAACCATGGATGAAAAGGGTGCTAACACCTTCCCTTTTCATAATCTACCCCCCGAAACCACGAAATATCTCAAAAGGTTTTTGCTGTGCTTTTTTAACCTTTCCTTTAGGATAAAATAAAAAGTCGGTGGCGACTCTTGCTCAACCGCACAAGTGCGAATGCGAACGCAAAACACTAGTCAGTTCTCCCACCGTATCACAGAACTGGCGACTCTGCTGGGGAGAATTCTAAAAGTGGGGTTACCTTAGGGTTTAGATCACCTTTACTTTCAATTGATTGCTTTGTTTGCTTTACATTTGTGGGCCTTGTATCGGAGTTTTATAGATCCTAACCCAGATCTGGGGAAACCTTTTTAGGTAGCAACAAGGCTGTGAGGGAACTGTGCGGGGTATACCGACATGGTTGAAGCAGTCTGCTACGTTGATGTGGCACTTTGGTGTGTACCGGTAACCCTTGAGTTCAGTCAAGGAGAGTACGGGGCCGCCGCGTGGTGTCGTGAAGCATCAACTGACCTTAGGAACCTTAATTGAACCATCTTGGCCTTTTTAGGGTAGTGAGATAACTGACTTTGGTGCAGTCCGAGGTTGGTTGATACTCGATACTACACTCAATTGAGGGTTGCTTTCCTGGAATATTTCGGTCACCAGTTCAGTGGCTAAATCGAAACGATGAACAATGAAAGCAATCCGGTGATATTGGGACCCTTAGAACCCGGTTACTTCTAATAGGACAGGTTGAGCCCACCAAACTTCAGGAGGGTAATACCCAGACCCCATGCAGGCCTAAACTCTAAGGGTTTGTCTTGTGTGACTTGTGTGCCTTACCATGTTTGCCTTTGTGAATATTTGTGGTGTATTTAATCATAACATCATACAGCATCATGTGCATTGACTAACCATTTCAAGGGTTTCGAATCTTCATCTTTGTTCTTGTTTTATAGGACATGGAAACTGCTCGCAGAAAGATAATTCAGATTAGCCTTGTAAAGATCCCTCCTCAGCTTAAGGAACTTATGTCCAGGATTCCCGAGGGTTCTTCATTCAGTGAGAGACATGGAAGACTCATCAGCTTGGTTAACACCAACATTAAGGAAGATATGATAAAAGTCTTGTTCCAATTCTTTGACCCTCTGCATCACTGCTTCACCTTCCCGGATTATCAATTGGTGCCTACATTGGAAGAGTTCTCCCGACTTCTGAAGATCCCTATCCTTGATCAACTACCCTACAACGGTACGGAAGAGGAACCCAGGCTTGAAGAGATTGCTAAAGCCTTACATCTACAACCGTCTGACCTCAAGGGACATTGGGAAGTTAGAAGTGGTATCAAGGGGTTTTTAGCCAGGTTTCTGTTCGAGAAGGCCCAAGAATGTTGGAACTCCCTTGACCTACAAGCTTTTGAAGAAGTTATGGCCCTCCTTGTCTATGGGTTGGTGTTATTCCCTAACCCAGATCAGCTTATTGATATCAGTGCTATCCAGATCTTCATAACCAGGAATCCTATACCTACGTTGCTGGGGGACATCCTTCACTCATGTTACACTCGAACCATGAGAAGAAGGGGTGTCCTCATGTGTTGCACTTCTCTCCTGGGAAGGTGGTTTATTTCGCACCTTCCACAATCAGTTTTGAAGAACGAACGGGGTTTGAGATGGTCACAACGGTTAATGACTCTCACGCATGAAGATATACATTGGTGCCCTAGGTCCAGGGAAGACGTCACTATCATTGATCGTTGCGGGGAGTACCCTAATGTTCCTTTATTTGGAATCAAAGGAGGTATTACTTACAACCCATGCCTGGCTTGGAGACAGTTTGGTTATGCTCGGAGGGATGGCCCTCATGACATGTTAATTCCTAACATAGTTTTTGAGTTCGACAACGATACTCAGGGACTTCGTCAGAGATTTATCAGAGCTTGGAGGATGCCAAATAGGATAGACAGCAAGACACTGGGGCACAGGAACTCCATCCCGTTGGAACCTTATCTCAAGTGGGTACGAGCCCGCTCCCAGAAGTTAGTGATGCCTTATCCTCATATGCTCCCTGTGATCAAAGAACCAGTCTTGGAAGGAGAAGTGTCCTACACCATTCAACATCCTGACATGCCCACGTCCTGGGAAGAGATGCAGAAGAGCTGGATCCAGCTTAAGGAAGAACGGAATTCTCTTGAGACCAGCCTACATGCTAGTGAAAAGAAAGTCCTGGAACTCACCCGCCTACTGCACGAGGAGAGGAATCTCAATACCTACATCGCACCAAAGAGGATGCGCAATGTTTTTTTGCCTTAAGGAGTCATTTTGTAATATTTGGGCCCATGGGGCATTTATGTACTAACGAATTTCTCCTTATTAATATGATGTGCGTTCTTTTCGTCTACAACAAATTGTGAATATTCTGAATCCTTGAATGCATTGCATACATACGCATTCCATTGCACCATATGCATAGCAGGTACCCTATTCCACAGGTTGCTTACTCTCCTTCGCTGTTTTATTTTGAACAGTCATCATGAATCCAGACTCCTCCAGTGAGCAAGCGATCAAGGCCCTTCAGGCCCAAAATGCACAATTTCAAGAGATGGTCCTAAGCCTAGCCCAAGGTCAGCAAGAGTTGAAGACTCTACTCCTGAAGAAGAAGAAGAAAAAGAGGACTGCGCTGTTCAACACCGGACGCAGATTTGGGAATACACTCCATAATGAAGCCGGTCCAACTACTTCTTCTGCTGAGAAAGACATTCCCCAAGGGGGAGGAGCTCCTAGTCCCGCAGTCTCCGACAACGAGACGGACTACAACGACGAACAATACCCACCTGCTGCTGACAGATACAAACAATTGGAGGACCGCTTGAGCGCCATGGAAATTCAGAATGTGCCGGGGCTGGATTTCGGAGATTTGGGGTTATCTTCTGGGGTAGTAATTCCACACAAGTTTAAGGCGCCTGCCTTCGCCAAGTATGATGGAGTCTCCTGCCCAAAGCTGCACCTGAGGTCGTACGTAAGGAAAATCCAACCTTACATGGCAGATAAGAACCTCTGGATTCACTTCTTCCAAGATAGCCTCTCGGGGTCACAGCTTGAATGGTTCTACCAATTGGATGGAACTGGCATCCGACACTGGGAAGATTTGGCGAGCGCATTCTACAGACAATACCAATACAATTCTGATCTCGCTCCTACGCGTACCCAACTTCAGGGTATGTCTCTAGGAACGGGTGAAGGGTTCAAAGAGTACGCTCAAAAATGGAGAGATTTGGCTGGCAGGGTGCAGCCTCCATTGACTGATCGGGAGCTGGTTGATATGTTTCTAGGGACGTTGTCTGGTCCGTTTTTTAATCATTTGGTTGGTAACTCCTCTGCTGGGTTTACAGATTTAATATTGACGGGAGAAAGGATTGAAGCTGGCATCAGGTCAGGCAAGATACAAAAGGCTGCCTCAACAAGCGCTGAGAAGAGGCCGTTTAAGAAAGAAGCAAGTGCCGTCTATGGTCCTAGAAGACAGATCAAGCCCGAAAGTCGCCAAGCCGTCAATGCTTTGGTCATCTCGAAACCTGTTGCTGCTCCTCAGCAGTACAATCAACAAAGAAGCGAAAGGCCCAAGAGGCAGTATTCTCGACTGAGTATGACCTTATCTCAAATTTTACCCCAACTTTTATCCGCCAACCTGGTGACCCTCAAAGAAGCTCCTAAGGTCGTCAACACTACGTCTCCTAAGTATAACCCAAATGCCCGGTGCGCTTATCATTCTGATAGTCCCGGGCACACTACTGATGATTGTTGGGCCTTGAGAAACAAAGTGCAAGATCTGATCGATGCAAAGGAAATTCAGTTTGAAGCGCCGGAGAGACCAAATGTTGTAACTGCTCCTATGCCCCAGCATAGAGTAAATGCCATTGAGGAAGAATTGTATGCTGTTTCGGTAAGAGAAATTGTTACCCCTCTTTTGACTGTCAAGAAGAACCTACTGCTGGCCGGTTTATTTCCGGGTTGCAGTGAAGGTTGCCTGTTCTGTGCTGTTTCCCTATCTGGTTGTCCCTTGCTGAAGTTAGGCATTCAAAACCTAATGGATAGCAAGGAGATTCTGTTTAAGAAGTCTGCTGTTCAGTCGGTTCCGGTAAAAGAAGTTTATGTGGTTACCATCTTCAAAAATCCAATCAAGGCTCTCCCGAAGAAGCCTGTTCAAATCATGACTGTTGCACCTGTGGTTATTACCGTTCCGGGGCCTCTCCCCTACGTATCTGATAAAGCTATCCCCTGGCATTATGGGGCAGACGTATACGTGAATGGAATCAAACAAGAATTCGACGCTGGCGCCAGTATCTGCGATATCACTGGTCCAGCCAAGGTCACCCGCAGTGGCAGGCTCTTCTCGCCTGACATTGCACCGCCCGCTACTCGAAAACCCCTCCTTATAACACCTACAAGTTTACCTGTTCCTACTGCTGATCAAGTTGTTTCCCCTGCTGCCGAGTCATCAAATGCTCGGGGCAAAGGGATTGAAGAAGAGCCTGCCCGGATGGAGGCACCAATACTTATAAATGCTGAGGCCTCCCAACAAGAAATGGAGGAGATCCTGAAAATAATAAAGAAAAGTGATTTCAATGTTGTCGAGCAGCTGGGGCATACGCCCTCCAAGATCTCCATGCTCTCTTTATTGCTATGCTCCGAGGCCCATGCTAAAGCCTTGATTTCATTTCTCAAAACGGCCCATGTGCCGCAGGAGACAACTGCAGTCCAGTTCACTGATTGTGTAGCAAATCTGACAGCAGACAATGGCCTGGGTTTTTCAGATGCTGACCTGACTGCGAAGGGAAGAGACCATAACGATGCCCTTCATGTCTCTATCGAATGCAGGGGCACTACTCTGGCGCATGTACTGGTGGATACTGGTTCCTCCTTGAATGTCCTACCAAAAAAGGCTCTAGACCGTTTGGATTATGAAGGCCTAGAACTGAAGCCCAGCAATATCATAGTCAGGGCCTTTGACGGTTCCAAAAGGATGGTTCATGGAGAGGTTAACATCCCTATTCGTGTGGGCTCTCAAGTGTTTGACTCTACTTTTTATGTGATGGATATACGTCCATCGTACTCTTGTCTATTGGGTCGACCTTGGATCCATAAAGCTGGGGCAGTAACCTCTACTTTGCACCAGAAGCTGAAGTACCCTGTCAGAGGGAAGATTGTCACTGTGCAAGGAGAAGAGGAGTATATGGTGAGCCATTTGAATTCCTTCAGATACATTGAGATGGACGGGGAGTTTATTGAAACCCCCTTTCAGCATTTCGAGGAGGTACATCCAATTTCAGCAGCAGCAGAAACAACAGTCGAGAAAAATGTTTCCTTGAAGATGGCTTCCCTGAGGGATGCCCGGGCTGTGGTTCAGAAAGGCGATTGTGCAAACTGGGGTCAGCTCCCTGACTTCACTCAGAAGAACGACAAGTTTGGGCTGGGCTTTACTGCAGAGGCTCAGAGGAATGTGCGCAAGGAGAAGATCAGAAAGGCTCCGGTGTTTATCTCCAGTTCAAGGGTGAATGCTATTGAGGAGGATGTAGAGGAAGCAGAGTTTGACAGTTGGATCTACCCGACTACCAGCGACGGACCAAGCAACTGGACGACAAAGGATTTTACACCTATCACATTTGTCACGCAGTAATTGATTTCTTTTGATTTCCAAATTTGTAACAAACAATATGTTAAAACTTTGTTGGCTCGGTGTCCTACCCGGGGCATTGTAGCTCCATTTGTGAGGGCTTTTTGTATGACATTTTCATATATCATCAATCAAAACATTGGACGTTTGTTGCATTTCAAATCTTGCGCTCTTTTTTCTTTTTTCTTTCTGTGTTATACATATTGCAAAACAGCTATATTTACACACACTCACTTATACAGGTTTCAATCCACTCTGGATCTCACTGGTAACAGCTCTGCTACCGCCAGTTATGACTTCGAAAATCCGATCAACTTGGCCGAAGACGAAGGCGAAGATGATTGCGAGGTGCCTGGTGAACTCGCGAGACTGCTACTTCAGGAAGAGAGAACTATTCAGCCACATGAAGAGCCGGTGGAGACGATTAACCTGGGTACCGAGACAGATAGGAAAGAGGTCAAGATTGGTGCCAATCTAGAGCTCAGCGTGAAGCAACGATTGATCCAGATGCTACAGGATTACCTGGAGATCTTTGCTTGGTCCTATGAGGATATGCCGGGTTTGGACGCCGACATTGTAGTTCATCACCTGCCAACCAAGGAAGATTGCCCTCCGGTAAAGCAAAAAGTCCGACAGATGCGTCCAGAGATGTCTGAGAAGATCAAAGCCGAGGTTATGAAACAGTTTGATGCCGGTTTCCTTGCAGTGACTTCTTACCCTCAGTGGGTTGCCAATGTGGTGCCAGTACCAAAGAAGGACGGCAAAGTCAGAATGTGCATCGACTATAGGGACTTGAACAGGGCCAGCCCCAAGGATGACTTCCCCTTACCCCACATCGACGTTCTTGTCGACAATACGGCTCAACACAAGGTGTTCTCCTTCATGGATGGTTTTTCAGGGTATAATCAAATTAAGATGGCTCCAGAAGATATGGAGAAGACTACCTTTGTGACTCAGTGGGGCACCTTCTGTTATAAGGTCATGCCATTCGGATTGAAAAATGCTGGGGCAACCTATCAACGCGCTATGGTTGCTTTATTTCATGATATGATCCATCATGAGATTGAGGTATACGTTGATGACATGATTGCAAGATCTCAAACTGAGGAGGAGCACCTTGACCATCTGAGGAAGTTATTTGACCGACTCAAGTTGTACAAGCTGAGATTGAATCCCAACAAATGCACCTTTGGTGTAAGATCCGGAAAATTGCTAGGTTTCATTGTGAGTGATAAGGGTATTCAGGTGGACCCTGCCAAGGTAAAAGCCATACAAGAGATGCCGACTCCAAGAACAGAGAAAGAAGTCAGAGGTTTCCTAGGACGACTGAATTACATTGCCCGATTCATCTCACATCTGACTGCTACTTGTGAGCCAATCTTCAAATTGCTGAAGAAAGATCAAGTAGTACGCTGGAATGATGAATGTCAGGCCGCCTTCGAAAAGATAAAAGAATACCTCCAAGAGCCACCCATTCTTATGCCACCGGTGGAAGGAAGACCTCTGATACTATACTTGACAGTACTTGACAATTCAATGGGGTGTGTGCTGGGGCAGCATGACGAGTCTGGCCGAAAAGAGCACGCTATTTATTACTTGAGCAAAAAGTTTACCGACTGTGAGTCTCGTTACTCACTGCTTGAGAAAACTTGCTGCGCTCTTGTATGGGCTGCTCGCCGGCTAAGACAGTATATGTTGACTCACACTACTTTATTGATTTCAAAGATGGATCCTATCAAGTACATATTCGAAAAGCCCGCTCTGTCTGGAAGAATAGCGAGATGGCAAATGATCTTGACAGAATATGACATCCAGTATACAACTCAGAAAGCAATTAAAGGAAGTGTACTGGCAGATCATTTGGCACACCAACCTGTGGACGATTACCAATCATTAAACTTTGATTTTCCGGACGAAGACATCATGGTGGTAACTGACTGTGAAGTACCTGGACCGGATGAAGGACCTGAGGAAGGATCCCGATGGTCTATGCATTTTGATGGAGCCTCCAATGCTTTGGGTAACGGCGTCGGCGCTGTAATCATATCTCCCAAAGGAA
The DNA here is from genome assembly GCA_948472305.1 of Vicia faba. Taxonomy (NCBI): domain Eukaryota; kingdom Viridiplantae; phylum Streptophyta; class Magnoliopsida; order Fabales; family Fabaceae; genus Vicia; species Vicia faba. The sequence continues at coordinate 1,357,835,842 of OX451735.1, forward strand.
CTCATACTCCCCTCACTGCCCGGTTATGTTTCAACTGCACCAACAATATGGCGGAATATGAGGCATGTATCATGGGTCTACAAGCTGCAGTCGACTTAAGGATCAAATTTTTAAGTGTCTTCGGAGATTCCGCTCTTGTGATCAATCAGATCAAAGGCGAGTGGGATACGAAACACCCGAATCTTATTCCTTACAAGGAGTATGTGTCGACCTTGCTTCCCCACTTTGAAGAGATAACTTTCGAACACTTCCCTAGAGAGGAGAATCAGTTAGCGGACGCCCTAGCTACGATGTCTTCAATGTTCAAAGTTAAATGGGACAATGAGGCTCCCCGAATCATTATCTGGAAGTTGGATGAACTGGCATACTGCTGCGAGCTCGAGGCTGAGAAGGCGATTGAAAAACCCTGGTATCATGAGGTGAAGAGGTACTTGGAAGCTCAGGAGTATCCTGAAGGTGCGTCTGTCAATGACAAGAAGTTCATGAGGAGGTTTGCTGCAAAATTTTTCCTCAGCAACGACATTCTCTACAAACGAAATCACGATTCAACTCTGCTACGTTGTGTGGATAAGGCCGAAGCAGAGAAAATTATGATGGAATTACATGAAGGCACATTTGGGACACATTCCAGTGGACATACTATGGCTAAGAAAATCCTTCGGGCAGGATATTTCTGGTCCACGATGGAAGCCGATTGTTACCAACACTCCCGAACTTGTCATAAATGCCAGATCTATGCAGACAAGGTGCATATCCCTCCGGTTCCTTTGAATGTCCTGACGGCACCTTGGCCTTTTGCAATGTGGGGCATCGATATGATCGGTGAGATCCGACCGACGGCATCCAACGGGCATCGCTTCATCTTAGTGGCGATCGATTACTTCACGAAGTGGGTTGAGGCAGCTTCCTACGCCACAGTAACCAAGAGCGTCGTGGCACGTTTCATCCGGCATAATCTGATTTGTCGGTATGGCGTCCCGGAAAGAATCATTACGGACAATGGTACCAATCTCAATAACAAAATGATCACTGAACTCTGCGAACAATTCAAAATACAGCACCACAATTCTTCTCCCTACCGGACGAAGATGAATGGGGCTGTAGAGGCAGCTAATAAGAATATCAAGAAAATTGTGCAGAAGATGACAGTGACCTATAAAGATTGGCACGAGATGTTACCGTTCGCTCTTCATGGGTACCGTACCTCAGCAAGGACGTCAACCGGGGCAACCCCTTTCTCCTTGGTCTATGGCATAGAGGCAGTCTTGCCAATTGAAGTCCAGATACCCTCTCTCCGGATAATGAAAGATGCAGACTTGAGTGAAGATGACTGGATCCAGACTCGACTTGATCAATTAAATCTGATTGACGAAAAGAGGCTCACTGCTATCTGTCATGGTCAAACGTATCAAAAACGGATGATCAGGGCATTTAACAAGAAAGTCAGACCGCAAGAGTATCAAGTTGGGGATCTGGTAATCAAACGCATTATTCTACCTCAAGGTGATCCCAGGGGCAAATGGACCCCTACATACGAAGGGCCATTTGTGGTTAAACGTGTGTTCTCAGGAGGAGCCATGATCCTAACCACCATGGATGGTGACGACCTTCCTCACCCCGCCAATGCAGACATAGTGAAAAGATACTACGCATAAATAAAAGACCCGCTAGGTTGACATACCTAGGCAAAAATAAGGGCTTCCCGGCGAACCAAAAAGAGTTCGGGCAAAAATAAGGGATGAAATAAAAAAAAATCTGTACACCCGGTAAGTCGAAAACCTGAAAAGGCAACTTGGGCAAAAATGGGTATCCCGGTGGACTGAAAACCCGAAAGGGCGGTCCGGGCAAAAGTTAGGGATAAAAGCGTAACACTATGTCTCACTGGATCGCTTCGCATCCGGAATTCGGCATCAACTATCTGGCTCAGATTTCGGCATCGACCAATCAGCTTCATCTTCAACTAGGTAGCAAAGCGATGAGACATTCGAAGACATAAAGGCGATAGCTGAGTTGGAACCCAGTGGGATCATTCACATAGCTGTTTTGATTTCCTTTTTTTCAAATTGTAACTCTAAGTTATTCGGCGGCATTCTCTTACTAGGATGTTAGCCTCTTGTACAGAAACTCCTATTCACAGGCAAAATTCAAATCAATACAAATTCACTTGTCATGCAAACTACCGCTGTTTTCCTTTTTCTGTTTTGTCTTGCGAAGAACGTCCAATGTTCATTTTTGATATATGCGTTTGACATTAAATTGCTGATTCATAAATGTTTACATATGAAACGAAAGATTAATTATAGGTGACATCAGAAACAGGGGCAATGTGGAGTTGTCTAATGCAGTCTGGTCGCCTTGTCCGCCAAGATAGGTTCAACTGAAGAATGTGACCAGGTTATCTCAATTCCCCACAGAATAAGGAAAAGTTTCAGAATTGCATCAGCCTTACAATGAATGCCCTATTTCCCCAGGAGAGTCCAATCCAAAGGTTTCCTCAGGAAAGTGGAATCCATTTCCCCGGCAGAAAGCTTGTCCCCTGCAAAGTACGGACGTCTCTCCTGAGTCTTTATTCAGAGTTATCTCCTCTCAAGGACTTATAGCTGGGTTATCCTCAGCTAAAAACCACAGAAGATCGCCCTCAGCAAAGTCCCTTCGATCCCCAGCAGGAATTTATCATCGCTACCCCCAGCGGAATCCATCATCAAAGTCCTCAGCAGGTCTCTCGTCAAACCTCGGCCAAGTATCTCTTCCACAGAGCAACTCCCCGGCCGGCTGTCAAGGATTTACTTTCCTAAGACGAAAATTACATTCATAAACATTTCACATTCTCATACATCTTGTTTATATACATGATAAAGCGCATACAACACCATCTCATGCCAAACATCATGACATCGTGCATATCATACATCATGACACCGCATACAACTTATGTTTTTGTCTTTTCAGGTAAAAGGCAATCCAAAAGACAATTACCTTCAACAACCACATTTCCAGATTCGATTCCTGTATCCAGCCAGGGCATATCTGTTGACGACATTCCAGACTCGATTCCTGTATCTAGCCAGGGCACGTCTGAAGAATTTAAAGATTCGACTCCTGTATCCAGCCAGGGTATATCTATCAACTATCATTTCCAGATTCGATTCCTGTATCTAGCCAGGGCATGTCTGAAGAGTTTCCAGATTCGATTCCTGTATCTAGCCAGGGCATGTCTGAAGAGTTTAAAGATTCGACTCCTGTATCCAGCCAGGGCATATCTATCAACTATCAATTCCAGATTCGATTCCTGTATCTAGCCAGGGCATGTCTGAAGAGTTTAAAGATTCGACTCCTGTATCCAGCCAGGGCATATCTATCAACTATCAATTCCAGATTCGATTCCTGTATCTAGCCAGGGCATGTCTGAAGAGTTTAAAGATTCGACTCCTGTATCCAGCCAGGGCATATCTATCAACTATCAATTCCAGATTCGATTCCTATATCTAGCCAGGGCATGTCTGAAGAGTTTAAAGATTCGACTCCTGTATCCAACCAGGGCATATCTACCTAAAGAGTTTGAAGATCAATACCTGTAACGAGCCAACAAAACATCTGTCTTTCTCAAAATACACAAGTTCTCGCTAAGGAATCTCTTACGCGATCAACACTTCCAAATGGCATCTATAAGCCCATTCCCGACAAGATTCTGTCACATCTTCAGATGGCATCTATAAGCCCATCCTCCTATCCACTATCTCTCCAAATGGCATCTATAAGCCCATTCCCGACATCATATTGCTAATACTTCAACATGCGAGTGCAAATTTCCGGGCACTCTAGTGTCCAATCTTCTTTTACCTTCAAGTCGCGAAAGGCAAACTTGCCAATCTAACTCTTCAGGTCTAAGAAGATTGAACAGGGGCAACTGTTGTACCCCAAAATTTGCACTCGCATTTTTCTACAAGCAATCTCAGCTTCAGACATTTCCTGACTTTTCAAATTGGCACGAGAATCGGACAAACGGATTTTTCTTGACAGTCAAGCAAAATTAGGGTTTTACTGATTTTTAGAGCTCTGATTTGTCTCATACAGTTGGCTTAGGGTTTGGATGATTTTTGGTTCAATTTCGATCAGGCGAGCGTTATCTAGCATTTAATCAGGAATTAAGGTTTTATGGGCATATTCTCAGAAGAATTTAAATTCTACCGCACTTTGCAGTTCATTCCGAGATTCGGGTTAAAATTCGCATTATCTTGATTTGATCAGTAAATAAGGCAGTTGGTTTGAATTCACCAGTCAAAAGGGATGTGTGCAATGTGGAATTACAGTGCTTGGCAAAAGAATCAGTGAAAAAAGGATTGCATCTGATTAAGTTTTTGTGTTCGACTGTGCGTTGCTTTGAATAATGGATACGTCGAATTCATTTATTTTGATCATCGAAGGTTTAGTTGATTATTTATGATTCTAAGAATTAAAATATTTGAAATTTAAACTTTCATTTTATTTTATTTAAGGAACTATAAATAACAAATAAACAATTAAAGAAAAGGAATTGAAAGAGAATTGAATATCAATGGAATTTTTTATTTCACATTTAATAATTGCTACAATTGTTATTATTTAGATACTAATATTTATTACAAAGTATTTAAAATAATAATAATGTACAAGAATTAAACTGAAAATAAAAATTCTATCCTATTTCTAAACTCTTCATTCTTCACTCCGTTTCGGTGCTCCATTTTTTATCTGCAAAAAGAAGCAAGAAAAGTCAGAAAGCAGTTAATTAAAGACAGTTGAAATTCGCTCATCATTAGGGGCCACTGACTGGGATCAGTTGACCCTCTCTGCAAATCACGGGATTTCTCCCGGTTCACAGAGAGGGAAGATTTTTTGTTCATGAAATGCAAATGTCAAAAGTATGAGTTCCAAAATTCAAGACTGCATAGAATCTCAACTTCAAAATTCAAACTAAGCTGAAAAAATCCAATTTCAACTTTCTATCCAAAGCAAAAGGGAAGTTACTGTCAAAATGCCTAAGTTTACTCAAGGATTACCCAAAAGTACAATTGCTGTCAAAGTCAAATCCCAAGATATCAAAGAAATGCAAAAAATGTAGCAAAGCTGTCAAAAGCAAGATGAAGATGCAGAGAAGTGGTATGCAAGCAACTTGAATCTTAAAATCATCATGTCCCATAGGCCCCTTCAGAACCAAGTACAACATAAATCATATAATAATATATTAACTGTACTTTGGAGAGGAAAAAGAGAGATAAAGAGCATAGGCAGAGTTCAGGTCTTAGGCATAGGCAGTATAACAAGACAGAAAAGATATACAAAAAAGAGAATACAATTCAGCATTATTCAAAACTGGGCAGAAGTACACAGCATAGACAATTGCCAAAAATAGAAAAGTTCCAAGAAACCTTGTGAAACTACCCAGCAAACTTGGGTCAAAGAGAATACCAAGGTTTGAATGAAGATTGGGCGCCAAAGACCAATAGAAAGAGGACAAAAGAACACAAGAAAACATACTGATTGAGCCAAGCACCAATATCACCTGTATAACTCAGAACTAAACCAATATAGGCCATAACCTCATACCTGTCCAGAACTACACAAGTTATCAAAACGCATCTCAAACCTGATACCAGTATCATAACCTGCCTACTGTCCAGTTCAAATCCAAAAAACACAAAAACTAAAACTGAACCAACATAACCCCACCTCCTGTCAAACATAAGCCAAGTTCAGATCTGAAATCAAGCATAACATAAGGCCAAACCTCAAACATGCCAAAGCTTGACCTGCCCCTGTAAAACACCTCAACATAACATACCGAAACCTGCTACCAGGCTCAAGCCCAAGGCAAAACCACACAAAAACATAAGCAAAGCTACCAAGGTCCCTGTCAAGCCATAGTATCCTGTCAAGCCAACCTACTGTCAAGAAAACCACAAACAATCATTAACCTGTCAAAGAACCATGAACCCAAAGACCAGTCTAAACTCACAACCTACCTTTACCCACTGTCAAAACCAATACTAACCATAACCTGAAAATATCACAACCTTACTTGAAGCAAATTCACCATGTCTATCAAACTCAAAGCCATAACATCTCAAGCCTAAAAACCCTCAGTAAAACATCATTGGGCAACGAAAACGAGTATACAGCATTCAAGAAGAAGAGAGAAATTTCATCAAGTTCAAGATAATACACAACATCCAATTCAACAAAAGTATCCAAAGCAACATTTCAAGGCAAATCCATCAGGCCCTCAGTGTACACATCACTGGGCAATAAGGCAAGCATCTCAAAGCATCATAGACAACAGTGTTCAAGAAGAAGAAGAAAGAAGCACGGACAATAAATCAGAAAGGCAACATGAACAAATACACAGTGGCATAGAAGAAGAAGATAAAGAAGCGAATTAAAAAAAGGGGTTCTCAGCATAAGTCATCATCAAAACCCTAGGGAGCATCATAAAGCCTAAGCAAGAAGTTTAATACGGAAATACCAGGAAAGCTCAAAGCTTCATCACCGAATCTTCGCCATCAAAGCCTCCTGAGCATCCTCATCTCCTTCCTTCCCTTCTCCAGTAGAGGTATGACATCTCTTTTCCCTCCTAATGTACCTCCAAATAAAAAAAAATCAATAACACACAACATGAGAGGTCAAACCCCAAGCAGTTAATCAATAATACGCAGAAAATCACAAAATGTGCAAGAACTAAAACAAAACGAATCAAAGCGATTACCAAGTTCTGCTGCCTCAACAATATCGCTGGAGGGAAGGGGAAACAGAGGTTGCCGGTGGCTGAGGCGAGAAGCTCATGATGGACGCTCGAAATCAGACGAAGAAGACAAAACCCAGCGAACGGCGCCGCTCAAACCCTAACCTTCGTTCTGAATGACAAAATGCCTAACCCTAAACTTGTTTCAAGATCCATGGGCTTGACCCGTTTCTGACTTTCTCCAAAGCCCAACAGTATCACTAACTCTTTTTTATAACAAACATTAATCCTTTTTTCTTCCTTTTTACTAAACTATATCTTTTTCTAACTTAACATTTTTATCCTATATTAAAATTGAAAATACTTATCTCCTTTTATTTATTTACTCTTTCATTTAAAATATACTTATACATACATTTTAAAACATTAATTTTATAGTATTATGCATTTTTTTATCACACAGTTAAAATATCCTTTTTAAGTATATATTTGTACATAAAAATAACAAAATACTCTTTTTATACATAATTAACTTGAATACATTTTCAATACACGTTAAAATACATTTGTACATAACAATTAAAATACATTTTTCTAATATTAAATTCACAACATTTAATCAAAATACTTTTTGCAAATAAAGAAACATTCTTAATTAAAACATTTTTCTTATTGTACATAATTAAAACATATAAATCAAAGATTCATAAAAAACATTTATCTAGGTCAAAAACCCTAATACGATTCAACTTCACATATCGCACTTGTACATAAATACACATACTCATATACATCTCACATTTACACTTACACAATACATTGCCCTATACACATTTTTATATTTATATATTCGATATTTACATTTGGTTGCGACTTCGATTTGGTTGTAATTTATTCGGGTACTATAAGTCTCATCCCCTTTGTACATTTATACCCCCACTCCCGGACACTATTTTGTAATAGCGTAGATTTTACATTCCGCAATTTACAGTTTTCAATTATACCATGGTTAGACCTAGGGTTTGTATGTACATAAAATCAAACGCTAGATAACCTAATACAAAGACAAATACATGTAACCAATACACAATCACACTTGCACCCCCTAGGGTAATCCCACATGTTGCCTTCCAAAATGGGCCATGCTTGCACGTCGAGTATCTTTGGCAAAACAAAATCAAATGATCATAAGTCCCTCGATGACGCTTTCGAATGTTGCCTAAAACGGAATGATCATAGTCCCTTCAAAGAAAATTGCCAAAGACACTTGGCACCATTGCATTCATGGTCCATACGATGACCCGCGCCCGTCCCGAATAAACTTCCTAAACGCAAGATTGTCCATCAATTTCAATGGTGGAACAAAATTGTTAAAAAGGGTTAAAACATGACAAAAACCTTTGAGTACAATAGGGTAGACAAAAAACTCTTAGTTACTTGAGATCAAATTTGCAAAAACACTTGCCTTCTTTTCAAAAACCACGATCCACAACACTTTCAAACAAACTCTCAAAAACATTTGAAAACATCTTTTCGAAAAGATTCACACTTTTGTAAAACACTCAAACACGAGTCAAATACATTAGTTGCCTAAGACAAGGCATCTTTTTCCAAAACATTTTCAAAAAGCACCCACACACACACCATTTTCAAAGCAATCGAAAAACAAGGCAAGTGATCTAAAAAACCAAGTAACTAAGAGCCCATGGATAACCATGGATGAAAAGGGTGCTAACACCTTCCCTTTTCATAATCTACCCCCCGAACCCACGAAATATCTCAAAAGGTTTTTGCTGTGCTTTTTTAACCTTTCCTTTAGGATAAAATAAAAAGTCGGTGGCGACTCTTGCTCAACCGCACAAGTGCGAATGCGAACGCAAAACACTAGTCAGTTCTCCCACCGTATCACAGTATCAAATCAATATAAAGGGTGACTTATAACACAAGAAAGTACACGACTTTCAAAATCCTAAACCCTTATTTAACTTTTAACTTTTATGCACTTGGTTTAGTTAATTTGACCTAGAACTAAGTCTTCCTTTTATAATCTTCAAGGAACTGGATTTGGGCTTCAGAACAGCAGATGATATGTTGCAGAAAATCAATAGAAACTTCTCCATGAAGATAGGGATTCAATCATAACCTTCCTAATTTATATCCATAATTAGAAAGTCATAATTCTATTTCAAGATTGAATCTTCTTCAATCTTCAAACTGAGTGCCACATAGGATAATATAATATTTCAGAATATTCTGCTCATGAAATATATCAATTAAATCAAACTGTTCAGCTGGTCACATGCGCGATGTCGAATGGCTCTTCGTAGGACATCTTCATTCGACATGTCTATATGATGATGAAACATGTTAGTTCAAAAATTCCGAGTTCTTCAACTTGAATACAACATATGGTTACCAAATATTTTTAGAAAGATCCATATTTGTAACCCACTCACAGAATCCAAGCATCCATTTAGACCAGACAAGATGTCAGATGATCACCATGAGATATCTTGTTCAACATTCAGTTTTACCAAAATTAGTCAAACCTTTAGAGCTCAAATCTTTGGAGCTTTAAATCTTCCCCTTTTGGAAAATTTTGGCTAAAAATCCTTTTACACTGCAGATCCAGAAACCTTTGGTTGAAGCTCCTTTTGGACAATAAACCAAGGAATAAAAAACTAGGAGCAGAAAGTCTTGAAGTCATCTCAGCCTGCAGATTTTAATCTTTTTGCACATGAGGAAAAAGATAATGAGAACATACATCTGACCATCCAGCTACTCCCCCTTAACCCAGGAATTGATTCTTGTCACTAAGAGATAAATCTTCCTCTTTGAGGGCATAAGAGAACCCTTAAGAAGAGACTAGAATTTGACCCTAAGTAACCAAACACCAACCCGGATAACTCAGAACACAAGACACAACTGTGTTCATAACTCAAATGATAAGACATGAAACTAAAACAAGAACAGACAAGATGTTGGACATGATGTTGAGATAACATGTTAAACATCCTAAAACAACTGCAAGAACAGACGCAACACCCAAATGGTGACCAATACTTTTCTCCCCCTTATCCCCTTATTAGCCAAAAAATGAAAAATAAATCCACCACAAAACCATACCCCGACTGTTCTCATCCAAACTTCGATAAAATCCATAAGAGCTTTAATGCAAACAAACTAGCATAATATGAATGAAAACAAAAGGATGACACCTTTAAATTCCTGAGTTGTTACTTAGGGATTAATGACTCTTTACTGTAGCAACAATCTTGGTCAAAAAGAGCATTTTTCGAGGAAACAAACTGTAAAAAAATAACGTGTGCATCATCCACAAAGCATTCTTCATGCCTTAACTCACTCTAGACTGTTTTCTCTTGGAATTTAAAACTCCAATGAATATGCATGCATGGTTAAATACACGTGTCATACTTCCATCAGACGTGTACTTGAATACACTGTCCACAAGCACCACTTGTTGATCTTCATAGAGTCAAGTCATGAATAATGTCCTGACATTCAATTAGGCATTGTCTACTTTCTCTTGTCTTAAAAGATACCAACACATTTTTAGTCATTCAGCCAGAAATTTTTTAGACTTGGATAACAATGTGGATGAAGATACCTTTTGAAGCATTATCACTTATGAAAATGGTTGCTTATCAATAGAGAACTTCCATTGATCTTATCTTCAAACTGAAGAGAAAAATAAATTCTCTAAAATGATTCTTAGATTACTCCTAAGAAACATGACCATAGTTTGATCCAGCCCATTGAATTCCCAATGACATAATCAAACTCTAATGACCAATTTCTACATGAACAACACCAGTAACAAAATGTCTAAGCATTTTTCCTAGCATCACATCCTCATAGGAGGTTAATAATCTCCTCAAACTTGAACATCATGCAAGCTCCATAAGCCATACACCATTGCAACAAAAGTATTTAACTCCCTCTATCATGGATAAACAGTGCTCCTATTGAAGAATAACACTTAACTTCCAGATGAAGTCACATGAATAACTTCACATTCTCATAGTGAAGGATCACAACTTCACAAACCGGCTGAACACATTCACACATTTTGAAAAATAACCCTGAACTTGATGCACCAGCTCATTGAGAACACACCCATGTCTACTGACTGCTTCGAGTTCCCATAACTCTTTGGATAGGAAAGATGTCATGCACACTTGGTTTGACAACTCACAAAATCCATAACCCAAATGCTTAGTTTACTTATACAATCCTCCCTTTCAGCAGAAGAAACTATCTCCCCACATACATTTTGATCAGATCACACTATCTGATAGCCTTTCCTTGCACCAACTAGCAATTGTTGGTACAAGAGGAATCTATGACACTAGTCATGCATTCACCATACCCACCAGTATACCATGAATAGAAACAACCTCTCAAACATTTTCTGAAGCAAAGAGTTCAGATTGCAGACTTGCATACACCCATCAGACAAATATCTAGCTCCCGTCAAGATATTTTCCATCATACGCATGCACATCTTCATAAGAGGAACATATCTTCATGCAAACACATCAGATGATGCTACCACACACCAGAGATCCATGAATATAAATAAACTCCCAACCACTTTCTAAATCATAGTATTCAGAACATAATTCTGCATGAACACATCAGACAAATACCCAACTCCCGACCGAGTATTTGCAATCAATCATATACATATCTTTATCAACATGGCATTTTCTCATGATCCTTTCTTCACAGTTCCCTCTGAGAGAGACATACAACAAATAGTACCACCTTCTCACACTAGGTAGAACATTTGGTCTGACTTCCTTCTTTTGCATACCACTTAGCATAAGAGGATTCTTCATCATGCCAAATAGATATGACAGATATACAACCCACATAACACTCCAGATTAGATTAGTGATTTGACCTTACACTCCACCTTGAACAAAGCAACCTTCTTTGGCTGGAGAAGCAATCAACTGAAATGATGTTCCAACATCAGTTCAGACATCAAGAACTCAATCATTTACTATGGCTTTGAAGACATCACCCATAGTAATCCAAACATAACTCTTGTAGAAACCGCAAGGGGACCAGATCAAGAAGAACTAGGAAACATATTCTCATATACTTTCTTCATCAACACATCAGACAAATACGCAACTCCCATTAGAGTATTTTCCATCAATCAGATACACACTGTAACACGGTAGGAGAACTGACTTTTTTGGTTTTATCCAAATGTGCAGATAGTAAGAGTCGCCACTGACTTTTCTTTTATCCAATATTTAGGAAAGGTGAAAAGAACAGGAAAGACCTTTGATAGATTTTGAGTTCGGGGGGTAAGTTATGAAAAGGGAAGGTGTTAGCACCCTTTTCATCCGTAGTTATCTACGGGCTCTTAATTGCTTAGCTCACGTTTGAAAACTTGCTTTGTGTGTGTGATTTATTTGAAAATATTTTGAAATTTCCAATGTAGTGATAACCTTGTAATGATTCTTATATCAGTCCTCAAGAATGTTTACAAAGTATTTTTGAAAATATTTGTTGTTTTGAAAGTGATGTGTGAAAAATGTTTTGTTTGTAAGAAAAGTTATGAGCAAAGTTGTGAGCAAGCATTTAAGAGTTCCTTACCCACTAAAGATCTTTCTTATTATTTTCCTTCTCCTTTAGAGATAGTAATATCCATACCATTAGTTGGTAGGTAGCCCTATGTATTGAATATGAAGGGACATGCGTAGGGTCGTCGAATGGTCATCGACAGTAACATGTAAGGATAATTTAGTAATTGTATCAAAGGGACTATTATCATTTTGATCGTAGGGTCATCGAAGGGACTAGATTATTTTGTAGGCAACACGAAGGGTCATCGAGGGGTTATGATCTTTATTCGAAAGGGACATGATGATTTGATCGAGGGTATTTTGCTAAAGTATCCCCACTCTCGAGGGATATGACCAATATCGTAAGGCAACAAGAGAGGATACCCTAGATGTGCAAGTGTGTGAAATGTGTATTTTCAGTTATATTATCTTGAATGTTAGGGTTTTCTACGTTCAGTTTTTAATCTTGCCATACAAACCTAATTACTAATCATAGCATAAAAAATATAAGTGCGAGAATATAAATGTCCTATTCTATTACATCCTGTGAGCAGTTACATAATATGAAAAATGAGGAAAATAAATCCACGTTATTACAATTAGAGAGTGCGTCATATACATTTTATCTAAGAAAATTAAATAGTAAAGAAAGAAAATAAGAAAATGTTTTGAAAAAAAGTTTAGAAGGCCTAAAGTTCTTAGTATTAATATTTTGGTATTTTATAGAAAATAATTTAAGTGTTAATAATTAATAAAACCTAAATTTCTAATTGATTTTAATATTAAAAAAAGATTTAGTTAATTAATTAATTAATTTGTAAATACAAATATATAAGAAAAAAAATTAATTACTAACTAAAAATCCTAATCCTAATTTATTAGTGTTAAGAAAAATTAAGTTAGTTGATTGTAAGTTAATTAAAAATTAATTAGGGTTTATAAAAGAAAAATAGAAAAATGAATAGGTTAAGAAAAAATAAGGTAAATTTTTTTGCAAGGGGTGGGTGTTGAACCCACGCCCCTAAAGTCACATGCATCATTCTTTGCCACCGAGTCAACGCGTTATTGGTGATAGAGAACATGAACTGATCATTATGGAATAACCTTGCATGTTAGTTTGGAAAATAGCAAAAATAAATACAAGACGTAGGGATCGAACCCACGCCCTCTCGTTGAACAAGCCTCCATCTCAACCAACTACACTGCATTTTCATTCATTCAATATAACACAAACTAATAACTATATTATAAACCAGTGAACCAGAGAGGCGCCGGAGCCCTAGCTCCGATCGTCTTCTCCGGTAAGACCAAATATTAACTTGCACGAATAACACGCGTTAGAGATCAAGAAGGACCCTATCCCCCTAATTTGAACCTTGTGAATCCAATGGTGACATTCTTTTTGGCTAATTCAACCTGTATAGTGAGATACGATCAAAATAAAGCAAAATGGTGCAATAATGGTGATGAAGTATTCTGGCATCATGGGATTTATGCAAGGTATAAAACCTGTGCTAATTTGTCTCAGGAACACATTAAAATTGTTAGTTTAAACCAAATCATCGCAAATATTGAAATATGAATTTCATAAAATATGTAAAACCGAAGATGTTAGGAGTTCATGTTTCAGGTACATTTGATCATCAAGAATGATCAATAATTACTATATGATACCTCAGGAATCGTTTTGAATGGTTGTCTTTCCTTGAGGGTGGCTGAAATTGGAAATCGATTTCAACCTTCTTTGAAAAAATTTCAACCTTAAAACCCTTGTTTCTTGCAGCCTTCGTGTGTTTTCTTTTGTTTGAAAATAAGGTGAAATATTACAAAACCATGAATATTTGATTGGAATATAGACCACACAATTTCTTGCTCGGTTGTCATGAATTTTGGGCTTTAATTCTGGTCCAAAACAAAACCCATGCACCTTATATCTTTGATTTGCTATTTTATTTGATTTAATTTGGTTTTAATTAAATAAAATCAAAACAAAAAGAAATAAAAACCATGAAAATAAATAAATGTACTTAACGGTCTATTATGAGGTCAACAACACATTTGGACCTTAAAAGATAGACCCATTAGCCCAAAAATTCAAATTTGCTCAATTTGGATTTCATGCATTTTCTCAAAATTGCCCAATTTGCACCAATCATAACTTACTCAATTTTTACCATATGAAGGTGATCTTTGACTTTTTAGAAACCTCAAGATGTCCCTTACAACCTACCTACATGCTAGCCATTTTTCTATTTGAAGAATTTAACTTGATGTAAATTGCTTTAACAAAAGATGTCTTTTTGTTGACTTTTAAAATGACCTGTAATGTTTTGGCTCATATCTCCCAAATGAAGCATTTTTTGGCATTGAACATAGAGAGACAAAGTTTTAGAGAATTGAATTTCCTTAAAAATAGGCTTTGGTTGAGGAATTTGTGATTAAGTATGTGAAAGTTATGCTTGGTCAAAGTTCAGTTGACTTCTTAAGAAAACCCTAATTTAGTAACTTTTGACTTTTGATGAATCTTGAGCTTTCTTGATGAATCTTGATCAACCCTTGATCAAATGATGAATGTGAGTTAAAAATCTTGATGTTGACAAAAAATCTTGAAGTTTGACTGTAAATTGGTCAAAGTTGACTTTTTGTCCAATATAGTTAATTTTCAATCATTTGGCTAATTGACTGAGCAAACTTGTGCTGCAAGGCTTGAAATTTGGAATGAGGATACTTTGAAGCATATTAGAACCCATGAAATCCACTTGAGGCATTAGAAGTCAAGTTTTCCTTGAGAAAAACAAAACCCTAGTTGTAGGTCACTACTTATGAGGAGGGTTTGTCAGATCAATCTTTGAGTAGTCTTGAGCAAGTGAGAACCCAAGGAGTATGGGGATGTATCTTGAATAAATTTGTCTTGAAAATAGGAGGGAAAATTTTGGGGTACAAGACACACCTTTACCAGAGAAACTTTTCCCTACACAGAAACAACAAATGATCCTGTTCTCTTCACAATTAAAGGGACACTTTGGTGACACACACATCACTAAACCACTCTGAGTGATACACACCACAACTGAGAATTAATATCCCTTAACTCAGCTTGACACAACTCAATTGCGTGTAGCCCCTTGAATGTCTCTTCCACCTCAGCAGAACAAGAGTTTCATGTTCTCATAGACTTGGTGGGGATATCAAGTTAGAGTAAACAACCTTCACCCTGTTTGAAAGAAACACTACCCCGACATATTGAGAAAAGTAAACTCTCAACACAAAGATGTCAAGATATTATATTTTACATTTCTTCAAGGTCTTCCAAATCCAGATTAGAGACACCCCCTTAAATAAGATTTCAAAAATATGGCTCCCTTAATCAGAAGGATATTCAGAACTTAGCCTTCATTCATGAAGAATCAGATGCCTTTAACAAAAGTCTCTACTAGAGAAAAGAACGGAGCTTCTCCACTCCTATATAATTTGATCAGAAATAAACTGACCCAAAGAGTAAGCAAGGTCTTGACCAACACACTCATCTAAGATATGTCTCTAGGGTATAAACTTCTTAGGCACACAACCAATATGCCTTCTCTTCTAGATCGGGAGAAGGTTATAAACATACATGATCAACACACATTTGTTTAGCACTCAAATCAGTTGCAATGCCATTTCTTTTGCCAACAGAGTTCTGCACAACTTGCTGATGTGATGTACTAATATTTGATAGGACATCATTCCCTAAAACACACCAAGAGATCCTTTGAAAAAGGCCAGAGATTATCCTTTAAGGGTTGAAAGCAAAAATAAATTGCTTCTAACTTTCTTCAGATCTCTTTTCAACAAACTCATATAAAAGTTCCTATTTGAGTGGACTTGGGATAGACCTCAAGTATCTTTGGCCATATTGATAGGCTTGTTGAAGCTATCATACACAAACACACATTCACATGATAGATTTATAGAGGAGAGCAGGTGCAGCGAAATACAAATTAAAACCTCCTCAACAACCTTTGGGCACGACTTAAACACCCTTGCACATAAGCACCACAATCAAGGTGCCAACTGAATAACATAGGTTTGAAAATAAATCAAACCCAACACAGCAGCTCACCTCCAAAGCTACAAATAACACTTTGTTCCTTCAAGTCCATGAAACAGAAAGTATCTTCCCTGATCTCACCCAGAAATAGACATGATGCCTGCTCTGATACCAATTGAAATTCTGGTATACATATTACAAATGTCCTAACACATGTTGAGACATTGATCTCTGCAAAATGACACATGGACGAAATACTCCAAACTGATACAAAACATATCAGTCCTGAGTCGTAATAGATGTTCCAACATCTTATGTAACATGTTAATCAATCAAAAACAAAAACTGAACAAAACATAAAGATACTAACAAACATATATAATGACCTAGTTCGGTGTACAACAAAACCTACTATGGGGGCTACCAAGCCAGGAAGGAAGTCCACTATTAGCAATATTAGATTAAATCTAAACTCCTCCGTTTAAAACTTGTCGCCTCCCTACCCAATGCAACTTCTACCTAGGTTCTTCCTAAATATGAGAAATCGACATCTCACTTCATAAATTACCTCAGTGATATTTCTATCAATTACAACCAGCTCAGTCAAGACTCTTGACTAACAAACATACTTGGATTTGCTTCAAATCTTCATCCAAGAACAATACACGATTCGTTACCTAAAGGCTTCTGAATCTGCATAAAACTATGTCTACCACAACGTACCAAATCAATACAAATGGTGAATTACAACCCAAGAAAGTACATGACTTTCAAAACTCTAAACCCTTATTTAACTTCTAACTTTGATTCACTTGGTTTAGTTATTTTACCTATAACTAAGTCTTCCTTTTATATTCTTCAAGGAACTAGATTTGGGCTTCAGAACAACGGTTGATTTGTTGCAGAAAATTAGTAGAAACTTCTCCATGAAGATATGGCTTCAATCATATCCTTCCTAATTTATATCCATAATTAGAATGTCATAATTATTCTTAAAATCATATTGAATCTTCTTCAATCTTGAAACTGAGTGCCACATAGGATAGCATAATACCCCAGAATATTCTGCTCATGAAATATATCAATTAAATCCAACTGTCCAGCTGGTCACACGCACGATGTTGAATGGATCTTCATAGGACATCTTTATTCGACATGTCTCCCTAATGAAGAAACATTTTAGTTCAACAATTCTGATTTCTTCAACTTGAGCATAACATATGTGTTGTACCCTAATTTTCCCCCCTAAGATTCCTCTATCATCTCATATCAACTCAATCACAACAAGATCACACTAGGGTTTGGTTCTTCTCCATATCTTTAGGTTTGCTCATGAGGAATCACCAAGCACATTGATTTTTATATTGGGATCATATTTTTTTGTAGTGATTAACTTTTTAACTAAAAAATACAATGAATGTTTTCTCTAATTGAAGATGCTATAGGTG
The DNA here is from genome assembly GCA_948472305.1 of Vicia faba. Lineage (NCBI taxonomy): Eukaryota > Viridiplantae > Streptophyta > Magnoliopsida > Fabales > Fabaceae > Vicia > Vicia faba. Next base: position 1,357,853,641 of record OX451735.1, read on the forward strand.
AAAGCACAACATATGTCATCAGGTTGATCTATAGGTTCATGAGTTTATATCCATGCCTCCTTCAACAAAAATTCATTGAGATTCAAGCCTCATCATTAAAGATTATTTAAAGTAATATCATGACAAGGTTTTCTATTATTTATCATGCCTGAATTTGTCAAAATAAGTCAAAAGATGCAAGGGTTGATTGGAGAAGTTTGACTTAATTGGACAAGCTTTTGATGCCTTGATCACAAGTGCATAACTCTCTCATTTCTTAATATTTGGAGGTGGTTATTGTTGATATAGGTTCTTATCATCATCCAAAAAAACATCTATTCACATGGAAAAAGTTATTGTGCAAGCAAGTTTGTCAAAATTGAAAAGGGTTTCCAAGTCATTTTGGTGCTTTAGGAGCTAGGGTTTTGGACTTCTAAGTTCTATATCTTGCTCATCTTTTGATATTTTTGAGTAATTCCAAAGACATACTTATCTTTAAATGAATATAAACAAGTCACTTCAAAAGTTTCAAGAAACTTTTGTGTGGAAGATGCCTAATGATGAAGAAAGATTACAAGTCCTCTAGATAGGCCATCAAATTCCCTTATGTGACTTCAAAAGCTCATAAATTGGTCAATTTTTATCTCCTCGAGCCCATTAATTTTCCACAATGATATTAAGTAAGTTAACTTCAACTCTTATTTTATATGCAAAGCTTGAAAATGTGTGGAAGATGCCCTAAGAATTCAAAAGATTATGGGTCACCTCATGAATTTTCATAAATTTTACAAGGTTATAACTTTTTCAATACTTACTATTTTTGAGTGATTCAAGTTTCACAATGCTCTTTGTGAAGTCTACTTCAAGCTATCATCAATGATCAAAGCTTAATTTTGAAGGAATTCCTTGTTTGAACTCAAAACATTATAGGTCACTTTTGAAGAAAAAACTTAGAATTTTTCTAAGTACAAAAAGTCAGCATCTTTTTCTCAACTTTGACTCATCACAACTTTTAGCTCAAGCATCCAATTTATCTCACTCTTTACACATTGTAAAGTTTGTGACCTCATCTTTTAAATACTTCAAGAATCATGCCCTAAGACTCCTTGAGCTGTGAACACCATGGATTCAAAAATGGTACCTTGAAATTGAAGTTATCTCCAAAGTCAGAATTTGAAATTCATAATATGGCTTCTAATCAACAATTTAGCACGCGCTTTTGATTTAAACATGCTTAACCAAATTCCCAAAGTTGAATTAAGGAACAAAACGCAGGAATTGATTTAGTTTTGATGCACATGGAGTCACATTTTTCTCACTTTCGAGCTTGATCCAATTTCCCTCCAAACATCAAATTTCCTCTTAATTATTTACACCATTCAATTGCCTATAAATAGAGGACCTCACTCCTCTCATTTTCTCAAGCTTAAACAACCAGAATCACCATGCCAAACTCTCTCCTTAACCCACTCTTTTGTAACGTCGAATTTGGTTTTACAGCCTTCCTCAAGCCATTTTCTTTGCCAATTCTTCATCCTTTAACTTCATTGAAGCTAATAGAAGAAAAACCAAGCCCTAAAGCATCCTAAGTCGTGCTAGCTAAGTCAAGTTTCAGAGCTCTGAATTTGAACTTCAATAGGTAGATTTCTTCGTCAATTCTCTCAAAATTTGTTACTACAATGAAGCTCTCATCATTCTGATACTAGTCGCAACATTTGTTTTCAACTGGAAGTGAGTTTTGGCCTTGAATTTTCAAATCCCTATTCAAATTTTTTCTTCTGGTTTTTGCAAATCGGCTGAGCTACACCTTAAATAATTTTTTTGCGAGGGTACGGTTGTCTTCGTCTTGATGAGATGAAGCAAATGACATAGGTCTGAGCTCCTGATTTGACAATATGAGAGACCTACAATTCGCGTGGCTGGAGGTTGAAGATGACCAACGTGTCATCTCTCAACCAATGATAATGCACCACTTGTTTTTTATTTCAAAATTTGATTTAATATTTGATCCAGTGGTTTATTCACTAAGAACCATGATATGCAGTGTGCCAGATCCCTTGAATCTGATTACTAACGCGTTTTGACATTCATCCAATGGTCTATATCTTTTGGTTTTATTATTATTTTCGGATTTTTATATTTTAATTGATTTAAAGTTCAAAAAATAATAGAAAATTCATTTTTGAGTCAAATTATGAAAAAATTCACAAAAATATTTTCAAATATTCTCTTTCTGGTTTTTTTTATCATGATTTTATTTTCAGATTTGATATTTTTTATAATTTTTCCTTTATTTTAACTATTTAAAATTACTTTTTGATAATTTAAATTCTTAAATTATTTATAAAAATCATTTTCTTTATTTCTGAGTTTCTGAAATTTTTCTAGAATTTTATTTTGACTTCTTTTATTTTTGATCTTTTTTTCACTTATTTGAGTGATTCTAATTAGTTTAAAAAATACTTTTCTGTTTAAAAAAATTAGCAAAAATTTTATAAAAATATTTGAGACCATTTCTGATTTTTCTATGGTCTCCTTAAATTTGTCTTTGGTACTTTGAATATAGTTTGCTATTTTGCCTTTTATTTTCATTTTAAAAACATTTTAAAAATCATTTTTCCTTTGCATTTTATTCATTAAATGAAATTTATTTATTTTTTATATATTCTGGCTATGTGATTGTTGATCATTGTAATGTGGTGGGAGAACTGACTTGGTTATTTTGCATTTGATCGTAAATGTTGCGGTTAGCAAGAGTCGCCACCGAGTTTTCTTTTATCCAAAAGAAAAGGTGGAAAAGAACAGGAAAGACCTTTGAGATGTTTTCTTGATTTCGAGGGGATGGATTATGAAAAGGGAAGGTATTAGCACCCTTTTCATCCGTAGTTATCTACGGGCTCTTAGTTGTTTGCTAGATTACTTGCTTTTGTTTGAAAATGTGCTTTGTGTGGTTTTTGAAAGTATTTTGAAAAGGGGTCATCATTTAGGCAAACTTTGTAATGATTCTCATTCGTAAGAATGTATACAAAGTGTTTGATCTTTTGAAAATGTTTTAAGTTTGAAAGATGTTTTGAAAGTGTTGGTGTTTATTTTGAAAATAGCAAGGATGTTTTGGTTTGAAAGTGAGCAAGCAACTAGGAACATTTTACTTACTCAAAAGTCTTTCTTGTTTATTTCCTCTTTCCTTTGACATTGTTATTTTACCATGGATTGGTAAGTAACCTTATCTTTGGATGTAAAAGGGACGGGCATGGGTCATCGTATAGCCATGATTAGCAATGTTGTAAGATATCTTAGCATTTTCTTTAAGGGACTAAGATCATTTGTAAGGCAACATTTGTAGCGTCATCGAGGGACTATGATCTTGTATATTGATTTGTTTTTTCTAAGATATCTCACATGCATAATATGGCCATTTTCATAAGGCAACAAAGTGGATTTAGCCTAAGGGTGTAAGTGTGCAAGTGTATTGATTTACATGCATTGTTTTGCCTTTGAATTAGGGTTTGCTAACTTGTTGATTTAAATCTTTCCATACAAACCCTAATTTACTAACATTTATATATAAAGCATTAAATTATGGAAAATAAAATACTAAATTATTACATCATTAGGGGAGGGGGTGTACAAATTTACAAATGAGGATTTTGCAAGAAAATTAAACCTAATTAACTATTACAACCATATTGAATAATATACAAGAATTGAATAAATAACTATGTACAAATACAAAATAAAAAAAGAAATGATTTTTGTTTGGTTTTTTATGAAAGGGTTTAGTCTTGACCTAATTAAAAAATGATTAAGGAAAATTAAATAAAATTAACTTAAATAAATAAGAATTGAAATTAACTAAAAAAGGATTTTTAGGGTTTTATTTATGAAAAGGTTTTAAATTAATACAAATAATATGGATATTAATTAATTAAAAGAAACCTAAGTTCTAAATTAATCTTAATTGCAAGAAAATAACATAATAGTTAAACCTAAACTTAAATATTAATTATTAAGAAAGAAATTAATTTATTAAGAAAATGTTTTTGTTCTTTTAGTTTTATAAAACAAATAAACTAAATAAGTGTAAAAATAATAAATAAAATATTTTTTGGATTTTCATTAATAACAATAATAATAATAATAATAATAATAATAATAATAATAAAGGAAAAGAAATAAAATAAAATAAGAAAAAGAAAATAATAATCAAAATTGGGCCAGGGGGTGCTGAAGTAAGTCACAGGTTAGTAAAAAATAATCACGCCCAAGTTGGAGCCCCCACCTGTTCAAACAAAAAAAAGAAAACAGAAAAATGTAAAAAAAAAAAAGGTAAAACGGACGCTGGGGCTCGAACCCAAGTCCAAGGGGTGACAGGCACGCGCTTTAACCACTGGGGTGGTGATACATCTGTTAACATTGGTACAACAATTAATACATAACACATATTTTTCCCTGACTGTACTTCATCTTCAACCTCCAGCCAAAGGATTTCAAACTTGCTCATTCCTCAACCATTTTCAAAAATTTAAACATGAAACTCGTGCATTTTTCCAACACGAATCCAACCATGTAACTAATTTAAGCTACCATTCAAAGATAAGGATGAATTTATGAAAGTTCCAAATTCTAACATAAACATTTCAGCAAGTTCAAACTCAAAATTCTCCATGCTTAAGCAACAGAAATGAAATCTATGGACATGTATAGTTTCAGGGAAATGATATATACATTCTATCAGCACAAATGCAAGTCTAACAATGCCTAAATAATGAGATAGAAGTTCAAGAAAAATACCTCAAAACTGGAAATCGTGAAATGAGTTTGAGCTTGTTTCAAGTGATGGTGATGATCAGGTTAGCTTTATTGGACCTCTAGGAAGCTAATGCAATAGCTGGCTTAAGCTGAAGGTGTCTGGAATGGTCTGGAGAAGTCCAACTGTGATGCTCTGTTTTTGAACTTGGAAATGGTTGAAGATGGTGTTACAGTTGTGTAACAGAGACATGGATGGCTTATGTATGATGTTTGTAAGCTTTTGGAAGCAAAAGGCCAAGAAATGCACGAGTGAAATAGAAGTTTGAAGTTCTTGGTCAGAATATGCATCAATGGTGGTTTGTGATACTGTTATGAGTTTTTGTGAGTTTTGGAGCTTGTGTATTCGTGGGTTCTCTTGAAAATAGTATCTCTATTTATAGAAGAAAGGTTTTGAGGTTTGAAATGATCAGAAACAAAGAATCACATGTTATGAGTTCTTGACTTGTTTTTTGAAGTTATCTTGACAAACATGGTTTCAATGCAAGGTACATGTCTTGTAGAATGGATAGAAACTTTAAACATGTTTGTTCTGAGTTTATAAAGTATGCTTGTGCAGAAAGAACAAGTGCAAAGCTCCATACAAGTTGACTTTGTGATTAAAGTCACTTTTCAAGAATAGCAATGATGACTTTCTTCCAAAAATGGAAATGCAACTTAAATAATGATTCAAATGCTTGCACAATGGCTTCATATGTTGTATAAACATTTAATTAAGGAGTGAATTTCAAGTTTGAGGCCTGCAAAGTGAATATTATGCAGCATGGCTATGAATTTGGTTCATTGTGCATCACAAATTTTGCCTTGCAAAACAACTTGAAACCCTAACTTCTGGCCTTCGATTCTCCTTGCTCACAAGTGATCTCGAGGTGTTCTTGGACATTGTAGACAGCTTGTAGTGTTCTCTACAACCCCTATTTGAATTAATTTTGAAAAATACAAATAGAACTATGTGAAACTTGGCTCAGAAGTTAGGTCAAAATCCTGACCAAAATCCTTAAAATTTCACTAAGTGTTTTAGTTTCATGACCATGATTTCATAGATTAATAACTTGAAAACCAAGCATTTCTAGGAGGATTTGTGTAAAGCAAAGTTTTAGATCTCGTTGAGATCTGAAACTTTCATGTTAAAAGTTTCCTTTGAATCATCTTGCATCATGGTGAAAAATTGGCTCAAAGTTATGAAAAAATATGAAGTTTTCAACACTTAGAAAAATTTCTAAGTTTGGAAACTTTGACTTTTCAAAATGAAATCTTGACTTTTTGATTTCTTGATGAACAAGTTTCATATTTTGACATTTTTTGATGAATTGTGATCTTTGACACTTGATTTTGACCAAAAAGTCAAAGTTTGACTTTTAGTGTGCATTTCACTATTGATCAGTTGACTGAAAATCAACTATCAATCAGATGACCTTGAGCAATATTTTGAGTCATGTCATTAGGTAAAACTGATGCAATTGAATCCTTGAGATCATGTTTCCAACCAATCAACCATTTTCTAGGTCAAAAATCAGAAATTGCCCTTTCTCAATCAAAACCCTAATTTTGACCATTTTGCCCTTTTGATGACCTGATCAAATTTATTAAGGAATTATGGTTCAAACATGATCAAATGACATATATGAGTTCACAATGTTGATATGGATACAAAATTATAAAGTTTGACTGTAAACTGACCATGGTTGACTTTTTCCCCAATACCACTGATTTTTAGGTCAACTGATCAATTGATTGAGCAAAAATGTGATCCAAGACTTGAAACTTGACATGAGAAATCTTGAGGGTCCATAATGATCCATGAAAGTAATATGAGGCATTAAAAGTTCAATTATCCTTTTGCAATCTCAAATCCTAATTTTTAGTCATCATAGCTTGAGGAGGTGTCTTGAGCTAATCAACCCTAGTGCAGTCTTGAACCAAAGGAGATCGTGTGAGAAAATACTTGATAAATGAGAGGGAAAATTTTGGGGTACAACAACTGCCCATGTTCAATCTTCTTAAACCTGAAGAGTTAGATTGGCGGATCCGCCATTCGTGACTTGAAGGTGGAAGATGATTGAACACTAGAGTGCCCAGAAATTTGCACTCGAAGATGAATTGTGAATGGGCTTATAGATTCCATTTGGAGGAGCGATGGAGATTTTCCAGAGATGGGCTTGTAGAGGCCATCCAAAGGTGACTGTTAACAAAAAATGGACTAAGTATGAACTTGATTTCAACTGGAAAAGAATCAGAATAAATCTTTGGAGCGATTTATTTGAAACTAGCAGAAGTCTTGTATGTTGTTTGACTGGGAAGAATCAGAATAAATATTGGAGTGATTTATCTGAACCAAAAATGTTCATTTGGAAAGTATCAGGATGAACCGTTGAGAGGTTTAAACTGAACCAAAAAGGGTTTTGCATATTCTTTCACTGGAGAGAATCAGAGTAAATCTTTGAGCGATTTATTTGAACCAGAAAAAGTGCCTACTAGGAAAGAATCAGAATAAATCATTGAGAGATCTAAACTGAACCGATAGGGATCTGGAGAAGAATCAGAATAACTCGGTGAGAGATTCATCTGAACCAAAGAAAGTATCTGCGGGAAAGAATCATAACAAACCATTGAGAGATTTAAATTGAATCGGCAGGGATCCAAAGAAGAATCAGAATAAATGATTGAGAGATTTATCTAAACCAAAGAAAACATCTGCGGGAAAGAATCAGAGTAAACCTTTGAGAGACTTAAACTGAACCAGCAGGGTTCTGGAGAAGAATCAAAATAAATTGTTGAGAGATTTATCTGAACCAGAGAAAGTGTCTATGGGAAAGAATCATAATAAATTGTTGAGAGATTTAAACTGAACCAGCAGGGGTCTTGGATGAGCAATAGAATAATATTCATAAATGAATTGTATCTGACTCATATCTGAGAGATGTATTGAATGAGAGTCAGAATGATATATGTATCTGGACTGTATTTGAATGAGTGACAAAATGAAATCCTAATCTGGATCATATCTGGGCTGTGTTTAGAAGAGAATCTAGAGTAAGTATCAAAATGTCAGCCATATCTGGATCGCATATGAACTGTTTCTAGAAGATAATCTGGAGTAAGTATCATAATGTCAGCCATAATTGGATCGCCTATGAACTGTTTCTAGAAGGGATCTGGAAAAGGTGTCAGAATGTCAGCCATATTTAGATTGCATCTGAACTGTTTCTAGAAGGAATATGGAATAAATGTCAGAATGTCATCCGTATCTGGATTACATCTAATCTATTTCTAGAAGAGTGCATGGGAAGGAGCCCGTGTAGGATTGCTTCAGCTGATCGTGTAGATAATTTCCCTGGCTTTTTACAGGTATTAATTTCTGACCTTTTGAAGATTATTGATGATAACCATCTGTTGATTGGATCTTTTCCTGAAAAGGTAAAGAGTTAGATGTATGCCATGTTATGATGTATGAAATGCATGGTGCAATGATGTTCTCAAAATAAATGAGATTGCGTCGTGTCCACTTGTCATGTATGTAATATGATATATGAAATGTGAGATGTTTATTTGAATGTATCTTTGTCTGGGAGAAACAAATCCTTGACAAATGCTGGGGAGTCATTAAATCCCAGACTGCTGTTGAAGAGTAGGTGAGTCTTCAAACTTGCTTAGAATATTACCACCAAGGATTCCTGTTTTGTTGTTTGAGGAGAGCTCCACTGGGGAATGTTGAAAACTCTGTGGAGAGTGTTGATCCTTGATTGGAGAAAAAGAGTTCAGGAGTCTCAGTCGTTCGTTGCTCTACTAGGGAGTCGGAGTTGAACTGATATCTGGTGGGTCTAGGCTTCACAGTAACTTGCTGGGGATTATATAGTAGTCTATTGGGGAAGAGGAGTTGTGGTCCTTTGATTTGTAGTAGTCGGAAAGGCAAACTCAAACTGGGGAATCTGTAGTTTGTTGAGGAAATAAACCCTTTTGTCGGTCTGTTGGAGAGGCGTCTTCTTCACTGGGGAAAATCCTCGAGGGTTCTTGAGGTCGACTTAGCTGGTGAGAAGTTTTCAGAGATTGAAACTCTGGCTAGGAGTCATCCTATGAGAAGTATATTGGGGAGATTTGTCACTTCCCCTAGTAGTAAGCATTATAATAATTCCAGAAAATGTTTGATGGTTGCACATGACCCTTTATGTGGGAGCCTCTTTGCCCCCAGAGTTAATCTGGTGCACTTTGACGCTTGAGATTTTGATCACATTTCTGGTAGCCCTAAACTTCCTAGAGATATTTTCTAAGACTATTGCGGAAGAAACCAAAGACCTGATACTGACACCATCTGATACTACTGGAACAAATGAACAAATTGGTGGTACCTAAGATCTTTGGTCAAGTCTCAGAATTTTCTAAGAACTATCATGGGAGGATCCGAAGACATGATACTGACACCATCTGATACTGACACCATCTGATACTATTGGTATAAACAAGCAAATTGATGGTACCAGAAGTCTTCATAGTGGATATTTTTCAAACCCATGATCAACATGACATTGCCTCTTGGGTGATACATATGGAGATTTTCCCCTGGTTATTCAACAATTCTTTGAGAGATTCTTTGAATCTTGACTTGACTGCCCCAGATGTGTTGGACAAAGGTCATGTCGTGCCCCTTTGATTTGTCATTGGAAGTGTCTTTCCAATCGAAGTGATTTTGTTCACTGAGAGCTTTCGTTCACTGGATATTCGTTGTGTGAATTTCTCTGTTGTCGAACAAATAGCCATATGCAAACAATGATATTCAAATAATGTGAAGTTTATGCTTGTATTGAAAATTTGAAAATGCGTTTTAGCAAGTAAAGAAGTTTTATAAGAAAATTCAAACTTAGGATTTAGGGTAAAGCCTTATAGGAGTTAGGATACCTTTTGTAACAGTATGCTTTCGAACTAACCCAAACTTCAATTAGGACTTTTGAAGGGTTGTAGCACGGCTCGGTTCACGGTTTAAGAAACAAAGGATAAAGGCTCAAAGTGTGTTTGTACCCACCCGCTCTTCGTGATGTTCTTCAGTCCTAAACTCAGTTAATTGTGCGTTTGAACTCCAATTGAATCCGGAATAACGTTTTGGTGATGGTTCAGACAAGATAAGTTTGTCGGAAGGCAGTCATTTTTGCAACATTTTTCATGTTGTTGAGGATTTGTAGTGACCTCTTTCTTTTGATTTATTATCCCTGATTTTGCCTGACTGTTCTTGTTTTTTGAGATTACAGTCAGCGGGACGCCCCCGTTTTCTTTAAGTCTCCTTCGTAGGTTTTGACTTAGTGGGATTTTCTTTTGAGAGATGATGGCTGCCTATTTGATAGGGAACCAATCACCATCTTTTGGTTCAGAAGGAATTTTTTTGATGTCATTCGTTGTGTACTGAACGTGCGTTTGAACTAACTGAGAGACTACCCTGCCCTAGGTTTTGATTAAAGGTTTCAATTTGTGTAAAAAAGAAAACTTCTACTTCTTTGGCTCGAAGGGATTGACTTGGGATTATCTTCCTTATAACTCCAGTGTTTAGGATTTGAAAGAAACGCCTGTACATTGTCAACAAGGTCTGTTCGAAAGCATACTGTATGAGATTATGGCATTGTTTTCGTCATCCTCCCACTAAAGGCTTGTAACTTTTAGCTAGAGTGGAATGTCATAAAGAGAGCATAGTTTAAATATAGTGAAAACGAATGGATGAATTCAAGACAATCATATGCAATGCATTAATGAAACAAAGTTTGACATTAATAGATAATTGTTCGAACAAAAAAAGAAATTAAAACTTGAAATTTCAAATGAACAAAAGCTTTCAATGATTTGTCATAGGAGCAGTGATCACGTTAGGATCCTATGGAGTATCGAATTCGATCTCCTTGGCATCAATCATGTCTTGGATCTTATTATTCAGAGTCCAACAGTTATTTGTGTCGTGTCCTGGACTATCAGAGTGGTATTTATACGTTTCATTAGGATGATAGGTAGGAGCGGAAGTGTTAGGGTTCCGAAGAGGAGCCTTTAACATTATCAACTCTGCCTTCAACATGTGTTATAGCGCTTGAGCCAGTGACATGTTGATCTTAGTGAATTGCCTTCTAGGCGCGACCTCCTTACGCTGATGCCCCTGTATTTGTTGAACAAGCATAAGATTAGAGATCAATATTGCTCTTACGTGTTGGTCATGACGACTCTTTTGACCGTACACAACATTGGACTCTTTCTTCTCGTTGTATGATTTTTTCTGAGCATTAGAAGGTGTAACTCCTTGGATCATTCCACTTTTGATGCCAGCTTCGACTCTTTCGCCAGTCAGTATTAGCTCGGTGAACCTGGCCGAGGAACTTCAGATTAGGTGTTTGAAGAAAGGTCCTGTCAAAGTTCCCATGAAGATGTCAATCAGCTCCCTGTTAGTTAAAGGGGGCTGCACCCTACCAGCCAGATCTCTCCACTTTTGGGCGTATCCTTTGAAGCTCTCGTTGGAACCCATGGTCATGTTCTTCAATTGTACACGAGTTTGTGCAAGATCAGCGTTGTACTGGTACTGCTTATATAAAGCAGCGGCTAAATCCTCCCAGGTGTGGATGCGAGAACTTTCTAATTGATAGAACCATTCAAGTTGAGTTCCTACTAGGATCTCTTGGAAGAAATGGATCCAAAGCTTCAGATCAGTTGTGTATGGTTGAATCTGGCGGACATAAGACTTTAAGTGCATCTTAGGGAAAGAGGCTCCATCATACAGGGAAAAGGCATGGATTTTGAATTTCGGCGGGATGATCACCCCAGAAACCAAACCCATGTCTCCTAAATCCAAGCCGGGTATCTATTGAATCTCCATAGTATTGAGGTGATCATCCAACTGTTTGTACTTATCATCAGCGGGAGGATATTATTCCTCAGAGTAGTCAGCTCCAACTTCATCAATCTCCAGACTATTTTCTTCTTCATGACTATCCCCCATGTTGGATGGAGTTGGAAGATCTAGAGCCCCCTTGACTGGTCCTTTAAGTCTTCTTCCCAAGTTCAGGACGCCTACTGACTTCTTGGACTTTTTCTTCTTGTCTTTGAGAAGAAGAGTCTTCAGGTCCTCTTGACCCTTAGCCAAAGCCAGAAACATTTGTTGGAATTAAGCGTTTTGAGCCTGAAGGTCTTTGATTGTTTGTTCAAGAGCCATTGCTGAAATAAACAACAGAGAAGATGAGAAACCCGCTATGAAACCTGTTTATGCAATGATATGTATGATATATATATGCAATATTTTCAAGGATCTCATGGGGTAAATGTTAGTAGTTACTTACAGCTTTGATTGGAGAAATTTGTATCAGTGGATGTCCTTCCACGAGAATTAAGCTCACCATGTCAAGTGGGTTGTAGCCCTTGACTCAAGTTGTTATGCTTTGATCTTTGACATTATTTGGTTAGAGGAAAATAAATCCTCTTGCCCCTTGATAAACGTCTGGTTCAATGTAACCCTGCATCAAAGGCCCCCGAGATCCTTGAAATGGTTATTGAAAAATGTTATGGTATGATGTTATGATGTTATGTATAAGTATGAAAAGTAAGCAAACTTATATACAAATAAACATATACACACAAAGCAGACAAATCCTTAGGTTTAGGCTTGCATAGAGTTTGTAGGTAAGTACCCTTTTAAAGTTTATCTGGCTCAACCTGTCCTAGTTAACAGTAACCGGGTTCTAAGGGATCTCAATATCACTGACCTTTCCCACAAGCTTCGTTCGATAGGCGATTGACTCGCAACAAAATAAAACTCAGGAGTCAAGTCTCAATGAGTGTAGCATCGAGTATCAACCAACTTCGAACTGCACCAAAGTCGATCATCTCACTACGTCCTAATGGCCAAGTTGGTCAAGTAAAGATTCTAGAAGTCAGTTAGTGCTTCATGACATCACTCAGTGGCCCTGTATTCTCCTTGACTACTCAAGGGCTATCGATACCCACAAATATGTCACACTAACGTAGCTATTGCTAAGACCATGTCGGTATACCCCGCACAGTTTCCACAATGTATTGCAACTTACCTATAAGGTATCCCAAATCCGGGTAGAGGATTTAAAACCCAAATAAAGAACCAAAATGTAAAGCAAACAAATCAAACAATGAAAGCAAGTAAATATGATCTAGCCCAAAGGTAACCCCACTTTTAAGATTCCCCAACAGAGTCGCCAATTCTGTAATGCGGTGGGAGAACTGACTTGGTTGTTTTGCGTTTGATTGCAAAGGTTGCGGTTAGCAAGAGTTGCCACTGACTTTTCTTTTATCCAAAAGGAAAGGTGGAAAAGAACAAGAAAGACCTTTGAGATGTTTTCTTGAGTTCGGGGGGTAGATTATGAAAAGGGAAGGTATTATCACCCTTTTCATCCGTAGTTATCTACGGGCTCTTAGTTGCTTGCTAGATTACTTGCTTTTGTTTGAAAATGTGCTTTGTGTGGTTTTTGAAAGTATTTTGAAAAGGGGCCATCGTTTAGGCAAACTTTGTAATGATTCTCGTTCGTAAGAATGTATACAAAGTGTTTGATCTTTTGAAAATGTTTCAAGTTTTAAAGATGTTTTGAAAGTGTTTTAAAAGTGTTGGTGTTTGTTTTTAAAATAGCAAGGATGTTTTGGTTTGAAAATGAGCAACCAACTAGGAACATTTTACTTACTCAAAAGTTTTTCTTGTTTATTTCCTCTTTCCTTTGACATTGTTATTTTACCATGGATTGATAAGTAACCCTATCTTTAGATATAAAAGGGACGGGCATGGGTCATCGTGTAGCCATGATTAGCAATGTTGTAAGATATATTAGTATTTTCTTTAAGGGACTAAGATCATTTGTAAGTCAACATTTGTAGCATCATCGAGGGACTGTGATCTTGTATTTTGATTTGTTTTTGCTAAGATATCCCACATGCATAATATGGACATTTTTCATAAGGCAACAAAGTAGATTTACCCTAAGGGTGTAAGTGTGCAAGTGTATTGATTTACATGCATTGTTTTGTCTTTGAATTAGGGTTTGCTAACTTGTTGATTTTAATCTTTCCATACAAACCCTAATTTACTAGCATTTATATATAAAGCATTAAATTGAAGAAAATAAAATACTAAATTGTTACATCATTAGGGGAGGGGGTGTACAAATTTACAAATGGGGATTTTGCAAGAAAATTAAACCTAATTAACTATTACAAACATATTGAATAATATACAAGAATTGAATAAATAACAATGTACAAATGCAAAATAAAAAAAGAAATGATTTTTGTTTGGTTTTTTATGAAAGGGTTTAGTCTTGACCTAATTAAAAAATAATTAAGGAAAATTAAATAAAATTAACTTAAACTAAATAAAAAAAGAAATTAACTAAAAAAAGGATTTTTTAGTGTGTTATTTATGAAAAGGTTTTAAACTAATAAAAATAATATGGATATTAATTAATTAAAAGTAACCTAAGTTCTAAATTAATCTTAATTACAAGAAAATAACATAATAGTTAAACCTAAACCTAAATATTAATTATTAAGAAAGAAATTAATTTTATTAAGAAAAATATTTTTGTTCTTTTAGTTTCATAAAACAAAAAAACTAAATAAGTGCAAAAATAATAAATAAAATATTTTTTGGATTTTTATTAATAACAATAAAAATATTAATAATAATAATAATAATAATAATAATAATAATAATATTAATAATAATAATAATAATAAAGGAAAAAGAAATAAAATAAAATAAGAAAAAGAAAATAATAATGAAAATTGGGCCAGGGGGTGCCGAGGTAAGTCAGGGGTTAGTAAAAAAATAATCAGGCCCAAGTTGGAGGCCGCACCTGTTCAAACAAAAAAAAAGAAAACAGAAAAATGTAAAAAAAAATGGTAAAACGGACGCTAGGGCTCGAACCCAGGTCCAAGGGGTGACAGACGCGCGCTTTAACCACCGGGATGGTGATACATCCGTTAACATTAGTACAACAATAAATACATAACACATATTTTGCCTTGACTGTACTTCATCTTCAATCTCCAGCCAAAGGATTTCAAACTTGCTCATTCCTCAACCATTTTCAAAAATGTAAACATGAAACTTGTGCATTTTTCCAACACGAATCCAACCATGTAACTAATTTAAGCTACCATTCAAAAATAAGGATGAATTTATGAAAGTACCAAATTCTGACATAAATGTTTCAGCAAGTTCAAACTCAAAATTCTCCATGCTTAAGCAACATAAATGAAATCTAAGGACATGTATAGTTTCAGGGAAATGATATCTAGATTCTATCTGCACAAATGCAAGCCTAACAATGCCTAAATAATGAGATAGAAGTTCAAGAAAAATACCTCAAAACTGGAAATCGTGAAATGAGTTTGAGCTTGTTTCAAGTGATGGTGATGATTAGGTTACCTTCCTTGGACCTCTAGGAAGCTAATGCAATAGCTGGCTTGAGCTGAAGGTGGCTGGAATGGTCTGGAAAAGTCCAACTGTGATGCTCTCTTTTTGAACTTGGAAATGGGTGAAGATGGTGTTACAGTCGTGTAACATGGATATGGATGGCTTATGTATGATGTTTGGAAGCTTTTGAAAGTAAAAGGCCAAGAAACACACGAGTGAAATGGAAGTTTGAAGTTCTTGGTCAGAATATACAACAATGGTGGTTTGTGATACAGTTCTGAGTTTTTGTGAGTTTTGGAGCTTGTGTATTCGTGGGTTCTCTTGCAAATAGTATCTCTATTTATATAGGAAATGTTTTGAGGTTTGAAATGATCAGAAACAATGAATCACGTGTTATGAGTTCTTGACTTGTTTTTTGAAGTTATCTTGACAAACATGGTTTCAATACAAGGTGCATATCTTGTATGGTGGCTAGCAACTTTAAACATGTTTGTTCTGAGTTTATAGAGTATGCTTGTGCAGAAAGAACAAGTGCAAAGCTCCATACAAGTTGACTTTATGATTAAAGTCACTTTTCAAGAATAGCAATGGTGCCTTTCTTACAAAAATGGAAATGCAACTTGGATAATGATTCAAATGCTTGGACAATGGCTCCATATGTTGTGTAAACATTTAATTAAGGTGTTAATTTCAAGTTTGAGGTCTTCAAAGTGAAGATTATTCAGCATGGCTATGGATTTGGTTCATTGTGCATCACAAATTTTGCCTTGCAAAACAACTTGAAACCCTAACTTCCGGCCTTCGAATCTCCTTGCTCATAAGTGATATCAAGGAGTTCTTGTACATTTTATAAAGATTGTAATGTGCTCTAAAACCCCTATTTGAATTACTTTTGCAAAATCCAAATGAAACTATGTGAAACTTGACTCAGAAGTTAGGTCAAAATCCTGACCAAAATGCTCAAAATTTCACTAAGTGTTTTAGTTTCATGACCATGATTTCATAGATTAATAACTTGAAATACAAGCATGAATAGGAGGAGTTGTGTAAATAAAAGTTTTATATCTCATTGATATCTACAACTTTCATGTTGAAAGTTTCCTTTGAATCATCTTGCATCATGGTGAAAAATTGGCTCAAAGTTGTGAAAAAATATGAAGTTTTCAACACTTAGAAAAATTTCTAAGTTTGGAAACTTTGACTTTTCAAAATGAAATCTTGACTTTTTGATTTCTTGACGAAGAAGTTTCATATTTTGACATATTTTGATGAATTGTGATCTTTGACACTTGATTTTGACCAATAAGTCAAAGTTTAACTTTTCAGTGTGTAGTTGACTTTTGATCAGTTGACTGAAAATCAACTATAAATCAAATGACCTTGAGCAATGTTTTGAGTCATGTAATTAGGTCAAAATTATGCAATTGAATCCTTGATATCATGTTTCCAACCAATCAACCTTTTGCTAGGTCAAAAATCAGAAATTGCCCTTTCTCAATCAAAACCCTAATTTTGACCATTTTCCCTTTTGATGATCTGATCAAATTTCTTGAGGAATTGTGGTCCAAACTTGATCAAATGACATATAGGAGTTAAAAATATGGATAAAAAATTATGAAGTTTGACTTTAAATTGACCATAGTTGACTTTTTCCCTAATACAATTGATTTTTAGGTCAACTGATCAATTGATTGAGCAAAAATGTGATCCAAGACTTGAAACTTGACATTAGCAATCTTGAGGGTCCAAAATGATCCATGAAAGTCATATGAGGCATTAAAAGTTCAATTATCCTTGTGCAATCTCAAACCCTAATCTTTAGTCATCATAGCTTAAGGAGGTGTCTTGAGCTAATCCACCCTAGTGCAGTCTTGAACCAAAGGAGATCTTGTGAGAAAATACTTGATAAGTGAGAGGGATATTTTTTGGGTACAATAATCATGAACTTCATTAACATAATTGGATCTTCGGGGGTTGAGTTTAACTCCACTAAAATGGATGGATGATTTTAATCATAGTTTGATTAAACTTTTTGATTCAAATATTTACCCCCCCTCTTCATCTTGTCCCCTTCTCTTTTGTGCTACATGTTGTTAGTTGATGATTTACATATCATCACTCTAAACATATGACACATAGATTACTTTTGACCTGCTTCAAAATAGGTGTGACATCTACATATGTCCACTTACGATTGCTTAACATAGCGCTAAATTTTGTCCCAATTCGAGAAATGGTCATTCGTGGCCCAAACCTATGTTTGCAAGCCCAAGTATGTTTAGTTTGAAACCTTTGATCCAATAACCTTGAGATTCATTGTTAGGAGGCTTTGGTATTATCAATCCTCTAATGGACTTTTATAAAAATTTGGTCTAAGTGAATCATTTAAACATCGTTGATCATTTATTGTTGCCTTGAGAATTTGAAATGAATGATATATTTGACAAAAAGAAAATGAAACTTGTTGTTGAGAGGCTTTGATTTTATCAATCTTCTAATGAGTTTTCAAATACAAGATTCAAGATGGTCATTCAACTAACCTCTAATTTATAA
This sequence comes from Vicia faba, assembly GCA_948472305.1. NCBI lineage: Eukaryota > Viridiplantae > Streptophyta > Magnoliopsida > Fabales > Fabaceae > Vicia > Vicia faba. The sequence continues at coordinate 1,357,871,375 of OX451735.1, forward strand.
CTCATTAACAATTGACTTTTATTTTTATGCTTTTACTTTACACCTTTACTTTACGCACCATTTATTTTAGCATTTATATTTCATGCTATTTTCATCTTTGCTCACTTGATCATTTATATTTATGTATTTTTATTTTTCTCACTTGAGCTTTAAATTTTCTTTTTGAAGATACCTAATAATTAACTTGAACAATAAAAATCTTTAATGTCACTTGAACTATTTGGTTACTATCTTTGACATTTTGGGAGTTATGGACTTCTTAGACTTAGGATTAGAGACCTTTACCTACCTGGAGACCTTGGTGACTTCTATTACTATTTTGTCTGGAGTCCTTGGGGTTTACCCCGAGACATTGGGTTGTTTGTTTTCTTTGTGTGCAAGTTATTCTGATTATATGCTTTGTCTGTAATTAGGGATTCATCTATATACAGCTGTTACTATGCCCAAGTATTGTGAAGACTATCCAATCTTACATTCTAAAGCCAAACATATAGAAATTAAATATCATTTCATAAGGGACTATATTCATAAGGGAATATTAAACTTGATTTTTGTAAAAACAGACCATCAATGGGCTGACATTTTTACCAAACCCCTTTCAGAAGATAGATTTAATTTCATTCTGAAAAATATTTGTATGGAATTATGTCCTGAATAAAATAATATTTATTTTCTGTGACTGACTTAAGAACTTTCTGAAATGAATGCTCTGATCGACAACTCTTCAGAAGTTAGAAGAGAAGTTGTAACAGAAGCTATATGAAAAGTAATGAAACATTCTAAACGCTTCATGTCCAAGTGTAGTTCAGAAATTCATTAGAACAAACAGCTGTTACATGCATCCTTCAGGAGATGAACACGTGGTGTGTTTCTGAAAAGTCAAGCGTGCAAAAGCTACTGATGACGTTCTAGGTAACTGTTGATGATTAGCCATAATCTCACGTTTTCCCTCATTTTTAGCAAATCATTAAATGCAAGTAATGATGAGATTCGTTTTTAAATCCGTTTTAATCTTTACTTTAATTATGTCTTAAATACTTTTAATTTTAATTCTTAACCTATTCTCTAAAATTAATGCCTATAAATACTTTTTGAAAAACCCTTTTCATTCTTTACTGTCTCTTTCAACTCAAGTTTTTTTTTACTGTACTTTTCTCTTAAAACCCTTTTCGTAAATTTCTCTTTTCTAAAAAACTTCAATGGCTTCTTCTTCTTCTACCCACTCTGAGCAATACATTATACCTGAAAGGACAACTCTCATTCTGGTATAAAGTTTGGAAGTTTTGAGTGAGCTAATGGTAGACTTTGAGAATCTCAGAGAGAATGGATTTGACTTGTTCCCTGCTGTGAAGTTTCAAGGTTGGGAAAGCTACTTTGATCGTCTTATTGATCCAGTCTTTCCATTTTTGGTGAAAGAATTCTGGATTCACGCTATTGCAACTCCCAAGGTTATTCTCTCCTTTGTAATGGGCAAGGAAATATCCATTACAGAAAATCAAATCAGAAGGCTGCTGGGATTTAAAGGACTTGGAGTTACAGGAATGCCCACTGGAAGAATGGAGATGTCTAGGGTATATTCAGAGATTTTTACCAATGGTCAAGGTTCCTCCAAAGTCAGGGACTTGAAAGACAAATATAAGATTTGGGCAAGGATTATTCATGGATGTATTCACCACAGGAAAGACACCAGTTCTCATGATTACATCAACGTTGATCAACAATATTTGCTGTTTTGCCTTGGAACCAATGTCAAAATTGATTTGCCCTACTTGCTTTTTGAACATCTCTGGAACCATGTCAAAGAAACCAGAGAAGCTGAAAGGATGAAGAATCCAAAATCAAAGAGGAATTGGATTCCTATGGGGAGGTTATTATAAGACATTTTGACTGAGAATGGTCTGATTGCTCACCTAAAAGAAGCAAATCTTCTGGGGGAGCTTGAACCTATCTGTGGTAAGATTATGACTGGAAAGAACTTGCTGAAAAGGAAAATTATTGACAAACTGCTGGTGGAACCCTCTCCATGTCTGTCAATTATTGTGAAGAGGAGAAGAATTCCTATTGCTGACTTTCCTATGTTCAACTCAGGGGAGCATCCTCGTATGGTTTTGCACTATCTTGAGACCTGCATAGAAACAGGATCACCTATTGATCCAGCTTGGCTTCAAGGAAGAAATCAAGCTGCTCCTGATGTTGTTCTCCAAGAATCTGTGAAGAGAAAAGCTGTAGAAGGACCTTCTGACACTCCTCAGAAGAATAAAAAGAAGACAGGTAATCATGTTGAAACTATACCTATTTATAATTCTGAAAATGTATCTGCATCTGCTGAACCCTCTCAAACCTTAGGAGACTTAGATGTAGACATTGATCTGACCTCACCATCTGAACCCCTTGCTGACAACCCTAGTAAAAATCAGTTTTCAACATATTTAAGTGATTCTAACTCTGATGAACATTCTGACAGCCAATCAGAACCCTCTCAATCAGAACCTCCTGAACCATCTATTTTTCAACCTATTCCTGCTGAACGTTTTTCAAGACCCCCTCCCAGACCTCTATCACCCAGACCCACTGGATGGTATGATGCTGGCTCTTGGAGAATTCCATGGATAAATGAACCTCTGGCAACAATAAAACCTCCTTTCGACCTACCATCTTAGAATATTTTTGCTATGAACCAACCACAGCCTCAAAATCCTATTCCCACTCCTGCTTATACAATAATAATTTCGCCTGATGTCACTCCACCCACTTCACCACAACATACTTCACCACTCTCAACTCCTCAAATTCCAGAACAACAAATTTTTGAACAAACTGAAATTGCTGAACCATCCGTACCTCATGATATATCAGAACCTTCTATTTGTGTTAACCAACCTGAACTTGAACCTACAAATAATCTTGAACCCAATAGCTTTTTAAGAACTGTAGTGGACTTTCAATCTCTACAATTCTTGAAAAACAAGACCTACAGAACGGCTGTCCCTAAACCCGTTCAACCAGATGTAGATACTTTGTTTCAGAATTTTATAACAAATGTTCAAGCATGGTTACAACCGCTGAAAGAAGATTGCCTCAGAAGTGTGAACACAGTAGCAACAGATCTTCTATGGGAAACCTTCAGAAGAACATTGGTTGCTGAATCACGGAAGTTACAGGATTTGTGCCATTCTCAGGTGCTGGACAACTTTTCCAAACTTCTGCATGCTTTCAAGACGGAAGCTGCCGACACTTGGAATAAGAAGTCTTCGCTAATGATTGTTGATACACCAGTTGATAAGATGGACATATCAGAAGATGAATCTGAAGAATCCTCTGAAGATTCAAATCCTCTGGCTATTGTTCTATTGAATCAACCTTCAGTTAAGGCTGGACCTGAACCTGTGCCAACTCTTGCAATGGATCTGGGCACTCTGCTCTCCACCTTTGTGAAGTATGACTCATCAGTTGCTGCTTCTGACCCTGTTTCTACTGAAGCTTCATCATCTTCTGCTCCTACCTCACTCATTATGGACACTCTGAAAGAGCTAAAGATGGAGAATGAAGTCTTGAATAAACGTATGGATAAGCAAGATCAAACAAATCTATAGTTCAAGAACTAGATGGCAATGCAAAGTGAATCTGCCTCTGAAATCAAGAATCTTCTGATGTCTCTTGTCTCTAAGAAATCCTAGTTCTTTTTGCCTCTTATTTGGATGTTTTTTTTGTGCTTCTGGATATCTATTTTTAACTTTTTTATGAAATCTTTCAAAATTTCTCATTTATTACACTTTTTGATTATGCCAAAAAGGGGGAGAAAATGTGTATTTTTGAACTAATCACTGTTTAACAGTTATAGGACTATGTCTCAGACATTCTAACAAATTTGCAAGAATTCCTTCTGTGCAAAAGATTTTTTTTGCAGGTATCATTTTAACTCTAAAAGAATATTCCAGCTAAGATTTATCTTCTTGAAGAAGTTCTGAAGAAATTCAAGAAGGCTGTGTATTAATCTGACTAAATAATCTCAGGATGTCTTATGCATAGAAATATTCATTTCAGGGGGAGATTCTTATCTCTTAATCCGTTTCTTTTCTTTATCTAAAATATTTTTTTGTCATCATCAAAAAGAGGGAGATTGACAGAACAAGAGTAGTTCTGACCTATCTCAAGAGTTTTGATGATAACTAAATTATATTTAAGATAATTTATGCTCTGATGAATGTGTTTTGAATGTCTTAGTTAATGTTCTGACAGAAAAGATTCTAAAGTACTAAGCAAAGATTATGAAGAAGTTCTTTGATTAAAGAACCTTTTATTCAAACGCATCTGCTGACTCTGGTAAGAACATTTACTTGTTAAATGTATCTTCTAACTTCCAGCAGGCTCCTTGATTCAGAAGATAACTTGAAAGCAAGCGCTGTTGAAAGTTCTTAAGCAAACAACGCTCTGCCCAGAAGTTGAATGAAGCGTGTTCTGACTTAAAGACATTTGGAAGCAAATTTTGAAACAACGTCTAAATCAACTTGTCTTGTCAAAGCAAAGGAAACACGTTCTTACATTCCGACGTTTTCTAATTAATGCAAAGACGGCTGAAAGCACTCAAGTGCCTACAACTAGTTTCTTGGAAAATGGAATATTGCAAGAATACACGCAAAGCATTTAATGCTCTTCATTTCCTCTGAAGGTAGCAACGGTCTTATTATTCCTACTATAAGTAGAAGGACATTTATTGCAAGCCAACAACAACGTTCATACAAGAAACTACGTGAAAAATTCAAAAGCTCAAAATCTCATAGTTCATACAATTTGTGTATTATATTCTAAGTGAAAAATCACAGTTGTGATATTGCTTGATTAGAAGCAAACTCTATTTCAATTATCTGTAAAGATTATACTCCTGTATTTGTTCCTTGAGAGGCCAAGTTTGGTCAGATTTCTCAAGCAGACTGGGACTAGATTTAAGTCTTAGTGGTGTTAGTCACTTGTAAGATTACTTGTGCATTGTTAGTCACAACAGTTGTTGTGTGATTGTAATCAGTTGATTATAATGGATTAAGTCCTTGTTGAGAAAGGCGAAATCACCTTGGCGGGTGGACTGGAGTAGTTTGAGTTCAAACGAACCAGGATAAAAATAACTGTGTTATTCCATTATCATTTGAGCTTTGTATTGAAAACGAAAAGAGTCACTTATTCAATCCCCCCCCCCCCTTCTAAGTGTTTTCCTACCCCTTCAAACATGCCTCAGATAATTGATGTCAAATGAAATAGATCAAATATAATTTATCATAGGAACTATCAAATCACAACTAACTAGTCAACTTAATTGAATCAATAGACAGTATTAAGTCATAACTCACAATTCAGATTATGCCTTAGATAATCGTTCATATCATACAAAATTCATCATGAGCATTTTGCATCAAATAATAATGAAGCATTTCAAACAGATTTCACCAAAGGTCTCAGATAATCATTAATATCATACAGAATTCATCATTTGTATCAGTTAATAATCAAGCAGATCAAACAGATTTCATCATATGCATCATATTATAGTGAAGCAGATCAAACAAATTTCATATAACCTATCATATGTTCACTATACCACCACAAGTCATTGGCAAGACTGACCCTGTTAATCAAAGCCACAAACCTTTTCATCTTAACTCTCTCAGCCTCATAAAATGTCTCACAATCAAACTTAACATGTTGCCTAGTAATCTTTTTGTACCATGGATAAATCTCCCTAAGAAACTCATTAAAAATAACACCTTCCATAACAGAAAAAGAAAATTCATGACCTAGAATCACGTGTGCTGCAAGTTCTCTAAATCTAGCATGATTATATGTCCAGGTTGCCAAACTTGGAGTACTATCACCTATGTTTAACCTAGATTGTGCAACCTCTTTGTCATTATTACCTTTCAACCTCAACTTTCTCTGAATACAAACAGCTAAATATTTCTTGCCATTAGATGTACTTTTCCACTTCGTATCGTATGTGTAAAGCTTACCACACCATCTACACTTCTACTTCTTACCATCAGGTCTTCAATAAGCACCATTTCAGTATGAACAACATATTTTTTGGGACGAGGAGCTTTACCAAAAGCATTTATCTGAGAACTCAGATCTTGGTCAATTGGAGAGGTTGATCCATCAGTATTGGTGGTATTTTCAATGAGGGTATTTTCAGTGGTAGTATTATCAATGGGGATATTTTGAGTGGTAGTATTATCAGTGGAGGTATTTTAAACTGGAAGCTCCAAATTAATCATCTCATCAATCTCTAAATAACCTTCATTCGTTGTCTCCTTTTCCTCAATGTCAGCAAGTAATATATTAATATCAAATAGATCATCCATGGTTGGAGGAGTCAATGAAGAATCTTGAAAAGACATGGAACAAAACACAATCAATCAAACAATATTTTTTTTTATGAAATTAAAACAAAACTCAGCAACATAGACCCTTAAAATTTATTAAGAACAGAAGAAGACAAGCAATTATTCAAAACCCTAGCCTTATCCTTTATTATTATTATTAATAATCAAACAGTAAAACACAAATCTCAGGTCAAAATTATAATATGCAAAGATATTAGGTCAACATTAAAACATAAATGTTTGATTTTAAACACAAACTCTAGCTAAAATTTTAAAATAATTTAGGTCAAAAATAATTTGTTAAACACATGATATTGGTATTAAACGATTCATCAAACTATTCAAAACAAACATGCATACTAGGTAAAGATAAAGAATAATATAAAAAAAATAAAAAATATAAAAATTTGAATATATTACAAGTTTATGGAAGCCTTTGAAATAAAAGAAAAAGAAGAACATCTACACTAGACTAGAGTATTTAGATTGAACGTCAATATCAGACAAAGAAAGAAAAATAGGAGGTCGGCGAAAGAGAGACTAAAAGAGAAACAAGGAGCATAAAGTGAAGGAAAAATAAAAATAATAAAATGATATAAAAATAAAATTTATATCATATTTGGAGTCCTCATTAAATAAATGATGTGGATCTTCATTCAAATAAGAGATAACCATCTATATTTATGGGGTGAGACATTAATGCTTGGTTTATGGATAAGGGTAACAAGTTTTTGGTCGGTGGAAGTGAGACACTAATTTTTGGTTTATGGATACGATACACGTGAAAGTGTGGGGCACGCTCCACTTTTTATTTACTTGTCACTTTTATTTGCTCCACAAATTTTTAATCTCAATAAAACTAAGGTTATTGTATATCTTCGGACATAATTTATAAGCAACGATTTTTTTTAGATTCATTAAATAAATAATATATTTAATTATTATTTTATATCAAATATATTAATTATTAAATGAATTTTAAAATTTTTTATTGATTATGAATATGTCCTGAGAATGTATTTAATGAGAATGTTTTAGTGTGTGGTTGAGTCATTCAATAACACCATAGATGTTTTGGTGTTATTATATATTAAATTGAAGAAAACATTAATATGCTAAAATAGAATGACTATTTATTTTGATCATAAAAATGTGCAACATCAAACAACCACAATAACATCCATTCATGTTGACACACTCATGAATTATCTAGCAAACCATAACAAAGTAATCAAAACACTACCAAACACAAGACCTTACTACACCAATATCATAACTTAACATGCAAACATTATAAATTTGATTCACCAAAATCTCTAATCATCATACCCAAGTGCTTTCTTGCCAGCCACAACATATTCATATATCTTGTTCTCATCAGGAAGTGATTTTGAAACACTTTCTTTCTCAATGCATCTCTTTCCCCAAGCCACAAGTTTAGGAGTCTCCACTTCAAATTTGAAGTTACCATATGTCTCAAAAGTATAAAACCAGCTATAAAAAGGGATCAAACCAATATCAAGATATCCAAAAGTCTCACCACCATAAAAACTCTTGTCACCTAATGTCTCCTCTAGTGTCTTAAAGATAGAGATCAACTCCTTCTTAGCTTCCTCATATTCTTCACCTTTTGAAAGCCACACTTTCATCCAAGTAGCAAAAACCTATATTAATTCAAGATAATAATGAGTATATTTTTATTGAAAATATTTAAAAGAAAAACAAAAAAAAAAAAGTTACCTTTTTGTCAATATAATCAACCCAAAATCTGGCTTGAGCTCTCTCATAAGGGTCAGAGGAAAATAATGGATTTTTGTGATTCCAAACCTCATCAATGTACTGGACAATAATTCCAGATTCAGAAATGGATTTACCATTATGGATAAGAACTGGAATCTTCTTGTGAATAGGGTTAGATTGAAGAAGCAAATCACTCTTATTATTAAAATCTTCTTCTTTGGATTCATAGCTAATACCTTTTTCAGCTAATGCAATCCTAACTCTCATCCCATACATGCTAGCCCATTTATCCAAAACAACAACCTCGTTTGCCATTATTCTACAACACCAATATTTCTTAACTATGAACTAACCAGAGTAGAGGTGCTTATTTATAATGTGTTTGATTTATATTTTTCATCAATTGTATCGAACCAAATTTATTAATGTTGTTTTTAATGGAAGATCACATACGGCCACGGTATCCAATACAAAGAAAAGTTGATGTATCGAATCAATTGTATTTGTACAACTTTTATTTGTATTTAAAAATATATAATCCATATCCCAATACAAAATCACAAGTACCCACCACAAGTCAATAGAAACAACAAATTAAATATTTGTCAGAACTTTTGAATGGTGTAAATGTTCTCTTTGAACGAGGATTCACAAAACCAAGTTCATTTTTTTATTTAAATTTATCCCATACCCTCACTATTATCACTTTATGAAAATATCTCAATTATACTTTCTTTCTTTCTTTTTTTTTTTTCAAAATTGATTCTAACTTTCTTTTTAAATAGAAAAATTGTGTACCCTTATATTAATTTATCGAAATTTTTTACATAAAAGATCTGATATATAATTTATCTTCACCGAATAACTTTATTATAAATTTTTTGATAGTTTTCAAATTTGTCATCGGATAATTTAATTAAATTTTTTCAATGGTTTAATTTTTTTCATAATTTTTGGGCTAAATGTTACTCCATCTATTTCATAATGAGTGATTCTTTTGAAATAATAAATTATTTTAAAATAAATGATTTATTTCAATTTTCAATGTAATATTAAATAGTTTTTCTACTTCTACCTTTTAATTAATACTACTTTCACATGGGGATGTCAATTTGTATATGTTAATGGGCGTCTCTGAGAGGATTATTGTTTGGAGTACCGAAGTTGAAAATTTTTTTTTCCGGCGGGGATGAGAATGGAGGCAAAAGTTCCTCCGATGACATTTTAGGACGGAGATTGGGAAAGTACCATCCGTTCCGTGGATTCCTCAACTCCGACCTAATTATTTAACTTTCATCTTTTATATATTATATAATTTTACATACAAAAATATTAATGTATTAGAAAATAAAAATTTTAATTTTTTATATTTTATTGTATAATATTATTTCACTACCTAAATATCTAACCCTAAAAAAGTGCATCCAGTACATAGGATGTACACATTGTCTCCTCTTTTTCTTTTCTTAATTATATTTGTCTTTTCCATTCATCATCTCCTCTAATCTCATCAACATCACAACAACCACTCTTCTTTGTTCATTGTGTTTATGATAATTACTCTTCAAATTCACTTTACTTCTATTAGTACATGTTTTTCGTCAAATTAATAAATTAGTAGTTATAAATTTTCCACACTCACACATAATTAACGACTTGCCTTTGACAACAGTCGCACTATGGTTGTAAATTAGCGGAAAGATAATAGCAACAAGTTATGTTAATAATTATTGTTTTTTTTACAAAAAAAATATTAGCAACAACATGTGCTTTTGCTTTTTTTTTGTTATTGATGCAAAATATATTTTTATTTTTAAAAAATAAGAGATGTAAAATATGTGTTTTAAAAAAAAGGAAAATAAAATAAAATACTAATGTCATAGTTTTGACCAAAAAGTATAAAAATTTCTTAAGAAAAAAATATGTGTTTTAAAAAAAGGGGAAAAAATGGGGTTATTCAATTTAGGCCACAGTTTTCTTATGTTACATAAACTCATTTTGTTTTAGACTCACCAAATAACTTACTCAAAAATTATCAGACAAAATATTTTATTTGATCCTTTAACTATACCCTTGGGTTCAGATTGGTCTCTTAATTTCTTTCGTGTCACCTTGGTCCTTTAACTTTTTAAAGGATCAAGATGACACAAAACAAATTAAAGAACTCATATGAACTCAATTGTACAGTTAAGGGACCAAAAAGGATATTTTGTCAAGTTATCCTGAATGTATTTTTTTTCAAACATAAACTATTTATTTAGGAGTATTTAGTCAAATTGTATGAATTGTAGGGGTAGGGGAATAATTGTTGGAGTATGGGGTAAATTTTTTTCCTTTTTTTGTATGATTCACTGCACTTTATTTGATACTTAAATACAAGGGAAACATTAAATCATATAAGGGTCAGGAGGAGAAGAGCTTTAGAGGAAGAGATCAATAACATCAAATTAAAGGAGAGTTTGGTTAGACAAAAGTCAAGACAAATGTGGATCACAAAGGGGGGCCTCAACACAAAATTCTTTCACTCAATAATGAAAGATAAAAATAGAAGAAATGCAATCCTATCAACATCAACCAATGAGGGAAAAGTGGGGGGAGTTGAAGAAATTAAGAGTGGGGTGGAAAGGTTTTTTGAAGAGAAATTTATGGAACCCAGTATGTCTAGACCAGTGTTAGAAGGAGTGGGTTTCAATCAACTTACTAAGATAGAGAGTTTTAGACTTGAAGAAGATTTTTCTAAGGAGGAGATCAAAAGTGTTATTTGGGAGAGTGAAAGAGATCAGAGCCCCGTACTCGGTGGTTTTAATTTTACATTTCTAAAGAAATGTTGGCCTATTTTAGAAGAAGATGTTGTGTGTTTTATTAAGGAATTTCACAAGAGTGTCAAGCTTCCAAAAGTCATGATGACAAACTCTTATATTGCCTTGATCCCCAAAAACTTGAGCCCACAAAGTTTGGAGGAGTACAAACCAATATATCTTGTTGGTTGTATGTATAAGCTAATTTTAAAAATCCCAGCCTTAAGATTGAGGAAAGTCATAGGTAATGTAATCTCTTTAACCAAAACAACCTTCATACATGGTAGAAAATTCTGGATGAGGCCCTTGTAATTAATGAGATTCTTGACCTAGCTAAAACGGAAATGAGGGTGTGTCTTTTGCTCAAGGTAGATTTTTCTAAGGCATATGATTATGTAAGCTAGGCCTCTTGGGACTTTATAATGACGAGACTTGGTTTTGGTTCCAAGTGGATAAACTGGATGAAGGCATGGGTGTTTGATAGCAGCATGATAATACTGGTAAATGGAAGTCCTTCCAAAGATTTCAAGGTGAATAGAGTACTTAGAAAAGAGGATCCACTATCCTCTTTTCTATTCTCAATAGTTGTTGAAAGTCTTGCTGGCCTAGTCAGATCTGCAACCAAGGAAGGTTTGTTTAACGGATTCCAGATGCATGATCAAGCATCTTATAACTTACTACAATTTGATGATAATACATTATTGATGGGAGAAGCCTCATGGTCGAATTTTTGATCTATGAAAGAAATATTAAGAGGTTTTGAGATGGTGTCTGTGTCGTAACCGGCAAAAAAAAAGAGTCCCCTTCACTACTTATTTGTCCTAAGGACGAGAAAGGAATGGGAAAACCCTAGTTGCTTAAAGATTATTGGATTCGCGAGTTAATTAGATAAAAGGAATGTGTTAGGCACCCTTTATCTCTCTTGTACTCAAGGGGATCCTTTTTAAACCTAGGACTTATTAGAGATATTTCTTTATTTGTTATCATATTATCATGTAAGGAAAGAAACAGAGAAAAATATGGTTTTTTTAAGTTAGTAGACTCACCTTGGTTTTTCAACCGTGTGCCTACGCATCTTCTTAAGAAGAAACCAGGGTCATTTGTAGTTCGAAGTGTTTGGTTAGTATTTTTTATAGAATTATATTAAGTTGCTTTCGAATAGTTTTGAACTTGCCTGAGTTTGAAAATTGGGTGATGGTAGGTGAAGTTTTTTGTATCCAAGAAGAAAGTAACAGGATGATTCTTTATTGAAAAAATCTTGATTTTGATTATGTTAGTGGAATAAAAGGTTTTCTTGTTGGTAAGATGTTTTAAGTTTGATTTTGGTGGATTGAAGAAGGAGAGTTGAGTTTGAATGGATTTTAAATGTGAGAATGTTTTTTGTCTTTTTATTTTTAGTTAGTGACATGTACAAGTTATTTAATGATGAATTATTTACAAGTTTATGTTAATAACTAAAGAAATAAGATATATATTTGATATTATTCTAATAGGAATGAAAAGAATAATGAACATGTTTTTGTGTTTTTTCATATTCTTTTTGTATTTTTCAACGATTAGATAAATTAACCTAAAATAATCTAATTAGATAAATGTCAAATATAAACTAATCTAAATAATTCAAATGATAATTAGTACCTAAAGGTCCAAAAGTAATTCAAAAAAACTCTAACAGCATAATCTAAATAAATAACTAAATTATGTCATTATAATAACATATTTAGGCATACAAATATTAATAAAATGAAAAAAAATAAAAAGGTATATACAGGGGACGTACGCTTCACCTGTATCCATTTTTTTCAATAATTAATGATAATTCTATTGTTTTTGACATTTTTAAAGGAACCATCAAGATCCAATAACCACGTGACACATGGTAGACTTTGGAACTAAATCTATGACTCTTTGTATAACTCTTAAACCAAGGTCTCATGGTAAGACCTTTCATGGCTTAGAGTCGAAAGTTTCGGTCTGCAAAGAGGATCTACTTAAGGGAGGCCCTTGTGCCTTTCTCTCTAGTGTTATCCATGATACCCTTAAAGAAACCACCTTGTGCGGAGAGTAGAATATATGTAGGCCAAAACTAGGAGCCTACCAACTAAGGATACCTTTCACTAAATCCTGTCACAAGCCACACATTCATGCACTCATACATTTTTCATCTCACATATTCATCATTTTCCATTCTTTTTGTCTGCCTTATTCATAGGATTAAAAATAATAATCGAAGGTTTTTGGTGAAGTGTCTTGAAAATGAATTCCAGAGTGAAACAACATGTCTGTATTAATGTCGTCAAACCAGATATGAAGAAGATCAAGACTATCAAAGAGAAACTATAAGAAAGAGCTTTAGAGATGTTTACTCTCCGTATTTGGGATACTCTTGAGTTGACAAAAGTGGATGTACAATTGGATGCTATTTCTGCCTTGGTTCAGTTCTACGACCTTCCATTGAGGTGCTTTACCTTCCAAGACTTTTACCTTCTACGACTCTTGAATTTCTCTAAGGGAAAGGCTTATGTAGGAATTGGGAGGACTATTGACATTAAAGACTTAGCAAATAGTTTAGGGATCCCTTATCCTGAATTGTCACTTAATTACAACAAAGAAGGTGGTGTACAAGGGATTAAGAGATGCTTTTTGGAAACTAAAGCTCTTTATTTGTCGATAACAAAGAATGAGAGTCTTGTGTTGATTTTTAGGGCTACTTGTATTTGCTGTAATCTTGTTTCTGCAGACTTTGGACTATATTAACCCTGCATCTATTAGTGTATTTTGGGGCGCGAAAGCTTTGTATGCGGACCCAACTCCTACTTTACTTGTTGATGTTTATTATACATTTCACACTCGGTATGAAAAGGGGAGGGGTACTCTAAATTGTTGTATCCCGCTTTTATATTATTGGCTTATGAATCACCTCTATAAAGAAGATTACATGGTTCCAAATCTGACGAGATACGAGTGGCCTCAAAGATTAAGGTCTCTTACTGCTAATTATGTGTTATGGTATATGAGGAAGCTAGACATTGGAGATATCATTTATAGTTATAGAGACTTCCCGAATGTTTCGTTGGTTGGATCCAGGGGTTGCATCAACTACAACCCTACCTTAGCTTTGAACCAACTAGGGTACCCTTTGGAGGATAAACCCTCTGATGAACAACCTCAACAGTTAATCATTCATGACATGGACAAAAATGACTGAGAGTTGCACAAAAAAATCATCCGAACTTGGAGTAGGGTTAATAAAAGAAAGACCAAAAGGAAGAATTTTGTGGCGAAAGAGCCTTACACTCAATGGATTTTGTATAGGGTGCAAGTTGTTAAGTTACCATTGGACATTGATCCTAAGTACAAGCCAGATGTCCTAAATATTCTGCTTGTGTCTTTAGAAGAAATGGACAACTTGAAGAAAGCTTTGAAGCAAGCTCAAAGAAAGAAATAATAATTGGAGCTTAACCTCCATAACTTAGCTAAAGGGAAAAGACAAATGCAACACATACTTGAAACAAAAGATCAACAGATTCATAAAAATCATGATGCTTTTGAAAAGAAGAGTCTTAAGCGAAAGCGTTCGACCGAAGGGTTGTTGAGTTCTAATTTTAACTTGGATTCCCACAACCAACAGTTGGAGGATGCTGCTAGCAAGATCGGGAAGCTAAGTAGGTGGTACGAAAAGGCAATGTAAGGCAAAAATGAGATGGAAGAAGATTTGAGGGCTCAAATCCAAAGTTTAGAATAAGCTTCTTTAGATCAAGAAGAACAAATGAAATATCTTACCACAAGACTCCAAGATAGCCAAGAATCAGAGGTAGGTGAACGCCTTAAAAGGATTATGGCGGAAAGATTTCTCGCCCAAAATATGGATGAATACGAACAAGTGTGTCTTGAGTTAGAAGGCCTCCGAAGATGAGGGAAGAAAATTTATATTGGGAAGAACAATATGTAAAGATCGCCAAGGCAGGAGAAGATAGTCATAAGATAATTCCTGACCTTTACCAAGAATATCGGTTCTACAAGGACAAGCGTGCAAGACTCGACTTCTTAGCCAACAATCTTATCAGTAACATCCCTAGAATTTTGAGAGATGCAGAAAATATGATGGTCCCTATCCCAAAAGACATTGAATACTTCCTCAAGCTTTGTAGGACAATGGTCGATGGTTTTAGAGCAGAAATCTGCAAGCATACTTAGAAGACTTTGTTTCTCTTTGAATATTTCTTTTAGCAAGTTTTGATGTTTTAAGTTTGAATATTTTTCAATATCTGAATTGTATTCTTTTAAAAGACAATTACTATTTCAATAAAGAAATTTGTTTGTGTATCTTGTTTGTGTATTTATTTTTTAGATTCTCACCAATAAAAAAGCAGAACCTGAAAAAATATAAATACCAAAAAAAAAAAAATATATATATATATATATATATATATATATATATATATATATATATATATATATATATATATATATATATATATATATATATATATATATATATATATATATATATATATATATATATATATATATATATATATATATATATATATATATATATATATATATATATATGGAAAATCCAAGTGAATAAGACATTCAAAAATAAAAACTCTTAGCATATTCATACACATCCATGCATTCACAAACATCACATGATGGCATAACAAAACTCATTAAGTTTCAAAATCATTATCCAGTTAAACCATTGGTAGAAAAGCTAAAAAAGCACCGCCTCTCGGACCGCCATACCAGACAAGAGCCCATCAATAGAAAGTGATGGAACAGATCGAAGAGAACCAATCGGCATTCAAAGAGGATTTGGAGAAAGTCAAGGGCAACATTGACTCAATGAAAGTAGACATGAGTCAAGTCCTGCTATCCTTGAAGAATATCATTGAAAGGCAGGAACAGATCCCTAGGGCAGCCTTTGAAGAAGTAGCCCAAACCGTCAGTGCATTGAGCAGTCACCAACCAAGAAGAGAACCAGAATCAGGACCTCTGAAGTCGACTGTATCACATCAAGAAGTCATGAAAGTAGATACTGAAGGGTTTGTCCCACCACCACCAAAGGTAGGGGCTTCTCATACCTTGCAAATTCCGGTCAACAACATGGACAACTACATAGACTTGCAGTACAGAGACCATGACTTAGAGGAAGTCAATCATGCACCTCAAAGAATAACCCATACTCATGCTACTGAAAATCCATTGGCGCTTAACCAGTACAAAGCTCTTGAAGAAAGGTTAAAGGTTGTGGTGGGTTACGATGCTTTCGATGTCAACACTCTCGATATTGGTCTAGTTCATGATATGGTGATCGCACAAAAATTCAAAGTAACTAACTTTGGAAAATACAAGGGACTCACATGTCCGAGGAACCATCTACGCATGTATTGCAGAAAGATGCATGCATATGCTCAAGACCAGAAGTTGATGATCCATTGTTTCCAAGACAGTTTAAGTGGGGCATCTCTAGATTGGAACATGCAATTGGAGCGAATTCATATCCAAACATGGGCAGATCTCACCAATGCTTTCTTGATACAATACAAGTACAGCTTGGACATGGCGCCTACTGCATGCAACTTCAAAACTTGTCTCAGAAGAAGGAGTCTTTCAAGGAGTACGCTCAGAGGTGGAGAGAAATGACAACCCGCGTACAACCACCACTCTTGGAGAAAGAACTAGTCGATGTGTTCATGGGTACCTTATAAGGGTTGTACTATGATAAGATGTTAGGAAGCTTCTCTTCTGGATTTTAGGATTTAGTAACTATTGGTGAAAGAATTGAAACTGGTATAAAGAGTGGGAAAATACAAGGGGCATCATTTGGTGCCCCTTATAATGCAAAAAGACATGTTCCTAACTTCTCGAAAAAGAAGGAAGGAGAAATTAATGTTGTAGCCTCGCATCCAAGGGCACAACAACCATTAATAATTCCACTAGAGCAACAACAGAACAGGTTTGAAAGGCCTCCGAGAAATTTTGATCCTCTCTCCATGCCACACAATCAATTATTGCAACACCTAGTCAAGGAATCTTTGGCAGAGCTAAAACCTCTAGCTCCTTCGATTGGGGAACTCCCACCAAGGTACGATGCCAATGCCAGGTGCGAGTATCATGCCAATTCACCAGGGCATACTATAGAAAAATGTTAGACCTTTAAACACAAGGTACATGATTTGTTGGACTCTCAGGATATCACTTTCAATAAATCGAACATCAAAACAAACTACATGCCTCTGCATGGTGGACCAACAGTAAATGGAATCGAAGTGGTTACCGACTTTGGGGCAGCCAGACAAGTAAAGGCCTTAATAAACCTTTTGAAAGAATATTTGTTGGAGTGTGGGTTCCTCTTGGAACATAATGAATCTTTTGAGAAGACATTACAAAAATTGATGGATCAAGGGATAGTCCAATTCGGGCAATACTCTAAAGAAGAATATGTAGCTGCAATTGATGAAAATGCAAAGAAGCCGTTGATAATCCCATGCCAAGGGTCGAACCTTAATAAGAAAACCCTTGTGATTCCATGGGGAGAGCCAACAGAAGCACCAATGATGATACCAAGACAAACTTTAAGGATACTAGTGGTACCAAAGACTACGATGGTGATTAGGGGGCCATCTCCTACCCCTTATGAAAGAAATTAAGAAGTAACATGGAGTTATGATTCTACTATTTATATCAATGGTTTAAAGCAGGAATTTGAACCATCAACAAGTCAAAGTTTGACGATCACAAATATAGCTGGAACAGGGGGCATGACCCGCAGTGGTCGAATCTATAGTCCCGAACCACTGAAGAATAATGATGCTATAATTAAGGATAAGGGAAAAGCTGTAATAAAGGCAAGCTAAGAACGAGAGCCTTCAAGCAAGAATTTTACTGACCAAGAGGCGGAAGAATGCCTGAAAATAATCAATAGGAGTGATTACAGGGTGGTGGATCAACAACACCAAACCCCGACCAAGATTTAGATACTCTCGTTGCTCCTCAACTCAAAAGCACATCGAGACTCTCTAATGAAGGTTTTAAGTTTTTCTCATGTTGCGGAAGAGATTACAGTGAATCAGTTTGACAATGTTGTAGAAAATCTAACATCTGGATCATATCTAGGCTTCAATGATAGTGAGTTGGCTCCACAAGGCAGGGCTCACAACAAAGAATTACACATTTATATTCAGATAGGTACTACAAGCTTATCCAGGGTACTCACTGATACTGGTTCTGCCCTCAATGTATTGCCAAAATCCAGCTTGATGAAGTTAACATTATATGGCATTGTTATAAGGTCAAGTTCCGCGATAGTCAAAGCTTTCGATGGTTCTCAAAGTACAGTATTTGGAGAAGTGGACCTCCCTGTCAAGATCGGCCCACATATGTTTTATATCACTTTTCAAGTAACGGATATAGAACCAGCATATACATATTTACTCGGACGACCTTGGATCCATGCAGCAGGGGCAGTCACTTCAACTTTACATCAGAAACTGAAGTTCTTCGTCGAAGGAAGATTGGTTATAATCGATGGTGAAAAGGAAATATTTGTAAGTCACATAGAGTCTTACAGATATATCAGGACATATGAAGACTGTATAGTGACACCGTTTCAGGTCTTAGAGGTTGCTTCAATGGTAACCCTACCAGTGGAAAAAATCAAGAAACATACAGTGACTTCGTGGAGAGACTTACAAACAGCTGTAGAAAATGGTACCTTGAAAGGATGGGGTAAACTTCTGGAGATACTTGAGACGAAGAATCGTTTTGGTTTGGGCTACAAATCATAGAAGTCTATCCTAAAAGGAAAGGCGCGATTTCCTCCTATCCAGGAAACCTTCATCAACAAAGGAATAGAGCATGGCAGGAAAGTGGAGATGATATCTAACAAGAGCAACACCAAGAGAGCATCTGACTTCATCCGTGAATGTGCTCCAGACGAAGAGCTCAAGAATTGGACAGCCATGGATATTCTAGAGTTCTTTTTCTTGCCAAAGTAATTTTTCTTATATCTGAAAGAACCTATGTCAAGCCCGAGGCATATGGGTAGCTTGTAAGGGTTCCCTGATTGGTTTCAAACAATATTCATAATTAATAAAAGTTATATTTCACATTAAATTAAGATCCCAGTCTTTCTCTTACATTTATTTCTTATATTTAAAATGGCAATATTTTTCTTCATATGTATTTTCCAAATTCACATACTAAAACTGCACCAAAACACGATAAATGTGCAGATCCATGCCTAAAATCACTGATAACGTTAGTGTTGTTATCCGATATAATTTTGATGCACCCATCAACCAAGCAGAAGACAAAGATGATAAAGATCTTGAACTCACTAAAGAATTGGCAAGGGAGATAGAGCAAAAAGCTGACAATATACAACCATACCATGAATCAATTGATACCATTAATCTTGGCACATAGGAGGATCCAAAAGAGATCAAGCTAGGGGCAACATTGGAGGAAAGCATCAAAGAAAGACTGATCAAGTTGTTACATGAATATATAGATATGTTTTCATGGTCTTATAGAGATATGTCAGGATTGAATACAGATATTGTTGTGCATAGACTACCTCTTAAGGAAGGTTGTTCTCCAGTTAGACAGAAGTTTAGAAGAATCCTTCCAGACATGTCTAGCAATATTCGAGAAGAGGTCCTTAAAAAATGTGATGCAGGGTTCTTAGCGGTGGTAGATTATCCACCTTGGATAGCTAACATCATTCTAGTGCCCAAGAAGGACGACAAAATATGCATGTGTGTAAATTATCGGGATCTAAACAAAGCGATTCCCAAAGATGATTTCCCATTATCTCACATAGATGTTTTGGTGGATAATACAGCTCAAGCTTCAATATTCTCGTTCATGGATGGTTTCTCAGGCTATAATCAAATCAAAATGGCACCCGAGGATATGGAAAATACTACTTTCATGACACCTTAGGGAACTTTCTGTTATAAGGTGATTCCTTTCGGTCTAAAGAATGTATGGGTAACTTATTAATGGGCTATGGTCACACTGTTCCATGATATGATTCATACAAAAGTGAAAGTGTATGTAGATAATATGATTGCCAAATCTCATTAAGAGGAGGATCACATCGTACACTTATAGAAATTATTCGAGCGTATGTGAAAGTTTAAACTAAGGTTAAATCTGAACAAATGCACATTTGGTGTCAGGTCAGGAAAGTTACTGGGTTTTATTATAAGTCAGTATGGTATTGAGGTAGACCCTGACAAGGTAAAAGCTATACAAGAGATGCCAGCTCCGAGGATAAAAAAAGAGGTTCGTGGTTTTTTAGGACGATTGAATTACATCTCAAGATTCATATCACACCTAACTACTACATGCGAACCTATATTCAAATTACTTCGGAAAAATCAGACAGAGGTGTGGAACGATGATTGTTAGACAACCTTCGAGATAATAAATCAATATTTACAAGAGCCACAAATCTTGATGCCGCCAATTCCCAGAAGACCAATAATCATGTTTCTAACAGTACTTGAAGGGTCAATGGGATATGTATTAGGCCAACACGACGAAACACGTAGAAAATAACATTCAATCTACTATCTCAACAAGAAATTTTCTGACTGCGAAACCAAGTACTGACTTCTCGAGAATACTTGTTATGCATTAACTTGGGCTACTAAAAGATTGAGGCAATACATGTTAACTCACACCACGTGGTTAATGGCAAGAATTGATCCTTTAAAATATGTGTTCAAAAAACCAGCTCTTACAGGAAGAATTGCCTGATGGCAGATGTTACTATCAGAGTACATCTAATATGTCACTCAAAAGGCCATAAAGGGTAGTGTACTAGCTGACCATCTAGCCCATTAGCCGTTTCTAGAATATCAACCAATGAGGTTCGACTTTCCAAACGAGGATGTCATGGTTATAAGTGACTATGAAATATCAGGGCCCTACGAAGGACCTGAACCAGGGGAACATTGGACACTCATGTTTAACGGGGCTTCAAATGCACTAGGGCATGGCATTGGGGGAAGTTTTGACTTCTCCGAGGAATTTTCACAAGCGTTATACTGCAAGGTTATATTTTGACTGCACCAACAATATCGCTAAATACGAAACTTGCATCTTGGGTCTAGAAGTCGCTATCAATCTAAGAATCAAACATCTCGAAGTGTTTGGAGACTCAGCGTTGGTTATATACCAAGTCAATGATGAATGGGACACTAAACATCCTAGATTGATTTCATATCAGGATCATGTTTTAAAGCTAGTTGCGGAGTTTACAGAGATTACGTTCAACCATATTCCGCGAGAAGAAAACCATATGGCAGACGCCTTGGCAAGTTTATCAGCATGTTCAAAGTAACTTGGCCAAACCATGAATCACGCATTACAATCAGACATTTTGAAGAACTTGCACATTACCTTGCTATTGAAAAAGGACCGGATAACAAGCTTTGGTTCCACGACATCAAAAGGTATATAGAGAAGCAAGAATATCCAGAAAATGCATTTATAATTGACAAACAAACTTTGTGGAAGCTAGCTTCAAAACTCTTTCTGAATGGTGACGTACTGTACAAAAGAAACTATGATATGGTGTTACTCAGGTGCATGCAGAAACAGGAAGCATATGCACTTATGAGAGAAATCCATGAAGGTACTTTTGGAACTCATACAAATGGGCATGCCATGGCCAGAAAGATCCTGCAAGCATGTTATTATTGGTTGACAATGGAAGCTGATTGTTATCATTATACAAAGACATGTCACAAATGCCAAATCTATGCCGACAAAGTGCACGTGCCACCGACGCCTATGAATGTCCCGAGTTCTCCTTGGCAATTTTCGATGTGGGGAATTAATATGATAGGAATGATCAAATTGAAAGCCTCTAACGGACACCGGTTCATACTAGTTACCATCGATTACTTCACCAAGTGGGTGGAAGTTGTGTCCTGCGCAAATGTGACAAGACAAGTGGTAACTCGGTTCATCAAACAAAACCTTATATGAATATATAGGGTTCTTAGAAGAATCATTACAGACAATAGGTCCAATTTGAAAAACAAAATGATGAAATAATTATGTGATGACTTCAAAATTGAGCATCATAATTCCTCATGATATCGACCCAAGATAAACAGAGTTGTTGAAGCTTCCAATAAGAATATCACGAAAATCATGCAGAAAATGGTGAAGACATACAAAGATTGGCATGAGATGCTTCCCTTTGCTCTACACGGCTATTGTACGCCTGTACGTACATCAACAGGTGCAACTCCTTTCTCTCCCGTATATGGCATAGAGGCAGTACTCCTGTTGAAGTAGAGATTTCGTCACTACAAGTTCTAATGGAAACAAAGCTTGAAGAGTCAGAATGGGTTCAGACGCGACTTGATCAGCTGAAACTCATTGAAGAGAAACGCTTGACAACTTTGTGCCACGGCCAATTGTACCAAAAGCGGATGAAGAAGGCATTCGACAAAAAGGTTCGTCCTCGAGTGTTCAAAGAAGAGGACTTAGTGCTCAAGAAGATTTTACTACCTCGCCTTAATTCACATGGTAAATGGAAACCCAACTACGAAGGTCCATATGTGGTAAAAACAACATTCTCGGGTGGAGGTCTTATCCTTAAAACAATGGATGGGGAAGAACTGCCACATCCCGCGAATTCAGACGCAGTCAAAAAATACTATGTATAAAAAGCTCACTAAGATCGAACCCTAAACGAACGACTTAGGCAAAAAGGAGCTTCCCAGTGGATTGAAAGCCCTAAAGGGCGATCTAGGCAAAAATTAGGGACATACACAAAAAAGTTATCCCGGTGGATTGAAAACCCGAAAGGGTAATCCAAGCAAAAGTTAGGGATCTTGCTCAGAAATAAAGAACAAAAAGGCTGTGATCTAAGAACCACGACTACGACCATGAAGGAGAGGGATTGATCTAAATCATTCGACCCATAAGCAGAAGAGATTGGGTCTATTAAAAGGACATTGGAGAAACAGCAATAACAATTATCATTTTCATTTCCATTTTCAATTTTTGTTAAATTTTTTGTAATTACCTCTTTTAAGGAATTGCATCTTGTACTCTCGCCTATTAAGAGGCATATTTGTCAATAAAACATGTACTTTTGTAATCTTTCAATTGTGCTTTTTTTCTTTTCTGACTTGTTTGCAAGTACTACGATTATTTCTTGTGAATACTGCGTTGAGATCACTTTAAGGATTTGACGATAAGATAAAAGCATTTGATAAAACATCAAAAATAATTTTGGGTAGAAAAACATCAAAAGAAAATCCATGCCTACGTCCACGTCTATGTCTACATCCACGCCTACGTCTATATCTACGTCCACGCCTGTGCCCACAACTACGTCCACGCCTACGCTTGCACCCGCATACCAATATCAAAATCCTGCTGACACCATCCATCTTATTCAAATCAATTCAAAATCCATGACAATATAGCACACAACATTGGAGATTCGATGATGTAAAACCAATGGTTTAAAAGGAGAGAACATAAAAAAATAAAATTTCAAACATTTGGGGCATATACAAACATTTGGGGCATATAAAAAAAAACAGTGCATATACATTTGGGTTCCATATCAGCTTAGGGAATCATGCATGACATTGTCCGGACACATCTTTGGTTAAACCACGAACTTTCTTGGGGCTCATCATTGGATTATTTGGTACACAAAACAAACAAATACTTTGGTTGAGAACAGACACAACTAGTAAACTCCGATGTTATCTTTGGTCTAGTTATCTAAGATTCGATTATCAAAAACACTCTTCAATTATCTACCCTCTAGGTTGTGGTAGGTATGCGAATTCTCAGGATTACGTTATTTATCCTCTAGGTTGTGATAAATACGTAAGACTACTCTCATGTCGTTTATCCTCTAGGTCGTGATAAACACACAAACTTTTCAATCATCTATCCCCTAAGTTGCGGTAGGTGTGTGAATTATCGGGTTTATACTATTCATTCTCTAGGTCGTAATGAATACGTAAATCTATCTCCGTGTTGTTTATCCTCTAAGTCATGATAAATAAACAAACTTTTCAATTATCTATCCTCTAGGTTGTGATAGGTATGCGAATTTTCAAGGTTATACCATTCATCCTCTAGGTCGTGATGAATACATAAGTCTATCCATGTGTCATTTATCCTCTAGGTCATGGTAAGTGCACGGGTTCATCCTCGTAGTGTTTACTCTCTAGGTTGTAGTAAACATAACGAAATTTGTGACATAATTCGTTGTGTTAGTCTCTATGCGGCAATGTATTATCAACTCTATTTTATTCATCCCCTAGGTTGTGATTAATAGACAAAATATGTCTTATAAACTTACTATATTAGTCTCGGAGCATTAGTAAGTCAACTGTCAAACTTGTATTATTTACCTCCTAGGTTATGGTAAATATGCGAAAAATCTACCATCTCTTCTATATATTGATGAGTTATCTGCGTCGTCATATCTAAGCCAAATCAAATCTCTTCTGTTCAAACTCTGGTAGGATGATACATCATCATCTTTGCCTTTTTTTTTGCAAACTTTTGGGGAATGTTGTACAGCGTATCCTTAACTAGCCAACCTTCGGTCAAAATTTAGGGTCTTCCATTATTTAATAAACCTCCAATTCAAATGTGCAAGACCTGCATATTCTCGCACCCTCAATCGAAGAGTAATTAAATAGGGGCAGTTGTTATACCCCAAAATTTCCCTACTATATTGATAATTCATTCATTCTTTTTACTAATATTAGTGTTATTATATTTCCTTGGTTAAATTTATTTTGTATTACACTGGTTGTTATTTTAAAAATCGCTCCTAAATACATTGGGGTTCAAATAATAAAAGGGATGTATTGTTTCAAAAGGGTCATCAAAATTTGGTTGCCCATTAATTTTTTCTTATAATTAGAGAGGGGGTGTATTTATTGTATCGATTTCAACCCATTAAAGGTTTGTTTAATAATAGAAAGAGGGGTGTGTGGGTTACAAAGAAGGGTATGTGTTTTGAGTAAGAGTTGTGGATTTTATAAATCAGAAAGGCCTATTTGCTTTCGTTTGGCCCATTAAGGATTGGTGTGCTTTCTTTACAAAAGAGAGGTGCACATTGTAATACGGTGGGAGAACTGATTTTTTGTATTCATCTAAATATGCGGATAGCTAGAGTCGCCACCGACTTTTATTTTATACAATATTTAGGAAAGGTGAAAAGAATAGGAAAGACCTTTGATAGATTTTGAGTTCGGGGGGTAAGTTATGAAAAGGGAAGGTGTTAGCACCATTTTCATCAGTAGTTATCTACGGGCTCTTAGTTGCTTAGATCACTTTTAAAAATCTTTCTTTGTATGTGTGATTTGTTTGAAAATATTTTGAAATCACCAATGTGCAGCTGACTTTGTAATGATTCTTGTATCAGTCCTCAAGAATGTATACAAAGTGTTATTTTAAAAAAAAATTGTTTGAAAGTGTAGTGTGAAAAAAAGTTTTGAGAAAAGTTGTGAGCAAGAAATTAAGAGTTTCTTACCCACTAAAGTCTTTCTTATTATGTTCCTTTTCATTTAGACATAGTACTATCCATACAATTAGTTGGTAGGTAGCCCTATCTGTTAGATGTGAAGGGAAAAGTGTAGGGTCATCGTATGGTCATCGAAGGCAACAAGTAAGGATACTTTAGCAATTGTACCGAAGGGACTATCATCATCTTGTAGGTAACTCGAAGGGACTAGATCATTTTGTAGGCAACTCGAAGGGTCATCGAGGGATTATGATATTTACTCGAAAGAGATATGATGATTTGATCGAGGATATTTTGCTAAATTATCCCCACTTTCGAGGGACGTGACCAATATTATAAGGCAACAAGAGAGGTTAACCTAGAGGTGCAAGTGTGCAAAGTGTATTGATTCAGTTATTTATCTTGAATATTAGGGTTTTCTAGATTGTTTTTAGTCTTGCCACACAAACCCTAGTTACTAGAAGTTAAATATGTGCAGAAAAATAAAGTGTGGAATGTAAAGTCCTAAGCTATTACATGGCTTTGGGAGAGGTACATAAGTATAAAAATTCGCGAGAAAATAAACCCACGCTATTACATCTTGTGAGCACTTACATAATTAGGGAAAAATGCGAGAAAATAAATCTATGCTATTACAATTAAAGAGTGCAACCTATATAATTTTCTATGAAAATTAAATAGAAATAAGAAAGAAAATAGAAAAAGAATGTTAAAATGTTTTATGATTTTTTTGTAGAAAATAATTTAAGTTAATAATAGTAATTAAAACCTAAATCCTTATTTATTTTAATGTTAAGAAAAAAAGCCAATTTAATTAATTAGTAAATAAAAAATATAAGAAAAAATTAATTACTAACTAAAACCCTAATCCTAAGTTGTTAGTTATTAAGGAAAAAAAGATTAGGTTTAGTTAATTAAAAAATAATTAAGGAATAATTAAGAAATAAAATAGAAAAATTAGGTTAGAAAAATAGGGTAAAAAAATTACATCGTGTGGGTGTTGAACCCACGCCCCCTGACTTCACAAACTGCAATGCTTGCCGCTAGGCCAAGCGCATGCTGGTGTTTGAGAAATAGGAATTGATTAATATATATAAAACCTCCGCGTTAGTTTAAAAAATAACAAAAAATAACTGTAAGACGCGGGGATCGAATCCCCGCCCTTCAAGTTACATGTCTTCGTCTCAACCAACTGTGTTTCACTTTATTTCTGTTATTAAAATATAAGCAAACAAATATATAATAAAGCAAGTAAACCACGGAAGCCCCGGAGCCCTAGCTCCGGTCGTCTTCTCCGGTGAGAGGATTTTCAAACCTGCAAAATAACATGTATTAGACCATAAAAAGGACCATATCCCACTAATTCGACCCTTGCAAATCCAACGGAGGTGTTTGTTTGGCCTGAAAACACTTGTATCATGATTTTTGAAGAAGACATCTCAAACTGCCCTAGCCATGGCAAAACATGATTCTCACGTTAGAGCTTCTGTTTTATGAATCAAACCTATTCTAAGCAACAACAGGAACTCATTTGGGCAGTTAATAAACATTAGCAATGCATGAAATTAATTATATGAATGTTTGAAAGAAAAGAAAATCGGAGAAGATGAGTATGCTTATTTCAAGCATCAATGGCCATGACTTTAGACTTATTCTTACCCTTAGATACCTCAGGAATAATTTGCAATGGATGGCTTGGACTGAAAGTGGCTGGATCTTTGGTTTTGAATTTGCCCTAGTTTTGACAAAAATTGAGATTTTTTGAAAGGGTGTTCTTGAGGAAATTTTTGTGTGTCCCTTAGTTTGAATGTGTTCTCTATTTATAATAGAAGATTTAGGTCAACAAAAGTTGAATCAATCTTTTGTATTTCATGATCAAATATTTGATTGAAGTTTTGCATGAAATCTTTCTTTTTTAGGCCAATCATGTACCAATCAATCTTTACACGTTTTTTGCAGGTTATCACCAGCTTTTTAGACTTATGATTTGATTCAAAAATTGATCTTCATGCCTTGATTCATTCACTTGGTATTTTATTTGATTTATTTTGCTTTTAATTGAATAAAATCAAAAATAAAAGAAATAAAAACCACAAAAATAAATAAATGGATTTAGGAGTCTATTATGAGGTCAGAAACACGTTTGGACCTTAAAAGATAGGCCCATTAGCCCAAAAATTCAAATTTGCTTAATTTAGATTTCATGCATTTTTTCAAAATTGCCCAACTTGCACAAATCATATCTCACTCAATATTTATCATATGAAGTTGATATTGGAATATTTGGAAAGCTCATAATATCCCTTACAATCTCCATGTTGGTCATTGTTTCATTTTAAGCCTTTATCTTAATGTAAATTTCTTTGACAAAAAGTGTCTTTTTGTTGACTTTTAAAATGACCTGTAATGTTTTGGCCCATATCTCTCAAATGAAGCATTTTTGGCCTTGAGCTTAGAGAGACAAAGTTGTAGGGAATTGAATTTCCTTCAAAATAGTATTTAGTGAGAAATTTTTGATGAAGTATGTGAAAGTTATGCTTGGTCAAAGTTCAGTTGACTTCTCCTTAAAAAAACCCTAATTTAGTAACTTTTGACTTTTGATGAATCTGGAGTTTTCTTGATGAATCGTGATCAACCCTTGATAAAATGATGAATGTGACTTCAAAATATTTATGTTGACCAAAAATCTTGAAGTTTGACTGTAAATTGGTCAAAGTTGACTTTTTGCCCAATGTAGTTGCTTTTCAATCATCTGACTAATTGACTAAGCAAACTTGTGCTGCAAGGCTTGGAATTTGGCATGAGGATTCTTTGAGACATATGAGATACCATGAAATCCACTTGAGGCATTAGAAGTCCAATTTTTCTAGAGTGAAGCAAAACCCTAGTTGTAGGTCAACTGCTTAGGAGGAGGGTTTGTCTGATCAATCCTTGAGTAGTCTTGAGCAATTGAGAACCCTGGGAGCATGGGGAGAACTATTGAAATAATTTGTATTGAATAATGGGAGGGAACATTTTGGGGTACAATAGCTGCCCTTGTTCAATCTTCTTAAACCCAAAGAGCTAGATTGGCATGCTCGTCATTCGTGATCTGAAGGTGGAAGAGGATTAAACATTTAAGTACCCATAAATTTGCACTCACATGTGCATGAAGTAACATTGTTGGTTAATTGTATTTCTTGAATGGGCTTAAAGATGCTATTTGGAGAGGTGATAGAGTGTCGTCAGAGATGGACTTATAGATGCCATGAAAAGTAACTGTTAATATGAGTATCAGAATGAGTCTACGCCTGACTTTATCTGAAAAATGCTTTTCAGAATGAATCCATCCGATCCTATCTGAGGGAAATGCTTTTCAGAATGAATCTCGGAAGGAAATGCTTTTGAGAATGATGATCTGAAGGAACTGCTCGTTAAATTTAGTCTCTGAGGGAAATGCTCGTCAAAATAAATCTCTGAGGGAGGTGATTTTCAGAATAATGTCTGAAGGAAATACTCGTCATAATAATCTCTGAAGGAAGTGATTTTCAGAATGAATCTCTAAAGGAAATGCTTTTCAAAATAAATATTTGAAGGAAATGCTCGTCGGAACCAGTCTTTGAAGGAAATTCTCGTCAGATTTAGTTTCTAAGGGGAATGCTTTTCAGAATGAATCTCTGAAGGAAATCATATGGTCATGTAGATAGTCTCCCTGTCCTGTTTAGGGGATTGCTCTACAACTTATCTATAGATGGCTGATGATATTCGTCTATTCGGGAACTTAACCTGAAAATACAAAGTTAGTTTTATGCAATGTTATGATGCATGAAATGCATTGCGTAATGATGCTCTCAAAATAAATGAGAATACTATATGTGTTTCATATACATATGTTATGATATTCTGTAAATGATGTATGGGTGCAATATGTTGATGAAATGTATCAGTAATTTTGTATATCATCTTTGGATGGGGAAACAAATCCCTAACTGTTGATGGGGATGAAGACAGTAGTTTCTTAATTTTGTTTAGAACGTCTTTGCTGGGGATTCCCGTTTTCTGTTTGAGGATACTCCGCTGGGGACGTTCGACTTCTGCTTGGGGATAGAAGAATTCCAGGAAAATTGTTCGTTCATCGTTCTTTTGAAGGATTTGATTCTTATGTACCCTGGCAGGGGACAAAAGAGATGGATAATCCTCTGATGTGTTGTCTGACCAAGTTTCAGATATGGATGTCAACTCTTCTGGGGAGGAGAAAGTTGAATGACATTTGGCCGGGGAAGAGAATCCTGTCGGGGAATTACAATATCGGAGAAATAGACTCTGTTGGGGAAATAAACCTGTAGACTGCATTGAGGAAATAATCTCTGATGGGGATCAGGATTTCATAGCTTACACTGAGAAAGTTTCCACTGTATGCTGGGGAAATGATAAAACTTCCTTATCCTCTAGAGAGGCCTGTTAGGGAAGATGATCATGTTGAGCTATCCATCACGGATATAGAGGTGAACCACTGGAAGATTCCCCAATTTCTGTCTGATGTCATATTAGATTTTTTGGGGAATATATCTCTATTGGGGATGAGCTTGTGAAGATAGCTCCATGGAGATTGCACCGTGGAGATTTGTGGATGACTTGAACATTATCCCAACACCTAGAGTCTTTAGTAAATGCTAATCCTGTTTTTATGCATATATTTTGTTAACAGTAATCATGTTCAAATGCTTATGTTCATTCAATGTAATCATTGGACGTTGTGATACGGTGGGAGAACTGACTTGGGTGTTTTGCATTTGATCGCAAATGTTGCGGTTAGCAAGAGTTGCCACCGACTTTTCTTTTATCCAAAAGGAAAGGTGAAAAAGCACAGGAAAGACCTTTGAGATTATTTCTTGAGTTCGGGGAGTAGATTATAAAAAGGAAAGGTATTAGCACCCTTTTCATCCATGGTTTTCCATGGGCTCTTAGTTACTTTCTAGATCACTTGCTTTTGTTTGAAATTGTGCTTTGTGTGGTTTTTGAAAGTACTTTTGAAAAGAGGCCATTGTTTAGGCAAACTTTGTAATGATTCTCGTTCGTAAGAATGTATACAAAGTGTTTGATCTTTTGAAAATGTTTTCAAGTTTTTTGAAGATGCTTTGAAAGTGTTGGTGTTTGTTTTTGAAAATAGCAAGGATGTTTTTGTTTTGAAATGGAGCAAGTAACTAGGAACATTCTACCTACTCAAAAGTCTTTCATGTTTATTTCCTTTTTCCTTTGACATTGTTATCTTGCCATTGATTTGGTAAGTAACCCTATCTTTGGATGTAAAAGGGACGGGTGTGGGTCATCGTATAACCATGATTAGCAATGTTGCAAGGTATCTTAGCACTTTTCTTTAGGGACTAAGATCATTTTGAAAGGCAGATTTTAATAGTGTCATCGATGGACCATGATCTTGTATTTAGCTTGTCTTTGCTAAGATATCTTACATGCATAATATGGTAATTTTTGTAAGGCAACCAAGTGGATTTACCATAGGGGTGCTTGTGTGCAAGTGTATTGATTTTCATGCTTGGTTTTTGTCTTGAATTAGGGTTTTCTACTTGTTGATTTTATCTTTCCATACAAACCCTAATTACTAGCATTTATATAAAGTGATAAATTGTGAAATTTAAAATTACTACGCTATTACAATACTCATGGGGGGGAGGGGGGGTGTACAAATTTACAAATGGGGATTACAAGAAAATTAAACCTAATTACTTATTACAACCATATTGAATATTGTATAAAATTGAAAATAAAATGCAAGAATATAAATGGAAAAAGAAAAAGATTTTTTTTTGTTGTTTTTATGAAAGGGGTTTTATCCTAATTAAGTGAGATGATTAATGAAAAATAAACAAAATTTAAATCTAAATTAATTAAGAAGGAAATTAAGTTAAAAAATGTGTTTTAGGGTTTTTTTGTGAAAAGGTTTTAACTTAATAAAAATAATATGAAAATTAAAATAAACCTAAGTTCTAAATTAATTTTGAACAAAAATAAAATAAAATAAAATAATAATTAAGTCTAAGTCTGAATATTATTTATTTAAGAAAAAAAATTAATTTGTTTAATAAAATGCTTTTTAGTCTTTTTTGTTTTATAAGAAAATAAAATAAATAGTTGTAAATAATAAATAAAATATTTTTGAATTTTTTATGACTAATGAAAATAATAATAATAAGGGTTAATACCTATTTTCACCCCTGACATATGGGGTGTATTTGAAAAACCCCCTGTCAAAAAAAAAGTTCCAATTGTTACCTTGACAAATTTTAAAAGTTTCTGTAGTGAACGCTTCTTACCACTAGACCAATGCATTTTCTTTGTTACATATATGCATCAATAAATATTCATATCATTAACATATTAAATGATTACAAAACTAAAATGACTTTTGAAACATCACTTATATAAGCCACTCATATCATTAATATATATTTCAACTTTTTTATAGAGACTAAAAACCAAAATTGAAATATTTATAGGAACCAAAACATATTTATCTCTATAATTAATAGTTAGTATTTTCCGTAACTATAAATAATTGATTTATCTTTTATTTTACTTCGAATTTGCTGCTAATCTACTTTTAATATAAGAATTTTAATGTGCTTTTACTGAAAAATTTTATGCAGCTTATTAGAATTTTTTGGAAATATTTCTTTATCTCTGTGGACTATTGGCTTAGACAATGGTTTAATTTAATTTTTTTAGCTTATTCAAAAAAATAATAATTAAATTTCCACCATATTGTAGACTTTAAATTGTGAATGTGTAATGCAGCAACATAGAGTAACATGTAATATGCTGATGTTGGAAAAACCATATATAAGTAATGTTTTTAATTTTAGTAACAAAGAAATATTCATATCATTAACATATTAACATATATTGTAGAATTTAACTTTAGATACTTTTTTATATCTTTTAATATTTTTAATTTCAAAAGTCATTTTAGTTTTGTAATCATTTAATATGTTAATGATATGAATATTTATTGATGCATATAAGTAATATTAATATGTTAATGATATGAATATTTATTGATGCATATATGTAACAAACAAAATGCATTTGTCTAGTGGTAAGAAGCGTTCACTGTAGATAATATGTCTATGGTTTGATTCCCGTTGAAGGACACAAATTTTTTAACTTTGAATTAACACTCAATTAATAAAATATTAATATAAATGCCATATGGAATTACAAATTAAAAATTAATTAAAAATGACAACTAATCAAGCCATGCCATTAAAATAATAATAAAAATATAACAAAAATATAAGCCACATCAGCCTTTTAGGTGATGTGGCATCCTCAAGGTAAAAACTGAAACTTTTAAAATTTGTCAAGGTAACAATTGGAACTTTTTTTTTGGCAGGGGGGTTTTTCAAATACACCCCATATGTCAGGGGTGAAAATAGGTATTAACCCTAATAATAATAATAATAATAATAATAATAATAATAATAATAATAATAATAATAATATTAATAATAATAATAAATAAAAGATAAAAAAAGTATAAAAAAATAAAATAAAATAGAAATAAGTCAGGGAGGTGGATTAGTAATGCAAGGGGTGTTGTGAGAAAAAAGATCAGGCCTAAATGGAAGCCCAGGCGCTGCAAAAAAAGCACAAAAATGTCAAAAAATAGTGAAAAAAATGCAAAAGGTCACGATGGGGCTTGAACCCAGGACCTAAGGGTGACATGCGCGCGCTTTAGCCACTGGGGTGATGATACATTTGTTAACTTATGTGAAAGGATAAATACATAACACAAAAAGCGCCCTGATCACACTTCATCTTCAACCTCCAGGAAAAGGATCTGTAACTTTCTCTTTTCTCAACCATTTGCAAAAATGTAAACATGAAAATTACTCCATTTTGTCACACGAATCCAACCATATAAATATCATAAGCTATAAATCAAAGATGAATGAGAATTTCTAAAAGTACCAAATTCTGACCTAAATATTTCAGAAAGTTCAAACTCAAAATTCTCCTAGCTCAATCAAAATAAATGAAATTTATGGACATTTATAGTTTCAGGGAAATGATGTCTACATTTTATCTTCACAAATGTAAGCCTAACAATGCCTAAATATGAAGATAGAAGTTCAAGAAAAATACCTCAAAACTGGAAATCGTGAAATGGATTTGAGCTTGTTTTAGGCAGTGGTGATGATCGGGCTAGCTTCCTCAAGTCCCCAGGAAGCTAATGCAATGGTTTGCTTGAGCAATGGATGGCTAGAATGGTCTGGAGAAGTCAAGTTGCAGACCTCTGTTTTTGGTTATGGAGGATGATGAAGATGGAGTTACAGTTTCAAACCAAGGACAAGGATGGACTATATTTGATGTATGGAAGCTTTAGGAATGAATTTGAGGGAAAACACACGAGGGAAATGAGAGATACAAGTTTAAGGTCAGAACTATGTATCAATGGAGTTTTTTGTGCAATTTCTGGCTAGAGGGAATTTAGGAGTGTTTCGGGATGCTAAAACTCGTGTCTTAGCTCACAAATAGTGACTCTATTTATAAGCAACAAGTTTGGAGACCTCTTGTTGATCAGAATTCAAAATCATAAGTTTATGCATAACATGTGATTTTTGAGAAATTCAAGTTTCAAAGCCTTGTGTACTTGCTAAGATAGAGTGATTATGCTTTAAACAAGCTTGGTTCTGAATTTGGGGATGAAGTGTGATCAGAGGGAACAAGTTAGAGGCTCAAGAATGGACTTTATGCAAAAAGCTTGCTTTACAAGAATGGCAATGTTAACTTTGTGCCATTAATGGAAATGCAACTTGGATAATAGCTCAATGGCTTGGATCAAAGTTCTAATAGCTGTGTAAACATTTAATTATGGAGTGACAAGTTTGAGGCCTAAAAAGAAAATATTATGCAGCCTAGCATGGGTTTGGTTCATGTGTTCATCAAAAAATGACTTGTAATTCAAGTTTGAAAACCCTAACTTCCTCTCTTCGATTATCCCTGCTCAAGAATGATCTCAAGGAGTTATTGGACATTTTGGAAAGCTTTTAATGTTCTCTACAACCCCTATTTGAATCAATTTTGGAAATTCGCGTTGGAACTATATGAAAAAGTTCCATGAAGTTAGGTCAAAATCCTGACCAAAACTAGGGCAAAATTTCACTAAGTGTTCAATTTCATGACCATGACTTTGTGAATTAATAACTTGATATACAATCATTTTTAGAAGAATTTATGAAAAGAAATGTTGTATATATCATGGATATCTACAACTTTCACGTTGAAAGTTTATTTTGAATCATCTTGCATCATGGTGAAAAATTGGCTCAAAGTTATGAAAAAAACATGAAGTTTTAAACACTTAGAAAAATTTCTAAGTTAGAAAACTTTGAGTTTTCAAAAATGAAATCTTGACTTTTTCATTTCTTGATGAATAAGTTTCATATTTTGACATATTTTGATGAATTGTGATCTTTGACATTGGATTTTGACCAAAAAGTCAAAGTTTGACTTTTCAGTGTACACTTGACTTTTGATCAGTTGATTGAAAATTCACTATCAATCCAATTGATCTTGAGCAATGTTTTGGGTCATGCCATTAGGTTAAAATGATGCAATTGAACTCTTGATATCATGCTTCAAACCAATTGACCATTTTCTAGGTCAAAAATCAGAAATTGCCTTTCCTCAATCTAAACCCTAATTTTGACCATTTTGCCCTTTTGATGATTTGATCAAATTTCTTGAGGAATTATGGTCCAAACTTGATCAAATGATACATATGAGTTTATAATGTTGATGTGGATAAAAAATTATGAAGTTTGACTATAAATTGGCCACAGTAGACTTTTTCCCCAATATAGCTGATTTTTAGGTCAGCTGCTCAATTGACTGAGCAAAAATGTGATCCAAGGCTTGAAACTTGACATGAGTAATCTTGGGGGTCCATAATGATCCATGAAAGTCATATGAGGCATTGAAGGTTCAATTATCCTTGTGCAATCTCAAACCCTAATTTTGGGTCATCAATGCTTAAGGAGGTGTCTTGAGCTGATCAATCCTAATGCAGTCTTGAACCAAGAGAGATATTTTTGTGAGAAAATATTTGATAAATGAGAGGGAAAATTTTGTGGTACAGTAGACGTTTTTGCAAACAAAATAGAGAAAGTAAAACAATTTTGACTTTTGAAATCTAATTGCATTGATTATGAAAGTTTGCCTATAAGCAGACAGTTTTATACAAAGATACATAAATCCTAGTAAGAGGAAATCTTAGTAAGAATAAAGAAAGGGTACAAATAAAAACAAGGAAAAACAGATATGTGGAAACTATCCCATCAAGTTTCAACTCTGTTATTGCCTAAATGTCTTCAAGCATCTCATCACTTGTTGTTGGAAAAAGACGATTGAATTGTTCTGTACCGTTTGAACTTGATGCTAGTAATGAAGTTGGCTGTAAATAGATGGGTGATCCAACATGACATAGTTATACGCTTTAATTCCTAACTTTTTCCTGGACCGCCCTTTCGGGTTTTCAGTCCATTGGGATATCCTTTTTTGCCCAAGCCGCCTTTTCAGGTTTTCGACTTGCGGGATGTACAATTTTTTTAATATATATCCCTAATTTTTGGCAGAACCCTTTTGGTTTGCCAGGATTCCCTTACTTTTTCCTATGCATGTAAACCTAGTGGGTCTCTTTTATTCATAGTATTTTTTGACTATGTCTGCGCTCACAGGGTGTGAAAAATCTCCACCGTCCATGGTAGTAAGTATCATAGCACCACCAGAAAATATCTTTTTGATCACAAATGGCCCTTTGTATGTGGGAGTCCATTTCCCCTGGGATCACCTTGTGGTAGGATAATACGCTTTATTACCAAATCACCCGCCTGGTATACTCGATGTTTGACTTTCCTGTTAAAGGATTTGATCATACGTTTCTGATACATCTGACCATGACAAACAGCCGCAAGCCTTTTTTCATCGATCAAATTTATTTGGTCCAGTCGAGTCTGAGTCCATTCGTCTTCATCTAAACTTGCGTATTTCATAACCCTTAGGGATGGAATATGGACTTCAACAGGTAAGACAGCCTCCATACCGTAGACTAGAGAGAACAGGGTTGCTCTAGTTGATATACATACTGAAGTGCGATAATCATGAAGAGCAAATGGTAACATCTTATGCCAATATTTGTATGTCACTGTCATCTTCTGCAAGACCTTCTTGATATTCTTGTTGGCGACTTTCACTATGCCATTCATCTTTGGTCGGTATGGAGAATAATTTCAATGCTTAATCATGAACTGCGTGCAGAGTTCCATGATCATAGTATTGTTAATATTGGTACCATTGTTCGTGATGATCCTTTCAGGGATTCCATACCGACAGATAAGGTTGTATTTAATGAGCCGAGCCACAACACTCTAGGTAACAGAAACAAACAAGGCTGCTTCAACCAACTTCGTAAAGTAATCAATAGCGACCAGGATGAAATGATGCCCATTGGAATCAGTAGGCTTAATCTCTCCAATCATATCAATGTCCTACATTGAAAACGTCCAAGGAGCAGTCAAGACATTCAAAGGAACCAGAGGCACATGTACTTTGTCAGCATAAATCTTGAATTTGTGGAAAGTTTTGGAATGATGATGACAATCAGTTCCCATAGTAGACCAATAATAAACGGCTCTCATAATCTTCTTAGATATTGTTTTCCCACTGGATTTAGTACCAAAGACTCCTTCATGCATATATTCTATAATTTTCTCAGCTTCCTTCTTGTCTACACAGTGAAGCAAAGTCGAATTGTGGTTGCGCTCGTATAGTATTCTATTACTCATAAAGAACTTGGCAGAGAACCTCCTTAGAAATTTATTATCATTGATAGATGATCCTTTTGGATATTCTCGATTTTGAAGGTATCTTTTTACTTCATGGTACCAAGGCTTTTCCTCTACTCCATCAGTATCAACTTCGTAGAGATGTGTCAGTTCGTCTAGTCTCTCAATAGTAATTCGAGGAGCTTCATTATCCCATCTGACTTTGAACATAGATGACAGGGTAGCTAAAGTGTCTGCCAATTGATTCTCTTCTCATGGAATATGTTCAAAAGTGATTTACTCGAAGTACGAAATTAATGTCAACATATTCTCTTGATAAGGAATGAGATTTGGATGCTTCGTATCCCATTCTCCCTTAATATGACTGATCACTAGGGCTGAGTCCCCATATACATTCAAGAATTTAATTATCATATTGATGGAAGCTTTGATACCCATGATACATGCTTCGTACTCATCCGTGTTGTTGGTATAGTCAAAACACAACCTGGCGGTGAAGGGCGTATGGCAACCTGTGGGAGAGATAATCACATCACTGATTCCATTATCAAGCGCGTTGGAAGCTCCATTAAAAACCATAGTCTATCGGGATCCTGATTCAGGTCCTTCTTACGGTCCAGGTTCTTCATAATCAGTAACTAGCATAATATTCTCATATGGGAACTCAAAATTCATAGACTGATAGTCATCTACAGCTTGGTGAGCCAAATGATATTCCAGTACACTTCCTTTGATTTCCTTCTAAGTAGTATAATGAATGTCATATTCTGTCAAGACCATTTGCCATCTTACTATTCTTCCAGAGAGAGCGGGTTTCTCGAATATGTATTTTATTGGATCCATCTTAGAGATTAACAAAGTATTATGAGTCAACATATACTGTCTTAGTCGGGGAGTAGCGCATGCCAAAGCGCAACAAGTTTTCTCGAGCAGTGAGTATCTTGTTTCACAGTCAGTGAACTTTTGCTAAGGTAGTATATTGCATGCTCTTTTCGACCAGACTCGTCATGTTTCCCCAATACACACCCCATTGAGTTCTTTAATACTATTAGGTAACATAGTCACGCAACATCTGGATTAATCTCTTTTTGACACTGTCTTCTAGGTTGGCACCTATCTTGACTTTTTTCTTGTCCTCTTTAGTACCCAAGTTCACAAACTCGAATGGCTCTTCATGCTGTTGTATGGCTCTTTCTTCCTGCATTAACAGCCTAGCAAGCTCTCCAGGTACTTCACA
Organism: Vicia faba; assembly: GCA_948472305.1. NCBI lineage: Eukaryota > Viridiplantae > Streptophyta > Magnoliopsida > Fabales > Fabaceae > Vicia > Vicia faba. Next base: position 1,357,909,906 of record OX451735.1, read on the forward strand.
ATCTTCATCACCTTCGTCCTCGGCTTGGTAGATCGGATTTTCGAAGTCATAATTGGCAATAGAAGAATTATTATCAACGGGATCCATGGTGGATATGGATCTGCAATTTGTTATGTGGATGTGTGTAAGAACAAATAGATACTTTGAAAGCAATAAAGTAAAATAAAGATAAAGAGCGCAAAATTTGAATGCAAACGTCCAATGATTTATTAAATGAAAATGTGCGGATAAAAAATGACAACCCTAACAAATGGACCATTGTGCCCCGTGTAAGGCACAAGGTTTAAAGTTATTGTTTAACCAAAAACTTGAACAAGAAAACAAAAAATAGCATTTACTCCTGACTAGAGGAGATTGGTATAAAGTCTCCAGCGTTCCAATTGTTGAGCCCATTGTCGGTAGTAGAGAAAATCCAATTGTCTATGTCACAGCCACTATCAGCGTCTTCCACATTGTTGACTTGATTTTTGTGAACTCCCTTATTGTTGATGCAGAATGGCGATTTCCCAATATTAGCATGAGCACACCGGACAACCCTCTAAGCCTCTGAGGTGAAACCCAAACCAAATTTATTGTACTTGTAAGGAATGTTGGAAAGCTGACCCCAAACAGTGCCACCACCTTCTTCTACCACAACCTTAGCGTCTTTCAGAGAAGCCATTCTTGGTGGAATCCTGGTAACCTTAGGAACGGTAGGAGTAGCTTTGTCAATAGGGGTTGTCTAAGGAATAACTTCAAAGGTCTTGCAAGGAGTCTCGAAGAATTCACCATCCATCTCAACATACTTGAAGGAATTCAAATGGCTCACCATGTATTCTTCTTTGCTGCAAACTGTAACAATTTTTCCTTTTACAGGATACTTCAACTTTTGGCTTAAATTAGAAGTAACAAGGTCTGCCCCATGAATCCAAGGGAATCCAAGAAAACAGGAATAGGCTGGACTGTTGTACCCCAAAATTTGCCCTCTCATTTTCTTTCAAGATTTTCTTTTACATGGGTTGTTGCAAACTTTGGCTTGAGGAAAGTAAAATTTGAAGATGAATGAAATGTCATTCGATTGAAACACCAGAGCTTCTTTCGATTGGAGCATCAGAGCTTCCTTCGATTGGAACATCAGAGCTTCCTTCGATTGGAACATCAAATGTCCTTCTACTGGAACATCAGAGTGTCATTCGATTGGAAGATCAAATGTCCTTCGATTGAAACATCAGAGTTTCCTTTGATTGGAGCACCAAATCTTATTTCGATTGGAGCATTAGAGTTTCCTTCGATTGGAACATCAGAGCTTCCTTCGATTGAAAAATCAAAGCTTCCTTCGATTGGAACACCAGAGCTTCCTTCAATTGAAACATCAGAGTTTCCTTCGATTGGAACATCAAAGTGTTCTTAGATTGGAGCATCAGAATGAAGTGTCCTTCGATTGGCATATCAGGGAAAAGTATCCTTCGAATGGCATATCAGTGTAGAGGTGTCTTAATCTAAAAATTTATGATGGGGGAAGTTCTGAACACTTCAAATCAGAACTCAAAATCATCATAGGAATAAGGGCTGATCGAAAGGGGCTTTAAAGAGGGAAACTCTGAATATTTTCAAATTCGAACAAGGCGCCAAAATTGATCTGTCTAGGTTCATTCAGAATTCTAAAATGGTATGAAGTTTCTCAAAATGGAAATCTTTTAATTTGTCTTATTCTATTTTCAATGCCATGTTTAATGATTGGTCTTTAATGCCATGATTATTTCCTCATTTCCTTGTCTCCTCCACCTCCTATAAATACAAGACACAAATACAAATCAGGGGATAAACATGCACGCCTACTGCATCACACAGATCATGTTGCCACACCACATTGCTCAAAAAACCCCAAAAGTATCCCAATCTAAACACCTTTTACAAGCACCCTCAGCCCAAACGAATACCAGATTCATGCTCCTGAGCCCCAGGAGTTCACACCAAACTCATAAGCAAACATCTCCACACTCAAAGCTATAGATCGAAGCATACCAGCCATATGTATAATTCTGAAATTCAATTTATTAATCTAAGCGCATTTATTCATTCTAATGTGTTTGTGCGTGTTTGTAATGAAGTGTTAGACATGTTACAATCCTTGTAGACCTGCCATTGTTAGGGCACATGAATTTAGTTCCTTCAAATCTTAGGATTCTTAGTGTTTCAGGATAAGACGAACCCAGATTCGAATTAAAGAGAGTTTCTAATTAGAGAGTGGTTCGAGCTAGAGGGTAAGGTCCCCCTGAATATCTAATGTTTGTTCATTTTGCAGGAATACTGTTTAGGGCTTCGAAGCAGCAAGCTTCGAACTGAGTGACACGGGAACCTTCTGCCATTTTTAAACCCAGATTCGAATCTCAGGATTCTTGGTATTGCAGGACGAAATAATTTCATATTCGAATTGGAGATGGAATTAAAGGACCTGGGTTCGACACCCAGTTCATACATTTTGTGTTTTTTCTAACAAACTTGCTTGCAGATCCAATGTCCCAAATCGAAGGAGTATATCTTGTACCATCACTAGGCACCTTCGATCAGCCTTTTCACTTGGATTGAAAGGCAGCCTTAGGCCCTTCGATCTAGGCATGCATCCTGCAGATTACCCCTTTTCTTTTTACTTCTTATTCCATTTATTTTATCTTTTTCATTACTTTGTTTCTTCTAGTTTTTTTATCAACATTAAAAGTCAAAAACCACAAAAAAGATTAGGTTTTAGTTTTTACTATTAATATTAATTTTGTAATTTAATTAATTAATTATTTTAATATTTTCTTAAAAAACTAAAATTGATTAGACTTAGGGTTTTTAAGTCAATTTCTTTTCATAACAAAAACCAACAAAAAAATTTCCTTTCATTTAGGATTTTAGACGTATTTTTAATTCATGCGTGTTTATTTACTTTCGCATTTTTTTATTATTGTAATTGCCTACTGGTTTGTAATAATAATTAGGATATACTTGCCGCGTTTCTATAATTTATCTCTCCCAAAACCGTGTAATAACTTAGGATTTATTTTTCTGCATTTTATTTTCCGCAATTTATTTTCTGCATTATTAACTATTAGTAAATAGGCTTGTATGCAAAGGCTGTAAATTAAAATGTTAGCTAACCTAACAAAAAGACAAAAAATAACTGAATCTCATCACATATGCACATATGCACCTCTAGGGTATCCCCACTTCGGTTGCCTTCGGAAAAACGGTAATGTCCCTCGAGAATAGGGACGCTTTAGCAAAAGACCCGTAAATCAAAAGATCATAGTCCCTCGATGACCCTACAGTGTTGCCTTTCGATAAATGATCTCGTCCCTTAAACAAAAGTTGCTAAAGTGTCTCCATATGTTTCCTTTATGACTAAAAACTGTCCCTTCGAATGTCCCTTAACATCCAATGATAAGGCTACCTACTCGCTAATAGTAGGATAGCATTGTCTAAAGGAAAAGAGGAAAAGAACGACTCTTTTCGAGTAACAAAGTAGATAGCTCTTAGAAGTTTGCTCAAACATTTTTCACTTACACAAAAAATTACTTTTCAAAAACAATTTCAAAACACTTTGTATACTTTCTCCACTATCCCGAGAAACATTACAAAGTTCGTCGTACTAAGGCATTTTCAAAACATTTTCAAACACACAAAGCACAAAGGTATTTCAAAATGAGCAAACCTCTAAGAGCCCGTGGAAAACAACAGATGGAAAGGGTGCTAACACCTTACCTTTCCATAATCTACCCCCCTTACTCAGAAAATTCTCGAAAAGGTCTTTTTCTATTCTTTTCACCCTTTCCTTTGTTGGATAAAAGAAAAGTAGGTGGCGACTCTTGCTTACCGCACATTTGCGAATAAAAAATGCAAACCAATATTAAACAGTCGGTTCTATCACCGTATCACATGGAAGAATGTCTATCACATAGAAAGTAGAGTCAAAGACCTGAGAACCCACTTTGATTGGAAGATCAACCTCTCCATGCACCATTCTCTTTGAACCATCAAAAGCTCTTACTACAATGTCACTGGGTTTTAGCATAATCCATTCACATTCAAGTTTATCTAAAGCAGCTTTTGGCAATACATTCAATGAGGAACATGTTTCCCCCATTACATGGGATAAGGTAGTGCCCATGCACTCAATAGAGACATGCAGGGCCTTATTATGGTTCCTTCCTGCGAGATTTAAGTCAACGTCAGAAAAACCTAGCCCATTATTTGTTGTCAGGCTAGCAACATAATTTCCAAACTGATCAACAAAGATTTCCTGTGGTACATTAGCAGATTTCAGGAATTTTACCAGAGCCTGAGCATGGGCTTCCGAGCATAACAATAGAGATAACATGGATATTTTGGAGGGGGTCTTCCCCAACTGTTCAACGATCTTATATTCACTCTTTTGAATAATTTTCAGTACTTCTTCCATCTCTTGCTTGGAGGTATCTTTAACAGTAACCTCTTTCGGTGCCTCAGTCTGGGCAGGCTCAGTCATATGTTCTTTACCTAGAGTTTCAATAGTTAATTCAATGGTAGTGATATGAACTGGTGTAGTAATGGCTTTTGGAGAGATCTCTGGAGAGAAAACCCTTCCACTTCTGGTAACTTTACTAGTCCCAGCAATATTGCCAACATTGGGATCAATAATTTCAGTATTTTTATCTTCAATAGTAAATGATTCTTGCTTGACACCATGGAAATAAACATCAGCTCCATAATTCCAAGGGATAGCCTTGTCAGAGGAATATGGAATTGGCCCAGGTGCGGTAATGATCAGAGGAACAACCCTAGGTTCAACAGTAATCTTCATAAGACCCTTAGAAGTGATCCTTACAGGAGTACCGTAAATTGAAGACACGTCTTCAAGCTTTAATTCTTGAGACATACTCTCTACATAAGGAGTATTCTCAAATATAATTACACAGTCATCCATCAAACGCTGAACACCTTCTTTCAATAGTGCACAACCATTAAATTTGGATGCACAATAGTAGTACCTTTTAATGCAACCCAGAAATAAACCGACTTGCAGCAGCTTCTTCTTAACAATCATCAGAGGAGTTGTCAAGTCATTCATAGAAGAAACATAAGAAACATCATCAATAGCATTAATGTCCTTGTCGTGATTAGGCATTGGTGCAGTGATCACATTAGGAGTCTCAGAAGGATAAAATTTAATCTCCTTAGCGTCAATCATGTCTTGGATATTATTCTTTAGAGCCCAACAATTGTTAATGTCATGTCCAGGATTGTTGGAGTGATTGACACACCTTGCATTAGGATTGTAATAGGGAGAGAAATTATTAGGATTCTAAGGAGGGTCCTTCAATGTAATCAGTTCCGCCTTCAACATGTGTTATAATGCTTGAGACAACGACATGTTGATTCTTTTGAACCATCTCCTGGGTGTATCATGCCTACGCTGATTACTATGTTGTTGTTGTGGTACTGGCGCGGGATTAAAGATCAGAACTGTCCCCACAGATTGGTTGTGGTTACTCTTACTATGACCCTTTTGGCTGTACAAAACATTGGATTCTTTCTTACCATTATAAAACTTCTTCACGGTATTCGAAGATGTAGCTACCTGAATTTTACCACTTCTGATTCCATTCTCAACATGTTCTCTTGTTAATATCATTTCAGTGAAACCGGCTGAAGAACTCCCAAGTAGGTGATTATAGAAAGGACATGTTAGCATGCTCATGAATATGTCAACCAATTCCTTATCAGCCAAAGGAGGTTGAACTATACCTGCAAGATCTCTCCATTTCTGTGCGTACTCTTTAAAGCCTTCCTCAGAATCCATGGACATACTCTTTAGTTTCATGTGGGTTGGTGCCAAATCAAAATTGTATTGATACCATTTATAGAAAGCTGCAGGCAAATCTTCCCAAGTATGGATATGGTACCTTAAAATTGATAATACCAGTCTAGTTGTGTTCCAGACAGACTCTCTTGAAATAAATGCAACCACAATTTCTTGTCAGCAGTATGTGGTTGAATTTTCTGAACATATGATCTCAAATGCAGCTTTAGGAAAGAAACTCCACCATACTTGGCAAAGGTAGGAGTTTTGAACTTAGGAGGAATAGCGACTCCTGAGACTAATCCCAATTCTTCAAAGTTCAAGCCAGGGGGATATTGTTCATCCAAACAATCCTCTTCCTTTTCATCAAGAAACTTGTCAGAACCAAGATTTTTTCTTTCAGTTTTAACACTTTTACCATCTTCATCTTGGTTGTCATCTTGGCCCGATGGGATATCATGATCTTGAGCTTTCTTGACTGGACCTCTGAACCTCCTCCCCATGTTAAGGACACTGATTAGTTTCTTTGTGTTCTTATTTTTCCCATTAGCGATGAGGGCCTTCAATTATTCTTACCCCTTGTCTAAGTTTAGGAACATCTTTTGGAACTGGACATTCTGAACTTGGAGATCTTTGACTGTTTGTTCAAGAGCCATTTTATGCCTTAATAAACAACAAGAAGATGAGAAAACCTATCTTAGAAACCTGTTATGTAATGATATATATGGTATGTAGATGCATATTGTTGTACCCCAAAATTTGCCCTCGCATTTTTCCCCAAGAAATCTCAGCTTCAAGTCTTTCCTGATTTTTTAAACTGACTCAAGAATCGGACAAACGGACTTTTCTAGTCAGTCGAGCAAAATTAGGGTTTTTACTGATTTTCAGGACTCTGGATTGTTTCACAATTGGCTTAGGGTTTTGGATGATTTTTGGTTCAATTTTGATCAGGCGAACGTTATTTGGCATTTAGTCAGGAGTTAAGGTTTTGTGGGCATATTCTCAGAAAGATTAAAATTCTACAGCGCGTCGCAGTTTATTCCGAGATTCGGGTTAAATTTGCATTATCTTGATTTAATCAGTAAAAGAGGCAGTTGGGTTGAATTCACGTTGGTTTGTTTGAGTCAGTCGAAGAATATGCAGTTTGGATTTACAGTGCTTGGTAAGAAATCAATAAGGAAGGATTGCGTCTGATCAGTTTTTGTGCTCGACTGTGCGTTGCTTTGAATGATGGAGACGTCAAGTTCATTTATTTTTATCGATGAAGAAACAAGGTTTAGTTGATTACTTATGGTTCTAAGAATTGAATACTTGAAATTTAACTTTCATTTTATTTAATTTAAGGGATTATAAATAACAAGTAAATAATTAAAGGAATTGAAAAGAATTAATTGAATCAATGGAATTTTATTTCATATTTAATAAGTTGTTACAATTATTATTTAGATACAAGTATTTATTACGAAGTATTTAAAATAATAATGGTTTACAAATAATTAAATTGAAAATAAAAAACTATCCTATTTATTTCTAATTCTTCGTTCTTCACTTCGCTCCGGTGTTCCATTTTTCACCTGCAAAAGAAAAAAAGGAAGAAAAATCAAAAGCAGTTGAAATAATTAAAGACAGATAAAATTAGACTCATCATTAAGGGCCACTGACTGGGATCAGTTAACCCTCTCTGCAAATCACGGGATTTCTCCCGGTTCACAGAGAGGGAAGAATTTTTATGCAAAGTTGAAAAAATGCAAATGTCAAAATGCATAGAATATCAAACTGCATAGTTTCAAAATCTCAAACTTCAAATTCAAACCAAACTGAAAAAAATCCAAGTTACCACTTTCTATCAAAAGCCAAAAGTGTAACCTACTGTCAAAAATACAAAAGGTCTACCCAAGCTGTCAAAGAAGGATTTGGAAAAGATATCAAAGAAAAGACAAAGCGCAAAAGCTGGATAAAGATGCAGAGAAGTGGTATGCAAGCAAGCTAACTCTAAATCATCATTTCCCATCAAGTGACCCTTTCAGAAAAAGTACAAAAAGAATCATATTATAATATCCAGTTATACTACAGAGAGAGAAAAAGAGAGAGATAGAGGCAGGTTTTGTAGGCTTAGGCAGGACAGGCAGAGATAAGAAGAAAAGATATACAAAAGAGAATACAGTTCAGCAAGCAAAAGGGGGAGGCAGCAGAACTCTCACCAAAGCACAAGAGAGAAAATATACGAAACTGTGAACCTGCTTTAACCAAGCGGACCAGAAGCAAAACCTGCTGAAGAGCATACAAAGCCTAACCACAGCATAGCTTGCCAAACCACATAAACCTGTCAAAGAACCAAGGCAAAGTCTAAACCAGCATCATACATACTAAGAAGAAAACCTGCATCAAACTTACAAAAGCACCAAAACCATTCAAAATGCCAAACTCAGAACCTGCACTACCATAACCTGAAACACCACAACCCTGCTTGAACCATTACAATCTGCCTAACCCAAAGAACACATAACCTACTGCAAGCAAAAAAAACCTGCATTATCCAAGCCTTAAAACCTGCTGAGCTCAAAGCCTGAACCATTACAAACACATAACATAAAACCTGCAACCAAACTAAACACACAGTTCAAAAGAAGAAACAAAAGCCTCTACAGGCCTGTCAAGCCTAACAACCAAAACCCCTGTCAAACCATACCTGCTGAAACCTTAAAACCAACCATACTTGCCTGAAACTTTGCAACCAAAAACCAGTCCACCAAAACATGTCAATCCAACTAGAAAAGGAACAGGCATACTCAAGCATTTAGAACCAAACCTAGGCCCTCAGCAAACATACATCACTGGGCAATAAAACATTCCAAGCAAGTATATTCAGGCATACTCAGAAGCAAACGTTTGAGGCAACAAGTTCACATTTCAACAGGCAAACAACATCATTGAGCAAAAAGTATCAAAGGTAATGTGCACACAGTAGGAAAGAAGAAGAGAAGAAGAAAGCTAGTCAAAAATAGTTTCAACAGTAGCAATCGTTCAAGGCAATACAAGGCCTCAGATATGATCATCACTGGCCATTAACAAGCATACGAGAACTAAGGCAAATCATTCAAAGGGACAGAAGTAGAAGAGGTAAAGAAGTGAATCGTTTCAAGAGGGTTTTTTTTTCCAGTTAAAATCATCATCAAAACCCTAAGGAACAAGATAAAAGATACCAGGAAAGCTCAAAGAGCAAGCGTCACGTTTCCTCCGCCCCGGCCTCCTGAGCGCCACTTCCCCTTTTCTCTCCTCCTTCTCCAAGGTCAGGTAGTATGTCCTTCTCCCTCTCCTTTTCTCCTTCACCTCATAATAGTCAAAGATCAAGTTTTAGATTCAAATGGAAATAACGCATGCAACCCGTAAAAAAGAACATAAAAACTGAAACGAACCTTGAATCACAAGTCCACTGAGCTCATAGAGGGAAGAGAGACTTAGGAGATGGCATGGTGGCTCCGGGCGGAGGACGGCATTTCAGTGTTCAAGACGATCGGAGAAGACGAACAAGTACAAACGGCGCGCTACAAACCCTAAGCCTTCATTCCTAACTGAATAACAATTCCCTAACCCTAAAAATGTTGCTTCCAAACCATGAGCCTGACCCGTTGTAAATATCCGCCTAAGCCCACTAAATTACTTCCTTTTTAACAAAACATAAACACTAACCTTCTTTTCTTTATATTATATAAACACTTTTTTTATCACAAAATCATATAAATAATAAAATACCTTTTTATCATATAATTAAAATTGTAACCATTTTTATTAAAATATATCTTTGTACATAAATTTCAAAATATTAATTTTGTACATACACATAAGATACATTTTATTTTATACAATATCATTAAATTTGAAAATATCTTCTTTTAATGAAAATATACTTTGTACATAATAGACAAAATACATATTTTTTCTAATATTAAAATTCTTAAAACACTTAATTAAAACATTTTTGTATATAATAAACAATGATACATCTTATACATTTTTCAATTAGAACTTGAACATACGATTAAATTAAAAACATTTCTTTTCACTTACTTTTTGTACATAATGATAAAAAATACCTTTTTTTGAATATGCATAATTCAATTCTTGACATTTAAATATTTTTGTACATAACACATGAAAATATACTTTTCTTTTCTCAAAACATCATTTTCACAATTTGATTAAAATTTGAGCATACGATTAAAACATTCTTTTATACGTATTAAAATAAATACAAGATCAATAATTGAATAAACGCTTAATTATTCCTTAGGTTAAACAAATACCCTAATACGCTTCAATTTCACATGTCGCACTTGTAAATAATTACACATACTCATATACATGTACACTTACACAAATACATTCACATTGCCCTATACACATTTTTTATCTTATATTTGTATATTCGATATTTACATTTTGGTCGCAAATTCGATTTGGTTGTAACTTATTGGATACTATAAGTCTCATCCCCTTTTGTACATTTATACCCCCACTCCCAGACACTATTTTGTAATAGCGTAGATTTTACATTCCGCAATTTATAGTTTTCCAATTATACCATGGTTAGACCTAGGGTTTGCATGTACATAAAATCAAACGCTAGATAACCCAATACAAGACAAATACATGTAATCAATACACAATCACACTTGAACCCTCTAGGGTAACCCCACATGTTGCCTTCCAAAATGGGCCATGCTTGCATGTCGAGTCTCTTTGGCAAAACCAATTCAAATGATCATAAGTCCCTCGATGACGCCTTCGAATGTTGCCTAAACGGAATGATCATAGTCCCTTCAAAGTAAATTGCCATAGACACTTGGCATCATTGCATTCATGGTCCATAACGATGACCCGCGCCCGTCCCGAATAAACTTCCTAAACGCAAGATTGTCCATCAATTTCAATGATGGAACAAAATTGTTAAAAGGGGTTAAAACATAACAAAAACCTTTTGAGTACAATAGGGTAGACAAAACTCTTAGTTGCTTGAGATCAATTGCCTTCTTTTCAAAAACCACAATCCACGACACTTTCAAAACAAAATTCTCAAAAACATTTTGAAACATCTTTTCAAAAAGATACACGCCTTTGTAAAACATTCGAGTAAAGAATTGTTACAAGGTTAGCCTAAGATAAGGCATCTTTTTCCAAAACATTTTCAAAAGCACTCACACACACACTATTTTTCAAGCAATCAAAAATCAAGGCAAGTGATCTAAAAAACCAAGTAACTAAGAGCCCATGGATAACCATGGATGAAAAAGGTGCTAATACCTTCCCTTTTCATAATCTACCCCCCGAACCCACGAAATATCTCAAAAGGTTTTTGCTGTGCTTTTTTAACCTTTCCTTTAGGATAAAATAAAAAGTCGGTGGCAACTCTTGCTCAACCGCACAAGTGCGAATACGAACGCAAAACACTAGTCAGTTCTCCCACCGTATCACAGAACTGGCGACTCTGCTGGGGAGGATTCTTAAAAGTGGGGTTACCTTAGGGTTTAGATCACCTTTACTTTCAATTGATTGCTTTGTTTGCTTTACATTAGTGGGCTTTGTATCGGAGTTTCATAGATCCTAACCCGGATCTGGGGATACCTTCTTAGAAAGTAGCAACAAGGCTGTGAGGGAACTGTGCGGGGTATACCGACATGGTTGAAGCAGTCTGCTACGTTGATGTGGCACTTTGGTGTGTACCGGTAACCCTTGAGTTCAGTCAAGGAGAGTACGGGGCCGCCGCGTGGTGTCGTGAAGCATCAACTGACCTTAGGAACCTTAATTGAACCATCTTGGCCTTTTTAGGGTAGTGAGATAACTGACTTTGGTACAGTCCGAGGTTGGTTGATACTCGATACTACACCCAATTGAGGGTTGCTTTCCTGGAATATTTCGGTCGCCAGTTCAGTGGCTAAATCGAAACGATGAACAATGAAAGCAATCCAGTGATATTGGGATCTTTAGAACCTGGTTACTTCTAATAGGACAGGTTGAGCCCACCAGCTTCAAGAGGGTAGTACCTGGACCCCATGCAAGCCTAAACCTAAGGACTTGTTTGCTTTGTGTGAATATGTTTGCCTGTATATGCACTCACTTGCTTGTGCATACATGTACATAACATCATGACATCATACCATAGCATTTTCAATAACCATTTCAAGGATCTCGAGGGTTCTTTTGATGCAGGGTTATGTTGAACCAAACGTCTATCAAAGGGTAAGGGGTTTCTCCTCTAAACTAATCCAGTCAAAGTTCAAGTACAACAACTTGAATCAGTGGCTATGACCCACTTGACATGGTGAGCTTGATTCTCGTGGAAAGACATTCACCGATACAAAGCTCTCCAATCAAAGTTCAAGTACAACAGCTTGAATCAGTGGCTATGACCCACACGACATGGTGAGCTTGATTCTCGTGGAAAGACATCCGCCGATACAAAGCTCTCCAATCAAAGTTCAAGTACAACAACTTGAATCAGTGGCTATGACCCACTCGACATGGTGAGCTTGATTCTCGTGGAAGGACGTCCACCGGTGCAGGGATCTCCAATCCAAGAGCAGGGTTCAACCTCTAACATTTTTCTTGTGTTTACCCCAAGAGATCCTTGAAAGCGTGCATCCACATATCATGCATTACATTTTGACAGTCTTTCCTTTTTCAGGTTTCCTTACTCTCCTACTGTTTATTTCAGCAAGAGATGGCTCTAGAACGGTCTGTCAAAGACATCCAAGACCAGACTGCTCTGCTGCAGGAGATGTTCCTGAACCTATCTCTGGGGCAAGAAGAGATGAAAACTCTCCTCACCAAGGGCTTGGGGAATTCCAACAATGCCAGGAGTGATCAGATTGCGGAGCTGCAGTTTGATCTGACAACCCCGAGGAATCAAATGATGGGACAGTTGGTGGGCCAGATGGCTCTCATCCAAGACCTATCTCAAAGACAAGAGGAACTCAGAGTTCTTGTCCGCCAACTGCTTCCAAACAACCAACTGGGGCAAACATCTGAGGTTGAAGAGCAAGTCACCGCTCAGCCTCCATCCACTCAAGAAGACAATGGGAAAGCTCCTTTGCTAGCTTCAGGGTCACGAACCCATCAACAACCTCGCCAGCGTCAACGGGGCAATCGGCGTAAGCAAGAAAAGTCGGGAAGACAGTTCACGGAGACTGAAATACCATCTTTCTTCATACTGAAGCGCCTGTTGGAGGTCAATTTGCTTACCGTAAAGGACCCTCCTCAGAAGCTCAATACCTCCTCTCCTCACTATCATCCCGACGCATTCTGTGTTTACCACTCCTACAGCCCGGGACACGACACCAACGACTGTTGGGCCTTGAAGAACAAGATTCAAGATCTGATCGACATTGGGGTGCTGGAATTCATGCCAGACGGTGAGATGAAGATCTTCCGTTAAAGGGTTCTCCACTTGAAGTGACGAAGCTCAAACTGAAAGACTTTTGCTTCTTTTTGAATTTTCAAAGTTGTAATTTCTTTTACTGTCAAACAATTATTTGTTGATGTTAAACTCTGTTTTCATTAATGCATTGCATATGTTTGTCTTGAATTCATCCATTCGTTTCACTACTCTTATGCTTTTCTTTATGATATTTGACTCTTGATAAAAAGATGTAAGCCTTTAGAGGGAGGATGACGAAACAATACCGTGATCTTATACAGTATGCTTTTGAACAGACCTTGTTGATGATGTACAGGCATTTCTTTCAATTCCCAAACACTGGAGTTATAAGGAAGTTAATCCCTAGTCAACCCCTTCGAGCCAAAGAAGTAGGAGTTTCCTGTTCTGAAACGATCAAAACCCTTGATATAAACTTGGGGCAGGGTAGTATCTCAGTTAATTCAAAAGAAAATGCGCATTGAAGTCGCAAACTCTCAGTTCGTAATACAACGAACGACATCGAAAAAGAAAGCATTCCCTTGGAGTCAAAAGACAAGGGTGGGTCCCTATCACATAGACAGTCAATCTCTCAAAAGAGAAAAGCCCGCCAAGCCAAAACCTATAAAGGAGGCTTGAGAAAGCTGGGGCATCCCGCTGACAGTAATCCCGGAAAACGGTAACAGTCAGGCAAAAGTTAGGGATAACAAATCAAAATCAAAATAGTGAGGTCATTACAAAATCCTCAACAACATGAAAAGTGTTGGAAAATAAAAAAGGAGATGATGACTGTCTCCCCAAATTCAACTGGTGAACCATCGCCCAAAAGTCATTCAAAACTCAAAACAGAGTGTGACGCGCAATTAACTGAGCTTAGGTTGAAGGACATCACGAAGAGCGGGTGGGTGCAAATATACTTTGAGCCTTTATCCTTTGTTTTTTAAACCGTGAACCAGGCCACGTTACAACCCTTTAAAAGTCCTAATTGAAGCATGGGTTAGTTCGAAAGCATACTGTTACAAAAGGTATCCTGACTCCTGTGGGGCTTACTCTAAATCTTGTGTTGACTAGTCTTATGAAAAGTTTTCTGCTAAAAACGCATTTTTCAAAACTTCGAGACAAACATAAACTTTGCATTATTCGAATATCACTGGCTGCATTTGACCCTTTTGTTTGACAGCGAAGAAATTCATACAGCGAATGTTCAGAGGAACGAAAACTCTCTCAGTAAGTCAAAATCACTTCAAGAGGATAACACTTCCATCAAATCCCCTATCAACAAAGGGCATGACATGTCACAAATCCAATTAACCTGGGGCAGTCCAGTCAAGGTCCAACAGATCTTTCAAAGTTCAGTTAACCTGGGGCAGTCCAGTCAAGATTTCGAGAAATCTCTCGATATGCAGAGTAATCTGATTCAAGACTCCTTCTTCACCACTTGGGGCATTCGAATGTCAAAAGTGTTCAACAAATCAATTACAACATTTCCAGACTCGACTCCTGTATCTAGCCAGGGCATGTCTGAAGAGTTCGAAGATTCGATTCCTGTATCCAGCCAGGGCACGTCTATCAACTGACAATTCCAGATTCGACTCCTGTATCCAGCCAGGGCATATCTGTTGACCATATTTCCAGACTCGACTCCTGTATCCGGCCAGGGCATGTCTGAAGAATTCCAGATCAACACCTGTAACAACCCAGGAAACATCTGTGAATGACCGATTGTAGACCAACACCTGTAATAAGCCAGGAAATTATCTACATCGCCACTTGGGGCATTCGAATGTCAAAAGTGTTCAAAACCCGATGCAGTTTTACACAAGCTCATCATCAGGAAGCCCTACACCGGTTCCACTTCAAGACTTCTGAAAACAGTTCATGGATTCTTCCCAACAACGGATGTTAATCTACCAACTTGTTCAGACTCTTCTCAACCGTTGAAAACAGTTTACGGACGCTTCCCAACAACGGATGCGGCTCTATTGCTGATTCAACTTCAAGACTTCTGAAAACAGTTCACGGATTCTTCCCAACAACGGATGTTAATCTATCAGCTTGTTCAGATGCAACCTTTGAAATTAGTTTACGGACGCTTCCCAACAACGGATGCGGCTCTATTGCTGATTCAACTTCAAGATTTCTGAAAATAGTTCACGGGTTCTCCAAGTAAACGGATGTTAACCTATCACTTGTTCAGATTCTTCTACAAGACTTCTGAAAACAGTTCACGGATTCTTCCCAACAACGGATGTTAATCTACCAACTTGTTCAGATGCAACCTTTGAAATTAGTTTACGGACGCTTCCCAACAACGGATGCGACTCTATTGCTGATTCAACTTCAAGATTTATGAAAATAGTTCACGGGCTCTCCAAGTAACGGATGTTAACCCATCGCTTGTTCAGATTCTTCTCAAGCTAACCACCACAGAAGATCGCGCTCGTCAAAATTCTCCCCATCCCCAGTGGAGTTCATCAAAATTCCCCGACAGTAACTTATCTTTGCAAATCCTCAGCCAGAGAATCCTCCGGAATTCAATTCCCCTCAGAGTTTAAGCTTCAATATCCCCAGTGGAGCCAGACCATTGAACCTTCTCCCCACAGAGTTTTGGGAGGACAAATCTTGAGTTCCCCAGTGAGATCACCAGAGTTACTTCCCATTAAGCTGAAGATTCTCAATCTGGCCTCTCCAGCATGAGTCTACTAGTTTGGAACTCCCCAGTAGAGGTCATCAGGAATTCTCCTCCTCAGCAGCAGCCAAGGACTTATTTTCCCCGACAGCAATCAAGATGCTTTTATCTTCAGCCATCTCGGATTCATTTATCCTCAGCAAGATTATCTCATCAGCTCACATGCGCATCCATCACATTCATAAATATTGATGTCACGTACATTGCATCATGCATCATATCATTGCATACAACTAACCCTTCACCTTTTCAGGTAAGATCAGTCGACAAACAAAGATCATCTCCCGAGATTCATCCAGAAATAGTTCAGATGTGACCCGGACACGGCGACATTCTGATACCTATTCCAGATTCATTCAGACGCATCAGTAGGAAACCCTACACCGGTTCCTCTTCAACTTCGAGACTTCTGAAAGCAGTTTACCGATTCTTCCCCACAACGGATGTCAATCTACCAACTTGTTCAGACTCTTCTCAATTCCTAAAAACAGTTTACAGATTCTTCCCAACAACGGATGTCAATCTACCAACTTGTTCAGGTGCAACTTCTCAAAACAGTTTACGGATTCTTCCCTACAACAGATGTCAATCTACCAACTGGTTCAGACTCTTCTCAATTTTTGAAAATAGTTTACGGACATGTCCCAACAATGGATACTGCTCTATTGCTTATTCAATCTCAGATAGTTTACAGATTCTCCAGATATGGACGTCAATCTGTTGCTTATTCGAACCCCTGATTCAGAGATGTTCCGAAGCATGGATGCCTTTCTGATACTTGTCCACTCACCATTGACATACAGTTCAACATGTCCAGATGGCATCTATAAGCCCATCCTCCTACCAGCAGTCACCAGATGGCATCTTTAAGCCCATCACCAAATGGCATATCTAAGCCCATTCCCCGACAAAATTCTATTGCACCAGATGGAATCTTTAAGCCCATCACCAAATGGCATCTGTAAGCCCATTCACATCTACCATCATATCGCCGAGTGCAAATTTTCTGGGCACTTTAGTGTCCAATCTTCTTTTACCTTCAAGTCGCGAAAGGCAAACTTGCCAATCTAACTCTTCAGGTCCAAGAAGATTGAACAGGGGCAACTGTTGTACCCCAAAATTTGCCCTCGCATTTTTCCCCAAGAAATCTCAACTTCAAGTCTTTCCTGATTTTTTAAACTGACTCAAGAATCGGACAAACGGACTTTTCTAGTCAGTCGAGCGAAATTAGGGTTTTTACTGATTTTCAGGACTCTGGATTGTTTCACAATTGGCTTAGGGTTTTGGATGATTTTTGGTTCAATTTTGATCAGGCGAACGTTATTTGGCATTTAGTCAGGAGTTAAGGTTTTGTGGGCATATTCTCAGAAAGATTAAAATTCTACAGCGCGTCGCAGTTTATTCCGAGATTCGGGTTAAATTCGCATTATCTTGATTTAATCAGTAAAAGAGGCAGTTGGGTTGAATTCACATTGGTTTGTTTGAGTCAGTCGAAGAATATGCAGTTTGGATTTACAGTGCTTGGTAAGAAATCAATAAGGAAGGATTGCGTCTGATCAGTTTTTGTGCTCGACTGTGCGTTGCTTTGAATGATGGAGACGTCAAGTTCATTTATTTTTATCGACGAAGAAACAAGGTTTAGTTGATTATTTATGGTTCTAAGAATTGAATACTTGAAATTTAACTTTCATTTTATTTAATTTAAGGGATTATAAATAACAAGTAAATAATTAAAGGAATTGAAAAGAATTAATTGAATCAATGGAATTTTATTTCATATTTAATAAGTTGTTACAATTATTATTTAGATACAAGTATTTATTACGAAGTATTTAAAATAATAATGGTTTACAAATAATTAAATTGAAAATAAAAAACTATCCTATTTATTTCTAATTCTTCGTTCTTCACTTCGCTCCGGTGTTCCATTTTTCACCTGCAAAAGAAAAAAAGGAAGAAAAATCAAAAGCAGTTGAAATAATTAAAGACAGATAAAATTAGACTCATCATTAAGGGCCACTGACTGGGATCAGTTAACCCTCTCTGCAAATCGCGGGATTTCTCCCGGTTCACAGAGAGGGAAGAATTTTTATGCAAAGTTGAAAAAATGCAAATGTCAAAATGCATAGAATATCAAACTGCATAGTTTCAAAATCTCAAACTTCAAATTCAAACCAAACTGAAAAAAATCCAAGTTACCACTTTCTATCAAAATCCAAAAGTGCAACCTAATGTCAAAAATACAAAAGGTCTACCCAAGCTGTCAAAGAAGGATTTGGAAAAGATATCAAAGAAAAGACAAAGCGCAAAAGCTGGATAAAGATGCAGAGAAGTGGTATGCAAGCAAGCTAACTCTAAATCATCATTTCCCATCAAGTGACCCTTTCAGAAAAAGTACAAAAAGAATCATATTATAATATCCAGTTGTACTACAGAGAGAGAAAAAGAGAGAGATAGAGGCAGGTTTTGTAGGCTTAGGCAGAACAGGCAGAGATAAGAAGAAAAGATATACAAAAGAGAATATAGTTCAGCAAGCAAAAGGGGGAGGCAGCAGAACTCTCACCAAAGCACAAGAGAGAAAATATACAAAACTGTGAACCTGCTTTAACTAAGCGGACCAGAAGCAAAACCTGCTGAAGAGCATACAAAGCCTAACCACAGCATAGCTTGCCAAACCACATAAACCTGTCAAAGAACCAAGGTAAAGTCTAAACCAGCATCATACATACTAAGAAGAAAACCTGCATCAAACTTACAAAAGCACCAAAACCATTCAAAATGCCAAACTCAGAACCTGCACTACCATAACCTGAAACACCACAACCCTGCTTGAACCATTACAGTCTGCCTAACCCAAAGAACACATAACCTACTGCAAGCAAAAAAAACCTGCATTATCCAAGCCTTAAAACCTGATGAGCTCAAAGCCTGAACCATTACAAACACATAACATAAAACCTGCAACCAAACTAAACACACAGTTCAAAAGAAGAAACAAAAGCCTCTACAGGCCTGTCAAGCCTAACAACCAAAACCCCTGTCAAACCATACCTGCTGAAACCTTAAAACCAACCATACTTGCCTGAAACTTTGCAACCAAAAACCAGTCCACCAAAACATGTCAATCCAACCAGAAAAGGAACAGGCATACTCAAGCATTTAGAACCAACCCTAGGCCCTCAGCAAACATACATCACTGGGCAATAAAACATTCCAAGCAAGTATATTCAGGCATACTCAGAAGCAAACGTTTGAGGCAACAAGTTCACATTTCAACAGGCAAACAACATCATTGAGCAAAAAGTATCAAAGGTAACATGCACACAGTAGGAAAGAAGAAGAGAAGAAGAAAGCTAGTCAAAAATAGTTTCAACAGTAGCAATCGTTCAAGGCAATACAAGGCCTCAGATATGATCATCACTGGCCATTAACAAGCATACGAGAACTAAGGCAAATCATTCAAAGGGACAGAAGTAGAAGAGGTAAAGAAGTGAATCGTTTCAAGAGGGTTTTTTTTTCCAGTTAAAATCATCATCAAAACCCTAAGGAACAAGATAAAAGATACCAGGAAAGCTCAAAGAGCAAGCGTCACGTTTCCTCCGCCCCGGCCTCCTGAGCGCCACTTCCCCTTTTCTCTCCTCCTTCTCCAAGGTCAGGTAGTATGTCCTTCTCCCTCTCCTTTTCTCCTTCACCTCATAATAGTCAAAGATCAAGTTTTAGATTCAAATGGAAATAACGCATGCAACCCGTAAAAAAGAACATAAAAACTGAAACGAACCTTGAATCACAAGTCCACTGAGCTCATAGAGGGAAGAGAGACTTAGGAGATGGCACGGTGGCTCCGGGCGGAGGACGGCATTTCAGCGTTCAAGACGATCGGAGAAGACGAACAAGTACAAACGGCGCGCTACAAACCCTAAGCCTTCATTCCTAACTGAATAACAATTCCCTAACCCTAAAAATGTTGCTTCCAAACCATGGGCCTGACCCGTTGTAAATATCCGCCTAAGCCCACTAAATTACTTCCTTTTTAACAAAACATAAACACTAACCTTCTTTTCTTTATATTATATAAACACTTTTTTTATCACAAAATCATATAAATAATAAAATACCTTTTTATCATATAATTAAAATTGTAACCATTTTTATTAAAATATATCTTTGTACATAAATTTCAAAACATTAATTTTGTACATACACATAAGATACATTTTATTTTATACAATATCATTAAATTTGAAAATATCTTCTTTTAATGAAAATATACTTTGTACATAATAGACAAAATACATATTTTTTCTAATATTAAAATTCTTAAAACACTTAATTAAAACATTTTTGTATATAATAAACAATGATACATCTTATACATTTTTCAATTAGAACTTGAACATACGATTAAATTAAAAACATTTCTTTTCACTTACTTTTTGTACATAATGATAAAAAATACCTTTTTTTGAATATGCATAATTCAATTCTTGACATTTAAATATTTTTGTACATAACACATGGAAATATACTTTTCTTTTCTCAAAACATCATTTTCACAATTTGATTAAAATTTGAGCATACGATTAAAACATTCTTTTATACGTATTAAAATAAATACAAGATCAATAATTGAATAAACGCTTAATTATTCCTTAGGTTAAACAAATACCCTAATACGCTTCAATTTCACATGTCGCACTTGTAAATAATTACACATACTCATATACATGTACACTTACACAAATACATTCACATTGCCCTATACACATTTTTTATCTTATATTTGTATATTCGATATTTACATTTTGGTCGCAAATTCGATTTGGTTGTAACTTATTGGATACTATAAGTCTCATCCCCTTTTGTACATTTATACCCCCACTCCCAGACACTATTTTGTAATAGCGTAGATTTTACATTCCGCAATTTACAGTTTTCCAATTATACCATGGTTAGACCTAGGGTTTGCATGTACATAAAATCAAACGCTAGATAACCCAATACAAGACAAATACATGTAATCAATACACAATCACACTTGCACCCTCTAGGGTAATCCCACATGTTGCCTTCCAAAATGGGCCATGCTTGCATGTCGAGTCTCTTTGGCAAAACCAATTCAAATGATCATAAGTCCCTCGATGACGCCTTCGAATGTTGCCTAAACGGAATGATCATAGTCCCTTCAAAGTAAATTGCCATAGACACTTGGCATCATTGCATTCATGGTCCATAACGATGACCCGCGCCCGTCCCGAATAAACTTCCTAAACGCAAGATTGTCCATCAATTTCAATGATGGAACAAAATTGTTAAAAGGGGTTAAAACATAACAAAAACCTTTTGAGTACAATAGGGTAGACAAAACTCTTAGTTGCTTGAGATCAATTGCCTTCTTTTCAAAAACCACAATCCACGACACTTTCAAAACAAATTCTCAAAAACATTTTGAAACATCTTTTCGAAAAGATACACGCCTTTGTAAAACATTCGAGTAAAGAATTGTTACAAGGTTAGCCTAAGACAAGGCATCTTTTTCCAAAACATTTTCAAAAGCACTCACACACACACACTATTTTTCAAGCAATCAAAAATCAAGGCAAGTGATCTAAAAAACCAAGTAACTAAGAGCCCATGGATAACCATGGATGAAAAGGGTGCTAATACCTTCCCTTTTCATAATCTACCCCCCGAACCCACGAAATATCTCAAAAGGTTTTTGCTGTGCTTTTTTAACCTTTCCTTTAGGATAAAATAAAAAGTCGGTGGCGACTCTTGCTCAACCGCACAAGTGCGAATACGAACGCAAAACACTAGTCAGTTCTCCCACCGTATCACACATATGTAATGTTTTCAAAGACCTCATGTGATTTAAATTTGTTAATAAAAAGGAAACAATAACAAAGATTCTTGTTAGTAAGTTCAGATTATAAACGCCTTTTAGGCTTACAATGAAAAAAAAAAGAAGGGTTACAAAGGAATAAATTATGACACAAGTCTCCCATGGATGCTTCCTCTTTGGGTTGACATATGCATTAAGGCTCCGCTCTTCGCGAAGGCGTTTGGTCAGCTCTAATACTTTCTTCTCACTAGCATAGAACTGAGTCTCAAAGGTGTCCCTTTCTTCTTCCAGTTGAATCTAAGACTTATGCAGCTCTTCAAGGTCAGTAGGCATATCTGGATGAAGAACAGTATGGGGAATATCTCCTTCATCAATAGGCTCTACTATTACTGGTAGGACAGCGGGATATGGCATTATAATATTTTGAGCACGAGATTGCACCCATCTGAGGTAGGGCTCCAGAGGGATGGAGTTTTTTTTGTCCCAAAGTCTTGCTATCAATCTTATTCACCATGTCTCAAGCACATATAAACCTTTAACGGTAACCTTGGGGATCATTCTCGTAATCGAATACAATACCCTGGATGAGCATATCATGAGGACCATGTCTTCGAGCATAACCAAATTGACGTAGATCTAGGGAAGGGTTTTAAGTGATATCTCCCCTTATTCCAAAGAGTGGCACATTAGGGAATTTCCCACAACGGTAAATAATAGTGATATCCTCCTGAGATCGGGTACACCAATAGATATCTGAATGAGAGAGTGACATCATCCTTACTGACCACCTTAAACCTTGTTCATTCTTCATCCCTGATCGGGGGAAGATGCGAAATAAACCACATGGATATTAAAGGTATGCAAAACATGAGAGTCACTCTCTTCCTCATAGTATGAGTGTGAATAGAGTGCAAAATATCTCCAATAAAAGTAGGCACAGGATTATGAATAAGAAATATTTTGATGGTGTTCACATCTATGAATTGGTCTGGATTAGGTAATAGTACTAAACCATAGATCAATAGAGCCAAGATATCCTTGAAAGTATGAAAACCCATAGCATCTAGAAACAACTGAGCCTTATCTATAAGAAATTTAGCAAGAAGGCCCTTGACTCCACTTCTTGTTTCCCAATTAGATACAATGTCGGACCACCTCAGATGTATGGCAGCCGCAATATCTTCAGGTTTTGGAACTTTCTCTAAACCTGCGAAGGGTGTCTGATCAAGAATAGGTACTCCGAGAAGCTTAAAAAACTCTTCCATTGTGGGTACTTTAATACGGTGGCAAAACCGACTGTTATACCGGTTTTGTATTTTTGTTTGCAAATGTTGCGATAAGCAAGAGTCGCCACCGAATTTTCTTTTATCCAACAAAGGAAAGGGTGAAAAGAACAGAAAAAGACCTTTCAAGAGTTTTCTGAGTAAGGGGGGTAGATTATGGAAAGGGAAGGTGTTAGCACCCTTTCCATCCGTAGTTATCTACGGGCTCTTAGATGCTTAGCTCATTTTGAAATACCTTGTGCTTTGTGGGTTTCGAAAAGTATTTTTGAAATTGCCTTAGTGCGGTGATTTGCTTTATGATAAATCTTTTATCAGTCCTCAAGAGTGTTGATAAAGCATTTGAAAATGTTTTTGAAAGTTGTTTTGTGTAAGTGTAAAAGTTTGTTTTTGAGCAAGCATCTAACAGCTATCTACTTTTACTCGAAAGGGTCATTCTTTTCCTATTTTCCTTTAGACAGTGTTATCCTACTATTAGTGAGTTGGTAGCCCTATTGTTGGATGTTTGAGGGACATTCAAATGGACGTTTATAGTCACAAAGGCAATTGGGAAAGAAACCTTAGTAACTACGCTAGAGTTTTAAGATCACTTTATCGAGGTAACGTCAAGAGGGTCATCGAGGGACTTGTGATCTTTAAACCAGAGGGTAGCCACTAAAATCTCTCTCATGTTTCAAGAGGTTGATTGTTTTCCGAAGGCAACCAAAGCGGGAGTACCCTAAAGGTGCACATGTGCAATTGTATTGTGTTTCAATTATTTATCTTAAGGTTAGGTTTTGTTAATGTTTGATTTTGATCTCTCGCCATAAAATCCTATTAGCATACATCTAAACAGTTAATATATGTACAGGAAATATAAAGTAAGAAAATTAAATCCTACGCTATTACATCCTGTGGGCAGTTACATAATAGAAAAATACGGAAAAATAAACTAAACTATTACAAAATTTCCCATGCAACCTATACATTCTTTCTAGAATTTAAATGGCAAATAAATAAATAAATGATAAGAAAAAATATAAAAATGTCCTGAAACCTTAAATATTAAGAAAAATGATTTTTTAGTATTTTTGAGAAATATAACTAAAATTGATTAGAATCTTAAGTCTATTGATTTTAAATTAAACAAAATGTTAAAGTAATTAATTTATTTATTTACAAAATTAGCTTAATTAATAAAAATACTAACCTAATGTTTTTTTGTGATTTTATTTATTTATTAAAATAAAATTAAATCTTGAAAATAAAATATGAAACAAATAAACAAAACAAACTAAAATAGTAGAAGAGGAAAACGCAAACGGGTCTGCTAAAAAATAATACAGGGGGTGCATTGTTTGAAATTGGTCAGGGCCAATTAAGCTGGCCTAGTGTGCATTAGGATCTGGTGAGAATGCATCTGGAGAGTCCACGGTGGGGACTACATGCTGGAGGCGCTGGATCCATGTTGGATGGATCTGATGGTGTTGATGGCATAGTGCATGGTGCACATGTTTGGACTTGAAGCGCTAGATCTGCAAATGACATATTAGAAAAATGAAAAAAAAAGCATGACCTAGGTATCGAACCAAGGTCTCTCCCCTTTGATTTGAACCCCTCCTTTAGTTCGAACTCCCTGAGTCCGAATCAGGGTTGTTTTGGCTTGAAACGACCTATATAATAAGTTTCAAAAGCAATCAGCTTCGAAGGCCATAACGATGGTATCCTGTCATTTGGACACTATAACTTACATGTTAAATTACTCACAAACAAAAATAATGACATGATTATGAGTTTGAATCAGAGATCGAATGTGTTTGAAAATTAAATTTTTTTTACCAAACGGAGGCGCTTCGATCTGTAGTTCTGGGTGTGGGATGGCTTCCTGGAAGTCTCAGGAGAACAAATCTGGTATCCATTTGGACTGAGGGGGTTTTCAAAGCTTTTCAAATTTGGCAACTTTAATGTATTTTTATGATTTTTGTGTGGCTGGTTGAGGTGGTTTTTTTCCTGTGTGGGTGCAATACATGTGTGTCTAAGTAAAATGTTTTTATCCCTGGAAATGTGTCTTTAGCTCTGTATTTATAGGAGTGCATTGGTGAATTAAAATGGCAAGAATCAGCCATTAACCATGGCTTTGAAGGCAGAATCGAAAGTTTTAAAAAGTTGCCATTTTTTATGATCTTCTACCATTTTGGGTTTTGAATGAACCTAGACAAGTTTCACTCCTTGACTTCTTTCGAATGCCCTCAAGCCTTATTCTTCTATTGGCTCTGAGTTCCAATTCGAATGGCTCAAGGTCTCATCATTGTGGCTTTTTCGATTGAGCCACTATTTGCCTTAGGTGCTTGATCTAAAAATTTCCAACTAGCCCAATCGAGCACTTCCTTCTGGCCTGTCGAAGCTTCATTTTGTTATTTCCTTCGAATGTAATTATGCAGTTGGCCCTTCGATTCTAACTCCTACCCTTTTCTTATGTATTTGCTTTCCTGCAAGAAACAACTTTGCGGAGCATTAGTCCACCTTTGATTGGTGAATACAGCTTGTATTGCACCAATCAAAGGGTAACCTAAGAGCATAAAAAATTCTCTTTAAACATCCCACACCTGTTCAGGTGCAAGCCAAAAGCTCTTAACTGTCTTTCGACCATGCCATGTCTGAAGATGGCATGTCCATTGAATCACGAGCTTTCCACCTATCTTCTTTGAAACAAATAAAAAGCCTTTCGATTCCAAAATATTCTTCTTTTCAAAGTGACTCTTCAGGAAACATGTCAATCGAAAGGTATCTTCCTTACAATTCTCCGAATGACTTCCATTTCAGTGGCTCGAAAATGAACCTTTCGATGAATTTACTAGCTCTCCCAATCGAAGACCTCAGAAAAAGCCTCCTCACACACTTTCTTTTGATCCAGCCTTCCTTGGACATTTCTAATAGCTCATATTTCAGTGGTTCGAAAATGAACCCTTCGAAGCTCCTCATTAGCTCTTCCAATCGAAGACTTCCTAAAAGCCTCCTCACATTTCCCTTCGAATTAGCATTCCTTGGACATTTCGAATAGCTCATATTTCAGTGATTTGAAAACGAATCCTTCGAAGCTCCTTATTAGCTCTTCCAATCAAAGACTTCTTAAAAGCCTCTTCACATTTCCTTTGAATTATCCTTCCTTTGATCTTTCACTTTGTCATGCACACTTCTTTTTTTTTCTTTCAGCTGTGCCATTATGCTGAGGCATATAGGCTTCCATGAAATCATTCGAAGCCTTTAAGCAGATGAGGACCTTAATGAGCATGCCTGGAATAAAAAATGAGAGGGCAAATTTTGGGGTACAACTGGTACCAACTGATAATCTTTTGGTGAATTGAGAGTTTTCGGGAACCTTTAAGACTAACTCCTTAAGCTGGGAAGGTTCTCTTACAAAGTTGATTAAGATAGTGTTTATGCAAGTGGATGCCATAACCAACAATAAAGAACAAATATAAGTCCATAGGTCCTTGAAATGGTTAGTGAAAATGTTATGTTATAATGATATGATGTTATGATGTCATGTTCATGTTAGATAAGTAGCAATCACACATAAGTCACACAAGAGACTTAGGTTTAAAGGCTTGCATGAAGTCCATATGTAAGTACCCTTCCCCATTAAAGTTAAGTTGAATCAACCTGTCCTAAAATAGTAACCCGATTCTAGGAATATCATATCACTGATCTTTCTGGCAGGCTTTATTTTAGCATGACAACTGACTTTCCACCAAAACATCCTGAAAGTCAAATCTCAATAAGTGTAGTTTCGAGTATCAACCAACCTTGGACTGCCCAAAATTCGGCTATCTTACTACCTTCTAATGGCCAAGATGGGTCAATTAAGGTTCTAAAAGTAAGTTAGTGTTAACGACACCATGCGAAAGCCTAATGTTATCTGTGACTGACTTAAGGAACATATGTATAAACCAAAGTGTCACACTAATTGTATCCATCATGTTAACCATATCGGTCTACACCTACAACCTTTATGATCTATTACTACTTACCTAAGGCATACCTAGATCCAGGTGTAGGATCTTACAAGCAATTAAACCCAAACAAACCCTTAAAGTAAAGCAAGCAAATCATACAATTAAAATCAAGTAAAATGATCTGAAACTCTAAGGCAACCCCTTTTTTTTAAATAGTAATCCCCAATAGAGTTGCAAGTTTTGTAATACGATGGGAGAACTGATTTTTTGGTTTCATCCAAATGTGCGAATAGCTAGAGTCACCACCGACTTTTCTTTTATCCAATATTTAGGAAAGGTGAAAAGAACATGAAATACCTTTGATAGATTTTGAGTTCGGTGGGTAAGTTATGAAAAGGGAAGGTGTTAGCACCCTTTTCATTTGTAGTTATCTACAAGATCTTAATTACTTAGCTCACTTTTGAAAATCTTGCTTTGTGTGTGTGATTTCTTTGAAAATATTTTGAAATCGCCAATGTAAGACTGACTTTGTAATGATTCTTGTATCAATCCTCAAGAATGTATACAAAGTGTTATTTTTGAAAGTATTTGTTTGAAAGTGTGGTGTGAAAAAGGTTTTGAGAAAAGTTGTGACCAAGAAATTAAGAGTTTCTTACCCACTAAAGTCTTTCTTATTCTTTTCCTTCTCCTTTAGAGATAGTACTATCCATACCATTAGTTGGTAGATAGCCCTATCTATTGCATGTGAAGGGACATGCGTAGGGTCATCGTATGGTCATCGAAGGCAACAGGTGAGGATACTTTAGCAATTGTATCAAAGGGACTATCATCATTTTATAGGCAACTCGGAGGGACTAGATCATTTTGTAGGAAGCTCAAAGGGTCACCGAGGAATTATGATCTTTATTCGAAAGGGACATGGTGATTTGATCAAGGGTCTTTTGCTAAAGTATCCCCACTTTCGAGGGATGTGACCAATATTATAAGGCAACAAGATAGGTTATCCTAGAGGAGCTAGTGTGCAAAGTGTATTGATACAATTATTTATCTTGAATATTAGGGTTTTCTAGATTGTTTTTAGTCTTGCCACGCAAAAGTTACTAGCAGTTAAATATGTACAGAAAAATAAAGTGTGGAATGTAAAGTACCAAGCTATTACATGGCTTTGGGAGAGGTACATAAGTATACAAATTCGCGAGAAAGTAAACCTACGCTATTACATCCTGTGAGCAGTTACATAATTAGGAAAAAAATACGAGAAAAGAAATCTACGCTATTACAATTAAAGAATGCAACCTATACAATTTTCTCTGAAAATTAAATAGCAAGAAGAAAGAAAATAGAAAAGGAATGTTAAAATTTTTTATGATTTTTTGTAGAAAATAATTTAAGTTAACAATAGTAATTAAAAGGTAAATCCTAATTTATTTTAATGCTAAGAAAAAAGCCAATTTAATTAATTAGTAAATAAAAAATATAAGAAAAAATTAATTACTAACTAAAACCCTAATCCTAATTTGTTAGTTATTAAGAAAAAAAGATTAGGTTAGTTAATTGTTAATTAAAAAATAATTAAGTAATAATTAAGAAAGAAAATAGAAAAATTAGGTTAGAAAAATAGGGTAAAAAAACTACATGGGATGGGTGTTGAACCCACGCCCCCTGGCTTCACAAACTGCACTACTTGCCACCAGGCCAAGCGTCTCTTGGTGTTTGAGAAATAGGCATTGATTAATATATATAAAACTTGCAAGTTAGTTTGAAAAATAACAAAAAATAATTGTAAGACGCAGGGATCGAACCCACGCCCTTCACGTTACATGCCTTTGTCTCAACCAACTGCACAGCACTTCGTTTCTGTTATTAAAATATAAGCAAACAAATATTTAATAAAGCAAGTGAGCTAGGGAAGTGCTGGAGCCCTAGCTCCGATCGTCTTCTCCAGTGAGAGGATTTTCAAAACCTGTAAAATAACATGTGTTAGACCATAAAAGGACCCTATTCCACTAATTTGACCCATGCGAATCCAATGGTGGTGTTTGTTTTGCCTGAAAATACTTGTACCATGAGTTTCGAAGAAGACATCTCAAACTTCCCTAGCCATGGAAAAACATGATTCTCACGTTAGAGCTTTTGTTTTATGATTCAAACCTGTTCTAAGTAACAACAGGAACTCATTTGGGCAGTTAATAAATATTAGCAATGCATGAAATTAATTATATGAATGTTTTAAAGAAAAGCAAAACGTAGAAGATGAGTATGCTTGTTTCAAGCATTAATGGTCATGACTTTCGGCCTATTCTTACCCTTAGATACCTCGGGGATGATTTGCAATGGATGGCTTAGACTGAAAGTGACTGGATCTTTGGTTTTGTCTTTGCCCTAGTTTTGACAAAAATTGAAATTTTTTGAGAGGGTGCTTTTGAGGCAATTTTCGTGTGTCCCTTGGTCCGAATGTGTCCTTTATTTATAATGGAAGATTTAGGTTAACAAAAGTGAAATCAATCTTTTGTATTTCATGATCAAATCTTTGATTGATGTTTTTGCATGAAATCTTTATTTTTTAGGCCAATAATGCACCAATCAATCTTTACATTTTTTTTGCAAGTTGTCACCAGCCTTTTAGACTTATGATTTGATTTACAAATAGATCGTCATGCCTTGACTCATTCACTTGGTATTTTATTTGATTTATTTTTGTTTTAATTTAATAAAATCAAAAATAAAAGAAATAAAAACCACAAAAATAAATGAATGAATTTAGGAGTCTATTATGAGGTCAGGAACATGTTTGGATCTTAAAAGATAGGCCAATTAGCCCAAAAATTCAAATTTGCTTAATTTGTAGTTCATGTTTTTTCTCAAAATTCTCCAACTTGCACAAATCATATCTCACTCAATTTTTATCATATGAATATGATCTTGGACTCTTTGGAAAGCTCAAGATATCCCTTACAACCTCCATGTTGGTAATTTTTTAATTTGGAGCATTTATCTTGATGTAAATTGCTTTGACAAAAAGTGTCTTTTTGTTGACTTTTAAAATGACCTGTAATGTTTTGGCCCATATCTCTCAAATGAAGCATCTTTGGCCTTAAGATTAGAGAGACAAAGTTGTAGAGAATTGAATTTTCTTCAAAATGAGC
This sequence comes from Vicia faba, assembly GCA_948472305.1. Taxonomy (NCBI): domain Eukaryota; kingdom Viridiplantae; phylum Streptophyta; class Magnoliopsida; order Fabales; family Fabaceae; genus Vicia; species Vicia faba. The sequence goes on from OX451735.1 coordinate 1,357,940,009, forward strand.
TTTAGGGAGAAATTTATGATGAAGTATGTGAAAGTTACACATGGTCAAAATGAAGAAGTGAAAAACACAAGAAGCGGGGTTGAATTGAAACTTAAAATAAAAAGCGCAGTAGACACGATATTTTTATCCTGGTTCATTTGATCTCAAACTACTCCAGTCCACCTGCCAAGGTGATTTTGCCTCTCTCCAACGAGGACTTAATTCACTAATCAAAAACTGATTACAACACTACTTTGATAACTGCCAAAGTCTTCTTGAGTACAACCACAACCCGGTTAATCTCAAGGAAAACTAGCTTAATCAAGATAAAAAACTATACTGTGTATTGTTGTTTTTCCTTACAAAAACTGTATCAAAATTGTGATATTTTACACAATTTTGAGCGTATATATGAATATGTAAGATTGCAGCGTTTTTGAGGTATGTTGCAATGGTATTAAAATCGTAAACAATTTGTCCTCTAAGCTTGTTTAGATAGGCATGAAAATCCTGTCCAACATAAAGCATGATAATGGACATTCAATATTGTTTCCATATTGAGAAGATTCTTGTCTGAATGAAGCCGTTGCATATGATGTTGTCTTGATTGAGTAGTAACACTTCAGTACTTAGAATCTTGCATGCTGCAATTGCTTCAGAACATTGATGACTCAGAGATGTGAGGATTTGATGGGATATGGAACTTCTGTTCAGAATCAGAGTATTCTTCACTTCAGCGCAAGTTCTGATCATCATTCTTCAGCACAGATTCTGATTACCTCAGTTTGAAAGCTTCTGTAGCTTAATTTCTGATGTTGTTTCGGTTAGAACTTCTGCATACAAAATAACACAAATTTAGAGTGCATATTTGTTCTTTGTGTTTGTTATCATCAAAACTCTAATTAAGGGTTGTAGAATCAAACTATATTCTAACAATCTCCCCCTTTTTGATGATGACAAAAACTAGGATTTTCAATGAAAAATATAGAACAAAAAAGCTTAAGAGAGACTCCCCCTAAGTTGATTACTCAGATAGAGATGAGTTACTTCCCTGAAGTTCCTTCTCGTCAGAGCTTTTGATGCATCTCCTTCTGTCCTTATTAGAATGTGTTTCTGTTCAAGCTTTTCAGAAAATATAGAGGTTAAGATATTCAAAATGTTTGAGACTTTGTCCCGCTATACTGTTATTGAAAATATCTACTTTCTCCCCCTTTTTGTCAGGTATCAAAAAGCAATATAATCATAGTCAAAAAGATGAATTATATTTAAAACAGAATGCAATGACAATTTTCAGAAAACAAGGAGGATAAGATAAAAAAATACAGATAAACAGTTTAAAGAAAATCTAAGAAGGAAGGGGAACACATGTGAACAACGCTTCCTACAAGCTCTTAATCTGAGTGATTGATTCTTCCTGCTTTCCCAGAATGTCTTTGATTTCTTTTGTTGTATCTTATTGTTTATCCAAAATACCCTTGATCTCTTTGTTTGTATCCTCTTGCCTATCCAGTCTGGCATGGATTAAGGCATTCTCCTTCTTCAACTCTTCCAGAGTTTGCATGACTAGAGACGAAGTTGGTGTATCTTCAGGGGTTGCATGTCATTCAGAACATTCTGTAGCCTCTTCTGATTGAACCACTTCTTCTGTTGCAATCATATTTTCTGGAGCAGTAGTCAAAGGGTGACTATCAGAATCTGGTTCAGTGACTTCTGAAGAATGGTGCTCTTTCCAGGGAGCATTATCCAGCAGAAGAATTTCTTTCTTGTACCATTAGCTCTGAACTTGATCTTGGAAGGCTTTCAGCTGATCACTGAAGTTTTGCTGAGCCCTTTCATTGCCCAATTCTTTCAGCTTCTGGGTTTCAGAGTTGAGCCATTTTCTGAATCTTTCCCACAGAGAATTAGAAGCAGCAGGATTAGAAATCTCTTAACTTGCTTGCTTCAAAGAAGTAATCCATTCCTGCATTTCTATTTCAAAAATCAACATATTCTTACCAACATCTGATTTGGTTGAGGTTGGTTTAGGTTTGGGAGTGGAAATTTTGTTTGAGGTGGAAGCTAGTTGGTCCAGCACTTGTGAATCAATGACAAGTCTGAGGTTGTCAGCTGGACGGTTGATGGGTGATGAAGTGGTAGAGTCAGAAATCAGGATTGGTGAGTTAGGGGTGTTTGGTAGTGTAGATTCATATGGTGAAGGGATTTCTAGAATATCATGGATAGTGAGAAGTAAACGAACCATAAGAGGTTCTGTTATCCCAGGAATTAGGGTAGTGGTATCAGAATCTGAAGTGGTGTCTTCTGATTGGTTTGCGGTAGCGTGTTGAATTTCTGGTTCAGAAATTTCAGAAGATGGGTTTTCAGAAGGAGGAGTGAGAGGGTTTTCATTCCCTGGTTGAGGTGAGTTGAGGTTCAGATGTTCTGGTTGAGGAGAGTGTGGTTGTGAATTTTCTGGTTAAGGAGAGTGTGGTTGTGGATTTTCTGGTTGAGGAGAGTGTGGTTGTGAATTTTCTGGTTGTTGAGGTTGAGTGTTTGGATTTTCTGGGAGTGGTGAGGAAAAGTCTTGACCAAACAGTTCAATATCAGATAAAACTCTAGCAAGTTCTGGTTGATGTTGTTCTGGATTTGGATTTGGATTGGGGCAGTGAGGTTCATTCAAGAAGTTTCCAAGAGTTACAGATGGGTCAAACTCTATATCAAAATCCTCAAATGTTTGGGGTGAAGGATTTTCTGTTGGTTGAGGGGGAATGATTTCAGATGTTGGAATAACTATTGATTCTACAACAGAAACAGGAGATAGGTTACCTTTCTTTTTTGCAGCTTTAGGTGTCCTCTGAGAGGATCCTTCTCCTGCTGCATTCCTATTTTTGGATTTCTTTAGCACAACCTCTGGAGCTGGCTTGTGCAGATCTTGGATGTTGATTTCAGAATAGTCCCATCAGCCTTGCAAGCTTCAAGGTATCTGACTATGATTTCTGGAGAGGCATCTATCTCAGAAAATAGTGGAAAATCCTTCAGAGGGATTCTCCTAGAAGTGATGTCCTCATGAGAAGCAATTGTTGGTTCCTTCTTAATATTCTCAATAATCTTCATTTTCTTCAGATTCTTGGCATTCAAAGGTTTCCCGGCGGTTTCTTCAAGAGTACTGATTTCTTGAGCCTCTGTCAGATGTTCTATCAGCCTGTTTTCTGTTAGAAAAATCAATCTTCCTAGAGGAATCCAATCCCTCATAGTTCTTTCTTCTTATCTTGTCTCTTTCACACTTGTTCTAAGATGGTTGAAGAGAAAGTGTGGAAGGTTTATCTTGGTCTTCTTTGCAATGAAGTAAATCAGAAACTGCTGATCAATATTGATGTAATCAGGAGACCTTGTAAGCTTCATGTGATTGATACATCCCAGAATTATTCTAGCCCAGATTATGTGATGATCCTTCAAGTCTCTGATCTTGTTGGATCGCTGTCCAGAAGTGAAGATTTCCCTAGCAATAGATTTTAGGTCAGAGCACTTATCAGCCATATCAATGCACCTGACTCCATCGCCATTGTATCCAATGAGTTTCCCAATCAAATATTCTGTTATCACTATCTTCTTCCCCATAACATATGATGTGACCTGGTGGTTGGATGAGGTAGCATGAATCCAGAATTCTTTAACAAGAATGGGAAAAGTTGGACCAAACATACAATCAAGGTATCTGTTCCATCCATGTGAAGTTACATCTTCATACAGATTAAACCCATTTTCTTGTAAGCTTTAAAAATCAATGATCAATTCAAAGAGAACTTCAAGGTTGTAAACCGAAGTGAGTAGCATTCTAATGGGCTCTTCATATTGTTCCATTGATGAATATTCAGGAGCACTGAGATTCTTGAGACTTGATGATGATGACATTGTTCACACGGATACTTTGAAGAAAATTGATGGAAAGGGTTTTTGAAAAAGAAACTAGAACAAGAGAGAATATTGAAGAGGGTACAAGGTGAATGAATGAAATAGTAAATTGAGTTTATATAGATTTTTAGAAAATGTAATCTGTAAGAAAGAAAATAAGTAATGATTATATGCATTAATGAAACCTGAAATTAGGGGATTTAGAGAGATATTGAACAGTTGCCACTGACAAGTGTCTCAATTCATCCAATCAGAGCCTTGGACCCTTCAGAATTTGAACGCGTGTTCAGCCTCAAAAGGTAGCTTGTGAGAGGATGACAGATGTTGATGATGTGAACTGCACGCCTCTATCCTTGAAATGAAACGTTCAGATATTCATAGATAGATTCTGAGGCAACTGTACTTCTAACTTCTGAAGACAAGTTGATCAGATGTTCACAGAAAACAATAAAGTTATGAGGGTTAGGATATGCAAATAAAACATTTTATTCTGGACATAATTTCATGCTAAGATGTTTTAGAATGAAATTGAATCTATCTTCAGAAAGGGGTTTTATAAATACATCAGCCCATTGATGGTCTGTGTCAATAAATTTTAATGTAAGAATTCCTTTCTAAATATAGTCCCTAATAAAGTGATGTTTTATTTCTATATGCTTAGCCCTAAAATGCAAAATTGGATTTCTAGAGAGACATATGGCAGAAGTGTTATCACAGAAGATATGAATGTTACTCTTAAATATGTTGAAGTCTTCAAGTTGAATTTTCATCCAGAGCATCTTAGTGCTACATCCAGCAGCTGCTATGTATTCAGCTTCTGTTGTTGACAATGCTATTATGGACTGTCTCTTGTTGGTCCATTAGATCAGATTGTCTCCCAGAAACGGGCAGCTTCCAGAAGTGCTTTTACACTATACTCTGTCTCCAGCAAAGTCAGCATCACAGTATCCTACTAAGCTGTATTCATTGGATTTTCTATAAAAACAAACCCAGATTAGTAGTACCTTTCAGATACTTGAAAATTCACTTAACTACTGTTAAGTGAGATTCTCTAGGATCTGATTGGAATCTAGCACATAAGAAAACACTGAATAAAATATCAAGCCTTGAAGCCATGGGATGCATTGGAGTCTTTGAGGGCTTACATTCTGAGAGGTCAAATTTCTTCAGAAGTTCTCTGACATATTTGCTTTTATGAATGTAAGTTCCTTCTGGAGTTTGGTTTATCTAAATTCCCAGAAAGAATTTGAGTTCCCCCATTAAGCTCATCTCAAACTTTGCCTGCATGCACTTAGCAAATTCTCTTCCCAGAGAAGGTTTAGTGGATCCAAAAATGATATCATCTACATAAATTTGACAGACTAAAATGTCATTCTTAAATTTCTTACAGAACAAGGTTGTGTCCACTTTCCCTCTGGTGAATTCCTTTTCTAACAGGAAGTTACTTAGTCTTTCATACCAAGCTCTGGGAGCTTGTTTCAGACCATAAAGTGACTTCTTTAGTTTGAAAACATATTCTGGGTGTTTGGAATTTTCAAACCCAGGGGGTTAGTGCACATATACCTCTTCATCTATGTAGCCAATTAGGAATGCACTTTTGATATCCATCTGATACAGAGTGATGCCGTTCTTTACAGCGAATGATATTAAGAGTCAGATAGATTCTAACCTGGAAACTGGAGCAAAGGTTTCTGTATAGTCTATCCCCTCTTGCTGACTATAACCTTGTGCCACCATTCGTGCTTTGTTTCTGATGACTTCTCCTTGTTTGTTCAGTTTGTTTCTGAACACCCACTTTGTTCCAATGACGTTGAATCCTTTTGGCTTGGGAACCAGACCCCATACGTCATTTCTGGTGAACTGATTTAATTCCTCCTGCATTGCCAGAATCCAGTCATTGTCCAGAAGAGCTTCATCAATTGTTGTTGGTTCAATCGGAGAGACCAGTTCCATGAGGGATTCTTTAGAGTTTCTGAATGTTGATCTTGTTCTGATTGGATCATCCTTCTTTCCCAGGATCTTATCTTTTGGATGAGCTATGCTGATTCTGGATAACCTTTTCTGGAGTTGATCAACAGAAGGTACATGATCACTTGTAATATTTCTTTCTGAAGTTGTTGGAGCGTCTCTGGTGGGAACTTCTGATGGGTTGTCTTCAGTACCTGTGAATTCAACTTCTATATTTGCAAAAGATTCATTCTGCTTTGACTTTTGAGGGTCAAGCTTATCATCAAATCTAACACTGATTGACTCATCAACAATCTATGTTTCTGTATTGTATACTTTGTACCCTCTTGAGCGTCCAGAGTATCCTAACATAATACACTTTTGTGCTTTAGAGTCAAATTTGTTCAGATGATCTTTAGTATTCAGAATAAAACAGGTGCATCCAAAAGGATGGAAATAAGAAATGTTGGGCTTTCTGTTCTTCCATAATTCATATGGAGTGATTTCCAGAATAGGTCTTATAGAGATTCTATTTTAAATGTGACACGATGTGTTAATTTCTTCTGCCCAGAAGATCTTAGCAATGTTAGTCTCATTGATCATGGTTCTGGCTATTTCTTGTAGTGTTATGTTCTTTCGTTCTACAACTCCATTTTGTTGGGGAGTTCTAGGACAAGAGAAGTCATGCAAAATGCCTTTTTCATTAAAAAATGATTCAAATTTTTTATTTTCAAATTCTCCACCATGATCACTTATGACTTTGAGAATTCTAAGATCCTTTTCATTCTGAACTTGGTTACAGAATGCAACGAACACAGAATGTGACTCGTCCTTGTGTCTTAAGAACTTTACCCATGTCCATCTGCTATAGTCATCTACGATCTGTAAGTCTCAGAGTGCCTAAGAGGGGGGGGGGGGTGGGGGTGAATTAGGTCTTATAAAAATTTACTCGATTTTATGAGAATGCTTGGTAGTAATTTTTGGTTAAGTGTTTGAAGGTTTTGTTTATATCTTTATCTTTTCCTGATTATGGTGATGAAAGCGATAAATGCGGAAAAGTAAAGAACACGGTGATATATCCTGGTTCCCCTCACAATCCGAGAGTACTCCAGTCCCCTTTCCAACACGAAAGAGATTTCACTATAGTTAGAATGATTGTACAGCCTATGCTTACTATCTAACCTATAGGGTGATCAAAGGTTCTTAACACCTTTAAGACCAAACAAACACTAATGTGAATGAATAACAATCCTCTTCAAATCACAACACTTACTTCCAACAATCCTGGATAGTAAGGGAAAATCTTTAAGTAATACAATGATTAATTTTGAAGTATATGGAGAGCTTTATCAATCTTCAATTGATCTTCTTCTTCAAGATAAAAACAATTCTCAACAATGTATATAAATGTTCACAATGTATGTATGAAACTTGAAATGATAATGAAAGTGTATATGGCAAGTTTCACAAAATTATGAACACATGAAAGTTTAAATTCAAATGTGAGTAAAAGAGAAAATTGTTAATGAAGAAGTATATTTGTTAATTTGAAAATTGAAGTATTGAATTGTTGAACATATATGAAAATGTTATTGTGTTCTTGTTCTTAAAATCTGAAAAAATCTGCATTTTATAAAGTTGTAAGAACCTCTTCATTCATGCCAATTCATATGAAAAGTTGCAATGCATTCATGAAAAGATACCACTTGAAAAATGTTCAAAAAACAAAGTAAAAGCTGCATTGGTTCGCTAGGAACCGGTTCCGACACTGACAGAACCCGGTTCTTAGTGAACGTTATAAGTTGAAATTCAAATTTTTCACGCAGGAACCGGTTCCCCTATTGGTACAACCCGGTTCCTGGTACAAAATCCAGGGACATGTTTTTTGAGAAATGCTGGAACCCGGTTCCCTGTTAGGGAGGAACCGGTTCCTAAAGGTTTATTTTCAAAAATACATTTTGAAAGATATTTCAAACAAAGTTTTTCTTGATGTTAAAGTTATGGAATATGTATATGTTGATGAATGCATATTGTGAACATCTATATTCAAGATTTAAAGAATTATTTATACCATTTTGACATTTGATGATTTCTTCAATAATTCTTCAATAATCTTCAAGACTTTTATTTGATGTTGATAAGCTTTTTGCACATCCTTTGAAAGTTGATGTCCAAGTTGTCTTCATCAAAACACATCCTTTAAATATGACTTGAGAAGCTTGCAATTACATTCTCCCCCTTTTTGATGATGACAACCAAGTCTTGAAAACGATTTCTTGAAATGTTCGTGTTGTTTTGTGTAGCGAACATGTTGAGCAAATGCAAGGCTCTCCCTAAATTGTTTGCTCCCCCTAAGTCCATGATTCTTTGAATTTTGGAGAGAGTTTGACATTTATTTGGGCCTGCAATTTCTTTGAAACAAAACAACATACATGCATACTCTTCTCCCCCTTTGTTAACATAAAAAAGGATGGGGAAAAAGAGTGAAATAGATACATATAAAAATTAAGACGAGTATCTTAAGAGAAACATTAGATATCACCTTCATCCAAAATACCAAGTTCTCTTCGGATTTTGAAGAAAGGTTCTCGAGCAAGCGGTTTAGTGAAGATATCCGCGAGTTGGTTATGAGTATCCATAAAAGTGACTTCGACAAATCCTTTAAGTACATGATCACGGAGAAAATGATGTCGAATATCTATATCTTTGGTTCTTGAATGCATGACCGGATTCTTTGTAATATTGATAGCACTTGTATTGTCGCATCGAAGAGGAATGCATCCGAGATCAAGTCCGTAATCACGGAGTTGTTGCTTGAGCCAAAGAATTTGTGCACAACAACTACCTGCTGCTATGTATTCTGCTTCGGCCGTGCTAAGAGCAACCCATGCTTGCTTTTTACAAGCCCATGATACTAATGCATTTCCAATAATGTGACAAGTACCACTTGTGCTTTTACGATCAGTTTTACAACCTGCATAATCCGCGTCAGAATAACCAATTAAAGTGCAAGTACTACCTTTTGGATACCAAAGCCCGACATTGATTGTTCCTTTAAGATACTTCATGATCCTTTTAACTGCCATGAGGTGTGATTCCTTTGGATTTGCTTGAAAGCGAGCGCAAAGACAAACACTAAACATGATGTCAGGACAGCTTGCCGTCAAGTATAATAAAGAACCAATCATACCTCTGTACTTTGTAATATCAATTTGAGTACCGGATTCATCTTGATCAACATATGTACCGGAGCCCATTGGAGTGTTCATGGCTTTACAATTGTCCATGTCAAACTTTTTCAATAATTCTCTGCAATACTTAGATTGATTGATGAAGATTCCATCTTCTAGTTGCTTAATTTGTAGTCCAAGAAAGTAGTTCATCTTTCCCATCATAGACATCTCGAATTCTCCTTGCATCATCAATGAGAATTCCTCACACATTTCTTTGCTAGTTGATCCAAAAATGATATCATCAACATAGACTTGAACCAATAAAGTGTTACTTTGGATTTTCTTAATGAACAAGGTTTTATCAACTTTACCCTTTTCGAAACCTTTTTCACACAAAAAATTGCTAAGTCTATCATACCATGCTCTTGGTGCTTGCTTTAAGCCATAAAGAGCCTTTCTCAACTTAAAGACATGTGAAGGATGTTTGAAGTCTTCAAATCCCGGGGGTTGTTTGACATAGACTTCTTCATTGATGTATCCATTTAAGAATGCGCTTTTGACGTCCATTTGAAAAAGCTGAAAATTTAATGAACAAGCATAAGCAAGTAAAAGACGTATAGCTTCTAACCTTGCAACCGGAGCAAATGTTTCTTCAAAGTCGATTCCTTCCTCTTGATTGTAACCTTGGGCAACCAACCTTGCTTTGTTTCAAACAATTAGACCATTCTCATCAAGTTTGTTCTTAAACACCCATCGGGTACCTATGATGTGTTTACCACTTGGTCTAGGAACAAGTTCCCAAACTTGATTTCTCTCGAATTGATTTAATTCTTCTTGCATAGCAATAATCCATTGATCATCTCCTAAGGCTTCATCAACTTTGGTAGGTTCAACTTGAGAAACAAACGCCATGTTTAAGCAAGCATCTTTTAGATTCAATCTTATTGATACTCCTTGGCTAATGTCACCAATAATTTTGTCAATAGGATGGTCTCTATGAGTTCTCCATTCTTTTGGTAGATCATTGGTGTTTGAATCTTGTTGTACAATGTTTTCTTGATTTTCCAGTGATTTCTTAATTTGATCAATTGAAAGATCTTCCGGGGGTAAATCTATAGGATCATCATCATCACAAACAACTACTTCCTCCTTAGAGGGGTTAGTTTCATCAAAAGATACATGCATAGATTCTTCAATAGTTAAAGTTCTTTTATTATAAATTCTATATGCTTTACTAGAAAGCGAATAACCAAGAAATATACCTTCGTCGGATTTCTCGTCAAACTTACCGAGATTATCCTTGTCATTGTTAAGAACAAAGCACTTGCATCCAAAAATGTGGAAGTGAGCAATATTTGGCTTTCTTCCTTTGAAGAGTTCATATGGAGTCTTCTTTATTATAGGTCTAATGATAACTCGATTTCCAACATAACATGCCGTACTGACCGCATCTGCCCAAAAATATTTAGGAAGATTTGCATCACTAAGCATTGTTCTTGCAAGTTCCACTAGAAACCTATTCTTTCTTTCAACTACTCCATTTTGTTTTGGAGTTCTTGGTGCTGAAAAATTATGAGAGATACCATGTTCTTCACAAAATTCTTCAAATTGAGCATTTTGGAATTCTCCACCATGATCACTTCTTATGGATACAATCTTTAGTGATTTTTCATTTTGGATTTGCTTAGCATACTTCTTAAAGGCTTTGAAAGCATCACTTTTCTGCACAAGAAACAAAGTCCAAGAATATCTAGAAAAATCATCAATAATGACTAAAGCGTATACATTACCTCCGAAGCTTTTTATTCTTGATGGACCAAAAAGATCCATGTGTAACAATTGTAATGGTCTTGAAGTAGACACCACATTCTTAGATTTGAAAGTTGTTTTGGTCTGTTTGCCCTTTTGGCATGCATTACATAATTTGTCCTTGATGAACTTCATCTTTGGTAGACCAATAACTAAGTCATGCTTAACCAATTTTTTCAAGTGCTCCATGTGAATGTGAGCGATCCTCTTGCGCCATAACCAAGCGTCATTGTTGTTTACCATAAGACATTGTACCTTCAGAGACAAATCATCTAAAGTAATCATAAACATATTGTTAGTTCTTATACCTTTGAGTTTTACCTCATTGGTTGCCTCATCCATAATGAGACATTCATCTTTGTTGAATTTGATCTTGAACCCTCTATCGTAAAGTTGACTTATGCTAAGAAGATTGTGCTTTAATCCTTCAACATAGAGAACATCCTCAATTTGAATGGATGGAAGTGTGCCAACTATTCCAACGCCAAGAATCTTTCCTTTGGTGTTGTCTCCATAGGTGACATACCCTTTGGCTTTATGTACTAGATATGAAAATTGGTGTACATCTCCTGTCATATGCTTTGAACATCCACTATCAAGATACCAAACATTTGATGTGGATTTCAAGCATACCTACACAAACAAATTATTCTTTGTTAGGTACCCAAGTTGCCTTGGGTCCTTCATAGTTAGTTCCCTTTTTCACCCACACATAATGCCCACTTGCTATACTAAAGTTTCTAACATAGCAAGCATTAGGTGTATGGCCTTTAATACCACAATAAAAACAAGTAGGTTCAAAGTTACTTCTATATCTAGAAGGATAAGATTTCTTCTTAGGAAATGTTTTCTTTTTCGATACATTAAGCTTTTTCTTTTGATGATTATGAACAACTTGCTTCTTTTCTACTTTCTTGGGATTGGAACTATTACTAGCCTTTACAAAAACAGTGGGATTGTTACATGGTTTCTTAGAATTCACATAACCAAGACCCCTTTTATCATTAGGATAGCGTTGTTGGCTTAGTAATCCTTCCAATCCTATTTGTCCTTTTTCATATCGTTCAATGACTCTTTTCAATTGAACAATTTGAAAGACATTTGATTCGCACTTGGAGCATGCAAAGTTTTCTTTTTCTTTAATAAAATTCTGTTTTTGAAGTTCAAAATCTTTAGTCATGGTGTCAATTTTTTCCAAACAACTTAGAAGTTCTTTTTCTTGATTTGACACCTTTTTGTATAAACTTTTGCATTCTCTCAAGAGTTCATCAATAGCATCTTGAACATCATCATCAAAAAGATTAAATTCATTACTAACCTCTTCTTCATTGTCAGAGTGATGTGAAGCCATTAATGCTAGATTTGCACATTCCTCGCTTTCCGAATCGGATGAAGAACTTATCTCATTATCTTCTCATGCAACATAATCCTTTTTGTTCTTTAACTCATTTTTGCCTTTGAGTCCATTTTTCTTGGAGAGTTTTGGACAATCCGGCTTTATGTGACCTTGCTTTCCACATTCATAACATGTGACATCTTGTGTTGATGTGGAGGCTTCTTTATCTTTATGATTATAAAATTTCTTCCTCTTGACAAAGTTAGCATTATGAAGATTATTTTTATGACCAAAATATTTTCCTAACCTTTTTACAAGAAGCAAGAAGTTTTCATCTTCCTCCGATGCATCTTTATCTTGAATTTCCTTTGAATCAACTTTCAAGGCAATGCCTTTGGATTTCTTCTCTAAATTTTCATGTTTTTCAAGTCTACCGAGTTCCGTTTCATATTCTTTAAGTTTGCCAAATAATGTAGCAGAAGTCATTGCGGAGAGAATCTTCTTTTCCGAGATTGTCGTTACCTTTGGTTGCCATTCCCTAGTCAATGATCTAAGGATTTTCAAGTTGAGTTCATCATTTGTCAAAGTTTTACCAAGAGCATTTAAGTGATTTGTCAAATGCAAAAATCTCTTTTGTAAGTCAAGAATGGATTCTCCGGGCTGCATTCGAAATAGTTCATATTCTTGACTCAAGGTATTTAGCCTTGATCTTTTTACTTCAGTCGTTCCTTCATGAGTTTGAACCATGGTATCCCATATTTCTTTTGCTGTCTTGCAGTTTGAGACACGAAAAAATTCGTCCATACTGAGTGCACCTTGAAGAAGGTTTATTGCTTTTTTGTCATATAGAACTTTCTTTTTATCATCGTCGTCCCATGCAGTTTTGGGCTTTACAGAACCAATGCCATTGATAACAGATATCGAGATAAATGGACCATTTTCAACAGCATCCCATACTTTCTCTCCATGTGCTTCTAAATGCGCCTTCATGCGTATTTTCCAGAAGTCAAAATATTCACCACAGAATAGAGGAGGCTTATTGTTACTACCACCATCTCTGAAGACTGGTTGATGATTTGCGGAAGCCATTCTGGATCTTTAGGAACAAGTTACCTATAACTTGCTCTGATGCCAATTGTAAGTCTCAGAGTGCCTAAGAGGGGGGGGGGGGGGGGTGAATTAGGTCTTATAAAAATTTACTCGATTTTATGAGAATGCTTGGTAGTAATTTTTGGTTAAGTGTTTGAAGGTTTTGTTTATATCTTTATCTTTTCCTGATTATGGTGATGAAATCGATAAATGCGGAAAAGTAAAGAACACAGTGATATATCCTGGTTCCCCTCACAATCCGAGAGTACTCCAGTCCCCTTTCCAACACGAAAGAGATTTCACTATAGTTAGAATGATTGTACAGCCTATGCTTACTATCTAACCTATAGGGTGATCAAAGGTTCTTAACACCTTTAAGACCAAACAAACACTAATGTGAATGAATAACAATCCTCTTCAAATCACAACACTTACTTCCAACAATCCTGGATAGTAAGGGAAAATCTTTAAGTAATACAATGATTAATTTTGAAGTATATGGAGAGCTTTATCAATCTTCAATTGATCTTCTTCTTCAAGATAAAAACAATTCTCAACAATGTATATAAATGTTCACAATGTATGTATGAAACTTGAAATGATAATGAAAGTGTATATGGAAAGTTTCACAAAATTATGAACACATGAAAGTTTAAATTCAAATGTGAGTAAAAGAGAAAATTGTTAATAAAGAAGTATATTTGTTAATTTGAAAATTGAAGTATTGAATTGTTGAACATATATGAAAATGTTATTGTGTTCTTGTTCTTAAAATCTGAAAAATTCTGCATTTTATAAAGTTGTAAGAACCTCTTCATTCATGCCAATTCATATGAAAAGTTGCAATGCATTCATGAAAAGATACCACTTGAAAAATGTTCAAAAAACAAAGTAAAAGTTGCATTGGTTCGCTAGGAACCGGTTCCGACACTGACAGAACCCGGTTCTTAGTGAACGTTATAAGTTGAAATTCAAATTTTTCACGCAGGAACCGGTTCCCCTATTGGTACAACCCGGTTCCTGGTACAAAATCCAGGGACATGTTTTTTGAGAAATGTTGGAACCCGGTTCCCTGTTAGGGAGGAACCGGTTCCTAAAGGTTTATTTTCAAAAATACATTTTGAAAGATATTTCAAACAAAGTTTTTCTTGATGTTAAAGTTATGGAATATGTATATGTTGATGAATGCATATTGTGAACATCTATATTCAAGATTTAAAGAATTATTTATACCATTTTGACATTTGATGATTTCTTCAATAATTCTTCAATAATCTTCAAGACTTTTATTTGATGTTGATAAGCTTTTTGCACATCCTTTGAAAGTTGATGTCCAAGTTGTCTTCATCAAAACACATCCTTTAAATATGACTTGAGAAGCTTGCAATTACACGATCACTAACCCATACTTCTTGCCACTAACAGACGCAGGTTTTACTGGTCCAAACAAGTCTTCGGCAGAAGTTCTAATGGCTTAGAGGTGGAAACAACATTTTTATATTTAAAAGTAGGTTTTGCAAATTTTCCTTTCTGGCATGCTTCACACAGAGCATCTTAGCTGAACTTTATATTAGTAAGTCCTCCGACCAGATTGAGTTTGTTAATTTGAGATATTCTTCTCATACTAACATGCCCCAATCTTCTATGCCAGACCCATTGCTCGTTGTTAACAGAGAGAAGATATTTTACATTCTGACTCTTTAGTTCAGAAAGTTTTATCTTATAAATGTTGTTTTTCCTCTTTCCATTAAAAAGGATAGTTCCATCTTTTTGACTAACAACTTTGCATGAATTTTGATTAAAAATTATATCATAACCGTTATCACTTAATTGACTTATGGATAACAGGTTATGCATTAATCCATCAACTAAAAGCACATTATTTATAGAAGGAAGATTACCATTACCTATTGTTCCAGAGCCAATGATTCCCTCTTTGGTTGCCTCCGAAGCCCATGTAGCCTCCGGGTTTGAGTTCCAGGCTTTGGAACATATGCTTTCTTCCCATCATGTGTCGAGAGAATCCAGAGTCCAGGTACTATGACTGGTGTTTTAGCCTTGCTGCTAAAGATATCCGCTACATATATAATTTTGTCCTTAGGCACCCATATCTTTTTGGGTCCTGGTTTGTTAGTTTTACCAAAATTTTGGTTGAATTTTGGTTTGACAGAGTAATCATTACTAGTGTATTTTAGGTCATGTGTGTGCCCATATGTAAAGTTTGATTTTAGTTGTGTGCGTTTTATGACAAGGTTCGTGGCTTTCTTAGGTGGAGATACCTTACCTTGGTATCCTATTCCTTTTCTTCCATTCATGCTAACTCCATAGATCATTGAAGCCATCTTGCTTCTATATATGTTTTTAGCCAGAAACTTCTGAGAGCTGTGATCATACTCTTTAATGATCTTATCAGCATTACTGGGAGTCTCTGAGATTATTTCTTTCTGAGAAATTTGTAAATCTTTTTCTAATTTTGAAATCTTTTCTTTTAACTCAGAATTCTCTAATCTAAGACTCTCAGTCTTTTCAGAGTCAGAGACAAGATCCCTTTTAAGGTTCTTGAATTTGACTCTGATTTGCTGATACCTTTCCAAGATTTCATTCATACTTTCTGCAAGTTCAGCCTTAGTAAAATTAACAGTGAAATCAGGGAATACCTCTTCTATGTTGGATTCTGATTCTGAACCAGAAGCTTCACTGTCTTCTGATACATTTGCCATGAGAGCTATGTTGGCTCTTTCATCATGTGACTCTGAGTCAGCATCAGAAGTTTCTGAATCGTCCCATGTTGCCATGAGGCTTTTCTTATTCTCCTTGAAGAACTTCTTTTTGGGCTTCTCCTTCTGAAGCCTTGGGCAGTCACTTTTGTAGTGCCCTTGCTCATTGCACTCATAACAGATGATGTCCTTGTTATTTGACTTTCTGTGTCCTGAGGAACCTTCAGATCTTCTGTGTCCAGAGGAGGACTCAGACTTTCTATATCTGGAGGAGGATTCATTTTGATTCTCTGATCTTCTCGGGTTTCTGAATTTCCTTTGTCTCTGCTTCCACAGTTGATTGATCCTTCTGGAGGGAAGAGATAATTCATCTTCTTCTGATGAGGATCCATCAGAGGTTTCTTCCATAGCCTGCAAAACCTTAGAATCATATTTTTTTGTTAGATTTTAATGCTATAAGCTTACCTTGCTTTTGAGGCTCATCTTCTTCTAGCTCTATCTCGTGACTTCTGAGGGAGATGACAAGTTCCTCCAGAGATATCTTGTTGAGATCTTTAGCTAGCTTAAGTGCAGTGACCATTGGCCTCCATTGCTTGGGTATACTTATGATGATCTTCTTTACGTGATCAGTAGTAGACTATCCTTTGTCAAGAACCTTCAGCGCAACAACAAGAATCTGGAATCTTGAGAACGTTGCTTCTATGGATTCATTGTCTTCCATCTTCAATGCTTCATATTTCTGAATGAGCACAAGGGCCTTAGTTTCTTTGACTTGTATGTTGCCTTCATGTGTCATTCTCAGAGAGTCAAACATGTTTTTGGATGTCTCTCTGTTTGAGATTTTCTCATATTCTGAGTATAAGATAGCACTGAGAAGTATTGTTCTGGCTTTATGATGGTTTCTGAAATCACGTTTTTGCTGGTCAGACATCCTTTTTCTGTCTATCTTCTGACCACTTTCATCCACTGGATGTATGTATCCATCAATTACCATGTCCCATAGATCAGCATCAAGAGCTAGAAAGAAGCTCTCAATTCTGTCTTTCTAGTAGTCAAAATTTTCTCCATAAAAGATTGGAGGTTCGCCGTTGATTCTGTCCTTGTCCTCATGATAGTCATTGTTGATGTTTTGGCTTGGTCCCATCATAGTGTTTTTCTACAGCTTGGATCTTGTACTGACACAGTTAAGTGTATGAACTCAGAACCAGGCGCTCTGATGCCAATTGAAGAAGTGAAAAACACAAGAAGGGGGGGGGGGGGGGGGGGGTTGAATTGAAACTTAAAATCAAAAGCGCAGTAGACACGATATTTTTATCCTGGTTCATTTGATCTCAAACTACTCCAATCCACCCGCCAAGGTGATTTTGCCTTTCTCCAACGAGGACTTAATTCACTAATCAAAAACTGATTACAACACTACTTTGACAACTGCCAAAGTCTTCTTGAGTACAACCACAACCCGGTTAATCTCAAGGAAAACTAGCTTAATCAAGATACAAAACCATATCACAACTGTGATATTTTACACAATTTTGAGCGTATATATGAATATGTAAGATTGCAACGTTTTTGAGGTATGTTGCAGTGGTATCAAAATCGTAAATTTTTTTTCCTCTAAGCTTGTTTATATAGGCATGTGTGATACGGTGGGAGAACTGACTTGGGATTTTGCGTTTGTGTTTGCAAATGTTTCGGTTTTAGCAAGAGTCGCCACCGACTTTTTAATTTATCCTAAGGAAAGGTCAAAAAGCACAGGAAAGACGTTTGAGATGTTTTCTTGGGTTCGGGGGTAGATTATGAAAAGGGAAGGTGCTAGCACCCTTTTCATTCATGGTTATCCATGGGCTCTTAGTTACTTATTTTAGATCACTTGCCTTTGCTTTTAAATTGTTTGGAATGGTGCTTTGTGTGTGTGGTTTTGAAAATGTTTTGAAAAAGATGCCTTGTCTAGGCAACCTTTGTAATGATTCTTGTTTGAATATATACAAAGGTGTGTGTCTTTTTGAAAAGATATTTCAATGTTTTGAAAGTTGTTTTGAAATTGTTTTGAAGTTGTGTTATGAAGTGTGTTTGAAAATGGCAAGGAAGTTTTTCAAGATTTTTGATCAAGTAACTAAGAGTTATCTACCCTATTTTACTCAAAGATATTTCTTATGTTTTTAACCCTTTTTAACAGTGTTGTTTCACCATTGTATTTGGTGAACAACCTTGTGTTAGGATGTTAAATGGGACAGGCGCGGGTCATCGCATACAATCATTGAAAGCAACTTGTGAGACGCTCTAGCAATTTTGTAAGGGACGAGATCGTTTTATCGAAAGCAACATCGAGGGTCATCGAGGGACTACGATCTTTGTTTATCGAAGGGGAATTTGCTAGAGTGTCTCATACTCGAGGGACATGATTGTATTTTCCGAGGCAACAAGCGAGGTTACCCTAGAGGTGCAAGTGTGAATTGTGTATTGATTTTCATGCATTTATCTTGTATTAAGTTATCTAGAGATTGATTTTGAATCTTCGCATACAAAGCCTAATTACTATACAGTATATTGAAAGCGATAAATTGCGGGAATTTAAAGTCTAAATTATTACAAAACAATATCTGGGGATGGGAGTACAAATGTTTACAAATGGGGATGGTCTTATCAGAATAATAATATCCAAGTATATGTTACAACCAAATCGAACTGTCGCATTTTCAATGTGAAATTATAACAAAGCATAAGATAATGAAAATCAAAGAAATATGAGATGCAAGTATTTATTCACAAATGAACAAACAAAATTTATCCTAGTGAAGATTATGTATTATTATTTTTTGTGTTTTTATTTATTATGAAAAGAAAAGTTTTAAAAGAAAGAAAAATTATTTTAATTAAAGTTTCTATCATTTTTTTGTATTTTTTAAAGAAAACAAAAATAAAATCTTTATCATTATTGTATTTTATTAAACGTAATAATTGTTAAAAAAAGAAACTAACTTAAGAAAATTTAACACAAAATCTTAATACATTTTTGGTTTTAATATTAACAAAGAAAAGAAAATAAGTTTTAAAAAAAAATGAAAATAAGAGAAAGAGTATTAGTTTGACAAAGATAAGATTAAAAGGATGATGGGCCTAGAGTTAGTATGAAGGAGCAGGCCCAAAACAATGAAAGGAGAGAAATAAGGTTTAGAAAGAAAAAAGGGGGGGGTGTTCACGCTGGAAAATGCTTGGGCTTAGGTTGTTGGGAGAAGGCCCAATAGGAATATTGACAGATTTTTTTAGGGTTAATTCAGTTGGTTAGAAATTAGGGTTTACAGTCTTTTGGCCACAGCGGTGCCTCCTTCTTCTTCGCTCTCTTCGTGTCTCTCAAACCAAATGAGCTTCTGATATTCTTCACGCCCTAGCCACCGGAGCGTTGCCTCCCATCTCTCTCATCTTCATAGCAATCCACGTTGGCTGTGCTCGAACGGTACGAAATTTATCTTGTTTAGGTTTTTTACAGTTTCAACATTTGGTTCTTGCATGTTTATCGTTTTGCAATGTTTAATCCTTGATGTTTTGTGTGTGAGCTACAGCAAAAATTTGAGAGAAGAAGACTATATCTTTGGCGTTTTTCTGGGTTGAAAACGGAAGAAGAGAGAGAGGCGTGAGACCGGTGGTGCTCCTTGGTGGCCAGGCGGAGGAAGATGATGATTGCTCGCTTCTGGTATTTTTGTACCTTTGAACGTTTGATGATGATCTTGTTCTGAAAACCCTATGTTGTTTGGACTTTTATTGATGTTCTTCCTCTGAGTGCTTGAATACCGATTGTATGATGATGATGATATTGCTTCTGAATCTTTGTTTTCTGAATCTTTATTGCTTCTGAATCTCTCTCTTCTCCTTTGGCTGCTGATGCTTGATAATGATGAACTTGCTTCTGAATCTTTGTTTGCCTTTGTTGGCTACTGATTGTTGGATAATGATGAACTTGCTTCTGAATCTTTGTTTCTTTTACTTCTAAAACTCTTCCTTTCTTTGGGTGTTGTATATTTGATGATGAAATGGTTCTGAGATTAGCTATTGTTGTTGTTCTTTGTTTTGGTTGATGATGGTGAAACTGAAAACCAATGTTGTTGTTTTGCTTTTTGTTGATGATGGTGAAACTGAAAACCAATGTTGTTGTTTTTCTTTTTGTTAAGCAAGCAGGGTTGTTGCAGTTTATGGCTTTTTTGTATGTTTGTTGAGCTTGTTGATCTGTTGTGTTTTGGGAGGCAATTTTGCTGTTAGTTTGAGCTTGCAGTTTGGATTTGGTAATTTGCAAGTTTGTTGTTTAAGCAGATTTGCTTAGAGGTTTGTTGGCCTGAGTGTTGAGATGTAGTTTTGGGTAGGTTTTCTGCAGTTTTGGAAATAGGCTTGCTGTTTGAGTCTTTGCAAGTTGCAAGCTTGCAGGCTGTTTATTTTTGGCTGCTCCAATCTTTGTTTGAACAGGCTGATGCAGTTTTAAGCAGGTTTGTGAGTTTTCAGGTAAAGCAGGCTACAAGTTTGCTTATTATTTTTACAATTGGGGAGTTTTTGGTTGGGAGCAGGTTTGTGGTAAGTTTTAGGCAGGCTTCAGGTTTCAAAGTTTTAGCTTGCAGTTTGTTGAGTTTTGGTGTTTGACAGACAAGCTTTCTGTTTTCTTTTGGAAGGCAGGCTATGTTGTTTAGTACAGGCAGGTTTTTGGTTTTGACAGCAGTTTTGCTTCTGGTGTTTGAGATGCAGGTTTTGTTTGTTACTGCAGTTTGAGATGCAGTTTGAGTTGTTTTTTGCTCAATGTTCTCCTCCTCCTCCTGCTGAACTGTTAGACTTGTTATATCTATTTGTTTTCTTACTGCCTTTTACAGCCTGCCAAAACTGCAAACCTTCACTTCACTCTCTTTCTCTCTCCCTCGAAAGCACTTTTAATTGCTTATTATATTATTCTGAAAAGCTGCTGGCCAGAACATGATGAGGGAAAGGACAAGCTCTTACTTGTAACTTGGTTCATCTCCTGCATTGTGTACTTTTTGTACTTGTTTTCTGCATTCTGTACTTTCTGCTTTTGCTAGTTACTATGCTTCTAGTAACTTAGTTTTGACATGCTTGGTTAATGCATTTTGAAACTCAGTTTGGCAGTTCTTTACTTTGTGTGCAGCCTTTTGCCTTTTCATTTTGAATAACTTGTATGCTTGCAATTTTATATATTTTATTTTTCTCTCTGTGAACCGATAAGAGAAATTTTCTCGTGATTTGCAGAGAGGAAAATGAAACATGATGAACATAGCATTTCTGATTCTGGCCAGCAGACTTTAATGATGATTTTTCTTTTTACCTGCTTTTGCTTGAAAATTCTTATACTAACTTCTTTCTGTCTTTTGCAGGTAAGTAACAGTTGGATGATAGAGGAAGCAACAGAAGTAGAAGTCAAAGATCTCTAGAGATTTAGGCTTAGATTTATTATATTTTTTCATTTATTGTAAACAAATATTATTGTAAATACTGTAAATTGTAAATTCACAATATTCGAATAAAATTTGTAACGACATTTGAAATAAATAAATAAAAGAGTCTTTGTCAAATATCTTCCAACTTTTCCTTGTATTGTCTATTTAATCATTTAAGACTCTTAAATTAAAATAACTGGAAATGTATCCCAATAACTTTAATCCAGATGAAATAAATAATCAACAAACTTTGCCGTCTCGCAACCTTGCATTAATCACAATACGCCTGGTATTCCAATTAACATATACGTTGTACAGTTAAACAAACAATCATTCCATAAACCTTTCACTCCACTGATCAAACCAATGCCTCAAAGTTCCAAACAAAAGTCTCAGCTTCTATCCCAGATATTTAGGTTTTGAGAAACAACCAGTAATCTTGAACAAGCGTAAAAACAATGTAACAGTCAACTGAATTTCTGAGGATTCTGTTTCTTCTGAGAAATGCGAGCGCAAACCCTAATTCTGGATTACTGCCAAAGAAAGATCTGTCTGATCGATTCTTGAGTCAACCTTAACAAATCAGAGAAAACCCTAATTCTGGATTGCTGCCAAAGAGAGATCTGTATGATCAATTCCTGAGCCAATCTCAACAAAATCAATGGAAACCCTAATTCTGGATTAACTGATAAAGGAGAGTCTGTTTAACCGATTCTCGAGCCGATCTTGAAAAATCAGAGAAAACCCTGAGGTTGTGATTTCTTGTGAAAAAGGGAGGGCAAATTTTGGGGTATAACAGTTGCCCCTGTTCAATCTTCTTGAACATGAAGAGTTAGATTGGAAAGTTTTCCGTTTGCGACTCGAAGGTAAAAGATGATTGGACACTAGAGTTCCCATAAATTTGCACTCCTCAAAGCATAGTTTGAGGGAATGGGCTTAAAGATGCCATTTGGAGATGTGACAGAGTCTTGTCGGAGATGGTCTTGAAGATGCTATCCAATAATGTTTGTTGAATTTGTATGTTGTAGGTGAGTGGGTGAATATCAGAAAGGTATCCCTGTTTGGAACGTCTCTGAACTGGGGGTCTGAATAAGCAATAGATTGACATCCATGTTGGGAAGCATCCGTAAACTGTTTTCAGTGGTTGAAGTTTGAAACTTGCTAAACTTATCCTGCGAAGGGTAAAATATTAGCTGAAACACAAAGTTATGTTGTATGATGCAATGCATGTGTTATATCAATGCTTATGATATATGAATGTAATGAATGCGCATGTAAGCTGATTAGGCGTCTTGCTAAGGAAGATAAATCCTGGATAGTTGGAGATAATAAAGTCTTTGACCGCTGTCGGGGAAAATAAATCCTTGACTGCCACTGGGGATTGAAAATCCTTTGATCATTAAAAATGAGAAGTCCTGGGACCACTATTGGGGAAATCAGGAGTTTGGATTGTATGCCAATCTACTGAGGATTCCTGTTTTAAGGAGATCTTCACCGGGGAATATCTGAAAACTCTGAGGAATTGAGAATGAGAGTCTTCATTTTGCTTGGGGAATTGGTGTTGAGGAGCCAAGAAAGAGAATCTTCGATCTGCAAGGGATTACAAAAAATCCGACAAATTATGCTGAGAGTAAAGAAAGCACCGGAGAATTAAGGATGAGAGTCTTGATTTTGTTGAGGAGTAAGAAACTCTGTGGGGAATAGCCATACTGTTGAAGAGTAGCTATCCTGTTGGGGGGTAAGCTCAGGGCTTTGGAAAAAGCTTATTCCTGTTTGGAAGAAGTTCAGGTTTAGGTTGTACGCCACTTTGAGAATGAGAATCTTCATTCTGTCGGGAATAGCAAGAGGTTAGGTGTATGCCAATCTACTGGGGAAGCGAGAAATGAGAATCTTCATTCAGGCGTTGGGTCAGAAGGTTGGGTGTATGCCAATCTAATGGAGTTTTAAGGATGAGAATCTTCATTCTGTTAACGGTATCAGGAGCTTGGGAGTATACCAATCTTCTGAGGTTTCAAGGATGAGAATCTTCATTCTGTTAAGGGTCAGGAGGTTGGGAGTATACCAATCTCTTGAGGTTTTCAGGATGATAATCTTCATTCTGTTAAGGGTCAGGAGGTTGGGAGTATACCAATCTCTTGAGATTTTAAGGATGAGAATCTTCATTCTCGAGAGAAATAGATTTTTAGGAGCTTCAGTTGTCCGTTATTCTGTTGGTGGCTGTAACTTCCAATGGGTGATGAAGGAATTTTTGATGACGACTGTAACTTCCAACAGGTGATGAAGGAATTTTTGATGACGACTGTGACTTCCAACAGGTGATGAAGGAATTTTTGATGACGACCGTGACTTCCAACAGGTGATGAAGGAATTTTTACGACCTTGACTTCCAACAGGTGATGAAGGAATTTTTATGATCGATCAATTTGAAATGTAATTTTGTTTTGGAGAATAAATCCTTGACAAATGTTGGGGAAATAAACCCATGACTGCTGGTCTGCTAGAGAGGTGATGAACTTCTCGAGGACGCTTGAATTACTTTTCAGAAATATTTCGGAGAGATTCTTCACTGCCCCTAGTATCAGATGTTTGTGGCACTGCCAGGAAACTTGGACTGTTCGTAACCCTTTGATGAGATTGACGTTTAAATGCCTCCAGTGATGGTGAGGGAGACTTGCCCCAGGTTATCCTGCAATTGAGAGATTTCTTGAAATCTTGACTGGACTGCCCCAGGTTTACTGAACTTTGAAAGATTTGTTGAAATCTTGACTGGACTTCCCCTGATTTACTGGACAATACCAAACCAAGCCCCCCTTTCAGTTGATAGGAGATTTTTGCCACAGGAGTGTCATCCCACTTGAAGTGATTTTACTCACTGAGAGAGCTTTCATTCCTCCGAACATTCACTGTTGTGAATTTCTTCGCTGTCAAACAAATAACATGTGCAAACAACGATATTCAAATAATGCAAAGTTTATGCTTGTCTCGAAGTTTTGAAAAATGCGTTTTTTAGCAGAAAACTTTTTATAAGACAAATTCAACACAAGATTTAGAGCAAGGCCTTACAGGAGTCGGGATACCTTTTGTAACAGTATGCTTTCGAACTAACCCATGCTTCAATTAGGAATTTTGAAGGGTTGTAACGTGGCTTGGTTCACGGTTTAAGAAACAAAGGATAAAGGCTCAAAGTATATTTGTACCCACCCGTTCTTCATGATGTTCTTCAATCCTAAACTCAGTTAATTGTGCGTCGAACTCTATTCGAGTTTGGAACAACGTTTTGGTGATGGTTCACACCAGTTGAATTTTATGGGAAGGCAGTCATTTTTGCAACATTTTTCATGTTGTTGAGGATTTATAATGACCTCTTTCTTTTGATTTGTTATCCCTAATTTTTTCCTGACTGTTCCTGTTTTCGGGATTACAATCAGCGGGATACCCTAGCTTTCTTAAGCCTCCTTTGTAGGTTTTGGCTCGGTGGGCTTTTCTCTTTTGAGAGGTAATGAATGCCTATGAGATAAGGAACCATCACTGTCTTTTGGTTCCAAAGGAATGTTTTTGATGTCATTCGTTGTATTACGAACTGAGAGTTTGCGACTTCAATGCGCATCTTTTGAACTAACTGAGAGACTACCCTGCCCCAGGTTTAATTAAAGGTTTCAATTTGTGTTTAAAACAAAAAACTTCTACTTCTTTGGCTCGAAGAGGGTTGACTAGGGATTATCTTCCTTTTAACTCCAGTGTTTAGGGTTTGAAAGAAATGCATGTACATCATCAGCAAGGTCTATTCAAAAGCATACTGTATGAGATTATGGCATTGTTTCGTCATCCTCCCTCTAAAGACTTTGTAACTTTTATCAAGACTTACATATCATAAAGAAAGTAGGAAGCATAATTCAAGAATAGTGAAAACGAATGGATGAATTCAAGACAAACATATGCAATGCATTAATGAAACAAAGTTTGACATCAACAGATAACTGTTTGAATAAAAAAAGAAATTACCACTTGAAAATTCAAATGAAACAAAGGTCTCTTAGTTTGAACTTGTCATTTCAGGTGGAGAACCCTCAGCGGAAGATTTTCATCTCGCCATCCGGCATGAATTTCAGCACTCCATTGTCAATCAAGACTTGGATCTTGTTTTTCAAAGCCCAACAGTCGTCGGTGTCATGTCCAGGACTATAGGAGTGGTATACACAAAATGCGTCGGGGTGATAGCTAGGAGCAGAGGTATTGGGCTTCCGAATAGGATCCTTTAAAGCAGTCAGATTCACCTCCAACAAGCGTTCCAGTATTATAGATGATGGTATGTCGGTCTCTGTGAACTGTCTTTCAGACGTATTTTTCTTACGCTGATTACCCCGTTGACGCTGGCGAGGTTGTTGCTGGGCTTGTGACCCTGAAGCAAGTTGATGAGATTTTCCCTTGTCTTCTTGTCTCAAAGGAGGTTAAATGATGACTTGATCTTCAACCCTAGTTGTTTGCCCCACTTGGTTATCTCGAAGCAGTTTGTTGACGAGAACCCTGAGCTCTTCTTGTCTTTGAGCTAGGTCTTGAATGAGAGCCATCTGGCCCACCAGTTGTCCCATCATCTGGATCTTCATTGTTGCCAGCTTAATCTGTAGTTCTTCCAACTGATCATTCCTGATGCCGCCTGGATTTCCTAGGACCATGCCCCTTGTGAGGAGAGCTTTCACTTCTTCTTGCCCCTGGGACAGGTTCAAGAACAAATCTTGAAGTTGAGCGTTTTGAGCCTGGATATCTTCGACAGTCCTCTCTAGAGCCATATCTACTGAAATAAACAGTAGGAGAATAAGGAAACCTAAAAAGGAAAACCTGTCATGATACAATGCATGATATGTGGATGCATGTTTTCAAGAATCTCACGAGGTACACACAAGAAAATGTTAGAGATTGAACTTCGATCAACATCTTTGATTGGAGAACTTTGTATCGGTGGATGTCATTCCACGAGAATCAAGCTCACCATGTCGAGTGGGTCATAACCCTCGATTCAAGTTGTTGCACTTGATCTTTGACGGCGTTTGTTTAGAGGAAGATGAATCCTCTTTCCCTTTGGTAGACGTCTGGTTCAATGTGAACCTGCATCAAATACCCTCGAGATCCTCGAAATGGTTATTGAAAATGCTATGGTATGATGTTATGATGTTATGTACAGGTATGCAAAAGTAAGAAAGTGTATATACAGATAATCACATTCACACAAAGAAGACAAGTCCTTAGGTTTAGGCTTGCATGGGGTTTGTAGGTAAGTACCCTCTTGAAGTTAGTTGGCTCAACCTGTCCTAAAATAGAAACCGGGTTCTAAGGAGCTCAATATCACTGGATTATTTTCTGTGTTCATGGTTTCAGTTTAGCCACTTTACTGGCGACCGAAATATTCCAAGAAAACAACCCTCAATGAGTGTAGTATCGAGTATCTACCAACTTCATACTTCACCAAAGTCGGTAATCTCACTACCCCTAAAAAGGCCAAAATGGTTAAGTAAGGTTCTAAGAGTTCGTTAGTGCTTCATGACATCACTCAGCGGCCCCGTATTCTCTTTGATTGACTCAAAGGCTACCGGTACCCACAAATATGTCACACTAACGTAGCTACTGCTTCAACTATGTCGGTATACCCCGCACAGTTCCCTCACATTTTATTGCTACTTACCTAAAAGGTGTCCCCAAATCCGAGTGTAGGATTTAAAACAAACCCAAACAAAGAACCCAAAAAGTAAAGCAATCAAAGCAATCAAGGTAAGCATGTAAATGTGATCTAAAACCCTAAGGTAACCCCACTTTTAAAAGATCCCCAACATAGTCGCCAGTTCTGTGATACGGTGGGAGAACTGACTTGGGATTTTGCGTTTGTGTTCGAAAATGTTTCGGTTTTAGCAAGAGTCGCCACCGACTTTTTATTTTATCCTAAGGAAAGGTCAAAAAGCACAGGAAAGACCTTTGAGATGTTTTCTTGGGTTCAGGGGGTAGATTATGAAAAGGGAAGGTGCTAGCACCCTTTTAATCCATGGTTATCCACGGGCTCTTAGTTACTTGTTTTAGATCACTTGCCTTTGCTTTTTAATTGTTTGGAATGGTGCTTTGTGTGTGTGGTTTTGAAAATGTTTTGAAAAAGATGCCTTGTCTAGGCAACCTTTGTAATGATTCTTGTTTGAATATATACAAAGGTGTGTGTCTTTTTGAAAAGATATTTCAATGTTTTGAAAGTTGTTTTGAAATTGTTTTGAAGTTGTGTTGTGAAGTGTGTTTGAAAATGGCAAGGAAGTTTTGCAAGATTTTTGATCAAGTAACTAAGAGTTGTCTACCCTATTTTACTCAAAGATCTTTCTTATGTTTTTAACCCTTTTTAACAGTGTTGTTTCACCATTGTATTTGGTGAACAACCTTGTGTTAAGATGTTAAACGGGACAGGCGCGGGTCATCGCATACAATCATTGAAAGCAACTTGTGAGACGCTCTAGCAATTTTGTAAGGGACGAGATCATTTTATCGAAATCAACATCGAGGGTCATCGAGGGACTAAGATCTTTGTTTATCGAAGGGGAATTTGCTAGAGTGTCTCATACTCGAGGGACATGATTGTATTTTCCGAGGCAACAAGCGAGGTTACCCTAGAGGTGCAAGTGTGAATTGTGTATTGATTTTCATGCATTTATCTTGTATTAAGTTATCTAGCGATTGATTTTGAATCTTCGCATACAAACCCTAATTACTATACAGTATATTGAAAGCGATAAATTGCAGAAATTTAAAGTCTAAATTATTACAAAATAGTATCCAGGGATGGGAGTACAAATGTTTACAAATGGGGATGAGTCTTATCAGAATAATAATATCCAAGTATATGTTACAACCAAATTGAACTGTCGCATTTTCAATGTGAAATTATAACAAAGCATAAGATAATGAAAATCAAAGAAATATGAGATGCAAGTATTTATTCACAAATGAACAAACAAAATTTATCCTAGTGAAGATTATGTATTATTATTTTTTGTGTTTTTATTTATTATGAAAAGAAAAGTTTTAAAAGAAAGAAAAATTATTTTAATTAAAGTTTCTATCATTTTTTTGTATTTTTAAAGAAAACAAAAATAAAATCTTTATCATTATTGTATTTTATTAAACGTAATAATTGTTAAAAAAAGAAACTAACTTAAGAAAATTTAACACAAAATCTTAATACATTTTTGGTTTTAATATTAACAAAGAAAAGAAAATAAGTTTAAAAAAAAATGAAAATAAGAGAAAGAGTATTAGTTTGACAAAGATAAGATTAAAAGGATGATGGGCCTAGAGTTAGTATGAAGGAGCAGGCCCAAAACAAGGAAATGAGAGAAATATGGTTTAGAAAGAAAAAAAGGGGGGGTGTTCAGGCTGGAAAATGCTTGGGCTTAGGTTGTTGGGAGAAGGCCCAATAGGAATATTGGCAGATTTTGTTAGGGTTAATTCAGTTGGTTAGAAATTAGGGTTTACAGTCTTTTGGCCACATCGGCGCCTTCTTCTTCTTCGCTCTCTTCGTCTCTCTCAAACCAAATGAGCTTCTGATATTCTTCACGCCCTAGCCACCGGAGCGTTGCCTCCCATCTCTCTCGTCTTCACAGCAATCCACGTTGGTTGTGATCGAACGGTACAAATTTTATCTTGTTTAGGTTTTTTACAGTTTCAACATTTGGTTCTTGCATGTTTATCGTTTTGCAATGTTTAATCCTTGATGTTTTGTGTGTGAGATACAACGCAAATTTGAGAGAAGAAGACTATACCTTTGGCATTTTTCTGGGTTGAAAACGGAAGAAGAAAGAGAGGCGTGAGACCGGTGGCGCTCCTTGGTGGCCAAGCGGAGGAAGATGACGACTGCTCGCTTTTGGTATTTATGTACCTTTGAACGTTTGTTGATGATCTTGTTCTGAAAACCCTATGTTGTTTGGACTTTTATTGATGTTCTTCCTCTGAGTGCTTGAATACCGATTGTTTGATGATGATGAACTTGCTTCTGAATCTTTGTTTTCTGAATCTTTATTGCTTCTGAATCTCTTTCTTCTCCTTTGGCTACTGATGCTTGATAATGATGAACTTGCTTCTGAATATTTGTTTTCCTTTGTTGGATACTGATTGTTGGATAATGATGAACTTGCTTCTGAATCTTTGTTTCTTTTACTTCTAAAACTCTTCCTTTCTTTGGGTGTTGGATATTTGATGATGAAATGGTTCTGAGATTAGCTATTGTTGTTGTTCTTTGTTTTGGTTGATGATGGTGAAACTGAAAACCAATGTTGTTGTTTTTCTTTTTGTTGATGATGGTGAAACTGAAAACCAATGTTGTTGTTTTTCTTTTTGTTGAGCAAGCAGGGTTGTTGCAGTTTATGGCTTTTTTGTATGTTTGTTGAGCTTGTTGATCTGTTGTGTTTTGGGAGGCAATTTTGCTGTTAGTTTGAGCTTGCAGTTTGGATTTGGTGATTTGCAGGTTTGTTGTTTAAGCAGATTTGCTTACAGGTTTGTTGGCCTGAGTGTTGAGATGTAGTTTTGGGTAGGTTTTCTGCAGTTTTGGAAACAGGCTTGCTGTCTGAGTCTTTGCAAGTTTCAAGCTTGCAGGCTGTTTTTTTTTGGTTGCTCCAATCTTTGTTTGAACAGGCTGATGCAGTTTTAAGCAGGTTTGTGAGTTTTCAGGTAAAGCAGGCTACAAGTTTGCTTGTTATTGTTACAGTTGGGAAGTTTTTGGTTAGGAGCAGGTTTGTGGTAAGTTTTAGGCAGGCTTCAGGTTTCAAAGTTTTAGCTTGTAGTTTGTTGAGTTTTGGTGTTTGACAGGCAGGCTTTCTGTTTTCTTTTGGAAGGCAGGCTATGTTGTTTAGTACAGGAAAGTTTTTGGTTTTGACAACAGTTTTGCTTCTGGTGTTTGAGATGCAGGTTTTGTTTGTTACTGCAGTTTGAGATGCAGTTTGAGTTGTTTTTTGCTCAATGTTCTCCTCCTCCTCCTGCTGAACTGTTAGACTTGTTATATCTATTTCTTTTCTTACTGCCTTTTACAGCCTGCCAAAACTGCAAACCTTCACTTCACTCTCTTTCTCTCTCCCTCAAAAACACTTTTAATTGCTTATTATATTAATCTGAAAAGCTTCTGGCCAGAACATGATGAGGGCTAGGACAAGCTCTTGCTTGTAACTTTGTTCATCTCGTACATTATGTACTTTTTGTACTTGTTTTCTGCATTTTGTACTTTCTGCTTTTGCTAGTTACTATGCTTCTTGTAACTTAGTTTTGACATGCTTGGTTAATGCATTTTGAAACTCAGTTTGGCAGTTCTTTACTTTGTGTGCAGCCTTTTGCCTTTGCATTTTGAATAACTTGTATGCTTGCAATTTTATATATTTTATTTTTCTCTCTGTGAACCGATAAGAGAAATTTTCTCGTGATTTGCAGAGAGGAAAATGAAACATGATGAACATAGAATTTCTGATTCTGGCCAGCAGACTTTAATGATGATTTTTCTTTTTACCTGCTTTTGCTTGAAAATTCTTATACTAACTTCTTTCTGTCTTTTGCAGGTAAGTAATAGTTGGATGATAGAGGAAGCAACAGAAGTAGAAGTCAAAGATCTCTAGAGATTTAGGCTTAGATTTATTATATTTTTTCATTTATTGTAAACAAATATTATTGTAAATACTGTAAATTGTAAATTCACAATATTCGAATAAAATTTGTAACGACATTTGAAATAAATAAATAAAAGAGTCTTTGTCAAATATCTTCCAACTTTTCCTTGTATTGTCTATTTAATCATTTAAGACTCTTAAATTAAAATAACTGGAAATGTATCCCAATAACTTTAATCCAGATGAAATAAATAATCAACAAACTTTGCCGTCTAGCAACCTTGCATTAATCACAATACGCCTGGTATTCCAATTAACATATGCGTTGTACAGTTAAACAAACAATCATTCCATAAACCTTTCACTCCACTGATCAAACAAATGCTTCAAAGTTCCAAACAAAAGTCTCAGCTTCTATCCCAGATATTTAGGTTTTGAGAAACAACCAGTAATCTTGAACAAGCGTAAAAACAATGTAACAGTCAACTGAATTTCTGAGGATTCTGTTTCTTCTGAGAAATGCGAGCACAAACCCTAATTCTGGATTACTGCCAAAGAAAGATCTGTCTGATCGATTCTTAAGTCAACCTTAACAAATCAGAGAAAACCCTAATTCTGGATTGCTGCCAAAGAGAGATCTGTCTGATCAATTCCTGAGCCAATCTCAACAAAATCAATGGAAACCCTAATTCTGGATTAACTGATAAAGGAGAGTCTGTTTGACCGATTCTCGAGCCGATCTTGAAAAATCAGATAAAACCCTGAGGTTGTGATTTCTTGTGAAAAAGGGAGGGCAAATTTTGGGGTATAACAGAATGAAAATCCCGTCCAACATAAAGCGTTATAATGGACATTCAATACTGTTTCCATATTGAGAAGATTCTTATCTGAATGAAGCTGTTGCATATGATGTTGTCTTGATTGAATAGTAACGCTTCAGAACTTAGAATCTTGCATGCTGCAATTGCTTCAGAACATTTATGACTCAGAGATGTGAGGATCTGATGGGATATGGAACTTCTGTTCAGAATCGGAGTATTCTTCACTTCAGCTCAGGTTCTGATCATTATTCTTCAGTGCAGATTCTGATTACCTCAGCTTGAAAGCTTCTGTAGCTTAATTTCTGATGTTGTTTCGGTCAGAACTTCTGCATACAAAATAACAAAAATTTAGAGTGCATATTTGTTCTTTGTGTTTGTTATCATCAAAACTCTAATTAAGGGTTGTAGAATCAAACTATGTTCTAACACAAAATTCAATTGACTTCTCCTTAAGAAAACCCTAATTTTGTAACTTTTAACTTTTGATGAATCTTGAGTTTTCTTGATGAATCATGATAAACCCTTGATTAAATGATGAATGTGACTTCAAAATTTTGATGTTGGCCAAAAATCTTAAAGTTTGACTGTAAATTGGTCAAAGTTGACTTTTTGCCCAATACATTTGATTTTCAATCATCTGACTAATTGATTGAGCAAACTTGTGCTGCAAGGCTTGGAATTTGGCATGAGAATTCTTTGAGACATATGAGAAACCATGAAATCCACTTGAGGCATTAGAATTTCAATTTTCCTAGAGAGAAGCAAAACCCTAGTTGCAGGCAACTACTTAGGATGAGGGTTTGTCTGATCAATCCTTGAGTAGTCTTGAGCAATTGAGAACCCTAGGAGCATGGGAAGACCTATTGAAATAATTTGTCTTGAATAATGGGAGGGAAAATTTTTGGATACAACACACGTTTTTAAATCAATTGGGACCATTAAATTTTTTGGAACAATGGCCCATCTTCATTGTACTGGTTTTGTTACATTTGTTTTTTTGTTACTATTTTTTTATAAATTGTTCAATTTACTATATTTAGTTATTATTATTATTACTGTCAATTTTTTAAATTATATTTTTGATCTTTGTTGACGGATTCAACCCAAAGGGTTGAAACCCTAATGAAAACGATGTATTTCTTCTCCTTCAAACACTATCATCAGGCCTGAACCCAATGAACGTGTATTGTATAAATAAAAAAGAAACACATATTCATCAAAAAAAATTAAATCTCAGTAATTTACATAGAATAAAATCAAATCTATTCTCATTTCAACCAATTTATAAACAAATCCTTAGTAGAACCTTAATCTAATATCTAATTTCTAAAACTAAAACAATTATACCAAAATCAGATCAAATCAAATCTCGAATGGATTCAATCACTAAAGTAACGACAATTACATAATAATTTCCTAAACTTTCTCAAAATCTAACCTATAAATAACCTAGAAATTTCTAAGGAAGAAAGGAGGAAATTGGAGGAACAGAAAGTTGTAACAAGGAGAAGAAGCAGAAGTCACAAGCTTACACCAAACATCCACGCCCTTCACTCGAGATCTGAGTTTCAATTTCTGAAACCCTAGATTTGTGCTTCAAGTTGCGCCTCCAGTCTCTCTGTCTTTTCCGCTACACTTCGCACCTGTAATAAAAAAAGATGGAATTAGAAGTTAGAATTGAGAAAGAGCCATAAGGAAATTTACGAGAAGAAACACTACAGGGGAGGTAAGCCGAAAATCACTTAGCTTAGGGATTCATATTTGTTGTTATGATGTTTGCATAATCTCTGTTTTGGTGTTATATTACTGTGGGTTTTGGAATTTAGGGTTTTTCTAGGTTTTATAGGGTTAGGGTTCATCCTTAGGGTTATTGTACTTTAATCCTAGGGTTAGGGTTCATAAAAACCTACATTTCCGGGTTAGGGGATTGTTAGGGTTTATGTAAGAACCCTAGGGTTAGGGTTTGGATTCAAAGGGTTATGGGTTTTGGAGGTGGTTCGGATGAACATATGAAATTCCCGATTGAAGTTCAACCAGAGAAATGGGTTTCTACACGGATGAGAGGTGGCTCAGAGCGGTGCAAGACAGCACCGCCGACTGAGGCAATTCTCAGTCGCCTGAATTCTAGAGAGATAGGAGATAATCTCTCTCTAGAATTTTTTTATAGAGATGAGAGAACGAGGATAGAGAGAGAAAGAGGAAGGTGAAATGAGGCCCAACGTTGGGCCTGTACTTTCATAAACCTCCCATGATCTCATGCACGCGGCCCTAGCGTGTTTACCATGCACTTCCTATCACAACCCTTAGATCAACATCAAACGTCCTTGAAACGCATGACCACCACAACTCGGTGATCTCTCCCATACCTTGCCCATTGGGTCAGACGTTTGTCTTGGGCCTAGCCCATTACTGAACACCCCCTTTGTTTCACTTCGCCTTGAATAATCCACACCCCTAGGCTATTGGGCTAAGTCCAACATCTGGACTTGGGTCCTTGCTGAACACACCCCCATTTTCACTTCCCTGTTAAATTATGCATCTCCTCCTGCGTTTGGGCCTGAATCCAATATCTGAATTCAGGGCCCTGTTTTTTACATCCCCCTGATTTTACTAACCAAACACACAATACACCCTCTGGCTTTTTAATTAAAATTTTATTTTCTAATATTATTTAATATATATATAAAAAACATCTTGCCAATCAAGTACTAACAATTTTCCACTATAATAATTTAAAATTTAAGATTATTTTCAAAAGGGATTATGCAAATATTTTTAATCGACTGCGAATTTCGTCTAACAACTTCGTTATTCACACACTCAAACTTGGTTCAAGGAGAATTCAAAATATCTTTGGGTCCACTTTTTTCAAGATAGCTTGTCAGGTACACAATTGGACTGGTTCTATCAACTTGAGAGATCGGATGTTCATATCTGGGAAGACTTAGCTGCTGCTTTCTACCGACAATACCAATACAATGCAGATTTAGCGCCTGCTCGTACTCAACTACAGAGTATGGGTATGGCCTCTAATGAGGGATTTAAGGAGTATGCCCAAAAGTGGCGGGATTTGGCTGGAAGGGTGCAGCCACCATTGTCGGATAGAGAGCTGGTTGACATGTTTTTAGGGACTCTGTCTGGTCCGTTCTTCAATCACTTGATTAGGAGCTCATCTGCAGGATTCACCAAATTAATTCTGATCGGTGAAAGGGTCGAGGTTGGCATTAAAAGTGGCAAAATTCAGAAGGATGCCTCCGCTTCCACTGCTATTAAGAAGACCTTCCCAGCTAAGAAGGAAGTTTCTGCTATGCATACCCAGAGAAACCAAGGGAGAACAGAGCACCGACCAACGGTGGGGGCTGTGATGATCCAAAACTCTTCAACCGATCAACCTCGAAACAATCAACCGATAACTAATCATCAAAGGGTAGAAAGGCCACAACGGCAATTCACCCGAATCAACATGAAACCGGCTCAAGTCCTCCCTCTTTTGTTAAAACTGAACCTTACCAACTTGAAGGAAGCGCCAAAAAACCCTAATACCTCCTCTCCTTATTATCACTCCAATGCAAAATGTGCATACCACCCTGACAGTGTAGGGCATGATACCAACAACTGTTGGGCTCTTAAAAACAAGATCCAAGACTTGATAGACGCCAAGGAAGTAGAATTCGATGCGCCCGAAAAGCCGAATGTGATTTCTGCCCCAATGCCCAAGTACGGTCATAATGTCCATGCCGTTATGGAAGATCTTCATGTTACCACTGTTGATGACCTTTTGACTCCGTTACCAATAATTAAAGTGAATTTGATGAAAGCCGGAATATTTCCAGGTTGTGGAAAAGACTGTTACTTTTGTTCAAACTTGCAAGCTGACTGCCCACTATTGAAATCAACCATCCAACGCCTGATGGATACCCAAGAGATCCTCTTTTAAAAGACTCTTGTTGATACTATCACTCATGTTACTCCTATTACTTTTGATACTCCAACCAATGACATTTCTATAATAACCATCTTCGATGATCTTTCCAAGACCTGCAAAAGGCCTGTTAAGATCACGCCTGATCCTAAGTTTGTGCCGTTGAAAATCACCATGTCGGGGCCTGTCCCATATAAATCTAACAAGACGATACCATGGAACTACGAAGGAGAAATCTTCTACCATGGTATCAAGCAGATTGAATCGGTCCAAGAGAATTCCGATGATGAAACCCCTGATATAGGGAATATTGCGGGAAAGAGCAAGATAACTCGCAGTGGAAGGATCTTCTCTCTGGAGATTGCTCCTCCACGAGCAGTCTTCGGACCCTCGAGAGTTTCTGTGCCTGTCAAGCCATCTGTGCAAAGCCCGGTAATTGAAGAACTTGATACTCCTGAAGTTAGACCCTCTGATGTTACTACCAAAGGTAAGGGGATACTAGAAGCGCCTGTCAGGACGAAGGCTCAGGCTGTAGTAATCCCCGAGACCACACAAAAAGAGATGGAAGAAATCTTAAAGATAATCAAGAAGAGTGACTACGATGTTGTGGAGCAGCTAGGGCAAACCCCTTCCAAAATATCCATGTTGGCTCTCCTACTCTGCTCTGAGGCTCATGTTAAGGCCTTGATCAAATTTCTAAAGACGGCACACGTGCCTCAAGAATATTCTGCTGACCAGTTTCAAGAGTGCGTGGCTAGCCTTACTGCTGATAATGGTCTTGGTTTTTCTGACACTGATTTAACCCCTAAGGGAAGGAAGCACAACGACGCACTGCATGTCTCGGTGGAATGCAGAGGGACCACACTTGCCCATGTTCTGGTTGACACCGGTTCATCGTTAAATGTGCTACCAAAGAAGGCGTTGGGCAGACTGGACTGTTAAGGTCTGACCCTAAAGCCCAATAACATCGTGGTTAGAGCCTTCGACGGTTCCAAGAAGATGGTTCACGGAGAAGTGGACATTCCAGTCAAAGTGGGTACAGAAATTTTCAACTCTACTTTTTATGTAATGGACATTCGTCCTTCATATTCATGCTTGTTGGGAAGGCCATGGATCCACAACGCTGGGGCAGTCACTTACTCTTTACACCAAATGTTAAAGTATCTAGTTCAGGGTAAGATCATAATGGTGCACGGTGAGGAAGAGTACATGATAAGTAACCTGAACTCCTTCCGCTATGTGGAGTTAGATGGTGAATTCATAGAAACGCCTTTCCAACATTTTGAAGAAGTTTCTCCCGAAGTCGCAGTTGCAAAGATAATGACTGATATGCCTATCGCTCCCAAGCCTGTGTCTAGGATGGCATCCCTCAAAGATGCAGAGGCTATAATCAAAGAAGGAAGGAGTACAGTGTGGGGCAACTGCCTGATTTTCCTCACAAGACGGACAAGTTCGGATTAGGTTTTACTGCTGCTGGCCAAAAAGTTGTGCGTCGCTCCAGGGCTGGAGGACCACCTGTAAAAATCACTCACCATGGAATTAATGCCTTAGAAGATGATGATGAAGAAGACAACTTTGAAGATTGGATCTTTCCAACCGTTAAAGGAGGATTAAGCAACTGGGAAGCGAAAGACTTCGTTCCCATCACTTTCATCAACCAGTAATTTATCTTTGAACAATTTCCTATTTTGGTCTGTAATAACTAAACAATTCATACATTATTTTCACCTTATGCTTTACCCGGGGCATATAGGTCCATTTGTAAGGGCTTGATTTCTTCATTATCATATGCCATTTTTAAGTGAATCATTGAATGTTTTCATCTATAAATTGTTGTGTTCATTTTCTTTCCTTTTACATTTTGTTTTGTTTAAGGATGGATATCCCTTACACACACCCACACTCACAAAATGCAGGTACCCATCCACTCCGGATTCCATGGGTGACTATTCTGCTTTAGCCTTCGGTGACTCTGAAGATTTGGTCAATCATGCCGAGTACGAAGGTGATGAAGACTGTGAAGTGCCTGGAGAGATAGCTAGACTTTTGCAACAAGAAGAGAGGGCTATTCTGCCCCATGAAGAGTTGTTAAAAACCATCAATCTGGGAACAGAGGAAGACAAGAAAGAGGTTAAGGTGGGTGCCAACCTGGAGCCAAGTGTCAAAGAGTGTCTAGTTCAGCTGCTGAATGAATATGTTGAAATCTTCGCCTGGTCCTACGAAGACATGTCGGGACTCGACATAGATATTGTGGTTCACTGTCTCCCTACAAGAGAAGACTGTCCACCGATCAAACAAAAAGTTCGCCGAATGAGGCCCGACAAGTCTGAAAAGATCAAGGCTGGGGTAATGAAGCAATTTAATGCTGGCTTTCTGGCTGTTACTTCCTATCCATAATGGGTTGCTAACATTGTGCCCGAGCCTAAGAAGGACGGCAAAGTCAGAATGTGTGTGGACTATCGGGACTTAAACAGGGCTACCCCTAAAGATGATTTTCCACTACCACACATTAACATCTTGGTTGACAATACAGCTCAACACAAGGTATTTTCCTTCATGGACGGATTCTCGGGATACAACCAGATCAAAATGGCCCCCGAAGACATGGAGAAGACTACTTTTGTTACGCAGTGGGGTACCTTCTGCTACAGAGTGATGCCATTCAGACTGAAGTATACTGGGGCAACCTATCAGCGAGCCATGGTAGCTTTGTTTCATGATATGATACATCATGAAATCGAAGTCTACGTAGACGACATGATAGCCTGTTCACAGACAGAAGAAGAACACCTCGACCCTCTGCAAAAGCTGTTTGTTAGATTGAAGGAATATAAGCTCAGACTGAACCCGAGCAAGTGCACCTTTCGAGAAAACTTGTTGCGCTTTGGTATGGGCTGCTCGCCGGCTAAGGCAGTATATGTTGACACATACCACCTTGCTGATTTCTAAAATGGATCCGATTAAGTATATCTTCGAGAAGCCTGCTTTATCTGGAAGAATCGCTAGATGGCAAATGATCCTGACAGAGTATAATATTCAGTACACAACCCAAAAAGCTATAAAGGGGAGTGTACTAGCTAACCATCTAGCTCATCAAGCCGTCGAGGATTACCAATCTATGAGGTTCGACTTCCCTGACGAGGACATTATGACATTGGACAACATTGAAGGTAACATACCGTATGACAGACCTGAACAAGGATCCCGATGGACCATGTACTTTGATGGTGCTTCAAATGCACTTGGCAACGGTATTGGTGCGGTACTCATTTCTCCGGAAGGTTGCCATACGCCTTTCACTGCAAGACTCTGTTTCAGTTGCACCAACAACATGGCCAAATACGAAGCTTGTATCTTTGGTCTCAAGGCTGCTATTGACTTGGGAATCAAATCTCTGGTCGTATTTGGGGACTCAGCTTTGGTTATCAGTCAAATCAAAGGAGAGTGGGACACTAAGCATCCTAATCTTATCCCGTACAAAGAACATGTCTTTACATTGTTGCCTCATTTTGAGCAGATTACCTTTGAGCACTTCCCGCGAGAAGAAAATCAGCTAGCGGATGCTCTGGCTACAATGTCTTCCATGTTTAAACTCAATTGGGATAATGAGGCTCCCCAAATCACCATTGAGCGAAGGGACGAACCTGCGCACTGTCATGAGATTAATACCGAAGACGTAGTGGAACAACCCTAGTTTCATGAAATCAAAAGGTATCTCCAGACCCGAGAATACCCTGAAGGAGCTTCCGTCAATGACAAAAAGTTCTTAAGGAAATTTGTTGCCAAGTTCTTCCTGAGCAATGGTATCTTATATAAGCGCAACCATGATTGTATTCTACTTCGTTGTTGTGACAAGGCTGAAGCAAAGTTGATCATGACCGAAATACACAGTGGCACCTTTGGCACCCACTTAAGCGGACATACGATGGCTAAGAAGATTCTAAGGGAAGGCTACTACTGGTCTACCATGGAAGCTGACTGTCATCAACATTCCCGTACTTGTCACAAATGCTAGGTCTATGCTGACAAGGTACATATTCCTCCAGTTCCTCTCAATGTTCTAACAGCTCCTTGGCCATTTGTGATGTGGGGAATCGACATGATTGGAGATATCAAGCCTACAGCATCCAATGGACATCGCTTCATCTTAGTGGCTATTGATTACTTTACCAAATGGGTCGAAGCAGCTTCCTACGCCTCCGTTACAAAGAATGTGGTTGCCCGCTTCATCAAGCAGAATCTCATATACCGGTATGGTATCCCCGACAGAATCATCACAGACAACGGTACAAATTTGAACAACACTATGATCACCGCCTTGTGCGAGCAGTTCAAGATTCAACATCATAATTCATCTCCCTATCAACCAAAGATGAACGGTGTTGTTGAAGCCGCGAACAAAAATATCAAGAAGATCATTCAAAAGATGACAGTCACCTACAAGGACTGGCATGAGATGTTACCGTTTGCTCTGCATGGATATCGTAGCACGGCGCGTACTTCAACTGGGGCAACCCACTTTTCTTTGGTATATGGCATGGAGGCTATTTTACCCATGGAAGTTCAGATTCCTTCCTTAAGGATTATGAATGATGTTGGTTTAAGTGAAGACGATTAGATTAAGACCCGGCTTGACCAACTTAATTTGATTGACAAGAAGCGACTTACTGCTGTTTTCCATGGTCAGACGTATCAAAAATGGATGATCAAGGTTTTCAACAAGAAAGTTAGACGTCAGTTATATCAAGTTGGAGATCTTGTAATCAAGCAGATCATCTTGCCGCAAAGTGATCCCTGGGGCAAGTGGACTCCTAATTACGAAGGACCATTTATGATCAAGAACATCTTTTCTGGTGGGGCAATGATTCTGACCATCATGGATGGTGACGACCTGCCGCACCCTGCGAACGCAAACATAGTCAAAAGATACTACGCATAAAATGACCCGACAAGTTGAAAACCCGAAAGGGCGACTTGGGAAAAAATGGGCATCCCGGTGAATCGAAAACCCGAAAGGGCGGTTCAGGCAAAAATTAGGGATAAAACAAAAAAATCTGTACACCCGGCAAGTTGAAAACCCGAAAGGACGACTTGGGCAAAAAAGGGTTTCCCGGTGGACTGAAAACCCGAAAGGGCGGTCCAGGAAAAAGTTAGGGAATCAAACCGTATGACTATGTCTCGTCGGATCACTTTAAGGACAATATCTTCACGACCAAACTCCAGGCTCATGATCAATCCAATCACCTTTGGACGAAGCACGAATGGACAAGATACTCAGAGTTGTGAAGGCTACAGCAGAATGGAAACCCCATGGAATTTTTACACATAGCCATCTTTCTTTGTATAAATTTTTTCTCAATTTTTACGACAACATTCTCTTACTAGGATGTTTGTCTCCTTTGTACAAAATACTCACAAAAGTTAATACAAAAATACTTCAAAGTGTAGAAATTTGCTTGCCTTTCCTTTCTTTTTACACTTATGTTTTATTTGAAAACGTCCAATTGTTTGTTAAATAGGCATATGCATTTGAATATAATCATTGCTTACAAATAAAACAAAATGAGAAAGGATAATTACTGGTAGGTCGAGAGTATAGGAAAACGTCTTTAGGCTATTCCAGAAGAAATCCCCTGCAGTATGTCATTCAGATCTTCAACAAAGCTAAAACCTTGAAGTACATATCCCCAGCGGAGATAAATTTTAAAATTCTCATCAGAGTTAAGTCTCTAAACTCCCGATCCCCGGTGGAACCCAAAAACTTTGAACTACATACCCTCAGTGAAGATGAAACCTTCTTCCCCAGCGGAGTCAAATTTCCAACTATCAATCCCCAGGGGGAACCATTCAGTTTTCCCCGAATTTCCCCAGCAAGGTTATCTTAAAAGTCTGGGAATCAACCAGATAATAGTTAACTTTTTGTCTTATCCCCAACTAGGATAATTCCCCAGTAGATTGGCATACAACCCAAGCTCCTGATTTCCCCGGCAGAATAAACACTCTCCCCACAGAGTTATTTCTCGATAGAATGAAGATTCTAATTCCTTTTTTTCCATTTGAAGCCTCCCAGTTCTTAATTCCCCAATAGAGGTCGTCGGATTTATCCTTACTTCCTCAGGAAAGTCATGAAGGATTCTCACTCCTTGTAGAAGTTGTCAAAACTCTTGTTAATCCCCACAAGATACCAATGATTTTCAATCCCCAGCAATGGTCCCAGGATTTCTCATTCTCAACAAATCAAAGATTTTTGGAATCCTCAGCATCGGTCAAGGATTTACTTTTTTCGGCAGCAGTCAAAGATTTCATTATCTCCAGTTATCAAGGTATTATTTTCCTCAGCAAGACAGCTACTTAGCTTACATGCATATCCATTACATCCATTACATTCATCAATAAAACATATTTTATTGCATCATACATATCATGCAATATAACTTTGTGCTTTAGCTAACATTCTACCCTTTTCAGGATAAGATTAAAAAGCTATTGTTAAACAACTATTCAGAGATTTCAGATACAGTATGGATACACCCCGGACACGGCGGTCATTCTATTACTCATTCAGAATTTCAAGTCAAGATACAGTATGGATACACCCCTGACACGACAGTCATTCTACTACTTATTCAGACTCCAGCAATCAGATACAAACTAGATACGCTCCAGACACGGAATCTATTCTATTTCTCATTCAGATTCAACTATCAACCTCAAGTTCAGATACACTCCAGACACGGAAGTCATTTTGTCACTTGTCTAGATCCCAGTTACAGTACAGATACACTCTAGACACGGAAGTCATTCTGATACTCATACAGATCTCAACTTTAGATACAGTCCAGATACGCTCCAGACACGGTTGACATTCTGTCACTCATTCGGAATTTATCCCCAGCACATAGATGCTCCATATACAGATGTCTCTCTGTCACCCATTCAGAATACAGATACACTCCAGACGCGGTAGTCATTCTGATATTCATTCAAGAATCAAATACAGTTACAGCTCGGATACGCTCTAGACACAGACGCCATTCCTTTGCTCATACAAACCCAGTCTCCAGATACAACTCAGATACGTTCCAAATACGGATACCATTGTGATGTTTATTCTACTGTTTTTCAACAAACAAGTTTTGGATGGCATCTCTAAGCCCATCTACAACAAGATTCTACCACCTCCAAATGGTATATTTAAGCCCATTCCCTCAGCAACATTTTGACGAGTGCAAATTTACGGGCACTCTAGTGTCCAATCCTCTTTTACCTTCGAGTCAGGAAAGGCAAACTTGTCAATCTAACTCTTCAGGTTCAAGAAGATTGAACATGGGCTACTGTTGTAACCCAAAATTTTCCCTCTCATTTTATCAACATTTCTCATCACAAGGCTCTTGGAACTCAAGATCAAGCTAGGGTTTGCTCTGCTCAAGACATCTCCTTGCACTGATGACCTAAACTAGGGTTTGAGTTTGCACAGGGATTTTTGGACCTTCAATGCTCAAATTGACTTTCATACTTCTTTTTGGACTCATAAGTTTGTCCATACCAAGTTTCAAGCCTTGAATCAAATTTTTGCCCAGTCAATTGGATAGTTGACCTAGAAATCAGCTGTATTAGGGAAAAAGTCAACTGTGGCCAATCTACAGTCAAACCTCATGAATTTTGACCCACATCAACATTATGAACTCATATGAACCATTTGATCAAGTTTAGACCACAACTCCACAAGAAATTTGATCAGATCACCAAAAGGGCAAAAAGGTCATTTTTAGGGTTTTGACTGTACAGAGGCAATTTATGACTTTTTGACCTAGCCAATGGAAAATTAAGCTCAACCAAAGACTCAAGGAATCAATGGCATCATCTTGACCTATTCAACAAGTTCAAAAGATCTCAAATGCATGGGATTGATAGATGAATTTTTCAGTCAACTGATCAAAATTTGACTGTACACTGAAAAGTCAAACTTTGACTTTTTGGTCAAAATCAAGTGCCAAGGGTCATTTTTCATCAAGATGTGTCAAATTATGAAACTTGTTCATCAAGAAACCCAAAATTGCAAATTAGGGTTTGAAATTGAAAATTTTCAAAACTTAGAATTTTTCTAAGTTATGAAATTTTCTTAATTTTTCCTAACTTTGTCCCACATTTTAACCATGATGCAAATGGATTCAAATAAAACTTACAACATTAAAGTTGTAGTCCTCCACAAATTCTACAACTTTGATTCACAAAGTTTTCTCAAAAGAAGCTTGGATCTTAATTTATGATTTTTGGAACAAGGTCCCTAAAACCTTTAACTTAGTGAAATTTTGCCCAAGTTTAGGCAGGATTTTGACCTATCTTCTTGGCCATTTTTCACATAGTTCCACTTGGAGTCTCAAGTTTCATTTAAAATATGGATTATAGAGCATGTTTCAAGATTTACAAATTGTCAAAGAAATACTCAAACACATTTGTGGTTAGGGAGAATCGAATGCTTGAAGTTGGCAAAAACTCACTTTGTATCCATGGCAAATTCATGTTCACTCAAGTGGCATTTTCAAACCAGCATGCTTTGTACTAGTTTTCAGGCCTCTAAACCAATTCACACTTCTTAATTAAATGCAAATCCATCAGTATAAGCATTTGTTTTGGCCATTTGGGCATTGTACACAAAACTAAGCCCTAAGTAGAAAAAGGTAAATTCCCATTTTTGAAAAGGTATGCTTTATGTCAAACAATGATCTTTGAAGCATAGGGCCAAGATATCAGAATCCAAATCAAATCCACAAATTGCAGTGACCAAGAGGATTGTATGCAGCATATTTGATGGCTTGTACAGGCCTGTAATGACAAGTTCACTTTCTTACTTCAAAAATAAGCAATTTGTCCAAACACTTGACAACTTGGAAACCAGCCATTGTTAGCTTACACAAACATTTAAAACATATTTCACACAACTCTTTGAGCAAGAAACACAAGTACTTGAGCCTCAAAACCTCCCATAGCCAGAAATCACACTTCTTTGGCAAAACAGGGTAGGTGTTGCAACTTGAGTGCCATAGCTCATTTGGCTCGTGCGTTTTGCCCCTTTTTGATTTAAACACCTTCCATTCCACTCACTCAAGCTATCCCAAACCTCCATTTCCAACTGTAACTCCATTTACAGTGTTCACCATTTTCATTTCAAGCTTGTGCAGGTTGAGTTCTAGAGGCTGATTCAGGGACTTTCAAGGCAAGCTAGCTATTGGTAAAGATCAAGTGGAGTTCAGGCAAGCTACCAGACACCTCAA
Organism: Vicia faba; assembly: GCA_948472305.1. Taxonomy (NCBI): domain Eukaryota; kingdom Viridiplantae; phylum Streptophyta; class Magnoliopsida; order Fabales; family Fabaceae; genus Vicia; species Vicia faba. Next base: position 1,357,985,008 of record OX451735.1, read on the forward strand.
AACTTGTTGAGAAGCACTGCATTGCCCTACACGAATCCAACTGAAGCAGGTTTTTCCTCACTTTCTATCTCTCTATTTAGGAACATTTAGCCTTAGGTTTGTGAATAAAAAATATAGTGTTCATTGCTAGGAAGCCATACATATGCTCAACTTTCATTTATATTAAGTGTGCTAGGAGAATTTCATCCATGAACATGCTGAAAAAACTAGGTCAGATTTTAGGGCCAGAGAAATTCTCTCTGGTCTTTGAGAGTTAAGATTAATGCTTTATATGGTTAGAATCGTATTGAAATTCTCTACAAGTTTGATGTTGTGAGTTTTGGCAAAAGATCACGTATACAAGATCTAGCATTTGAACCAGGGCACGCGCGCGTTTCTGTCTAGAGGAAGAAGATGAAGTTGGCTTGGGTTGGGCCTAGTCTGGCTTGCTTCTAACACCTCCCATTTTCACTTTCACACCCCCTGGCCCAATTTCTCATATTTTCACATTTTTGCATTTTTTGTTTTTTTTTTCTGATTTTGTTTATTTATTTCCAAATATAAAAAATGCCTAAAAAATATTTTCATAATTTTTTACATTTATTTGGCATTTTATTTTAATTTTTCTAATATAGAAAACATTTTGAATACTTTTATATTATTTATTTAAACTTGAAAATAATATGTAAATTATACTTTTATTTTTATTTCTTATTTTTATTCATACTAAAAATATTATTAAAAATATAATTTATTTTTGTACATATTTTATTTTATGTTATATATATATATATATATATATATATATATATATATATATATATATATATATATATATATATATATATATATATATATATATATATATATATATATATATATATATATATATATATATATATATATATATATATATATATATATATATATATATATATATATATATATATATATATATATATATATATATATATATATATATATATATATATATATATATATATATATATATATATATATATATATATATATATATATATATATATATATATATATATATATATATATATATATATATATATATATATATATATATATATATATATATATATATATATATATATATACACTTTTATTTTATTAAATACTTAGAATAAAAATACAAAAATATTACATTTTTATTTTTATACTAAAAAATACCTTTTTTTAAGTATATTTCTTTTTACACATATTAATATATTTTTTGTATATAAATAATATAATGTATTTATTTTCTTAAAGAAATTAGGGTTTCATCCCTTAAACAATTAAATAAATCTTTTATTTATTTCTTTATATTTTTTTACATTAAAAATACTTTTGCATACATAAACAAACAAAGTTTCTTTTTTGCATAATACATTTTATTTAATATTTATTTATTTTGTTTAATTAAATATTGCCCATTTAAATATTTATGCATTGTGATTCAATTTGGATGTAATAGTAAACTAGGGTTTATATTTCTTGTCAAATACCCCCATTCAAAATTGTACCCCCATCCCCATAATCATGTTGTAGTAGCTTAGAACTTTAAATTCTCGCATTTTACGCTTTCAGTTATGCCATGACTAGAGAATTAGGGTTTGTATGCAAAAATCAATCAACAAATAGTTTGACCTAATCAAAGACAAATATTCATGAAAATCAAACACAATACACACTTGCACCCCTAGGGTTACAATCCACTTGTTGCCTTCAAAAATGGGTCATGGTATGCATGTTGGGTACTTTGGCAAAACAAAACAAAACAAAAGATCATAGTCCCTCGATGACGCTATCTTGGTTGCCTAAACAAAAATGATCAAGTCCCTCAAGAAAATTGCCAAAGATACTTGACACAATTGCTATCATGGTCTATACGATGACCCGCGCCTGTCCCGTTTAACATCCTAACACAAGGTTGTTCAAAAAATGCAATGGTGAAATAACACTGTCAAAAGGGTTAAAAACATAGAAAAGGTCTTTGAGTAAAATAGGGTAGACAACTCTTAGTTACTTGATCAAAAGCTTGCAAAACATCCTTGCTATTTTCAAACACACTTCACAACACAATTTCAAAATATTACCCAAAACAAACTTTCAAAACATTGAAATCTTTTCAAAAGACAAAACACCTTTGTATACATTCAAACAAGAATCATTACAAAGGTTGCCACAACTATGGCCTCTTTTCAAAACATCTTTCAAAACCACACACAAAGCACCATTTCAAATAATTGGAAAAGCAAAACAAGTGATCTAAACAAGTAACTAAGAGCCCATGGATAACCATGGATGAAAAGGGTTCTTGTACCTTCCCTTTTCATAATCTACTCCCCGAACCCAAGAAAATATCTCAAAGGTCTTTCCTGTGCTTTTTGACCTTTCCTTAGGATAAGATAAAAAGTCGGTGGCGACTCTTGCTAAACCGAAACATTTGCGAACACAAACGCAAAATCCCAAGTCAGTTCTCCCACCGTATCACAGAACTGGCGACTCGGATGGGGAAATAACTAAAAGTTGAGTGACCTTAGGGTTTAGATCACCTTTGCATGCTTAACTTGTTTTCTTTGTTTGCTTTACATTTGGTTCTCTTGTTTGGGTATAAATCCTCCACCCGGATTTTTGGGAAACATTCATAGGTAAATAGAAATACGCTGTGGAAACTGTGCGGGGTATACCGACATGGTTGAAGTAATAACTATATTAGTGCGACATATTTGTGAGTACCGGTAGCCTTTGAGTCAATCAAAGAGAATACGGGGCCGCTGAGTGATGTCATGAAGCACTAATAAACTCTTAGAACCTTACTTGACCATCTTGGCCTTTTTTAGGGGTAGTGAGATGATCGGCTTTAGTGTAGTTCAAAGTTGGTAGATACTCGATACTACACTCATTGAGGGTTGTTTTCTTGGAATATTTTGGTTGCCAGTTAAGTGGCTAAACCAAAACAATGAACATAGAAAACAATCCAGTGATATTGAGCTCCTTAGAACCCGGTTACTATTTATAGGACAGGTTGAGCCAACTAACTTCAAGAGGGTACTTACCTATGAAACCTCATGCAAGCCTGAAACTAGGAACTTGTGTGACTTGTTTGTACATGTGCTTGTACATACATCATAAACATCATAAAGCATCATTTGCATCCACTAACCATTTCAAGGGTTTCGATCTTCATCTTTGTTCTTGTTTTGTAGGTCATAGAATCTCTTCGCAGAAAAACAATTCAAGCCAACCTTGTGAGAATCCGTCCTCAACTCAAGGAGCTTACTTCCAAGATTCCAGAGAATTCTCTCTTCAGTGAAAGACATGGTAGACTTCTCAACTTGGTCAACTCCAACATTGAAGAAGATATGGTGAAAGTTCTCTTCCAGTTCTTTGACCCCCTACACCACTGTTTCATATTCCCTGATTACCAACTAGTACCTACTTTGGAGGAATTTTCTCAACTCCTGAGGATTCCTATTCTCCATCAACTACCCTACAACGATACGGAAAGAGAACCAAAGCCTGAAGATGTTGCTCAAGCATTACACTTGCAACCATCTGATATCAAAGGACATTGGGAAACCAGAAGTGGTGTCAAGGGTTTCTTGGCGAAGTTTCTGTTTGAGAAGGCACAAGACTGCTGGAATTCTTTAGATCTACAAGCTTTTGAAGAAATTGTAGCACTCCTCATCTATGGGTTAGTCTTGTTCCCATACCCTGATCAGCTTATAGATGTGAACATTGTCAAGATTTTCATATCTCGGAATCCTGTGCCTACATTGCTTGGGGACATCCTACACTCATTTTACACATGAACAATGAGGAAAAGAGGTGTTCTCATATGCTGTACTCCTCTTCTAGCAAGGTGGTTTATTTCTCACCTTCCCCAAACAGTTTTGAAGAATGAGCAGGGTTTAAGGTGGTCACAACGATTGATGACCCTCACACATTCTGATGTTCATTGGTGTTCTCGGTCCAGAGAAAATGTCATCATCATTGATAGTTGTGGAGATTTCCCTAATGTCCCACTACTTGGCATTAAGGGAGGCATTACCTACAACCCCTGCTTTGCTCTAAGACAATTTGGATATGCTCGAAGGGATGACCCTCATGATATTCTGATTTCTGACCTAGTTTTTGACTTCGACAATGATGCGCAAGGACTTCGACAAAGGTTTATCAGAGCTTGGAGGATGCCCAACAAGGTGGATAGTAAGACACTGGGACACAAGAATTCCATCCCCCTTGAGCCTTATCTCAAGTGGGTACGAACCCGCATCCAGAATCTTATGATTCTATACCCCTACATTCTCCCCGTGATCAAAGAGCCTGTTATGGAAGGAGAGGTTCCATACACCCTCCTACATCCAAACATGCCAACATCATTGGAAGAATTACAAAAGAGTTGGATCCAGCTCAAGGAAGAACGGAATACTTTTGAAGCCAGCTTCTACGCCAGTGAAAAGAAGGTTTTAGAGCTTACTCGCCTACTTCATGAGGAGGAAACTCTCAACACTTACATCGCACCAAAGAGGATGCGCAATGTCTTTTTACATTAAGAATTTTGTAATATTTTGCCCATGGGGCATTTATGTACTAACAAATTTCTTCTTAATATGACGTGTGTTTCTTTTTTGTTTGCAACAAATTTGAATTTCTGAATCCTTGAATGCATTACATGAATAACATATCATTCATCATATGCATAAATAGGTCTCCACACCAGGTTTCCTTATCTTTCTGCTGTTTATTTAAGCAAGATGGATTTGGGGCAGACGGTTAAGGATCTGCAAGCACAGAATTCGCAATTCCAGCAACTCCTCATGACCTTAGCAAAGGGTCAAGAGGACCTTAAAGCACTATTGGAGAAAGAGAAGGAATCAAAAAGGAAGAAAAAGAAAATAATTGGGATAGCCACTATGGGAAGGAGATTTGAGCATCAGGCTAGGAGAGTTCTAGAGTTCCCCTCGACGTCTGACGAAGGGTTTGGTAAAGGAAAAGGCGTTGCAATGCCTTCTGAATCTGAAGCTGAAGAGGAAGAAGAGGAAGAAGACGAAGATTACTCCGAACAGCAATATCCCTCGGCGGATGATAAGTATAAAAATCTTGAGGATCGGTTGGCAGCCATGGAGTTGCAAAAGGTACCTGGTTTAGATTTTGAAGAACTAGGATTGGTCGCTGGGATCGTCATTCCTCCTAAGTTCAAAGTACCTACATTTGCTAAGTATGACAATTTGTCCTGTCCAAAGATGCATCTGAGGTCCTACGTTAGAAAGATCCAACCCCACTCCTCTGATAAGGATCTTTGGGTCCACTTTTTTCAAGATAGCTTGTCAGGTACACAATTGGACTGGTTCTATCAACTTGAGAGATCGGATGTTCATAACTGGGAAGACTTAGCTGCTGCTTTCTACCGACAATACCAATACAATGTAGATTTAGCGCCTACTCGTACTCAACTACAGAGTATGGGTATGGCCTCTAATGAGGGATTTAAGGAGTATGCCCAGAAGTGGCGGGATTTGGCTGGAAGGGTGCAGCCACCATTATCGGATAGAGAGCTGGTTGACATGTTTTTAGGGACTCTGTCTGGTCCGTTCTTCAATCACTTGATCGGGAGCTCATCTGCAGGATTCACCAAATTAATTCTGATCGGTGAAAGGGTTGAGGCTGGCATTAAAAGTGGCAAAATCCAGAAGGATGCCTCCGCTTCCACTGCTATTAAGAAGACCTTCCCAGCAAAGAAGGAAGTTTTTGCTATGCATACCCAGAGAAACCAAGGGAGAACAGAGCACCAACCAACGGTGGGGGCTGTGATGATCCAAAACTCTTCAACCGATAAACCTCGAAACAATCAACCGATAACTAATCATCAAAGGGTAGAAAGGCCACAACGGTAATTCACCCGAATCAACATGACACCGGCTCAAGTCCTCCCTCATTTGTTAAAACTGAACCTTACCAACTTGAAGGAAGCGCCAAAAAACCCTAATACCTCCTGTCCTTATTATCACTCCAATGCAAAATGTGCATACCACTCTGACAGTGTAGGGCATGATACCAACAACTGTTGGGCTCTTAAAAACAAGATCCAAGACTTGATGGACGCCAAGGAAGTAGAATTTGATGCGCCCGAAAAGTCGAATGTGATTTCTGCCCCAATGCCCAAGCACGATCATAATGTCCATGCCGTTATGGAAGATCTTCATGTTACCACTGTTGATGACCTTTTGACTCCGTTACCAATAATTAAAGTGAATTTGAAGAAAGCCGAAATATTTCCAGGCTGTGGAAAAGACTGTTACTTTTGTTCAAACTTGCAGGCTGACTTCCCACTGTTGAAATCAGGCATCCAACGCCTGATGGATACCCAAGAGATCCTCTTTCAAAATACTCCTGTTGATACTATCACTCATGTTACTCCTATTACTTTTGATACTCCAACCAATGACATTGCTATAATAACCATCTTCGACGATCTTTCCAAGACCTCCAAAAGGACTGTTAAGATCACGCCTGATCCTAAGTTTGTGCCGTTGAAAATCACCATGTCAGGGCCTGTCCCGTATAAATCTAACAAGAAGATACCATGGAACTACGGAGGAGAAATCTTCTACCATGGTATCAAGCAGATTGAATCGGTCCAAGAGAATTCCGATGATGAAACCCCTGATATAGGGAATATTGCGGGAAATAGCAAGATAACTCGCAGTGGAAGGATCTTCTCTCTGGAGATTGCTCCTCCACGAGCAGTCTTCCGACCCTCGAGAGTTTCTGTGCTTGTCAAGCCATCTGTGCAAAGCCCGGTAATTGAAGAACTTGATACTCCTGAAGTTAGACCCTCTGATGTTACTACCGAAGGTAAGGGGATACTAGAAGCGCCTGTCAGGACGAAGGCTCAGACTGTGGTAATCCCCGAGACCACACAAAAAGAGATGGAATAAATCTTAAAGATAATCAAGAAGAGTGACTACGATGTTGTGGAGCAGCTAGGGCAAACCCCTTCCAAAATCTCCATGCTGGCTCTCCTACTCTGCTCTGAGGCTCATGTTAAGGCCTTGATCAAATTTCTAAATACGGCACACGTGCCTCAAGAAAATTCTGCTGACCAGTTTCAAGAGTGCGTGGCTATTCTTACTGCTGATAATGGTCTTGGTTTTTCTGACGCTGATTTAACCCCTAAGGGAAGGAAGCACAACGACGCGCTGCATGTCTCGGTGGAATGTAGAGGGACCACACTTGCCCATGTTCTGGTTGACACCGGTTCATCGTTAAATGTGCTACCAAAGAAGGCGTTAGGCAGATTGGACTGTGAAGGTCTGACCCTAAAGCCCAGTAACATCGTTGTTAGAGACTTCGACGGTTCCAAGAAGATGGTTCACGGAGAAGTGGACATTCCAGTCAAAGTGGGTACAAAAATTTTCAACTCTACTTTTTATGTAATGGACATCCGTCCTTCATATTCATGCTTGTTGGGAAGGCCATGGATCCACAACGCTGGGGCAGTCACTTCCTCTTTACACCAAATGCTAAAGTATCTAGTTCAGGGTAAGATCATAACGGTGCACGGTGAGGAAGAGTACATGATAAGTAACCTGAACTCCTTCCGCTATGTGGAGTTAGATGGCGAATTCATAGAAACGCCTTTCCAACATTTTGAAGAAGTTTCTCCCGAAGTCACAGTTGCAAACATAATGACTGATATACCTATCGTTCCCAAGCCTGTGTCTAGGATGGCATCCCTCAAAGATGCGGAGGCTGTAATCAAAGAAGGAAGGAGTACAGTGTGGGGGCAACTGCCTGATTTTCCTCACAAGACGGACAAGTTCGGATTAGGTTTTACTGCTGCTGGCCAAAAAGGTATGCGTCGCTCCAGGGCTGGAGGACCACCCGTACACTCACCATGGAATTAATGCCTTAGAAGATGATGATGAAGAAGACAACTTTGAAGATTGGATCTTTCCAACCATCAAAGGAGGATTAAGCAACTGGGAAGCGAAAGACTTCGTTCCCATCACTTTCATCAACCAATAATTTATCTTTGAACAATTTCCTATTTTGGTCTGTAATAACTAAACAATTCATACACTATTTTCACCTTATGCTTTACCCGGGGCATATAGGTCCATTTGTAAGGGCTTGATTTCTTCATTATCATATTCCATTTTTAAGTGAATCATTGGACGTTTTCATCTATAAATTGTTGTGTTCATTTTCTTTCCTTTTACATTTTGTTTTGTTTAAGGATGGCTATCCCTTACACACACCCACACTCACAAAATGCAGGTACCCATCCACTCCGGATTCCATGGGTGACTATTCTTCTTTAGCCTTCGGTGACTCTGAAAATTTGGTCAATCATGCCGAGTACGAAGGTGATGAAGACTGTGAAGTGCCTGGAGAGATAACTAGACTTTTGCAACAAGAAGAGAGGGCTATTCTGCCCCATGAAGAGTTGTTAAAAACCATCAATCTGGGAACAGAGGAAGACAAGAAAGAGGTTAAGGTGGGTGCCAACCTGGAGCCAAGTGTCAAAGAGCGTCTAGTTCAGCTGCTGAATGAATATGTTGAAATCTTCGCCTGGTCCTACGAAGACATGCCGGGACTCGACATAGATATTGTGGTTCACCGTCTCCCTACAAGAGAAGACTGTCCACTGATCAAACAAAAAGTTCGCCGAATGAGGCCCGACAAGTCTGAAAAGATCAAGGCTGGGGTAATGAAGCAATTCAATGCTGGCTTTCTGGCTGTTACTTCCTATCCACAATGGGTTGCTAACATTGTGCCCGAGCCTAAGAAGGACGGCAAAGTCAGAATGTGTGTGGACTACCGGGACTTAAACAGGGCTAGCCCTAAAGATGATTTTCCACTACCACACATTGACATCTTGGTTGACAATACAGCTCAACACAAGGTATTTTCCTTCATGGACGGATTCTCGGGATACAACCAGATCAAAATGGCCCCCGAAGACATGGAGAAGACTACTTTTGTTACGCAGTGGGATACCTTCTGCTACAGAGTGATGCCATTCGGACTGAAGAATACTGGGGCAACCTATCAGCGAGCCATGGTAGCTTTGTTTCATGATATGATACATCATGAAATCGAAGTCTACGTAGACGACATGATAGCCCGTTCACAGACAGAAGAAGAACACCTCGACCATCTGCAAAAGCTGTTTGTTAGATTGAAGGAATATAAGCTCAGACTGAACCCGAGCAAGTGCACCTTTGGAGTCAGGTCTGGTAAACTTTTGGGATTTATCGTCAGTAACAAGGGCATTAAAGTTGATCCTGCTAAAGTCAAATCTATACAAGAAATGCCTGCCCCCGCACTGAAAAGGAGGTTAGAGGTTTCTTGGGACGCTTAAACTATATTGCGAGGTTCATATCTCACTTAACATCTACCTGTGAGCCAATCTTCAAGCTGTTGAAGAAAGATCAGGTGGTTAAATGGAACAATGATTGTCAATTTGCTTTTGATAAGATCAAGGAATATTTGCTGGAACCTCCTATCTTGATGCCACCCGTCGAAGGAAGACCGTTAATCATGTATCTGACTGTTTTGGATAACTCAATGGGGTGCGTACTAGGCTAACATGACGAGCCTGGCCGAAAAGAGCATGTCATTTATTACCTTAGCAAAAAGTTTACCGACTGTGAGACCCGCTACTCGAGAAAACTTGTTGCGCTTTGGTATGGGCTGCTCGCCGACTAAGGCAGTATATGTTGACACATACCACCTTGCTGATTTCTAAAATGGATCCGATTAAGTATATCTTCGAGAAGCCTGCTTTATCTGGAAGAATCGCTAGATGGCAAATGATCCTGATAGAGTATGATATTCAGTACACAACCCAAAAAGCTATAAAGGGGAGTGTACTAGCTGACCATCTAGCTCATCAAGCCGTCGAGGATTACCAATATATGAGGTTTGACTTCCCTGACGAGGACATTATGACATTAGACAACATTGAAGGTAACAGACCGTATGACAGACCTGAACAAGGATCCCGATGGACCCTGTACTTTGATGGTTCTTCAAATGCACTTGGCAACGGTATCAGTGGGGTACTCATTTCTCCGGAAGGTTTCCATACGCCTTTCACTACAAGACTCTGTTTTAGTTGCACCAACAACATGGCCGAATACGAAGCTTGTATCTTTGGTCTCAAGGCTGCTATTGACTTGGGAATCAAATCTCTGGTCGTATTTGGGGACTCAGCTTTGGTTATCAGTCAAATCAAAGGAGAGTGGGACACTAAGCATCCTAATCTTATCCCGTACAAAGAACATGTCCTTACATTGTTGCCTCATTTTGAGCAGATTACCTTTGAGCACTTCCCGCGAGAAGAAAATCAGCTAGCGGATGCTCTGGCTACAATGTCTTCCATGTTTAAACTCAATTGGGATAATGAGGCTCCCCAAATCACCATTGAGCGAAGGGACGAACATGTGCACTGTCATGAGATTAATACCGATAAAGTAGTGGAACGACCCTGGTTTCATGAAATCAAAAGGTATCTCCAGACCCGAGAATACCCTGAAGGAGCTTCCGTCAATGACAAAAAGTTCTTAAGGAAATTTGCTGCCAAGTTCTTCCTGAGCAATGGTATCTTATATAAGCGCAGCCATGATTGTGTTCTACTCCGTTGTGTGGACAAGGCTGAAGCAGAGTTGATCATGACCGAAATACACAGTGGCACCTTTGGCACCCACTTAAGCGTACATACGATGGCTAAGAAGATTCTAAGGGCAGGCTACTACTGGTCTACCATGGAAGCTGACTGTCATCAATATTCCCGTACTTGTCACAAATGCCAGGTCTATGCTGACAAGGTACATATTCCTCCAGTTCATCTCAACGTTCTAACAGCTTCTTGGCAATTCGTGATGTGGGGAATCGACATGATTGGAGAGGTCAAGCCTACAACATCCAATGGACATCGCTTCATCTTAGTGGCTATTGATTACATTACCAAATGGGTCGAAGCAGCTTCCTACGCCTCCGTTACAAAGAATGTGGTTGCCCGCTTCATCAAGCAGAATTTCATATGCCGGTATGGTATCCCCGACAGGATCATCACAGACAACGGTACAAATTTGAACAACACTGTGATAACCGCCTTGTGCGAGCAGTTAAAGATTCAACATCACAATTCATCTCCCTATCAGCCAAAGATGAACGGTGCTGTTGAAGCCGCGAACAAAAATATCAAGAAGATCATTCAAAAGATGACAATCACCTACAAGGACTGGCATGAGATGTTACCGTTTGCTCTGCATGGATATCGTACCACGACGCGTACTTCAACTAGGGCAACCCCCTTTTCTTTGGTATATGGCATGGAGGCTGTTTTACCCATGGAAGTTCATATTCCTTCCTTAAGGATTATGAAGGATGTTGGTTTAAGTGAATACGATTAGATTAAGACCCGACTTAACCAACTTAATTTGATTGACGAGAAGCGACTTACTGCTGTTTGCCATGGTCAGACGTATCAAAAATGGATGATCAAGGCTTTCAACAAGAAAGTCAGACGTCAGTTATATCAAGTCGGAGATCTTGTAATCAAGCGGATCATCTTGCCACAAAGTGATCCCTGGGGCAAGTGGACTACTACTTACGAAGGACCATTTATGATCAAGAACATCTTTTCTGGTGGGGCAATGATTCTGACCATCATGGACGGTGACGACCTGCCGCACCCTGCGAACGCAAACATAGTCAAAAGATACTACGCATAAAATGACCCGACAAGTTGAAAACCCGAAAGGGAGACTTGGGAAAAAATGGGCATCCCGGTGAATCGAAAACCCGAAAGGGCGGTTCAAGCAAAAATTAGGGATAAAACAAAAAAATCTGTACACTCGGCAAGTTGAAAACCCGAAAGGGCGACTTGGGCAAAAAAGGGTTTCCCGGTGGACTGAAAACCCGAAAGGGAGGTCCAGGCAAAAGTTAGGGAATCAAAGCGTATGACTATGTCTCGTCGGATCACTTTAAGGACAATCTCTTCACGACCAAACTCCAGGCTCATGATCAATCCAATCACCTTCGGACGAAGCACGAATGGACAAGATACTCAGAGTTGTGAAGGCTACAGCAGAATGGAAACCCTATGGAATTGTTTCACATAGCCATCTTTCTTTGTATAAAAATTTTCTCAATTTTTACGACAACATTCTCTTACTAGGATGTTTGTCTCCTTTGTACAAAATACTCACAAAAGTTAATACAAAAATACTTCAAAATGCAGAAATTTGCTTGCCTATCCTTTCTGTTTACACTTATGTTTTATTTGAAAACGTCCAATTGTTTGTTAAATAGGCATATGCATTTGAATATAATCATTGCTTACAAATAAAACAAAATGAGAAAGGATAAATACTGGTAGGTCGAGAGTATAGGAAAACGTCTTTAGGCTATTCCAGAAGAAATCCCCTGCAGTATGTCATTCAGATCTTCAATAAAGCTAAAACCTTGAAGTACATATCCCCAGCAGAGATAAATTTTAAAATTCTCATCAAAGTTAAGTCTCTAAACTCCCGATCCCCGGTGGAACCCAAAAACTTTGAACTACAGACCCTCAGTGAAGATGAAACCTTTTTCCCCAGCGGAGTCAAATTTCCAACTATCAATCCCTAGGGGGAACCATTCAGTTTTCCCCGAATTTCCCCAGCAAGGTTATCTTAAAAGTCTGGGAATCAACCTGATAATAGTTAACTTTTTGTCTTATCCCCAACTAGGATAATTCCCCAGTAGATTGGCATACAACCCAAGCTCCTGATTTCCCCGGCAGAATAACCACTCTCCCCACAGAGTTATTTCTCGACAGAATGAAGATTCTAATTCCTTTTTTCCATTTGAAGCCTCCCAGTTCTTAATTCCCCAATAGAGGTCGTTGGATTTCTCCTTACTTCCTCAGGAAAGTCATGAAGGATTCTCACTCCCTGCAGAAGTTGTCAAAACTCTTGTTAATCCCCACAAGATACCAATGATTTTCAATCCCCAGCAATGGTCCCAGGATTTCTCATTCTCAACAAATCAAAGATTTTTGGAATCCTCAGCATCGGTCAAGGATTTACTTTTTTCGGCAGCAGTCAAAGATTTCATTATCTCCAGTTATCAAGGTATTATTTTCCTCAGCAAGACAACTACTTAGCTTACATGCATATCCATTACATCCATTACATTCATCAATAGAACATATTTTATTGCATCATACATATCATGCAATATAACTTTGTGATTTAGCTAACATTCTACCCTTTTCAGGATAAGATTAAAAAGCTATTGTTAAACAACTATTCAGAGATTTCAGATACAGTATGGATACACCCCGGACACGGCGGTCATTCTATTACTCATTCAGAATTTCAAGTCAAGATACAGTATGGATACACCCCAGACACGACAGTCATTCTACTACTTATTCAGACTCCAGCAATCAGATACAAACTAGATACGCTCCAGACACGGAATCTATTCTATTTCTCATTCAGATTCAACTATCAACCTCAAGTTCAGATACACTCCAGACACGGAAGTCATTCTGTCACTTGTCTAGATCCCAGTTACAGTACAGATACACTCTAGACACGGAAGTCATTCTGATACTCATACAGATCTCAACTTCAGATACAGTCCAGATACGCTCCAGACACGGTTGACATTCTGTCACTAATTCGGAATTTATCCCCAGTACATAGATGCTCCATATACAGATGTCTCTCTGTCACCCATTCAGAATACAGATACACTCCAGACGCGGCAGTCATTCTGATATTCATTCAAGATCAAATACAGTTATAACTCGGATACGCTCTAGATACAAATGCCATTCCTTTGCTCATACAAACCCAGTCTCTAGATTCAACTCAGATACGTTCCAAATACGGATACCATTCTGATGTTCATTCTACTGTTTTTCAACAAACAAGTTTTGGATGGCATCTCTAAGCCCATCTCCAACAAGATTCTACCACCTCCAAACGGCATCTTTAAGCCCATTCCCTCAGCAACAGTTTGACGAGTGCAAATTTACGGGCACTCTAGTGTCCAATCCTCTTTTACCTTCGAGTCACGAAAGGCAAACTTGCCAATCTAACTCTTCAGGTTCAAGAAGATTGAACAGGGGCAACTGTTGTACCCCAAAATTTGCCCTCTCATTTTATCAACATTTCTCATCACAAGGCTCTTGGAACTCAAGATCAAGCTAGGGTTTGCTCTTCTCAAGACATCTCCTTGCACTGATGACCTAAACTAGGGTTTGAGTTTGCACAGGGATTTTTGGACCTTCAATGCTCAAATTGACTTCCAGACTTTTTTTTGGACTCATAAGTTTGTCCATACCAAGTTTCAAGCCTTGAATCAAATTTTTGCCCAGTCAATTGGACAATTGACCTAGAAATCAGCTGTATTGGGGAAAAAGTCAAATGTGGCCAATCTACAGTCAAACCTCATGAATTTTGACCCACATCAACATTATGAACTCATATGAACCATTTGATCAAGTTTGGACCACAACTCCACAAGAAATTTGATCAGATCACCAAAAGGGTAAAAAGGTCATTTTTAGGGTTTTGACTGTACAGAGGCAATTTCTGACTTTTTGACCTAGCCAATGGCAAATTAAGCTCAACAAAGGACTCAACGACTCAATGGCATCATCTTGACCTATTCAACAAGTTCAAAAGATCTCAAATGCATGGGATTGACAGATGAATTTTTCAATCAACTGATCAAAATTTGACTGTGCACTGAAAAGTCAAACTTTGACTTTTTGGTCAAAATCAAGTGCCAAGGGTCATTTTTCATCAAGATGTGTCAAATTATGAAACTTGTTCATCAAGAAACCCAAAATTGCAAATTAGGGTTTGAAATTGAAAATTTTCATAACTTAGAATTTTTCTATATTATGAAATTTTCTTAATTTTTCCTAACTTTGTCCCACATTTTAACCATGATGAAAATGGATTCAAACAAAACTTACAACATGAAAGTTGTAGTCCTCCACAAATTCTACAACTTTTATTCACAAAGTTTTCTCAAAAGAAGCTTGGATCTCAATTTATGATTTTTGGAACAAGGGTCCCTAAAACTTTTAACTTAGTGAAATTTTGCCCTAGTTTAGGCAGGATTTTGACCTATCTTCTTGACCATTTTTCACATAGTTCCACTTGGAGTCTCAAGTTGAATTTCAAATATGGATTATAGAGAATGTTGCAAGATTTATAAATTGTCCAAGAAATCCTCAAACACATTTGTGGTTATGGAGAATCGAATGCTTGAAGTTGGCTAAAACTCACTTTGTATCCATGGCAAATTCATGTTCACTCAAGTGGCATTTTCAAACCAGCATGATTTGTACTAGTTTGCAGGACTCTAAACCAATTCACACTCCTTAATTAAATGCAAATCCATCAGTCTAAGCAGTTGTTTTGGCCATTTGGGCATTGTACACAAAACTAAGCCCTAAGTAGAAAAAGGTAAATTCCCATTTTTGAAAAGGTATGCTTTATGTCAAACCATGATCTTTGAAGCATATGGCCAAGATCTCAGAAGCCAAATCAAATCCATAAATTGCAGTGACCAAGAGGATTGTATGCAGCATATTTGATGGCTTGTACAGGCCTGTAATGACAAGTTCACTTTCTTACTTCAAAAACAAGCAATTTGTCCAAACACTTGACAACTTGGAAACCAGCCATTGTTAGCTTACACAAACATTTCAAACATATTTCACACAACCCTTTGAGCAAGAAACACGAGTACTTGAGACTCAAAACCTCCCATAGCCAGAAATCACACTTCTTTGGAAAAACAGGGCAGGTGCTGCAACTTGAGTGCCATAGCTCATTTGGCTCGTGCCTTTTGCCCCTTTTTGCTTCAAACACCTTCCATTCCACTCACTCAAGCTATCCCAAACCTCCATTTCCAACTGTAACTCCATTTAAAGTGTTCACCATTTTCATTTCAAGCTTGTGCAGGTTGAGTTCTAGAGGCTGATTCAGGGACTTTCAAGGCAAGCTAGCTATTGGAAAAGATCAAGTGAAGTTCAGGCAAGATACCAGACACCTCAAAACTTGTTGAGAAGCACTGTATTGCCCTACACGAATCCAACTGATGCAAGTTTTTCCTCACTTTTTATCTCTCTATTTAGGAACATTTAGCCTTAGGTTTGTGAATAAAAAATGTAGTGTTCATTGCTAGGAAGCCATACATATGCTCAACTTTCATTTATATTAAGTGTGCTAGGATAATTTCATCCATGAACATGCCGAAAAAACTAGGTCAGATTTTAGTGCCAGAGAAATTCTCTCTGGTCTTTGAGAATTAGGATTAATGCTTTATATGGTTAGAATCGTATTGAAATTCTCTACAAGTTTGATGTTGTGAGTTTTGGCAAAAGATCACGTATACAGGATCTAGCATTTGAACCAGGGCACGCGCGCGTTTCAGTCTGGAGGAAGAAGATGAAGTTGGCTTGGGCTGGGCCTGGTCTGACTTGCTTCTAACACCTCCCATTTTCAGTTTCACACCCCTGGCCATATTTCTCATATTTTCACATTTTTGCATTTTTTGTTTTTTTTCTGATTTTGTTTATTTATTTCCAAATATAAAAAATGCCTAAAAAATATTTTCATAATTTTTTACATTTATTTGACATTTTATTTTAATTTTTCTAATATAGAAAACATTTTGAATACTTTTATATTATTTATTTAAACTTGAAAATAATATGTAAATTATACTTTTATTTTTATTTCTTATTTTTATTCATACTAAAAATATTATTAAAAATATAATTTATTTTTGTACATATTTTATATATATATATATATATATATATATATATATATATATATATATATATATATATATATATATATATATATATATATATATATATATATATATATATATATATATATATATATATATATATATATATATATATATATATATATATATATATATATATATATATATATATATATATATATATATATATATATATATATATATATATATATATATATATATATATATATATATATATATATATATATATATATATATACTTTTATTTTATTAAATACTTAGAATAAAAATACAAAAATATTACATTTTTATTTTTATACTAAAAAATACCTTTTTTTTTAAGTATATTTCTTTTTACACATATTAATATATTTTTTGTATATAAATAATATAATGTATTTATTTACTTAAAGAAATTAGGGTTTCATCCCTTAAACAATTAAATAAATCTTTTATTTATTTCTTTATATTTTTTTTACATTAAAAATACTTTTGCATACATAAACAAACAAAGTTTCTTTTTTGCATAATACATTTTATTTAATATTTATTTATTTTGTTTAATTAAATATTGCCCATTTAAATATTTATGCATTGTGATTCAATTTGGATGTAATAGTAAACTAGGGTTTATATTTCTTGTCAAATACCCCCCATTCAAAATTGTACCCCCATCCCCATAATCATGTTGTAATAGCTTAGAACTTTAAATTCTCGCATTTTACGCTTTCAATTAAGCCATGACTAGAGAATTAGGGTTTGTATGCAAAAATCAATCAACAAATAGTTTGACCTAATCAAAGACAAATATGCATGAAAATCAAACACAATACACACTTGCACCCCTAGGGTTACAATCCACTTGTTGCCTTCAAAAATGGGTCATGGTATGCATGTTGGGTAGTTTGGCAAAACAAAACAAAACAAAAGATCATAGTCCCTCGATGACGCTATCTTGGTTGCCTAAACAAAAATGATCAAGTCCCTCAAGAAAATTGCCAAAGATACTTGACACAATTGCTATCATGGTCTATACGATGACCCGCGCCTGTCCCGTTTAACATCCTAACGTAAGGTTGTTCACCAAATGCAATGGTGAAATAACACTGTCAAAAGGGTTAAAAACATAGAAAAGATCTTTGAGTAAAATAAAGTAGACAACTCTTAGTTACTTGATCAAAAGCTTGCAAAACATCTTTTCTATTTTCAAACACACTTCACAACACAATTTCAAAACATTTCCCAAAACAAACTTTCAAAACATTGAAATCTTTCAAAAGACAAAACACCTTTGTATACATTCAAACAAGAATCATTACAAAGGTTGCCACAACGATGGCCTCTTTTCAAAACATCTTTCAAAACCACACACAAAGCACCATTTCAAACAATTGGAAAAGCAAAGCAAGTGATCTAAACAAGTAACTAAGAGCCCATGGATAACCATGGATGAAAAGGGTGCTTGTACCTTCCCTTTTCATAATCTACTCCCCGAACCCAAGAAAACATCTCAAAGGTCTTTCCTGTGCTTTTTGACCTTTCCTTAGGATAAAATAAAAAGTCGGTGGCGACTCTTGCTAAACCGAAACATTTGCGAACAGAAATGCAAAACCTCAAGTCAGTTCTCCCACCGTATCACAAGGGGTTCCTAACACCTTCCCTTCGTCTAAAAAACGAGTCACTAACTTAGAATCTCTTACCAAATTAGGGTTATCCTTTATATTCCGTTCCTTAAGATAAAATTAAGGGTGGCGACTCTTAATTTTAAAGCGGTTACAACAGTGCACAATATTGCCATTGTTCTAGGGTCCTTCTGCTTGACATGTATTTTCCTCTCGGGCGTAATTGCACACAATTTCTCATCAACGCGTACATGTTCATCTTCTGTTGATCTCTTTTTTGATAGTACCTCTTTCATTAATTTCTGGTACAATGACATTTTCTCGAGTGCTTCAAAGAATGGTATGTTGATCTCCAACTTTTTAAATAATTTGACAAATTTATCAAACTCTTTCTCTTTTGTGTCATTCTTTGCCACTCGAGAGGGATATGGCAATTTGATCACTAGTTTAGCACTCTTTGCACTTTTCTCTTCAGTTGGCTTCATAGGTGATATCACTTCTTCCTGCTTTTTCTTGCTCTCTCTCCCTTCCAGATCAACTTCTATGATATTATCATCAAATTTTACCTTACTTTTGCTTTTTGACCCCTTCTGACTTCTTGTTGTAACAACATTAACATTCTCATGAGTTTTCTGATGGCCTTGTGCTTGCAGAGATAACTGTTGTATAATTTGTCCCATTTGAACTTCCAAATTTTTTATCGCAAGAGTGGTGTTCATGTGGTTGATTCTTGTTTCTTCTTGGAATTGAGAAGTGTGGGAAGCCATCCTTTCAATAGCTACCTCTCACTCTGCCTTCTGAGGAGCTTGTTTTTGTTGGTCTTTCCAAGAGAAGTTAGGATGATTCTTCCACCCAGGATTATAAGTGTTAGAATATGGGTTATTCTGCTTCAAAATTTTTATCTCCTCAGTTTGTTGTAGAGTTGCTAGTGTATGGTCCACTACAAATTTCACAACCTGCCTTTTGTGCCTGTTTAACCTGAGCTACCTGTTGAGTATCCATGTTCATTGCTTTCAGCTTTTTCTCCACTTCTGCAGCAATTTCCTCTTCAATTTTTAACTGCTTGTTAACTTCTAACTTCATATCAATCACCCCCTCTGGTTTACTTACAATCCTGTCATACATCTCCAGATGCTCATTTGCAGCAATGGCTTCAATAATCTTCTTCACACCAGTGGTTGTTGTAAAGTTTGATGAGCCACTGACTGCAGTATCAATAAGTTGTTTTGTCTTTATTAGGAGGTTATTTACAAACATCTGCATTTTCTTAGTTTGATTCATATTGTGAGTGGGACAAACTACCAATAACCTCTTGAGCCTCTTGTAAGTATCACCTAATGACTCTTTTTCTTTCTGCTTAAAATTCACAATTTCATATCTTTTGCGAATATAAACAGAAGTAAGAAAGTATTCGTCAAGAAAGGTCTTCTCCATCTTTTCCCAAGTATTAATACTCCCAGTAGGCAATGAATTGAATCACTCTTCAGCATCTTCAGATAGGGTAAACAGAAACATTCTTAGTTTCTTTTCTTCATTCATATTCCAATTAATCTTCAATGTGGTAATCATGGTCAAAAATCTCTGCAAGTGTTTATTGGCATCTTCATTGATCTTTCTGGTGAAAGATCTTCTCTAAAGCTAAGTGATTGTGCTCGAATGCAGTTGAAAATTTGGCACATTCACCAGATGGTTTACAATTGTCAACCTTCCATCCGGTGCATTTGCCCCACCATAATCACCAAAAAGTCTGGTGGGTCTTCAACCATAATTTCTTCCTCTGAATCTGAGTGGGCAGATATTTTTCTTCTTTGGAGTCCAGACTTACTACTATAGCCTTTGAGTCTTGCGCGAAATGTTTTCTCAATTTCTACGTCAAAAGGAAAATTAGCCGAGGGATTCTCCTCGCCTAAAAATATTAGATACAGATTTAGTAGAAACAGAACAAAAATAAAAATAGTAAAACTGAAAATAAAATTTTAGTTGACGAGCAAATTTTTTTTAATTAAACATCAATTGAATCTCTATAGTTTTGCAGTCCCTGGAAATGGCGCCAAAAACTTGATAAGAAAAAAAGCAACTGTACTATTTTTCCTCTTGTAGTAATAACAGGGGAATTCCCTGAATTTCGATCTCAAGGACTGTGTGCAAGTATCAAGTTCAATTCGTGGTTCAATTAAACAAAACTTAACTATGGTTTGGTTGGAAATTTAATCTTAACAACAACAAAACTAAGCAGAATGTAAAAAATGGCTTTTTTCACAATTATGAGCAACATTCTAGGGTAAAGTGTGTGATTTGCCCTGTAATAACATTGACTCTTGATTTCTTCAACAAGTTCATACCCTTCAATTACCAGCCCTTTAGATTATTTTCCCCACCATAATCACCAAAAAGTCTGGTGGATCTTCAACCATAATTTCTTCCTCTGAATCTGAGTGGGCAGATATTTTTCTTCTTTGGAGTCCAGACTTACTACTATAGCCTTTCTGAGTCTTGCGCGAAATGTTTTCTCAATTTCTACGTCAAAAGGAAAATTAGCCGAGGGATTCTCCTCGCCTAAAAATATTAGATACAAATTTAGTAGAAACAGAACAAAAATAAAAATAGTAAAACTGAAAATAAAATTTTAGTTGACGAGCAATTTTTTTTTAATTAAACATCAATTGAATCTCTATAATTTTGTAGTCCCTGGAAATAGCGCCAAAAACTTGATAAGAAAAATAGCAACTGTACTATTTTGCCTCTTGTAGTAATAACAGGGGAATTCCCTGAATGTCGATCTCAAGGACTGTGTGCAAGTATCAAGTTCAATTCGTGGTTCAATTAAACAAAACTTAACTATGGTTTGGTTGGAAATTTAATCTTAACAACAACAAAACTAAGCAGAATGTAAAAAATGGCTTTTTCACAATAATGAGCAACATTCTAGGGTAAAATGTGTGATTTGCCCTATAATAACATTGACTCTTGATTTCTTCAACAAGTTCATACCCTTGAATTACCAGCCCTTTAGATTATTTTCCCCTAAGTCCTTAGTGAGAAAATCTTTGAACCTTCACCCTAAATCCTAAGTCCTTAGAGATTTCTGATGGAGTCAAGCCTTTGTTTTATCAAGAGTTATCTGGTAACTATAGGGTATCCCTAGTCCTAGGTGATATCTAGTATAGCGTAATCATATAAAAACATTAACAAAGACGGTTCACCCCTAATTGTTAACAGTGAATCAATCCCTATTTTCCCGATAGGAAAAGAATAAGAATATTGAACGATTAAATTGAAAAGAAACTATTGTATTAAAATCAATCACTCAACATCATTACAATTGAAAATTAGGGACACCCCCTAGCATTGGGGGTTTAGCTACTCATGACATTGTTCAAAAGAATTTCAGACTCAATAGAAATAGACATTACAATTTATGGTGAACTTTGATTTTCAATGGCTTTCGCTCATGAAAAGTCTTTCGTCCTCCAACAATCGCATAAGCTCCACTCTCCAATCTTCCGAATTCCTCGTGTACAAAAAATATCTCTTCTTTTTTCATAGAAACTGTCTCAAATAGTGCAAAACCCTTGATTCCGGTCCGAAAAATAAAAAATGCCCTTACGGGTCAGAACTAATGAAAAATCACGAAAATACTGAAAATCAGCGCATCTGCCAACACGACCTGTGTCAGCTGACACAGGTGGCCGTGTTGGCCATCTTGAAGCTTCATAAAAATTAAATCATTACATCTGCTGACACGGCCCGTGTTAGGTGACACGGGTGGCCGTGTCATCCCCCTGAGTTTCTTTATGCTCCATAGCTTCCCTCCTGACATGGACCGTGTCAGGTGACAAGGGTGGTCATGTCAGGCCTGCTAAAACTTCAACTTTTCCTTTTCGAAACTTCCAATTTCTTGACTCTATCACACTGAGTATCTTGGGTCTTTCATCTGAATCTGAAATAGTCACAACAATCAACCAAAACATAATACACACAAATACTCGAAATAAACTAGAAATCCTAAAATACTATAAAGACTAAATGAACATCAAAACGACTCAAATGATAATACAATACGACACAAAGCGATCAATACCAAACCATAAAAAAAACCCTCAAAAGCTTACTCATATAAGTGAAAAAATAAAAATGATCTCCAACCATAAAACACCCAAAACACAAAAACAAAACAAAAACATACATAGGCAAGTTCATGAAGCAAACAAAGATGATAACCAAACATCATACCAAACATGTTTAATGTAGAAATCAAAACAAACCCGACAATAAAAGATGGACGAAGCTGAGGAAGGAAAATGGTGAAGATGGACGAAGCTCCTAATTATTTATCATATAAAAATCACAAATTTAATTATCAATTAAAATTCCTTCCATTTTATAGCTACACTGATTTTGCAGCTACAATAGTTGTGAAAACTATATGTCACGTTTCAGTCATATTTGCATCTATTACCACAGTGACAACTTCCATTCCCTGCATTCAAATTCAAATCAACAAATTATGACATAGATACAATGCATACTCATTCAACCGAAAGCTTAATCATCACCATAAAATGACATAAATACAATGCATGTTAATAAACTAAATAATGCTAACTTATCTGAGTTTGAGTATGATTCTGAAAGTGTGTATCTTAAATTCTTTGAAGGAGTTTCTTCACTTTCTGCTTACATCCATTATCACAGTGAATATATACATAAATACAGTGCATATTTCATAAACTAAATAATGTTAACTTAACTAAGTTCGAGTATGATTATGAAAGTGAGTACTTTCAATTCTTTGAAGGATTTTCTTCACTTTATGCTTTCATCCATCATCGGTGATTATTCACTTTGAGAACACAAGTCTGTAGTTGAAAAACTAAAGCAAACAATAACAAAAGAAACTCAGAAAGATTGACTTTTTTTTAGTAAAAATACCAAATACCTAACTTTGTTATGTTAATAGGAATGTAAATGGGTATGAGAAGGAGAAACAATGGTTGTTCTTATTTGAGTATAAAGACACAGAATAGAATAAGCCTCCGGATCTCTAGAAACAACATGAAAAGAAGTCGACAAGAAATCAAAACCGTCTCCTTTAGAATCATGATTTACGAATCTTCAAGAATGAGTGACTGTGTCACAGTTTTACTTGGTTGTAATGTAGAGAGTGTCAGGTGATTCGCGAGGAAGATTGGTGAGGGCTATGTCGATGCCGAGTTTCACGCACATCAGTTCTTCATTGTTCTCTCTGTCGATTGTTGGATCTACTGTTATCGATCGTGACCCTAATTCCATTTTTGTTCTCTTTTTCTATTCTTTGTTTAAATTTTGGTGGCCCAACGATAGTTTTAGGGCTACATGAAAAAAAGAAAGAAGAGAAGAGAGAGAGGGGATGAAAGTTTGACTACATAATGAGGAGGTTGTTTTACCCGGGTAAAAGGATTCTTCATTAAATATGTTTGTTTTCAAATTTTAGATTCAAATCCTTGTGTCACATGAATGAATAGAGTTATTTGATTGAACAAGAATAATGCATTTAGTTAATTACACATTACTTAATTTAAATTTAATTTGCAAGGAAGGGTATATTAGGTTGTTTAGTAACACTTTCCAAGCTTTTATATATATATATATATATATATATATATATATATATATATATATATATATATATATATATATATATATATATATATATATATATATATATATATATATATATATATATATATATATATATATATATATATATATATATATATATATATATATATATATATATATATATATATATATATATATATATATATATATATATATATATATATATATATATATATATATATATATATATATATATATATATATATATATATATATATATATATTCAAATAATTTATTAAAAATTAGTTAATACTATTACACGTATTACTTATTTAGGGAGACAATCAACAATTTCAAGCAATATCTTATGGTTTTAAGCAAACATAAGTATAATCTTATGGTTTTATTATATATATCTTCTTCGCTTTTTGAGTGAAAGTTCAATATTTAATATCAACATATCAAACTAAAATTATTGGATCGAAGGATTAAATTTTGATTAAGTTGTAGAATCTTTTTAATAAAATCTGATTAATATTAAAAATTTAACTATCTTAGTCAAATTTATTATTCTAAGAGTTTTTTAATTTTTTATTTTATTTCTCAATTTAACATATGTATATTGTACATTGTAATTATAGTTAGAGAAACAGATGTACGGTTTATTATAAGTACGGATCAATGTTTAAAAGTTGGAGCATATTATTAGTCTATGTTTGTAACTATGTGAATGTTAATCAATTGAATAATGAATTCAAACTTTACAAATGATGATTAGGTAGACATGTAATGTGAATCCAGACGGGGGCCGTGCAATAACAACTAGGCACGTAACCACTACGCTGCATAAGTTACAATATCAACTTTATTGAACAATACTTATATATAAAAACTTATTTAATGTTTATGATTTAAAAAAAAAATCAAACCCCATGTTTTGGAAGCCTTGTGCAACGGGTTAGGTTGCACATACCCAAAATTCACCCAGACTTCATAGTGAAAAGGTTTAAAGTCATTATTGTTGGCATTAGCTGTCAGCATGGTTTTAGGAATTATAATAGGAATAGAGTTATTATTTGTTAATTATTCTGATTTGGTCATAATTAGAAATAGGATTTTCTATGTATATAAGTATAACCTATTCCTCTCCTGTAAGATATACAAAAAAGAAAATAATATGAGATTTACGTATCAGTTTAACATGGTATCAGCCGCCAGGTCTTAACCCTGACCTACGGTAACACCTTCCACCCGTCTTCCATGGCCGACTCAGATTCAATCTCCGATGATGCTACCTCGACTTCTATTCTTGCTGAGTTGACGACGAAAATGACGGAAGTTTTGAACCGCGCTTCAGCCCCGTCACAGATTAGTTCTGACCATACGGTGGCACCGATTGGCATCAAGTTAGATGGCTGCAACTATCCCCTTTGGTCCCAGGTGGTCGAGATGTATATCTCCGGCAAAGACAAACTGGGATATATCAATGGAGATCTTCCGCAACCCCCTCAAACAGATCCTACCTTTCGACGTTGGCGGACTGACAACGCGATTGTTAAGGGATGGATAATCAACTCAATGGACTCTTCTCTAATCAGCAACTTTATTCGATTCTCCACTGCCAAACTGGTGTGGGATGCAATTGCGACCACATACTTTGATGGTAGTGATACCTCGCAGGTGTATGACCTTAGGCGACGGGTGACACGTCTTAAACAAGTCGGTGGTTCTCTTGAAAAATATTATAACGATCTCCAAGGACTTTGGCGTGAGATAGATTTCCGACGTCCAAACCCGATGACATGTCGAGTTGATATCCAACACTACAATACACTTGTCCAAGAAGAACGAGTGTATGGTTTTTTGGATGGACTTGATGACCGCTTAGATAATATCAGAAGCGATGTTTTACAAATGAAACCATTTCCAACCGTGGAGCAAGCATATGCACATGTTAGGAGGGAAGCACTTCGTCAGGCAGTGATGACAGACAACTCCAATGAATTATCTGGAGCAGTTCTCGCATCTAAGGGTCTCAAATTACAGAGCAGCAAGATATTCTCTCAAACCAAACATAAAGAATCATCTGATGGCACTAAGTGTTCTCATTGTGGAGGTAACAAACATACTCGAGATACCTGTTTTAAACTTCATGGCTATCTAGATTGGTGGACAGAATTTCAGACTCGAAAGCATCACGATACAACTGATAGCAACTCGGGAAAAGCTGCAGTAGCTACTGCCGAACCACATCTTTCCCTCATCCCGAAATCAAGTTCCCACACCAGTGAAGGTAATGTTCTAATTTGCTCTAATCATGATGATGCCTCTAATGCATGGATACTTGATTCCGGAGCGACCGATCATATGACGTTTGATGCTGCTGATTTTTCTGAACGTTCAGCCCCTCGGCGCTCAAGTATTGCCAACGCAAATGGTGGTTTATCCCCGGTAACAGGGGCTGGAACTGTGATGTTATCACCAGCCCTCTTGCTTTCAAATACACTACTTGTTCCCTCTCTATCTCATAAGCTACTGTCCGTGAGTCAAGTTACAAAAGACTTGAATTGTATTGTGCTAATTTATCCATCTTTCTGTTTCCTTCAAGATATTCTCACGAAGGAGATCATTGGGCGTGGTACTAAGAGAGGGGGACTCTACTATATGGAGGATTTTAGTGTAGGCCAAGCGCATCACATGCATTATCCAAGAAACAATAAAATGGAGCAAGTTTTACTTTGGCATCGTCGATTAGGCCATCCTTCGTTTGGATATCTGAAGCATGTGTTCCCAAATTTATTTTCAGATACATCTTTGTTGAACTTCAAATGTGAAGCTTGTATTTTAGCCGAGTCATCGAGTCACTTTTCCATTAAGTATGAATAAAAGTAATGTTCCTTTTGCTTTAATCCATTCTGATGTATGGGGTCCATCCCCAAAATCTTCTCTCTCTGGTTATCGGTGGTTTGTGATATTTGTTGATGATTGCACTCGAATGACTTGGATTTATTTGTTGAAACAAAAAAATGAAGTGTTGCACATATTTCAACAATTCCATAAAATGATTCAAACTCAATATTCAAAGAAGATTCGGATCCTTCGCTCTGATAATGGTGGGGAGTTTGTAAACCACCAATTCCATGGGTATTTAAAAAAACACGGTCTTATTCATGAAACCACGTGTCCACAAACTCCACAACAAAATGGTATTACAGAACGAAAAAATCGTCACATCCTTGAAACTGCTCGTGCTCTCTTACATGGAGCACATGTGCCTCACCACCATTGGACTGATGCTGTTACTACAACAGTATATCTCATTAATCGGATGCCATCAAAGGTTCTTGACTTTAAAACTCCACTGCAGACCTTGTCGACACTTGTACCACTGCCTACAATACAAATGTTGCCACCTCGAGTCTTTGGTTGTGTTGTGTTTGTTCACCTACATAAAAACCAGCGTACAAAGCTTGATCCTTGTGCCATTCGCTGCCTTTTTTTGGGGTATGGTGTACACCAGAAAGGGTATCGTTGCTATGACCCTATTACTCGACGCATGTATGTAACAATGGATGTTACATTCTTGGAATTCGACCATTTCTACTCCTCGGCATCATCCAATTCTTCTCTTCAGGGGGAGACACCAAGAGAAGAGTCGAATTGGTCAACATTTGACTAGTTCAAGGATATTGATATATCATCAACTGAAGCTTGTGATGATTCTGGTCAAACTCAAACCGATCATATGAGTCCTGAAGTTGAAGTATCGGAATTCCCCCCCTCTCCAGTACCGAACTATCCATCTCCTGAGAATATCATTGAGGTAAGCTCTCCTATATCTCCTAATAATAATAATGGTGATATCTCTGTTAGATATGAATTACCGCGCAGGCATAATCGGGGAAAACCACCGAAGTGATACTCCCCTGAAGAAGAGGATCATAGGTCGAGGTATCCAATTGCTAATTATGTCTCTATGAAGGACTTGTCCGAACCCCTTAAGAAGTTTTCAAATGAGCTATCTTCACACAGTGTACCTAGCAAGGTTGAAGAGGCCATTGAAGACCCTAGATGGGTTCAAGCTATGAATGAAGAAATGGAGGCATTAAACAAGAATGCAACATGGACTCTTGTTCCTTTGCCAAAAGGGAAGAAATCAGTAGGGTGTAAGTGGGTTTTCTCTATCAAGTACAAAGCTGATGGGTCTATTGAAAGGTACAAAGCAAGACTAGTAGCTAAAGGCTTGACTCAAACATATCGCGTAGACTATCAAGAAACTTTTTCACCTGTTGCCAAGTTAAGCACTGTCAGAGTTCTTTTATCCCTTGCAGTAAATCTTGATTGGCCTTTGCATCAGTTAGATGTAAAAAATGCCTTTCTCCATGGGCACTTGGAAGAAGAAATATATATGGATATCCCTCCGGGATACATGACAAATTATGAAACGAAGGTAGTGTGTAAATTACAACGCAGTTTGTACGGCTTGAAGCAATCTCCTAGAGCGTGGTTTGGGAGATTGAACTTGGCAATGAAAAATTATGGCTTCCAACAAAGCAACGTTGATCATACGTTGTTCTTGAAACATCGTCAAGGTAAGGTCACGGCCTTGATTGTGTATGTAGATGATATGATTATTACGGGAGATGACTCTGAGGAAATAGCAAAACTTCAAACACAACTGGCAACCGAATTTGAGATGAAAAATCTAGGTGGACTCAAATATTTCCTAGGTATCGAAGTTGCTAGGTCGAAGAAAGGCATCTTTCTATCTCAACGAAAATATATCCTGGATCTTTTATCAGAGGTTGGGCTACTAGACTGTAAACCTGTAGACACTCCAATTGTCCAGAATCACCGACTTGGAGAATATCCAGAGCAAGTGTCAACAGACAAAGGAAGGTACCAGAGATTAGTTGGCAAACTTATTTATTTATCTCATACACGACCTGATATAGCGTATGCGGTAAGTGTAGTAAGCCAATTTATGCATAACCCGAGTAAAGATCACATGGACGCGGTAATTCGAATCATGCGGTATCTGAAGTCCTCGCCTGGAAAAGGCTTGATGTTCACAAAGAATAATCATGTACAAGTTGAAGGCTATACAGACGCTGACTGGGCAGGAGATATCACCAACAGGAAATCCACCTCAGGCTATTTTACGTTTGTTGGAGGAAATTTGGTTACATGGAAAAGTAAGAAACAAAAGGTTGTAGCATTATCAAGTGCCGAAGCAGAGTTTCGAGGGATGGCTAAAGGTCTTTGTGAGCTTCTCTGGCTTCGAAGACTGTTAAGTGAAATTGGACATGCTCCGAATAATGCCATGAACCTTTTTTGTGACAACAAGTCTGCAATTGAAATTGCTCATAATCCGGTCCAACATGATCGGACAAAACACGTGGAAGTAGATCGACACTTTATTAAGCAAAATTTGGAGACCAAGATAATTCAATTTCCGTTTGTTAAATCTGAAGATCAATTAGCAGATATACTCACAAAAGTTGTATGTAGCAGAGACTTCTACAACGCACTTGACAAGTTGGGCATTCGAGATCTCTGTGCACCAACTTGAAGGGGAGTGTTGGCATTAGCTGTCAGCATGGTTTTAGGAATTATAATAGGAATAGAGTTATTATTTGTTAATTATTCTGATTTGGTCATAATTAGAAATAGGATTTTCTACGTATATAAGTATAACCTATTCCTCTCCTGTAAGATATACAAAAAAGAAAATAATATGAGATTTACGTATCAGTTTAACAATTATGATGCAAAAAAGATTTAGTCTGCTCGGTGGTCTTCCGCTTGACAGGGATGGAGGAGAAGAAAAAGTGCAAGATGAAAAAGAAGAAAATCGTAAAACTTAGGAAGGTTTGTAACCCCCATAATCTCAAGCATTTTTTGTAATGAAATAAGATATTGACTTTAAGTGATGTGGCGCGTCTCATCTGCTTTTATTAGAGGAAGTAGACGACAAGAACTAAAAATATGGATAAAAAATATTATAAGGATAATTCTTTAATGAAATTTTTTTGAGAAACTTAAAATATATTTAACTCATAAAATTAATCACTACCAAATTATTGTTATTTTAAATTTTAATATTTGATCTTGCGACCGAAATTCTTAACTAATCATGATATCTAAAAGTGATATATTTTAAGATAGCTAATTGGTGGAACAAATAAAAAATTTATTATGGAAGTGATTTTTGGATAGTACTATTGTGATCTTTGTGACATACTATAACCAAATTATTTTGAATAAGAAAACGAAAAGATTTTATAAAAATTGTAGCATCCTAAGAATTACATAAAAAAATTAATTTAAAAGAATAAGAATTACATAAAAAATTAATTTAAAAGCATAAGAATTACATCAGGATTGTGTTACAAGGGTTTACACAAACATAAGATTTAGACTACTTTGAGACCTTTTCACCTATTTTTAAATCATCTTCTCTAAATTTTTATTTGCATTTGCTTCCGTCAATTCTAGGCACGTTCACATGTTAAGGCTCAATGTGAAGGCTCAAAGGCTAAAGGAAGGTCCTTATACTGTTGGCACTTCCTCTTCTAATCCTATAAAGGCAAGCACTTATGCGCCCCCACAGGCGAGGCATCCTTGCCTCCTACAACTTTGTGGAAAGATATCGGCTTCGACACCCACTGATTCAAGAGTTCTCACATCCATTTTTTCAAGGAAGCTCTTGTTAATTACCACGCCATTCATTCCAAACCAACATCGACTATTGTGAACATGAACGATAACCTTTTTTATAGGGGAACTCATGCTCCAGAATATCGACTAGGAGAGGCGCGACAAAGATGAGAAAACATTAGAGGCGGATCTCCAGGAGGAGGTGGATGCTTATAACGAGAGTCAAATGCTGCTGAAGGCCCTCCAGAAAGATAAGGAAAAGTTGGAGGAGAAGATAGAGGATGTAAAGGACAAGTCCAAAGAAATATCCACTGAGAAGGAATCCTTACAAACATCCTTGGACGTCGCCCATCTTTGTCAAAAGGAGCTAGACAATGAGGTGTCAAAGCTCACATTTGGGGCGAGGGTGGGTGGTTATTTCTTACCCCCCAACTAAGGGTGCAGGGCGGGGACGGGGCTGATACAAAGAGGTAGGGGTGCAATTGATAATGCTTAAACCTGCCTTCGCCCCGTTACCATGCCTATTCAAATGGACAAGTTTTTCTTTAAACAATATATGCTCGTGTTGGATATGGAATTGGGGAAACATCCCCTATGATATTAGGCCAAACACTTATCCATGTTCTGAATAGAAATGGTAGTGGAGAACAACAAGTTGACACTAAGGGATCAGAACAAAGAAATTTATTTTAATCTTTTGAAAGTTTTATTGAATCAAATAACTTCATGGGACTAAGAAGATATGTGAAGTTATCCATCCTTCCGTCTTAATAAGTATTATTACAAGGATTGAGCTAATGACATTAGACAAACTCTATTGTGAGGCAACACATTTTTTCCCCTTTTCCTTATTATAATTTGTTATTTTCAATTTTAGTTTTCTTTAGTTTTAGTTTGTCAAAATTTTATAAAGAAACCTATGATTTTCTATATTTTCTAAGTGAAGCAAGTGGCCCGCTTCGTGAGTCTATCAACAAAATAACAAAGTACATTAAGTAAGTAACTTAGAAGGCAAGCTATCATGTTTGTGAGGCGAGTGTGATTGACCAACTATTATGCAAGTACTCTTTGTGGTTTATATGTTGTGCATGTAATATCGTCAAAATGTATTGATTTTGAAGATGACAAATTCTAAAGGTTTATGTTGATGATAAGTGTCGAATGTTGGTGACAACTGTCAAATGGAGGTGTTGGTGACAACGATCAAAATGATGGTTCCTGATGATGGCATATGAACAAGAAAGAGATATCTCAAGCCTCATGAGTCAAATGTATCAATATCAAATTGAAAGTGCTATACAATGTTGAATCAATCAAATGATATTGAAGTTATGATGTGAAAGCTTGAAGCTATGAAGTTGTGACCTTGAAGTTAAAAACCTAAAAGCTTGAAGTTATAAGTTGTGTTCTTGAAGAGGTGAAAGTGTGAAAGCTAGCATGATTATGTGCTTAGGGTTAATAAAAGTCTATTCAATCAATTAAATCAAAGTGTAATGCCTCCTTATCGATTAAGGGAGCCAATAATTGATTAAGGACATAGTTTTTCAATATTTCATACTTTAGTTTAGTTAATTGATTAATACATGAATTTAATGGATTAAATCCTTAAAATGTCTATGGATTTTTTATTTTTTTAACCAAATTATTTCATGTAGAAAAAAAATATTCTTTCACATTACACTCATTTTTCTGAATAAAAACCTTTATAATATTCTTGTGATCATTTTGTAATAGATTTGAAGGTTTTCAAGTTAAACTTGTAAAAAAGCTTGAGTGAAGGTTATTGAGTTAAGTCTATGTAGAACCTTTGGTTATTAAGATTCTTGTGTCGAGCCTATGTAAAAATTATAATCATTTATGAAAGGTTGTTCGGCTGATCTTGTATAAAACTTAAAGTTATTTTGTGAGGTTGATAGGTTGATCTTGTGCAAAAGCGCAAGTTTATTTTAGTAAAAAATTTAATGGAAAACTTTTGGGGACTAGAGTGAGGCAAGTGGTTTAGGTCGAACTATGATAGTTCTCTAGTGTGATCTCTCTATCTCGTATCTCTTTTATTTTCTGTCATTTATTTTAATTATACTGCTTATTTTTCTTTATTTTCTCTTCTATGTTATTCAGCTATTGTATCTCTGTATAGTTATCTTATCTAACATAAATATTTTCAAAGTCAAAGTTTTATAAATCTTTTTGGGGAATTTTGAACATCACAATTCACCTCTCCTCTTCTTTTGTTTGGAGTCATTTGATCAACAAGTGACATAAGAGTGTAGCTCCTATTATAAGACTAATCATCTCAAGAGGAAATAACTTCAAAGGAATCACTAAATAAACACTCGTTCTTCAATGGAGAATGATATGCTCTGGAAAAAGATAAAATGAGAATCATTATAGAAGGGATGGATTATGATATTATGACTTCAATAAAAAATGGTCATTTTATTCCCATTATCGTTGTGTTAGGCACTAGTGAGTTTTTGAGTGTTTGTTATTGTGATAATGCCAAGGAAATGTGGCATACCCTTCAACTTACTCATGAAGCCACGACCGAGATACGAAAGGTTAGGATGAATACATTAACTCGAGAATACAAATTATTTAGAATGAAACTAAAAGAAAACTATTTTACACATGGAAAAACATTTTATTCATTTTGTGAATCATATAAGAACTCTGGAAAAAACGTTTTCAAATGAGAATTTGACTAACAAAGTCCTTAGATGATTAAATTGAAGTTGAAAACCTAAAGTAGTCACTACGATTTATAAACTTAAATATTTGTCTTGTATTGATTGAACTATCTTATTTGAAAAGTTATAGGAACACAAAATGAAGGTGAAAAAGGCTAATTGATGATGAAGAAGGAGACAAAATAAAGAAAATTCTTACTCTAAAAGATTTACATTTTAAAAACATGGTGTCAGAAGGTGAAGAATGCCAAAATGAAAGTGATGAAGACGTAATTCTTATGTTTTGATAATTAAAGAAATTTCTAAGACACAAAAAAACAAACTTCAAAATTTCATAAGCAAAGAAAATAAATATCAACTTTCAAATCAACTTGCTTTTCATGTAAAAAGAAAGATCACATAAAGTCAGAATATCCACAAATTTAAAGAAATGTACAACCAAAGTATTTCCAGCATATTGTGGCTATGTGAATGCAATGCAAAGATATGTACAACCAAAGTATTTCTGAGTTGTTGCTTACTTCCCCCTTATGCAAAATTCATGCCTTTTGACGAATATCTCTATCACAAGAATGAATAAATTTCTCTTGTTAAAGATATAAATGAGTCCCACATCATTTTCACAACACTTTTCAAATGTTCAGATGTTCTACTTCAGGTATTGGGCTGCTATAAATATTTTTTTAAGCTCAATATAATATTTTAATAATTAATTAATTAAAAAATTACTTTTTTGATCTTCATTGTTAATATTATGAATTAATTCTTTTGAAATGGATTGAATTGTATAAATTAATATGAAAATTTTATTATTATTTCAACTATTTTTTGTATTTTTATATTAAATATTCATTGTTAATTTTATGAATTACTTCTTTTGAAATGAATTGAATTGTAGAAGTAAATATGAAGATTTTATCACCATTTCAACTATTTTGATGAATTTTTATTTTAAACATATCACTTACACATCTTTTTTTATATTATCTTAAAAAAAATTATATTTTTATATTTCTTTTTAATTTTCATATGTTTACTATTTCATTTTTAAAAATACGTGTTTTTTTGTTTTGTTTTATGGGAATGTTTTGAAGATATATATGAGAATTTTGTTGAAAGATCAATTTTTATACGAAAATGTAGATTCAATAAAATTTTAATTTATATTTATTTCATTTTTCTTATCATACATTAAATATATATCAATCACTTTTCTTTCTATTCATTATTTTTTATATATAAAATATTAATATGTAACTCCAATCGCTGTGATGTAAGGTAAACATTCATTATAAGTTATATATTTTTTATCTTAATATAGATATTGAATTTATGAAGATATTTTTGTATATAAATATTATGAATTATATCAACAATAATATTATGAAGATTATATAACGAAGTGTGTATTTTATAGAATTTTTTTTTTGCAATAATTAGGTATTAAAAAAAATTTCGCAAATAACCACATTTCGAAAAAAATTACGCAAATAATCATATTTCGGATGACTCCCCAAAGGAGGAGCCATCTCACTTGGCGCCTCCACCTAGGGTTTTGCCCTAGGCGCCATCTCAGTTGGCGCCTCCTCTCACTTTTAGCCAAGTGAGATGGGCCATGCACTTTAAAAGTGAGAGGAGGCGCCATCTCACTTGGCTCCTAGGGCAAAACTAGGGCAAATGCTGTTTTTATAAATAATTTGTCCGTTTCTCCGTTATTTCTCACACTTTCTCGCATTGTTTTGTTATTTTTTACTCTGTTATTTGCGTCATGACATCGCCCATGATTTTTACCAGAGATGGTTACGTTATCTTCTCCGCCACGAAACCTGCGATGAAAATGAAATTCTGGCACATTCACTCCATGGAGCGTCTGAAGCGGGAGTTGATGCGATGGCTAGATGGAGACATTGCGGAGGGGGGGAAAATTCGAAGGATCCAGCGAAGACGAACAACAACCTCACATGCGACAGGAAGACCTAATGTATGGTTGGAGGAAGTCAAAACAGACAGCGATGTAATATTGATGATGCATGGGTAAAATGAAATTGTGTTAACAGTTGTAATTTCGTAGACGAAATATCGTGTATTTTTCTTGTACGCGCAATATTTATTGTAGAAAATACTGTTAACAAAAACCCTAATGTTTACAACATAATTAAGGAAAGATTTTATGTATTACAATTTTTATGTGGTCGAGGCAGACACCCGATTCAGACAGTTTTTGCGATTGTGTCTGACCTGATGGCATAAACCACACTTTATTTCCAGCTTGTCAAGTTCGTCCATTTCTGTTGTGATGCGTTTAATTTTGGGACGACCCTTCTTGTTCCTTCGCATTTGGTCATTGTGCCACACTATTTCGCCGTCGTATGCAGGCCAATAATCTGGTTTTGCTACCAAAGGAAAGTTGTTGTTGTAAACGTTGAGCAACGTTTCAGATTTGTAAATGTGTGACAGAAGTTGCAGCGCATCTTGATGGGTATAAGCACAAGCGGAAATGACATGAGAGCAAGGCATACGAAATGCTTGAAACTTGCCACAATCGCACCAACGAGAAGGTAGTATGACCCTATATTCTTGTCTTGGCAGGCCTTCATTGTGGTCGATTATTTCTTTCACAATGAAGTTGTGGCTATGTCGGTCAAACCGTATAACCATATGAGTGTTGGCTTTGGCACTTTCTGCCTTAATGTACTTCATGCAGCTTTCACTCCATAGTTGTCCAGATTGCAACACCGCATTCCATATTTCACCTCTTTTGGCAAACAACGAAGCCATCCTAAAATATGTAGATTTTACCAATGCAGTGATCGGGAGGTTTCGTATGCCTTTGAATACCCCATTCATCGATTCAATAAGATTCGTTGTCATGTGCCCCCATCTTTGGCCATTGTCGTATGACCTAGTCCATTTTTCCACTGGAATATTGTCGATCCACCTACCGGCTTCCGAATTTTACAAATGGATCTCGTTGCGATAATATTTGAACATGGGTTGTGTCAATGCATATCCCACATTCATAACCGCTTTCCTTAGTGTTTTGTCCTTGATCTCCCTCGTGAAATTCTGGACGATATGCCTAACGCAATAGACATGCGTAGAAGGAGGGTCATGCCAACCGTTTGCAGGATTATTGTAGGCACTTTCAATGGAGGCATGTCTGTCCGAGATCAAACAGAGATCTGGTTGAGGAGCCATGTGTGTTCACAGGTTTTTCAGAAAAAAGCTCCAAGCACCACCGGTCTCCCACTCGACTAGGGCAAAGGCAATGGGGAAAATGTTGTTGTTGCCATCTTGTGCAACTGCCATCAGTAGCGTGCCTTTGTATTTCCCATACAACCAAGTCCCATCAATTTGTATAATTGGTTTGCATGATGCAAACCCTGTGATGCAAGGCTGAAATTCCCAAAACACTCGACTGAATATTCCGTTTCCGTTTAGTTGACTACCATCTTGGGCGTATGCTGGCACTGTTTCCAGAACGTAAACAGTACCCGGAGAATAAGTCTTGAGTGCATTCAGGTAGCGAGGAAGTTCTTGGTATGACTCCTCCCAGTTTCTGTACACTTTTTCAATCTTCTTAGTCTTTGCTAACCACGCCTTACGGTAAGACGGAGTATAGTTAAAAACCTTGGTGACGTGGGAGATGATTGTTTTCACCTTCAAAGATGGGTCGTTGCTGACCAGTGGTAAGATTTATTGACAGATGAGATCATAATTAAGTTTTCGGTGGTCCTGTGATTGGGTAGAACTTACACAAGTGTGGGTAGTCATAGAACCTATGACCCAGTAGACGGATCATCTCCGCCCATGTTGAAGTTTGTCATGTGCGTAGGTGGTGTGTAGATCTCGTTTGCAGGAATACTAGGTATGCCATCATCGTTGGAATCATCCTTCACCATTTCATCAAACTCTAACTCGTCATCTTCTTCTTCTTCATCAACTGAATCTACCTCAGCTTGTTCGTTCTCCAAAGGATCAACCACTTATGTCACCTGAGGCTCTCGCAGCATAATGTATAACTCAATAGAGTTGTACCCAAAATACACATGGCTGGAAAACATATTCTGGAGATCCTCGTCATCTTGAACCTCAACCTTATAAAAAATTATTTGGTTGTTTCCAAAAAAAACTGGATTCTGATAAAATATTTGTGTCACCGGGCCTCGTCCAAGTTTGGCCTCCAATCGTTTTTTGAAGTACGAGAAATTGGCTTTCCCGTTTAAAAGAATTTGTATGTTGTCTGTGTCTCTAAACAAAAACCCAGAGGTGGGACAAATGTATGTCTCACTGTTGAAATGTGCATTGATGACATATTGGGGTGCAGAGGCCATTTCATAGGGTTGTTTGAAGGTTTGAAGGTTTGAAGGTTTGAATGTTTAAAGTGTATGAGTTATTCGAAGGTTTGTATGTTTGATTGTTTGAAGGTTTGGAGGTTTGATTGTATGAAGGTTTGAAGGTTGGAAGTTTTGAAGATTGGAATGTTTGAAGTTTATGAGTTATTCGAAGGTTTGTATGTTTGAAGGTTTGAAGGTTTGATTGTATGAAGGTTTGAAGGTTGTAAGGTTTGAAGGTTGGAATGTTTGAAGTTTATGAGTTATTCGAAGGTTTGTATGTTTGATTGTTTGAAGGTTTGAAGGTTTGATTGTATAGGTTGGAAGGTTTGACAAATTAAGTGAATCAGTGTTATGATAAATGTAAGACTAAATAGGTCATACTGAATTTGAATTAAGTAAGGATGTAACCCCCAAGGCTGCCAATAGTGTTACATGCATTTAGGCATGGCATCCCAAAGGCTGTCACGTAGCATGCGCCTACTCTGCAACCCATGACACCTCTTATTCACCAATAGGGATGGCGACACCTTTCATTTTTGTACTCTTTCTCCAAGTCCAATGGCGCCTCCTTTAATGTCCAATCGTGTTACATGCATGCAGATATGTAACCCCCTAGGCTGCCACCTAGCCTGCGCCTACTCTGCACCTACACTGTAACTTATAAGTCTCCTCCCATCACCTCCAATAGTGTTACATGCATTCAGGCATGGCATCTCAAAGGATGTCACGTAGCCTGCGCCCTGCAACCCATGACACCTCTTATTCGCCAATGGGGATGACGACACCTTTCATTTTTGTACTCTTTCGCCAAGTCCAATGGCGCCTCCCTTAATGTCCAATCGTGTTACATGCATGCAGATATGTAACCCCCTAGGCTGCCACCTAGCCTGCGCCTACTCTGCAAGAGTGACACTTCTCATGCATGCATACACCAGCTACCACCTCACTTACTGTATGAATTTTTTTTGCCTATAAATACAGACCATATCATACTTCTCTCACACCCACACTCGTCTCACTCTCTGCTACGAAGTCTTTCATAATCTCTTACACTTTCTAAGTCTTTCATAATCTCAGGCATTTTAAACAATGGCTCTTCTAACAATGGGCAATTCTCACAGAGGCACAAGGGACAACATTGCCGGATTTGTAAGTTTCTATTTTGGTTATACATTTTTTATACTTCAGGTAATGCTTTGTTCATCTTAATTAATCTTACACCTTTTACATTATTAACTCAGGATACCAAAAGATTCAGAATCCGATCTCACAACTACCTGGCTCCCGACCCATTTATCGTACCATATCTGGAATACGCAGGTTTCAGACATGTTATAAAGATCTCCAACTGCACAATTGATTCGAAGTTCATTCTTACAATGTTGGAAAGGTGGAGACCAGAGACCCATACATTTCACCTACCAATAGGTGAATGTACCGTTACGCTAGAGGATGTGTACATGTTACTGGGTCTCCCTGTCGACGGTAAGGCCGTTAACGGGTCGGTTCAACAGCCCAATTCTCAGTGTGAAGAATTGTTGGGCAGGGATATGGTTGAAGGTGGTGGTGCGAGAGGTTAGGGTATACTACTCACTGAACTTAAAAATCATTATGCAAGTTTGGAATTAAACAAAAATTCCTCCGAGCAAGACAGGGTAGTAAAAGCCAAAACTTATCTAATGATACTATTTGGAACCTTTTTATTTCCCGAAAGTACGGGAAATAGTGTAAATTTTATGTATTTACATTTACTTAGAGATTTTGAAAAAACAAGAAAGTATAGTTGGGGTTCTGCAGTTTTAGCCCACCTATACAGTTCCTTGTGCAAAAATGTAGTCAAGGAAAAATGTACATTTTATGGCTGCACTTTTTTACAACAAGCCTGGGGTTGTTGGAGGATGGAGTCCTTAAACCCCGTCAACAACAACACTTTCGTTTTCCCGTACGCAACAAAGTAAGTCATCAAGTTATATCATTTATTACTATTCATCTCTTCACCAAATATATGCTAAAAATAAAATGTTTTTCATTTCCTTTAGGTATTGCGTGAGGGGTATGGATTATGGCAAGAATCCAAGATTCAATGTCGCACTATACTGCAATCTGTTGGATCACCTAGGCCCGGATGATGTACGTCGTGCCTTTAAACTTTTCTTCATTTAAATTATTTATATATTACGTTTTTATTAACCTGATTTAATTTTTTTCGCAGTTTGTCTGGAGACCATATTTGGGTTTGGGCCATGAACCAAACCCCGAGGATGCAGCAATTTGGAGCGTCAAGACTGCAATCATACAGTTCAATATTATGGAGATGCACCACAGCGACCGTGTGAAGATGCAGTTCGGAATGCATCAACAGATACCAAGTGATCTGACTTGTTTGTCCCCGTGGAATCTCAAAAGGGTCGACGCTCAGTGGGGTCTTACCAACTGGAAAGACTTTACTCCAGAATGGTGTAAGATGTGGCAGAGGCATCACCGATATGTCTTGCAATTCCCGGTTTTCCTCAATCATGGTAATATTCGACACACGGATTAATATTTATCTTGGTACAGGTCGGTTAGTAACCCTGAAATGCACGTGTCTCATCCAAGGTATTTGGTTGACCCACGAACACAATGGGCACAACCCTCGTTTCCCCAACAACAAACCCAACACACATCAACCTCCCACCAACCCCCCAGACGAAACAAAACCACAAACACCCAACCACAGTCCCCACCACAACACAATTACACTCAAATGCCCCACAACCAACCACAATCACCACCTCAGTACCAATACCCCCATATGCCTCACACCCAACCGCAATACCAATCACAATACCAACACACCCGCATACCCCACACACAATTTCAGTCTTCCGTATATTCCAATATGGGTCCCTCAACATCCAGCCTTAGCCCTGATCTGGGAATGTCAGAAGATTACGAACTAACCGACCCAACTTACCATCAACCACAGTATCACCAAACCACCCAACATCCTCAATACCAAACACCCCAAGATCCATTTCCTTTCTATCCCACGTACTTAGACGATCAATGCTACAGACCCACCATGGAACCCCACCCACCGCTAACACGACCAAACTTTGAGGGTATGGGTAACCGACTGTACCAAAGCGGATCTTCTAGATATGGAGATCTGACTGATTTCATGGATCCGAAACGCATTGACTTCGCTGGGCCATCGACCCTGCCACAACAGGAAACGCGATGACACCTAGCACGGGAAAGGCGATGACAGGGATGCGGAACCGGAGGTGATTACCGGGTTCTGGGGGATCACTGATTTATCTGTTTTTTTAATGTAATACATATGGATGTAATCATTTTTTTAATAATAAAAAGTCAATTTTGTTGATCCTGTATCCAATACGCAACGCACTGGACCGAAAAAAAAAACGCGAAATTTGCCCTAGAATTGCACTTAGGCGCCATCTCACTTGGCTTAGGGCATGCCCTAAGCACCTAGGCGCCAAGTGAGATGGCGCCTCCCCTTAAATAATGGGTGTAGGCGCCAAGTGAGATGGCTCCTCATTTGGAGAGTCATCTGAAACATGTTTATTTGCGTAATTTTTTCCGAAACGTGATTATTTGCGAATTTTTTTTTTAATACATGATTATTCAAAAAAAAATTCTATTTTATAACTATTTTTAATTTTATTTAAATTTATTATTATTCTTCACAAATTATTATTATTTTTTAAAACTAAACTTACTTATGCCAACGTAAACTGAAATGGATATATTAATATTTATAAAGAAATAAAAAAAATATATTTTATCTTTAAAATGTGATAACTCTTTAAGTTGGACGATTGTAAGAAAATAAAAGAATCGAGTTTATTTATTCCATAAAATAGTCTTATTCTATAAAAGTACTAA
Organism: Vicia faba; assembly: GCA_948472305.1. Classification (NCBI taxonomy): domain Eukaryota; kingdom Viridiplantae; phylum Streptophyta; class Magnoliopsida; order Fabales; family Fabaceae; genus Vicia; species Vicia faba. Next base: position 1,358,026,628 of record OX451735.1, read on the forward strand.
ATATATATTATTATTTTCATATCTATAAATAACTTAAAATAATAAATAGAATAACAATTAATTAAAATTAATGCATAATATAAAATTTACAAAATAAGGAATAGAGTAACAATTAACTAAAGTTAATGCATAACTTAACCTTTTCAAGAGTATGAGTTTAACTCACTCATTTTTACATGTATTTAGATTTATAACTTTATAAAATTAATTGTTTTTATTTAAATATTGATATTTGTTATGTGATTCTAATTAATTTTTTTCTAGAATATTAATATTAGATATAAGCATATTATTATATTTTAAAGGATTAAATATGTTGGTGAAATTTCTAAAATATATTTGAAAAATTACAATGGTTAAAAAAGACTTTTTACAGAAAATGTGTAATGCTTTATAATTGAAGCAATGTAACCATTCATGAACAAAATTTTTCAAAGAGTTGTTTCCCTTCACCAAAGAATATAAGTTTCTCTATAAATAGAGACATTTGTTAGACATTGAAAAAACACGAAAATAGTATATTTCAAGTGTCAAAAATCATATCTAAGTCACTCTTTTATTTTTCTAGTGCACGAGAGTAAATGAGAGAATTTTATTCTGTAAAATATCGTTGATCCTTAATGTGAATGTGTGATTCATGTTAAGGTTTTTAAAATATTCTGAAAGAGATTCGCCGGTTAACCCATTCACATCCAATTTTGAGTTCAATGATGAAAGTACATTATTAGAGTGAATGAAGTACTTGACAATAAATTCATCTTAAAGAGTAAAAGTACTTGGATCATAAGAATAAATGTGGTAGGATGATGTTTTCTCTTAATAGACATATCACATATGTTTGCTGGAATGCATAATTATGGATGCATTTATGATATAGTCTACCTATATGGAAATGAAGTGGTGCTGCTTCAAAGAGCTCAAGGAATTGACTCTTAAATTCTAATGAAAAGGATATGAGACACAAGACCATATTAAATGTGTCGTATTAATAATTTGATCAATGGTACCGAGATTTCATGTTTGAGTTATATACGCTTGTTCTAATGAATAAATGGTTCAAAGCTTGTCTACCAATCTATTCGGAAATGAGTGGAAACTTAAACTTACTAAATAATTGTTCAAATTGTAAGATACCTTTATCTGAAACCATGAAATTTCCAGAATAATGGGTTTAGATATATTTTGAAAATGGTGGAGATTGTTGGTGAAATTTCTAAAATATATTTGGAAAGTTGCAATGGTTAAAAAAGACCTTTTAAAGAAAATGTGTAATGCTTTACAATTGAAACAATGTAACCATTCATGAAGAAAATCTTTCAAAGATTTGTTTCTCTTCACCAAAGGATATAAGTTTCTCTATAAATAGATACATTTTTTAGGCATTGAAAAGATACGAAAATAATATATTTCTAAGTGTCAAAAATCATATCTAAGTCACTCTTTTATTTTTTTAAATTAGAGAACTTTATTTTATAAAATATTGTTGATCTATATGCTTAACGTGAATATGTGATTAATGTTATGGTTTCCAAAGTATCCTGAAGGGGATTCTCCCGTTAACTCATTTGCATCTAATTTATCTAAATTGGTGGAGGCGAATCGAACCTAAAACTTAATTTAAACACACACTTTGAAATTTGTTTTAAGCAACTTTCATCGTACCGATTTCATCTTCTTCTTGTTTATATTTTGCACAAGATTCCCAACACAAAATTTAACAATCTTTAGGTTCGATTCAAGCATCAAAGAATTTAATATTGCACCATTAACACATTCTGAACACAAGAAGAATCACTATCATGAATTTGAGTATATTCTTATTATTTCTCATAAAAATTAGAACACCGAGAAAAATCATAATATTAAGATCAAATATAAAAGTTCTAACAATTGATATCAAAATTTTAATTATTCATATTGTAATTTTTTGATATAAAATTTAAATATATTATTATGATTCATTCTGTGATGCGTTTCGGAAATTAACATTTTGTCATGCATTTCGAAATGCAAGTGGATGATAATGATATTTGTGTTACACGATTTTAATATTTATATTGTTAGTGTAATCTAATAGAAATATATAGTATTTGCATTATACATGGTTTAAATTTCAATGTTAAATATTTAAATGGTATATATTTACTGTACAGTAGCAACTATGTTATTGGATTTGTAGATATATATAATTTTGCTACCATTATCATTTTATCTTGATAGCATAAACACTTGCCTGATTTTAATATAAATTTTCCATTGCGTAATGTAATTGAATTTGTACATGTCGAACATATACATGGCCTAATGGCATAGTTTTATTTTAGTCTTCTTCGTTGATATATATATATATATATATATATATATATATATATATATATATATATATATATATATATATATATATATATATAAAATTTGTTTTGATGATATAGTGAAATCACTCAAATGGAATGTTACAAAAGACGTATGCATTCTATTCTATTATTGAACGACAATTTATAATTTTTTCCCTATAATTTGTAATTACTTATATTACTTATTCACTGTTGTCATTGTTCTTCCTGTGTCAATATATACGTTGTTTGGCAACACTGTTCTTCTTGCATCAATAGGTATTATTTGACAATTAATTTTTTAAATTAAACAGTACACTGATGTATATATTTAGTATGTATATGATTGTTAAATTATAATTTATAGTATCGAAACAGTGTGTGTATCGAAGGGAGGTTGTCCAAATCAAAGAGCTTGTGGATCGAAACAAGCTGTACACACAGATTTGATTTGTTTTAGATTTAAATAGATTTGATTTAGATTTAAAATAGATATTTTAAGCTTTTCTAGTTTTGGGTTGTGGCTAGCCTAAATCTATAAATAGAGGGAGTAACCTCTAGTTTTGTAATCAAGTCAATTAAGTTGTATTCACATAATTTGTAGTTGCAAGTGAATAATAAAATTTTTCACAGTTTGTGGACAGAGAGAAACTCTACAGAAAATAATTATCTTCTTTTTTTTCTTCTTTTTTTCCTCATAATTCATTGTCGTTGAGTAGAAATTCATCATAGACATTTGGTGGATTTCCAACATCTGGCATCAGAGCTCAGTTTCGATTCAAGGGAAGTATCAATCAAGAACGATTGAAGAATTCATGATGGCAAATTATGAGAAAGCAAATTATCCAGCAACTCTACCAATTTTGAAATTAGATAACTATGAGAATTGGTGCAAACAGATGAAAGTGTTGTTCAGGTGTCATGGTCTTTGGGATCTTGTAAAAGATGGATTCGAAGCGCTTGGAGAAAATGCTTCAGAAGAAGAAAAGAAGAAACACACCGAAATTGAGAAGCTGAGTTATAAAGCACTCTTTATGATTCATCAATGTGTGAGTCCAAAAAATTTTGAAAAAATAAGTGATTCAGAAACTGCAAAAGAAGCTTGGGATGTTCTTGAGAAGTCCTTTGGTGGTGCAGAAAAGGTGAAAGAAGTGAGGTTACAAACTCACAAGAGAACCTATGAATTGCTTCAGATGGAAGATAGTGAAAGCATATATGATTCCTTCACTAGAGTTATAAAACTAGTGAATCAAATTAAGGTATGTGGAGAAACATTAACAACAAGAGTTGTTGTTTCGAAGATCTTGAGATCTTTGGCTCCTAAGTTCGACCACATAATGGTGGCTATAGAAGAGGGGAAAGACTTGTCTAAATTGACAAAGGAAGAGCTTTAAGGGACGCTTGAATCTCATGAATAAAGATGAATGAAAGAGCTGCAGTCAAATCAAAGAGTGATGAGGCTTTGCAGGAACATTCAGCAAAAGAAACCAAAGGCAAAGGAAAATGGTTCGACAGAGGTAGAGGCGGCTACAACAAATCGAATGGTAGAGGAAACCAGAACGAAGGAAACGTGTCGAATCAAAGAAGACCATACCAAGGCAACCAAAGAGGTGGTGTTACAAATAGAGGAAGAGGCGGTGGTCGAAAACTTGATAAGAGTCACATTTAATGTTACAATCCTCAGAAGTATGGTCACTATTCGAGTGACTGTCCAGAAAAACGAAAGAATCAAGAAAGTGAAGCAAAGCTTGCAAAACACGAAGCAGAAGAGATGATGCTAATGGTCACGACAAAAGATGAAGATAGATTCAAGGACCAATGGTACTTGGATTTAGGATGCTCATCACATATGTCTGGAAGGAAAGACTGGTTTGTCAACATAAAGCCCTCAATGAAAAATATGGTAAAATTCGCAAATGACAATACCCTAGCAGCTGAAGGTATTGGTGATGTAATGATTATGGGGAAAGATGGCAAAAGGTCAATAATTTCCAATGTATTGTACATACCAGGCATAGAGAGCAATTTGCTCAGTATAGGGAAGTTGGTCGAAAAGAATTATAAAGTGTCGATCAAAGATAAGATGATGAGAGTCGTCGACACAAATGGAAGATTAATCTTGAAGGCACATATGTCTCAGAATCGAACCTTCAAGATCGAACTAAATGTGATGGAGCATAAGTGCCTTTCGACTCCAGCTAGCAGAGACGAATGAATATTCCATTATAGACTAGGCCATCTCAACTTCAGAGACATCAGAGATTTGAAGAGAAGAAATATGGTTTCAGGATTGCCAGAAATCGACATTCCAAACGAGGTATGTGAGGAATGTGTGCAGGTGAAGCAACACAAGAATAGCTTCAGCAAGGATGCAGGAAGCAAGTCGAAGGCTATTCTTGAAGTCATATACTCTGGTGTATGTGGACCAATCCAGGTGGATTCAATGGGAGGTAACAAATACATTGTTACATTCATAGATGATTTCAGTCAAAAGTTATGGAATTACTTGATCAAGAATTCATAGGGAAAGATCATGGAGCAATTACCATGAAGATCGACAGCATGTCAGTTATGAATCTGGAGAAGAACCCGATAGCACATGGTCGAAGAAAGCACATCGAAATGAAGTTCCATTATCTTCGAGAACATGTAGTAGATGGGAAGGTGAATTTAGAACACTGCAGAACTGAGAATCAGATTACAGACATCATGACGAAGGGTGTGCAGGTCGAAGTATTTCGAAGACTAAGAGCCATGATGAATATAGATAGTTTAGACACAATGAATTAGTTGGTGTGTTAAATTTTAATTCATAGTGTCGAAACAGTGTGTGTATCGAAGGGAGGTTGCCCAAATCGAAGAGCTTGTGGATCGAAGCAAGTTGTACACACAAATTTGATTTGTTTTAGATTTAGATAAATTTGATTTAGATTTAAAATAGATATTTTGGGCTTTTATAGTTTTGGGTTGTGGCTAACCTAAATCTATAAATAGAAGGAGTAACCCTTAGTTCTGTAATCAAGTTAATTAAGTTGTATTCACAGAATTTACAGTTGCAAGTGAATAACAAAGTTTTCTATAGTTTATGGGCAGAGAGAAACTCTGCAGAAAATAATTATTTTCTTTCTTTTCTTTTCTTTCTCATAATTCATTGTCATTGAGTAGAAATTCATCATAGGCATTTGGTGGATTTCCAACAATAATATGAATAGTGGCATATGGAATATATATATTTTATTTGTATAATTATTATAAGTATGTGTTTGCCTAATGCTTTTATCGGTGCTGAATTATATTTTAATTTTTGTTTTCATATTGACTAATTGCATTGGTTTTGTAATTTACATGACATAATATCGTATAAACGGTGTAAGGATTGACCATGAATATATTTTCTTCAAATTGTTTATTCAAGACAAATTTATTATTACAAGACATATAAAGATCATCCAAGGATGGATTATGACTTATATAGACCTCGAAATTTAGAGTCTAATATAATGTAACTATTGAATATCGAGATTTGAAATTATGAGAACCTTATCACAAAGGATAATAAATTTGAGATTCTCACAAGTTAAGGTTTCAATATCTGAAAGGAAGACGAAAGGGAGACGATTAGGGTTTCAATATCTGAAACCGTAATCGTTGTTATTACCGCTCCACTGTCCGTCGTTGTTAATCTATTTTCAAAGCCTGCGTTGGAAACCTGCGAACAAGAGAAACCAAGGGAGATCAGAATCGCACCGAGCGGAAGCAAAAGTTAGAATACAAACTTGCAAAAGGGTAAAATAACTCAGCTTTTGATTTTTTTATATTGATTGAGGGTTGTTGGGATGGTTTACGATAGAAAGGGGAAGGTTGGTTGAGCACCGCCGCAGTTGTTGTTCTAGGGTTTTAGGTTGAAGAGAAGAAGATGAAGGGTGACGGGTTTGTCTGGATTCGCGAGAGAGAAAGATGAAAAGTTATAATAAAAAATGAAATAATAATGTAAAAACAACGTATATTCTGTTTAAATCCAGTACACGAGCGTTTACACTAACTATCATGCATCCTTAAATCTCATCCATTTGATCATGTTTAAACGGCCGTGAGGCCAGGTTCACCGTAAGTCCCACACTCCCTCATACACATGAACGACCAGGCCTCTCTCCAATTTGCGTATGGGCCTGGCCCAATTAACTTTAACACCCCCATTGTTTAGATCTACTAACCGGCGAACATTCTGGCACCCCCCTTACTTTTGGGCCCAGTTCAATATTTGAACTTGGGCCCAGCCTCCTAAAGGCACCCCCCTAATTTGCTTGTTAGTTCAAAATTGCACCCCAGGCTTACTGGGCCTGAATTCAATATCTGAATTCAGGCCCTAACTTTTAACACCCTACCCTTTTTACTATCCAATATAAAACGCACCTCCTTGATTAATTTCAATAATTTCTAATTTTTATTATTTTCTATGTTTTTTTATATATTAATTATTTCTATATTATTTACTTCTCTTATTTATTTCCTTTTTATATAATTATCATTACTATTAATAAATTATCTTTATTAAAAAAAACTCATGTACATATTTTCTATATAATCGCATTAAATATATTTTATTCATGCATTAATTAAGAATTTTTGCAATTAATATGATTAAAAAATACTAACAAATCTCAAACTTTATTTCGCAATCAACTAAATTAATCAACTGTTTTTGCAAAAGGATTTCAAACAGATTTTGACTTACCGGGCATTTAGTCAAAATCTCCACAATCACTACTCCCGACCAAAATGCAAGGTGATTCAAAATATGTTTGCAACCCCTAAAAAACACCAACCTCATACGAACTATGAATTGGGACTCTGATTCCTCTTTAGAGGATACGTAGGTATACGATCAAAAATCGTAGCGAGTTCTCCTATAAAAAAACAAACTCTTTCCCCTATTAAAACTTAAAACTCCTATTTTACCCAAACCTAACCCTAAAACCTAATATCCTTGTGAACAAGGTAGATGAAAGGTCCCTAAAACCTTCATTTCGTCTAAAGAAGTCCGAAACCTAGAATCTTTGTCTGCGAATTAGGGTTTTCTGTTAGATTCCCTTCCATAGGATAAAAACTAATAGTGGCGACTCTGATAAAAAACCAGTCGCAACAGTTGGCGACTCTGCTGGGGACTTCAACTTTAGGTTTTAAGGTTTTTAGTTTGGGTTTTTTTATTGCTTTATTTATTTTATTGCTTTCATTTATTCATTGCATTTATTTAATTATTGTCTATTGTTTATCATCATATATACTACGTGGCGGGATTTTTTATTTCTCAAAATATTTTCAATAACCCTTAGAAAGAAGGTTCATCTATTAGCTTAGGGGGTACATCATCCCTGCGAGTTTATGTGACGACTTCACCTAGAGTCGGTGAAATTCCAAAAAAGGAATACTTATCGAGAGATATCCTCTTGACGAGTAGGACTTTGGAAGGACACCCATAACTCTTTGTAACGACCTGAACCAAAAATATCATGACGAGACCTTTCACGACTTCGAGACAAAAGTTTCAGTATGTAAAGAGGCTCCACCTAAGAGAGGCCCTTGTGCCCTTTCCCTATGGTGTTATTCATGACACCCTTAAGGAAGCCACCTTCTGGGAGGGTAGATCAACCGTAGGTCAAAATTAAGGAATTTACCTTCTAAGGGTACCTATCACAAAAATCCCGACGCTAAGCCATACATTCGTGCATTCATATACGTCACATATTCATCATTTGTTTCTTTTATCTGTCTTATTCAGTGTGCAAAACAAATAATAATAAAATCAAGATCTCGATGACTGTCTTTAAAAAATGAATACCAGAGGGAAACAACTTGCCCGCGTCAATGCCTTCCGGCCTGATATTTCTGAAATCAAAACCATAAAGGGGAATTATCTGAGAGAGCTCTAAAGATGTGCGCTCGCCGCTATGGAGATACCCTTGACTTGACCAGAGTAGAGGTTCAAATGGATGTTGTTTCTACCCTCATTCAGTTTTACGACCCTCCACTGATATTTTTTTACCTTCCAAGACTTCCAGCTAGCACCGACTCTGGAAGAATTAGACAGAATTATGAATTTCTCCAAAGAGAAGGCCTATGTAGGTATCAGACAAACTGTTGAAGTCAAAGTTTTGGAAAAAGGCTTAGGGATCCCTTACCCTGAGTTAATGAAAAATTACCAAAGATAAGGTCCAATACAAGGAATCAAAAGGATATACTTGGAAGCTAAGGCACTCGAATTTGCTAATTATAAAGAATGGGAATCTAGTGTCGATTGTTTAGGGCTACTGGTAATTGGTGTAATTTTATTTCCTCAGACTGTGGAATATATTGACCCTGCAGCCATTAGCATATTTTGGGGTATGAAAGTCTTTAATACAGATCCAACACCCGCTTTGCTTGCTGACATTTATTACACCTTGCATACGATGTACGAAAAGAGAAAAGGCACGCTAAATTGTTTCATCCCACTTCTATATACTTGGTTCATGACTCATCTTTACAAAGAAGACTATATGATTCCAAACTTGACCAGACGCGAGTGGCCACAATATTGTACCCCAAAATTTGCCCTCTCATTTTATTCAACACATGCCTATTGAGGTCCCCAACTTGCCCTAGGATGACTAAGAATTGACCAAACAAATTCTCCTCCTAAGGCAATGAACCCCCAACTAGGGTTTCAATTTTCATCAAGATGGTTGAGCTCCAATGGTCTCAAATTCTTCCTATGTTCCTAGTATGTCCTCAAAGATTATCCATGCCAAGTTTCATGCCTTGCTCAATAAGTTTGCTCAACCAATTGCTCAAGTATTGGAAAATCAACTATGCTAGGCCAAAAGTCAATTGTTGCCCATGTACAGTCAAACTTCAAGATTTTTGGTCAACATCAACATTTTGAAGTGATATCCATCATTTGATCAAGGGTTTATCGTGATTCTCAAGAAATGCTCTTAACTATCAAAAGTCAAAAATGGCAAATTAGGGTTTCTATAGGAAAAGTCAACTAAACTTTGACCAAGCATAACTTTCTAATATTTTATCATAAATTTTCCAACCAAAGCTCAATTTGAAGAGAACCGAATTCCCTACAAATTCTCTTCAGCCATCAAGTTCAAGAAATGCACCATTTGAAAGATACAAGTTCATACATTACAGGTCATTTTTAGAAAGTCAATAAAAACCACTTTTTTCCAAGACCTTTAACATCAAGATAACATCTTCAAATGCAAATTTGATCAAAAGAGGGTTGAATTAGACATCTTGGGATTTCCAAAAATTCCAAGATCATCATCATGAGATAAAATTGAGCAAGTTATGGCTTACCCAAGTTGGGAAAATTTGGGAAATTTCAAGAAATATGCATTGAGCAAATTTGAGATTTTAAGGAAATGGCTCATTTTGTTTGGACTTCAAGCATCTTACTAAGAGTATAGAGGACTCCTAAAACCATTTTTGCATAAGTCTTGATTTTATTTGCATTTTATATTAATTTTATTTAATTAAAAATCAAATAAATCAAGATTATTGCAAATTATATGGTTAAGGCTTGTTTTAATGCATGGAGGGGCCCCAATTTTCGTGTACAGCAAGGCCAACATGTCCACATTCATGCAAGTTTGAAAAATGGACAAAATAGCCCGTTCAAAAACTGAAGAAGAACACCTCGACCATCTGCAAAAGCTATTTGTCAGATTGAAAGAGTACAAGCTCAGACTGAACCCTAACAAGTGCACTTTCGGGGTCAGGTCCGGTAAACTTTTAGGATTCATCGTCAGTAACAAAGGCATCGAGGTTGATCCTGCCAAAGTCAAAGCTATACAAGAAATGCCTTCCCCTCGCACTGAGAAGGAGGTCAAAGGTTTCTTGGGACGCCTAAACTACATTGCAAGGTTCATTTCTCACCTAACATCTACCTGTGAACCAATCATCAAGCTGTTGAAGAAAGATCAGATGGTTAAATGGAATGATGACTGTCAAGTTGCTTTCGATAAAATCAAGGAGTATTTGCTGGAACATCCTATCTTGATGCCACCCATCGAAGGAAGGCCGTTAATCATGTATCTGACTATCCTAGAGACTTCAATGGGGTGCGTACTGGGCCAACATGACGAGTCTGGCCGAAAAGAGCATGCCATTTATTACCTTAGCAAAAAGTTTACCGACTGTGAGACTCGCTACTCACTGCTCGAGAAAACTTTTTGTGCTTTGGTATGGGCTGCTCGTCGGCTAAGGCAGTACATGTTGACACATACCACTCTGCTGATCTCTAAGATGGATCCGATCAAGTACATCTTCGAGAAGCCTGCTCTATCCGGAAGAATAGCAAGATGGCAGATGATCCTCACCGAGTATGATATACAATACACAACCCAAAAAGCCATAAAGGGGAGTGTGTTAGCCGATCATCTGGCCCATCAAGCTGTCGAAGATTACCAATCCATGAGATTCGACTTCCCCAACGAGGATATCATGACTTTGAGCAACATTGAAGAAAACATACCGTATGATGGACCTGAACAAGGATCCTGATGGACCCTGTACTTTGATGGTGCCTCCAATGCACTTGGCAACGGTATCGGCGTTGTACTTATCTCTCCAGAAGGTTGCCATACACCTTTCACTGCTAGACTCTGCTTCAGCTGCACCAACAACATGGCCGAGTATGAAGCTTGTATCTTTGGTCTCAAGGCTGTTATTGACTTGGGAATCAAATCTTTGATTGTATTTGGGGACTTAGCTTTGCTTATCAGTCAAATCAAAGGAGAGTGGGATACTAAACATCCTAACCTCATCCCATACAAATAACATGTCCTGACATTGTTACCACACTTCGAGCAGATTACCTTCGAGCATTTCCCGCGAGAAGAGAATCAGCTAGCAGATGCGCTAGCTACAATGTCATCCATGTTTAAACTTAACTGGGAAAATGAGGATCCCCAAATCACCATTGAAAGGATGGACGAACCTGCACATTGTCACGAGATTAATACCGAAGAAGTAGTGGACCGACCATGGTTTCACAATGTCAAAAGGTATCTCGAAGCACAAGAATACCCTGAAGGAGCTTCAGTCAACGACAAAAAGTTTTTAAGGAGGTTCTCTGCAAAGTTCTTCCTGAGCAATGGTATCCTATACAAGCGCAATCATGATTGCATTCTGCTCCGTTGTTTGGACAAGGTTGAAGCCGAACAGATCATGGCTGAATTGTACAATGGTACCTTCGGCACCCACTCGAGCGGACATACGATGGCTAAGAAGATTCTGCGGGTAGGCTATTACTGGTCTACCATGGAAGCTGACTGCCATCAACATTCCCGTACTTGTCACAAATTCCAAATCTACGCTGACAAGGTGCATATACCTCCAGTTCCTCTCAACGTCTTAACAACTCCTTGGCCATTCGCGATGTGGGGAATCAACATGATTGGAGAGATCAAGCCTACAACATCCAATGGACATTGCTTCATCCCGGTGGCCATTGATTACTTTACCAAGTGGGTCGAAGCAGCGTCCTCCGCATCCGTTACAAAGAATGTGGTTGCCCGCTTCATCAAGCAGAACCTCATTTACTGGTACGACATCCCTGACAGGATCATCACTAACAACGGTACAAACATGAACAACACTATGATCACTGCCCTGTGCGAGCAGTTCCAGATTCAACACCACAATTCATCTCCCTCTCGGCCAAAGATTAACGGTGTTGTCGAAGCTGCGAACAAAAATATCAAGAAGATCATTCAAAAAATGACAGTCACCTACAAGGACTAGCATGAGATGTTACCATTTGCTCTGCACGGGTACCGTACCACGGCACGAACATCAACTTGGGCAACACCTTATTCTTTGGTATACGGCACGGAAGCTGTTTTACCTATCGAGGTTCAGATTCCTTCCTTGAGAATCATGAAAGATGCTGGTTTGAGTGAAGACGATTGGATTTAGACCCGGCTTGATCAACTTAACTTGATTGATGAAAAGCGACTTACTGCTGTTTGTCATGGTCAGGCGTATCAAAAACTAATGATCATGGCATTCAACAAGAAAGTCAGGCGCCATGTATATCAAGTCGGGGACCTTGTAATCAAGCGAATCATCTTGCCGCAAAGTGATCCCAGGGGAAAATGGACTCCTACTTACGAAGGACCATTTGTGATCAAAAACATCTTTTCTGGTGGGGCAATGATCCTGACCACCATGGACGGCGACGACCTGCCGCACCCTCCGAACGCAGACATAGTCTAAAGATACTACGCATAAACCACCCGGCAAGTTGAAAACCCGAAAGGGCGACTTGGGCAAAAATGGGCATCCCGGTGAATCGAAAACCCGAAAGGGCGGTTCAGGAAAAAATTAGGGATAAACAAAAAAAAATCTGTACACCCGGCATTTTGAAAACCCGAAAGGGCGAATTGGGCAAAAAAAGGGTTTCCCGGTGGATTGAAAACCCGAAAGGGCGATCCAGGCAAAAGTTAGGGAATTAAAGCGTATGACTATGTCTCGTCGGATCACTTTAAAGACAATCTCTTCACAGACAAGCTCCGGGCTTCTGATCAATCTAATCATCATCGGACGAAGCAGCGAATGGACAAGATATCCAGAGTTACGAAGGCTATAACAGGATGGGAACCCCATGGAATTTTTACACATAGCCACTTTTCTTTGTATAAATTTTTCTTAATTTTATGACAACATTCTCTTACTAGAATGTTTGTCTCCTTTGTACAAAATACTTACACAAAGTTAATACAAAGATACTTCAAAGTGCAGAAAACCATTTTCCTTTTCTTTTTCTTTACACTTGCATTTTATTTGAAAACGTCCAATGGTTTATTAAATGAGCATATGCATTTGAATATAATCACTGTTTACAAACAAACAAAATGTTAAAGAATAATTACTGACAGGTTGAAAGTATAGGAAAACGTCTTTAGCCTATTCCAAATCTCCTGCAGTACATCATCTGGATCCCCAGCGGAGCTACAACCTTGAAAAACATATCCCCAGCGAAATTAAATTTCAAAATCCTCGCCAAAATCTGAACTTCAAACTCCCAATCCCTGGTGGAGTCATATTTTCAAACCTTTAATTCTCGTCAGAGTTAAAATCCTCAGCAGAGCAGAAACTTTGGATCATAAATCCCCAGCGAAGATGAAACCTTCTTCCCCAGCAAAGTCAAATTTCCAACTATCAATCCATAGCAGAAACCATCTAGTTTCCCCGGATTCACTAGCAAGTTGTCTTAAAGTTTGAGAATCAACCAGATAACAGTTAAATTTTATCCCCAACTAAGGATAATTCCCCAGTAGATTGGCATACAACTCAAACTCCTGAACCTTTTCCAAACATGAATAAGCCTCTTCCCCCAGAGTCTTGGACTTACTTTCCAGCAGGATAGCTTAATCTTCAACAATATATCTATTCCCCACAGAGTTTTTACTACCCAACGGAATGAAGATTCTCATTCTTAATTCCCCAATTTGAAGTCCCCAGGGATTTATTTTCCCCTAACGGATTGAAGATTCTCAGTCTGGATTCCCCAGTAAAGTTGCCAGAGCCTTCATGACTCCCTAGCACGAGTTTGTCAGAATTTTTAGTCCCCTACAGATCGAAGATTCTCATTCTCACTTCTCCAGTGAAGCCCCCAAGGTTTCAGTTCCCCACAAAATTGAAGTTCCTCATTCTTATTCGCCGTAGAAGCCATCAAAGTTTTCCTTATTCTCCAGCAGATCAAGGTTTTCTTTCATCTAATCCCTATTAGAGGTCATCAGAGTTTCCCTATTCCCCAGCCGAGTAAGGATTCCCATTGGTGTACTTCCCAGCTACAGTCATCAAAGTTCTCAGGATTCCCCAAGCAGGTTTCTCAAGCATACTTGAAGGATCTCTATATCCCCAAGAAAGTCATGAAGGATTCTCACATCCTACAGAAGTTGTCAAAGTTCTTGTTAATCCCCACAAGTCGCCGAGGATTTTCTATCCCCAACAGTGGTCCAAGGATTTCTCATCCTCAGCAATCAAAGATTTTGGAATCCCCAACATCGGTCAAGGATTTACTTTCCCCGACAACAGTCAAGGATTTTATTATCTCCAGCTATCAAGGATTTATTATCCTCAGCAAGACAGCTAATCAGCTCACATGCGCATACATTACATTCATATATCATGAACATTGATAAATCACATTTTATTGCATCATACATGCCATGCAACATAACTTTGTGTTTCAGCTAACATTTTACCCTTTTCAGGATAAGATTAAAAGCTACCTTTAACAAATATTCAAAGATTTCAGATACAGTACGGACACACTCCAGATGCGGAAGTCATTCTGTTACTCATTCAGATCTCTTATTCAGATACAATATGGATACACCCCAGACATGGAGGTCATTCTATTACTCATTCGGAATTCAAAGTCAAGATACAGTACGGATACGCACCAGACAAGGATGCCATTCTGTCACTCATTCAGACTTCAGCAATCAGATACAGATTAGATACGCTCCAGACACGGAAGCCATTCTATTTCTCATTCAGATTCAACTATCAATTTCAAGTCCAGATACACTCCAGACATGAAAGTCATTCAGTCACTTTTTCAGATCCCAGTTACAGTTCAGATACACTCCAGACACGGAAGTCATTCTGCTACTCATGTAGATCTCAACATCAGATACAGTCCAGATACGCTCCAAAAACGGTAGCCATTCTGTCACTCATTCAGACCTATATCCCCAGCCCAGGGATGCTCCAGACACGGATGCTACTCTTTCGCTCATTCAGAATTCAGATATAATACAGATACACTCCAGACACGACAGTCATTCTGTTATTCATTCAAGAATCAAATATAGTTACAACTCGAATACGCTCCTGACACTGACTCCATTCCCTTTCTCACACAAATCCAATCTCCAGATACAACTCAAATACGTTCTAGATACAGATACCATTCTAATGTTCATACTCCTGATTTTCAAACAAATATTCTTGGATGGCATCTTTAAGCCCATCTCCAGCAAGATTCTGTCACCTCTCCAAATGGCATCTTTAAGCCCATTTCCTCTATCACATTTTTGACGAGTGCAAATTTACGGGCACTCTAGTGTCCAATCCTCTTTTACCTTCGAGTCACGAAAGGCAAAATTCGCCAATCTAACTCTTCAGGTTCAAGAAGATTGAACAGGGGCAGATATTGTACCCCAAAATTTTCCCTCTCATTTTACCAAGATTTCCCCTCACCAAACTCTTTGGACTCCAGACAGGATTAGGGTTTGCTCTGCTGAAGACATCTCCTTACACTGATAACTTGAAATTAGGGTTTGAGTTTGCACAAGGATTTTTGGACTTCCAATGCTCAATGTGACTTTCATACTTCAATTTGGACTTATAAGATTTCTCATACCAAGTTTCAAGCCTTGAATCAAATTCTTGCCCAGTCAATTGGACAGTTGACCTAGAAATCAGCTGTATTGGGGAAAAGTCAACTGTGGCCAATTTACAGTCAAAACTCATAATTTTGGATCCACATCAACATTATAGGCTCATATGAACCATTTGATCAAGTTTGGACCACAACTCCTCATGAAATTTGATCAGATCATCAAAAGGGTAAAATGGTCATTTTTAGGTTTTGACTGCACAAGCGCAATATCTGATTTTTAACCTAGCAAATGGAAAATTGGGTTCAAGCATGGATTCAAGGACTCAATGGCATCATATTTACCTAATCACAAGGTTCAAAAGATCTCAAAAGCATTGGGTTGACAAATGAATTTTCCAATCAACTGATCAAAAATCAATTGTACACTAAAAAGTCAAACTTTGACTTTTTGGTCAAAATCAAGTGCCAAGGGTGATTTTACATCAAAATGTGTCAAAACATGAAACTTGTTCACCAAGAAACCTAAAATTGAAAATTAGGGTTTAAAATGAAAATTTTTCATAACTTAGAAAATTTCTAAGTTATGAAAATTTCTCATTTTTCCCCAACTTTGCCCAACTTTTTCACCATGATGCATTTGGATTCAAACAAAACTTCCAACATGAAATTTTTATTCCTCCACAAAATCTACAACTTTGATTCACAAAGTTTTCCCAAAATATGATTGTATCTCAAGTTATGAGTTTATGAACAAGGGTCCAAAAACTTTCTAACTTAGTGAAATTTTGCCCTAGTTTAGGCAGGATTTTGACCTATCTTCATGGCAATTGTTCACATAGTTCTAAGTGGAATCTAAAAATTCATTTCAAATATGGATTGTATAGAATGCTACAAGATTTCCAAAATGTCTAAGAACTCTCCAAAATCATTTGTGGTTAGGGAGAATCGAAGGTTTGAATTTGGCAAAATGTCACTTTGATCCATGGCATTTTTCATGTTGACACAAGTTGCAATTTCTGTCCAGCCATGCTTGTACTTGCTTACAGGTCCTTAAACCCTTCCACACTTAAAAATTGAATGCAAACACATTGGTTAGAGGCATTGTTCTGAGCTTTAGAGGATTGCACAAGGGTTTAATCCATTTTTGGCAAAAAGGCAACAATGTTATTTTCATAAAGCACAACTTTATGCATTTTTGTTTCTCTTGAGCATTGGACCATTCTTTCACAGCAAACAAAGTCCACAAAGATAGGGAAAAGTATACCAACTTTGTGCAGACCCTAAGCTAGATGGTACAAGCCTTTGCATAGTCACTTCTCATTTTTTGCTTCAAAACCAAGAAACCTTGCAAAAACCACATAACTCTTGTATCTGTTATAACCAAAGCTTCCTAAACATTTGAACCAAGTTTTGCATATCATATTGGGCCAGAAACACGAGCTAGCCAATCCTCAAACACCCTTGTACACCAAAACACCATCTTCTTGCAAAACATGCAACTTCTGCAATTTCACCTCCATCTTACAAACCACTTGTGCGTTTTGTCCTAAACCTCTTCCAACACACTCCATACAACCCACCTAAGCTATCCCAACCATTGGCCAGTGACTGTAACCTTGTTTTCAAGCTTCACCATTTTTGAATTCTGCTTGTGCAGGTTGACTTCTACAAGCTTATTCAAGCAAGCTCAAAGCAAACTAGCATTGGGGAAGGTCAAAGGAAGTTCAAACAAGCTCACAAGCATCTCAGGCCTCACTGAAAACCCCTACATTGCCATACTCGAGTTCAACTGAAGCAAGTATTTTCCAACTTTCTATCTCTCTATTTAGGAATCATTAGGCTTAGGTTTGTGAATAAAAAATGTAGTACTCATTGCCCTTAAGCTGTACCTATGCATAGATTTCATTTAAGTTAACTGTGTTGGGAGAATTTGAATGATGAACTTTCTGAAAAAGCTAGGTTAGAAATTAGGGCCAGAGAAATTCTCTCTGGTCTTTGAGAGTTAGATTAAGTTTTTAACATGGTTAGAATCGTGTAATTATGCTCTATAACTTTCATGTTGCAAGTTTTTGCTTTAGAGCACGTATGCAGGATTTCTAGATTTGAACAAGGAACGCGCGCTTTTTGTTTGATCAGGGGTTGAGGATGAAGCAAGTGGGCTGGGCTTGGTTTCTCCTTTCTTTTGACACCCCCTTTACTTGCTATTTGCACCCCTCAGCCCATTTGTTTATTTTTTGCATATTTTTCTATTTCTTTTTCATTTATGACTTTATTTTATTTTTCCTAAACATTAAAAATACCAAAAACATTTTCATATTTTATTTTATTATTTTTATTATTTTTTGGATGTAGAAATAATTATTAAATAATATATATACATTTATTTTCTTAATAAAAAAACTTATAAATACTACAAAAAAAATATTATATTTTTATTTTTATTATTTATATACTTAAATAATATTTTTCTAACATATTTTTATTTTTTAACATTTGTATATATTTTTATTTATTTTATTATACATAAATAAATAATTATTGATATATATACTTTCTTAAAACAAATTAGGGTTTCCACCCTTAATAAAAATAATATTTTATTTTCTTATTTTTAATGCATTAAATATTTTATTTTTACATACATAAAAATAATACAAAAACATTTTTTGCATATTTATAATATATTGCATATTTATTTAATTGTCCATTTAAATATTTGCTTATTTATTATTTGAACAAAGAATTCAATATGGTTGTAATAATTTTAGGGTTTCAATTTCTTGCAAATATCCCCTATTCAAAATTGTATCCCCCTCCCCATATCAATGTTGTAATAGTTGTAGATTTACTTTTACACATTTATAGCTTTCAAATATGCATGATAGAGATTAGGGTTTGTATGCAAAAATCCAAAATCAAACAAATAGCTTGACTAAAACAAGACAAAAATGCATGAAAATGACAACACAATGCACACAAGCACCCCTAGGGTTTCATCCACTTGTTACCTTAAAAATGGCCATGGTATGCATGTTAAGTGTCTTAGCAAAACAAAATCAAAACAAAAGATCATAGTCCCTCGATGACGCTATCTTGGTTTCCTATACAAAATGATCTAGTCCCTCAAACAAAAACTTGCTAAGATACTTGGCACAATTGCTATCATAGTCATACAATGACCCGCGCATGTCCCGTTTAACATCTAAACACAAGGTTGTTTACCAAATGCAATGGTAAAACAACACTGTCAAAGGGTTAAAAATGTGTAGGAAGGACTCTTGAGTAGATAGGGTAGACAACTCTTAGTTACTTGAACAAAACTTGCAAACATCCTTGCTATTTTCAAAAACACATCACAACATATTTCAAAACACTTCCCAAAACAAACTTTCAAACTTTCAAACATTGGAACATTTTTCAAAAGACAAAACACCTTTGTATACATTCAAACAAGAATCATTACAAAAGTTGCCACAATGATGGCCTCTTTTCAAAATACTTTCAAAACCACACACAAAGCACCATTTCAAACAATTGAAAAGCAAAAGCAAGTGATCTAAAACAAGTAACTAAGAGCCCATGGAAAACCATGGATGAAAAGGGTTCTAGCACATTCCCTTTTCATAATCTACCCCTCGAACCCAAGAAAACATCTCAAAGGTCTTTCCTGTGCTTTTTGACCTTTCCTTTGGATAAATAAAAAGTCGGTGGTGACTCTTGCTAAATCGAAACATTTGCGAACACAAACGCAAAACCTCAAGTCAGTTCTCCCACCGTATCACAAGAAGGAATCACTTATAATCATTATTTGGCGTTGCGACAGTTTGGTTACACTAGAAGGGATGGTCCTCACGACACACTCGTCCAAGGAATCACGTTTGACTATGAGAATGATGTTCAGGATTATCACAAGAGGTTCATTCGAGCTTGGGGCATGATAAATAGGGTTGATAGAAATACATTGGGGCACAAGAATTCCATCCCTCTCGAGCCTTACCTCCAATTGGTGCGAGTTCGTGCTCAATGTCTTATGATGCCTTACCCTACCATCTTACCTATGATTGTGGAGCCAATTGCTGAAGGAGACACTCCTTACGTTGTTCTTCATCCTGATATACCAACTGATTTTGAGGAGCTACGGAAATCCTGGGTCCAACTCAAAGAATAACGAGATACCTTTAAAACCCAATTCGACGCCAGCGAGAAAAAGGTTCTAGAGCTCACCCAGTTACTTCACGAGGAGAGGAATATAAATTCCTACGTTGCACCAAAGAGGATGCGCCTGTGGGAAGCTTGAAGTCTTCCTTTTGGTTTGGAAATTTTATTGTTGCTTTGTTCCCTTTGTGAGCCCAAGAGGCATTATTGTGACCAATAAAACTTCTTAATGCAATTAACATTTGTTCTCATTCTGTTTAAGAAAATTTGAGTCTTAGAAATCCTTGAAAACATTGCATACATATATCATACATATCATTGCATAAGCAGGTTTCAAAGCAGGTTTCTCATCCTCTTCGCTGTGTATTTCAGCAATTGCTCTAAAACAAACAGTTAAGGATCTACAGACTTAAAATGCCCAATTTCAACAGATGATCATGGCTCTGACCAAGGGGAAAGAAGAACTGAAAGCCCTGCTTGTTAAAGAAAATAAGAAGCCAAGGAAAACCAGCTAGTGTGGTGAACTTGGGAAGAAGGATCAGAGGACCAGTGTGGTGAGCCTCTTGATTGATAACTTCATCAAAGGAAGGAGACAATCAAGAGGAGGAAACAAGAGAGGAAGACTCCAGTCCAAAAGAATCCGATGATGAATCTGACTATGATGAGGTACAATATCCTCCTACTGATGAAAAATATAAATAGCTGGAGGATCGTTTGAATGCAATGGAGGTCCGAAAGGTACCGAGTTTGGATTTTGAAAAGCTGGGTTTAGTCTCTGAGGTTATCATCCCTCAAAAGTTCAAGGTTCCAATTTTTGCCAAGTATGATGGGGTTTCATGTCCCAAGATGAACTTCCGATTTTATGTGAGGAAGATACAGCCTCACACTGCTGACAAGGACTTATGGGTCCACTTCTTTCAAGATAGTCTGTCAGAAACTCAACTAGTATGGTTCTACCAGCTGAAAAGGGACAACATTTATAATTGGGAAGATCTGGTTACTGCTTTCTACAAGCAGTATTAGTACAATGCAGACCTTACTCCCACCCGTACACAACTCCAAAGTATGTCTATGGGTTCGAGCGAGGGCTTTAAAGACTATGCTCAGAAGTGGAGGGACTTAGTAGGAAGAGTCCAGCCTCCTCTGTCTGATAGAGAGTTGGTGGACATGTTTTTGGGTACTCTATCTGGACCATTCTTCAATCACCTGATTGGAAGCTCCTCGGTCGGCTTCACTGAATTGATCTTAACGCGAGAAAGAGTGGAAGCTGGAATTAGGAGTGGTAAGATCCAGAGGGATGCGTCCTCTAGTGCAGCAAGGAAGCCATTTTTAGGAAAAAAAAGGTTAGTTTTGTGTACAACCAAAGGAATCAGGACATAACTGAACACCGTTCAGCGGTAGGGGCTGTTATGATCTCTAAACCTGCACCTTCTCAACAAAGGAATAATCATCCTAGAGCAGAAAGATCGGTAAGACAATTTACCTGGATAAACATGACTCTGTCTCAAGTTTTACCATAATTATTGAAGTCCAATCTGGTAAATTTGAAGGAAGCTCCGAAGAATCCCAACACTACCTCTCCTCTCTACAATCCAAATTCTCGATGCGCCTACCATTCCGAAACTCTAGGGCATGACACACACGATGCGCATACCATTCCCCCTGAGACTCCCAACGTCATAACTGCACCCATGCCCAAGCACGACCCAGGAATCAATGCTATTGATGTTGTCTCCGCCACAGAAGATACTGATAATGAGTATGACATGGATAGTTGGACCTTTTTTACTACCAACAGTGTACCTAGTAACTGGACGACAAAAGACTTTGTACCAATTACTTTTATTCATAAGTAATTGTCTTTCTTATTTTTGGATATGTAATAAATAATATAAACTTTTCGGCCATGTGTCTTACCTGGGGCACAATGGTTTATTTGTGAGGGCTATCATATTTCAATTTCATATGGCATTAATAAAGCATTGGACGTTTATGCATACAAATTTTAGGCTCTCTGTTTTTCTTTTCTGCTTTTTACTTTATCTATACAGCTATGCTCTTACACACACTCATGTATCAAACTGCAGATCCATATGCACTATGGATCCCATTGATAACAATTCTACTATTTCCAGTTATGACTTTGAAAATTCGATCAACCAAGCTGAGGACGAAGGTGAGGAAGATTGTGAGGTACTCGAACAACTTGCTAGGCTGTTACAGCAGGAAGAAAGGGCTATACAGCCTCATGAAGAGCCAGTTGAGACAGTGAATTTGGGCATAGAAGAGAACAAAAAAGAGGTCAAGATAGGTGCAAATTTGGAGCTTCGTATCAAACAGCATTTGATTCAGATGTTACATGATTATGTTGAGATCTTTTCCTGGTCATATGAAGACATGCCAGGACTAGACACAAATATTGTGGTTTATCGTCTTCCATCTAAAGAAGATTGCCCCCGGGTAAAGCAGAAGGTTCGTCGCATGCGCCCCGAAATGTCAAAGAAGATCAAAGCAGAGGTTATGAAACAGTTCAACAATGGGTTCCTAGTTGTCACTTCTTATCCCCAATGGGTTGCTAACATAGTCCCAGTACCTAAAAAGGACGGAAAAGTACGGATGTGTGTGGACTATCGAGATTTTAACATGGCAAGCCCCAAGGATGACTTTCTGCTCCCCCACATTGACGTTCTGGTTGACAACACCGTGCAACATAAGATCTTTTCCTTCATGGACGGTTTCTATGGTTACAATCAGATCAAGATGGCACCTGAAGACATGGAGAAGACAACCTTCATCACACAATGGGGAACTTTCTGCTACAAAGTGATGCCGTTTGGGTTAAAGAACGTCGGGGCAACCTATCAGCGAGCCATGGTAGCTTTGTTTCATGACATGATTCACCATGAGATAGAGGTCTATGTTGATAACATGATAGCCAGGTCTCAAACTGTGGAAGAGCACCTTGATCATCTACAAAAGTTGTTTGATAGGTTAAAGACATACAAGCTGAGGTTAAATCCGAACAAGTGCACCTTTGGGGTAAGGTCTGGTAAACTGCTAGGTTTCATTGTCAGTGACAAGGGAATTCAAGTAGACCCTGCAAAAGTGAAGGCTATATAAGAGATTCCAGATCCTTGCACTGAGAAGGAGGTCAGAGGCTTCTTAGGACGCCTAAATTACATTTCCAGGTTCATTTCCCATTTAACTGCTACTTGTGAGCCAATCTTCAAACTCTTGAAGAAAGATCAAGTGGTAAAGTGGAATGAAAAATGCTAGACCTCCTTTGAGAGAATCAAGGAATACCTTCAAGAGCCTCCAATTCTGATGCCTCCGATTGAAGGAAGACCTTTGATAATGTACTTAACAGTGTTAGATAATTCAATGGGGTGTGTGCTGGGGCAGCATGATGAGTACGATCGAAAAGAGCATGCAATATACAACCTTAGCAAAAATTTTACCGACTGTGAGACAAGATACTCACTGATCGAGAAAACTTGCTGCGCTTTGGCATGGACTGCTCGCCGACTGAGATAGTATATGTTGACCCACCCCACTTTGTTGATATTTAAGATGGATCCGATCAAGTACATCTTTGAAAAGCCCGCTCTCTCGGGAAGAATGGCAAGATGGCAAATGATCTTGACCGAATACGATATCCAATACACGACCCATAAAGCAATCAAGGGAAGTGTACTAGCTGATCATTTGGCTCATCAGGATGTGGATGACTACCATTCCATGAATTTTGAGTTCCCGAACGAGAATATTGTGTTAGTGACTGACTGTGAAGAACCTGGACCGGATGAAGGACCTGAGGAAGGATCCCGATGGACCATGGTTTTTGATGGATCCTCCAATGCACTCGGCAATGGAATCGGTGCTGTAATCATATCTCCTGAGGGGTGTCATACTCCTATCACAACCAGATTATGTTTCAATTGCACCAACAATATGGCGGAATATGAAGCATGCATCATGGGTCTCAAAGCTGCTATTGACCTGAGGATTAAGTTCTTGAGCATTTTTGGGGATTCAGCCTTGGTAATAAGTCAAATCAAAGGAGAGTGGGACACGAAGCACCCTAATCTTATCCCTTACAAAGAACATGTACTGACATTGCTTCCACACTTTGAAGAGGTCACCTTTGAACATTTTCCACGAGAAGAGAATCAGTTAGCGGACGCGCTAGCTACTATGTCGTCTATGTTCAAGGTCAAGTGGGACAACAAAGCTCCTCGGATCACCATTGAGAGGTTGGATGAACCGGCATACTACTATGAGATTTTCATTGAAGAAGTAGTATACAAAACTTGGTTTCATGAAGTGAAGAGGTGTCTCAAGACTCAAGAATATCCTGAGAGGGCATTTGTCAATGATAAGAAGTTTCTGAGAAGGTTCTCCATAAAGTTCTTCCTCATTAATGGAATCCTCTACAAGCGCAACCATGGCTCTACTTTACTTAGGTTCCTAGATAAGAGCGAAGCAGAGAGGATTATGGCAGATCTACATGAAGGTATCTTTGGCACCCACTCTAGTGGACACACCATGGCTAAAAAGATCTTACGAAAAGGATACTATTGGTCCACTATGGAAGAAGACTATTATCAACATTCCCGAACTTATCATAAATGCCAGATCTATGCTGATAAAGTGCATGTACCTCTGGTTCCCTTGAACGTCTTGACGACTCTCTGGCCCTTTGCAATATGGGGCATTGACGATCAGAGAGATTAGACCTACCGCCTCCAATGGGTATCACTTCATCCTAGTGGCCATTGATTACTTCACGAAGTGGGTTGAGGCTGCCTATTTTGCTACCATTACCAAGAATATTGTGGCACGGTTTATCAAGCATAACCTGATTTGTCGGTATGGTGTGCCAGAGAGAATCATCACAGACAATGGTATAAATCTCAATAATACAATGATCACCAAACTTTGTAAGCAATTCAATATCCAGCATCATAATTCTTCCCCTTACGGGCCGAAGATGAATGGCGCTGTGGAGGCTGCTAACAAGAATATTAAGAAAATCATACAGAAGATAACGGTGACATACAAAGACTGGCATGAGATGTTACCATTTGCTCTTCATGGTTACCGCACCTCAGCACGTACGTCAACAGGGGCAACACGTTATTCTCTGGTATATGGTATGGAGGTTGTCCTGCCTATTGAGGTCCAGATCCCTTCTTTGAGGATTATGAAGGATGCAGGTTTGAACAAAGATGATTGGATCCATACTCGACTTGATCAACTGAATATGATTGATGAGAGAAGGCTTATTGCTGTCTGTCATGGTCAAATGTATCAAAAATGGATGTTCAAGGCTTTCAACAAAAAGGTCAGGCGTCAAGTGTATCAAGTGGGTGATCTAGTAGTCAAGCGCATCATACTGCCACAAGGTGATCCCAAGGGCAAATAGACTCCCACATACGAAGGGCCATTTGTAATCAAAAGCATATTTTCTGGTGGAGCCATGATTCATACCACCATGGATGGTGACGACCTTCTTCACCCTGTTAATGCGAACATAGTGAAAAGATACTATGAAAAACTGAAAGGGCCGTCCAGGAAAAGTTAGGGATTTGAAGCGTACAACCATGTCCCATTAGATCACCTTATGATCAGACCTCAGTACCAACTATCAAGCTCAAACGGTACCGATCAATCCAATCAACTTCTGACGAGTAGCAAAGTGATGAGACGCTCAAGGACATAAGGGAAATAGCATAATTGGAACTTAATGGGATTATTACACGTAGTTGTTTTATCTTTGTACACTATCTTGCATAGTTTTCATTTTCACGAAGGTGTTCTCCTACTATAACGTCAGTCTCTTTGTATAAAATGCCTGTTATAGGCGAACTTCAAAAAAAAAAACAATCAATACAAATCGTTTCTTGAAGGTACCAAAGCTATTTGTTTTATTTTTCTATTTTGTTTTGAAAAAACGTCCAATGATTATTTTTGACATATGCATTTAAATATGATCACTATTCACAAATACTTGCATAATAAACAGAAAGACAGTTGCTAATGACTTTAAGGAATGAGGCAAAGTCTAAAAAATAATTTGCAGTCCCGATAGTTACTTCTTCCAGCAGGTACAGGGGCAAAGACAGTCTGAGACGAGGTCACCATTACATACGACCCCGTGACGTCTATGTTCCCGACAGAGTAGAAACAACCAGAGTTTTGATCTCTTCTTCCCCATGCAGGAACTACTTCCTCCAGCAAAGTTCCTTCAGGGAGCTAAAATTTGTACTCCCCAACTGAGCTTTATAATCTTAAACAGTTTATAAAAACTCCTCCCAGGTAGAGTTTATTTCTCTAATTGCAGAAGTTCAGGCCCCAACAGAGTTTATGTCTCTACATCGGCAGAATCTCCCAGTAAAGCATCTCTCTCCATAGAGTTATTCTCAAGCAGAGTCAATCCTCGACAGAACATCCTCAAATAGAAAGAGGAAATCCCAGGAAAATCATATCCATTCATCATCCCCAGCGTAAACGAAGGATTCAGCTTCCCAATACTCTTCAGCAGTAGTCCAGGATTTACTTTCCGCGACTAAGAAACATCACAATAGCATCCCCTATTCATACATCATGGCATGCGCATACACATCACATACAACATAATCTCATTTATTTTGAGAACATCATCACAATGCATTTCATACATCATGACATTGCATATGACTAACTCTTTACCTTTTTCAGGAAAATATCAAATCAACAAACACCGTTGACTACTTATGTGACCTGGTAGTCTTCTCAAAAGCTATGTATAACAAAGGATTATCTCAGGATCTTCCTCAGAAAGATGCCCTCACAAGACCTTCTCTGGTTCAGTCAGATGGACACTAAGATCTCTCTGATTTCTATTCAAGTTGAAGATATTCCAAGACTTTTTTCTAGTTTAGTTGAATCGATGCTAAGATTCTTCTGATTTCCATTCTAGTCAAATTTAATTCAAGACCTTCTCTGGTTTAGTCAGATCGACAATAAGATCTCTCTGATTCCTATTCCAACTGAAGATATTCCAAGACTTTTTTCTGGTTCAGTTATCGACACTAAGATTTTTATGATTTCCATTCCAGTCAAAGTTAATTCAAGACCTTCTCTGGTTCAGTCAGATCGACACTAAGATCTCTCTGATTCCTATTCCAGTTGAAGATATTCCAAGACTTTTTTCTGGTTCAGTTAAATCGACACTAAGATTTTTCTGATTCTTATCCAGTCAAGGATAAATCAAGATTTTCCTCTGGTTCAGTTAGATTGATACTAAGATCTCTCTGATTCCTATTCAAGTTTAAGATAATCCAAGACCTTTTTCTGGTTCAGTTAAATCGACACTAAGATTTTTTTGATTCTTATCCAGTAAAATATAAATCAAGACCTCTGCTGGTTCAATTCAAATCGACCATTGATTTATTAATGATTCTTTTCCGGTAGATCCTTTATCTGGTTCAGTTAAATCGACACTAATATTTTTCTGATTCCTATCCAGTCAAAGATAAATAAATACCTCTGCTGGTTCTTTCAAATAAACCATTGATTTATTACTGATTCTTTTCCGATAGATCCTTTCTCTGGTTCAGTTAAATCGACACTAAGATTTTTCTGATTCCTATCCAGTCAAAGATAAATCAAGACCTCTGCTGGTTCAGTTTGAATCGACCATTGATTTATTACTGATTCTTTTCTGATAGATCCTTTCTCTGGTTCATCTAAATCGACACTAAGATTTTTCTGATTCCTATCCAGTCAAAGATGAATAAAGACCTATGCTGGTTCAGTTTGAATCAACCATTGATTTATCACTGATTCTTTTTCGATAGATCCTTTCTCTGATTCAGTTAAATCGACACTAAGATTTTTCTAATTCTTATCCAGTCAAAGATAAATCAAGACCTCAGTTGGTTCAGTTCGAATCGACCATTGATTTGTTACTGATTCTTTTCCGATAGATCCTTTCTCTGGTTCAGTTAAATCGACACTAAGATTTTTCTGACTTCTATTCCAGTTGGAGAAACTGCAAAGTCTAGGGTACGACTAGATAACAATTTAATATCATTTCCTCAGTAAGTCATTGTGAAGCTTGGAATACGACCAGATAGCAGTCATCCTTATCATCCTCAGTAAGTCACTGCAAAACCTATATCCTGACCAGATAGCAGTTCACTTCCGTATCTTCAGTCAAGAGATGACTCCCCAGTAGAGTAATGGACAACCGAATCTCCTAGACTCTATTACCCTAAAAAACATTCCCCAACGGACTCCTCCTCGGACAGCAGGAACATGAATCCCCACAAGGAGACTTCTTATGAAGTCAACATCTGTTTTGGATGACATCTTTAAGCCCATCTCCGACGACTCTCCGTCATACTCCTTGGATGGCATATTTAAGCCCATCTCCGACAGTCTTCTGTAATCTTTCCAAATGGCATCTGTAAGCCCATTCCCTATATTATTCACCAGCATTCTCACTTCGGGCGAGTGTAAATTTCCGGGCACTCTAGTGTTTAATCATCTTCCACCTTCAGATCACGAAAGGCAGACAAGCCAATCTACATCCTCAGGTATAATAAGATTGAACAGGGGCAGCTGTTGTAACCCAAAATTTTCCCTCTCATTTTATTCAACACATGCCCATTGAGGTCCCCAACTTGCCCTAGGATGACTAAGAATTGACCAGACAAATTCTCCTTATAAGGCAATGAACCCCCAACTAGGGTTTCAATTTTCATCAAGATGGTTGAGCTCCAATGGTCTCAAATGCTTCCCATGGTCCTAGTATGTCCTCAAAGATTATCCATTCCAAGTTTCATGCTTTGCTCAATAAGTTTGCTCAGTCAATTGCTCAAGTATTGGAAAATCAACTATGCTAGGCCAAAAGTCAACTGTGGCCCATGTACAGTCAAACTTCAAGATTTTTGGTCAAAATCAACATTTTGAAGTGATATCCATCATTTTATCAAGGGTTGGTCATGATTCTTCAAGAAATGCTCCTAACTCATCAAAAGTCAAAAATGGCAAATTAGGGTTTCAATAGGAAAAGTCAACCAAACTTTGACCAAGCATAACTTTCTCATACTTTATTAGACATTTTCCAACTAAACCTCATTTTTAAGAGAATCCAATTCCCTATAACTTCTCTTCAGCCCTCAAGTTCAAGAAATGCACCATTTGAAAGATACAAGTTCATACATTACAGGTCATTTTTAGAAAGTCAATAAAAGTCACTTTTTTCCAAGACCTTTAACATCAAGATAAAATCTTCAAATACAAAATTGATCAAAAGAGGGATTAAAATAGACATCTTGGGATTTCCAAAAAGTCCAAGATCATCATCATAACATAAACATTGAGCAAGTTATGGCTTGCCCAAGTTGGGAAAATTTCAAGAATTATGCATTGAGCAAATTTGTGTTTTTAAGGCAATGACTCATTTTGTTTGGACTTCAAGCATATTTCTAAGAGTATGGAGGACTCATAAAACCATTTTTGCATAAGTCTTGATTTTATTTGCATTTTATATTAATTTTATTTAATTAAAAATCAAATAAATCAAGATTATTGCAGATTATATGGTTAAGGCTTGTTTTAATGCATGGAGGGGCCCCAAATTTCGTGTACAACAAGGCCAACATGTCCATATTCACGTAAGTTTTAAAAGTGGACAAGATCCCACACTTTTGGCCAAGGTTACATATTAGTATTCATGGCATTCAAATGTTTGTCTATGGCTGTTACAAGCATTACTTTTCATGTCTCCTCACTCCTCTCTATATAAAGAAGGCATTAGGAAGCATCAAAAAAGGATACACAGCCTGGAAAACCTCTGAAAATTTTGCAAAAAAAACATCAAAGTTGTCAATTTCGAATTTCAGTTTCCAGCCTTCCTTAGTCCAAACCAAGGATCCTAATCCACTCCTAGAGGTCCCCTGAATCAATTGCAACCATTACTAAGCTTTGAAATATTACCAAACGCATCAACCAATTTGCACGGTTTGTATTTTCTTCCAATTTCATTTTGCTTGATTCATGTAACATAAATGGGTTTTGATCATACATTACTATTTATTGGAGTGTTTGAAAGCTTTTTGCATAGTTGGATTGAAGTTTTGACGGAGGTATCGTGATTTACCATTTCTAGGGTTTGAACTTTATAATTGGGTTTTTTCAGATCAGTCAAAATTAGGCTTAACCAGTGGCACCATCATGCTCGGAGGATGAGGCCAGTTGATCCATGGCCTCACATTTGATTTTTGTTGCGTATTATGAGTTTTATAAATTGCAGGTGCTATAGTGACAAGTGAAAAACTGTCACTGTAGATGTTTGATCTAAGATGAAGGAGATTGGAGAAGATGAAGTGTGGTAGTCCCTGATTGGACAGTTCAAATAAGAGCGTGCATTTTTATTTTATTTTTCAGATATTGACATTTTGTTGTATATAATATTCTTGTTTCATTTTATGTAATGAATGATAAAGTGTCTCAGCTGGCAAAGAAGCGCGGATGTGAGGGAGAGTACCTGGGTTCGAATCCCAGGTCCAGCATTTTGTTTTATAACAATTGTTTCATACAGATTCAGTGCTCTTCATGGCCAGGCACGCATGGTACACCATCAATTCACACCATGAGATGCACATCTGATCTGGATCAAGGCATCCAACCTGCAAGTTCACCGTGGACATATAGAAGCTGTCCCCACTGGATTTTGTTTTGGCAAGTATGGGTAATCTATTGGGCCCAACGAGCTTTTCAAACAACACACCTCAATTGCTACTATCTTGGCCCGTTTGCATTTTTTTGTCAATTTTTTTTTCTTTATTTTTTTTAAATTTATTTTCTTCATTTATTTAATTGATCAAATAATCTAAAAAACTCACAAAATATACCAAAAAAATTAGAATTAGGATTCATTTCATTTAACTTTTATTTTCTTAATTAAAAATAAATTTGAAATTAACCATTCTCTTAGCAAAAACCAAAAAAAGATTTTCTTTTATGTTTTCAGACGTACTTTCAACTTTTTGCGCGTTTATTTCCTTTCGCATTATTTATATTACTGTAATTGTTGTATGGGATGTAATAGATGATAAGTAGACTCTTTTTATTGCTTTATTTTCTTTTCCCCAATTGCTTTGGAATGTAAATCCCACTCCCGAAGCCATGTAATAGTCTAGATTTATACTTTCCATATTTTATTTTTCTGTATACGTTATTGCTAGTAAATTAGGCATGCATGACAAGATTAATTAAACCGTTAGATCACTAACCTCAAAATAATATAACTAAAAAAAACACTTCTCACACTTGCACCCTTAGGGTATTCCTCACTTGGTTGCCTCAGAAAATAATGGTCATGTCCCTCGAACGTAGGGATATCTTAGCAAAAACCCTCAGTTTAAAAGTCATCATAAAAGATCATGGTCCCTAAACGTCCCTCGAGTTGCCTACGAGAAATGATCTTGTCCCTCGTTGATGCCTATATGATGATAGTCCCTTCGAATGATAGGATATCCTTACATGTTGCCTTCAATGACCATATCGTCCCTTTTGATAGTCCCTTAACATTTGATGATAGGGCTACCTACTCACTAATAGTAGGATAACACTATCTAAAGGAAAGGAGGAAAATAACATCCTTTTTCGAGTAGGTAGATAACTGTTAGGTACTTGCTCAAATCTGAAATTTTCACACTTACACACTTACACACTTTTCAAAAATGCTTTATCACACTCTTAAGGACTGATACAAGAGTTACCATAAAGCAAACAAAAATATTTCAAAACACACACAAACACAAACAGTTTTCAAAAATGAGCAAGTACCTAAGAGCCCGTGGAAAACCACAGATGGAAAGGGTGCTAACACTTACCCTTTCCATAATCTACCCCCTTACTTAGAAGATCTTGAAAAAGATCTTTTTCTATTCTTTT
Source organism: Vicia faba (assembly GCA_948472305.1). NCBI lineage: Eukaryota > Viridiplantae > Streptophyta > Magnoliopsida > Fabales > Fabaceae > Vicia > Vicia faba. The sequence goes on from OX451735.1 coordinate 1,358,058,473, forward strand.
CACCCTTTCCTTTATTGGATAAAAGAAAAGTCGATGGCGACTCTTGCTTACCGCGACATTTGCAAACAAAAAACGCAAAACCAATATATTAAACAGTCAGTTTTGCCACCGTATCACACACAGAAGTTAAGGCCTCTCACCGCAAACTCGGTATTATGGTATGCTAGAAAGTTGGATATTGGGGACATCACTATTAGTTGTGGGGACTTTCCTAATGTCCCATTGATCGGATCTCGGGGCTGTATTAATTACAACCATACTTTGGCCCTACGACAGTTAGGGTATCCTTTGGAAGAAAAACCTTTGGATGAACAACTCCAACCATTAATCATCCATGACATGGGTATAGAAGACCAAGGGTTGCTCAACAAGGTTATCCGGTCTTGGAATAAGGTTAACAAAAGGAAAGCCGAAAAAAACGAATGCCATAGCGAGAGAACCCTACACTAGATGGGTCTGAGATAGGGCATAAATTATCAAGATGCCATTCGATATAGATCCTGAATATAAGTCAGAGGTCCCATAGATTATGCCTATATCCTTAGAAGAAGTCAACAATCTGAAGAGCACCCTAAAGCAAGATCAAAGGGGAAAAAAAGAGCTAGAACTCAACCTTCTCAATCTGACCAAAGAGAAGAAGGAGATGCAGCTCATACTAGAGTCAAAGGACCAACAAATTGAGAGAGATCAAAAGGCATTGGAGAAAGAGAGTCTCAAATGGAAGCGTACAACTGAGGGCTATTGAGTGCGACATTCAACCTAGACTCCCACAACCAAAAGTTAGAGGAGGCTGCTACTGAAATTGGAAGATTAAACAGATGGTATTGAAAGGCAACACATGACAAAAAGGTGCTAGAGGAGAATCTAAGAGCACATATCCAAAGTTTGGCAGAAGCTTCCTTAGATCAAGAAGAACAAGTAAAGTACCTCACCACTGAACTTCAAGACAACCAAGAATCAGAGGTCAAAGCATGCCTTGAAAGGGTAGAGGCAGAAAGACTCCTGACTTAGAGAACTCAAGAATATGAGCATGTGTGTCTAGAGCTACATGGCCTTCAAAAGGATTTCCTTATTCAGCAGAGACTTTATACGGAAATGAGTGGTGAAAAGATGTATTGGGAAGAGCAGTATACCTAGATCGCCCAAGCAGGGATAAATAACCATAAGATAATCCCACATATTTATCAAGAGTACCGTTATTTTAAGGACAGACATGAAAAGCTTTCCTTCATAGCCAACAATCTCATTGAGCATATCCCTCAAAGTTTGAGAGACGCAAAAAGTGTAATGGTCCCTCTTCCAAAGGACATTGAAGACTTTCTCCAACTTTGTCGAGCAACGGTTGATGGTTTCAGAGCACACATCCGCAAGTGCGCCTAGAAGATTTATTTCCCTTTATTTATGTTTATGCAAACAAGTTTTGGTTTAAAGTTGTAATATTTTTCAATATCTGAATTATGTTACCTTCAGTAAAGGCATTTTGTTTCCATATCTCATTGGCATATCTATTTTTTTTAAAAGCTGGTCACCGAATAAAAAATAAGGGAACTATAAATGCATACCCAAATGAATAAGACATTTAAAACAAGAAACCATTTCTTGTTTATACACATCCATCTGCATACAAGCATTCATAAACACATGCATATCATATCGAAACTCGTCTTTTTTTTTAATTTTATAAAAAAATCTCTCCAGTAAACCATTGGTAGAAGAAGATCTCCACCTCCTTGGCCTCCATATCAAACCAGGGCCTACCAACAAAAAGAAATGGAGAAAATCGAGGAAACTCAGGCTGCATTCAAAGAGGATCCCGACCAAGTAAAGGGGGATGTAACTTCAATGAAAGCAGATCTGAGTCAAGTTCTCCTAGCTTTGAAGAACATTATCGACAGGCAAGACCAGATTCCAAGGGTAGCTTTCGAAGAAGTAGCCCAAACGATTGGTGCATCAAGCGGTCACCAACTAAGGAAAGGGCCAGAAGCAGGACTCCAAAAGTCAATCATGGCCCAACATGAAGTTGAAACTGAAGGGTTTGTCCCACCACCGCCAAAAGCTTGGACATCACATACCTTACAGATTCCAACCAATAATACAAACAACTACTTAGACCTGAAATATGGAGACCACGACCCAGAGGATGCCAACCAAGCACCATTAAAGACGACTGGCACTTATGTTGTTGATAATCCACTGGTAATGAATCAATAAAAAGCTCTGGAGGAAATATTGAAAGTTGTGGAGGATTTTTATGCTTTCGAAGTAGATTCCCTCGAAATGGGTCTAGTTCCCGATGCGGTGATTCAACCAAAGTTCAAAGTACCTGACTTTGGAAAATACAAGGGGCTCAATTTCCCAAGAAATCATATGCACGTGTATTGCAGGAAGATGCATGCCCATGCCCATGATCAGAAGTTGATGATTCACTATTTTCAAGATAGCTTGAGTGGGGCATCTTTAGACTGGTACCTGCAATTGGAACGAACACATATTCGAACCCGGGAAGATCTTGCTAATGCTTTCTTAAAGAATTACAAATATAACCTGGACACTGCACCTACCCGCATGCAACTCCAGAATTTGTCCCAGAAGAAAGAAGAATCCTTCAAAGAGTATGCTTAGAGATGGAGGGAAATGGCACCTCGCGTGAAACTCCCACTGTTAGAAAAGGAATTAGTATACATATTCATGGGAAATTTGCAGGGGTTGTATTATGAGAAAATGGTAGGAAGTATCTTGTTGGGATTCTCAGATCTTGTGACTATCGGGGAAAGAATCGAGATTGGAATAAAAAATGGGAAGATATTAAGGGGACCATCAAATACTCCCTATAATTCAAAAAAGCCTGCTTCAAACTTCCGAAAAAGAAAAGAGGGAGAAATAAATGTTGTAGGCTCACAACCAAGGGCACCACAACCACTAATGATCCCACAAGGGCAGTAACAAGATAGATTTAAAATGCCACCAAGAAACTTTGATCCACTCCCCATGCCACCCGACCAGTTATTACAACACTTGGTTAAGGCATCATTGGCGAAAATCAAACCTCTAGCTTCTCCAGTCGGGCTGCTCCCGCGAAGATACAATGCCGACACCAGATGCGAATACCATGATAATTCTCTGGGGCACACCATAGAGTAATGTTGGGCATTCAAACACAAGGTGCAGGATTTGTTGGAATCTCAAGACATCACTTTTAAGAAACCTAACATTAAATCAAACCCTATGCCTCCCCATGATGGGCCAACAATAAATTCAATTGAAGCAGTCACTGACTTTGGGGCAATCACACAGGAAAACACCCAATCAACTTGTTGAAGGAATATCTGTTCGAATGTGGATTCTTGTTAGAGCATAATGAAGCCTTTGAAAGAACTCGGCAAAAGCTATTGGACTAGGGGATACTCCAATTTGGACCATACCCTGAAGAAAAATATGTAGCCGCTATTGAAGGAAAGAAGCCACTGGTAATCCCCTGCCAAGGCCCAAATCTTAACAAGAAAACTCTAGTGATCCCATGGGAAGAATCAACAGAGACCACAAGAATGGCGCCCAAGAAGGCTCTCCTAATATCAGCAATTCCAAAGGCCATAATGGTAATTAAGGGACCGTCACCTATCCCTTATGAAAATGACCAGGCAGTACCATGGAGTTATGACTCAGCCGTGTACATTAATGGAGTGAAGCAAGAAAATAAGCCCTCACCAAGTCAGGGACCTGTAATTTCAAATATAGCGGGGACAGAGGGTATGACCCGAAGTGGTCAAATTTTTGGAGAAGAACCATCAAAGACGAAAGATGAGACTCTAACAAAGGACAAGGGAAAAGCAGTAGTGGATACAAGTCAAGAAACAGAACCTCCAAGAAAAAACTTTACTGATCAAGAGGCAGAAGAGTTTCTGAAAAATAATCAAAAGAAGTGATTACAGAGTGGTGGATCAGCTTCACCAAACTCCAGTGAGAATCTCCATACTTTCACTACTCATAAACTATGAAACACACTGAGACTCTTTGATGAAGGTACTAAGTTCAGCTAACATCGCGGAGGAGATTTCAGTAAATCAATTTGACAATGTCGTAGCAAATCTAACATCCGGATCATACTTGGGTTTCAGCAACAATGAATTACCTCCACAGGGCCGAGCTCATAACAAGGCACTCCAAATTACTATGAAAATAGGTACTACCCATTTATCCAGGGCTCTCACTAATACTGGATCTTCCCTCAATGTGTTGCCAAAGTCAAGTCTGATAAAGTTAGCAATAGATGACATTATGATGAGACCAAGTTCTACAATAGTGAAAGCATTTGACGGTTCTCGAAGCTCGGTGTTAGGAGAGGTGGATCTTCCAGTCAAAATTAGGCTGCATATATTCAATATCACTTTCCAAGTCATGGATATAGAACCAGCATACACTTGCTTACTGGGGAGACCTTGGATCCATGCAGCAGGGGCGGTCACCCCGACCCTGCATCAAAAATTGAAGTTCCTAGTTGAAGGGAAAATAATAATAATCGACGGAGAGGAAGACATCTTCGTAAGCCACATTGAATCATATAGATATATCAGTGCCAACGAAGACTGTATAACTACCTTGTTCCAAGCCTTAGAAATTGCTTCGATGGTGACTTTACTAGTTGAGAAGGGTAATAAGCCTAAGGTGACATCACGGAGAGATCTGCAAGCAACTATCGGATGTGATGCCTCAAAAGGCTGGGGAAAGCTCCCAGAAATCCCTGAGAAGAAGAATCACTTTGGATTGGGATATGAATCATTGAAAGCTACTTTAAAAGTCAAAGCACATTTCCCTCTGATCCAAGAGACTTTTGTGAACAAAGGAACAAAACATGGCGGACATGTGGCAATGATATCCAACAAGGTCAACATTAGAAAAGCAACTGACTTCATCCGGGAATGCATCCCAGGAGAGGAACTCAAAAGATGGACTGCCATGGAGATTCCTGAGATCTTTTTCTTTCCTAAGTAAATTTTCTTGTTTTAAAAAAGGAACCTATGTCAATCCCGAGGCATAGGGGTTGCTTGTAAGGATTTCCCATTTTGTTTAAGATAATATTTATAATCAATAAAAGTTATATTTTGTTTCCAATTAAGATCCTTGCCTTTCTCTTGCATTTATTCTTTAAATTTTAAAAAAATGGCAATACTTTCTCTGCATATGCATTTTCAGAATCTCATGTATGCACCAAAACATGATAAATGTGCAGATCCATGCCCAAAACCATAGATAACGTTACTGCTGTGACCCAATACAGTTTTAATACTCCTATCAACCAAGTTAAAGAGGAAGATGATGAAGATCTTGAACTCTCTGAGGAAATGGCGAGGGAAATGGAACAAAAGGCTAACAACATACAACCATACCAAGATGCTATTAAGATCATTAATCTGGGCACAAAGGAAGATCCGAGAGAGATCAAGCTAGGGGAAATGTTAGAGCAGGGCGTTAAAGAAAGGCTGATCAAACTACTACACGAGTATGTAGACATATTCGCTTGGTCCTACAGGGACATGCTAGGGTTAGATACCGACATCGTGGTGCACAAACTACCTCTCAAAGAAGGGTGTCCTCCAGTTAGGCAAAAGCTCAGGAGAAACCATCCAGATATGTCCAGCAAAATTAGAGAAGAGGTTCTTAAACAATTTGACGCAGGGTTCTTAGCAGTGGTAGATTATCCACCATGGATAGCTAACATTGTGCCAGTACCCAAGAAAGATGACAAGGTATGCATGTGTGTGGATTATTGAGATCTGAACAAAGCAATCCCCAAGGACGATTTCCCGTTACCCCACATAGATGTTCTGGTGGATAACATGACTCAAGCCTCAGTATTTTCATTCATGGATGGCTTCTCAGGCTATAATCAAATCAAAATGGCACCCGAAGACATGGAAAAGACTACCTTCATGACACCTTGGGGAAATTTCTACTACAAAGTAATGCCATTCGGTCTCAAGAATGCAGGAGAAACTTATCGAAGGGAAATGGTCACATTATTCCATGATATGATCCACAAAGAGGTTTAAGTGTACGTAGATGATATGATCGCCAAATCCCATACGGAGGAGGAACACATCATACATTTACAAAAGCTATTTGAACGGCTGCGCAAGTTTATACCGAGGTTAAATCCGAACAAGTGTACATTTGGCGTCAGATCAGGAAAATTGTTGGGTTTCATTGTAAGCCAGCGGGGTATCAAAGTATACCCCAACAAAGTAAAAGCTATACAAGGGATTCCAGCACCGTGGATAGAAAAAGAAGTGCGTGGTTTCTTAGGGCGATTGAATTACATCTCAAGGTTCATATCGCATCTAACAGATACGTGTGAGCCAATATTTAAGTTATTACAAAAATATCTGATGGTAGTATGGAATAATGATTGTCAAATAGCCTTCGAGACAATAAAATATTATCTGCAAGAGCCACCAATCTTAATTCCGCCAGTTCCTGGAAGACCACTCATCATGTATCTGACAGTGCTCGAAGGATCAATGGGTTGTGTTTTAGGACAACAGGATGAAACAAGAAGAAAAGGGCATGCGATTTATTACCTCAGCAAGAAATTCACGGACTGCGAAACTAGGTACTCACTCCTCGAGAAAACTTGTTGTGCATTGGCTTGGGCTACCAAGAGGTTGAGTTAATCCACACTACGTGGTTAATAGCAAGAATGGATCCTCTAGAGTACGTGTTTGAAAAACCTGCTCTTACTGGGAGAATCTCCGGATGGCAGATGCTACTATCAGAATACGACATCCAATATGTCACTCAGAAGGCCATCAAGGGTAGTATACTAGCTGATCATCTAGCTCACCAACCGCTGCCAGAATGTCAACCTATGAAGTTCGACTTTCCATACGAAGACATCATGGTTATAATCGACTATGAATTACCAGGACCCGACGAAGGACCCGAGCCAGGGGCACGTTGGACACTCACGTTCGAAGGGGCTTCAAATGCATTGTGGAATAGGGGAAGTTTTGACTTCTCCAAAGAACTATCACAAGCCATATACCGCAAGATTGTGTTTTGACTGCACCAACAACATTTCCGAGTACAAAGCTTGCATACTGGTACTGGAAGCTGCCATTGATCTAAGAATAAAGCACCTCGAAGTATTTGGGGACTCTGCATTAGTCATATAACAGGTTAACAGCGAATGGGATACAAAACACCCAAAACTGATTCCATATCAGGATCATGTTTTGAAGTTGGCCACAGAGTTCATCGAGATCACTTTCCGCCATATCCCACGAGAAGAAAATAAAACGGCAGATGCTCTGGCAACTCTATCAGCTATGTTCAAGGTAACCAAGCCAAATCATGAAACACACATCACAATTAGACATTTCGAAGAGCCCGCACACTATCTTGCTATTGAAGAAGGACCAGAAAACAAGCCCTGGTTCTACGACATCAAGAAGTACCTGAAAAAGCAGGAATATCCGGAAAATTCCTCTATCATTGACAAGCGAACCCTGTGAAGGTTCGCTACAAAATTCTTTCTGAGTAATGGGGTGCTATACAAAAGAAACTACGACATGGTACTACTGAGGAGTGTGGAGAAGTAAGAAGCAGATACGCTTATGAGAGAAATCCACGAGGGTACTTTCGAGACTCATACAAATTGGCATGCCATGGCTAGAATGATTCTGCGAGCAGGGTATTATTGGTTAACAATGGAAGCCAATTGTTATCACTACACTAAGATGTGTCTTAAATGTCAGATCTAGACCGATAAGATAAATGTACCACAAACTCCTCTAAACTTCATGAGCTCCCCTTGGCTATTCTCAATGTGGGGAATTGATATGATTGGCATGATCGAGCCGAAAGCATCTAACGGACACCGTTTTATACTGGTAGCCATCGACTACTTTACCAAATGGGTAGAAGCGGCGTCCTACGCCAACATGACAATTCAAGTGGTTACTCGCTTCATCAAGCAGAATATCATATGCAGATATGGTGTCCCAAGCCAGATAATTACAAATAACGGGTCCAATTTAAACAACAAAATAATGAAGGAACTATGCAACGAATTCAAAATCGAGTATCATAATTCCTCACCATACAGACCGAAGATGAACGGAGCAGTCAAAGCAGCCAATAAAAATATCAAGAAAATCATCCAGAAGATGGTGAATGTGATACGGTGGCAGAACCGACTATTTAATACTGGTTTGAATTTTGTATTTGCAAATGTCGCGGTAAGCAAGAGTCGCTACCGACTTTTATTTCATCCAACTAAGGAAAAGGAAAAAGAACAGAAAAAACCTTTTTCGAGAATGTTTATGAGTACGGGGGGTAGATTATAGAAAGGGAATGTGTTAGCACCTTTTCTATCCGTTTTTATCCACGGGCTCTTAGGTACTTGCTCATTTTTAAAATTGCTTGTGTGTGCTTGTTTTGAAAAAAGTTTTACTTCGTGATAACCTTTATATCAGTCATCAAGAGTGTGAGGAAGTTGTTTTGAAAATCGTTTTGAAAAGTGTTTGTGTAAAAAGTTTTGTTTGAGCAAGTATCTAGGAGCTAATCTACCTACTCGAAAAAAGTCTGTTCGTTTTCCTTTAGACAGCGCTGTCCTATTATTCAGGAATAGATAGCACCGTTATTGGAGTTTAAAAGGGACGTTCGAAGGGACGAAATGGTCTCTGCAGGCAACAAGTAAAGATACCTTAGAATTTCGAAGGGACTATCGTAATAAGATCAATTCGAGGGACAAGTAGGGACTATGGTCTTTATGACGATTTTGAATCGTGGGTCATTGCTAAGGTACCCCTACGTTCTAGGGACATGACCAATATTTCCTAGGAAACCAAGTGGGGCAAACCCTAGGAGTGAGCATGTGCAAGTGTATTTTTTTCAGTTAATTATATTTGCACAATTAGGGTTTTCTACTGCATTAATCGTTTATATTTCACACGCAAGCCTATTGTCCATACATCTAAACAGTTCATAGTTGCGGAAATTTAAAAGCGAGAAATTAGAGTCCTAACTATTTCATGGCTTTGGGCAGATACATAATTATTTTGACTGAAAATAAAATGAGGAATTTAAAAGAAAACCTAATTACTATTACAAACTCGGAGCAATTACAAATAATAAAAAAGGAAAATTAAAAAGCACGCGGCAAATTAAATGCGAGAGATGATTAGACGACCTAAAAATCTCAATTGAGAAAATATTTATGTTATTTTTAAGGAAAAAATTAGGTTAAGTATATAATTAAACCCTAAATCTAATTATTTTGAATTATAGTAAAAAGACATTAAATTACCCTAGTTTAATTAAACTAATTAATTAAAAATATTTTTATGAAAAAAAGATTGTTGATGTTTTTTGGTGATTTTTGATTAAATGAAAAATGATCTATTTTTGGTGTTATTAAAAACATAATTAAATAATAAAAAAGAAAGGATTAAAATAATAAAGAAAAGTAAGAAATTGGGGCCTGTGCAAGCACCCAAGGGGGGTGTGTTTTGAAATTTTGTCCAGGCCCACTATACTGAGCCCAAACATACGCCAGATCCTATGCTGGCACGCTTGGAAGGTGCACAATGGTCTTTACTGGATTGAAACGATGGATCTGTAATGGCAACGATCCAATGGTTGGGTCAATAGGGAGCACGGTGGATGTTTGCTCATGAGACGTATTGCATCTGCGTTTAAATATTCATAAAATAGGAAAATGTTTGGACCTGGGATCGAACCCAGGTCCCTCCGCTCATTCCACGCTTGCCCTGCCATTTGTGCTACGCTGCTTTGTTGTTAAGATAATAACATTTTAAAAAAATATATGAAACAAAGTGGATGAGCTGGAAACACGCGCGAAATTCAAATGGGCTAGTGGGGTGGTGACAAGTCATCGTCTTCTTCCCTGTCCATCGTTTTTGATCTCACATCTATACCTACGGATAAAACTCCAAAGCTATACACCTGCAAGCTTCAAAAATTCATATGATGCACAATAAATCAATTCTAACTATGCCAATCAATTCGTCTAGGTCTCACGATCATTATAGCATTAGTTTTTTGGCACAATTTCACCTGTACAGAGAAGCCCCAAAATGGCTTCTCAAACCCTAGCCATGGAACTCGTTAGTATATTCATCAAAACATCAATTAAACCATTCAAACGTGTTGCAAATACGTTAACAATCATAAATGTATCATTCAAACATGCTTAAGATGCAAGGATTGACGTAATCGATTTCAAAAAAAGAAGCAAACATTATGAGTGTTGTGGGGTGATTCTGGGCGTTTTGACACTTGCAATTGATCGTGTTAGCTCCAAGAGAGGTCCAGGAAATGATTGGAAGCTTCAACACGCCTTGAATTGGTCTGTGGAAGAAGATACGTCTCGCACTTTTTGAACAAAATTTGAACTTTGTTTCTCTGTTTTTATGATTGCAAAACCCTTTTTCTTGCCTTGTTTTTATTCACTATATGTAACATGATGAATTAGGGTATCAAATTTGGATCCAATCTTGAGAATTGATGAAAAAATATTTGATCTTTAAGCCATATTCTTTCATTCCAAACTTGACCAAATCATGCCATTTTTGCCTTGATTCGATTTGGCTTGATTAGGCCAGCTCAAATAGATTTGATCTTCATCAAAATCAGATCATCAAAACAAATCTTTGATATTTTTGTTATTTATTTGATTTAATGTGATTTTTAATAAATAAAAATCAAAATAAAATAAATAAATAGAGAAAATAAGGCATGGCTGTTGATTTAGGTCGTGGATCATGTTGGAAGTGAGGTACAAGCTTAAAAAGTTGGGCCCATTCATGAAAAAATGCATTTGTAAGCACATTTGACTTTTGGCAATTTTCCAAAAATGGTCAACTTTGACAATGCATAACTCTTCCAATTTTAACCCTAGAGAGGTGTTCTTTGACTTTTTGAAAGATTAGGATGTCCCCTAAACAATATTTTTGGTCTCATTTCAATTGGGTCCTCCATGTTTATGTAAGAAGCTTTGACCCAAAAAGTGTTTTTGTTGACTTTTCAAAACGACCTATAATGTAGAAATTCATATCTTTTTATGGGTGCATTTCTTGAACTTGAGGGATGAATATGAGTTGTAGGAAATTGAATTCCCTTCAAAATGAGCCTTGTATGAGAAATTTCTGATGAAGTATGAGAAAGTTATGCTTGGTCAAAGTTTGGTTGACTTTTCCTAAGAAACCCTAATTTAGCAACTTTTGAGTTTTGATGAATTAGGAGCATTCCTTGAGGAATAATGATCAACCCTTTATCAAATGATTAATATCACTTTAAATTTATTATGTTGACCAAAAATCTTGAAGTTTGACTGTATGTGGGCCACCGTTGACTTTTGACCTAATATAGTCGATTCTCAAGCATCTGAGCAGTTAATTGAGCAAAATTCTTGTGCAAGGCTTGAAATTTGACATGGAGGGTCTTGAGAATATATTAGGACAATGGAGAGCATATGAGGTCTTTGTAGTTCACCCATCTTGATGAAAATGGAAACCCTAATTGGAGGTTCATTGCTTTAGGAGGGAGTTTGTCTGGTCAACTCTTGGGCATCCTTGAGCAAGTTGAGTATCTCAATGAACATATATTGAGTAAAGTGAGATGGAAAATTTTGGGGTACAATAGATGCCCCTATTCAATCTTCTTAAACCTGAGCATGTAGATTGGCCGGTCTACCTTTCGTGATCTGAAGGTAGAAGAGGAATAAACACTAAAGTGCCCAGAAATTTGCGCTCGCATGAAGTAATACTTGATTGGTGATATCAGGAATGGGATTACAGATGCCATTTGGAAGTCGATAGAGAATCGTCGGAGATGGGCTTAACGATGCCATCCAGAAAATATATATGTTGCATGAAAGATTCCTTTACGAGAATTCTTGTACCTGCCGTTGAGGAGGACTTTGCTGGAGAATGTGGATTCATGTCTTGGGAAATAGAGGCTAAGAGCTTCGGTTGTCCATTACCATACTGAGGAATTAACTCTTGATTGATGAGGCAAAAGTGAGTTGTTATCTGGTCGAGTCCAGGTTTCACGATGACTTACTGGGGAAATGTGAGATCGACCGATTATGGTCGGGTCCAGGTCTTGCAGTGTTGTAAACTGTTGTCTGGAGATAAGAGAGAAGGAACCTGGGTTGTAGGGTTACTTAGAAATGAAAGCCTGGATAGTAGGGCTATGAGAAGGAACCTAGATAGTAGGGTTACTTTAAAATGAAAGCCTGGATAGTAGGGCTATGAGAGGGAAACTAGGTTGTATGGTTACTTCGAAATGAAAGCCTGGATAGTAGGGCTATGAGAAGGAACCTGGGTCGTAGGGTTACTTCGAAGTGAAAGCCTGGATAGTAGGGCTATGAGAAGGAACCTGGATAGTAGGGCTATGAGAAGGAACTTGGATAATAGGGTTACTTCGGGATGAAAGCCTGGATAGTAGGGCTGTGAGAAGGAATCTGGATAGTAGGGTTACTTCTGGATGAAATCCTGGATAGTAGGGCTGTGAGAAGGAACCTGGGTCGTAGGGTTACTTCGGGATGAAAGCCTGGATAGTAGGGCTATGAGAAGGAACCTGGATAGTAGGGTTACTTCGGGATGAAAGCCTGGATAGTAGGGCCGTGAGAAGGAACCTGGATAGTAGGGTTACTTCAAAGCGATAGTGTAGATTAGTTGACCCGTTTAGTTTCTGGAACTGAGTTACCATTAATCATCTGCAGACGTGACCTGTATAACTGCTGGGTTTGTTGAAGATAATCGTCTTTTCCTGAAAAGATAACAGGGTTAATTATGTGCGATGCATGGAATGTATGGTGAGATGATGTTCTCAAAATAAGTGAGATTATGCTGTATAGGATATGTATGCGCATGTCATGATGTATGTACATGAAATGCTATCGGAGTATGTTCGAGTCTGGGAAAATAAATCCCTTACTGCTGCTGGAGATTTATGAATATTTTGCCAGGAAGAGATTCTGCTTAAGAATAAACTCTGCAGGGAACAAACTTAGAAAGTGAATTTCTGTAGCTGATGTAGTAAGCTCTGTCGGGGATTGAGCTTCAGCATCTAGAGAAATAAACTCTGCTTGGGGGATGAAGTTTACTGACCCGCTCGCGATTATGAAATTCGGTTGGGGGACATAGCTGTCAGGTTTCTGAATGACCCTAACTGGGGATATTACGTCCTGTTTCGGGAAAGCTGACATCAATGCTTTTGAATAATTTTACTCTGTGGGGAGTGTATATACTGATGATTATGCTCCGAAGCTGTTTCTGTCCCGGTACCTGTTGGGCAGAGTAATTGACGGGTTTTGACACTTCCTGTTTTTGCCCCTGTTTCTGGAATTACTAGTAATTGCCTTTTGTCTCTTATGTAAATATTTATGAGTAGAAATCATATTCAAATGCATATGTCAAAAATAAATTTTTGGACGTTCTCGCAAAACAAAACAGAAAAAGAAAAACAACTCGAAGTTTCTTATGAAAATGATTTTGTATTGATTTTTTGAAGTTGGTCTGTCACAGGAGTTTTCGTACAAGGAGGCTGACAGTCTAGTAAGAGAACGCCGCCGTAAAAATAGAAACTATACAATTTATGTAAAAGAAAAAAACAATGTGCAACAATCCCATTGAGTTCCAACTCTGCTATTTCCCCTATGTCTTTGAGCATCTTATCACTTTGCTGTTTGGCCGAAGGTTGATTAAATTGATTGGTGCCGTTCGAGCTTGATAGTTGATACCGAAGTCTGGTCGCAAGATGATCCAATGGGACATAGTGGTACACTTTATATCCCTAACTTTTGCCTGGACTGCCCTTTCGGGTTTTCAGCCCACCGAGATACCTTTTTTTACCCAAGCTGCCTTTTCAGGTTTTCGACTTGCCGGGTGTACAATTTTTTTCATTTTCATCCCTTATTTTTGCCCGAACCCTTTTGGTTCGTCGGGAAGCCCTTATTTTTTCCAAGGCCAGTCAACCTAGCGGGTCTTTTGATTAGGCGTAATATCTTTTCACTATATCTGTATTGACAGGGTGAGAAAGGTCGTCACCGTCCATGGTGGTTAGAATCATAGCTCCACCCGAGAAAATGTTCTTAACCACAAATGGCCCTTCGTATGTGGGGGTCCATTTGCCCCTGGGATCACCTTGTGGCAATATGATGCGCTTGATCACCAGATCCCCGACTTGATATTCTTGACGCCTGACTTTCTTGTTAAAAGCCTTGATTATTCACTTTTGATACGTCTGACCATGATAGATAGCAGTAAGTCTCTTTTCATTGATTAGATTTAACTGATCAAGTCGAGTTTGGATCTAGTCGTCTTTGTTCAAACCCGTATCCTTCAAAATCCTAAGAGAAGGTATTTGGACTTAGATGGGTAGGACTGCCTCCATGCCATATACCAGAGAATAGGGTGTTTCCCCTATTGACGTCCGTGCTGAGGTACAATATCCATGAAGAGAAAATGGTAACATCTCATGCCAGTCTTTGTATGTCATTGTCATCTTCTGTACAATTTTCTTGATGTTCTTGTTAGCCGCTTCAACAACGCCATTCATCTTGGGCCGGTAGGGAGAAGAATTATGATGCTATATCTTGAACTGTTTACAGATATCGGTGATCATCGTGTTGTTGATATTCGTACCATTGTTAGTAATAATTCTCTCTTGCACACCATATCGACAGATCAGATTATGTCGGATAAACTGCGCCACGACATTCTTGGTTACTGTAGAAAAAGAAGCTGCCTCAACCCACTTCGTGAAGTAATCAATGGCTACTAGGATGAAGCGATGCCCATTGGAAGAAGTAGGCCTGATTTCTCTGATCATGTCGATGCCCTACACTGCAAAGGGCCACGGAGCTGTCAAGACGTTTAAGGGGACCGGAGGCACATACACCTTATCAGCGTAGATTTGGAACTTATGACAAGTTCAAGAGTGCTGATAACAATTGGCTTCCATAGTGGACCAGTAATATCCTACCCATAGGATCTTCTTAGCCATGGTATGTCCATTAGAATGGGTTCCAAAGGTGCCTTCATGTAGATCTCTCATGATACTCTCTGCTTCGCTCTTGTCTACACACCGCAGTAGTGTGGAGTCATGGTTGTGCTTATAGAGGATTCCATTACTGAGGAAGAACTTTGCAGTGAACCTCTTCAGAAACTTGTTATCATTGACAGATGCCTCTTCGGGATACTCTTGAGCCTCAAGATACCTTTTGACTTCGTGAAACTAGGGATTGCCTGTCACCTCATCAGTATCAATTTCACAGTAGTGTACTGGTTCGTCCAACCTCTTAATGGTGATTCGGGGAGCTTCGTTGTCCCACCTGACCTTGAACATAAAAGACATTGTAGCTAGCGCGTCAGCTAACTGGTTCTCCTCTTGTGGGAAATGTTCAAAAGTTACCTCCTCAAAGTGTGGGAGCAATGTCAGTATGAGATCTTTGTATGGGATGAGATTTGGATGCTTCATATCCCATTCACCTTTGATCTGACTTATTACCAAGGATGAATCCCCTAAAACGTCCAAGAACTTGATCTTGAGGTCAATAGCGACCTTGAGACCCATGATACACGCTTCATACTCCGCCATGTTGTTGGTGCAGTTGAAACATAGTCAGGTGGTGAAAGGAATATGTCAGCCCTCAGGAGATATGATTACAGTGCCGATGACATTACCCAGTGTGTTTGAAGCTTCGTCAAAAACCATAGTCCATCGGGATCCCTCCTCGGGTCCTTCATCCAGTCTAGGTTCTTCGTAGTCAGTCACCAACATAATATTCTCATCCAGGAACTCAAAATTCATGGACTGGTAGTCATCCACGGCCTGATGAGCCAAATGATCAGCCAATATACTCCCCTTGATTGCTTTATGGGTTTTATATTGTATATCGTACTCAGTTAACATCATCTGCCATCTTGCTATTCTTCCGGAGAGAGAGGGTTTCTCGAAGATGTATTTGATTGGGTCCATCTTAGATATCAACAAAGTAGTGTGGGTCAACATATACTGTCTTAGTTGGCGAGCAACCCATGCCAAAGCGTAACAAGTTTTTTCGAGCAATGAGTATCATGTCTCACAGTCGGTAAACTTTTTTCTAAGGTAGTATATTGCATGCTCTTTTTGACCAGACTCATCATGTTGCCCCAGCACACACCGCATTGAATTATCTAGCACTGTTAAGTATAATATCAAAGGTCTTCCTTCAACCGAAGGCCTCAGAATCGGCGGTTCTTGTAGGTATTCTTTAATTCTTTCGAAATTTGTCTGACATTCGCCATTCCACTTTACCACTTGATCTTTCTTCAGAAGATTGAAGACGGGCTCACAAGCAGCAGTCAGATGTGAAATGAACCTGGAGATATAATTAAAGCGTCCCAAGAAACCTCTAACTTCCTTCTCTGAACGGGGATCTGGCATTTCTTGCATGGCCTTTACCTTCACAGGATCTACTTGGATGCCTTTGTCGCTGACAATGAAACCCAGAAGTTTACCAGACCTTACCTCGAAGGTGCACTTGTTCGGATTCAACCTCAGCTTGTATATCTTCAACCCGTCGAATAACTTTTGTAGATGATCAAGGTGCTCTTCCTCAGTTTGAGACCTGGCTATCATGTCATCAACATAAACTTCGATCTCATGGTGAATCATATCATGGAATAAAGCGACCATGGCACGCTGATAAGTTACCCCATCATTCTTCAACCCGAAAGGCATCACCTTGTAACAGAAAGTTCCCCACTGTGTGACAAAGGTTTTCTTCTCCATGTCTTCAGGAGCCATCTTGATCTGGTTGTGTAGTGGTAGAAATGTTTAATACTAAGCCATTGGATTGACTAGACATTATACAAATCAAAATAAAAATTGCCACCGCGCTTTATTGTTTCCAAAGGAAATGGAAAAGAGCGAATAACCAAAAAAAAAGGGGGAAAGATTCAAGGTAAGTGGGTTGGTTATGCAAAGGGAAGGTATTAGCACCCTAAACATCTACGGTACTCCGCAGGAACCTCTTTGTAAAATCTGTATATTTTGGCTATATAAGATGTGTTGTATAGAAAATGAATGGTGGAGGTGAGAAGAGAAATATATTTTTTATGATTTTTGCACCCGCCGCGGTTGTGAATCTTTAGTGCCTACGTACCACCTTTCGTGAAATAGGGGATCAGGGTACACGTAGTTCCTCTTTTAAAAAAATTGAAAGACAAGTGTGTTGATTAATTTTAAGAGATAAGACATCATCGTCATTGTCCGTGTGGAAAACATACTCACTACCCACAATCATGAGAAAGGAGAATTTGCATCATCTCAAAGTGGAGGATATGACTTGGATTTTAAAATCAACAATGCCTCACTCAACACCTAAGTGGAAAATATCTCGCTTCACTACATATTGTAGAAGTATAGTTGTTTGCATCACTACAAGTATTGACAATAGGCTAATCTTTTGAGAAAAGTTTAAAGATAAAAGCCAAAGTGGAAAAATGGTTAGAAATGAGATTGATTGACTTTTAGTCTTCTCATAAAAATGTAAAAGTATTATTAAATTGATTGAAGTTTATTTATGAAAATGTTTTTGAAAATGCATGGACATAAGTCCAGGTTTATTGTAAAAGTGTTTGAGTTTCAAAACAAGAAGGGTTTTCAAAAGGAGGGAGAAGAATTTTGAAATTAAAGAAGATGGGAGGAGAAGAAGAGGCTATCCTAAAGCATAAGGTAAAAGCTAAGGATAAGGACCGTCTAACCAAAAGAAGCCAAAACTTGACATTATGATCCAAGATAGAATTCTAATTCTTTGGATTGAAACCAAGTAAGCAAATATACTAGACCTCTTCAAGTGTATTAAGTCTTCACAAAAATTGGGCAGAGTAACGGCTGTATGCGGGTGAATTCCAGATTACAGACAAAGGATGTAATCACAAAAGCATGCACACAAAAACAAACAAGCAACCCAATGTCTTGAGGTGAACCTCAAGAGCTCCAAACAAAATAATCAGATAAGATCACAAGGTCTCCAATATAGGCCAAGGTTTCCAATCCTAAGTCCAAGAAATAGTCCCATGCTCCATAATGCGAAGGATAGTAACCAAATAGTCCAAGTACCATTAAGAGTTTTTTAGGGTTTAAGTTGATTATTAAGTATCTTAGGAAAAGAAAAATAAAAGCTCAAAAGAGCAAAGTAAAAATGACAAGAATATAAATGCTCAAATAAGCAAAGATGAAAATGGTATGAAATAAAAACGCTAAAGAATAAATAGTACATAAAGCATAAAAGAATAAAAGCATAAAATAAACAAGTAAATAATTAGTGGTTAGTTGGATGACCATCTTGAAACTTGCATTTGGAACTCATTAGAGGATTGGTAGAACCAAAGCCTCCATACAACAAGTTGCATTTGCTTTTGTTCAAGTATATCATCCATTTGGAATTCTCACAAGTACCATTTAATGATAAACGATGTTTAAGTGATCCGCATTGACCAAAGGTGTTATAGATCCATTAGAGGATTGGTAGAACCAAAGCCTCCACAAAATGAATCTCAAGGTTATTGGATCAAAGAGATCAATTAACATACTTGGGCTTGCAATCATAAGTTTGGGCCACGAATGATCATTTATTCGAATTGGGACAAAATTTAGCACTATATTAAGCAATTGTAAGTGGACTTATATAGAAGTCACACCTATTTTGAGGCCGATCAATAGCAATCTATGCACATTTGTTTTGAGACATGATATAGAGATCATGCTCTAACAACATTTAGTGCAATGAGAAGGGGATGAGATGAAGAGGAATTAGGGTAAAAAGAGAAACCACATTTGAATTAAAAATTTAATCAAACTATTATTAAAATCATTAATCCATTTTGGTGGAGTTGAACTCAACACCCAAGATCCAATGATGTTAATAAAGCCATGATAAAAAAATCAACCCAAGACAGCCAGAAAATAGTCACAAAAATTATATATATTTAATATATACATTAAAAGGTTTAAAAATGTTTTAAAAAAAAAGAAAATAATGAGGAAAATATCAATTATATTCAAATTAATCAAGAAATGAAAAATAAGAACATAGACAAATCAGAAAAGAGGCCAAGTAATTTTACAAAATTTTAGGGAATTTTTAAAAGTCAGAAACTATTTTTAAAAATTAAATTAAATGGGTAAAATAAAAAAAAATTATAAAAAATAGTAAAGTCAGAAGAAAAAAAAAGGTCACCAATATTTGTTACAATATCATTGGATCATTCCAAATTTTTTTCAGAATTTAAAAATGTGTAAAAGTATTTTTTAAACATTTTAAACAAATCAAATAAGTGTAAAATTTATAAAAAATACCAAAACACAAAATAAAATTGTGAAAAAATAAAAATCAGAAAGAGAATAATCAAAAATATTTTTCGTAATTTTTTTAGATTTTTTGGACTAAAAATGAATTTTCTATGATTTTTTGAAATTTAAAACAATTAAAATATAAAAACCAGAAAAAGAAAATAAAAGAAAAAGATGTGGACCATTGGATGAGAGTCAAAACGTGTTAGTAATCAAATCCAAAGGATCTGGCGCGCTGTGCATATCATGGTCTTTAATGAATAATGTACATAATCATTAATAAAATCAGAATTTGAAAATAACAAATGTCACGCTTTCATTGGTTAGAAGATGACACGTTGGTCATCTTCAACCTCCAGCCTTCACGAATTGCAGGTCTCTCAAACTGTTAAATCAGGAGCTCATACCTATGCCATTCGCTTCTTCTCTTTAAGATGAAGACAAACACACCCTCGCGCCAAATTTATATAAACTGTAACTCAAGTGTTGTACCCCAAAATTTGCCCTCTCATCCTTCAGGAATTCATCCTGAATTCTCAGAGTTTCTCTTAAACAAATCCAAGCCCTTAATTATCATTCCTCTCCAAGTAAACCATTTACAAGAGCAAAATGGTCATTTGCAAGCTCAAAAGTCAAAAATTTTACCTTGATAAAGTTAAATTCTAAATACTTAGAATTTTTCTTTAAAAAAAAGTGTTTAGGAAAAAATGGCACTTCAGACCTTCCCACTAACAGGTTTCTGTTTTGCAGGGCACCAGAGTCAGAAGTTCTGACTCATACATTTTCACTAACAGGTTGATATCCTACAGCAGGCTTGGGTCAGAACTTCTGACTTCCTCCCAGCAGCACGCTAGCCCTCTCTCTCTCTTTCTCTTTTTCTTCCCCTTGTTATTTTCTTTTCTTATCTATTTTTCTCGTTGAACCACCCCCATGTACAAGTGTGTATCCCCCACCCCCTAAATATTATAATAGCGTACGATTTTACATTTCCGCATTTTTATTGCTTTCAAATGTAAATGCTAGTAATTAGGATATGTATGGCAAGATAAAATCAATGAAATAGAAAATTCTAATTCAAGATAAAATCATGCATGCAATAAAACACACTTGCACACAAACACCCTTAAGGTATCTCCACTTGGTTGCCTAAACAAATGGCCATGGTATGCATGCTAGGTATCTTGGCAAAACAAAACAAAACAAAAGATCACAGTCCCTCGATGACGCTATCTTGGTTGCCTAAACAAAATGATCTAGTCCCTCAAAAATTTGCTAAAGATACTTAGCACAATTGCTATCATGGTCAATACGATGACCCGCGCCTGTCCCGTTTAACATCCTAATACAAGGTTGTTTACCAAATGTAATGGTAAAACAACACTGTCAAAAGGGTTAAAAATGTGTACGAAAGACTCTTGAGTAGATAGGGTAGACAACTCTTAGTTACTTGATCAAAACTTGCAAAACATCCTTGCTATTTTCAAACACACCTCACAACACAATTTCAAAACATTTCCCAAAACAAACTTTCAAACATTGAAACATTTTTCAAAAGACAATACACCTTTGTATATATTCAAATAAGAATCATTACAAAGGTTGCCACAACGATGGCCTCTTTTCAAAACATTTTCAAAACCACACTCGCAAAGCACCATTTCAAACAATTGGAAAAGCAAACGAAAGTGATCTAAACAAGTAACTAAGAGCCCATGGAAAACCATGGATGAAAAGGGTGCTAGCACCTTCCCTTTTCATAATCTACCCCCCGAACCCAAGAAAACATCTCAAAGGTCTTTCCTGTGTTTTTTGACCTTTCCTTTGGATAAAATAAAAAGTCGATGGCGACTCTTGCTAAACCAAAACATTTGCGAACACAAACGCAAAACCTCAAGTCAGTTCTCCCACCGTATCACAGAACTGGAGACTCTGCTGGGGAAAACTGAATAAAAGTGGAGTTACCTTAGGGTTTAGATCACCTTGACATGATTATCTTGTTTGCTTTGATTGCTTTACATTTGGTTCTCTTGTTTGGGTTTGAATCCTCCACCCGGATTTTTTGGGAAACATTCATAGGTGAATAGCAATACGTTGTGGAAACTGTGCGGGGTATACCGAAATGGTTGAAGCAATAGCTATATTAGTGCGACATATTTGTGGGTACCGGTAGCCTTTGAGTTAATCAAAGAGAATACGGGGCCGCTGAGTGATGTCATGAAGCACTAATGTACTTTTAGAACCTTTACTTGACCATCTTGGCCTTATTAGGGGTAGTGAGATGACCGACTTTGGTGCAGTCCGATGTTGGTAGATACTCGATACTACACTCATTGAGGGCTATTTTCTTGGAATATTTTGGTCGCCAGTTAAGTGGCTAAACTGAAACAATGAACACAGAAAATAATCCAGTGATATTGAGCTCCTTAGAACCCGATTACTATTTATAGGACAGGTTGAGCCAACTAAACTTCAAGAGGGTACTTACCCATGAAACCCCATGCAAGCCTGAAACTAGGATCTTTTGTTAATTTTTTGTACATATACTTGTGCATACATCATGAACATCATAAAGCATCATATGCATCCACTAACCATTTCAAGGGTTTGGATCTTCATCTTTGTTCTTGTTTTGTAGGTTATGGAATCTCTTCGCAGGAAAACAATTCAAGTCAACCTTGTGAGGATCCCTCCTCAACCCCAGGAGTTTACTTCCAAGATTCCAGAGAATTATCCCTTCAGTGAAAGACATGGCAAACTTCTCAACTTGGTCAACTCCAACATTGAAGAAGACATGGTGAAAGTTCTCTTCCAGTTCTTTGACCCCCTACACCACTGTTTCACATTTCCTGATTACCAACTAGTGCCTACTTTGGAGGAATTTTCTCAACTCCTAAGGATTCCTATTCTCCATCAACTACCCTATAACGGTATGGAAAGAGAACCAAAGCCTGACGATGTTGCTCGAATCCTACACTTACAACCATCTGATATCAAAGGTCATTGGGAAACCAGAAGTGGTATCAAGGTTTTTTTTGGCAAAGTTTCTGTTTGAGAAGGCACAAGACTGCTGGAATTCTCTAGATCTGCAAGCTTTTGAAGAGATTGTAGCACTTCTCATCTATGGGTTGGTCTTGTTCCAAAACCCTGATCAGCTTATAGATGTGAATGCTGTCAAAGTTTTCATATCCCGGAATCCTGTGCCTACATTGCTTGGGGACATCCTCCACTCATTTCACACACGAACAATGAGGAAAAGAAGTGTTCTCATGTGATGTACTCCTCTTATAGCAAGGTGGTTTATTTCTCACCTTCCCTAGTCAGTCTTGAAGAATGAGCAAGGCTTGAGGTGGTCACAACGGTTGATGGCTCTTACACATTCTGATGTTCATTGGTGTTCTCGGTCCAGAGAAAATGTCATCATCATTGATCGTTGTGGGGAATTCCCTAATGTCCCATTACTTGGCATTAGGGGAGGCATTACCTACAACCCCTGTTTGTTCTGCGACAATTTGGGTATCCCAAAGGGATGGCCCACATGACATGCTGATTCCGGACTTGGTTTTTGACTTTGACAACGACACTCAAGGGCTTCGACAAAGGTTTATCCGAGCTTGGAGGATGCCCAACAAAGTGGAGAGTAAGACACTGGGACACAAGAATTCCATCCCCCTTGAGCCTTACCTCAGGTGGGTACGAACCCGCGCCCAGAGTCTTATGATGCCTTACCCCATACGTTCTGCCTATGATCAAAGAGCCTGTTATGGAAGGAGAGGTTCCATACACCCTCCTACATCCTGACATGCCAACATCATTGGAAGAATTGCAAAGGAGTTGGATACAACTCAAAGGAGAACGCAATACTTTTGAAGCTAGCTTCTACGCCAGTGAGAAGAAGGTTTTGGAACTTACTCGCCAACTTCACGATGAGCAGAATCTCAACACCTACATAGCACCGAAAATGATGCGCAACTTCTTTTTACATTAGAATTTTGTATCTATTTTTTCCCATGGGGCATTTATGTACTAACAAAGTTCTTCTTATTAATATGACATGCGTTCTTTTTTTGTTTACAACAAATTTGAATTTCTGAATCCTTGAATGCATTACATGAATACATATCATTCATCATATGCATAAGCAGGTCTTCACACCAGGTTTCCTTATCTCTCTGCTGTTTATTTCAGCTAGATGGATATAGAGCAGACAATCAAAGATCTACAAGCACATAATTCGCAGTTCCAACAACTCCTCATGACCTTGGCAAAGGGTCAGGAGGACCTTCAAGCACTGTTAGATAAGGAAAAGGAAAAAGAAAAGGAGAAAAAGAAAAGAATTGGTGTGGCCACTATGGGAAGAAGGTTTGAGAACCAAGCTAAGAGAGTCCTAGATTTGCCCTCGACATTTGATGAAGGGGTTGGCAAAGGAAAGGGAGTTGCGGTGCCCTCCGAATTTGAAGCTGAAGAAGAAGAAGAAGAGGAGGAGGAAGATTACTCTGAGCATCAGTATCCCCCTGCGGATGATAAGTATAAGAATCTGGAAGATCGGCTGGAAGCCATGGAGGTACAAAGAGTACCTGGGTTGGATTTCGAAGAGCTAGGGTTGATTGCCGGGATTGTGATTCCCCCTAAACTCAAAGTGCCTACATTTTCCAAATACGATGGTTTGTCTTGTCCGAAGATGCACCTACGGTCTTACGTCAGAAAGATCCAACCTCATTCTTATGATAAGGATCTGTGGGTCCACTTTTTTCAAGATTGTATTTCAGGTACGCAATTGGACTAGTTCTACCAGCTTTAGAGGGCTGACGTACATAATTGGGAGAATCTGGCTACTGCTTTCTACAGACAATATCAATATAACGCAGACTTAGCACCTACTCGTACTCAACTATAAAGTATGGGTATGGTCTCTAATGAAGGCTTTAAGGAGTATGCCCAGAAGTGGCGGGACTTGGCTGGAAGGGTGCAGCCACCATTTTCTGAAAGAGAACTTGTTGATATGTTTTTGGGGACTCTGTCAGGTCCATTTTTCAATCACCTGATCGGGAGCTCATCTTTCGGGTTCACCGAACTAATTCTGACTGGTGAAAGAGTCGAGGCTGGCATTAAGAGCGGTAAAATTCAGAAGGATGCATCTGCTTCCGCTGCTATCAAGAAAACTTTTCCAGCCAAGAAATAAGCTTCTACTGTTTACACCCAAAGAAATCAAGGAAGAATGGAGCGCCGACCAGCGGTGGGGGCTGTGATGATTCAGAACTCCTCAACCGATCGACCTCGAAGCAGTCAACCCAGAGCTAACCAAACCAGGGTGGAAAGGCCTGCACGACAGTTCACCCGGATCAATATGACACCTGATCAGGTTCTCCCTCATCTGTTAAAGTTAAACCTTACCAATTTGAAAGAGGCGCCAAAGAACCCAAATACCTCTTCTCCCTACTATCATTCCAATGCAAAGTGTGCGTATCATTTGGACAGTGTGGGGCATGACACCAACAACTGTTGGGCCCTTAAAAATAAGATCCAAGATTTAATAGATTCCAAGGAGGTGGAGTTTGATGCCCCCGAAAAACCTAATGTGATATCCGCTCCTATGCCAAAACATGGTCATAATGTCTATGCTATTGTAGAAGATCTTTATGTTACTGCTGTTGATGACTTAATGACTCCATTGCCAATGATCAAGATGAATCTGTTGAAAGCCGGGATTTTCCCAGGCTGTGAAAAAGATTGTTACCTTTGTTCGACCTTGCAATTCGACTGTCCGCTATTGAAGTCAAGCATCCAACGCCTGATGGATACTCAAGAAATCCTCTTCAAGAAAACTCTTGTTGCTCCTGTTACTCCTGTTACTCCAATCAATAATGTTGCTATAATCACCATTTTCGACAATCTTTCCAAGGTCTCCAAAAGACCTGTTAAGATTACGCCCGATCCAAAGTGTGTACCTCTGAAGATTACTATGTCGGGGCCTATCCCATACAAGTCCAACAAGACAATACCGTGGAATTACGGGGGAGAGATCTTCTACCATGGTGTTAAGCAGATCGAATCAGTTGAAGAAAGTTCCGATGAAGAAACTCCGGACATAGGAAATATTGCAGGGACAAGTAAGATCACTCGTAGCAGAAGAATCTTCTCTCCGGAGATTTATCCTCCAAGGGGAATCTTTGGACCCTCAAGTGCTCCTGTGCCAGTCAAGATATCTGTACGAAGTCCAATTATTGAAGAAATTGTTACTCCCGAAGTTGTACCCTCTGTTATTACTGCTGATAAAGGTAAGGGGATCCAAGAAGCGCCCGTTAGGACGAGGGCTTAGACTTTGGTTATCCCCGAAACCACTCAAAAGGAAATGGAGGAGATTTTAAAAATAATTAAGAAAAGTGACTATGATGTCGTAGAGCAGCTGGGGCAAACCCCTTCAAAAATCTCTATGCTGGCCCTATTACTCTGCTCCGAAGCTCATGCCAAAGCCTTGATCAAATTCTTGAAGACGGTGCACGTGCCTCAAGAAACTTCTGCGGATCAGTTTCAAGAGTATGTAGCTAGCCTTACAGCCGACAATGGTCTTGGCTTCTCTGATGCCGATCTAACATCTAAGGGAAGAAAGCATAATGATGCGCTTCATGTCTTGGTAGAGTGCAGAGGGACCACTCTTGCTCACGTTCTGGTTGATATCGGGTCGTCTTTAAATGTCTTGCCTAAAAAAGCGTCGGACATATTGGACTGTGAAGGTTTGACCCTAAAGCCCAGTAATATCATTGTTAGAGCCTTCGACGGTTCTAAGAGGATGGTCCACGGAGAGGTGGACATCCCAATAAAAGTGGGTACGGAAATTTTCAACTCTACATTTTATGTGATGGACATCCGTCCTTCATATTCATGCTTGTTGGGAAGGCCATGGATCCACAACGTTGGGGCAGTCACTTCTTCTCTACACCAAATGCTAAAATATCCAGTCCAGGGGAAAATCATAACGGTTCATGGTAAGGAGGAGTATATGATAAGCCACCTTAACTCTTTCTGCTACGTGGAGTTAGATGGTGAATTCATAGAAACACCTTTCCAACACTTTGAAGAGGTTTCTCCTAAAGTTACGGTAGCCAAGACAATGACTATTGTGCCCATCATTACCAAACCTGTGTCTCGGATGTCATCCCTTAAAGATGCGGTGGCTGTGATCAAGGAAGGAGGAAGCACGGTTTGGGGTCAACTGCCAGATTTTACTTACAAGACAGATAATTTCGGTTTGGGTTTCACCACTGCTATTCAGAAGGCCGTGCGTCGCTCCCGGGCTGGAGGACCGCCATTGAAAATCACTCATCATGGAGTTCATGCTTTAGAAGATGATGAAGATGATAACAACTTCGAAGACTGGATCTTTCCAACCGTTGAAGGAGGACTATGCAACTGGGAGGCGAAAGACTTCGTTCCCATTACTTTCGTCAATCAGTAATTTATCTTTTGAACATTTTCTGTTGGTCTGTAATAATTTTAAAACAATTCATACACTTTTTGCCTTATGCCTTACCCCGGGGATGTAAGTCCATTTGTAAGGGCTTGATTTTTTCATCTTCATATGCCATTTTTAATGAATCATGGACGTTTTCATATATAAACTTTTATGTTTATTTTCTTTCCTTTTACATTTCATTTGTTTAAAGGTGGCTATCCCTTACACACACACACACCATAAAATGCAGGTACCCATCCACTCCGGATTCCATGGGTAACAATTCTGCTATGGCCATCAGTGACTCTGAAGATCTGATCAATCATGTCGAATACGAAGGTGATGAAGACTGTGAAGTGCCTGGAGAGTTGGCTAGACTTTTGCAATAGGAAGAAAGGGCTATTCTGCCCCATGCAGAGTTGTTAGAGACTACCAATTTGGATACTGTCGAAGACAGAAAAGAGGTTAAAGTGGGTGCCAACCTGGAGCCAAGTATCAAAGAGCGCTTAGTTTAGTTGTTGAATGAATATGTTGAGTTCTTCGCCTGGTCCTATGAAGACATGCCTGGACTGGATACAGATATTGTGGTTCACCGTCTCCCTACAAGAGAAGACTGTCCACCAATCAAAGAGAAAGTCCGCTGAATGAGGCCCGACATGTCCGAAAAGATCAAAGTTGAAGTGATGAAGCAGTTCAATGCTGGCTTTCTTGCTGTTACTTCCTATCCATAATGGGTGGCCAACATTGTTCCAGTGCCTACGAGGGTCAGCAAAGTCAAAATGTGCGTTGACTACAGAGACTTAAATAGGGCTAGCCCTAAGGATGACTTTCCACTACCACACATTGATATCTTGGTTGACAACATAGCTCAACACAAGGTATTCTCTTTCATGGACGTATTTTCAGGGTACAATCAGATCAAAATGGCCCCCGAAGACATGGAGAAGACTACTTTTGTTACGTAGTGGGGTACCTTTTATTATAAAGTGATGCCATTCGGACTGAAGAATGTCGGGACAACCTATCAGCGAGCCATGGTAGCTTTGTTTCATGACATGATACATCATGAGATTGAAGTCTACGTAGACGACATGATAGCCTATTCACAGAGAGAAGAAGAACACCTCGACCATCTGCAAAAGCTGTTTGTCCGGTTAAAGGAATACAAACTCAGAATGAACCCTAGCAAGTGCACTTTCGGAGTCAGGTCCGGTAAAGTCTTGGGATTCATCTTCAGCAACAAAGGCATTGAGGTCGATCCTGCCAAAGTCAAAGATATACAAGAAATGCCTTCCCCTCGCACTGAGAAGGAGGTCAGAGGTTTCTTGGGACGCCTAAACTACATTGCAAGGTTCATCTCTCACCTAACATCTACCTGTGAACCAATCTTCAAGCTGCTGAAGAAAGATCAGGTGGTTAAATGGAATGATTACTGTCAAGTTTCTTTCGATAAAATCAAGGAGTATTTGCTGGAACCTCCTATCTTGATGCCACCCGTCGAAGGAAGGTCGTTAATCATGTATCTAACTGTCCTAGAGACTTCAATGGGGTGCGTATTGGGCCAACATGACGAGTCTGGCCGAAAAGAGCATGCCATTTATTACCTTAGCAAAAAGTTTACCGACTGTGAGACCCGATACTCACTGCTCGAGAAAACTTGCTACGCTTTGTTATGGGCTGCTCGCCGGCTAAGGGAGTATATGTTGACACATACCACTTTACTGATCTCTAAGATGGATCTGATCAAGTACATCTTCGAGAAGCCTGCTCTATCTGGAAGAATCGCTAGATGGCAAATGATCCTCACCGAATATGATATATAGTACACAACCCAAAAAGCCATAAAGGGGAGTGTGCTAGCCGATCATTTGTCCCATCAAGCTGTCGAAGATTACCAATCTATGAGGTTCGACTTCCCTGACGAGGATATTATGACTTTGGACAACATTGAAGAGAACAGACCGTATGACGGACCTGGACAAGGATCCCGATGGACCCTGTACTTTGATGGTGCTTCAAATGCACTTGACAACGGTATCAGCGCAGTACTTATCTCTCCAGAAGGTTGCCATACGCCTTTCACCTCTAGACTCTGCTTCAACTGCACCAACAACATGGCCGAGTATGAAGCTTACATCTTTGGTCTCAAGGCTGCTATTGACTTGGGAATTAAATCTTTGGTTGTGTTTGGAGACTCTGCTCTGGTCATCAGTTATATCAAAGGAGAGTGGGACACTAAACACCCTGATCTCATCCCTTACAAAGAACATGTCCTGACATTGTTACCTCATTTCGAGCAGATCACCTTCGAGCACTTCCCGCGAGAAGAAAACCAGCTAGCAGATGCTCTAGCTACAATGTCTTCCATGTTTAAACTTAACTGGGATAATGAGGCTCCCCAAATCACCATTGAATGAATGGACGAACCTGCACATTGTCACGAGATTAATACCTAAGAAGTAGTGGACCGACCTTGGTTTCATGACGTCAAAAGGTATCTCGAAGCACAAGAATACTCTGAAGGAGCTTCAGTCAACGACAAAAAGTTCTTAAGGAGGTTCGCGGCCAAGTTGTTTCTGAGCAATGGTATCCTATACAAGCGCAATCTTGATTGTGTCTTACTCCATTGTGTGGACAAGGTTGAAGCTGAGAAGATCATGACTGAACTACATAATGGCACCTTTGGCACCCACTCGAGCGGTCATACGATGGCTAAGAAGATTCTACGGGCAGGCTATTACTGGTCTACCATGGAAGCGGATTGTCATCAACATTCCCGTACTTGTCACAAATGCCAAATCTATGCGGACAAGGTACATATTCCTCCAGTTCCTCTCAATGTATTAACGGCTCCTTGGCCATTCGTGATGTGGGGAATCGACATGATTGGAGAGATCAAGCCTACAGCGTCGAATGGACACCGTTTCATCCTGGTGGACATTGATTACTTTACCAAGTGGATCGAAGCAGCTTCCTTCGCCTCCGTTACAAAGAATGTTGTCTCCCGCTTCATCAAGCAGAACCTCATTTGCCAATACGGTATCCCCGACAAGATCATCACTGACAACGGTACAAATTTGAACAATACTATAATCACCACTCTGTGCGAGCAGTTCAAGATTCAACATCACAATTCATCCCCCTATCGGCCTAAGATGAACAGTGCTGTTGAAGCTGCGAACAAAAATATCAAGAAGATCATTCAAAAGATGACAGTCACCTACAAGGACTGGTATGAGATGTTACCGTTTTCTCTGCACAGATACCGTACCACAGCACGAACATCAACTGGGGAAACACCCTATTCTTTGGTGTACGACATGGAAGCTGTCTTACCCATCGAGGTTCAGATTCCCTCATTAATAATCATGAAAGATGTTGGTCTAAGTGAAGATGATTGGATTCAGATCCGGCTTGATCAACTTAATTTGATTGACGAAAAGCGACTTACTGCTGTTTGCCATGGTCAGGAGTATCAGAAACGTATGATCAAGGCCTTCAACAAGAAAGTCAGGCGCCAGGTATATCAAGTCGGGGACCTTGTAATCAAGCGGATCATCTTGCCGCAAAGTGATCCCAGGGGAAAATGGACTCCTACTTATGAAGGACCATTTGTGATAAAAAACATCTTTTCTGGTGGAGCTATGATTCTAACCACCATGGATGGCGACGACCTGCCGCACCCTACGAACGTAGACATAGTCAAAAGATACTACGCATAAACAACCCGACAAGTTGAAAACTCGAAAGGGCGACTTGGGAAAAAATGAGCATCCCGGTGAATCGAAAACCCGAAAGGGCGGTTCAGGAAAAAACTTAGGGATAAACAAAAAAACTGTACACCCGGCAAGTTGAAAACCCGAAGGGGCGACTTGGGAAAAAAAGGGTTTCCCGGTGGATCGAAAAACCGAAAGGGCGATCCAGGAAAAAGTTAGGGAATTAAAGCGTATGACTATGTCTCGTCGAATCACTTTAAGGACAATCTCGTCACGGACAAACTCCAGGTTTCCGATCAATCCAATCATCTGCGGACGAAGTAACAAATGGACAAGATACTCAGAGTTACGAAGGCTATAGCAGAATGGGAACCCCATGGAAATATTACACATAGCCATCTTTCTTTGTATAAAATTTTTCTCAATTTTATGACAACATTCTCTTACTAGAATGTCTGTCTCCTTTGTATACAAATACTTACACAAAGTTAATACAAAGATACTTCAAAATGCAGAAAATTGTCTGACTTTTCTTTCTTTTTTACACTTGTGTTTTATTTGAAAACGTCCAATGATTTATTAAATGAGCATATGCAATTGAATACAATCACTACTTACAAATAAAACAAAATGAGAAAGAATAATTACTGATAGGTTGAAAGTATAGGAAAACGTCTTTAGGCTATTCCAAGAAAAATCCCCTGCAGTACATCATCCAGATCCCCGACGGAACTAAAGCCTTGAAATACATATCCTCAGCGGAGTTAAGTTTCTAAATCCCCATCAGAGTTGAGTTTTCAAACTCCCAATCCTCAGCGGAGAAAAACTTTAAACTTTAAACCCTACGAGAAGATGAAACTTTCTTCCCAAACGAAGCCAAACCTTCAACCTTTAAACACCAGTGGAGACCATCCAGTTTCCTCCATTGTCCCTGAAGAGTCGCTTTAAAACCAGATAAATCCCCAGAGAGTTATTCTTCCCCAGTGAAGTCACCACGATCAAATCGGCACGTCATTAAGATCCCCAGCGGAAAGGAAACTCTGATCTACCAATCCCCAGCGGAAACCATTCAGTTTTCCCCTGATACCCCCTAACGGAACGAAGATTTTCATTCTTGAAGTTCCCAGTAGATTGGAATACAACCCAAACTCCTGATTTCCCCCAGCAGTTTGGCTTCTCCCTGCAGAGGTTATCAAAAATATTGAATCTCCAGCAGTGGTCATGGATTTATTTTCCCTCGCAGAGTTATTTCCCAGCAGAACAAAGATTCTCGTTCTCATTTCTCCAGTGGAAGCCTCCAAGGTTTCAATTCCCCGGTAGAGATCGTCAGAGTTTTCCTTATTCCCCAAGGAAAGTCATGAAGGATTCTCACATCCCCACAGAAATTGTCAAAATTCTTATTAATTCCCACAATTCACCAAGGATTTTCTATCTCCAACAGCGGTCAATGATTTATTTTCCCTGGCAACAGTCGAAGATTTCATTATCTCTAGTTATCAAGGATATATTTTCCTCAGCAAGGCAGCTAATCAGCTTGCATGCGCATACATTACATTCATATATCATAAACATTGATAAAGCACATTTTATGGCATCATACATGTCATGCAACATAACTTTGTGTTTTAGCTAACATTTTACCCTTTTCAGGATAAGATTAAAAGCTAACTTTAACAAATATTCAAAGATTTCAGATACAGTACGGATACGCTCCAAGACATGGAAGTTATTCTGTTACTCATTCAGATCTCTTATTCAGATACAATATGGATACACCCCAGACACGGAGGTCATTCTATTACTCATTCAGAATTCCGCAATCAGATACAGACTAGATACGCTCCAGACACGGAAGCCATTTTATTTCTCATTCAGATTCAACTATCAACTTCAGGTTCAGATATACTCCAGACACGAAAGTCATTCTGTCACTTGTCCAGATCCCAGTTAGAGTACGGATATACTCCAGACACGGAAGTCATTCTGCTAGTCATACATATCTCAATTTTAGATACAGTCCAGATACGCACCAGACACGGTTGTCATTCTGTCACTCATTCAGAATTTATCCCCAGCCCAGAGATGCTCCTTACACGGATGTTTTTCTGTCTCCCATCCAGAATTCAGATAAAATAAAGATACACTCCATACACGACAGTCATTCTGATATTCATTCAAGAATCAAATACAGTTACAGCTCGAATACGATCTAGACACGGACGCCATTCCTTTGCTCATACGAATCCAATCTCCAGATACAACTCAGATACGCTCCAAATACGGACACCAATCTGATGTTCATTCTCCTGATTTTCAACAAACAAATCTTGGATGGCATCTTTAAGCCCATCTCCAGCAAGATTCTACCATCTCCAAATGGCATCTTTAAGCCCATTTCCTCAACCACAGTGTGACGAGTTCAAATTTACGGGAACTCTAGAGTCCAATCCTCTTTTACCTTCGAGTCACGAAAGGCAAACTCACCAATCTAACTCTTCAGGTTCAAGAAGATTGAACAGGGGCAGCTGTTGTACCCCAAAATTTTCCCTCTCATCCTTCAGGAATTCATCCTGAATTCTCAGAGTTTCTCCTAAACAAATCCAAGCCCTTAATCATCATTCCTCTCCAAGTAAACCATTTACAAGAGCAAAATGGTCATTAGCAAGCTCAAAAGTCAAAAATTTTATCTTGATAAAGTTAAATTCTAAATACTTAGAATTTTTCTTTAAAAAAAAGTGTTTAGGAAAAAATGGCACTTCAGAACTTCTGAACCAACCTCTAGGCAGAAACGGTCAGAAGTTGCAAACTTGGCTCAACACATAACATTCAGTCAGAAGGAGGCTCTTCAGCAGCTACAACAACTCAGTTAGGGGTTGTAAACGTGGTTCAACACGTAATCTTTAAACAGAACATGGCTCTTTCAGCAGTTACGCAAGTTCAGCCAGAGTTTGCTAGAGAAATGCAAAGAGGGTAACAAAGCCTGAAACTCCTTCAGAACGTACTGAGATCAGAAGTTAATGGGATCAGCAGATTGGGTATAATACTGAAATAAAACCTCTAAATTCAGTTTTCAGAGGCAGATAAAAAAGAACATGCTGAAAAATCTGGAAAACCCTCAGAATTTGCTGAGGCAGAGGCCAAGGTCAGAGCTTGGTTTACGTTGTTTTTTGGTGAAGCAGAACTGCTGGCTCAGGTTTTAGGTAATGATGTAAAATCTCCTATTACAAGATTTCTGATTTTGACAAATCTCATCACCATTTAATGCTCATTAATGCTCACAACCACTTTTGAGCATTCATCCAAGGGGTCTCTCCACGTGTGGCATAGTAACACCCTCATGCAGGCTTAGGCATGGATCTATGCGCCACTTTTCACCTATGGGCATCACTTTCCCTTAATCTTCGCCTACTGTTCCATTCTAGGCTGAAAAACTGTCCATTATCACAACTTTCCATAAACATCCTTCAAGAACAAGTTAACACCTACTGCATAGTAATGGCGCCATTTAACGTTTAAAAATTCACAAAGCCTTGCCTATAAATAGGAAACCATTGTCCATTAAAACGGAGTCAAAAAAATCCAGAAAAAATTGCTAGAAGAGGAACAAAAAACTCTAGCAAGAAAACATTGTGAAACCCTGCCAAAATTCCTAGTGTTTCATAACTTTGAACTTCCTGCCTCCAAACTTTATTGATACCCAGTTTGCTTCCTGACTAGAGAATGCCCATACAGTTTCTGACCATACATACATATATCTTCTTCATCCATCCATTCTAAAAAGAACCTGTCCAGAACACCATCAGAGCTAAAGCTAGCTCCAATTCAAAAAATTTCTTCCAACAACAAGGTAAGCACCTGCTGACTCTCATCACGCTGCTAAGCATCATCAGCTTTGCATGCTCAATAAACACAATGTAGATATCATGTTGCCGTTGTATGTGTTCTGAGGATTTTCATGCCTCTGAATGCTTAAGTAGGAAGTGAATCAGTGTAGAACCTGCCTGTGACCTTTTTGGTTCTGTCTTCTGAAACGCTATGGCACTTGCTGAAATTGTCCTAGGCATGCCCTCTGTTTTGTGGAAAAATAATAAAATTGCAGATGTTCTGACTAGCACAAGGGGAAACCAAGCGCTGACTTTGACGCCAGCATTTCTGAGGCCTGTTTTGATATCAATAATATCAGAACTTCTGAAAATTATTGTGTTTCTAGCAGGGTCAGAACTTCTGACTTCCCCACTAACAAACTCCTGTCTTGCAGCGCATGGGAGTCAGAACTTCTGACCTTCCCACTAAAAGGTTTCTGTTTTGCAGGGAACCAGACTCAGAAGTTCTGACTCATACATTTTCACTAACAGGTTGATATCCTGTAGCAGGCCTGGGTCAGAACTTCTGACTTCCTCTCAGCAGCGCGCTAGACCTCTCTCTCATTCTCTTTTTCTTCCCCTTGTTATTTTCTTTTCTTATCTATTTTTCTCGTTGAACCACCCCCATGTACAAGTGTGTATCCCCCACCCCCTAAATATTGTAATAGCGTAGGATTTTACATTTCCGCATTTTTATTACTTTCAAATGTAAATGCTAGTAATTAGGATATGTATGGCAAGATAAAATCAATGAAATAGAAAATCCTAATTCAAGATAAAATCATGCATGCAATAAAACGCACTTGCACACAAACACCCTTAAGGTATCTCCACTTGGTTGCCTAAACAAATGGCCATGGTATGCATGCTAGGTATCTTGGCAAAACAAAACAAAACAAAAGATCATAGTCCCTCGATGATGCTATATTGGTTGCCTAAACAAAATGATATAGTCCCTCAAAAATTTTCTAAAGATACTTAGCACAATTGCTATGATGGTCAATACGATGACTCACGCCTGTCCCGTTTAACATCCTAATACATGGTTGTTTACCAAATGAAATGGTAAAACAACACTGTCAAAAGGGTTAAAAATGTGTAGGAAAGACTACTGAGTAGATAGGGCAGACAACTCTTTGTTACTTGATCAAAACTTGCAAAACATCCTTGCTATTTTCAAACACACCTCACAACACAATTTAAAAACATTTCCCAAAACAAACTTTCAAACATTGAAACATTTTTCAAAAGACAATACACCTTTGTATATATTCAAACAATAATCATTACAAAGGTTGCCACAACGATGCCCTCTTTTCAAAATATTTTCAAAATCACACTCACAAAGCACCATTTCAAACAATTGGAAAAGCAAAAGCAAGTGATCTAAACAAGTAACTAAGAGCCCATGGAAAACCATGGATGAAAAGGGTGCTAGCACCTTCCCTTTTCATAATCTACCCCCCGAACCCAAGAAAACATCTCAAAGGTCTTTCCTGTGCTTTTTGACCTTTCCTTTGGATAAAATAAAAATTCGGTGGCGACTCTTGCTAAACCAAAACATTTGCGAACACAAACGCAAAACCTCAAGTCAGTTCTTCCACAGTATCACATCAAGCAATTTGGAAAGAAAGTTTTGAAAAGGGATTTGAAAATTCATGGTCAAAACATGCTTCCAGATAAAAGTAAGTGTTGTGACTAGAACCAGGGTAATGAGAGCAACACACTGATACCAATGTTTTGAAGAATTGATGAAGGAATCTACCTATTAAAGTTGAGTTGCAGAGATCTGAAACTGGACTTCTATGGAGAAATATAGGGCATGATTATTGAATGTGATTATATGGTTAGGTTCATGAAAGATCAAGGAAGGTGAATTGATGAAAAAAATGGATTAAAAAAGGCTTAAGAAAAGGATTCGAAGTAGCTGAATTCTGAGTTTTGAAGCAAGTATGGCTGGGTGATTCTGGCTATCTAAGCTTGGGAAATTGAATAGGGTATGACCCTCTATTTATAAGGAATAAAATGGAATGTTCAAGCGTGTGGAATGATGCAAATTGGAGGGAAATCGTGTGAACCTGATGCACGAGCAAAGTGTGATCTGATTTACATCAAAACTCATCTAATCCTTACGTTTCAAGGCTCTAATCCACTTTGGCAACTTGGTTAAACATGTTTAGATCATAAACGCGTGCTAATTTGATGTTTAAAGGCCAAAACATGAATTTCAAATTCTGACTTATGGAGAAACATCAGTTCCAAGTTACCAAGTTCAATCCAATGGCATTTCCACCTCAAGGAGTCTTAGGGAAGAATTATTGATGCTTTGGAAAGATGAGGTAACAAGCTTTGCAATGGAAAAAGAATGGAATCAAATGGATGATTGAGCTGAAAGTTACATGGAGTCAAAGTTGAAGAAAAAGAGTTGACTTTCCATACTTAGAAATATTTCAAATTCTTCTTTAAAAATGACCTATAATCTCTTGCATTCAAACATGGCCTTCCAATTAGAATTTTCTCTTGACCAAAAAATATGGAATGAAGTAGATCTCTTGAATGACATTTTGAAATTTGAACCACTCAAAATATCCAAAAATTGAGCAACTTATGACTTATTGAATTTGGCCAAAAATCATGAAATGACCTATAATCTCTTGCATTCTTAAGGCAACTTCCATCCATTTTATTACTTTGCACATAAAAGAAGGCATGAAGTACACATCCTTGGGATAATCATGAAAAAATATTGGGCTCAAGGTGATAAAAATTGACCAAGTTATGACCATTTGAAGTCACATATTGGCGCGGTTTATTCAGCACTATTTAATCTGTCGATACGGTGTACCAGAGAGGATCATTACGGACAATGGTATAAATATCAACAATACAATGATCACCAAGCTCTGCAAACAGTTTAAGATACAACATCACAACTCTTCTCCTTATCGGCCGAAGATGAATGGGGCTGTTGAAGCGGCTAATAAAAACATTAAGAAGATTGTGCAGAAGATGACAGTGACAAACAAAGATTGGCACGAGATGTTACCATTCGCTCTTCATGGGTACCGAACCTCAGCGCGGACTTCAATAGGGGCAACACCCTATTCTTTGGTGTATGGCATGGAAGCAGTCTTACCCATTGAAGTCCAGATACCCTCTCTTCGGATTATGAAGGATGCAGGTTTGAGCAAGGACAATTGGATCCAGACCCGGCTTGATCAGCTGAACTTATTCGATGAAAATTGGCTTACTGCTATTTGTCATGGTCAGAGGTATCAAAAGCGGATGATCAAGGCATTTAACAAGAAAGTTAGACGACAAGAGTATCAAGTTAGGGATCTGGTGATCAAACGCATCATACTGCCACAAGGTGATCCCAGGGGCAAATGGACCCCTACGTATGAAGGGCCATTTGTGGTTAAGAACATTTTCTCGGGAGGAGCTATGATTCTAACCACCATGGATGGTGACGACCTTCCTCACCCCGTCAATGCAGACATAGTGAAAAAATACTACGCATAATCAAAGACCCGCTAAGTTGACTGGCCTAGGCAAAAATAAGGGCTTCCCGGCGAACCAAAAGGGTTCGGGCAAAAATAAGGGATGAAAATGAAAAAATTTGTATATCCGGCAAGTCGAAAACCTGAAAAGGCGGCTTGGGCAGAAAAGGGTATCCCGATGGACTGAAAACCCGAAAGGGCGGTCCAGGAAAAAATTAGGGATAAAAGCGTAACACTATGTCTCATTGGATCATCATGCAATCAGACTTTGGTATCGACTATCAAGCTTGGATGGCGCCAATCAATCTGATCTACCTTCAACTAAGTAGCAAAGTGATGAGACACTCGAAGATATAAAGGCAATAGCAGAGTTGGAACCTAGTGGGATTGTTCACATATATGTTTTTCTTTATTTTTCACAAATTATATAATTTCTATCATTCGACGGTGTTCTCTTACTAGGACACCATCCTCTTGTACAAAAACGCCTATTTACAGGCCAACTTCAAAATCAATACAATTCATTTTCACAAAAAAAAAATTCAAATTGTTTTTCCTTTTTCTGTTTTGTTTTGCAAGAACGTCCAATGTTCATTTTTGATATATGCATTTGACAATAATTGCTGCTCATAAATATTTACGTGCGAAACAAAAGACGATTACTCGTAATATCAGAAACAGGGGCAAACAAGAAATGTCCAGACCTTACAGTTGCTCTGTCCACCAGGTATAAGGATAGACCTAGTTGGAGAAAACAATTGAAGGTACATTCACTCCCCGCAGAGTAAGAAAAAAACAGTGATGTTAGCGGTCCCAAACAGGACACGGTTCTCCCCAGCTGAGGCTCGCAACCGCGAATGAGTCAGTAAGATTCTCCCCAAGCAGAGTTTATCTATCACCAGTACTAGAAGATTATCCCCAGTGGAGTCTAGAAGATTATCCCTAGTGGAGTCTAGAAGAGTATCCCCAGTGGAGTTTATTTCTTCCACAAACAGAGTATCTCTTCCCCACAGAATCATTTTCTCGTCAGTTTATTCTCCAGCAGGATTATTCTCCCAATCATCTCCGTTCGTTATCTCCAGCGAGCGAAACTCTTGTACTCTCCAGCAACAATCCGGGATTTATTTTCCCTAGCTGGAGAACATCACAAAAACATTGCATATCCATACATCACGACATATGCATAAGCATCATACAACACAATCTCATTTATTTTGAGAACATCATTACTTGATACATGTCATGCATTACATACAACTAAACTTTACCTTTCAGGAAAGATACAATCAAATCCTCACAAATTCAAGCTATGAAGCCCGGATTCGACCAGATAATAGTTTAATCCCCAGCAAGCCGTGAATCCCGGATTACGACCGGATAATACACATTCATTCGCACGCATGCATTCACGAACACCTTCATATCATGTCAAAACTCATTTTTTCACAAACATCTCTCCAACTGAACCATTGGTAGATTAAGATCGCCACCTCCTTGGCCTCCATACCAAACCAGGGCTTATCAATAAAAAAGTAATATAGAATATCGAGGAAACTCAGGCTGCATTCAAAGAGGATCTCGACCAAGTAAAGGGTGATGTCACTTTAATGAATGGAGACCTGAGTCAAGTTCTCATAGCTTTGAAGAACATTGTTGACATGCAAGACCAGATTCCCAGGGAAACATTCGAAGAGGTAGCCCAGACTATTTGTGCATCAAGTGGTCACCAACTAAGGAAAGAGTCAGAGGCAAGACTTCAGAAGCCCGTTATGGACCGATAAGAAGCTGAAACTAAAGGGTTTATCCCACCTCCGCCAAAAGCAGGGACACCTCGTACCCTGCAAATTCCAACCAATAATGCAGACAACTACTGGGACGTGCTATAAAGATACCATGAACCAGAGGATGCCAACGAAACGCCCTCAAAGATGACTGGTACTCATGTTGTTGATAATCCATTAGTAATAAATCAGTACAAAACCCTGGAAGAAAGATTAAAAGTTGTGGAGGGTTTCGACGCTTTTGAAGTAGACGCTCTCGAAATGGGCCTAGTTCCTGATGTGGTGATTTCACCAAAATTCAAAGTACCTGACTTTGAAAAATACGAGGGGCTCACTTGCCCAAGAAATCATCTTCGCATGTATTGTAGGAAGATACATGCCCATGCCCACGATCAGAAGCTGATGATTCACTATTTTCAAGATAGCCTGAGTGGGGCATCTTCAGACTGGTATATGCAACTGGAGCGAATGCATATTCGAACTTGGGCAGATCTTGCTAATTCTTTCCTAAAGCATTACAAATATAACCTGGACATGGTGCCTACCCGCATGCAACTCCAGAATTTGTCCCAAAAGGAAGAAGAGCCCTTCACGAAGTATGCTCATAGATGGAGGGAGTTGGCATCCCGTGTGCAACCACCACTATTAGAGAAGGAGTTAGTAGACATGTTCATGGGAACTTTGCACGGGCTGTAATATGAGATGATGGTCGAAAGTATCTCCTCGAGGTTCTCAAACCTAGTAACCATCAGAGAAAGAATTGAGACTGGGATAAAAAGTGGGAAGATATCAGGGGGACCATCAAACGCTCCCTATAATTCAAAGAGGTCTGTTTCAAACCTCCCCAATGGAAAAGAGGGAGAAATTAATCCAGGAAATTTGATCCACTCCCTATGCCACCTAGCCAGTTATTCAAACAACTAGTTAAGGCATCCTTAGTGGAGCTCAAGCCTCTAGATCCTCCAGTCGGGCCACTCCCACGAAGATAAGATGCCAACGCCAAATGCGAGTATCATGCTAATTCTCCTGGACATACCGTAGAACAATGTTGGACTTTCAAACACAAGGTGTAGGATTTGTTGGATTCTCAAGACATCACTTTCGAGAAGCCCAACATCACATCAGACCCTACGCTGTCACACGATGAGCTGACAATAAACACAATTAAAGTAGTCACAGACTCTGAGGCAAGCAAATAAGCAAAAACCCCGATAAACTTCGGTTAGGATATGGACTCCCGCTAGAACACAATGAATCTTTCCAAAGATCTCTACAAAGGCTAAGGGACTAGGGAATAATCCAGTTCGGACAATACCATGAAGAAAAATATAAAACTGCTTTGAAAGGCGAAGCGTATTTTCTTCTAATCCAAGAGACCTTTGTTAACAATGGAGTAGTGCATGGAAGACATGGGGAAAAATATCCAACACCAAAGGAGCAACTTAATTCATCCAAGAATGCGCCCCAGGAGAAAAAAACTCAAAATATGGACGACCGTGGAAATTCCTGAGATCTTTTTCTTTCCTAAATTAATTTTTCTTGTTTTTGAAAGAACCTATGTCAAGCCCGAGGCATAGGGGTTTCTTGTAAGGGTTTCCCTGTTTTGTTTCAGACAATATTTACGATTAATAAAATTTGTGTTTTATTTTCAATCAAGATCCTTGTCTTTCTCTTGCATTTATGTCTTAAATTTAAAAATGGCAATACTTTCTCTGCACATGCATTTTCAAATATTCATATACTAAATCGGCACCAAAACATGA
Source organism: Vicia faba (assembly GCA_948472305.1). Classification (NCBI taxonomy): domain Eukaryota; kingdom Viridiplantae; phylum Streptophyta; class Magnoliopsida; order Fabales; family Fabaceae; genus Vicia; species Vicia faba. The sequence continues at coordinate 1,358,099,911 of OX451735.1, forward strand.
TAAAGGTGCAAATTCATGCCCAAAACCACTGATAATGCTACTGCTGCGATCCGATATAACTTTGATGCTCCTATCAACCCAGCTAAAGAGGAAGATGATAAAGATTTTGAACTCTCTGAGAAAATGGCGAGGGAAATAAAAAGAAAAGCTAACATACACAACCATATCAAGAGGCTATTAAGACCATTAATCTGAGCACATGGGAAGACCCGAAAGAAACCAAGCTAAGGGGCAATGTCCGAGCGGAGCCACAAAGAAGTTGATCGAGTTATTGTGCATATCTACAGAAACAGGCCAAGGGCAAATATAGACAGTGCTGTAAAAATAAGCAACTACAAAATACCAAGATCTGACGAAGAACCCGAGCCAGAGGCATGTTGGGTATCCACGTTTGACGAGGCTCCAAATGCACTGGGGCATGATATAGGGGCAGTATTGACTTCTCCAAAGAATTCTAATAAGCCATGTACCAATTCAATGGTGAATGAGATACTAAACATCCAAAAATGGTTCCATATCGGCATCATGTTTTGAAAACTGACTACGGAGTTTGCAAAAATCATTTTCAATCACGTCCCACGAAAAGGAAATCAAATGACGGACTCCTTGAAAACCATGTCATCTATGTTCAAAATAACTTGGTCTAACCACGAACCGAACATTATAAACAAACGCTTCGAAGAGCCCGCACATTGCCTTGCTATTAAAAAAACGACAATATAACAAGCCTTTGTTTCATGACACCCAGAAAATGCCTGCAGCATTAGCAAACAAGCCCTTAGAGAATTAGCGTCAAAATTATTTTAAAGTAATGGTATACTATATAAGATGAACCACGACATGGTCTAGCACTCAATAAGATTCTTCTACCTCGCCCCGACTCACATGGTAAACGGACCCCCAATTATGAAGTTCCGTACGTAGTCAAAACAACATGCTGTGGTGGTGGTCTTATCTCCACAATAATGGATGGAGAAGAATTACCGCACCCGGCAAGTTCAGACATAGTAAAAAATACTACGTATAAAAAGCTCGCTAAGCTCGAACCTTAAACACGCGACTTAGGAAAAAAGGAGTATCCCGGTGGATCGAAAACCCTAAAGGGAAATCCAGGCAAAAATTAGGGGCATATAAACAAAAAATTATCTCGGTGGATTGAAAACCTGAAAGGGAAATCCAGGAAAAAGTTAGGGATTTCATACAAAGAAATAAACAACAAAAAGACTGTGATCTAATAGCTGCGACTACAAACCACAAAGGGAGAGATAAATCTGAATCATTCAACTCATAAGTAAAGGAGATAAGTTCATTAAAATGATATTGGGGAACAGCAATAGCAATTATCATTTTTCATTGCCATTTACAGCTTTAAAAATTTCTGTAATTACCTCTTTCTAGGAATTGCATCTTGTATTCTCGCCTATTCAAAGGCCTATCAATAAAACAGTTGCTTTCTTTGCATCTTTCAAATTGCATTTTTCTTTTCTCAGACTTGTTTTCAAAATACTACGATCATTACTTATGAATATTATCTTGAAATCATTTCGGGGGATTAACAAAATAAAAGCATTTGATAAAACATCGAAAAACATTTTGGTTAGAAACATATTGAAAGATAATCCACGTCTACGTCCATGCACATGGCTATGCCCATGTCTACGCTCACAATACAAGGACTATAGGCATGTCCACGGCTACTCCTATGTCTATCAACACAAAAAATCTATACACATGTCTACTCCTATATCTACACTCACAACACAAAAAAGTCTACGCCCACACGTACATCTGCGCCTATGCTTGCACTCCACAATACAAAATCTATGCATATCTACTCCTACATCTACGCGCCCGTACACGAAGTCTACGCCCGTATACATGTCAACACCTATGCCTTACTTATAATGTGAAGTCTACGTTCTCTCATGCATCCACGCACATGTGTACTCCTTCCAATCCTATACATATGTCTACGCTTACGCCTGCACCTACGACATACGATCTACATACGTCTATGATTATGCCCACGCTTACAGAGACCACACATATGCCAATACATACGTCTACGCCTGCATACAAATATATGCATAGGCCCTTACCTACGTCTATGTCTACGTCTATGTATATGTCTACGCCCGCGGTACAAAATCAATGCTCAACTTTTTCTAGCATTGCCCATCGCATTCAGGTTTAACAATGCTACGACGACACAAAATACAACGCCAGGAATTGGTAACTCTAAGCCAATGGTTTAAAGGAGAGAACACCGGAAATAGTCTTCATAACATTTCAAGGCATATATGCATCTTACATACATTTCACACATACATTTTGCATATCTAAGGCATACATACCCTATACACCTCAATATTCAATACACTCAGGGTTCCATATCAATGTCAAACATCATACATGTCGCATACATACAACATTCAATACGCATGCATACACATGTATCACATAGCAAACAGAAAAATAATCTCACCCTCGATTCAACTATCTAAGGGTCGACCAACGCAATAATTCTCCTACGATTCAACCCATCACCTCAGTCTTCATGGCGTGACACATTCAGCCCATCACTTAAGTCTTCCCGCAGTGATAAGTTCCTTACAAGTCCCATTACATTGCCTCTAATCTGCAATATATTCTCAAGACCCATTACATTGCCTCTAAGCCGCAATTTATTCTCAAAACTCAACACATTGCATATGAGCGGCAATGTATTATCAAAGCCCAGCACATTGCCTCTAAGCCGCAATGTATTCTCAAAAACTCAATATGTTGCCTCTAAGCCGCAACGTATTTTCAAAACCCATTACAATGCCCCTAAGCCACAATGTATTCTCAAAACTCAGTATGTTTCCTCTAAACCGCAACATATTCTCAAAACCCATTACATTGCCTCTAAGCCTCAACATATTCTCAAAACCCATTACATTGCCTCTAAGCCGCAATGTATCCTCAAAACCCATTACATTGCCTCTAAGCCGCAATGTATCCTTAAAACCCATTACATTGCCTCTAAGCTGCAATGTATTCTCAAAACTTAACACACTGCTTCTAAGCCGCAATGTATTATCCAAACTCATTACATTGCCTCTAAGCCGCAATGTGCTCCAAACTCCAGACCATCGTCTCAGAAATCATGCAACGATGTTCAAAACCAAATTTATCTTATCACATCAGACTTCGCGCAGTGATTTGTGAACCTAACCAATTGCCTTAGACTTCATGTAGCAATGTGTTTCTTTATTCCAAGCTCCAGACCATCACCTTATACTTCATGCATCGATGTTCGAAACAACAAATTTAGCTTATCACCTCAGACTTCACGCAGCGATTTGCGAACCTAACCCATTGTCTCAGACTTCATGCAACAATGAGTTTCTTTATTCCGTGACACAGATCATTGCCCCAAACTTCATGCAGCGATGCTCACAAAATACAAAGTTTAGCCCATCACCTCAGACTTCACGCAGTGATTCACAAACCTAACCCATTGCCTCAGACTTCATGCAGTAATGTGTTTCTTTATTCCAAGCTCCGGACCATCGCCTCAGACCTCAAGTAGCGATGCTCGAAACTAAAATCCAGCCTATCGCCTCAGACTTCACGCAATGATTTGCAAACTTAACCTATTTCCTCAGACTTCATGCAACAATGTGTTTCTTTATTCTGCGACACAGATCATCTCCTCCGACTTCATGCAACAATGTGTTTCTTTATTCCATAAATTCATCCTATCGCATCATACTTCACGCAACGATTTGTGAACTGAACTCATTGCCTCATGTGATACGGCGGGAGAACTGACTTGTAGGTTTTATGTTTTATCGCAAATGTTGCATTTAGCAAGAGTCGCCACCGACTTTTCTTTTATCCAAAAGGAAAGGTGAAAAAGCACAGGAAAGACCTTTGAGATTGTTTCTTGAGTTCGGGGGGTAGATTATGAAAAGGGAAGGTGTTAGAACCCTTTTCATCCATGGTTTTCCATGGGCTCTTAGTTACTTGCTAGATCACTTGCTTTTGTTTGGAATTGTGCTTTGTGTGGTTTTTGAAAGTATTTTTGTAAAAGAGGCCATTGTTTAGGCAATCTTTGTAATGATTCTTGTTCGTAAGAATGTATACAAAGATGTTGATCTTTTGAAAATGTTTTCAATTTTTTAAGATGTTTTGAAATGTGTAGGTGTTGGTTTTGAAAATAGAAAGGATGTTTATTTTGAAATGGAGCAAGTAACTAAAAGCAATTTACCTACTCAAATGTCTTTCTTGTTCATTTTCTTTCCCTTTGACATTGTTGTCTTACCATTGATTTGGTAAGCAACCCTATCTTTGGATGTAAACGGGACGGGCGTGGGTCATCGCATAGCCATGATTAGCAATGTTTCAAGGTATCTTATCATTTTTGAGGGACTAAGATCATTTTTGTAAGAAAATTTTGAATAGCGTCACCGAGGGACTAAGATCTTGTATTTGTTTATTTTTGCTAAGACACCTTACATGCGTAATATGGCCATTTTGTATAAGGCAATCAAGTGGAGTAACCCTAGGGGTGTTTGTGTGTCATTTTCATTCTTGATTTTGTCTTGAATTAGGGTTTTCTATTTAATTGGTTTTATCTTGCCATACAAACCCTAATTACTAGCATATTATGTAAAAGCGATAAATTGCGAAATTTAAAGTTACTACGCTATTAAAAACATTTGTGGGAGGGGGGTATACAATTTATGAATGAGGATTGCAATAATATAAACCTAATTAATCTATTACAACCAAATTGAATATGTACAAATATTGGAGTAAATAATATACAAGATGAATTAAATATGCAAAGATGTGTAAATGCAAAAAAGATTTTTGTTTGGTTTTTTATATGGAAAAGCTTTAACCCAAAACCTAATTAGAAAATAAGTAAATCAAGATTAACTTAAATTAATTAAGGAAAAGAATCATCTAAGAAAAGGTTTTTGAATAAACCCTAATTCTATTTGATTAAAAGAAAATAAGTTTCTTTATGAAAAAAGTATTTTTTTTGTATTTTTTGTCTTGAAAATAATATATGGCATTATGAGGTATTTTTGCTCCTTTTTTATATTAAAATAAATATTTAATGGGTACAAAAAGAAAAACTAAATATTAAACTAGTTATAATTCAATTTACAAAGTTTATTTTAACAAAAATAGATAATATATAACTAAAATAAAAATATTTTATGTGAGAAAAATAAAATAAAACAAGCCAAAATATAAGTCTATCATTTTTTTTATATTTTTATGATTTTTAATATTAAGAAAAATATATTTAAGGAAATAAAATGAAAATGAAATAAATAAATAAAATTATATGGGCCAGGGGTGTCGTAAGCAAATGGGATGCAGCATGTTAGCAAAAAAACAAAAAGCTCAAGAATTGGAGGCCCAGCGCTGCAAAGGGACAAAAAAAGGAAAAAAAATGTGAGAAAATGTAAAAGGCAGCGCGCTGAGGCTCGAACCCGTGACCTCTAGCATTTACGCGTGCCGCCTTACCACTGGGGTGGCTGTACATCCGTTTATATAAACACAAACATAAATATATATATTAGAAAATGCCCCCTGAAGGCAACTTCATCTTCAACCTTGAGCCATGGCCGAATCGCCTGTATCTTCTTCATTTCTCCATAAAAATGGAAAGTTCAAACATGAAAGTTATAGTGTTTCTTCCCACGAGTTCAACCATATAATTTATGTATACTAAAAGTCAAAGATAAGATCTAATTTTACTGGCCCTAATTTGAAACCTAATTTTTGCAGAAATTTCAAATCCAAAATTCTCTATGCACAGTTAATATAAATGAAAACTATGAACATGGTTAGCTTTAGGGCAAGGATATCTACATTTTTCTTTCACAAATCAGGACCAAATGATGCTTGTATGAAGAGATATAAGTTTGATTTTTTACCTCTTGCAGCTGGGATCGTGAATGGAGTTTGAGCAAGTTTTGAGAAGGCCTGAGGATCTGTTTAGCTTGCCTGGACCTCCCTGAGTGTATTCCAATCTTTACTTTATCCTGAAAGTCTCTGAATCTCTCTACTCAAGTCAACCTGCAAGCTTGATATTTGAAAATAGTGGATGGCGGAAGAGTAGTTACAGTGAGGGAACAGGGGTTTGGATCACTTAAATATGAGGTATATTAAGTGTTTGGATGGTTAAAACTCAATATGCACGAGTGGATTTGGAGATGGTTGTGTAAGGTTTAAAATTGTCAAGCTATGATAGATTTTCAGTTGCAAAGTGTTTGGAAGTGCTTTGGGGTCTTAGCCTTCGTATGTTATGTTGCAATACACTTGTGTATATGTATGGAAAAGGTTAGAGATCAAATCCACTCCAGGTTTCTGAGTTATAGCCTTTTGGCTCTATAACTTGCTTTTAAAGAAAAGTGAGGAGACAAGTCTCTAAGTGTTGTACAAGCATGATCTGAGTTGGTAGAGGCTTTAGAAAAGTTGCTTTTGGTTTTGACTTTGCTTGTATGCAGAGAAAACAATTGAGAGGCTCAAGAAGTTGACAAAGGCAAAAGTAATGCTTTATCAAAATGGAAATGGCAACTTTGTGCCATAAATGGAATAATAACTTGGATAAAGGCTCAAATGTTTGGATTAAAGCTCTAGCAGCTATGTAAACATTTAATTATGGAGTGAGAAACAATTTTGAGGCCTTCAAATCAAAGATTATGCAGCCTAGGCTTGGATTTGAATTTTTGTTTATCATGAAATGGCTTGAAATCAAAGTGATAAATCACCAACTTCATCACTTCGATTCTCCCTACTCACGAATGATCTCAAGGAGTACTTGGACATTTTGGAAAGCTTGAAATGTGCTCTATAATGCATCTTTGAATTGATTTTGAAAATTCCCTTTGGAACTATGTGAAAATTGGCATGAAGTTAGGTAAAAAATCTGCCTAACTAGGGCAAAATTTCACTAAGTTATTTTAATTCATGAGCATGTATTCACAAAATCATATCTTGAGATCCAAGAATTTTTAGGAGAAATTGTGTGAAGCAAAGTTGTATATTTTATGGATATATACAACTTTTATGTTGGAAGTTTTCTTTGAATCATCTTGCATCATGGTGAAAATTTGGCTCAAAGTTGAAAAAAGATAAGAAATTTTCTATACTTAAAAAATTTCTAAGTTAAGAAATTTCAACTTTTCAAAACAAAATCTTGAATCCTTGATTTCTTGATGAAAAAGTTTCACATTTTGACATGTTTTGATGAATTGTGATCTTTGGCACTTGATTTTGACCAAAAAGTCAAAGTTTGACTTTTCAGTATACAGTTGACTGAAAAATTCATCTGTCAATCCAATGGATTTGTAATGTTTTGAATCATGTTATTAGGTCAAAATGATGAAATTGAACTCTTGAAATCATGATTCAAACCAATTGATCATTTGCTAGGTCAAAAATCAGAAATTGCCTTTTCTCAATCAAAACCCTAATTTTGACTATTTTGCCCTTTTGATGATTTGATCAAATTTCTTGAGGAATTATGGTCCAAACTTGATAAAATGATACATATGAGTCTAAGATGTTGATGTGGATAAAACATTATGAAGTTTGACTATAAATTGTCCATGGTTGACTCTTTCCCCCATATAGTTGATTTTTAGGTCAAATGTCCAATTGACTGATCAAAAGTGTGATTCAAGGCTTGAAACTTGACATGAGTAATCTTAGGGGTTCATAATGATCCTTTAAAGTCATATGAAACATTTATAGTCCAAAAATCAATGTGCAAACTCAAACCCTAATTTTGGTCATTAGTGCATGAGGAGATGCCTTGAGTTGGTCAAACCCTAATGCAGTCTTGAGTCAAAGAGATCTTGTGAGGAAATTCTTGATAAGTGAGAGGGAAAATTTTGGGGTAAAACACCTCAGACTTCATGCAGTAATGTACATATCTTTACTCCGTAACACAAACCATCGCCTCCGACTTCATGCAGCGATGTCCGAAAACCAAATCTAGCTTATCGTCTCAGACTTCGTGCAGCGATTTGCAAATCTAACCCATTGCATCAGATTTCAGGGAGCAATACATTTCTTTATTCCATAAACATTGATCATCACCTCAGACTTCATACTGTGGTTCTCAAAAGAAAACAAAACTATAACCCATGGCCTCAGTATTCATACGAAATTGTGCTCGTAAAACCATCTGCCTCGTTATCAAACCCTGTAAGCGATTATACCGTCAGCTTTACCTACTTTCCCAAAGACTCATAAATGTATGCTATATCAGTGTAACCTTATGTTTGTCTGACAAATTTTGGGGATACTTCAAGTATTCAATAAACTTCCAATCATAATGCGCAAGACTCAAGTTTTCTCGCGCTATTCGACTGAAAGATAATTGAATATGGATAGTTATCGTACCCCAAATTTGTCCTACCTCGATGATTTTATTTTTCAAAAAGAAATATTTAATGAAGGATGGTACATCAATATCTGTTGGCCCATTTTATATAGAAGGTGTATATCAATCCAGGAGAATGAGGCTTTCTAAATCAGAAAGACTCGTGTATCCGTTCGTGAGGCAAGTTGGCCATTGGCCCATGTGAATCAGAAATGAAGATTATTTCAAGAGAGAAATAAGTTTTTAATTTTATTGTTGCCAGCAAGAGGAAAAATGAAATTATAGTATTCAAGACCCATTTCATCAAACCAAATTAACGTTTTGTCTTTTTTACTATTTTTTGAGAGGGAACGCCATTGTTCAAAATCTTTTTTAAGCAAAAGTGGGCCAATACTGGGCCCAATCCGGCTAAAGGAATTTATTTGTTAGGAGACAAGTTGTTTTGCTAAATAACGTTTGCAAGATTTATTTGTTTGTTGGGAACTTTTTACAAACTAAGCCCATTAAGATTTTTTTAACCCAATTGGTATATTGTTGTTGTTTTGTTTGAAAATGAAAATAAATATTGTTATTAAAAGAAAGTGTCTACTATTCTTATTTTAATAAGTAAATAATATTTTTTTCTAAAAAGAAAACTTGATGCATTTTTTTTATAATGATAAAATTGGGTTTTAGTTGGTTGCAAATGTTATATTTTTTGGAAAGGCTGATTGGGCCTAGTGGTTAAAATTTCCTTACTGTAATTAAAATAAAATTACTAAAGTTGTTACCATTATTTTAATTAATTTTTTTTTAAAGTATAACAAATCGTATTTTCTTAAGCGTGGCGTGTTTTACTGATGATTAATCCTTTTTGATTATTATAATTAAAAGTTATTATACTAATTTTATATTAAAGTTTTTTTTTTTGTGTTAGAAAAGGGGTTTT